>JAALGY010000043.1:0-1200000 GCA_032358165.1 Diplosphaera chodatii | reverse complement strand
CCTGCGCCAGCACGGCGGTCGCCAGGTCCGCCAGCGCGCCGCCTGTGGACAGCGTTGAGACGCTGCCGGCGGCAAAGCCGCCGAAGGAGCTGAGCCGCAAGCCGTCGCCGTTGGCCCGCTCGCCGTTGGCCTGCCCGCCGTGCAGCGGCTGCTGTGAAGTGAACGCCGCGAACGAGTCCGCGCGCAGCGTGTCCGCGTCCCGGGACGCATGCGGGTTGCCAGCTGTTGCTGCCGGCATGGCCGGACCCGCTTCCGCCAGCGGCGGAGCCGCCTGGGCGCTGAGACCGTCACGCTGCCCCGCCGTAACGCCCACTAGGCCCTGGTCGGGCATGGCATGACCTGCGTCCACGCCCAGCAGCACGGTGTGGGAGGCCAGTACCCGACGCGTGAGGGAGTGCAGCCCACGCACAAGCCGCCGTATGGTCCTCAGACACACATCAGAGCACAGAGCTGGTCGTTGGCAGCGCTGCCGCGCAGTGATTGCTGATCAGATGGAGTGATTGCCGAAATCTCACAAGCGCGTCGCCGAAACGCGTGAGGCTGTCAGCGGTCCAGATCGCCAGCCGCAGCCGCAGGATGCCGGCTGTAGCCTTTGAAACTGCGAAAAACGCTTGTGACACCTGTTGCAAAGCAGTTTGGCGCACACGACATAACATCTGGCCGCAACGCGTTAACCAGATCTGACGACAAGCGGGCTGATCTCACCGCTACTGGGGGGCCAGAGCAGTAGTCATGGGTTGGGTAACCGGAGGGGCGCCCTGGGCCAGACGGTGCAGATGCTGCGGGGGTGCTGTTCCTGTGTGTGTGTGCTTATAGTAGTGTACAGGGGTGTGCTTGCAATCACGAATGCTGCCGGCCAGCGACGCAGCATGTCCCTCATGTGTGCGCAGTGGGCAGCAAAGCCCCTTGCATAGGGCAGGTGGCAGATCATTCAGCATCCGTCGTCGCCTGCGCCGCATCATACTTCTCCAGATCTAGCGGCTTGCCGGTGATGCGACGATACATGTCCAGCACGTCCTCCATGAGCGTCTCAAAGTGCGATGTCGCATCGGCACTCTTGGACACGAAGGCCTTGTCCTCTGTGCCGTCGCTGATTGGCGCGTAGATGTCTGTGACGTCTGTGAACTTCTCATCTGTTGGGCCCAGCAGTGCCAGACCTGGTGCGAGCTCTGCCTCGGGGTTCATCGTCTCCACGGTTGTGGACACAAAGGCGATCCACTTGTCCTTCGCGCACACGTTGTGCGCATAGGAGCAGCAGAAGACGTACATGTCGTTCTTGCGCCCGATCTGCTTCTGCGGCAGGATGATCTGCGCCGACTGTGCGTTGTCTGTGCCCGGGATTGGGTGGCTGAGGATGGCAATCGCCCGCACAACCTTCCCGACCTTCATGCACCGGTCCTTGAAGTAGCTGGGGTCGCCGACCACGAACTTGGCCTGCGCGGTCTCGCCCTCCGACTTCACGCCGGTCGCGACGCCCTCCTCGCTGTAGACCACCTCCACGTCCGGCTTGGACAGCATGTAGGTGCCGCCATACACCGCGCTGAGCCTCGCAAATGCCTGTGGCAGCTCGCCGAGGCCATAGAGCGGGTAAATGTACGGCGACCTGATGCCCTGGTCGTAGAACCGCATCAGCGACTCGTGGTACAGCTTGATCTTCTCAACTGTCGGCTGTGCAGGCTGCTTCAGGTACTGCTCTGTGTCGTGCAATGCGATGGAGTGGCCAACGAACTCGATCGTCATGTCGTCCAGTCCAAAGGCCTTGTACAGCTCGTACATTGACATGCGTGCAAGGTTGCGACCCTGGTGCGTTGCTGGGTTGCTGGCATCGTAGTCCTGGCAGTAGCTGAAAAACTTGGCAGCCCGCCGCTTCTCAAAGAAGCCCATGAGCGGCGACCTGAGCGCCTCCATGGCATTGGCCGGCACCTTCTCCACCTTGCCGTTGGCCACCACGAAGCTGCCGTCCACTGCCTTGAACTCCAGATACTTCGTCACGTCCGTCTTCACCAGCACCTTGACCAGATTGCCGTTGGCCATGATGAACTTGGGAACCATGTCCACATTGAAGTCGCGGCTGGCGCCCAGCGACTCTGGCGGCTTCTGGCCTGCCCTGAAGCGCTCCCACAGCTGGTTCAGGTTCAGCGATGCAGACTCGCCGCCGTAATAATTGTTGCGATCCATATGCAGCACCTTGTAGCCATCAACTGACAACAGGCCGCTGATGATGCATTCGGTCAGGCCCGTCCCCAGGACAATTGCGTCATACTGCTCGTCCATGGCAAGGCTTGTGAAGAGCTGGCGACAGGCCCCTGCAGGCTTCTGTCAACTACCCTTCGCAATACGGTTCGTTCTGCCTCAGTCAGCCGGCGATCAGTTTTCTACAGGTCGCGGCGAAACCTCTGTTCTGCTCAGCACACTCTCACACATAACCATCAGCAGCACTTCGTCCTGCACTGTGGTCTGTGACGATCTCAGGAGCGGACTTCACGGGCAATGGCACTGGAAGCAGTTGCAGTGGAAGCAATGTCGGACGGCTGTTTGTACTGCACACGAAGATTTGCCACAAGCTTGCAAGAGTACATGTCCACGCATATCACCCTTGATCAAGGCCAGTCGCTCATATGCAGCGGTCGTCGTAAGCTGACTATCACAGAATAGGCCGCTCGCCACAGTGTGCAGTGCACACAAGACCAATTCTACGCTGCAGAAGCATCCTCCAGTTGATCAATCAGCAATAGCGTTTGTTGTGGGTGCAACATACTGCATCACGAAATCTGCAGCGTAGATGCATCTGGGGACGTGTACACAACATTGCTGCAATGCTGGGCAAGTACACGCAGCTGAACTGCGGCATGTTGTGCGGGGTGGATCATTTGCTGCTGGTACACGACAGCTGACAACGCGGCCAAGACGAGCAAACGCCTTATTGTCATGCAGAGCAGGTGCCTCAGGGATGACAATGCATGGCACTGACAGCGGGTCAAGATCTTGCCGCATCAGCGTGGACGCTGATGTGTAGGACTGACATGCTGCAGTCGGCAGGCTGACGGTCTTCCTGCACCACTTAGGCAGCGCTCCGCAGCAGGACGGCTGGGAGCAGGTGGCCGAGGCGAGCAGCGCACCGCCGCCGCAGCGGCCTTTGACAGAGTCTTGGGCATTCAAGGGCATGGCAGTCGGCGTACTGCTGGGGCTTGCAATAGCGATTCTGCAGAGGGTGCGACGCAGGAGGTGGGTTTCGAACATGTTTGTTCGCAGCAACCGCGAGGCCTGACTCTGTAAGGCGCCTGCTCGTCCGTCAGCTATTTCCTCTTCAGGATGGCATAATGTTTCAACTGTGTCCTGCCCATGCAGCTCAATGTCCGACTTGGAGGACCGTGGATACCTGGACGAGTCACGGGGCAACACAGATCCCTACCTGGAAGGTAAGAGCTGTGTCTGCAGGCGAGCACTGCGCATCACCACCAAACTTCCGCTGGATCATGCCATACCTCAATGCGACCCTGCTGTAGACATCATGAAGAACGTCAACAAGACGGATGAGTACGGGGAACTTACCGAGAAGCAGATACAGGACGCACGCAAGCGCCGGGCACGGTGGGCTGCTGATGTCTTGATTCATCTGTGCGCAATGTGGAGTGGCAGGCCCGTAACAGCTGCAGCATGAAACAGTAGCTGAGGGCATGCGATGCTCGTGCGTCGCAGGGGCATGGTGGACTTCAGGAACACGGAGCCCGACGTGCCCAAGGACCACCCCTTTGCCATCAAAGAGCAGGTGTGGAGGTTTTTCTTCCCACCACACGAGCCGAGCAGGCCTACAACTTCACCCCTTCAAGCCATTCTGCAGCTGTGCCACCCAGCGCCACCATGCATTTGTGCATGCCTGTAGCTTCATATAGGTTCATTCATGCACCTTGTTGAACGACTCTATACCAATGGCGTGCAGCTGACGCCTGAGGAGGAGCAGCTGATCGAGGAGCGGTTGAGCATTCGGCGGGGCGCCCCGCTGCAGGAGGGCGGCCGGCGTGGGTACCCGGGCGACGCACTGGGCTGATTGAGCTGCACGCAGCCACTTGTGCAGCTGACAGCTGACAGCTTGCAGCTGCAGACACCTGTCACTGCATGCCCATACCGCCGATGACATGGCCGCATCAGGGGCCATACATTTTGTCCCTGGGCATGCTCCAGGTTGCCGCTGCCCTTCCGTGATGAACCGTGACGCCTGCAGGATGGTCTTGCCCTTGGTGCTCTGGACACATCCGGTACGGGCAACACCGCACGTATGAGTTGCTCAGCTTCAAGCCTGCTTCAGTAGCGGCACGGAATCCTGGCACCGTCCACCAAGTGCCCGGGGCCCGTGGCTCGATCAACCCTTCTTGGCGATTGCCAGATCCGCTAGTGCCACATGATGCTGCAATGTTGCAAGGGAAGACATAAGGCACATTATATACTGAGGCCAGATAGTAGTTGCTCAGCCCCCCGCTGGTCCATCAGCTCTTCGTTGGTCCGATCGAGACGGGCGATCTTTCTGAAGGTACCTGCTTGGCAGCTGCCGCATGCCGCTGAAGCTTGCAACAGCACTTCCCACCCAGGGTTCCAACTCATGCATGAGTACAATTGACGAGCTAGTGGTTGCAGATCGTTGGATGCAGCGGCGCGACTGAGTTGCGCGCGTTGGCCTGCACCCATCGCGAAAAACCTGCTGCCTGCTATCCTTGGTGGATGGCGCACGGGCCTGGATTGCGCAAACATCATGGGAGGAGAAGAAGTGTCAGCGTCTAATGGCAAAGCCGACAACAGTGCGGCAGACAAGCCGTCCGGCGACTGGTGGTCCATCATCAACACATTGGCCAGCAGCAGGCTAGAGCCGCAGCAGAAGCCGTTGGGGCCCTCGTCGGACCTGAATGTCGTGTCGACGATCCGGTCTGCCATCGCCGCGGCCGGCGAGGACCGGGCATGGCAAGGTCAGCTCCCGTGCTCTGACACAGCTGCAGGCTAGCCCTGGCACCCACCTGCTTAGCACCTGCCATGTCTGCCGACAGTATGGCAGCTGAGCGCCTCACTCTGCACAAGTGAAAGTTCTGAGACGTTTTGCTGCCGCTAGGATCGCTGCGATGTCTCCTCACTGCTCCATTGTCTGGGGCGCAGACTCTGGCGTGGTGGCGCATCTGCAGAGCGCCCTCGACATCGCCTCGCAGGGGGACTGCGACGGCGCCAAGGCCGCGGCCCTGGGTCTCACGGATTTCGTGTCCATCGCCCAGCGCAACGCACCACCCTCAGACTCCGGCAGTGCCGCCGCAGCGCCGCCCCTAGGTCTGCGCCCGAGACTTTTTTTTACCTCCGCACGTGTCCCGCTCGCAGCTGCTCCTTGCGCACTCGTGTTCACTGTATTTCACATCGTGCCGGCTGCTCACCTGCTCCTTAGGTCTCTACACAGTTCTATAGAGATTTCTGTGCGCCCCTGCAGGCTCCGACAATGGCCATGACATGCCTTGGGAGCATGGCGAGCAGGAGGGGGGCGGCATCCATAAGTCCTCCTCCTGGGACGCGTGCACCCTGGGCACCGAGGCCCTGCACACGCGCAGCGACAACAGCCGCGGCGGCGGCGGTGGCAGCACGGGCAGCGGTGGCGGCGGCAGCGGGCGGTCAGACAGCCCCACTGAGGAAGCCGCAGCCGCCGCTGTGGCGGCTGTTGACACCGGGGACGGAGAGGCCGCTGGGCAGCCTACAGCCGACAGCAAGCCCAACAGCACCAGCAGCACCAGCAGCGGCAAGGGGCCGCCCAAGTTTGGGGCTCGGGGCGACAGTCGCGGCCGCAGGTGCCTCAGAACCCATGCGACCCTGCAGCCTGTGTTTGCTCTGTAGCCACCCGGGTCGCGTACAGTGTTCTGGGCAACGCTGCTGTGTATGTGGACGGTGCAACACAAAGTGCTGGCCATGCTAGTGCTGCTTCAAGCTACAGCAGGCCCCGCCAAGCCTGCATACCAGAGGTGCAGGCGGACCCCTTGCACTACGATGCACACATGAGGCAGCATGGTGCAGCTGCTCACTCAACGCTGTGTGCATCCCCTTGCAGCAACAGCGGGCGGGGCTTGCGGCGGACGTGGGCGTCGGAGCCGGACGGGCGGCCGATGAAGCGGCAGCGCGCCGAGTCGCCGCCGCCGCCCCCCGCCCGCAGCCTCAGCGACCCGGGCGTCGCCGCCCCGCTGCGGCGCAGCAGCTCCGCCTCGGCCATCGGCCTCACCCCCGTCCGCGGCGGCGGCGGCGCCGAGGCCCCGCAGGCGCAGCCCAGCGGCGGCGGCAATGGCAGCGGCGGCGGCGCGGCGCCGAGCATCGCGGGAACAGCGGCCGCGGATGAGGGCTTCCCCGGTCACAACAGCGTGGTGGACGTGCACCCCGCCAGCAAGCTGGTGGGTGGTTTGACTGTGAGGCGTGCGGCCAGTGCGCTGAGTGCATGTACCTGCATGCATGACCTGCCAACACCCGCCAGCTGGCATGCGCTGACACCGGTTGTACCTGCACCACAGCTGCGGCAGGCGAAGAATGCGACCGATGGCAGCACAGAGAACAGCAGCTACTGGGCTGGCAAGGTGAGGCACAGCACATCAGTCCTGCTCAACATGCATGGTGTTCACCATGTTACCATCTGCAATGGTCACGAAGCGGATGCCTGCATGTAGTGTACGAGGTGATGAGGAGGTCATGATGTATCCCACCGACTGCACATCTGCTGATGCGACGCCGTCATGTCTGCAGGTCAAGCACAGGCTGGGCAGCTCGACGGTGGAGCTGTTCTTTCTGTCAGCGCTGCTGCCCAGCGCGATCATTGAGCACATGCCGCCCTCCCTCTTCGTCACCGATCTCGTCCAGCGCAACAGGTGCGGCGCCCGGCGCCACACACTTGGCACTTGCAGTCGTCTTGCACACACAAGTCTGACCAGTTCGAGTTGCCACGTGCGCACACGGCCTCCTTGGTACCATGTGTGTTACACGGCACCTGGCGTTCAGGCAGTCTGGCAGAACGCAGCCAACGACCGTTGCACTGTGGGTGGTACGCAGCCTGGCGATCGGCAGCGAGCACACCGTCATCCGCTGCCGCCTGGACTTCTTGACCAACCGGCAGCTGCGCAAGCTGCGCACGCTGGCGGAGCTGCGCCTGGCGGCCGTGTCCTCCCTGCAGCACTGCGCCATCACGCTGGTGGGTGGCCCTTGGCAGCACCCTGTGCTGCGATGCATTGGCATCCGGCTGGAACTTGCTGCTGGCGACGCTGCTGACGTGTACAGGGAAAGGACTCCCAATGGCCTCCTGACTGATGTGAGGTGTCTTTCCGACAGGTGCCATACCTGGACGCACAGCGCGGCCTGCGCATCATCGGCTTCGTCAAGGTCGACAAAGAGTAGCGGCTGTACCTAGCAACTATGGCGACTCCCGCGCCGCATTCATCCCCCTCCGAGAAGTGATTTGCTGAACCCAGCACTGAGCCGCCCAGCCCTCACTCTGTGGCGATGCATGACGGTGCACAGCTGGGCCTGTCAGTCCTGCGGGCAGTGTTTCGTCCATCACTGCCGTGGGCTGCCACCAGCACTGGCGGCATTGCCACCAGCCCTGCGCTGCCTTCTTATGGGTGTATCTGACTTCGCACACGCGTGTGCCATCACAAACAGTTCCCATTGCCAGCGCGTGATGCAGTTTTGTCTTGGGGACTCCGCAAGTCCCCCACTCGGTTCGGCCAGCAGAGGTACTGTGTTGGTAGGTTCAGCTTTGTACCACAACTTTGGTTTGGCAGCATGCGGTGGCGCTCAATGGGCCACAAACAATTCAGCCCAATCTTGTTTGGCCCATACATTTAAAAGCAAAGCTGCGGACGCATCAGTATCCAAACTTGTCGTTCAGCGCTGTGCGCCCATCGCCCCTCTGCTCCTGCGGTGGCTGCCAGGCAGCCTCGCGTTCCTGCACGGCCAGATTCCCCCCTCGACTCCCACAGTTCCACAACACTGACAGGACATGTTGCACCTTTTTCCCACCAGCATGATGAGAAGTCGCATCGCATTGATCGATGCAGTATGCACACATGCCAACAGACTAAACCTCGCACCTCTGCCTGCGCGGCGGCGCCACGCCGAGCACGTGCCAGTGCGTCCAGGTCAGCGGCCAGCCCCGCCGCCTGGCGCTCCTGCTGCTGCTGCGCCACCAGCTCGGCGCGGGACAGCAGCCGCGGGCCGCCATCTCCAGCTGCTGGGGACGCTTTGCTCGTGTGGGGTGTCGCACTGCTGCCGCTTCCCGATGCAGCTGCCGCCGTGTCTGCCTCTGCCTTTTGCCGTTTCCGGGGCCTCACTTCTAGCCCACTGAGCGGTGCGGCTGGCACCTCTGGTTGTGCAGCACTGGCGTGCGCTGCCGCAGGAGGCTGGCTGGCCGCAGATGCTGCTGCAGCTGCGCCGCCGCCGCCGCTTGCGCCGCCGGCTGCTGCCTCACCGGACGTCTGATGTGCTGCTGCTGCTGCTGTGCTGTTGACGGCGTCAGCGGCTGCCCGCTTTGGCACTGTGAGCCCCGCTGGCAGGGAGCCAGCGCCACTTGGCGGGGGCTGCTGCTGGGTGGCACCTACCGCTGCTGGAGTGGTGTTGGGCGCGGCCGCCCCCGCAGCCTGGTCGTCAGCATCCTCTGTCTCCTCGACATCGCCGGTCGCCGCCAGCTCCGCCTCCCGCTTCTTCTGTGCCTGCAGGGGGTGTTGCCAGGCGTGCTGCGGTCTTTGAGGGTTGCTTGATAGCGAGCAGTTATCGGGATCATCGTACAGCAGCCATGCCACACACGCAGTTGCTGGCCGTGGCAAAGGTGTGCTCTTTCCATGCGCACGTCTGTGGGAGACGCTGCTCCTGATGCACCTCGTGCGAAGGGCGGCAGCAGACACACGAACATCATCGCAGCACTGCAGGGTCCGCACCAGGCGGGCCAGGCGCTGCTGCTCCTGCGCCTGGGCACGCTGCGCCTCCAGAGCCGCCTGCTGCGCCGCCCGCTGCACTGCTGCCTTCGCCGCCGCCGAGCCTGAGGGCCCACACACCAAGATCTTAGCTGTGCATAGCATGCGCGCGCAGCATGTGCTGTGTCGCAGCCATGGCAGGCAGCGGCTGGCGCTGTGACGAGGCATGTGCAAATGGCGGTCAGACCGTACCTGGTGCAAAGTAACCGTCTGGGTCCGCAACCTTGAGCAGCTTCCGCCTGGCCGCCAGCTGCCGCTGCACGTCGGCCAGCTGCTTCCGGAGGGACACCACCTGCGGAGATGGTGCAGCACTTTACGATCAAGCTACATGCATCAACCACAATGTGTTGCCGTGGCGCCGAGCACCAACTATCAGGCCCCTGTGCTGGCCACTGCATCAGTATATTGTCAGTTGCGGGCAATTGCGCACCTTGTCTGCCTCGGCTTGCTTGGCCATGTCCTGCATGAAGGCGTCCAGGGCGTCTGTTGCCCCTGACGCTGGCTCCACGTCAGCTGCCGCAGCCGAAGAAGCGCCGGCTCCAGCGGCTGCGAAGCCGGCTGTGCTCCCATTTGCCGCTGCGCTGGCATCGGCTGGTGCCGGTTCTGCTGTCGTGTCATTCTGGCTGCTGGCCCGCAGCTGCACCTCCCTGGCGATGGCCGCCTCCAGCTCAGCTGCCTCCTTCGTGAGCGCCTCTGCCTGCAGGTCAAGACAGCGGCCTTCATCAACATCTGCAGCATCAACGCCTGTGATCAGGATGCCAGAAGACAACATGCGCAGGATGCATCAAGTGCGGTGTGCACAGCAATTCCTTGGGGCGGCAAGCCATGACAAGCGAGACTGGAACTCAATTCCCACCTGTGTGTACAGTGTGCCGGCGTCCAGCGCATCATCCACCCTGGCCTTCTTGCGGGCTGGCCCCACTGCTGCTGCCGTGGACGCCGCCGCCCCGCCGGTCCTGGTGCGGTCGTAGAACTCGTCCTCGTCGCTGCTGCCTGGTCAACAGCGGCAGGCAAGTCGTCAACACACAGTCCCTGCAGCCTTCTGTGGTGACTCCCACGTGCATACTGGTCCAGATACCTGCGGAGCGCATGCAGTGACACAGGAGACGGACCGTCAAGCAATGCATCAAGACGAATTATGCAGATTCAGGCAGATGCACATCTCTTCGGCAATGAACCATGACTCCGTTGCAACACCTGCTTCCTGGTCCTCCTCGCGCTGCCGCCTGCGCCGCTCCGCAGCCGCCTTCTTAGCGGCGATGACCTCGGCGGACGCCTTCTTCCGGCCCAGGATGGAGTCCCGCACGCTGTCGTTGAGAGTCTCCTCCAGGTCCTCCATCTGCACAGCGTGCCGCAAACTGCCTCAGGTGGTGTGGACCCAGGCATCTGTCATGGTGCTCGAGCATCTTCATCTGAACGTTGAGCGTTTGCCGACTAGGTGTGACCGGGTATGGGCACTCACAGGCAAGGCAACAGCCTGGCAGCAAGCAACTGGCGCACCTCTTCCTTGAGCAGGTCGATGGTGCGCTCATTGCGGGCGAGGGTGGACGCCTGCCCAGCCGTCAGCTCGTCCAGCGCCTGCTTGGCGTGGATGCGCTCGCACTCCGTGTTCAGGTTGCGGATCGTGGTCTCCTTCTTCCTGACCTTCGTGGCCAGCTTTTCCTGCACGAAGAGCAAGCACCCAGCCTTCAGCACATCGCACAGCAGCCCCAGTTGTGGTCTCCGCGACGTGCAGTGGGGAGCGGCAGGTGTGGGCTGTGTTCTGCGTCATGGTACCGCCCCAGTGAGGTGTCTTCATCCAGCTGCATCATACATAGGCAAAAATGCACGGCGCTACATTCATGCGATGCGCTCAAGTCTAGGTTATAATATATGGTGGACGGGGTACCTGCTTGTCTGTCAGGCCCCGGGTCTGCGAGAAGGCGCGCCAGTCCACGTCGCCCACCCCGTCCTCTTCCTCGTCCACGGCGGCGTCCTCGCCAAAGCCCCAGCTGACCCCCTCGCCGCGACCGAGGGCCACCTCCATCTGCGCCGCCGCCACCTCCTCCCCCTTCCTCCGCCGCGCCTCCTTCGCCTGCAACACAGCAGTCCCTGTAATGCACCTGTCGCCCGGTGCCGTCAGGCAGACGCACCTTTGCAGCATCATTACGTGTGCACCCTGTGAGTTAATTAGGCGCAATGCGCTGCAATGTACTGTACAGGGTTGCTCAGGGCAAACCAGCAGCGCATAGTACGACATCGTCCTGTAAACACCCTTGTCAACCTCGAGTCATGCATGATAATCAGCAGTGTGCAGCCAGACCCAGCGGCCTGCGGGGCACCTTCAGCAGGCGGGCCTCCAGGCGCTGCGCCTTGGAGGGCCCCTCCTCGGGCATGAGCTCCTCCGGGCCGCACAGCAGCCAGTCGCGCGTGCTCTGCCCAAACTTGATCATGTCGCCCACCCTGCAGCATACAGACGATGCGCTGTAGCCCGAGGGGAGGCCATGCTTAATGCATCACTACGGTGCCCTCCTATTGCTGCTTACCTATCCCATGCACCGACCCCACGTGCGTCAAACCCTTCTGTAACCCCTGCTGCAACCGTCCGCTTGTGGCATCTCCTCAGCGTACCTGACAGGCACGTGCACGCCCGGCTTGACTCGGCGGCGATTCAGGAAGGTGCCGTGTGCGGAGTTGGCATCATACAGATACGCCATCCTGGTTTCGCCGTTGAACTGCAGCACTGCGTGCAGCCGCGAGCTGGACGGGTGCTCCAGCACGACATCTGCACAACATGACACCACTACTGTTGACTCTGCGTGATCACGTTACAAGCCACTTTGTACTTGATTCTGATTGTTGACATCTGCATCTGTACGTCATGCACGGGTGCTGCAACATATATTAGAAAAAACAGCACGCACCATTGTTCGGAGTACGGCCAAACGTGTAGAAGGGCTTGTCTGCCATCTCACGCACCCCCAGGCTGCTGCCGCTCTTGATCTGCTCAAGGCTGTAGCCCACACTGCAGGGCAATCCAAACCGTAAGGACCCAGGCGGTGTGCTTGACAATGTCTTTGGACGATGTCTCTGGACAAGGCAGATCCAGCAGCATACAGGCTTGGTGGACAGCCTCACCCATCTGGGATGCCGCTCCATTCTGGTGGCTCATACACTGCCTGAGTTCGTGCTGCAGGCTGCGCCGGCTGAGCCTCTGGCTGCTGATCATTGGGCTGCGGTGGCACTGCGGCGTCAGCTGCGCTTGCTGCTACACTGTCTGTCCCGTGTGCCGCCCCCGCCTGGCCCTCCGCCTCTGGCTCAGGTGCGGACGCGTGATGAGCTGCGTACGCCTGCAGCAGGGCAGGCATCCACATGCTCATGTGCTGACACAGCGGTGAAACACCCGTCAAGGGGCTGTACACGTTGCACGTGGCGACGCACTCGTGCCGCAGCCTCTGCCACCGCTCGTTCCCGCTGTGCTGGCAGGGAGGACTTGGCTGCAGCGGCTGCCGCCGCCACGGCAGCTGTCCGTGCCTTCGCTCGGGCTGCACATACACGAACATGGCCACTCTCATTGCAAGGTCCTGCAGGTCAGGTTTTGCACATCAGTTTTCTACGTGCTAGCTATGCATGTGCAGCACCTGTGGCCTCAGCATTGTCTGCAGCAGGCCTTGCGGCCGGGGGTGCGGCTGGGGGTGCAGGCGCCTTGAACTTCGGCGGTGGCATCCGCTTCGGCGGGGGTAACATGGCCTCTGATTTGATCTGCTTCTCAGCGCCATTGCTCTCTTTTTGCTGCGTGACACTGGCTTCTTCTGAACCGCCTGTTTGTGCAGCAGGACCTGTGTCCGCTGCACCGCCATTTGTCGACGCCGTTGTGCTGACCACCATCTCAGCAGTTTCTGTATCAGTGCTACCTTGTGACATGTTGACACGCTTGCATGTTTTGTCAATCACGCGGACTCACATGTGCGGTGCTGGGCTGCTGGCCATGCTGAAATTTAGGAATGTGCATGCATCATACAAATGGCAGCCAGGGTTCAGTTTCTTCATCAATTTGCGGTTCCCGCTTGTTGTTCATGCGTGCCGTGAGCCAGTGACCACACTGGAGCAGCACGACATGTGCTCCGTACATTAAGCCTAGCTCCAGCACTGTTCAAGTGCATCAGATCATCCGCTATTTCACCTATTTCACCGACCTGACGATGCAAGCACACCTCTCTGTGTCATCACTATGCAACCCTTCCCCAAGTCTGTGCCGAGGCGATCACAATAGCCATCCAGCCACATATACACGTCGCTTGCACATAAGATGCAGCCAGCAGAACAGGCAGAAGCGGAGATCGCATGTCTGTGCCTCCACCTCCAGCACGAGCATTGATCAGGTGCTGTCGGACGATGCAGACGTCCAGCAGCAGCAGCATGGGGCGGCAGGCGAGAGCGCCACGGCGCTGCTGCAGCTGCTGCGGGGCGCTGCGCTGCTGACAGCGGTCGGACTGGAACTGGGCAACCTGCTGCGGCACGGCAGGCATGCTGCGGTGGAGCAGGCGGCTGCGCAACGAGGCCAGGCCGCACAGGAGGAAGCAGCACGACAACCAGTACAGCGGACTGGCTGGTGGCGTGGCCGGCAACAAGCTGCGCAGGTGGCCGAGGTGGCGGCGCCGATGCGGTCGCCGCAGCATAACACTGGCAGCTACGCTCTGGAGCGTGGCAGCACCTGGGCGCTGCTGCTGGTGCTGCTCTGCGGCACACTGCTCAGCTGGATCCGCAGGCCCAGGTGCGTGTGCTGACACCCAGATGCGAGTTCGTAACCACGCGGGTCGAACAGGACCAACCAGTGTCACTGTCCACCAAACTCAGGTAAACATGGGTCACTATGGATGACCGATCTCGCCTGTGCGCGATCACAGGGATGAGCTGTCCCAGCCAGCAACCCTCGCCGAGGCGACCTCGCTTGCGGCGCTGCAGCTGACGGTGGGCCGGCAGGCAGCGGCGTTGACAGACGCGCGCCAGCAGCTGACGAAGCTGCAGCTGCGGGTGCGGCTGGCGTCGCGTGACCTGCGCACATCCTTACGCCAGGTCATTTTTGCCCTACCAGCCAGTTCCTCATCTTATCATTTCATCATCTCACCTTATCTCATCAGCACGGAGGGTCTTCACAATTGACAGAGCAACGGTCAAAGGAAAGCTGTGTAGTGGCAGAGGCCGCACAGCAGCATACATGGTGTACCTCTTGTGCATGTGGCCCACTGTACACTCAACCATGGGCACCCCCTGAATGCGACATCAATTTTCGTGCAGGTGCAGCAGCAGAATGACCAGCAGACAGACTCAATCACCACACTGGCAGCAGGCGCGAGCCAGCAGGAGGCTCAGCTGCAGGACTTCCAGGCGCTTCTGGAAGCAATGCAAGGTGAGCGTGCTGAGGACAATGCTCGGACACTGTAGCATGCAGAAATCTCACGGTCGTCAACCATGAGCTGGTAATGGAAGTGATTTGGATTGCTGTGCTGCAGTTGTGTCGTCGAAGCAGTTCACGCTGCTGCTGTCAGCCCTGCCGCACATCAGGCAGCAGCATAGCGGTGAGCCAGCACTGCAGCCTCAGCAGCACACAGCAGTACCAAAACACAAACAGCCACAAGAAGGATTGCAAGAGCGGCAACAGCACCAGCATGACAGCGGAGGCAAGCAACATTCGCAGCCGCAGTCGATAGCATCTGATACTGAGCAGGCGGCCAATGGTTCATCGGGAACAACAGCAGATGCTGTGCTGGGCAGCGGCGCTCTACCGCCACGATCAGCGTTCCACGATCAGCGTTCGGCAGGCAACTACACACTCTAGGACAATTGGGCTTGATCATGTGATCTATGCTGAGCACGCCTCGGCAAGGAGCCATCGCATGATTGTCTGTCCAGAAATGACATACCCTGCCCTGCAGCACTTGCACGGTCATTCACGATCCGACCCGAAGTGCAGCGACAAGAGGCGCCAACACCACATCATCGTGTTGCATTTGACTGTGTGAGCCACAAGTTGCACATCACACGTGCCGTGCTGTCCGGCGAAAATCCAAGCTGGCCACCCAGCTCGATCTCGAGGGTGATCCAGCTGAGCACGTGTGACAAATGTCACAGATCGCCATGCACGACGTGCGTGAGCCACTCAACCTAGCTGAGGACTCAATCAGCGGAGCAGAGCGCCTGGTTGCGGACGGTCAATCCGGAGTCGAATGCAGCTTCCGCGCTGAAGGCCCCGGTGGCGCTGCGGGCACAGCATCTGTTCAGCCGGATGGATCTTTCAGCTTCAAACCGCACCAGGCATGCAAACACATTGTGCGTTGGGGCAACGTTGGTTTTCAGGCCGCCAAACAGTGACGTTTAAATCCTGCCCAGTGCCCTGCAGGAGAGGCGCAGTCAGCGGGACTGTTGGGCATGCTTCAAGAGTACAGGCAGCATAGCAGTGAGTAGTGACTACGCTGGCACGCCTGCTGTTCACCAAATCATGCTCGAGGCGATCATAAGACCGTGATCACTGCAAGCGGCGCCTGTCTCCAGGTCAATGGAGCGGATGTGATAGGGGCACAGCTGGAGGCCTCGGACTCATTCCGCGTGTGGTACTGCCCGTTGCGCAAAGGCAGCAGGAGGAAGCGGCGAAAGCTGTGCAAAACCGGCGTGCTGAGGTGATGGTCCACCAGCGTCACATAGTGTATAGTGCCGCTCAAGCACCTGTTGACTGCACCTTCAAGCTTTGTGTCACAGAAATGACCGCGTCACGGTCCCTCTGCAGGTGCGGCTCCATCACAGAGGCACGTGCGCTCGTGCAAGCGGTGCGCAGCAGGGCTGACACCTCGCAGCATCAGGAGCAGCAGCGCCGGGTTATCGTTGTCCTCAACCCCGTCAGCGGCCGCGGCTGGTAAGGCCTTGCTTCACCTGTCAAGAGCGCCTGTGGGTCTGGTGGACATGAGGACCAGGAAGTCATCAGTGGTAAGGTGTGACGATGAGCCCAGCAGCGTGGCTACGGCTCAGACCCAGTGGTCTGCGTCATATGCAGCGCACAGAAGCAGTACAATCGGCATGTGCGGGGGGCGCTGGACGCTGCGGGGCTGCAGCACAGCCTGCATGTGACGCAGCGGGCGGGCCACGCAACAGAGCTCCTGGCGAGCCTGGACCTGCAGGGCATCAGTGCGATTGTGTTCATGGGCGGGGATGGCACCGTGCACGAAGGACTGCAGGTGATCCCGGAACCTGGGTGTCTCGGTAGTGCTTGGTTGATATGCAGGCAAGCAGTGCCCTGTGTGACTAGGTCTGCCTGCATCAATGATGATCTGGAAGAGTACACGTACTGGTGTCACTGTCTTGCGGGATTGTTCACTGGAGCCGTATGGACGAGCACTCGGGCATGCTGTACTCATGGCACACTGTCGCGCAGGGCCTATTGGGGCGACCAGACTGGCAGGAGGTGGCGCAGGTGCCGATTGCCCTGCTGCCGGCTGGCTCCGGCAATGCGCTGTCAGCCAACACTGGCATGTGGGATCTGCCGACTGCGCTGCACGCTGTCATCAAGGCAGGCACTCGCTACAGATTTGAGAGGCTAGACTGACGATGGGAGTAATCCGCCTCAATGTTGTCTATGAGATTTGGCTCTCGGAACATCGCATCGTGAAATTGTGTTGCGCTGCTGCAGGGCAAGCAGTCACCCATTGACATCATCAGCATCCTGCAGCCGCCGCACCCGCGGCGCTACGCTTTTCTGTCAGTCACCTTTGGCATGATTGCCAACATTGACATCGGCACTGAGCACCTCAGGTGCCGGCCAAGCTGTTCTTGCATGCCAGTACGAGATGCAGCGTGCGCTTCATGTTTCATGTGCACTGAGCGCTGAGGTTGCTGCTGAGGTGGGCTTGACCACCAGCTTGATAGAAAAGGGGTTGCCAACATGAACACTGTTCCTGTGTTGCAGGTGGATGGGCGATGCACGCTTCACGGTGGGAGCCCTGCAGCAGATTCTGTTGAGGCGCTGCTATAATGTGCGGCTAGCGTATGTACCGGCCAGCGATGCATCAGTTGACGGCAATCATCAGGTGTGGCTGCCAGCTACAATTCGGCTGTCACCGAACCTAGCATCAAATGTCCCAGCAGCTCGCCTGATGCCGAGCGCGCAACTGCTGTCTCGGGTCTGTTTCTCCATTTGCTAATCATGATGAGAGCGCCTTTGCTGTGCTGCCGCAGGCACACCAGTCAGCGCAGCCCACGGGCGGTGGCAGCATGCACAGCGATGGGAGCAGCACGCAGCAGAAGGATTGCAGCGGTGCGGCTTCACTGGACGGGAAGGATGGCGCCGCCAGTGGGCCGCCGACGCCGCTGCTGGACGATCTCTTCCGGGAGGGGACCGCCTGGTCCGAAGGCCGGCTGCCTGAGGTATCCCGCTTTGGACATCAGCACAGTACCGACTTGGCGCATGCAGTCCTGCACTTGCATTGGTTGAGAGTAAGCTGCCGGTTGGGAACCAAAATATGCGCTTTCGTACGAGCCGCAGGGCTGGCGGCAGCACCAAGGTGACGAGGTGCAGCTGTTTGCAGCGTGCAATCTACAGTACCTGGACCTGACCTACAATCTTGCACCGCGTGCTGGCTTGAACACAGGTGATCAGCATGCACTAACATGTAATGCTTGCAATCCTCAGACTTGCCATCAGGCTGTCTTACAAAACTCAGTTGAGCGCAATGCCATATATGGTTCTCGTGAGCATTTGGTTGCATGTTTGTGCACCCGCCCAACCAACTGCCCGACAGTGATACTGCAGGCTGCATCGACCTGATGACGACGCCCCAAGCGACGCGGATGCAGGGGCTGCAGTTCATGCTGCAGAGCGAGAAGGGAGAGCATCTGGATTTCCCCATTCTTGACTACCGCCAGGTGTGTGATCCCCAACAACTGGGTGACACGTCACACGCTCTTCTGTTATCAAACGCATACCGAAATCTATGTACACATGCCCACTATTGCCTGATGGATGCACTTTCTCATAAAGGCAATGCATTCATGCTTGCTGTCAATGCATCCACATGCGCATGATGGCTGCTGCGCAGGTCACAGCGCTGGCTGTGGAGCCAGTGAGCAGCGGCACTTGGCTGGTGGTGGATGGCGAAAAGGTGCCATACACACGGCTGTATGCGCAGGTGCACCCGGGCCTGTGCAGCGTCCTGGTGGTCCCATGACACGCGCGCCGTGCTGGCTCGCCAAATCAGTGAAACGATTCAGACATGCTTTGGTGCCACAAACTGCAAGCTCGCGAAGTTGGAAGGGTTGCTCCCCTTCGTTCCTTACAGCTCATCAAGCTACACCGACCAACTGCAGCTAGACCGTCCTGCCTGCTGCCTCTTCCTATCACCCGCATAGCGTCAACCTGCCTAGGTGCCAACAGCTCCTTCTGGTCTGCCCCTTGCACCCTCGTTGAGTTGGCGCAGCGGTGTACCCGGAAAGTTTGTATCGCAGGACTTTGGCAGTGTTTTCGCAAAACACTGGCAGGAAGCTGAGAGTGAGCAGCTGCATGAACGCGCAAAAGGACTGCATGTTCTGGGATCCAGCCAACACTGTGTTGCTGCCGGTTTAGTACACGGCCTCTTGTTGTCGACCCATCTGGCTGCAGAAGATCCACCAAGCTCGTAGTGTAGCACTTGAGAGCGTCCGCAGAAGCCATGCTGCCGGCTGTGGGGTTGCAACATTCCACAGCCGGGTCTTCATGTGTCGGAAATCCTTCCTGCAGCAGCCGCCCTGCTCAACGTCCGTTACGGCATGCAGCTCCGCCAGCATGCAGACAGACATGTGAGTAACGGACTGATGATTATCATTGCATATTGGCAAGGCGTCTGGTGCGCATGTCTGCCAGTGACGGCTCGGTCATGTGCGTGCGCATGTGGCAGGATGCATCACAGCAAGCTGCAGATCGGCCTCTGCTGATGACTTTCAGGGGTACACACAGAAGCACGCTGTCCAGAGACGCGTATGTGGCTGTGTTTCAGGGTCGGCGGCGGCATTTTGGTCAGCGGCGGAGCCATGCAGAGGCGCGGCAGCCGGGCCGGCTTGCGGCCTAGCCAGCGCCGGTGGACTGACAGCACGCAGCCGTTCGTCTCGACGGCTTGCCACAGCAGCCGATCCGCCGTTTGAGGGTGCAGACACACTGCAGGCGGACCCGGCAGCAGACAGCGGCTCGGACTCTGACGAGGAGTTTGACCTCAGCGAGTTTGATCTGGATATGGGGTGCGGTCGCAAGCCGGCAGCTGTGCTCGTGCAGATGCTGCGTATCATGCATGCACACACGCAGCTGTTGCACGCCTTCACAGTCGGTGAGGACCCTGCAAAAAGAGAGACCGCGCACATACCTTGCACTGATACATTGCAGGAGTCTCAATCACGAGTATGTAGAGTATTGCCAGGAGCGCTTTGAGATTGGGGACCTCGTAGAAGTGGGCCTGGGCGCCAACGACCTGCCAGCAGGTAAGGCAGAAGGATATTTTAAATGTCCATTGCAGCTACTTGTCGTCTGTTGGCATTGCCACGGACACGCCTCGTGGCTGATTACATCAATGCCATGCAGCAATTGACTGATGCTCAGCCTTTGATCCATTCCTGCAGTGTACCTACACCATCCAAACGGCTCGGAGTTGGAGGTGTACTTGCATGGTGCAAACATCACGTCATGGCGGAAACCGGATGGCACAGACATCCTGTACTTGCAGCCGGACAATGAGTTTGATGGCGTTGAGCCCATCAAGTGCGTGCTGACCTGCAACATGCGCTTGTGTGTCCCATATGCTGCTGCTGCGCTGGGGATGCAACATGCCTGCTTGCCCCTGTCCAGCAAACCATGCGCACGGCAAGAGTATCGCGTCAGCACTTGCTAAGCACATTGCAGCGATGCTGGTGTGCAGGGGCGGCATTCCAGTGGTGTTCCCACAGTATGGACGCGGCGTGCTGCCAACCAATGGGTTGCTGCAGCGGATGCACTGGTCCATAGCAGAGACAGGTACGTCCCATCAT
Organism: Diplosphaera chodatii; assembly: GCA_032358165.1. Taxonomy (NCBI): domain Eukaryota; kingdom Viridiplantae; phylum Chlorophyta; class Trebouxiophyceae; order Prasiolales; family Stichococcaceae; genus Diplosphaera; species Diplosphaera chodatii. The sequence continues at coordinate 1,180,015 of JAALGY010000043.1, read as the reverse complement.
GGCAACAGAACACATGACCACTGCAGGCATGAAACCAAACAGGACAAGGTCTGCAGTCTAAGCATTTGTCGTGCATCTAAGAGCACACAGCAATACCTGACACCAGCACGCCTCCCCGCAGGCGTGGCAGATCCCGAGATTGCGCGGGATCCAGCGCCCTCGGTCGCGCTGTGGGCAGAGGCAGACAGCTTCACGCTGGGCGTGTGGCCGCACAGATTCGAGGCCATGTACACTGTGCGTCTGTGGCCGAGGGTGTCCATGGGGTGCTGCATGTGCTGTCCAGCCGTCAAGTGTGTGCTGCCGGGACGCCCTGGGCTGACTTCTGGCAGCAGGCGGCACAGTCCATGTGTCTTGGGTCACATCACGACAGCTGAGACAGTTGTAGACTCGTTACTTGGTGCCACAGATCTCGTTGATGGAGCATGACGACTTCCCGGACACCACGCCGCCCAACCCAAAGCCGGCGGCCGCGCCGGACACGGAAGCACGACCGGTGCTGCTCACCTGCCTGCTGCTGGACGCCTTGCATCACCTTGCACCTGCGACGTCCACTGCTTGGGAGATGGGTAGTTGCCGCCAACGACAAGTGCCCCTGACAGGGCGCACGTCTGGCATGCCTGCAGAGCGGCTTCAGCCCAGCCAAGGGGGTGGGCGAGCTGGTGGAGGGCGAGGCGGTCGACGAGGACCCGCTGCAGCTGCGCTGCGTGCTGGAAATAGCAAACACAGGCGAGCCATGAGCCGCTGCACGCCCCCCATGTCACACTTGAGCATTGCCACTCCCACAGGCAGCGTGAAGCTGCAAGGCATTGCTGAACAGAATCACTGACTGAAGCCAGCCGTGGCCGTGGGCGCAGATGACCGGGAGTTCACCTTCACCAGCGCGCTGCAGACGCACTTTGCGGTGAAGCCGCTGGGCGACTACCCGCTGAACTCGCAGTTCGTCAAGCTGCTGGGGCTGGGCGGCAAGATGGGCCTCGACTACGCGCGCAACCCCAGCCACCCCAGCGTGGTCCAGCAGGAGGACGACTACATCCAATTTGGCGGTAGGAAGCCTGCCCGCCGCTGAGCCGTACGCTCTCTGGCGCCCGCATGGGGCTGGTTGTGCCTGACACCGGCCTGTGCACCCGTGGCCTGTGCAGCCTGGGAGCTGGGGAAGAGCACCTTGTGAGGCGAGGGCGCATATACCCAGCACTGGTTCGCTGTGCTGCGCAGACCGGCCGATGGACAGGCTGCTGGTGGACACGGACAAGACGGATGTCAAGCTGTGCCCGGGCGACCGGACGCACCACCAGGTCTACATGCGCCGCGGCTTCCGGGACACCGGCGTCGTCAACCCCCACATGCGCGCGCCCGACGCGTGGCGCCACTTTGTGTCGGTGCCCAGCGCCCGAGTGGGCCGCCCCGTCACGTGCGCCGCCCCGCCAGTACCCCACACACCTCTGTATCATAGGCTCATTGGTCTTTCTCTTTAGCGCTGCACACCTTTCAGCAGCTCCTGCACGTTGCAAGCATCACCCATGCTTCGTGTGCCCACTGGCCCACCCAGATCATGCAGCAATGTTCAAAGTGTTTCCGGTTGCTGAAACAGGCTGCAGCCGGGGGAGACGTGGGTGGGCGAGATGGTCATCCGCTCGTTCGACAGCATGTGGGAGTCGCCGCTGTTCGAGTTCGAGCACGAGGGGGCGAACACCAAGGAGCCGCCGCCGCTGGTGCCGACCAATGTCCCGAACGCAAACTCGCAGTGGCGGTGACGCCGCCCAGTTGCTCGAGTTGCAGAGCATCAGCAGTAGCGCCAAATCAGTGAATGCCTGCCGAAGGCATACGCAGGCTGCTGCTCATGAACTACAGCCATGCATTGGTGGTCACACGCTGTGATTCATACACAAATCAGTGGCCCCAGCATGCGCTATAGCGTTGCAATGCAGTTGCGATAGTCCCTCGATGCACCGCGACTGTGTGCAGAGCGCGTGCATCTGCACAGATCTGCGGACAGATGTGCACATCCAACATCAGTGCTTTGACGCTGGTGCACTTAGGACCACGCGTCCAAACTCACATGAGATGCATCCAAGCAGCATTTGCGCATGTGGCCTCCTGCAGACTGTGGATGGCATATATTCTGCATGATCAAGCTGGCAGTATATGCAACTAAGCACAGCGAGGCAACCCCTGGAGCTTACACAGCCATCAAGCGTGCTTGCTTGCAATGCAAAAGCAGGTCGACAAAACTGATGCTCCTGTTCCCTCAGCTGACGCTGCCCCGATCTGCATCCTTTCAGGCCTTTGCCTCCTGAATCGCCTCCTTCTGCGCTTCTTTCTCCTTGCCACCGAACACCTTCATCGCGGTGTAGATGCCGATGCCCCAGCCGCCCAGCACCGCGAACACGATGTGCTCTTCCTTCCACTTCGCTACCTGCGTCGGCGCCTCCCACGCGTTCACCTTGGCCTCATCTGCCATGCAGCGGCGCTGCTGCCGAAGAACATCCCCCACCGCTTGGCTGCCTTGCAATCTGCGCGCCAATGGCCGCATGCTGCGCAGAACCCCGCTCATGGCTGGTACCTAATGCACACTGCCTGCAGGCCGGGTGGTGGGATCGGCTTTTTCGCAAGGCCCGCCGACCGGCTCAGCTCTACGACACCAAGCGATCTTGCAATGGGGTTGACGAGATGTCAGAGCTGCGTGCAAACCGACAATACCATTGCGATCTGCAAGTGGCATCAACAATCTCTGTGCCCACCCTGAAGCAGAAACCCTCCCAAACAACCTGGTCAGCATGATCGAATTGCACTTGCAAAGCTCCCTCTCACTGTCTGCCGTATGACTGCCGCCATTGATAACGCACCGCTTCCTACTGAAGTAGCGCTGAGGCAGTCATGCTGCGAGGGGCGGTGCGTGAATGACGTGCTGAGTCCGCCGCCGCAATACCATGGTGTGTGCCCGGCGCATGAGGCAACATAGACAAACCTTTCGATTGATGCCTTCAGTGAAGTACTTCATGGTCCATGACCAGCATGCAGTAACAGTCGCTGTTCTCAGAGGGGATTGCACAACACAGGAGATCAATGGCAGCAGTGCCTTGGCGGAGCACGAGGCCAGCCTGAGGGAGGTGGATGAGCTGCTGGCAGACGACCCGAACAGCGCCGAGGCGCTGGACATACGGCAGCAGCTGCTGGACAGCATCGCAGTGCTGAGGGGTGTGCCAGCGGAAGCAGATGGCCCAGAGCCTGCGCAGCCAGCTGCGGATGCAGCACCGCATGGCGGCATGATTGGGCCGGCCATGCCGCCAGACGCGGGCATTTTAGCCCCGCCCGCCGTTGCGCTGGATACCTCTGCAGGAATCGCCCTTCTGCAGCAAGATGCTGCACCTGCGGCGGCGCCAGCAGGAGATGAGCCGGCGGCCAAGCGGCGGCGGGTGGCGGCGGCCGGCAGCGGCAATGCGCGCATGCACCCGGCCAACTGCTACGCTGAGGCGGAGCCCGACTTCGCGGCGCTGGCCGCACGGCACCCGCAGCTGGCACCCCACGTGCGCATCCGCAGCAGCGGCAGGTGCGTCAAGCGGAGCGCAAGTCAGATGGAGCGCAGTCAGCATCTGCTCGGCGAACTGCACAGACTTCCTTGCTCCCCTATACAACAGCATCCCGCTTGCCAGTTGACATGAGTGTTCCTGCTGACTGCAGTGGGGCTGTGGACTTTGCAAGTGCGGACGCGTCGCACGCTGTCACGGCTGCGCTGCTGGCGGAGCACTATGGGGTGGCCTGGAAGGTGGCCCCAGGCCAGCTCATCCCGCCGGTACCTGGCCGCGCCAACTACATCGCCTGGCTGGCAGACCTGCTGGCGCTGTCCTCGCCGCCAGGTGCAGTAACTGGCAAATTCCTTACAGCACTGTCGAAGAGAGCTCACCACATTGCGAAGATGCATGACGCGGTCAGTGTTTTGCGTCCGATGTCCCGACATTATCGATGGAACTGCATCAGTGGTACATCATGACGGCGCATGTCCAGTGCACATGCTGCAGGTTGGGTTCTAGCTGTCACACCATGGCTTCTACTGCTGCAGATGCCGGCGAAGTTGTGGGCTTGGACATCGGCTGCGGCGCAAACCTGATCTACCCGCTGCTGGGCGCGGCGCAGCACGGGTGGCGCTTTGTTGCGGCGGACGTCACGGACGCCGCCATCAGCGGTGCGACCGCCAACCTGGCCGCCAACCCCCACCTTGCGCACCTCATACAGGTACCATCATGGTTGTCCAGGTGCACAGGCTCAAACAGTGGACCCAGGGCCCCTGCAGTCTCTGCCCCTGCACGCGGCTCAGCAGCGCTCGCACCGTCCCGCTCAGGTCCGTGATGTAAGGGAGCACAGCGCTCCAGCTGCGGTGGACAGTGGCCAGACCACACCCAGCCAGCGGCAGCCTGCAGCAGCTACCAGCACGGCGCCAGCCGGCGGCGGCGCCTTTCCGCGGGGCGTGCTGCGGCCGGCGGTGCGGCCCGGGGAGCGCTTTGCCTTCAGCATGACCAACCCACCGTTTTTTGAGACCATCCAGCAGGCGGGCCTGAACCCTCACACCGCCCACCTAGGTGTGCTGCAGCATGCTGCCGGTTGCGCGGCTGACATCATGTGCTGCTCCTGCAAGCAGCAAGGGAGTGCGGGCACAGCTGTACAGCTACGTCAGGTAAACATTGCTCCACATTTGCTGGGCTGCATGCTGCTGGGCGTGACTGTAGATGAGACTGACGAGCAGGCACGGCAGACGAGATGGTATGCCCGGGCGGCGAGGCGGCCTTCGTGGGCGCCATGGTCGCGGACAGCCTGCAGCTGCGGGACCGCATCCACTGGTGAGCACGCGGCGGCTGCGGCACCCGCAACTTGTGCCACACCGAGAGTGTATGAGGACCCCGGCAGCAGCTCCTGCACTGCAGCAGTCTCACCCATAGCAGCAAACCAGTCAGCCTGCATGTTGTTGCGGCCTGCGCCGTGTCATGACTCGCGAAGCGAAGTCACCCTGGTGCAAGCGCCAGGCGCAGCTGCGCAGGTACACGGCGATGCTGGGGCGCAAGGCGAGCCTCAAGGCGCTGCGGGCGGCGCTGTACCGCCACCGCCCCACCGCGCTGCGCACCACCGAGTTCGCGCAGGGTGCCCGCTGCCCGCATCACACACGCAATGGCCTGCCGCAAAGCTGACCAGTGCTTCGCGGCGGAGCAGATCTGGCAATATGGTATGATTTTTGTTATGGTTGCCATGCCATCTGAACCTGGCAACCCCGGTCTGCAGGGCGCACGATGCGGTGGGGCCTGGCCTGGTCGTTTGCGGTGGACCGGGGCAAGGCGGCTCAGCCGCTGGTGCGGCAGCCGCGGCCGCAGCAGCTGGCAGTGCCACGCCCTCAATAGCCACCAGCATGATGCAATTGGCTTGGCTCGAGCAGTCAGTCTGCAGCTATCTCAGATGTCAAGCTATTTTACATGCGAAATGTGCTGCTGTTGACGACACATTCGAAAAACAAGCAAACTCGGGCGTGACCACACAAGCAAATCAGGTTGCATATATGACAGTGGCCACGAGCATCAAACAATCTCGGTGTCCCCCCTGCAAAACGATATGGACACAGACATGGGACAAGTACACGGTCCACTTGCGTATGCAAAAGTAGAATGGCAGTGTTGCATTGACTGGGCCTGGTCGGTTGGGCACGCTGGTGAGGTCACTCCACTGTTGCCAGCCGATCTTTGGGGCGAACCGGCTGCCAGGTATGGTGTGCAACTGTGGGTGCGCCCTCACGAGGGCAGCAGCGGGTCCCGCTCCTCCTCGGGGGCCGCCACGCCCCGCAGCCGCCTCCACAGCTGGCTGACGCGGTCCCCCACCTGCACCGCCAGGGTTGCTCTGCTCACACATGCACGCGAGAGCAAGGTCTGGACCAAGCGCCTACAAGGCTGGGTTGCAGGCGGTGTGCGCAGCAGGTGCAGCAGGCGGCAGCGTGGGCTCTGCTGCATGCGTCTGTGGGACTGCACTGTGCAGACGACGTTGTAGCAGTTGCAGCGCTGCAACCCAGCGGCAGGTAGTTGCCCAGGGCATCAGCGGTTTAGGGTTCAGACCAGCGCGTGACGGCCTCACCGCGTAGAGGGCCTCCTGGATGCGGTGCTCCAGCTTGCGCCCGCGCGTCTGCTTGGTCAGCCGCTCCGGCCGCAGCCGGTGGTCCGCGTCGATGATGGACGCCGTGGCCAGCAGGATGGTCAGCGTCGCGCCCACGCAGCTGGTGGCTGCGGGGCACGACGCGCGTGGTGTGAGTGCGTCTCCAGGCGGGGCGCCATGCATGTGCACTGTGGTGCCAGGGCATGTATCTGAAGACAGGCAGTTGCGCTCGCCTGCCAACACGAACATGATGACCATCTGGTACCGCGCCGCCTGCAGGTGGGCAGTTGCTGCTGTGGTTGGGAATGCAACATCCTCGCACGCACATACTGTTGACGATGCGGCATCTGACATGGTGCGCACCTGGGAAGGGTCTGAGCCGCCCAGGATCTGGCCCGTCATCATGCCGGGGATCGACACGATGCCCTGCATGAGACACAGCAGGTACTCAAACCCAGCGTGCTGCATTGCGCTGCTTCAGCCTTTGTCACACACACCGACCCAACAGCCACACCATTTCGCCACAGCAGGGCCAAAGACCTGCCACATGGTGCTGGGCGTGTCATGAGGGGCTGCGGGGCGCACCACCACATTCATCTGGTTCAGGATGGGCGTGAGGGCGAGCTTCACGCAGCGCGCCACAGTCTCCCGGGTCGCCTCCCACCGCGTGGCGCCCAGCGACAGCAGCAGCTCGATCTTGTCCTTGGCTGCAGTGGTGAGGACAGTTGCAGTCATGAGGAGCTGCAGGCGGGCAAGCCGCGCCCGCGCCCTTGCATCCCAGCACGGGCTCCCGGGTCAGCGCCCCAGCCTTGCAGCAGGCCGTGCGCCGCGTCGCCTCCGTGCAGTCCGGGGCTGATCGTCCGCAGAAATGTGGCGGTCGTTCGGCAACTGCAGCGCGGCGTGCGCCCAACAAGGTCGCTGGCGGGTTGCTGGCGGGCACCTGTGGTGAGGTCGTCCAGCAGGGCGGACAGGCCGACGGAGATGCTGCTGATGCAGTTGCCCAGCACCATGCCCAGGATGGTGATGAAGTATTGCGGCTCCCACCACGGCTTGGTGCGCACCTGCGCACGCATCGACAGAAAGACATTCAGTGTTGCATGTTTGTCCATGATCTGCTTGCAGCTGTGCTCAAGGGTCTGTATGCATGCAGCGATGCAGCACTGACAAATGCGGTTCACCACTACGATCAGCGCGTAGGTGAGGAAGATGCTGCTGGCAAACATGGTGCAGCCGACCACCTCCGCAAACATGCCCTGCAAGCAGTGCCTCTGCTGTTGGTAAACTGAGCTTCGCGGAATCCACAGTCATGCTGCGCTTGCAGACTGCACGCTGATGTGTTGGGATGACACCATGGCCTGTGCGCAATTCACAGCTGCACACCCGAAAAGTCCAGGAGGGCCTGCTCGACGCTTCCCATGCACCCACTAGCGCCATGAGGATGGCATAGCCGACAGTGACGTACCTGCAGCACATGAGCGGCGCTGATCCTCTTGCTCAAATGCGCATGCGCAAGCAGCTGTTCAAGCACAAGACGCACGGCACGTGATGCCGTCAGGTCGACGCTTCAGCACACCAGCGGTCTGATGTGAAGATCGGCACGAGGATGTAGCCGAGTACCGTCAGCTGTAGGACGCATCTGTGGGCAGCAAATCAATGAGATAAATCTCATTTGAACACAGCCCTTGTGCCCATGCCGCCATGCGCAGCGCGCGCTGCACTGACATGTGTATGCAAGGATGATTGGCTTGCGGGTGTGGGCGGAGAGCTTGCGCTCCTGGGGCCGCACCTGAAGGTGGCAATGAGCAGCTGCACCTCCAGCCCCAGCGACAGCAGCGCCGAGATGACGGCGTTGATGACGACCAGGCAGGCGCCCAGCGCCACCGCCCCCGGCCCAATGTAGTTTGGGCCTGCCCAGCATGGCGGTGATGAAGGTCAAGATCATGAGCGGTTCTGAGACATGCGCCCTCCCGCGATAGCTTGCAAGATGCTGGGCTGAGATGGCAGCATTGCATGGGACCTGCGCACCTGATGCCGCCGCCACATTCCCCTCTACGGTTGCAATGAATGTGGCGAGAGCTGCCACTGGATGCATGTTGCACCCCTCTGGTTATCGGCTGGCCGGCCTGGCCACAGAGACGACAGATGAAACTACATGCATGCACATGCCTCTCCGGCCATCATGTCAAGTAGACGGAACGCTGCAATCATATGCAGTAAGGGACGCAATATGCATGTCGGCAGGACCGGCACGTATACAAAGCCTTCTGAGTGCGCGTAACAACTGCGCACGTCGTCATCTTGATCGATTTGCGAACTTCATGATGAATCAGCATGAGCTTTGCACGTGCATACTTATCGCACGACGTCAACATGCCTGCGGTACTCGCTGAGAGATGGCAAATCTGTAAATTGGAACATCATTCGCAGTAGTGTGCCTCATGCCTTTACAGGGCTCTCATGTACAACACCAGAGCTGGTGTCTGCGAGTATGCGTGATGGCAATGACTGCATGTGTACAGTGTATATTATGTGTGTTTGGAGGAGGCAACCACAGCACAGCACTGCTAATTTGAGAAGAAGCATGTGGTGTGCAAGGAGATAAGGCAGCATAGTGTGCAAGCAGCCAACTATAGTAGTGCAGAAGCGACTTGGTGGTAAACAGCTTGCAGGTGCTGTAAAACTTCATGTCACTGATTACATCGCCATATGGCAAGCGCAGGGAATGGCGCTGGCAATGCTAGAGGTCAATGCTGATCGTTGCTAGTAGCAGAGTCAGAATGAGTGTCTAGCGGCAGAACAGATCATGAGTTGATGCCGCGCTGTGTGTCGCCCGACTTCTGCTGGGCCTTGCCCTCGCCCTGCTGCGTGTTGTCGCCAGTCACCTGGCCGATGATGTTCTTGGCGCCACCGACAACGGTGTCCACTGCGCCCTGAACGTAGCCCTTGGTCTCGGCGGTGTCGTGCTTGGCCTGGCCGGACGCGTCCCGGGCGGCACCCTTCGCCTGCTGCTCGTCAGAGCCGAACAGCTCACCGGCCTTCTGCTGCACGGTGCCGGCGGCAGACTTGACGTTGCCGGCCATCTTGTCCTTCTGGACCTCGCCCTGATCAACCATGATTGCTGGGTTGGTGTTGGGTGCTGCGGCGGAAGTTGGCAAGTGTTTGCACGTAGATTGGCGCTGAGAATATTCAGAAAGCTTGAGAGTGTAAAGAGTGCGAGTGACGCAACTGGGCCGTCGCGGGCGGTTTGTGCTGTAGCCGCTGACTACCTCGTAGCTTCCGAAGGTACAGACTCTCAGTCCATCCTTAGAACGGAAGGCTATCGCCTCGGGACCACTAATCTTACCTTATCTCTTTGGTCGCCCCTGCAAGTGCTGTACCAGTAGCACGCTCCACAGCAGCAGCTTCTTGCTGACCCTGAACCGGAGCAGCATGCGGCTCATGTGCGGTGAGCTAGCGGCAAGCATTCTGTCCTCTATACTTGCGTCGATCACGTCGCTGCTAAGCCCGGCCAGCGACTCGATGTGACGTCGCCAGCCGTCACCATTTGCAGAGCTGTCGGCACTGTCAACGTTCGCGGCGCTGACATCCCGTGGTGCAGCGCCGCTGCTGTCTGCAACAGCCTGAACAGCCTGCATGGCAGGCGCGCAGGATGTGGGCTCTGTGGGATGGGATGCTCCATATGCAATGCAGCGATGGGCAGGCACCGCAGCACTTATGCGGTGTGCCCCACCGCGGTCTGCTCCCGCAGCAGCAGCTGCCAGTAGCCGCGCTCCTCCTCGTCCTCCCTGACCAGCAGCCGCAGGTCCTGCGCTCAACAAAATCTCTCCACAAGATAAACCTTGGTTCCATCGTAGTGACCCTCGCCAGGGTCGCACACCACAAGCACACAATCAGACCACGCACAAGGTGTTGGATACCTGGACGCTTTACGGGCAGCACATGCACAGCACCTGCAGCACGGGCGGCATGCCGGCGAGCAACTCCTCGCAGCGCAGCGCAACTGCCGCCGCCACGCCCCCGGGCGCCAGGGCGGCCCACGCCGCCAGCAGGCGCGGGTCCACACGGCAGTCCGCCCCCAGCTGTGGCCCCACACACCACACGTCAACGCAGCACAGCACGCCCTGCGTGGTCTCTGAGATGCATGCGGTTTGCGGCTTTGCACAGTATTATAGGAGAGCCAGGCAGGCATGCCTGCCGTCACTGTCGCACGTCATCTCACCATCAGCTCTGGGCCCTGCGATCCTGGCAGTTCGGCTGCTGCTTCAGCTGCTGCCTGCTGCGCGTCGTCGTACAGCTGCCTGGCCTGCAGCTCTGGCACGTCACGCTGCAGGCACACGGACAGGCCTCAGCTGAAACCTTGACACGGTGCAACTCTGACCGTGCAATGCAGGCCACCTCACATCTGGTGGCCACCACTCCTGCATCCTTGCAGCAGTCTTGAGGTACAAGAGCGATGACGAGCATGATGATGGGCAGACCTGCGGCGCGGCGCGGTCAAAGTACCACTCCAGGGCCGCCTCCACTGAGGGGAACAGCAGCACGCTGTCGTGCGGGTTGCCGGGCGGCACAAAGCCGTAGTGCAGCAGGAAGTCGTCGTTGTGCCGCTCGCCTGCAGTGTCATCGGGAAACTAATAGCCAGCACGCCACCTCCAGGTGGGTTTCCAATAGGCGTTCAGCGATAGCAAGCACATAAGCAGCGCGTGCGACCCGCACGTGCTCAGCGGCGTCTGCGCATGGTCGCTACGGCACCAACGACCCTGTCAGCGGATGGTAATTCGCTGCGCTGCGTTGGGCGCACCGTAGCTGAGCAGGATCTCCTCGCCCTCGTCGATGGCGCGGGTGGCGCTGAGCTGCATCTCCCACTCCCCGGCAGCCGCACGCTCCGGCGGCACCATGTCCCACCTGCGCAGCCGCCTGGATTCTCAGCACGCTGCTGACATCAGACACGATCGTGGGCACCGGCAGCAGTGCAGCTGACAGATTGCTCTGCATGTCGGTGCGCAGGGCCCATACTGGCCATGCAACCCTAGCGCACAAAGCCCACCTGACGCTGTCGGTGGCGATGTGACCGTGCCGCGTGCCGGCCTTCTCGTCGCCGCCGTGGTTGAGCATGTCCAGCAGCGGCATCAGCATGCGCACGCCGACGCCGCCCTGCTTCGCCGCTGAACCGAATGTCCTGCTCTGCACCACCTGCAGCAGGCGACTCGTTCGTACATACAGCCGACTGTGGCTGGGGGTCTTGCACATGCCAACATTGAACCCCATCGGACTAGTCGCTCATGAATGCAGAGGGGGTGTATCAAAGAGTCTCACTGCCAGTGCCCAATGGAAGGCCTCGAGAGATGCACCGCCTGTCGCATCTACCGGCAGCCCGCTGAACCACTCCAACGCCAGCTGCTGCTCAAGCTGCAGCGCCCTGACCAGAGGCGTGTACTCTGTCGCCTCGGCATCTGCTGTGCTGAGCTGCGGCACCGATGCGGGCAGCATCTGTGCCAGCAAGCGATGGCATTTGGCTTGCAGCAAAAGCATTCAGATGTTGCAGTGCTGCAAGACCAGTCCTGATGCAGCTGGATCCCGCAGCATGGCAACATGGAGCTCTCTGAATCCTGCTGGCATCACGCATGCTTTCACACGTATGCATCTGCGACCTGCACATAGGGCGCCCACTGCGATGCGGGCCCCAGGTGCACCTCCCTCAGCAGCTTTGCCGCCAGCCGCACCGCCCACGACGCCTCTGCAAGCCCGTGCGCCGCCGCATCAGGGTCACCCTCATAGTCTGTGAGTGCCAATCGCAGCGGCACCACCAGCAGCTGCTGCCCAGCCGCAATGGGCTGCAGGAAAAGACCACGCCCAGTTGGCCGAACTGCGAGCCGTGCAATGCTTCTGACGGCATACTGCCTGCACGCTGTGAAAGCTGGGCTGTTGCACGAGTGGCAAAAGTGGTGTGCGTACAGCAGTTGCAGCACCTGGACTGCTGCAAAGCCGCGCTCACCGCTGTCGCCATCTTCGAACAGTGCCACTGGGCTGCTGACGTCTGTCATCTGGCGGACGCCTGCGCATGGATTGCGCCACTAGGCAGCTGGTCAAAGTAGCTTGGGAACAAGAAGCATGGGAACAAGATTGGACCACATCCGATTGATTGGCTGCAATGACACACCATTGGTGGCGGCCCATTGGTACAGTTGCTGTATTGGTGACTGTGATGTTGCAGGCCCTGCTGGTAATTGATCTGCCGCCCGTGCGGTGCGTGCCCATACCGCATGCCGATGCTTTTGAGCAGGATGATGATCAGCACGGTACAAAAGTCGAGTAACCTGCATGATTTACGGTCGACACGTGCAAGTTTGTCTCGCTTTATCTGCACATGACCGATGGTAACCCTGCGGCTTGAAAGTGGCGCACCTGATGCATACCAGGCCAATGTACTGCTGATGTGTGAGGTGAGGATCGGTACCACATTCTGGCGGCATCAAGTCTGCAGCAGTGCTGAGGCACGGCCGACATGCTGGCGACAGGTCCTGTCTAATCTATGGTGGACTTGCAATACATGCATGTGCAGCAATCAGCGTTTGTGTCATGCTCCTTGAAGAACACTTGCTACACACAATGGCAAGGGTTACGCTCACTCATTTACGCACATCCTTTCGACCAAAGGCGCTTTCGCCAGGTGCAGTCCTATATCACTGCCGACGTGCAAATGTGCAGCGTACACATGTGCCTTTATCGTTGTCAAGTCGCACTGTGAGGATCTTGACTGACGTGTCTATGGTTACACATGATGCTGCGATGGTTGTCCGGCATTAGACAGTGCGCAGGCATCTGCCAATTTTGCACATCATGTGGTCACGTGCGACACTGCTGACGTGTCATGAACATTGGCATCCTGGATGTCGCGCCAGACAGCAGCCTGCAGCATGTCTCATCTGACGACTTGCCCAGGACTGAAGGGCATGTGTGATGCAACTGATGAACGGTGACGCACGACTGTTGACACGCCCTGGCATATACGCCGCAGCATTGACAATGGACAGCTCCACCTACTGGGTGGGTGGCGGGGTCGTGTAATGCATGATTGCTGCCGCGAGCCTCAGGAGAGAGTTGCAGTGGTATGACAGCTGCGGTATAGCTCTGTTGTGCAACTTTGCACGCTGGGATGTCACGCACGTCCCCAGTTCTTGTAGCCGGTTACACAGTGGGTAGGTTGTTTCAACATAGGTGAATCCTACTTTGACTTTGCATTCAGGATCCCCAAGCGCTGCATTTGTGCCATCAACATCTGTGGAGACACATCCAGCAGCACGCTCCACAGCTGCAGCTTCTTGCTGACCCTGAACCTGAGTATCATCTGGCGCATCTGTTGCGAGCTCGCGGTGAAGGCACTGTTTTCATCAGCTGTGGTGCCTATACCTGTGTCACCCGCATTGCTGAGGCCAGCCAGCGTCTCAATATCACGTCGCCACCCGTCATCAACAGAAACTTCACCAGAAGCACCAGCTGCTGTGGGCATTTGTAGCGTAGCGTTTCCATTATCTGCAAGTAACTGTATTGCCTGCAAGCATAGAATCTCGTGCAACTGGAAGCTAGCCACCATGCTCAGCACACATGCATGCAAGCTTTGCTGCAGTAGGCAGCTGTAATAAGGTTGGCTGCCTCACCGCGGTCTGCTCTTCAAGCACCAGCTGCCAGTAGGCATGCTGATGCTCGTCCTCCCTGATCAGCTGCCGCAAGTCCTGCGCTCATTGGTTGCAGGACGTCAGTACCTGGGGCACCTTCCTGGCAGCTCTGTCGAGTTCTGTACAAGTTGACTGCCATTCGACATTATTGCAGCATTCGTCCTGCCAGCTGCCACAACCTGGGGAGCAGCAGTCCACATCCGTCCACACGACCACAGGTCAAAGCTGCAAGCAATCCTCTCACTCAGTCACCTGCAGCACAGGCGTCATGCCGGCCAGCAACTCCTTGCAGCGCTTCGCCACCACCTCATATGCAAAGCGCAGCTCGTAGGGTGCCCCCGGCTGAGGGGACAACACCGAAAGCGCGCCCAGCAGACGCCCTTCCAAGTGGTAGTGTATCCCCATCTTTTCATGTCGCGGTACACATGGTCAGAACCATCTGCCGTGTAAGGAGTGTGAGTGCTGATGCATACGGTGCCATGCTCTGCTCAGTGGCAACTCTTCCGGAGCTTGGACGCTTGAAGCATGCCTTTGCATGTAGCAGCTCACTCAATCTCACCATCATTTCTGGGCGTACAGGGCCGTTGGCCTGACCTGCTGCTAAAGCCGCCACCTCCAGTGCTTCAGTGTACCGCTGCGTCCTTGGTAGCTCTGGCACGCCAGCTGCATGCACATGGATGGCATGTCAGCCCCCTTGCAACTGAGGTCTATGTCTGTGTGACCAGGCTACGTATGCAGTCTGCGATGAGGGTGGGTCTGTGCACATGTTCATTTGACCAGGTTGTTGGCCCTGAGGCAGCACTGCAGATGGTGCCAGAGGAGGTCACCTGCGGCGGGCGGGGCGATGGTGAAGTACAAGTCCAGGGCCGCTTCTATGGAGGGGAATAGCTGCACAGCGTCGTGCAAGTTGCCAGGCGGCACAAAGCCGTAGTTGACCAGGTACTCATCGTCACTGTAGGTCCCTGCCGGTAGAAATGTGCAGTCATGCAGATGCCACTGCAGTATGTTTCTGCTGCACATGCGAGGCATTGAACGCTGTGCTTGGCAGCACATCCATCATATCAAGTTCACGGCGTGCTCTCCACCAAAGCAAGTGCACCGTAGTTGACACGGATCTCCTGGCCCTGTTCAATGTCCGCAGTGGCGATGAGGTGCATCTCGTAGTCCACCGCACCAGCTGCAAAGTCTGGAGGCGCAATGTCCAGCCTACATACAGATCTACAGTCAGGTATGACCACATGGACACGGTCAAGTAAGGAGCGATGCAGCAGTGCAATCCCGTAGCATTGCAATGCATGACATATTATGCATAGCCTGTGTCAGCTCAGCCCCCGCTGCACAAGCATAGTGATCGATCAACATACCTTGCATTGTCACGTGGGCTACAACCTCGTATCGTGCGCCACTGATCGCCGCCATGATTGGCCATGTCCAGCAGCGGCACCACCATGCAGACATTTGTGCCGTCAACCTGCGCTCCTAAACCCCAAGACCTGCTTTTCACCACCTGCAGCAGTTTGGCCCATCGTCGGCAATCGTCTGGGTCGTCCTGCAATCGTTGGCCATCCAGCAACCTTCAGCAAGCATTCAGGCATTCAAAAGGTGCTGTGATACAGTCGCACCGCCAGGGCCCAAAGAAAGGCTTCAAGGGATGCACCGCCTGTCGCATCTGCCGGCAGCCGCTTGAACCATTCTGAGGCCAGCTGCTGGTAGTCCTGTAGATGCTTGACCAGCGGCGGGTACTCTGCTGCCTCAGCATCTGCCTGGGTGATTTGTGGCACTGACTTGGGCAGCATCTGCGCCAGGAAAGCAAAGCCGGCTATGTGAAGCTGGAGATTTTGGTGGTGCTTGGCAACATTGACCACATGTGCTGTGGTTTCGCTGGCCTGATAGAAGCTGCTCTTCGAACAGCATGCTCTTGTCACCAACACTGCCACCGGTGCAACGCTACCTGCAGGTAGGGCGCCCACTGCGACATCGTCCCCTTCTGCACCTCCCGCAGCAGCCTTGCCGCCAGCCGCACAGGCCCCGGTGCGTCTGGGAGGCCGTGTGCCATCGTCTCAGGGTTCTTAGCATGGTCGATAAAAAGCAGTCGCCGTGGCACTGCCAGCAGATGCTGCCCAGCTGCAATGGGCTGCAGGAGCATCGCAGTGGAATACTTCAACCAAACCGTTGAGACTTCATGTTCATCTGGGTACGGGTGCACACTTACATGCGATGACATACGATGCTGGAGCACGGCAATGCATGGCTAGCACGTAGTCCGAGCAAGGTCCCGAGCTCGAGCAACTGCAGCACCTGGGTGGCCACCATGCAGTACCCACCACCACCACGAATCACATACACTTCTACCGGCCAGTCGTCGCCGGTCGTAAGCTGGCGGACGCCTACAGTTGGTACATTATAGGATATATGTGTGTCCAGTTTCCACATGTGCATCGTGTGCAAATCCCATGCGATGACGAAGCTCATTACAGTGAATTACCATTGCTCTCTGCCCACGTCTCAAGCTGCTCGATCTTGGCAATTGCATCGGCCTCTGCGGCTGTGCTGCTTTCTAGTATGCTGTCGGCGCAGCGCACACTGCCATGCGCTGGGGCCCCTGAGTGGTGCGGTACTTGTCTTGGTTGCCTGCAGATCCACCACGCTGAATAGGTGGTGGTAGAGTGTATGGACGTGATAATTGCATCCTGTCTGCTGAAGGACCACCTGCTGCCTTGAGCGGCGCACCCGACTCATGCCGGGCAGGCTTCCTGAGGTTGCACGCTGACAATTGACGTTTGTTTCTGTTCGGCAACATGATTGAGTAAGTGCCGTAAGGCCCGCGACGAGTGATACAGGCGCCATGGAGTTGTGTAGCGCACAAGGCAGTCATGTCACGATGCACTCGTGTCTCAACTGAGGTGCTTCTGGTACTGGCAATGTGTGTAGCTCTGCGGCCGTGCACATGTGCAGGTTCCTAATGCATGTGTGGGAGGTGCATGTGCGGAGTCACATCCTCAAAATTGATTACGATCATCCCGATGCTAGTCGTTCGTCGCATGGGCAACGTCGTTTCCAAGAAACAGCATGTGATCTGAGCACGTGCTGACCTTCTCCTGAGTCGCACTCTCGCATCATAAGACATGAAGTTCCCGCAAGCAAATGCTTCATGCCTTGCTGCACATGTGAACGAACTTCACACGCTGGTGCGCTTCCGCCGGATCTGATCATGTCGCCCAGCATCGACAGCTAGAGTGCACTCCACGTGTGTGCGCGTCAGCGGCTACACGTTGAAGCCCTTCTGCACAATGCTACATGTGAGCTCAAAGCTAGTTTCATATCAACCGTGTCGGAAGGCTGGGTGCCGACACGCACGCTCGATGATGCAGCAGCACCGGCGGGCGATGGCGGCGCACGGCTTCGTCACCGGCAGCCGGCTGCAGCGCCAGTGGCGGCATGTGGGGAGGCACGGCTTGCCAGCCAGGCACTCGGAAGTGCATGATCCTGGAATGCATAGCTGCAACAGTGTTGCTTGTATGTGCGGTATAACGGGCAACCAGTATCATGTAGGCGCATTGGTGCCATGGAGTTGCACGGTCTGGCTCACCATTATCATTGCACATGTCAGTGACAAGTGCCAAACTGCCTGCACGATGTCGTGCCCGAGTTGCTGGCGTTGTAAATCATGAGCTTGTCTACCGTTGCCAGCTGGAGTTTGACTGATAGCCCTCACGGTGCCATCTGGAATTGCAGCACGGACCACAGCAGTAGTTTCTTGCTGACCCTGAACCTGAGCAGCATGATGCGCATGTGCGCTGAGCTGGCATTGAGGGTGTCGTCCCCGCGATCTGCCCCGGCAGCTGTATCACCCAGCCCAGCGAGCGTCCCATCTCGTGTCGCCAATCAACACCAGCTGCTGCCCCGCCGGAACCAGTGAAATTGGTGCGGTCGGCCATCAGCGACGCACCATTGGCTCTGTTGGCCAGCAACTGCAAAGCCGGGAACACCAAGTGTAAGAGGCCGGAGACTGTGCTGCAAAGTGCAGTTGCTGCCTGACAGCAACTGCAGAGGCGCAATCTGCCTCACGTCGGTCTGCTCCTGCAGGATCTGCTCCCAGTAGGCACGCTCCTGCTCGTCCTCCGTGACCAGCATGCGCAGGTCCTGCGCTCAGAGTCGTAGTCCATCGCTCACTACTGGCAGTCACTGGCACACTCATAATCCACCCTAACAACCTTGCATTGATGACCGTGCTGAATGCACCACAGTACAGCCCTGAGTCAACCATGTGCTGCAGGGTGGCAGTTAGTGTACATGCTCACACGCTGATCACAGCTCCAAATGTACCTACCTGCAGCACCGGTGCCATGCCCTCCAGCAGCTCCTTGCACCGCTCTGCGACTGCCGACATCGTGACATATAGTGCGTCCTTGTGAGGGGTCAGAAAGGCAAATGCCGCCAGCAGACGCGAGTCCACTTGAACGTTCACACCCAGCTGTGCATGTACAAACTCAGTTAGGTGCACAAACTGTGCACTGAGTTCCAAGCGGGCCAGATGCATGCCACGTGCTGCTCTGCTAGGCCAGATGGCACGTTGCGTGCCTGATGTGGCACGCCTCATAGTCAGCACTGCATGTCATCGATCTCACCGTCAGCTCTGGGCCACGTGTTCTGGGCATATGTGCTGCTTCTCTAGCTGCTGCCCGCAGAGCATCGTTGCGAAGTCGTCCATTCAGCTCTTGCAGACCTGTGGCAAGCCCAGGGGGAGGGCTCCTTGTGACACACAGAAAACTTGGGTGTGCTCATGATAACCAGTCAGTGCAGTGCATGTAAGCAGTGGGTGAGTGCGTGTCTGGTGTTGCAGGCATGGTCCGGCTGCAAGAATGACGATGGAGTGCAATAGAGGAGAACCTGGAGCGGGTGGGGCGATACCAAAGTACCAATCGAGGGCTGCTTCGGTCGAGGGGAACAGCTGCACGGTGTCATGTGCGTTGCCAGGCGGCACAAAGCCATAGCGCAACAGGAACTCATCGTTATCTGTTGCTCCTGCAGCATGGAGTGGAGTGCTGGTTTGCAAGCCTGTCCCAACCAGATCATGCAGTATCACGCTGCAATCAGCAAGTCACCCTTAAGGTTTGCCGATCCATCCTTGCACACAGCAGGATGAAAGTAGCGCGGGTGCACCATAGTTCCTGTGGATCTCCTCGTGTGTCTCAATATTGCGCGTGGCAATGAGGTGCAGTTCTGGCTCGTCACCAGTCGCCTCATCCAGACCAATTATGTCCCATCTGCAATGATGCTGGATGGAGTCCTGAAATGCTTCGTGTTGTGGGACGTCAGGGAAATGACACCGTTTCAGGCAACTGCAGTCATGTTGGCCTGCAACAGTCAGGCAATGCCCCTGTCAGCACGGTTGCAGCCAGCAGGTATGTAGCACCTACCTCACGTTCTCAGCAGGATAGAAGCCGCGTGACTGGCGGTATTCATAGCCAGCATGGTTGATCATATCCAGTGACGGCACCAACATGCCAACGTCACAGCCACCACCAGGAATGTTTGGCAGCGTAAAAGCCCTGCTTGCTACCACCTGCAGTAGATTGAGTACTTGGCATGTCCTGTTCAGATCATGAGCAGTGTTTGAGAGGCACCTGCCACTCACATTGACATGACTGCAGGGTGCAACAAGTGTTCTCTCTGCTCTGCAGCGTCTCACCGCTCTTGCCCATGTGAAATCTTCGAGGGATGCACCGCCCATCGCATCTGCCGGTATCTCGTTGAACAGGTCTCTGATCAGCTGTTGCTGTTCATGAAGCGCTGTGACAAGCGGCGGGTACTCTGTTGCCTCAGCGTCCGCCTCGTCGATCTGGGGCATCTTTGTTGGCAGCGCCTATGCGAATCAGCAGAGCATGTTGCGTTGTCTGGCAGCCGACAAAGTGTTGTCTCAATGTTCATGACTAGCATATCACTTGCCATGGCCCGCTCTGTTGAAGCTCGGTAATATATGTTTGTCGTGGATCACCCTGAAGAAAGGAGCTACCTGCAAGTAGGGCGCCCAGTCCGAGTCTGGCCCAAGCTGCATCTCCCGCAGCAGCCGTGCCGTCAGCCGGATGCTCCACGGCGCGTCTGATAGACCATGTGCCACAGAATGGGGGTGGTCGGGTCGTTCCACCAAGCTGAGTCGCCGCGGCACTGCCACCAGGTGCTGTCCAGCTGCAATATGCTGCAGAAGCCCAGCAAGTATGACTGGCCGCACTGTTGTGGTTGCATGGATTCAGGAACATTGCAATGTGTGGCACACCCATCAACCTCAGCAGACAATCGACCACACAGCGACTGCAGCACCTGAAGCGCAACCACACTGCTTTCCCCAGTGTCGCCATCAGTGTACACTGTGATGGGCCACTTGTCGGCAGTGAGCGGGCGCATGCCTGCAGACACCAGCAGATCGCCTCTGAGCGGCATGGCCTGGTGTGGTGAACTCAGCACAACCACAGCTGAGGTCCAAGGCTACACTAACCCACCGTTGCCTTCAGCCCACACAAACATCTGCTGCAATTTCTGCGTGAAAGTCTCATTGCCGCTACTTTCTGATTCGGCGCTGGCATTGCAGCGCACGCGGCCGTGTGCTGACGCCGCTTTCGAGCAGTGTGCTGTTTGACGTCTGGCTGCAAAGATCAAAAAGCTGGTGACTGAATGATTCTTGGGGATCATGATTGCTGATACATTGCATCAGGATCTGCTGCTGCCACAAGCGGCGCACCTGACACATGCCGGGCAGGCTTCCTGACGATGCCCTGCTGTGACAGCATGGGTGCTTCTGGCTTGCAGGAGTGTCGTGCCAGCGCCACGAGGCCCGCGACAGCTGTTGGCTTCAGCGTGGAGCGTCGTAGCGCACCATGAGTTCATTTTTTGCGACGCACTCGTGTCTCGAGTAAGGTGCTTCTGGTA
Organism: Diplosphaera chodatii; assembly: GCA_032358165.1. Lineage (NCBI taxonomy): Eukaryota > Viridiplantae > Chlorophyta > Trebouxiophyceae > Prasiolales > Stichococcaceae > Diplosphaera > Diplosphaera chodatii. The sequence goes on along the minus strand of JAALGY010000043.1, from coordinate 1,159,292 downwards.
CTGTCGATATATGCCGCTCTGCTGCCGACATGCATGTGCGCAGGGTGCGGGTGCTTATGTGGGCGCTATCTATGAGCACATACTGTTTTACATCTGCATTGCAAAGATCCTCGAATGAGAGTCGTGCGTCAAATCGGCAGCACGATGTTTCCAAGAAACAGATGGACACCATGCACGTGCCGGACCTGCTTGCTGAGCTGTCACACAACACTCTGCAATTGCTGCAAGCACATGTCAACACGGCTTGCTCGCAGACATCAGAGGATATGACGTCTCCCTTGGTGCACTCGCATATGTTTGTTATAAATCATGCAAATCAGCGTCAACCTGTTTTGTTACACTCCATCATCCTGCGCATCAGCGTCAATTCTTGAGTTCCTTTGCACAACTGCGTGAGGAGTGCTCCGTGTACCTTCTTGGTCGCTGTTGTATCACCTTGCCACGAAGACTGGGTGCAGCGTGCAGCTTGTCGGTGTGCAGGCAGCGTCGGACAAACACAGCGCCTGGCGGCGCCAGATTCATCTCAGTGTGCCAGCTGCTTTGAGACTACATCAGTCGGCCACTGCAGACCCACGGTGGTATGCAGGACCGCAAGCTGGGCCTGGTCGGCGGCATTGTGCGCGCGGCGCAGCTGCATCCCTGGCGCACCGTCGAGCACTGCACCATCGTGCTGCTAGCGCTGCACCTGCTGTCGGGACGCGCGTGTCACAGCCGCGGAGGAGCCCTGCTGTGCCCTGCAGGTCGCATGCATGCAGGACCGGGTCGACCTGCTTGTGGTCACAGCATGTAGGTGCGTATGGTGGTCATAACCTACTACTGGCAATGGGCTGATCGATAGCATGTCACGCTCACGTGTGCAGGGCAGCAGCCGTGCTGCTGTGCGGCAGACACGCCCGGCCCTCGGGCAGTGCTGAGCGCAGAGGGCGTCACGCCGGCGCCACAGCCAACAATGGCAATGGCAGACCTGCGACCAGGGGAGACAGTTGAACACCATGACTTCCGCGGCGATATCTACCGCTTCCCGGTGTGTGCTCCCTGCAGCCCATCTCTATGGTGTCACGCCTGTCTGGCTACGATGGGTACATGTTTATATCATTGTGGCTGCAATTCACTAGCAGGGTTTGCCAGCTGCTGACCATCGCCTGTGTGTGCAACAGTTAGGTGACGGCATCATCCTGAACCTGATGAGGACGACAGCAGGTGCGCATCACTGCCATGCTGCACTCCTCCCTTTACCAGGTTGATTGTAATAACCAAATCTCAGGAATAGTGCCAACTGCAGGCACAATGCGCAGCGGCGACCTGCACAACTGCACGCAATTCGACGTCATTCTGGCGGGCCGCGCCAAGCTCGTCACCTATGTGAGGCCCTGCGGCATGGTGTAACGTTGTCGTGCTGCAGGCTTCTGTCACTGTTGGCAGTGTGCCGATGCAATCTTGGAAACCTGCAGGACACAGTGACACGGCGCGAAACGGCGGTTGTGTATGGCCGGAACGACTTCATCAAGATTCCCGCCAGGTGCACTTAGGGGGATACATGGATGCTGTTCTGCACAGTGCAGCTGTTAACGATTGGGATGCATGCTCAAACACTTTGCGAGAAGGTGCATTTGCTCTGTTTGCAGCTATGGCTCATGTCTGCACAAAATCACCGCAGGGTGCCGCACTTGTTCGAGTTCTTGGAGGACAACTACATGGTGGAGTGGTGGGACTGCGACTTCCGTGCGTGGTACTACCAGCCCTACCGAGACCGCATCTCCCGCGCCTTCGAAGCTGCCAAGGTGGCGGCGCCTGTCAGCGTCTTGCAGCCCCAGCCCCAATGCAGGCTGGTCTGCACTGGTGATCTTCACCCTGGTCAGAGACCCAGCACAGGCTGAGGAGGGTTGTGAAAGGCTCATGCAGGCCAAGGATGCAGCGTCCAAGGCAGCCGCAGCTGCAGCCGGCGGTGCGGGCGAGCGGGCCGGCAGGGGGCAGGCAGCAGGCGACAGCGCCTCGCAGTCGGAGGACCAGCAGGGCGCGGCCAGCGCTGGGGAGCAGTCCCGTGCAGAGGCGGCCCGCCTCCAGCGGGACGGGGCGCAAGCGGCACAGCACGTGCAGCAGCAGCGGCCGGCGAGGCAGGCCGGTGTGGACGGCGCAGCCAGCCAATCTGCTGGCGGCGGGGCGTCAAAGCAGGCAGTGGGCACAGGCCAGGGGGCACAGGAGGCCGCTGGGGTCAGTGCGGCAGGAGGACAGGGCCAGCACGAGCGCACCAACAGCGGCTCAGAGGACGACGTTGTGGCAGATCCCAGGCTCGAAGATCCTGTGGCAGGAGCATCGGCAAAGCGTGATGCATCAGGCAGTGATGCCGGCGCAGCAGCCGATGCACAGTCGGGTGTCTCGTCCAGCGCTGCTGATGGCGACACGCTGCCAGCAGATGCAGAGGCTCAACCCAGGCAGAAGCAGCCGCAACAACAGCAACGAGATCAGGGAAAGGGCACCACTGCTCGGGCTGAGCAGGACTCGAGCGACCCAGGTCCGGCTGGCAATCAGGTGCTTCAGGAGGAGTTTGCTGATAGTTCAGGGCAAGATCAGTCCGTGGATGCGGACGTTGATGATGGGGATGCGGCTGCTGAACAGGAGGATTACAGAGACGACTTGCAGTGACGTGCTGCTCAGTATCTGACAAACGCTGCTGACTGCGGAAGTGAATATCAGCTAGGGCTCGTGCCCATGCAACCACATCGCTAAATTGTGGCGTATACCCCATACCATGGCTGCTTTCTGCTGCGATGCCATCCACCAAGAATGACAAGGGCCGCGTCCTTTGTGATGAATAACCAAAGAACCGCAACTGGACTAACGACGAAGGACACCCTCACCCCCATCACCCACAATTATAACATACAAATGAGTCCAGCGGCAGACGTGGCAAAGTGTTGGAAGGTTCGAGCGACGGCTTATGGGGACAGTACTGCCCGGGGCGTTGCTGGTTGCCGGTCAGGTTCAGCGTTGTGCATGCCTGCGTTCAGCTGCATCCGGGCTTGCCGCACTTGCACTCATCGCCGCAGTTGCAGTTCTCGCCGCAGCCGCAGCTGGCCTTGCCACACGGCTTCTTGGAGGTGCACTCCTGCGGGTTGCACTGGCACTGGCCCGGTGGGCACTTGCAGCTGTCACCGCAGGCTGGGCAGCCCATCTTGAGGCCTGCAAGCCCAGAGCACACGGCCCTCCGTCAGTTCGAAGTGATGCACCAGACGCATGTGGCGAGATGCTGCAGTGCCAGCAAGCCGGCGACCAAGCCACCACGAGTGTGATCATTAGCGATGTCAGCACCCTATCAGCCAAACCGACAGTGAACAGATGCGGCATCCGGACTCGAAGTGGTGCTTCCCAGTAAAGTCTTGCATTCCCTAACTCGTGCAGCAACGAGCTGCAGCCGGGAACCGTCACAAAACTGCTATGACTGAGCTCAACATTATGTGAGGTCTCTGTGTCAAGCGCGCGCAGCCGGGGGAGAGTCAAACCCCGACATCTGTGAGCAAAAATGCGGCACAACAACACACGTCACACACAATCAAGCGCCTGACGCTCGCGGCCAGGCAACGCGCTCTACTGCTGTCACAGTCGGCAACAAGCCTCGAACGTACAGCTGTTTCGCGGCGCGGGCGTGCTACAGCTCGCTCAGCGAGACCTGGAAGTCACGCTGGTGCTTTGGATGGACACACTAGTAAACAGGCTCACGAAGCCGCATTTGTAGTGCAAGTTGGTAAGGGGCGCGCGCTCGCCGCCGACAGGTCTCTCGTGCAGAACACAAGCGACGCGCTGGGCTGTAGAGTACAAGTGAGGGCTCCTGGTTCTGAGGTTCTCTCGCCGGTTTCCTGCCAGTGTCAACTCGGGGGAACATTCGTGACAAAGTGACGAGAGTCTGCAGATGAAGGGTATACCGCCCTCGTATACCCCTTGCTGCAGAACGTGAGGCTGGAGACAGCTTGACGATTGGCATATATCTGACGACTGATCGACGACTACCGGGTGTTAGTCAGCTTCATGCACGCATGTTGCGCATGGAAACAACATGCTTGCATGCAATGATAGACTTGATGACAGTTTTATGCTAGGACTGTGGCATGCTGCTGATATATTGTCATCGAGCTACCAGATCAGTGCAGTGCGTGGCGGAAGTTACAACTGACGACTTGGGGCGCACCCTTGCAGAGCAGTCATGGCCTGGTTGATCAGGCAAGGTCAGGACCTCGCAGAATATGCGTCGAGGCTAGTACTCCGATCAGATGCTCACCCAGCAGAGCAGCAGCCCATCGCGGAGGGCAGCGATGATGCCGCTGCAGGGGTGGACGCATCGCCCGCACCGCTGCCGGCAGAGGAGCACGCAAATGCAGCCACGCTGTCAGACGATCTCTACCGGCAAAACACGCCCGACTTTGCCATTCTGCCGGATGAGCAACGCAGCTTCGTCGAAGCGCCGGAATGGCAGGGCTCCGAGCTGCCTCGCAACTGGTTCAGCTGGCGCAACTTGTGGGTGCGTAACACTGTCGTCAACGACATGGAAACCGTGACAGTGCAACGTTAGGGGCATCTTCCGTTTGCATTGGTGGGCTGGTCTGTCACCGCCTTGTACCCTGGTGCACAGGCGTTCACCGGGCCAGGCTTCCTCATGAGCATTGCATACATCGACCCTGGCAACCTAGAGAGCGACCTCCAGGCCGGCGCGCAAACGGGGTACACCATCTTATGGGTGCTGATGTGGAGCACCATCATGGTGAGTCAAAGTGGCGGTCTGATTGACATCATGTTTCATGTGCTGCGGGTTGCGTGCGGTGCAATGCATGGCCTGCCCCTGGTTGGCGTCAGTATGGAAGGAAGACAACGTGCGCCTCTGCACAGGTTGCTTCCGACAGCACGTTGGCTGGCTATGTGCACAATCGAAGTGTTGGTCGAAACATGATCACGCTTTCATTGCAGGGCTACGGGGTGCAGATGCTGTCAGCTAAGCTGGGGGTGGCGACGGGGCGCCACCTGGCAGAACTTTGCAGGTGTGCGGTTGCTGTGTCAGCAACGGCAAAGCAGGCAACCACCCGGTCAGCGCTGCTTCTCTGAACATGGTGCAGCACTGAGGGTCGTCTACATGGCACCGCAGGGAGGAGTATCCGGCCTTCTCACGGTACACGCTGTGGATCATGGCAGAGATTGCAATCATCGGCAGTGACATCCAGGAGGTCATTGGCTCCGCAATCGCCATCAACCTGCTGTCGATGGGTCGGATTCCGCTGTGGGCAGGTGCGCGGCTTTGTACGCCACAGTGGCATCCCACTGTCAAGCTGCACCGGAGTTCATCAAGCGCTTCAGCGAAGCCACAGCTCCCCATAGCTCCTGCGGTCATCAAGTCGACAGCGTGGATTACGACTGTGCAGGCGTTGTCATCACAGCAGTGGATGCTTTCATGTTCCTTTTCCTCGACCGCCTGGGGGTTCGGCGGCTGGAGGCCTTTTTTGCAGTGCTCATTGCCGTCATGGCGGGGTCCTTTGGCTACATCTTCTGGTGAGGAGCATGCTGCCAGAGCTGACCGACTTGCATCCTCATGTTGCAGAGAGTGGCATGCCCCACGACCATCCTGCGTTGGAGACCGCAGACATGTGTTGGGACAGCACAGCAGGCGGCAGCCTCCTTGCAAACTCTGATTATAAGACACACCTTGCTGCAGGGACATACACCCATCTGCAGGCCACATATTCGAGAGGTTGATCATTCCAAAGCTGCCGCCGCAGTATGTGACAGTCGCAGTGGGCATCGTTGGCGCTGTTATCATGCCGCACAATCTATACCTGCACTCTGCTCTGGTGCAGAGCAGGTGGGTGCTACTCGTATATCTACTGATGATGCACTGGCGACCCAAGTAGAGCCTTGTTGCACGCCTGTCTGTTTTAGCAGGCTCTAGCAGGTGAACCCATAGCATGGCAATTCCCACGATTGGTGCTGCAGGGGGCTGGCCAGGCGGCATGTGTCGCGCAAGCGCGAGGCAATGCACTACTTCAGCATCGAGTCCGCTGTGGCGTTACTCGTGTCGCTGTTCATCAACGTGAGCCAACCTGCTGCAAGCTGGTCCCTCTGTCGCAGTCTTCAGCTGGCGTTGCACCTTGACGTCGTACCCAAACTGATGGCGTGTGAGTGCACAAGTGCAGGTGTGCGTGGTGACAGTGTTTGCAAAGGCATTCTTTGGTAAGGGCGCTGCGGATATTGGGCTCGCCAATGCGGGGCAGTACATCAGCGACAAGTATGGTCACGCCATGGTGGGTTTTGTTTTGGGTTTGCGACACCAGAGGGCATGGGGCTTCATGTGCTGCTGCCACCAGAAGGGCGCAGCTGTGCATACCATCTGAGAAGTGCTGCTACTTCTGCATGATACTATAGATCCTGCAACAGCATGCCGATGGCTATGTCGTCAACCTCAAGGTGTGCGCCCTTGCATGCTGCCAGGCGCTCATCTGGGCGCTGGGGCTGCTGGCGGCGGGGCAGTCCAGCACCATGACGGGGACGTACACGGGACAGTTCGTGATGGGCGGATACCTCAATCTGCAGGTGCCGCTCCGTCTGTCAGCAATGCCGCAATGTCCCTGCGCAACGCCGGCTGGAGGGAAGGCTGCGATCGTGCCTGACAATTGCTGCCTGCATATAGAAATTGATAGGTGTGGCTATCTCCTGGCTGCCAAGCAGCGGCGTGCTTTGAGGGTGGCATCATGCAGCCACACCATGCTGCCACACTACGAGGCAGTGGCACTGTTGTCAAGGCCTCTGCCGACGTGCTCCGTTTTCGCTTTCTGCCTCCAGGTGGCGCCCTGGAAGCGCATCGTGCTGACGCGGAGCGTGGCGCTGGCGCCGACGCTGCTGGTGGCGCTGCTGGCGGGCAAGCCCAACAAGCTGGACGTGCTCAACCAGTGGCTCAACATCCTGCAGTCCATCCAGCTGCCATTTGCCGTCGTGCCGGTGCGTGCGCATGCGTGCCTTGCAGTACTGCGCTCGCATAAGCACTGGATGAGAACGAGGTCACAGCACTGCTTTGTCCTGCTGCTAACGTGTTCCATCGCAGTGAGCACAGTGTAGCACAATCCACTGTGCTCACTCCTGAAGATACCTGCATACCACGTGCCACGGCGTGCTACCGCCAGGTGATCACGCTGACATCGTCGCGGCGCATCATGGGGGCGCACTTCGTCAACTCGCTGGCCACGCAGCTGGGCGCCTGGGTCGTGGCGTCCTTCATCATCGGCGTCAATGGGTGCGCTTGGTTCCTGGTTGACTGTTGATGTGATACGGCTGCTGATGACGCCTATGCCCTGATCGGCAGTGCTTTCATGCATCTAAATGTACCCCTTGGTGCATTGCAAACAGGTACCTGGTGTACGTGACGGCGGCGAAGCACATTCCAGACAAGCCGTGGGCAATTGCCGGCGTCGCCTGCGCCGTGGCAGTGTACCTCAGCTTCATCGGCTGGCTGGTGGTCGAGCCGCAGCGGCGAGAGCGGCGGGAGGCAGCGCGCAGCCAGCAGGCAGCTGCCAGCGGAGGCGTCAAGGCGCCGCTCCTCAACGGCCAGTCAAACAGTAATTGATTGCAGTAGGCAGATGCTGCAGTCCACCAACGCCATGCCAATGGTGTGGGATCAGGCATTACAGCACCGACCATACCTGTCTCACTGGGGTTGCGATTATGACATGCGTTCAGTACGGGCTGTTGACCCTGCGCATCTGACAAGTTGGAAACCATGTTGGTTAGGGGGAACGAAACCTCAAGCTGCACGCCGAAGTGTGAGAGACTTTGATGTCGGGTACCAAAGCATGCTGAGCACGGTGGAGGCATCTTTCTTGGAATGCCCCGGCGTTATGTGACTATTTCCACGCATGCATGCATGCTGACATTCACATACAGTTAGCACACAGCGGTGCATGGTCATACGCGAAATCTGCATGCTGCTCCGTGTTAGCTTTGTAGGGTATCGGACCACTTCCAAGCTCGCAAGCACCACATCCCAACAGCGTTCCCTGCTCAGATCACACGCTGTGCCTAATCATCGGTCTGGGCAGGCTGCTCAGCAAAAGACCGTGTCCAATTCAACTGCTGCTGACGGAAACAGGGAGACGTCCACAGGCATGCAGCTCAGCGGATCGTGCCACTGCCGTGCAGTGAAGTTCACTGTCATGTCGCGCACGCCGGTGCCGTACCAGCACTGCTACTGTGAGTGCACCGCTTGCAACTCATCTGCGAGCCTGCTCCAATCCGCTTCTTGAGTCTGTGAACGATCGATCCGATGTGTACACTCATCGTATCTTGCAGGCACCATCTGTCGCAAGACAGCGGGGTCCTCAGGCGCCGCCGTCAACCTTGGCGCGGACAACAGCACGTTGAAGGTGCCGGTGCCCATCACTTCACGCAGTGCTCTACAAGCATGTGGCCGCACCCTGTCCATGATTGCACCAAAGTTCTGCTGGCACGCACACTGCATTTGAGCGTGAAGTCCATCGCATGCAGGTGGAGGGTGAGACTGCCATTTACCATGCAGTCATGGACTACAAGTCCGGCGAGACCAGCCCTGCCGAGCGCCACTTCTGCCCCAAGTATGCAATGGCGATGTGCTGCAGCAGCCTGTGGCGGTTTGCGGCTTGTTCAGCACTCGTGTCAGATGCTGATCAGCAGCAGCACTGGTGTGCACAGGTGTGGCAGCGCTCTTTGGCTCTATGATAGCAGGTGGCCGGAGCTGATCCACCCGCAGGTCGGCCAACAGGCAGCTGCGAATCATCTAAGGTTGTCAGCCCCGTGGAAACCTGTTGGAGCGACCCTTGCTTACATTGCTGACATCATGGCCATCATGCTGCCTGCAGGCGAGCGCCATTGACACAGAGCTGCCCAAGCCCCGCGGCCTGGTGGGTACTCCTTTGTGTGCCACCAGTGCGCTCCATGTGATTTGCTGATGGCAGAAGCAGCAGCATTTTGTGGCATGCCAAAACCTTCCACCTGCTTGTCCACCACCCTGCATGCTATGCCAATGTGCAGGTGTGCCTCATGCTATCGAGCAGGCCAGACTGGGCTCTCGTGCCGGCTGACCCGCCAGCAGAGCACTTCCAGGTAGGCGCATGCCTCGAGGTGTCCAGGCAACAGTAGGCAGCTCACCACGCTCCCAACCAGCGGTGACAATTTCCCGTGAATGGCAGGCAACTCATGCTGCTTGCATGATGCCCGCAGGAGTACCCCACGCTGTCAATTGACGAGTGGCACAAGGAGCACAACTGCTATGCAGAAGGCAACAAGAAGCGCAAGGAGTAGAGGATAAGCTCCAAGCACGGCTGTATCTGTTGAGCTCACTCTCGATGCCATATAGAGGCAAACAAGCACGTTGCGAAGCATGTGTGCTGTTCAGCATTTACAGCCCGCCCTCAATAATGTACAGCAGTAAAGTAGCAAGCTCATTGCAACTGATGGTTTGTCAACAGCATCAAGTGCCGGCAAGTGTCCTTCCAGATGTGCAACCTGTCGGCTTCTGCAATGCGATCCCAAACCCAACAGTGGTGAACGCGCATATCAGTGAAGCCTGACGACATCAATCAGCTTGATCGCACAGGTCATCCGCATACCAGTGCATCATCTGCCCTGCCTGCAGAATATATAGCTTGAATACATGCCATACTGCTGGTTGTGGCGAATCTGCGTGGCAGAAGTGGCTGCTCAGCTGAGGGTCACCGTATCACAATGGTCAGTGGCGCATGCTGCGTGCCGCCTGCCATGCAGGCCAGGCAGACACCCTGCCCCGGCGGCAGACCGCGGCCGCAGCATCATCGGGTGATGGTGGCTGCCATGCGTGCGGCCATGCTGTATGGCCCGAAGCTGAACGCCAGCGGCCCCTGGCGCACCTCCAGCACCGAGTACACCTTGGGCGGCGGCTTGGCCGACTTGGCGGCCGCTGCTGTGTCCTGCAGACGGTGACGCCCGCCTTCATGCGTGCAGCTGGGTGCCTGCACCCTCTGCAAGAGGATGGATGTGCATGGCGAACTACATGCTGGCGAACTACATGCTGCCGTACATGTGGATGTCCACCGCGCAGCACACCTGGTCGACGGCCACGGCAGCGCTGGGCGGCAGCAGGTCGGCCGCGGGGGTCTTCACCGGGGCGACCGCCTGGCTGGCGGCCTCCGCCGGCACGAAGATCTTGTTGGCCACCGCCGTCGTGGCCACCGCTGTCGTCGCGTCTTCTGCGCCCTGTGACTGGCAACGCACTGCGTGTTCAGCATGCCTGTGTGACGGCTCCGCATGGCAGCGACACACACCTTGCTCGTCGCCAGAAGGGCGCCACAGCGAGCACATCGCTGAGCCAGGAAGCCGGCAGAAGTGGGAGTCTGGCATGTGGAGTATACTGCTTGTACAGATGATGATGTGTGCCACAAGCATAACAGAACTTCCTGGGAGTCAGTCGTGATGGTGCCGAGCACCTTGGCTGGCACACATCGACAAGCGGTCAGGAGCTCACTGGGATCCCGGCGTGGATCTGCAGGGCGGCGTAGTGCGCCGAGCGCAGCTGCTCCTCGGTCTGCTCCCCGCCCCCCAGCCGCTCGTTGTCAAAGCGCCCTTGCATCAGCGACAGGATGATGGTCCACACGAAGCTGGTCATCGCCACTGCGCAGCGGTGGCAGCCAAGGTGTCAGTGAGATTAACTCCAGGCCCGTCCTGCCTGGAGGACCGCTGTCCCGAGACAGGCAAACACATGGACGGCTGGCGCCTGCTCTGCCATCATGATGCCTGAGATGGTCACAATTGTAGTGCACCGTCGATGCAGGACTGACATTCACGCCAGCAAGCAACAGCAGCTGTTGCCATCAGCCGCACCCCATGGCACACGGAAGTGGCGCGGCACAAAGGCGAAGTTGACGAGCTGGCTGGGCACCCACACACTCCACAGCGCCTTCAGGCTCTCCCAGATCTCGTCGTGATACTTCTCCCACTGCGCGCCATGGCGCATATACAAGTCAGCGCTCAATGTTTGGCTGCCACCGAGCGCTGCACCGTGGAAGCTGGCGAATGTACACAGCGACTTGACAGGACACCAACTGCCATAGCATCAAATGGCATTGTGAGAGCTCACCGCATAGCTGAGCGGCTTCCGCTCGACAGCAGCCTTCATGCTGTAGAACACCGGGAAGTAGAGGAAGGGGTGGCTGCATGTGAAGCATCGACAAGCTGAGAATGTGCCATTCGAGCAGGCAGGACGCTAGAGGCCGGCATGCAACAACAGGGTATGAAGACGCACTGTATCGCCTGGTCCAGGAAGACCTTGAAGGGCGCAGTCGCCACATGACCCACCACATTTGAGATCGGCGTACACCACTGCACCATGAGATAGACTGCATCAATCGTGAGATCACCAGCCATCCAGCATGTATCTGCCTGCCCGCCCGACGTTTTCACTTTCATTGCTTACATACATTGATCACCTGCACGAACTTGACGTTGTATAGCCAGTACTGAAAGCAGCCGAGGTAGCCAAAGCCAAAGCAGCAGAAGAGCGCATGCCGCTTGAAATCAATGTGCTCCTTCTTCTCGATGACCTAGGATGGCAAACTTGGAGGGTGAGAACAGCGAATCACGATGGGTGATGAAGCGAGACAGCTTGCAAACTGATGGGGATGGAGTGTGAAGTCTTGCGATGCACGAGCCGGCGTGATAGAGACGCGCAGGGCAGACCGCACCTTCTGTGCAAACAGATCTGCCACACTGGTTTTGATGCCGGATGTCAGGATAGCTGTGGTCAGTGGGTGCGCCTTTGCACATCTGCGGTCGGCATGAAAGTGATGAGTGTGTTGAAATACGTCAAAGCCACCTTTTGAATGGTGCCACTGATGCATGCTGACATGATGCATTCAGCTATGCCCACATTGTACAGGAATCCATACCTGGTATACCTGCGGCAGCATATTGCATACACTGTTACATGCTGAGGTTCATCTACATGGCCTTTTCTCGAGGTGAAGTGCAGGCGATCATCAAATTGATTTCAACGAGTGCAAGCAGCTCAGCTCACCATGCGGCAACGCTGGTAAACGGTAGAGCGACCTTGCGCAACGTCGACACAGCCATCACCCAAGGTGATCAGCTATTGTCTGCGCACCAACTTCGTGGGCTCAAGCATCAAGCGACTGCACCCTCAGGTTCGGCACAGCTCTGCCCCAGCTTCCAGCAACCTTATCTTTCTGTGTTGTACGCGGCGTGCTGCTGAGGTTTTGACAGTGCTCAATTAATTATTGCGCCTGTGTAAAGTGCCGATGCGGCAGTTGATCGATCTCAAGTTGTCGAGACTACAGCAGCTTGAATCAGTGGGCTGCAAATAAGACCAACATGCACCTGATCCTCATGGTCAGCACGTATCACAGTCCGTAGGTCGCTCACAATCACAAGCGAATGCAATGCTGCAATTATGTTGTTGTGAGGCATCAGGCACTCAGAGCGAGTATGAGCCAGTCACCGTGCGGCCTGGCAGTCCCCGTTCCCTTTACGTAACATCATGGCTTGAAAAAATGCTCCGCAGCTTTCGACAGCGTGCAATTCCTGAGGCCAAAGCAGGCACTCACATGCAATCCAGATCAACAACACACTAATTCCTGTGTTCGCATGTGACCTAGTGACAAGTGTGGCTTTGCAGCTTGCGAGTCATCAACTCACCTTGCGCTTGTCGAAACAGCGGCTTGACGGCGCACGCTGCAGGATCTGCGAGTGTATAACGAGTGCGTCAGATAACATCATCATATGTGAACGACATGCACTGCTTGCAAGGCTTTGTTGAAGTACTTACAGACCGCAGCATGGCCGGTGCGTCGTGCACAAGTGAAGGACTTTGACAGCTCGCACCGCCCTACGGAATGGCAGTCGACGCTGACATCCCTGGTACGAAAGCAATGATGGTCCAATGCATATGATCGATACAAGTTTCGGTGACACTCATGGGCTGACGCAGCTGGTTGCCTGCAGACTTTGACCTATTGGGCGAGCTGGACCTCGTGCCAAATGGCGCACTGCCATCAGGCAGCGATGCGAATGCTGGAACAAGTACCGCCGAGCAGCAGCAGCAGCAGCAGCAGCAGCAGGAGGCAGCGCCGACCACCAAGCAGCAGCGTCCCACCCTGCGGCTGCCCAGCTTGGCGCTCAGCGCCGCCACGGCACCAGCAGCCAGTGTCAGCAGTGACCTGGCAAACGGTTGCCAGCCGCTGCTGTCACGTGATCTGAACGGCAGGTCTCCTTGCAGCAACGAAGGCACGGCAGCCCACACGGCAGTCGGTGCCGAACCGGAGCTGCTGAAGGTGTCAGCGCAGCGGACCGCAGGCTTCAAAGCGCCACGGCGGCAGCTGCTGAGCGAGCGACCGGCGCACCGTCTGAAGGCCGTCAGCTACTCGCGTGCACAGCAGCGCGACGGCTCTGGGCAGCCAGATGTGGCCAAGATGCCAGGTGGGGTCTCGGTCGCCACAATCAGGAGCACCAACAGTCCAGCTCGCAGGCGGTCCAGCGGCAACAGCGATGACACTCATCAGGCAGCAGAACTCTGTGCTGCAGAACGCAGCACGTCAGGAGCACAGCCGGCAGATGTCACCCCGCCGCATGCAGCAGAGCACCGCCGGCAGTCAGGTGTGCAGGTGGTGCTGTTGAGGCTTCATACAGTTTGCACACGAACTGGCCTGCCTACGCAGTCAGATCCGCACCAGCATTTGTCGTTCTGGCAGGTGTCGGTGAGAAGTCGCAACGGCGCACCTCGAGCAGCAAGCGGGCCCCCATGCGGCGGATGTACACGGATGATGATCCCTTGGCGGAAAAGCTCACTGACGAAGACCAAGCCCTGCTGGTGCAGCCAGTTCAAAACAGCTGCATACAACTCTCCTAATGTATGACCCTGCTAGCCTTCGGATGCAAACCTGCAAACGACATGGTTGCTGGGCTGTGCGCAGGAGGCAGATGTGCCCCTGGAACGGCGGACGCCGGCACAGGCCAGCATGCAGCAACGGGATCGAGGTGCCTATGTTGCACGCAGTACGCACAGCTTATTGAAGTGCACAACTCCTCTGGTTGCATGCACAAAGGTCACATCAGTAGTTTGGCACACAGAACGCTGTTGCTTTGCAGGCGAGGCGGATGGCAGCGCTGCCTCACATGCGCTGCCTGTCCGTAGGTTCAAGCGCCTGCGGAAGGCCGGCACACCATTGCAGGTGCGCATCTGGCAGAGCGTCTCCCTCGTGTGGACAGTGACACACCGACAAACACCTCTCAATGACAGTTGACACGCTTTTCAGGGCACGATCTCGGGGTCAGCACAGCCAGACAGTGCAGCCCAGCAGCTGGCTGGGTGCACTGTTGCCGGCGAGTTGGCACGCAGGGATGCAGCTGGCGGCGCAGCTGTGGCGTTGACTTTCGACACGCCGGCGCCTGCCAGCAGGCAACGCCACAACCCTTTTGCAAGATCCAGCAGCAGGGTAGGACTGCAGCTGCCAGTCGCAGCATGCTTGACTGTACGAGTGGGCCTGGTGCCAGCCGCAGTGCACCACGTGCTGCTGTTCTGCAGCTCCTCTGACATGGTAGTATGTCTGCAGGGTTCGCAGCCAGTGCGGCTTGTTCAGGAGCCATCTGCTCGCTCTGTGCCAGCAACAACCCTCCGCAGTATCATGACCACAGGTGCCTTCCGGCTGTCAAATCGATTCTGTGTGTCGAAAAGCCTCATCCACATGTGCTCTCATCTAGGCAGGTCCTCGTTGCATTGCAAGCTGAGGCTTGTCGGTCCCGCCATTGACTGTGGGTACGCCTATGCCCCTGCAGCTCACGTGCCTGGGCAGGAGCCGAGCAGCGGCGAGGAGGACTGGCCGGTGGCCAACAGACGCAGCAGCAGCAGCAGCAGCGCAGCCATGGGTATGCCACTAGAAGAGCTGTATCATGCCGAGATGATTGGCTGACTATACCAGTGTAATACTAAGCCCCATGCAATGGTATCATGCCCTGCAGGCAGCAAGTCGGGCGCCAAAGCTGCTCTCGCCCGTCTGGCCGAGCGCAGACAATCAGCATCGGCTTCAGCGGCAGCAATCTTGCCACGGCAACTCCGATGTTTTACAGACGGCGCTGCCGCCTCAGCAGATGGGGACCCAGCGGTTGCTGCTGAAGTGCGTGCTGCTGCTGAAGCCGCTGGCATCGACCTCACAGGTGAAGAGACTACGGGGAATTGCAGTTCGATGTGCACCCTGCGTTGAGGTTTGATGCTGCGCACCTGATGCACGCCGTGCATGTCAAGGCTGATCAAGGGTCCTGCAGGGCATGAAGGCGATGAGGGAGGGTGCAGCAGGCAACAGCAGCAGCCATCCTGGCAGCAGCCATGCCGCTCCAGGCAGTCAGCAGAACATGCGCTGAACCGTGATTGGGGTGCTAGCAGAGATGGCAGCGGGTGTCAGCAGGCAGACAGGCAGGCGCACTGCGGGCGAGGTGACGTAGCAGCAGCACAGCAGGCGCCCTTGCACCAGCCAGCAGACGAGGTGTGGTCTGATATGCTGCCGAATGCGTCACGGGCGGATGTGGTCAAGGCACACCTCAATCTTCAGATTGGACGGCAGGTCTCTAGTGAGGAGCTTCTGCGCAGGTGGGGTCATTGCGGCAGTCAGCAGACACCAGCGGTCCTCATAGCAGCGGCGGCGACAACAATGACGGCCGGCCGTGGTGGCACCGCATCCCGGGCTTCTTGCCGGTTGGCGCCATCGACGATGGCCGTGACCCCAGGCAACACCGGCGTCTGTTCGACTGCATGCCTGAGCCCATTGATGCAAAGCGAAAGCGGCAGAGGCACAGAGCTTCGAATGATGATATGAGGCCTCGGCGCTCGGATCGTGCATGAAGAGATCGAATTCAGTACTTGCGCAGGACTGGCGATACAGTTTACGTGGACTACCTGCGGCAATTTTCTGGGGAGAAGGCGCCGCGGGCCGCGCCCGGCACCGCCAGAAGGCAGGCAGATGCCAGCGACGCCCATCTTGACACTCCTGACGGCGGTGCTGCTGGCGGCGGGAGCCGCAGGGGGCGCTGGGCCACAGTGGGTGGCAGCAAGGTGCATTTTGCACCTGTCTGACGCTGCTGCCAGCTGCTGTTACTTCTGCAGTGCTGCGTTCAGTCACACGACAGCCGCCGGTGCGAATGGTCAGCAGCTTCAGGACCAGCAAACAACCTTGGCTGCGTGATGTGTAGGTGTACATCAGTGCGGCCGGCAAGCGGCTTACTGGGTCTGCCGCCTACAAAGCTTACGACAAGGACAAGGATGGGGATGTGGGCGGCAGCAGCGGCAGCGGCGTGCGCAAGCGCCGCACAAGGAAATCCAAGGGCAGCCGCAACAGGAACAGCAGCCGCCGCCGCAAGACCTAGAGGCTGGCAGCTCTTGTGCAGCAGGCAGGGCGTTAGAGGTGGCCGATGCAAATTTTTGGGATCTGGCAGCTATGGTGGCTTGCATCCCTCGAGCTGGCAGGCAGTGTCAATCAAGAAGAGGTAATCGAGGCTGACGTCTCAACCGAACGGCTCTCCTGTTGTGACAATCTCCACAACACGGTGCAGCCTCCAAGGATGTGCAAGCATCTCAGGGTCGAAGTCCTTGGTGCAGACAGCAGGGCGCCCGGCAGCTTGCTGGCCGCCAGTGGAATGAACGTGTGCCCGGCGAAAACCTGAAATACCGTGCGCCGCGCCATGATAACCCACCATGCGCAGTTTGCAGCAGTTTGAAGTGCAGAAAGACCTGCAAGACAGCCATACTGCAGTATGTCTGCAGCAACGCTGAACCAATTTCCACACTGACGGACATCAGCACAGCGCCGGGGTGCGCACGCACCCCCGACAGCAGCCTCCAAAGCTGCAGGCTCCAGGGGTCCAGGGGCCAGGGCTCTGATGCGCCGCTTAATTTGCGCAACGAGATCGTCTGGTGAGCCGTGACGCTTGAGCAGCGTGAAAGTTGCAGCGCATCCAACAGCACCCACGAGCAGCATGCAGCCGCGTGTCCAGACTTCAAGCCGTGCCTCCTCGTCGTCTGGGGGTGGTGGCGGGCGCCTGCCGCCACCGCCCGCACGCCAAGCACCGTGGGCGGGCATGATGCTTTTCGTGAGGGAATTGTGTGAGATGGTGTCTGAGCGGCTGTGGGCTCTGCTGACACCAGAGGGCCACGGTGCCGTAATGCCTGCGACATGGACAGGCGGGTGTGACTGTGACATGGACAGGACTTCCACCGCTTCCGCTAGGCTGGAGTCAGGGTGTGGAGTGCAATAAGCGACAACGAAACACATGGACAGCCAGCCAGCAACCACCTTGAATAACATTTCGACGCAGCAAGGCAAGGAGCAGTGTGCAAAACGGCTGCGGACGGGCGGCACCCCTTTGTACATATGCACGGAAGCGGTTCGGCGTGGGCAGAGAAACACACGTGCCATCGCAGAGGAGATCTTCCATGCACAGACACTTGTCGGGCACCTGCACATGGTGCCTTGCTTTATTCTGAACGTTCATGAATACAAATCTCCACATGTTCTTGGGAAATGACGGGGACAGTCAAGCCGCCGCATTTTTCGCCGGAGCAGCTTCCACTGCTGCTACCGGATGGCAGAAACGTCAATGCATGTGATTCTTGTGATGTTTGCCACATTGTTCCTTACATTATTTTTGCTGAAGGAAGAGAAGTTATACATCGTTATTGAAAGCCTCATTCACACCGACCGTCAGTCTTGTGCTTGCTAACACACCGGTCATTGCTCAGATCACCTACTTGACGGGAAGACCAATCAACGACCCAAGCTGCGACATGAACAGCGTCGCGACGCTGCGAGAGTCCATCAGATAACTGCCATGTAGCTGGATGCGGGCGCTGTAATGCGCCGGGCGGTTTACAGGCAGGTCGCCGCGCTGCTGCGCAGCATTCCGTCGGGCGCCTGGCCGCACGTGGAGCTGATCGCAGACCGTTTCGAGTGCGCTTGCAGACTTTTTTGTCGCTTTGCAAAGGGCCAGTCATCATTGCTTAGGTTTCAGGGGCATGGTTGACGGTAGTGTGCAAGGTGCAAGGCAATGGGGTTGCTGCTTGGCTGCAGCGTGTCTGCGGAGGCCGTCATCAGCATATACTCTCAGGAGTCGCAGCAGTACATCGTCCGCAACTTGCCACGGCTGCGGGCGGGTTATGAGGAGCAGGCCCGCAGGTGGTGCCACAATCGCTCACTTTGATGATGGGGTGCAGACTTGCCAGTGCAAAGCGACGACTGCCTTGCGCACTGATACTCACCTTTGTTGGCATCTCGCAGGTACTGCGCGGGAGAGGATGTGCTGGAGCAAGCATTCCGCCTCAACTTTGCGCCCTGCATCGTCATCCGCGGCCACCTGCTCACGCTGCTGGGCTTGTCCAAGCAGGTGCCCAACACAAACATGTTTTCTGTCTGTGTTCGCCCGTTGAAACATAGCAGCTGATGGAGGCTGCAACCATGTCCCAGATACGTTTTCCATGCACCTTCCTATGTTTGCCTCACGGCTCTGCAAGCTCGATCTTGGCACCTGTAGGTTCGAGAGCCCTGCTGATGTCTCCGCAACGTTAGTGTGCTGCCTGCAGCGGGCGACGGACGTGCTGAAGGAGCCGGCGGCGCTGCGGGGCTGCCCGCCGCCGCCCGCCTCGCAGTCCAGCGTCACGCCCCAGCTGCTGGCGCGCCTGGAGGCGGACGTCGCCCGCTGCGTGGCCGCCGACTGGCTGCAGGCGCCCGCCATGGACGCCGTGCGGCACAACGCCGGTGAGGGAGGGACAGCCGACCAGCATCTGCACAGTCCCTTCGCTGTGGCACGAGCTTGCAACAGTGTGTGGTATGTGCCATGCGGGGCCGCTGGCATTGCTTCAATTTCGTACCGTCTGTTGCGTGCTGCGAGCGGGCCTCATGATGACGGTCTTGGTGGGCGTGCTGCGGCTGCAGGGCTGGAGGGGGAGGCGGCGCTGTGCGGGGGGCTGGCGGCGGCGGGGGTGCCCTTCTGGAGCGAGGAGTCGCTGCGGGAGCAGGGCTACATCAAGACGCCCGACGTGCTGCTGCAGGTCACGAGTGAAGCATCAACTGTAGTGTTTCTGAGCGACTTCGAACGTCAACTCCTTGCTGCAACGCCACACCAGCACTGGCCAAGAGTGCCATTCATTCGCTTTCACAAGTCATGTGCCATACATGTTGAACACCTCTACATGGCGAAAGCGAAGATTGGCACGCATGGACCGGTGCCGTAGCTAAGTACAGCAACATGCAGCAAGTGGGTTTCTGCAGGTGCCGGTCGCAACTCAGAACGGGAAAATCATTTGCTGGATAGACAGCAAGGCCACTTTTGGTGACGACGCACAGCACAGGTGCACTGCTTGCAATGCACCTCATATAGCCCCTATGTATGCTTGGTGTCAAGATGCTCCTGCATCAAAACATCAAACTGACACTCCTGCTCAGCCATACAGACATGCAAACGATATGTGCAGGGTGCAGACGAAGGAGCAGTACAGCAAATACGTCAATCGGTATGGCCCAGGGGCGGTGATCTATTGGGCGGGCTTTGTGGCGGAGTTGGAGAAAGAGGCCGCCGCAGAGCAACTGGTCCTGCTGACGGATGTGCCAACGGATCTAATTCAGCTGCCGCGGCTCGAAATGTGATTCAGTACCAGATTGTTGCTGCCAGGCAGCCGTGTTCGTGGTTTCTTATTACATACTGTAACATGTCTGCTGCGCTGGGCAACCTTTGCACTGGCACGCATGCAAAACATCTGCAGCTGATCAGTCTCGACGCACAGATCAACACTTGATCAATTCACACCGGTGGCTGCCAAATGGCATGGCACAGATTGGCATGGCTACCCCTGAACACGTATTCTTCCCTAGACCGGCAATTGCCGGTGGAAATGGCTCTTGCAAAGTCAGCCGGCATCCTGTGACATGGCACCTTGGCACAATCCTCATCTTCAAGCATATACGCGGATGCAACAGACTACGGTACACACGGATGATCCCAGCAGCACAGAGCCCCGGCATTCCAAGTCCTGCTCCAGACCGAGCTCATGCATGCTTCAGCACTTGCCTCCAAGTGCACGCAATGAAAACCTCGCTAAGCCAGAACGACGCTCGACCACAAACGCGCGCCATGGCTCGCACAACGCCGTTGAGGGAGGTGGCTGGATCGTACGAACACCAGCAGGCTTTGCAACTGCTCACAGCGCCGGCAGCAGCAGGCGTGCGGTGATGTCGAATGGCCGACCGGCCGCGCCGCCGGCGCCCGCGGACAGCACCACCGGCACACGGCTGAAGTTGCGGAGCTGCGCCGGCAGCGCCAGCGGCGCCAGGCCCGCCTCGTTGCTGGGCGCCGCTGGAACGTCTCTGCTGCCTGCAGCCGCCGACGCACCGCTGCCCGCTGCCGCCGGGCTGCCGACGGGGGCCGAGCCGCGGGCGGCCGCGCCGGCGCTGCTGCGCTGCAGCCCGGCCAGGGCGGCCGCGGCGGCGGCGGATGCTGCTGATGCCGCGCCGGAGGAGCTGCCCACCGGCAGCGAGCGGCGCCGCGCGTCCCGCGGCGCCTCCAGCGTCAGCGTCCTGCGACCAGCAGCAGTGCACAGGGTCAGCCGTACGATGACCAGGCCTGCGCGCCAAAGCCACAGCATGCAGAACACCATGGCAACGACAGATGGTGCAGTGAGCCATCCTAACGCCTCCGAAGAAAGGTGACATGTTGACAAACAAGTCGTCTTTGCTGAAAGTATGTTTGAGGTGTGTGCATGACGCCAAGGTTTCCCAACAGCCACTGCACCTCGATCAGTGCATTGGTGAGCAGATTGATAGCACCAGCAAAGAAGAGGACCCACTTGGTGCTGGCGCTCCAGGAGGAGGAGCACGGCATGTCGGCGGTCTGTATGCGGGCCTCGTGGCCGAAGCGCGGCACATACACGTCGAACCAAGCGCCGCCGTTGGCCGAGGTGACAATGCCCTCTGCAATGGCCGGCTTGGCGGCCAGCAGCGCGCCCAAATACAGCTTGATGGCGGCGTCCTGCAGGTGGTCACAGCATGTCAGATGTACAGTCTACACTGCTTCCTGCGCTAGGCGCCTCTCAGTGCTGCCGGTTGCCGATGCGATGTGCACCCTCGGACACGTGCCACAGAAAAAGACCAGACTGCCACACGCCACGGCTTCAGCTGGCGTCTGCACGCGAGCTTGGATGCCTGCAGATGCAAGCATGCAGACGCGCCTGCACTTGCTTGGCGCTGTTCTTGGTGTCGTTGCAGTGCTGCGCGATGTCCGACACCTCCGCTGGGCTGGGCAGCCTGCAGCACAGTTGCAAGGGGTTTTGTCGGTTTTCCACATCTGCCTCGCACAGTGGTCGGCAGTCCTTCCAACGTACCAACAGAAAGACACGCTCACCCTGGGGCTGGCGAGGAGGCTCGATCTGGCCCCTCCTGCTGCTGCTGCTGCTGCTGCTGCCACTGCTGCTGCAGCGGCGCACGGCGCTCCCGCCGATTCCGCGGCGCTGCCTCCGCTGCCTGCTCCCCAGGTTGCTGCTGGGGATCTGACACGGCGCCCTGCTGCGCCGGCGGCTGCGGCGCCGCCTGCGGGCTGTCCTGCTGCAGGGCCTCCCGCTGCAGGGCCGCCTCCAGCAGGCGGTGCACCACCACGTCGGGGTACCGCCGGATGGGGGAGGTGAAGTGCGTGTAGCGGGACACGGCCAGCGCGTAGTGCCCCCACTGCTCCTTGCCCACGTCGCCCGTGCAGAAGTACTGCGCCAGCTGCACACACGCCACGCACGCACGCTTCACAGGTGTGGGTTGTCACGAACCCAGGTGGCAAGTTTCCTTGCAGGCCCGTGGCGCATGTATCATGCTACTGTCAGCAGCCTTGAACGGTGCGAGTGATGCTAATCAGCGTGACAGCTCTGCAGTCCTACTGCCCAGGCCATGTGCAGCAGTGCAGCAGCACATTGCAGTGCAACAGAGCCACACAGCATGACCCGGAAGATGGCATTGTCTAAAGCATTCATCGTCAAAGTAGTCACACACCTGCATGGGCTTGGTGAACAGCAGCTGCAGGATCTCGGCGGTAGCGGCATTGTCCGGGTCCTGCTTCATCGCCCGCAGCGACGCCGCCAACGCGCCGGCTGATGTGGTGTCAAACTCCAGGCCTGCACGACACGGCTTGTCACCGGTCGTCACCATCAGCCCGGCAAGCAGTTGTGCAATCGCCTCACCTTCACTTCGCGCATTCACGCACATGACAAATGCCTCTTGGAAGAGACCAGACAGGCACAGCCAGCAGCAGCCCTGAGCCGATACATGCAAGCGCTGCAGCCAGGGTGGTACAGGGTTTGGTGTCAGCCGACATGCTGGAGGTTCACTGCACACCAGCGTCCTTGGCGGCCGAGGCGGCGGCGGCCAGCTTGCGCGGGTTGGGCTGCGGGTGGCGGCGCAGCAACGCGCGGTCCGGGAACGCCGCCGCGACGGCCGTCGCCACGCTGATGTTGGCCAGCAGCATGAACTCCTCCACCAGCTGGTTGGCCTCCCTGCAGCGTCGAGCTGTATTTGGTCAAGCCTGTGTGCTCACAGCCATCTGGTGCAGCTTCACATTACTGGTGAATGACACAGCAGGTCAGCAGGTGGCGCGGCAGGGTGCGCCGCCGCGTCACCTCTGCTCGTGCGGGCTGCAGCCGACGGGCTGCCCGCTGCCGTCCAGCTGGAAGTCGAGCTTGGTGTTGTCCAGCCGCAGGGCGCCCGCCGCCTGCCGTGCCGCCCGCCGCCGCTGCGCCAGCGCGTGCAGCGCCGCAATATCGTCCGCCACCTGCGCAGGGCGTCAGGGGATTGTGAGTGCCTGTTAAGGCCTCGCGCAGCTGACCTGCAGTACAAGCGCACCAGCGCGGGAGGCTGCTGTTGCTGAAGCCAAGGAGTAGGGCAGTGCCTCAGCAGAGCAACTACAGCATCCCTGGGATGGCCGAATGTCTGTGCATGAAGCAAGTGGTTCAGAGCTTCGTGCCTGCTCCCAGGTGTGTCCGCCGTGCAGCTGGGTGGGCGCCTGGGCGGGCGCGTCGCCATCGATGACCGCCTGCGCGTGGCCGTACGCCAGCTTGCCGGCGGAGGAGATGACGGTGCGCCCCGCCCACTGGCTGCGGATCTCGCCCTCCTGCACTCCCGAGCACGCCGAGCCCTTGGCACGCAGCTGCCACGGCGACGCTGCTCGGAAAGCGGTTCGAAGGCGCTCTACATCGTGTGTGTGCTGTGTTGCGGCAGTGTGCAAGACTGCAGCACTTCCTGTGACCACACTGCCAGTGTGCTGCTTCAACCCCCAGCAGCATGTGCCCTGTGTGTCCAACATTTGCAGCAGGATCGCGCACCGGGGACAGGTCCCAGATGACGGAGAAGGTGAGGCGGGGGCCGCCGGGCTGCAGGCTGCACAGCTCCTCGCACAGGCGGCGCGGCAGCATCGGCACCACCCGGTCCAGCAGGTACACCGACGTGCCCCGCAGCCGCGCCTCATCGTCCAGCGCCGTGCCGGGCCTGCAGTCCAGAAATGCGATGACCACGGACGCTCCTGAGCATGCCGACCACGAAGGACTCACACCGGCTGGCACCTTGTGCGATATGCTATGTCCATGTTTCTCACCCTGCAGCATGCCGTCGTAACGCACCATGCGGTGCGTATCTTGAGATCTTGGAAACCATGCTGGTCGCTGTGGGCACCTTGGTGCGGTGGCGGGCAGCGACACCACGGGGCAGAGCAGCCGGCAGCCGCACCTGACGAAGTGGCTGACGTCGGCGATGTGGACGCCCACCCTGAGGTCGCCGCCCGGCAGCTGCCGCACCGACAGCGCGTCGTCCAGGTCCCGTGCGGTGGGGGGGTCGATGGAGAACACGCGCTCCGCCCGCAGGTCGCGCCGCCCCGCCAGCTCGGCGTCCGACACCGCCCACCCCGGGGCGGGCAGCTCCGCCAGCACCTTGTCGGGGAAGTCCGATGACACCGGGGCCGACTCAGCGGCCAGCAGCGCCTCCGTTTCGCACTTCAGGTCGCCCGTCGGCCCGATGATGCCCTCGACCCGGGCGGCGGGGAAGGGGTGCCGCTCGTCCCAGTCCTCGATGCGCGCCTGCACGAGGGTGCGACCGCCGCTGCCTGCCGCCGCATCCGCCTCCGCGGCCTCGCGCATCAGGCCCCCGCGCCTGCCGGCCGGCAGCATGCTGGGCTGCAGGCCCACACCCGCCGTGGCGTCATGCAAGCGCTGCCACCGCATGCACAGGCTAGAGAGGTGACGCACAGCTCATAACACAACAGGCGCCAAGGCCGCACAGAGGGGCGGCTCGGCAGGTAAGCCCCTGCGCAAGGGAGGCGGCTGGCTGCGCTGTCGGATCCGTGGGGTGTGGCGGGCTGGCAGCCCGAGGGGCAGCGTCCGTGCGGGCGGGCCGCACCTGGACGACGGCGCGGGGCAGGCGGGCGTCGCGGGGCATGAGGAACAGCAGCCCGCCGCCGCCCCCCGCCACCCCCTCCTCCCGCAGCACCCCCACCACCGCGCCCCGCCGCCGCGAGGGGCGAGTGATGCGCACCACCTGCCACCAGCAAGCGGCGTCGCATGACACCAGGCAGCCGTGCACGCAACTGGAAGCTGCGCTGGTGGATTTGCCTGGCCCGACGCTGCTGCCAAACTCTGAAGAGGGTGGACATGCTTGTGCACTGCATGCCACCAGCACACCTGGCCAGTGGCACGCAGGTAGGGGTCTGCTTCCAGCAGCTGGTTCATCGCCTGGGTGGCTGCCGCCGGCGTCTGCTCGGGCTCCCCCGGCTCGTCCTCCTCCTCCAGCGACCCCAGGCTGCTGATGCTCCTGCAGGCCAGGGTGCACGCTGATCGACAACAGCATCCGATGATGCCACGATGTTGTACAGGTGGAAATGCAAAGCCATGACTTCTCTTGCCCCTACCAGTCACTATGTTCCAGCACGTATGACGGCCAGAAGTGCTTGAGGCGTCCCAGCCCAGGATGCCCTGCACATGGCGTGACCGTGCGAAGCCGGGGGCAGGCGGGCGCGCCTGGCGCTGGTGGCGGAGGAGGGCGCGTGCATGACGACGGCGGAGGCGCTGCGGGTGGCGAAGCGGCGGCCGGGCGTCAGCGGCGGGTCCGCCGTCGGCAGCGGCCCGCCCCGCTGCGCCGTCAGCCCCGCCCACCGGCCTGCGTTCCGAATGCCCTGGAGTTCCTAAAGGGTTTGATGATGCTTGACGCGACACCTACAAGCCATGTAGCCTACACACTGAGGCCCAGGACAAAGTTGTTTCTGAGTCAAGATGCCCACAACCTATGGTACCATTAGCCACACAGGTTGAGACCCCCAGTTCAGTGCCATATAACAGCAGGGTGCGCACCGCCGCCGGCGGCGGTGAGGCCGCCCGGGGCGCCGCCCCAGCCGCTGGATGCCCAGTTGGAGCGGGCGCCCTCCCAGGAGGCGGACAGCGGGGCGCCCGGCGCCGGCGGCGAGTGCAGCGCCTGCGACAGGCCCCCCGCCGCCCGCGGCCGCGACAGCTCCAGCGCCTCCGAAAACCTGTGCGCGCAGGGCAACCGTTGTCACCGTCCAGCAGGGAGTCACCGGCGTGCACGTTTTATGTCGATCCTCAGGATGGTGAGTGCCAGCACCTGTGACAGACAACCCATCAACAGGTGCACCGAAGGCTGCAGGTGGCTTGCGCGCTCTCACATGCTGTACACTGCCCTCACTGGCACGCTTTGGTTGTCGCATGTGCACCCCAGCATGCTTCCGCGCAGCAGGCAGGAGGAGCGGGGCAGCACCTGGCGGGCAGGCCCTGGGTGCGGGGCCAGGTCTGGGTCGCCGCGGTGTTGTCGGGGTGCGGCGCGGACCGCCCCGCCGCCAGCACCGCCGCCGAGCTCAGCGCCTCCGGATTCATGCGGAACCCTGCAACACGGGCGCGCGCCGTCGTGATGCCACACGCCCACGGGCCTGCCGCGCGCAGCAGGGTCCCTTGGACAGCCAGGGCTCCGCTGCGCAGTGCTGTGGTATGCTGGCCGCCGACGCCGCCTGACAACAGGCAGGACCTGCACCTGGGCCCTCGTCATCGTCCTCATCGGCCGCGCCCGCCAGAGCCGCCACGCTGCTGACGGATGAGCGCGACGAGGTGCTGCCCTCCTCCTCGCCCTCCTCTGTGCACGGGAGGAACTCCCCTGGTGAGGCGTGAGCAGCAGGGTGGTGTGCTGGTTGATACAGCATACAAGTGGTCATGCAGCAGACAACCCACGGGTGACTGTCTGCAGTGTTGTCGACTTTGCTGCTGATCCACACGACTGCAGCATGCGAGCGCTCAGTATGATGTTTGGCCGCAGCAGCACGCACCAATGGCACCATTGTCCAGAATGCCCTCCTGAATGGCGGCGACAGGAGTGGTATGTGACGTGCGCCGCAGCATGCCGCTGCTGCTGTCACTGTCACGCCGCCCCAGGGTGCTGCGGCACAGCAGGCTCAGGTTTCTCAGATGCCTAGGCTGGAGAACAGATTGCTTTGTAAAAGGCAGCTTACAGACAGCCAAAAATCGCTGCATGCTTGTGTAGACTGCAGCTGGTAAGCCGCCATTGCACAGACTGCTGTGATGCAGGTCATCCAATGGAGACAGTACCCCGACTGTGATGCGGAGCGCAGCCGGCGCAGCGGCGGATCTGACATGGGCGTCGCAAAGAGGTCGCCGCTGGGCACAGCGCCGCCCCGCATGTGGTGCCACTGCGCCAGCGGCAGGATGTGCAGAGCCACCTGATCCCCGTCCACTGCCCGGTTCTGCGCCGCGCCCTGCAAGCCGACGGCACAGTAGGGCAGTGTCACTCCACGGTGAGCTGTTCCTTGCAGCAGTCAGCATGCAGACGGGCTGCACACGACCACACTATTCTGCTGAATATGCTCTGGTGGTCCGCACCATGTTGGGCCAAAGGCAACGATGCGTCCACACAGGCGCTGTGCTGTGCCATGCGCTTGCATGCTCGGCAGCAGCACCTTGATCAGGATGTCGGAGCTCAGGCCGTCGATGCTGGCAAACGCCTGGCTGCGGTCGGCGGCGTTCACCCTGAGGGTAGCCTGGAACACGTGCCCTGCAGTGACATGCCCGCATTCAGGCGCCAGTCCAAAGCTGACAGCATTGACCGTCAGCAATGTTCCTCCTCTGAGTGCACCAGACCATCAAACAACACGTAGATGGTCGCCGCTTGTTGCTGCGTCTTTCAACAGACGTCTGTGCAAGACAGACGACAGCCAAGCCAGACCCGACCCACCTGAGGCAAGCCCCTCGTCAACCTGCGACTGCTGCCAGTACGCCTGGAAGTGCGGCTGGCGCGGCCGCGCGGGCCGGCTGCGCGCGCTGGGCAGCGCCGTGGCGGGCGTCGCCGGGCTGCCCGCCGCAGAGCGCGCCCGCCGCGGCGCATACTCCCGCACCGCCGTCTTCTTGCCCCACCAGCCCGCTGCACGAGTGCAGGGTCAAGATGTTCAGGGAACGCAGATGATCAGGATGGAGCTGCTATTCGTCTGATACAGCAACAAGTGCGCCCTACTTGTGGCGGGCGGTATCGGCGTCCCCATCGGCGCCCACAGATCCTCCGGATCAATGGTCGGCTCGTCCTCGTCGTCATTGTCCACGTATGTCGCACGCTGCGAGAACGGGCTGGCAATTGCACGGGGCTGGCTGCTGCCGGAGCGCGGCGTCCCGCCTGCGGAGCTGCCTCCGGAGGACCCCGCGACAGGGATTGCCATCGCATGTGTCCCTGCAGCACGGCAGGCAGAAGATCCGCTCCTAAAGACTGATGGGCACGATGTGCAGGTTGGGCAGAGGGGCGTCTCACGCCAGTATGCCGACGCTGGCTGCCATGCCATGCCACGACCTGCTTGGCGACAAGGCAAGCAGCACAGCATGTGATACACATGTGCCAGTATAGCAGCAAAGCAAGGTGCAGCACTGTGTCCATTTCGTCGAGACCGTCGTCCAGGACGTGCTGAGTGGGCCTGGATTGTGGGGCAGTGCACTGCACATATGATCACCTGCAGGGGTGTTCCCGCGCTCCATCCTTGCTGCAACCGTCAATGAAGGCTATCGATACATGCAGCTATGACAATTTCGCCCTCTAGTCACTGACGATGCAATGTTCGCCACGTCTATGTGCTGCAGGCGTCAGAAGCTGCCCTGTTATGCCGATGATGTCTATCGACTGACTAAATGTCAAAGGCCGTGTAAGCTATAGCAGACTCCAGTGAGTCCGCCTGCGGCTGGCACTTGGAGCAGGTCAGCTAGCACGCAAGTGCAGTGATGCACAGTCCGTTCCCAGACGGAATCCTCATGTGCGATGCGCGCAGCAACTCGGCAGGACGACATCACACATGCTGGTGCAACGGTGGAACGGTGTCTAACAGGTCGCCTGCGATGCGATTGATCTGATCGGCCACCATCAGCAGGGCAGGGGGCAGACACTGCAGCATGCTGTTCCGGAACATCGAAAGCAACAAGTTGCAATCCGCGGTGCCGGGGCTCATAAGTTGATCGCTCACGGCAACAGGCTTTACCGAGTATGAGCTGGTATTGCCACGCAGTCTGCACACACCTCAGGTTCGATCAGGTAGCACTGGGTCTCAGCAGCGCCACCGCCGATGAGCAGCATCTTGCTTTGACGGACGATCAGGACGGCAGCACGACCTTGAGTGCGCAGCATATGCGTCAACGGTAGAAAAGCAGAACCCTGCAGCGCTCCTTACTTACCTGATGGCCGGTTCGGATGGCGCCGCTGCCGCAGCACTGCAGCTGGCGCTCTTCGACGACCGCCGCAGTGCGTCCGATGGGGACGATCCGGCCGACCAGCTGCTGGCATATTTTCCGGCGCATGTCGGCCCAGAGGACCGCGCCGGCGCAGTGGGACTGATGCGCGCCGTCATGGCATTTGCCTCCATCTTCACTGAGGTGCAGCGGGACGTCTAGCGAGAGCAGCAGTGAGCTGACCGTGCTGCACAGCCCTTCGCAGAAATCATTGACGTTCACCAGACATGTGCTGACGACGTGCTGTTACCGTGCCGGCAGGACTCTGCGGATGAGGTCGCAATGGACGCACAGCGGCACCGCTGGGTGTCATATGCCGCCGAACCGCACCTTTTCATGCTGCTGGTACGCCTGGGAGACGATCCGCCCTTGGCACCTGCATGCCGGAGGCCTGCCGCCGGTCGCATGCTGTGTCACCAAGCGATGGGTGCTGTGGCGCTCATATGTGCAAGCTGTTGTGCAGGTTGTCGAGGCCTCGTGGTGCGGCCCCCTTGTGCGGGATGTCGCGCTGCGCGGCGTGCTGTCACAGGTGCATGCAGCGGTGCGGCTGCTGCACGGCTCGGTGCAGCAACTCCTGGATCAGGTGGCAGAGCAAGACAACAAGCCAGAGCTTGAGTATGCATTTCAACCATCGAAAAGGACTCGCGCCATTGCGAGCCTGTCGTATGCCTGACTCGCGGAGCTGGCATTCTCGGCAGTGGGCGGCTGACTGCACCGTGCATCCGATTGCAGAGTTGACCGCACTGTGCACCTGATTGCAGGGTTCACATGAGGAAGCGCGGGAAGCGTTGGCAGCTGTCCTCAACCACTATGGCGGTGCGCTGGCCAAGGGGTCGATGCCACATGTTCTGGAGCCCAGCAACCCGCTGAGCTCTGCCGGCAGCATCCCCTTCTTCCCGCTCAGCCGCCGCACCTCCACAGGCAAGCGCATGTTCCGTTTGACCTGCTGTGAAAGGCACGTGCGTCAGCATGCATGCGCGTCCAAAGTTAGGGTTTACACTTCAGCAGGGGCGCACTGACCACGCTCCCCACGCCTCACACTGCCAGAGTGGCCACCGTGTCAGCTCCTGCAGGCCTTCAGGCGGCGTGCGAGGGCCTGCTGCTGCTGCCGCTGCGGCCGGGCGGTGCCGGCGGCGGCGGCGGCGGCATCTCCGGGATGGTCGCGCTGTGCGGCCGCCACTGCCTGTGGAGCAGCGCCTCCCAGCAGGCAAGCACACCGGCACCTTGCAGCCTGCGCTCATCTACAGACATACTCCTGTCTGACGAAGCCATGGTGGCGGCACATCAGACGGTATGTCGACTCTCCCATGTCTACAGGACACTGCTGCGCTGGTGTCTCTAGCGGCTGGGGCGCTGCTGCCCCACGCCGGCGGCAGCATGTCGGCGGCGGCGGCATGGCGCAAGCTGAAGGGCGCTGCGCTGGCGACCGCTGGCAGGTCGGCAAGCTGGCTCGTTCCGTTGTACGTATCTTTGCGCGTGTTGGCGTTGGCAGAAAGCAGGGGTGCTGCTGTCCACTGGCACTGCTGCATTTGCTATGACGAACATGAGGTGTCCAATGGCTGTGTCAGCGCGCAACCAGCAGAACCCAAGTCCTCAGAAGCGCAGCACATGGCTGCAGACATGCACATGTGATCTGCAGGTCACCCAGTCCCTCGAAGCAGAGGCCGTCGCAGCTGCCACTGGACGCATCAGCATGGGCGCCCACCGATGACAGTTTCCTGCAGCTAGCGGCTGGCACTCCAGCGGCTGCCAGCCCAGCCAATGGCGCGCACGACAGCGACCACAGCTCCGCGCTGCTGCTGCCTCACGTCCACTTGCAGGTGCTTGTATGCGTGCCTCGCTGAAAGGTGACCACAATGGTCATGGGGTCCTCAGCATGATTGAGCAGGGGGTTGACAGGCAGGATGTCTGGTTATGGTGAACGTACTGTTACATTGCTGTCATCCAGCAACGATCCTTTGAGGTGCGACTTGAGTGTTTCAACTGCCTGCTGCAGGGGGGCGAAGTCTGTCAGCTGCTGCCGGTGCAGCAGGGCGAGGCGCTCCTGCTGCTGCTGATGGCGGCGGAGTGGCGGCCACTGGCCGAGGCACGCAGCGCGCTGGCCACTGCCGCAGCCAGCCCCCTGCACTGGCTTGTCACCGCCGCGGCGGCGGAGGTCGCCGCAGCCCACGACGGCCATGTCAAGGGCCTCAGGTGCGCTCCACGAGCATAAGGTTGTCGGAGGCACCGTTGACAGCATGCTGATGGCAGGGCCAGCAGATGTCTGGCGCAGGAGTCGCATGTGGTCGGGTCATGATGCTGAAGCAATTTGCGAGGGGCCATGGCACCTGCGCCGCCGCAGGTACCTGCACACGGACGGCGTGCTGGGCGGGGCGCGCGCCTCCCCGGCGGCGAAGGCGGCCACGCTGCACCGGGACTCGGCGGCGCTCACCGCCGCCGTGCGCCAGCAGCTGGACGAGCGGCTGGCCGCGTCGCCGGACCCGCCAGAGGTGCGTGCGTGTCATGGCGCCACGGCCCTGGGGCATTTGGCGGGTCGGATGTTTTGGTCGGAGCATGTCTGGAAGCCGACCGACGACCGGC
Organism: Diplosphaera chodatii; assembly: GCA_032358165.1. Classification (NCBI taxonomy): domain Eukaryota; kingdom Viridiplantae; phylum Chlorophyta; class Trebouxiophyceae; order Prasiolales; family Stichococcaceae; genus Diplosphaera; species Diplosphaera chodatii. The sequence goes on along the minus strand of JAALGY010000043.1, from coordinate 1,127,884 downwards.
AGGCCGGCCACTGGGGACTAGACTTCCGGGGCACAGAGCCTGTGCCACCGGCCTCCCTCGTCGTGTGGCGCAGGACGCGGATCTGGAGGTGGTGGCCCGCGGCGCCGGCGACTGCTGGGTGGCGGCGCGCGTCGACGGGCCGCGCGGCCTGGCCGTCGTGATGGAGGGCCGCGGGGAGGGGGGCCTCCAGGTGGGGCGCTGTCCCTGCCTGAACGCTGGTGCACGACTGCGGCAAGTCTTGCCGCTGTTCATGTCATTTGCGCTGGAGCCCTGATGAGCAGCGGCTCTGTCACTCACGGGCTGCTGATGTGTAGTCCTGCTGCTTCCATAGGAGGCCTCGAGCACTGCCGGACGTTTTGCAGCGGCACACTTCCCCGGCATGCTCTGACCGCGCATGAGCCGGCCCTTTGCGGGTGAATCCACTCACCTGCAGCAGGACCGAACGTAGCGGCAGTCAGAAGGCTCGGTGCTCCGTACTGGCGACACTTCATCTTGTGACCAGGTGCTGCATCTGTGAACTGACGGTCTGTCCTGCCATAGTGAGGCTTGTGTGAGCGTCTTGGCGATTTAACACAGCAGTGCTGCACCGTCAACAAGTGTGCTGACTGCGATGTTGTGTGGATGCAGGAGCTGCACAAGATGGTTGTATATGCGTGACACACATTCATGAACATCTGAAAGTGTCAGTTGGGGTGACTTGAGCCAAGGTACTTGTTAGGAGTCAGCAGCGTTACAACACTCTGATGGCACACCAGCCACCTGCAATCCCGGCCTCGCAAGGCATACTGGTACAGCAGTCGCAGCGCATGTCTGCCCAGCCTTTCAATGACAACCAACCCAGTGATATGCCTGCGTGAGTCACTGATCCACCTCGGTCTTCCAAATGAACACGCCATCACTGTCACGCGTCGACCCGCCGGTCACTGCCACGCCCTGCTGCTCTGGAAAGCTGCCATCACCAAGCAACTGCTGCCGCGGCGGAGGCTTTGGCAGCGTCCGTGTCATGAGGCGGCAGCGCCGGAAGCCAGATGTCCAGCGCCGTGCCGCTGACACGCCCCTGAACCCTGCTGCCTGCGCCAGCATTCGAGGATACATGCTTATGCGAGCGCAGCACTTGCTAACGGGCAACAGACCATGAAGTCTCCTGCTGCGGTGACACACGCTGACACAATGTTCTTGCACACCTGGTAGAGGCCCAGCCCAGCTGCGTTGCGCTCCTCCACATGCAGCCAGGCGCTGTCGCTGCGCCACCGTCGGCCTGCGGAGGCAACACAGCGTTTGCACCAGGAGGTGCAAGACCGCACGGCCAGACGCTGCGTCGCTGCTGACGGTCCTCCCACGAGGTTGTTGCTTGGAAGATGCTGCCGAACTGTGGGGCGGCCGAGGCTGCCTGCCGCATCGACAGCGGGCAAAGCGCACAGGCTGACTCACCCAGGCGCATGCAGGCGTGCAGCAGCTGGGTGGCCACGCCCCGCCGCCGCGCCTCCGGCGCAGTGACCATGTTGCTGACGTACAACCTGCGCAGCATGCAGATAGCACCACGATCACTCAAGTCCAGACACCACCTTGCACTGCAATCTGCAGATGCATACCTTGAGCTGGTCAGGTGTTCACTGCCTGCGATGCAGCCGAACTGATGCATTCGGCAGCGACTTGCACCACTCGGGGGGTATCCGCGAGGGCACCTGAGCAGCTTGCTGGTGGGGAAGGGCGGCGGCAGCGCCGCCTCGCAGCGCGTCAGCGACAGCGTCACGGCGCCCAGCAGCCGCCCCGTGCCCGCGTCCTCCGCCAGCAGCACCGCGAACTGGCGGTGCCGCTGCCAGCGCTCCAGCTGCCGCCTGGTCGCACAGCATTGCCGGCGTTGCAGCGTCGCGCAACCACAAGGCTGCGAGTAGTATGGCAGACAGCAGCACGTTGTCCTCAAGCTGAGTCCCTTCACTGAGGCCGCCGTTGCGCGATCGAGCTCGCCACCATACGGACGTGGGCACGCAGGACGCACAGTTCCATGGGGCTTGGCGGCGCCAGGAAGGCGGCCTCCTGCCCACCCCGCAGCGCCGCAATCTCCGCCTTTAGAGCAGTGTACCGCCGGTACATGCGCCACTCCCGGGCCTCCTGTTTGGCCTGCTTAGGGCAAGCCAGTCCTAGGCTATCAGCAGCGTTGACAAGACTGTCTGCCTATGCCAACAGGGCTGTGCTGACATGCATCACACCCTCGACAGCACAGTACACAGCATGCATCTGTAATGGGTCACCTGCTGCTTAGCCTTCAGGGCTGCCTGTATCTCCACCAGTAGCGTGCTGGCAATCTGCGCTGCGTTTGCACGCTGCACAGCGGCGAGCGCATCCCTGGCGGGACCCGGCGGCAGACGCGCCACGCCCTCATCCTCTGCAAACACCTGCAGGCGTCAAGACAGCACTAGTGCCACACATCATCGGTCGTCTTGCTCTTTGTTCGCTTCCCGCACAAGAGGCTGCACACTGCAGCTGTGCCGCCCCACCTGTCCACACAGCTGCGCCACCGCCTCTGCATCTGCCAGCCCGGCCGCCCGCACTCGCATGCGTCCAGCATGCTGTCGCTGCGGAGCTGTGCCGTCATCTCCATCCAGCAGGGTTGCTGGCCCTGCTGCTGCGGCGGCATGCCTGCTCATGCATTGCCGCAGGCTGAACTGCAAGGGCCGCCCGGCTGATATGATACCCACTCTTGCATGTGAGCGCTGCAGAATGTCTGCCGGTGGGACACCAGCGGTGCGCTTGGCATGAATGGTGCCCGCTATGAATCCTGGCAATGAGCGACCGGCTGTATGGTGGGGCACATGCTTTGCACCAGCCGCACATGGCATTGCACTGTACTCACAGCTGACAGCAATGCGCTGCTGCTGTTGGGTTTGTCAATCTTATGAGGTTTATCAGCCTTTATATGCAAACGTGCAGGATTATGAATTCATCTTTTCTCGAGCTGCAGAGTGCATGTCGGTGTCATGCATGCAACTGTCATGCACCCTAGCCACCCGGTGCGGCGTGTCCTGCTGAGTGGTGTTGTCAGTGTATCAACTGTCGAAGAAGTTGTGCATTGTCGATGCTTCAAGTTTGACCGAGTGAGTTGGCACACCCAGCAGCTCGCCCCCCCTGGTGCAGAGGCCCTGCTTGCCGTCGATCTGTGACCGGTCATCATGTGACTGCATGAGACCACCTGCCCACACAACCAGCTTTGACACTTGTCAATCAAGTGTAGACGAGCACAGCCTGCATGGCATCGAAGATGCTCGCGCGGACGGCCGCAGCGGAGCGTGCTGTGCTCAGCTCCTGCCTGCAGCAGAGTCGGCTTTCAGGTAGGTGCAGCAAACACGTCGTGCACAAATGGCTGTGGTACCCGCACCAAAGCCTTGTTACTGATGTCGGTTATGCGCACCATTGTCCACGCGGCACATGGTCTGCCGGAACTGAACTTTGGCTGATCTGGAGCCGAGTGATCTGGTGCAGCCAGCAACGGCACTTCCGCAGCACTGCAGGCTGATCAGGCTGACCGTGACGTGTGACAAGTGCGAAGGCTGTACCATGCTCATGCATGCACTGGGCCATGCGGTGACATCCTTCAGGTGCAGGTTCATACACAGCGCCCAGGCTTCAACAGCACAGAGCGTTGCCGCAGCAGCTGCGGTGTCCCGCGACCCGGCAGCAGCGGTCACCCCGCGCGTGCCGCGCATACATACTTGCAGCGGCATCGGCCGCGGGGCAGGCGGGCAATGCCAAAGACAGTGCGTTTGTGCGGCTGCTGTTTGGTGCTGCCACCCTTACACGGTATGCCATTGTGCAGATGGGGTATTCATGCTGTCACTACGCTATGTGTGCAGAGGTTGCGGTGGTGACGGGTGCGTCGCGAGGCATCGGGCGGGCCATTGCGCTGGCGCTGGGCGGCGAGGGCGCAAAGGCACGGATGCCAGCTGGTTGGCTGCTGTGAACCGGCGTCATGTATCAGTCCCGCATATACGTGGAGTAGATGAAGCTTCCCTACATCCTGAGGAGGTGGGGACATAGTTGCTGGTGTTTCTGGAGCTCGTGCGCAAGGGTGCTGGTGTCTCACACTGCACAGGTGGTGGTGAACTACTCGGCCAGCGAGGGGCCGGCGCAGGAGGTGGTGGCGGCCATCAAGGAGGCGGGCGGCGACGCCATCGCCGTCGGCGCGGACATCTCCAAGCAGGAGGACATCGACAGGTGTGCGGGGCCCAGCCGCCGCCCTGCGGAGCTTGGCGGGGTCCCTCAGTTCAATCATAGATTCAGGTCCTCGTGCGCGGATCCCGGGGCACCCAGGGCTTGCCTCTGCCAACCTGCCCACCGTCAGCATGGCGGTCCAGCAGGCCGCTCTTGCGTGCTGCCCAGGCTGATCCAGAGCGCGGTGGATGAGTGGGGCACCGTCGACATCCTGGTGAACAACGCGGGCATCACGCGCGACACGCTCATGATGCGCATGAAGCCGGACCAGTGGAACGCGGTCATCAACACCAACCTGTCCGGCGTGTTCTACGCCACCCAGGTGTGCCCATCCAGTCAGACGCGTCGTCATGTCAGCTCTTTCTGCGAAACTGGTCTGCATGCAGGGCCAAAGCCGTCAGTGCATGGGAAATGCCAATAGATGTCGACTGCCCTTGCACTGCATGCAGGCAGCGACAAAGATCATGATGAAGAAGCGCACAGGGCGCATCATCAACATCACCTCGGTCGTTGGCATCACCGGCAACGCCGGACAGGTGCACCTCACCCTCTGCACCCTGCTGAGATGCGTGCAGGTGCTTGCACCGACTCGTGCTCCTCAGCTCGAACTCATGCCTCACAGTTGGCCTCGTGCACTGACATCCCTAGAAGGCTAGGAGAAAACGCTGCCTCCACAGGCCAACTACTCGGCGGCCAAGGCGGGCGTGATCGGACTCACCAAGACGGTGGCACGGGAGTATGCGGGCCGCAACATCACCTGCAACGCCGTCGCGCCCGGCTTCATCGCCTCCGACATGACCGCCAATATCGACAAGAAGTACGAGGAGGGCATTCTCGCGCAGATCCCGCTGGGTGCGCCGCCGCTCGCTGCGTCCGTGCTGTGTGGTTCACAGCTTCAGGCTGCTTTGGGGCCATCAGAGTTTACACTGTGCCTGTTGTAAGATCAAGTGCAACATTGAAAACGACGGGAAGGGAGATCGCCATGAGGACATTTGTGGGGTTCAATGCAGCACGGTATGGGCAGCCAGAGGAGGTAGCGGGGCTCGTCCGCTTCCTGGCCAGCGACCCAGCCGCAGCCTACATCACCGGGCAGGCCAGTCTGCAAGAGCACTGAATGTGAGGGACATCACGCGGGGACATTCACCTTGAACCTGTGTATCCCGGAGTGAGCTGACAGGCATGCCGTCTGCCAGCGCAGGTGCTCCAGGTTAATGGTGGCATGAACATGTGATGGAGCCAGCCAGCCAGCCAGCCACTTGAGCAGCGAAACTTCAGCACAATTCAGTCAGCCATGGGCGGCGCCTGCAGCGCTGTCAGCCATGCCATTAAGACAGCATCGATGCCCTTGCCTAGGCAAGAGTCGAACGGTTCTGCCTCTTGACATCCGTGCCCTGATGACCACCCCTTGAGACAGGCATGTCCACGGTTAGCTGGTGACGTGCACAATCCAACCTGGAGTCCATCTGTTAAAACCATGGCATGGGAGTGCAACTTCCTGAATAGGCCGCCCACCTTTGCACCTCATGGCCTTTAGCATGCAGGGTTGCGCAACTTGGGAGGCCTTGACCTCCTCGAGGTTTGTTTCGCTGCGCCGCACCATGTTCATCATGACACAGCCGGACAAATGGAGCAAAAAATTCAAAATGGCGCAAGCACTAGGACTCGAACCTAGGCGGGTTACCCCATAGCATAGCAAGTCATAGACTTCGAGTGCTACCCGTTAACCACTCCGGCATACTTGCATCAGCGAAAGCTGACCATTCGGCAAATTTTACCAGTACAGCAAGTATAGTGGCCGTTTCTACAATAATTGGCGGTTTTAGGGTTTAAGAGGCCAACACCTCAGCACCCGTGTGCTGCTGCAGGCAGGCACTCTGCCCTTGCCGCCTTCTCAGACCCGCTTCACATCAATGTGCCTTTGCTGAACGTCTGCCATGCGTGCCTGTGTGCCCGCCTAATTCCTTTCGCCCAATTGAGGTTGCCGCCTGTGGCAAGCATCACCGCTGCACCCCTCAACTGATGTTTGCAGCGGGTTCCACCTCAAATACTGTCAGGTGTTGTATGCATAAAAAGGTTGCACAGCAAGTCATTGAACGTTTCTTCAGGGGCCACTTAGGGTACACAGTCCCAGAGTTGAGCAAGTGCAAACAACCATCCTGGCCATGCGTTGTTCTCGCACTGTCTACTACAATGATGTCAACAGTTATCAAGGCCTGCTGCAGCTGGCATACTACAGCTGTATGACTGTGAGCTCCAATGTCAACACCGCAGCTGCGAGCACTAGGTCTGCTGGGTTTGCTCATCACTTCAGCTTTCCAGCAAGGCAGAGTTTGACATAGGCGTCCACAAGGTTCCGCACCTGTGCACACACGTCAATAAATGAGCCGTGTATCTCTCACAACCGAATACTAAGCAGCTTCGAAGGCAAAGATGCCTGTATCACCTTTTCCCTGCGGGATTCGGTCAGGAAGCTTTCTCCCGGCTTGCAGGTGGCTGTTGCAGCAACCTGCAGGCAGCCGGCAACAACCTCAGCAAGAAATGTCATGCGCCGAGACTCCATGCAGCCAAGGGTCCCTGCCATGCATCTCAAGTGTAGTCCCCTTTCCAGACGGCGACAAGACATGTGTGCAGAAATCTGGCTACACTTGCCTTCTCAGCGGCGCGGCGGGCGACCGCCTTGAACTGGTCCTTGCTCAGGCGCTTGGCCGCGTACAGCGGCTCCAGGAGGCTGCCAATGTACTTGCCCAGCGCCTGTGGCGTGTGAACGGGTGTTGACTGTAAAGTGACAACACCCCTGAACTGCCACAAGGATGCGCAGCATGCGGAGGCGCGGTGCATGGTTTTGGACAGTTTCAAGCGCCACATGCCAGTGCACATCATGTCTGCCGTGCAAAGGTGAGCATCCTTGCTGTGCGCCTCTCAGCTGCTGACTGAGCCCAGCCCCGCACCTTTTTGTTGTCGTTGTCGAGCGGCTGGCCCTTGGACTGGGAGCCGCCGCTGCTGGGCCGGCTCTTGCTGCTGCTGCTGTGCTTGGACTTGCTGGCGCCGCTGCCGCCGCCGCTGCTCCTGTGCTTGCTGCTGGCTGCAGCACATCATAGCACAGGTCTCGGCAGCTGCACAGCCACACCGCAGCAGCAGTTGCATGCAACTGCCTGGCGGGCATGCACTGTACGCCAGAAATGGATCATAAATGACTTCTGCACGATTTGCTCGGTTGCCTCACCTTTGGCGGCCACCTGCTCCGCCGGGGCCAGCAGCTTGCGCCGCTTCTTGGCGCGGAACTCGTCGATCTTGGGCAGCCGCACCGGCTCCTCGAGCGCCTTCATGAGCGCCTCCTTCTCAGCCACAAACTGCGCCGCCGCCGCCTCCGCCTAACGGCATCACACCCGGCACCACCCTCAGCAGCAGGCTCGTTGCAGGCAGTCGCATGACATGCAGGTGTGCTGTGCCGGGCCTCGTCAAGCAGGCACTCTGCAGTGGTGACGTCGCGCGGTCGTGCACCTTTTACAAGTCGACGTGATAAAGTCAGGCAGACCCAAGTGATCCACAGCAGCCAGCACACCAGCGGGCGCGCTGTGGCTCAGGTGCTGCACGGCAGCTGTCTGAGCACAACAAGCAAAAGCCCCATACAGAGTCGCCGAAGCAGGGAGCCGTGGTCGCCGCACCTCCTGCGCGGCGCGCTCCGCCTCGAGCACCTCGGCCGGCAGCTGGGCGGGCGGCAGCTCGGCGTCTGCCTCCGCCTCCGCGGCGTTGTCAGACATCGCGCCGCTGCCGCCGCCGTCGCCGGACGGGCGTGCGGCGGCGGCGGGCGGCGGCGCAGCTGTGGCCGGCGGCGTGCCCGGCTTGGGCGGCGCCGCCGCCTCTGCCCACCTGGACATGTCGACACAGCTCCTTGGTCAAGCACGCTGCGGCGTGTTTGACATGCCATGTCAAGACAACAGTCGTGTGTGCACCGCAACAGCCTCCTATGGGAGCAGTCACCTGAAGCAGGGCCAAGTCAGACCGAGCGTACCTGCGGGCGAGCTGCGCGGCCAGGGCGCAGCAGGTGCGGCTCCCGCAGTCCGGCACCTCCGACCGCACCGTCTTCAGCAGCGTGGAGGCCCGCAGCACCGGCAGCTCCACCGGCAGCTCCAGCAGCGCCTGCAGCGCAGACGACAGGCCAGGTTGTCCTGCCAGCCCGGTGGGGCAGTGAGAATGGCAGGTGTGGGGGCGCGGGCACCTCACCAAGAGCAGGGTTGCATGGCAGACAGGCAATGTTTACGTGGCGGCAACGGAGGCAACAGCACCACAGGCCTGGCCTCGGCTTCACCGAGCCATGCCGAGCTCCACCCCCCAATGTGGCGGCGTTGAGCAGAACGGACAGGATGCTGATATTCCATTCAGGACCCCGATCCTGGACCCCTGGCGCCGGCGCACCCTGAGCAGCGCCTCCAGGGCCGCCTCGTCGCCGTCCACCACGTCGGCCCAGGCGCCCGCCCAGGCGGCCAGCAGCCCGCACACCGGCCGGCTGCGGGCGACGCGCTGCCGCGCCGCCAGCCCCGCCGCCGGCAGCGCCTCCAGCAGCGACAGCCGCCCCGCCGCCGGCGCCTCGCTCGCCAGCATCCCCAGCACCGCGCCCATGTCGCCTGCGGGGCGCACACCCCGCCACAGTTGGGAACGAGACCACGACACCCCATGGCTCTGCCCACGCCCATGTGACCAGCAGAATTGCCGCACAGCCCTGCACTTGCGCATGCCGCGTTGCGCTGCCACCAAGCAGGCTCAGGCAAGCTGAAACGGAGCGTCGCTGCCGCCTTATCCACGTGACCACCCCACGGAGAAAAGTGGAGCCCACCTCCGCCCTGCTGGTGTCACAGTTCTGTACAGTGGATGTTGAGGAACCAGTCCAGGTAGGTGGACGGGTGCGCACCGCCGCCGGCGAGGGCGAGGGCGCGCCAGACGGCCTTCTGGTCGGAGCGCGCCGCCTCCCGCGCCGCCTGGTCCCGCATGATGCGCTCGATGTCGCGCCCCATCGCCGCCGCCGCCCGCTCGTCCAGCGCCTCCCCTGCAGCGGGGCGGGCGGCCTGGTCGACAGGCGGGCAGCAGCCAGGTGCAGTGCCGGCGAGGGGCTGTTTCCGTCAGAGCCTGCCGAGGTGCCCCCGCGCAATTGCCGCGGTGTTATGGGACGCTTGGCGCACCCAAGTTGTTGCTGTCCGTCTCTCGTCAGGCATGTCACAAGATACGAAGCAGCCAACTGCATACCAAGCCGCAGAGACATGTCTGGAGTCTGCACAGCTGGCCCACCATCTTCCGCCTTGCGCTTGGGGCGCTTGTGGCCGGAGGAGGGCTCCGCCCGCCGCCTGCGCCCCGCCCCCTGCGTGCCGGCGCCCTCGTCGCCGGAGGAGCCGGAGCCGAACAGCTCGTCCAGCTCCGTGTCGCGCTGGCTGCGGACCTGCGCAGCCGCGGCGGCAGGGCATTCGTTAGATCTGTAGGCGCAGGGCGGCAGTGCCGAGTCACTGTCCTTGTTGCTGGCACTCGTCGGGCAGCTCATGCAAGGGAAGGCAGCGCTTTGCTTGAGCAATGTAGCGTTTCGAGTCATCGAGTTGCACGACCGTACGCATACCTTCGAGGGCAGAGTGGACCCATATGCAGCGGCGGCGGCCTCGTCGTCATTGCGCAGCTGCGCCAGGAAGCGCCTCGCCTCCCGCACCCCGCTCATCATCGCGCCGCCGACCGTGTCCGGGTGCTGCAACGAAAGCAGACGGACGACCGCTGTGCAGCATTCTGCACAACTCTGCAATGCAATTCCCTGTAGCCCTGCCAGACCTGGCGCTGTGTTTGGGCTCGCCCCCCAAAAGAATGCAGGCATCATCATGCTTCCCACCGCGCAAGCAAGTGGGGGGTGTAACACACGCCCCGTTGTCCTTGCACAGGGCATCTCAGGGGGGAATCATGTACGGCAGTCACCTCCATGGAGGTGTGTTCCCCGGCAAACAGCAGCCGCCGCCGCACTGGCTTGGCCAGCGCCTCGTAGGTCTTGCCGCTCGCGCCCACCGCCACATATGAGTACGAGCCTGCACCACGAACGCACATCAACATCGGTCCTCCTATGTTGTGAAGCATCCAGCGGAATTGCCTTTCACACTCGTGAGGCTGCACAGCAATAAGGTTGACAGCCGGTCCCAGCAGCCACTCCCACCTCGGCTGTAGGGATCCAAGCCCCAGCGGGAGACGTGCACGGCTGTTGGCTCGGGGATGCTGGGGCCGTGCACCTGGCGCAGCACCGCCATGGCCGCCGCCGCAGTTGCTGCATCCTCGTCAGTTTCCGCCTGCATGCATGTAGTTGCACAGGGTTGCACGACGACCGGAGGGTCGACCCAGCCACACAGACTCAGGACCATCAGCTCTGCAGCTAGACAAGCATGTGTGCTGCGTCACAAATCTGCCACAACCTGATGTATGCAACTCTGCTCCTCATGCTGCTCCTGTACCACGGCTGCAGCAGTGACCACATGGGCAGCGCACCTGATCAGCAGACAGGCCGGACAGCAGGCCAGCCAGGATGGGCTGCCCGCCCCAGCGGTGCACGTTCCAGAAGGTGCTGCAGCGGCCGCGCGCTGCGGGGCCGCCCGCCGGCGCCGCGCCAAAGTAGTCCACGGTGTCGTCCCAGAACACCGATGGGAACCGCAGCACCACCTGCAAGGCTTCACAAGCAGCAGCTGGCCGCCAGGTCCGCTCCTACTTGCTCTACCGCCTCCTGCCTCACTGATGTGGGTGGAATAACATGGCCACGACAGCATTCAGAGGTAACATGCCTGACCACAGGGGCCGCGGCGTCAGCACACCTTGTTCAGGTTGCCGTTGCCCAGCGTGGCGATGGCATCCCGCTTCCAGTCGGGCAGCGGCGGGCTGAAGGCAATGGCCTCCGCCTTGAGGCAGCCCAGCGGCACCGTGACCAGTACTGAGTCGCCCTCAAACACCTCGCCTGCAGCAATGGCTCACATGTCACACCCTGCTGCCACGCCTCAGTGACGGCTACACTTTGTGCCTGGGTGCATCCTCACGGTGGCTACACATCCGGGGCTGCGCTTTCGGTGTTGTGGCTATCTGAGCTCGATCACAGCGAAGCACGTGCACTGGCAGCCACAGGCTGGAGCAATATTCGAGTGCAAAAGTGGCAGGTTCATGGTGCAGACCTGACGCTGTGGTGACCTTCACACCGCTGTCCGCATCCTCGACCCTGGCCACCGGCGTGGACAGACGCAGGCCCGGCAGCAGGCGTGCCAGTGCGTCGGTGACTGCCCCGTAGCCGCCCGGCACCATGCAGTGCGGCCCGCCAAACCCGCCAAAGTCCTCGTCCTGGTTCCAGTGCACCGCCGAGATCTGCAGCATCCGCAACAGCCACGGTGGGGTGGAGCGTAGATCTTGCGCTAGATCCTGCCCTGCTGCACGAGCAGCGAGGTGCCCATGAAGCTGGGCACGATCGTCCGGCAGGGACCTTCTGAGTTTGGCAGCTCCCAAGTGCCAAGTGCAGCTACCCCCCAAACCCTTGGCTGATCACGGCACAATGAACCCAAAAGGCACTGCAAGCGGCCGCGCGGGCCGCACCTTTGACAGCGGCGCGCTGCAGCCGTACTCGAGCTGGGACCAGTGCCAGTCCAGCAGCCGCCGCACCTCCTCGCTCAGCCGCTCAGGGATCACCACCTGCCGGGCAGCACGTGTCGCCGGGTCACGGCTGTGCAGGCAGCTGCTGACCGTTGTGGTGCCAGCAGGACAGCTGGGGGGAACAAAAGGGTGTGCTGTCGAAGCCCTGCTGTGAAGCCTTGCAGATGCAGCTGCGCCTAGCTGGGAGCGCCTGCAGTCATGGTGGTGAGACTCATGTGGACGATAGGCACTGCACACCTCCTGCTTGGCTGCATCCCCGCCATACTGTTCCACCAGGTCGCCAATGGCTGCGACCGCAGCTGCGGCAGCTCCACCGCCTGCGGCGCCGTCTGCCGGCTGCACCGCAGCTGCTGGACCGCCACTGGGCAGCGGCGAGGAGGGCGCCGCCGACAGGTCCGTCACGGGCACCGTGTCGGTGCCCGCTGCTGGCGCCGCTGCGCCAACGGCGCTGCTGCCAGCCTCATGAACATCGGCGCCAGCAGCGGCGGCCTGCCTGGCGGCGTGCTTTGCCGCCTGTGCGTCCGCCAGCACGTTGTTTGGCGCGATCGCCGGCTGCATGCGCACAGCAGTTTCTTTCATACCATGCTCGATGTTTGTTGTGGCTGTCGTGGTAGCAGGGCGATGGACCCCAGCAGTCAACACACATGAGGGCGGCATCGCAGGCTGGATGTGCATGCCAACAGCAGCCGTGCCGCCAAGCACATGCCTGCGTGGGGTCTGGCTGCCCGTCAGGGCCGTCGGGCTGCACCAGGACTGCGTCGTCCGCGCTGCCGCTGAAGCCGCTGAGCTGGATGGGCACATTCGACGCCGGCTCCTCGCCGGCTGCTGCGCCGTCACCTGCCGCCTCACGGCCGGACGCCGCCGCAGCCGCTGCCTCAGCGGCTGTCGGGTGCGCTGAGGCGGCTGCCTGGTCTGCAAGCTGTGCTGCGGGGTCTGCAAACGCTGCAGCGGCGGCGTCCATGTCTGTCGCTGGTGCCGTGGGGCCTCCCCTGCCGTGCCACTCAGCAACGTCATGATGTTGATGCTACACATTCTGTCCACATGATGAAACAGGCTATACAGGGCCATACTGCGCACTTGACATATGCCAACTAGTTCATATTCCTTGAGGGATACACAGTGAGGTTGAGTGGCCTCGAAAGCCGCACTCGATGATGTACGCACCTTGGCACCCGTCCGCCAGTGGGCAGCGGCACATCTGGGTCCTTTGGCTTGCCATGCTCCGGACCCGCCGCTGACGCCAGTGTGGCATCGCCTGGCGACGGCACATCCGGCCGCACCAGCTGCTGCGCCTCCGTCGGCTGGCCGTCGGCTGTAGCAGCTGGCGCTGCTTCTGCTTGGTCTGCTGCTGACGCTGGAGCCGCACGGTTGCTGGGGCCCAGCGGGTGGCCGGGGGCTGCGTCCGCGCTGCCAAAGCGTGCCGCGAAGGCTTGCTCCAGCATGCCACCGAAGGACTCGCCTGTGAGTTGACACCGAGCCTCAGGGTGCACCTGAGCACAGCCTGGTCATGATGGGGCTGGAGCGCCCTAAGCGTGCCGGCTTGTGCGGATGGATTTGAGGGTAGCCGCTCCTTGTTCAGGTTGTGCACCTTTGGCGACCTCCTCCGGCAGGTCGTCCGCCAGCTGGGCGGCATCATCCATGAGCGCATCCCGCACGGCGTCCGCCACGCGGTCCGTCTCTGCCGCGATCTTGAGCCCCGTCGCACCGTCCCACAGCGGCAGCTGTGATGTTTGGAAGCACAGCTGCTCAGAAAGTCGCTGAGCGGCAACTGGTGCAGTCCATCCTGCCTGACGGATGTCAGGTAGCTCATGGGAACCGAGATGCTGTTGTGTAGAAACACTTCCCCATGTATGTCACCTCTTTGCCGAGCTCATACAGCGACAGCCCCAGCTGAGACGCCACCAGCGCGGAGGGATCTGCGGGTGCGCCCTTGATGACATCCGTCTGCATGTCAGGACAATGACGCAAATTCATGCCAAAGCTGCCTGCGCTGATCTCGCAGTCTGCCCTTACAGCAGCTTGAATTCAGGGGACTTCGATCGATCAAGGAAGCAATCAATCAACATACTGTCGATCGCTGGCGGGCGCAAACTTGGCTGTCTGGCAGGGCGGGCGGGCACCTGGGTGCCGGTGATGAGGGAGGCGCCCAGGTCGATGGGGCACCCGAAGCGCTCGTCCCGCAGCGTGTGCACGCGGCCGCCCACCCGGTCGCGCGCCTCCAGCACCACCACCTCCACGCCATTCCTCTGCATGTGCGCGGAGACAGCTTCAGTACCATACCAGGCTGCCGCGGACATGCAGCGCAACCCAGCGCTGTGCAGTGCACAGTTCAGCTGGTCCAGCACAGCCAGCACCCCCTTCTCTGATCCGTACACAAATGTCAGCTGAACTCTTGTGTATGACGCAGCGCTCCGCATTCCATGCTGTGTGCATGCCTCTGCACGGTCAGCAGCTGAGTCTCACAGCACACAGGGCACGCCCTTGCCTGCAGGTGCAGGGCAGCAGCCAGACCAGCAGGGCCCGCCCCAATCACGATGGCCCGCCCAAGGGCTGCCTTTTTCTCAGGCTGTTGCGGCTCCGGCGCATTGGCCAGGAAGAGCTGCACCTGTTGCACCAAGGCACGGGCCCCATCAGATGCATGCAAGATGTCGTCACCATCACAACATGCCGACGCGCTTGCGCATGGTGTACCTGCAGCAAGCATGTCGTGGCCAAGCCTGCACTTGCCTGGTCCTTGATGAAGGCCTTGCGGGGCGCCATGTCCTCCCCGGTTTCCTCTGTCAGCTGCTTGCGGATCATCTTTTCCGTTGTCACCTGCAAAATGAAACACTCGATGATACAGCGGCGGACAGAATTCTGAGTGCCTGAGTACTTCAAGTCCTTCAGCTGTGGCGTGTCAGTTGTCTTCGGTGACGCATGGACAGTGTGAGGCGCACCTGCATGTCTGCCGTCTTTAGGATCTGGCGCGTGCGCCATGCGAGCTCCTCATCGGTCAGCTTGGGCACCCCGTGCGGCGGCTCGTTGCTCATGATGCCAGTGTTGATGCAGCCGTGCTCATGCAGGAAAGCGTGCGCCTCACGAGTCATCGCCTCCTCCGACGGTGTTGACTCTGCACAGCATATCATCACCATACCATGAATGCCAGCTTTGCTGGTGGTCAATACTGGTCGGCAAGGACCGCGTGGCAAGAGAGTCGCCAGACCTGCCTGCACCACAGGGCTCACCTATGCACGCCTCTGCCGTCAGGTGTGTGGTCGGGTCAGCCGCCCACTTCAGCAGGATTGCGTTGCGCGCCTCCAGGTACGGCTGCGTGCGCTGAGCAAAGCGCCGCAGCTCCGCCTTGCTCAGCGCCCGGGGCCTGAGGCCGGCCGTCAGCGCCGCCGCCGCCGCCGGCTCGCCCACCTGCAAACCAAGCAGGGTGGCGGTGTGGCCGCCCAAGACCTGCACCGGCTCACAACACGCCAGGTGCGGCAGCGTGACCGCCGGCAGCTGAGCAAGCGCACGCGCCACCCCACCTCCTCCGCGCTGATGCCCGCATCGCCCCTGTGGCTGTGGACGCTGCGCCGCGCCCGCAGGCCGTACTGCCCCGCCGCATGCACCATGCCGGCAAGTCGCGAGGGCAGCCCCACGCACGCGTGGTGCCGTCACCTCACAGCTTGCGCATGGGTCTCGCAGTGTGCCTGGCAGCAGCGCCGCGGCTGGTGCTGGTGGCGCTTGTTGGACATTTACCGCTTGTGCCTTCACGTTGCAGTCAACAGGCGCCTAAGGTGCTTGTTCCAGGCGATAAAGACTCAATGGATTCTCTGAGCCGTTGTGTCAGCGTCTCGGTCGAAGCACAGCGACCAGGGAAGGGTGCAGAGTTACTCTGATGTCAAATGAGATCGACTGTTCGAGCAACAACTACGGATGAAAACTCAATGCGTGTGTACCTGAAACACAAACGATACTCTGCAGGATTGACAGAATGATGCAATGCTCAGCATCTGCTGTGTGCATGCATCCACGTGTGGCGCAGTGGCGGAAATACGGCGGGATGTGCCCAGGATTGATACGGGGGTTCGATTGCAATTGCAGCTCCAGTGTACCGTTGCTGACCGCCAGCGTAGATAAACACCAGTGACAATCACCTTCACTCGATAACCTGAAAAGTACCTAGGTGATCACTTCGCCACATGCTGCTCTATACGGCTGATGAGGTCTGCCTTCTTGCCGCTCAGCTGCATGACACAGAGGGTAAATGATTGTGGTGCAGAGGACATGAAGGATGGCGATGCAGTAGTTGGCACCCAGATTGAGCTGCCAGCTTTGATGGTCACAGCACGTCGACTCTGCTTGTGACACACCAAGTGTTTGCAAGCAGCGACTCACCGGCAGCGAGTGCTGTTTCAAGTATGTCTTCAGCTGTACCATGTTCAAGGTGGCCAGCTGGCCAGACTTCGCCAAGTCTGCCCAATTGGTCTGCATGCAAAGGAGGCTGTTAACGGAAGGGTTGCAACAATTCATTCACTAGGCAGCATAGGTGGCAGCATGGGTGCCCACCTCAGCTGCGAAATCCTTCTCTTCGTCAGCAATCTCGGCTGCTTTCCGCTTGGGCGCAGCTTTCTTCCCACCCCTGCCATCGATGTCGGCAGTGAAGCCCTTGCCATATGCAGCGTCTTTGAAACCCTGCAAACAATGGAAGGACTTGCCAGATCGCCGGGGCATGCTATGCAAGCCTGCTTTGAATCCCAGTCAGATCCTGTCGATGCAACACATGTGCTCAAGAAGCACAATAAGAGCACCTCGATGGCGCTTGCTGCGCCCTGAAAGAGCTCGTCGTCAGGCAGTGTGGGGTCAAATAACGGTTCATCCCCATCGTCCAGTGTATCGCCTTCCTCCAGTGCAAGTGCCTCCAGCACCTGGACGAATGCCGCAGTCAGGTTTCATAAAGTGAAATGTATCTTTGACAGCCCAAATGCCATGACACAGAAACTGAAGCTTCATTTTAACAAGTTTGTGCTGCTGTCGAGCAGGTGGTCTTTGCAGGGTGCATCGGGGTGTGCTGCAACCTTGCAAGCATGTGCCAGCAGCAGCCGATGCCGGCCCTGATGCGAGGTGGCACACCTGATAGTGGCGCTGCAGCGAGGGGTTCGGCAGCATGCCAGAGAAGAAGTCGGGCAACGACAGAGCCGCGATCATGTTCGCTGCAGCATCTATGGCATCCTTGTCTGGCGTGGGGTGGCCCTCGCCGACCCAGTTTGGGTCGGTCTCTGGATTGCGGATGTCGTCCAGGAAGGGCAGTTGCACCATGTACAGCCCCGGCGGGTCGATCTGCATTCATGAGCGAATGATCAACGACCCTTCCTGTGGCACCGCTGATCAGGACGAAGACCGCTGGGCCGCATGCGCAGCTGCAGCCCAGCAGCGTGATCCAGTCATCACCTGTGCCCCGCCCTCATCCTGGACCTCCTGATTGGCAAGCAGCGCCACAAGCTTGGGCGTGCTGCCGCTGCCGCGTGAAAAGCTGGCAACCGCCATGTACTTCATCGCCAGCATCTGCAGCACATGCAGCACCACTGGACATGAGAGACAGGGAGGAAAATCGGCCTCAAGCCCAGCCATCCAAGGGCACCAGCCACGAGATGGCCCTCCAGTGGTTCCACGATGCTCAGCATGATATTCAAGTTAGGTCCAGCTTGCCTGACCATGAAGCGCAATGAGTGCCGTGGTGCTGCCTGGCATGCGTTTCTCGTCTGGGTAGAGGAACGTCGGCTCCCGTATTTGATGGTAGTCCTTCAGACTGGCCAGCGGCTTGAAGCCAAGCACGTGAACACCTGCAGGTGGAACCCAGTAGCCTGCAGCATTCTGGCAACCTTGCTGCCGTAGTCAGTTCACTGCAACATCGGAGTGGGTGTGCTTTTGGCTGCACGCTTGCAAGCGGCGAAGCAAGGATGACCTTCTGGGACGAATTGCTTCAGCTCCTTCAGCTCGTCCACCTTTGCAAAGACCTGCGCACATACATCCACAATAGACAACCTCTGGTAATGCAAACATCCGGTAGGATTATGATACCGTACCAGCTACTGCGTGTGTTCACCCGTGGATGTCGTGTCTTGTCGTCGCCCTGCTTCGGGAACACCCGCGTCTGCAGCTGCGCAGCAGTCAGCTGTGCGCCTGCAATGAATCACACACACACGACATCCAACTCAACATCGGTGCAACCAGAGCTGGAGACCGGGCAATGAAGCACACTAGTCCACCCTGCCTGTGTCCTCGCAGATTTCGGCGCCCTCGGACCTCAGCGGCTCATGTCGCTGTGCCGACACCCAGGTGTGTGATGACTTCGTGGCAGCCTGCAGTCATTCAGGACACCCTGTTCAGGTCAACAGCTACTAGACCATGTGTGCAGATGTACAAAACCGACACCATGACACATTGACAATGCAGCAGAAACCTGCGTTTGTGGCATGCGAAAAGCTCACAGTGGATACCTTGATAGTGGCAAACAGCTGGATGCCGATGCTGAAGTCTGAGCCAAATGTCAGGCGAGTCGACCGCAAAGGCCGCTTCTTGTAGGCTTTGTACCGCATGGCACTGCCCAAGCCCTACACCACAGTTCACGCAGGCTGAGGGTGGAGACGCGAACAGCACGAGAGGGGCACTTTGAAAACAGACTGAGAACATGAACACGATAGCATCACAGGCGAGTGGTTGGTGCGGTACCAGCATCACAGACGGCAGGTTGGAGTAGTCTGTGAAGTCGCCCTTGCTGCCGTCCTTGTAGCGCGGGAGCACACTGTGCCAGAAGCTGCTGTGCTGGAAGGCTGCCATCTGATCTGCCGGAACCATCGGCGTCAGGTCGAACTCTGCGCCCTGCTCTTCGAGTTCCGAGACCTTGGTTTGCACCTGCTCCCTGCATGCGCACCAAAGAGTATTGCCAATGCCGCAGGCTGTTTCAGTAGTGCAGCTTGTGCCTCGTATGCCGACGCTGGCGATGACGCTTTCAGACTGAGTTCTCATTTCCAACATGGCCACATGCCTGCAACAGCAGCACGCACCTGTCCTTGGGCTTGCCACCCGCAGATGGGTCCAGGTTGTTGCTGTATATATGGATAGCTTTGCTGGCCTTCTGACCGCCTGACAGCTGTTGCCCTGCCAGCCATAGCCCGTACTTCAGGTGCTCAGCACCACGGCCTGCTCTGCTGCCGACCTCCTTTGCAAAGGCGCCATCTGCATGCACGAAAGACGTTGTATGCCTCGATCCATGCGAGGCCAGTGTGCAGGCCAAGGCATGCAACACAGTGAGAAGTGCGGACTCGCAAACAACTACAAGGAATGCAAGGTCGTATCCGCACCGTTCAGTAGCGTCTCGCAGTCGCGGATCCGACGAGCTGATGGGACGCGCATCTCCTGAAACAGGTAGACGTGCTCGAACGTGTTGGCCTCATGGGTGCTCAGGTTCTTGGACTCTCTCTGCACAAGCAAAGCCTGAAACGTTGAAGAACTGCCTTGGCCATGGGACATCATGGGAACGCACACACACGCAAATTGATGCCTGCGTTTCCTGTCCAAGTAAGGACAGCTTGACTGCTGCAATCGTCGCCTACCGTGCCGTAAAAGACGACTGCAGACTGGTCATTGGGGCTGGAGATGATTTTCTGTTTGAGCGTCGCACGCACAACCTTCAGTGCGATGCCAAACCATGTGTCCGTCGGCTCGATGCCCTGCACCATCAGACCAGGCATCTGGATGCAGGAACTAGGGACGGTCGCCAGTAGGGGCATGCAAACCTTCCGGTCTGACGGATGACCATGCATGCAGGACGCACCTCTGCCTCCATACCGCACTCCTCGTGCATGGAAGGCTGGGCGTCGATGAGAAATACGTCCATGGCACGCCATTGCTGGAACTGGACGTGCATACGGTGACCGTTGTATTGCATATGTCCAAGCTGAAGTGCACATTTGCAGCTGGGTGACATTCCACACCAGCCTCAGTACATGCACACAACACATGCCTAGCATAGGATTCATGACCTGTTTGTTGTCATCTTCCTCGTTGTCGTCTGCGACGGCGTCTGGGTCGTAGGCAGGATACTCGCTCATGTTTCGTGTCTATCTAGCAGCGCAACCACATCAGTCATGAAACATGCTTTCACCAAGAGGCTGCGGCAGTATGAGCACTGATTAGTATCGGGACATACCACTCGATAAGTCTGCACATGTACGATACAACGATCAGCAGGGGCGCCGAACAAGAAGCTGAGCCTGACTGATTTGCAATTTGTCTGACGATGTGCCGGTCTGTATTTCGGCGTGCGTACTGCAGATTGGTGGGCCGGTCACGTAACTTAGCGCAGCAACGATAAGGACGAATGCAACTAAGTGGATGCACATGCAAGTCTAGATCGTGCTTTGCCCTGCTGGGCTCCTGGAGTCCCCGCTACCGGCATAAACCGCAGTCCCGTCCCCTCCGTCTCGCGAAACTGAGAGACTATCGCTTGCGCTCATTGGCATTCGACATCGCACACAGCTGCATCTGCTTGCTCACTCGTGGATGGTGGGCAGAACCTCCCCTGAGCGTCAATCACAGTGTACAACGCTGTGAAGGTCAGCTAGAGTGTGACCTGGCACCTCAGCAAGCACCCAGGGTGTAATCCCTCAGCTGGCTTAGCAGCTGCCAGTGTCAGCAGGACGGGCTGCAGTGCCTCCTGGCAATGGCGGCCGATCCAGACGCGGTGGCGAAGGCCTTCACGGATCACTACTACACCACCTTCGATACCAACAGGCCGGCGCTGGCCACCCTCTACCAGGAACAGTCAATGATGACGTTCGAAGGCGAGAAGTTCGTTGGCGGGGCGATCACGCAGAAGCTCACCTCGCTGCCATTCCAGCAGTGCCAGCATCGCGTAGTTTCGCTGGATGCACAGCCATCTGTCAGCCAGGGCATCAACATTTTTGTGACCGGGCAGCTCATTGTAAGTCCTGCGCTCCCCTCAAACATGCTTCTGATGCAAGTTCCACTTTCATGCGCCATGCATGCTGTGACCCTGACGTTTTGAGTCTGTTCTTCAGACGGAGGGCGAGTCACAGCCGCTGAAATTCAGCCAGGTCTTTCATCTAGCTCCCGTGAGCGGCAGCTATGTGATAACAAATGGTGCGTTATGTGATGGGCTTGCGTTGAAGCATGCAGTGGCAGAGTTGCTGGTGACATGATGGGCCGGCGACGGCTGAGTGTCTCTTCTACGCATTGCAGACCTCTTCAGGCTGAACTACGGCTGAAGATCACAGGATAGCAGAAGTTGCACTCTGCCATTAGAGCCGCGGACAGTGGCATGCACACTGGCAGCGGGGAAACACACCTGTTCAGTGATCAAGCAGCCAAGGCTCAGCACTGCAGTCCTTGGGGTTGTGGGGTGCTCATGCAACGTGCCGCTGCGTCGGTTTCGAGAGTGCTCTGCTCGGCAGCGGTCCAGTAAGCATGTGCGTCGTGCTGTTGTGTAGACTCATCAGCGCTGCTCACTGGCCATGCTCCTGGGAGTCGCACGTGTGCGGGTGCATGAGAGGTGATGAAGGCAGGTCACGACAGCATAGTGTGGGGTGCATCAGCAGCTGCTGCATCTTTGCCTCCAGATTTGTAGACGCTGGCAGGACCGGATGATCAGTAGCTGAAGCTTGCAAAAACCATGCACTCTGATCACGATGCTGCTCCTGTTGACAGTCACCCATTACCTGCCATGTTCGGCAACTCCTTCTATGTTACCGGTGAATGACGCTGTCATACACATCAAAGTACGTTGGGAAGGTCTTGCGCGTGCAGCCTGGATCGTTGATTGTCACAGCGACGTCGCCGCAGGCTGCCAGGCTGAAGGCCATCGCCATGCGGTGGTCATCGTATGTGTCGATGGCCACACCGCTCTTTAGGCCGTCTGCAGGTGGTGTGATGATGCAGTAGTCCCGGCCCTCCTCTACCTACAGTTGCATGTCAGCAACCGCTTGAGCAAAGCAATTTCAGTCAAATGATTGACAGCAAGCAGATGTGTGCAGTGCGTCCACAGACTCCTAGATATGTTGCACGCCGCAGCTGCAGCTTTGCTGCTCATGCACACGAGAAGGATGTGGTAGTCGGCACCTCGGCGCCGAGCTTGCGACACTCGGTGACGATGGCCACCATGCGCTCCGTCTCTTTGACGCGCCAGTTGTACACGTTGTCGATGCGTGTTGGGCCGTTGGCGAACAGCGCTGCCACTGCCAGCGTCATTGCTGCGTCTGGGATGTCGTTGCAATCGTGCTGGATGCCTTGCAGCTGCCCCCGCGGTGGCCCTGCACCACATTGGCTGGATGTCAAGCATTTGGCATTGCATTCTGACATCTGCGGCCATCTGCACATTCAAGAGTGCATGCCTGTCCCACCCTCGCACCTGTGATGGTGATAGAGTAGGGCGACCACTGCACGCTGGCCCCCATGAGCCCCATCACCTCTGCAAACCGAACATCTCCTTGCAGGCTATCTGATCCGCAACCCTGGGCAGCAGATGGATATATCTTTACACCCCGTGCTGCCACACGAAATCTGTGCCATTTGGATACCTTGCATTGCAGCACTGCAACCTCAAAGCACAGCTGTGGTCCACCACAGGCCCACTCACTGGCATTGATCATACCTCAACAGTCACGGTGCCGCCAGTGATGGTGGCGCCTGCCAGGAAGTATGAAGCTGATGAGGCGTCGCCCTCCACATATGCGTCGCCCGGCGACCTGTATGTCTGCCCTGCTGGTATGCGCATGTGCTGCAGCCCGTCCAACCTCTCCACCTGCATGATGCGAATGCTGATGTTGGTCCTCCTTGTAGCAATTGCAGTGCACTGTTTGATGTGAAAATTTTGCTTGCATGGTGCCTCGCCTTGACACCGAAGCGCTCCATCAGCCGCACAGTCATGTCCACATAAGGCTGCGAGACCAGTTCGTCTGTGATGCGGATCTCCACGCCGCCATCCCCCGTGGCAAGCGGCGCTGCCATGAGGAGCGCTGTTAGGTACTGGCTGCTGACGCTGCCGCTGATCTCGACCTGTATGGGAAAATCGGATGCTGGTGATCTACATTTGTGCATCGTGTATGCCGATGATCGTTCGACTGTTCTATGGCGTTTATGACACATCACAACAGTGACACTGTGATACTTACTGTGCCTGAGGGCAGGCCGCTGGCATTGACAAGGACTGGTGGGCAGCCTGTGCCGGCTGTGCAGGTAGCGTCAACGCCCAGCTGCTTGAGCCCGTCCACTAGGTCTGCAATGGGCCGCTCCCGCATGCGGGCCACGCCGTCCAGCACAAACCGTCCGCGGCCCGCCGCCGCGACGGCTGCGCACAGCGGCCTGCCATGGCAAACAGACTTTCCATGCTTTGTTGTGCTTGACAAAAAGCTACGTCCCCGTCAAAATGGAAGCAAGACTGTCGTGAACTGTGATGTGCATGCAAGCAGTCAGGTGCCTCAGTCGCTGCACCTCATGGCTGTGCCTGCGTTGCCCAGGAACAGCTCGGCGCCCTGCTTTGGAAAGCGGCCAGCGCAGCCATGGACCACGGCAGTGCCCGCTGCCCAGTCCGCCTCCACCTGCACGCCCAGCGCCTCCAGCGCGCCCACCATGTACCGAATGTCCTCGCTGTCCTGCGAAAGGCGGCAGGGCATGCCACTCACCGGCGTGTGGCACCGCCATTCTGCTGGCATGCATGGCCCTGCAGCACGGCACATCCGTGCCCTGCAGCACGGTGCAGCACGCTCACCAGCAAGTTCTGCACGCTGGTTGTGCCCTCCGCCAGCGCAGCGAGCAGCAGGATGCGGTTCGACAAGCTCTTTGAACCCGGCAGCTTGACGGTGCCCTCTATCCGCCGCACGGGCGCAATCTCCAGCGATTCCACCTTCTCTGCTTGCACCGAAAGTGCATGAGTCCGCTTGAGATAGTATAACACGGCGCGACGACTCTGTCAAATCTTACATCTTGCAGCAGCAATGTGAGATCCCTATGAGTCCTGGGAATGCTGCGGCGGCATG
Organism: Diplosphaera chodatii; assembly: GCA_032358165.1. Taxonomy (NCBI): domain Eukaryota; kingdom Viridiplantae; phylum Chlorophyta; class Trebouxiophyceae; order Prasiolales; family Stichococcaceae; genus Diplosphaera; species Diplosphaera chodatii. Next base: position 1,104,005 of record JAALGY010000043.1, on the reverse strand, counting down.
CCAATCACCTGCCACTGCTGCGCAGACCGTGCTCCTGTGGCTGGCGCAATGCATGTTCGGTTGTCTGTGTTGCGCTACTCTGCAGTGCACGCTGTGCTGCCCGTGCTGTTGCCTGAAGCACGGTTGGACATGCTGAGCCAGCAGCCGCGGGGGTGGGCTGAGCAGTGGAGTGTAGCTGGCAGCTCTTACACTGCACTCGGCACCGGCGTGCTGGCAGCTGAGGCCCCGCATAGGTGCGCTCATGTTGCCAGCGACAGGATCGCAATGTGGAAATGATGTCGGAAGCCAGCCGTCGCATGCTGCTGGTCTTCATGCAGGGCTTTTGGAGCCCTGACCACCCGCCCCGGATCGTGGTCAGTACCAACAGAACCAAGTTTATGACTGTCCTAGATTTACGCTGTATCACATCAAGGCATCCTGCGGACACTGCACCTTTTGCACTTCCTACGTGAGAAACTTGTGCGCACTCTGGACTGATCACCGACAACACTGTGGATAATCAGCACAGCACATCGCACCGTCCTTGTACCAAGTGTCTACCTGGCGTCGCTGGGCTGGCCCAACTCAAAGTGTGCTGAACAGAGCCAAGATGTTTGCCCAGATCACCTGGCGCATACATCTTGACCATCGGCTGATGCCCGCTGACTGCAGCATCTGAGCAGATACGCAGCTGCTGCAGCTGCAAGACATGAGCTCGCCCGCCAAGTCCAGCGACGATGAGGTGCCGAGCGGCATGTGCGCCCGCATGGCTACAGTGCAGTTGCTGTCATCCAAGTCGTCAGTCAGCAGCATGCATGCTCTATTGTAACCTGCAGGCTGGTCTGGCGAAAGTGGCAAAGCAGCATGCAAAAACCGGTGCACCTGTGCAGGTCTGCCTCAAACTGGCCAACGCATTTCGTGTTTGCTGCATGGTGCCATGTGCGCATCTGGGGAGGCAGCAAGACTCAGGAGGCGACGTTGTCACGAACTGCGTCTGATTTACTTCCGAGTGTGCCGTTGTGCAGGAGGAACCTGCAGCAGCAGATGCACCTGCTGATGAGGATGGCGCAGCGGCTGCGGTAGAGACGCAGCCTGCTGGAGAAGCAGATCAGCAGGTTGTCAGGCAGAAGATCAGAATGGTCGACACAGTTGCTGGGATGTCGACAGTAGAACGGGGGTCTTGTGGCTGCTGATCTGCAAGCAAGCAATAAGGACGTCCCTGCCACCGCTGTGCGCATGATGGTCTTCGCAGGTGAAGGGTGAGGAGCCCGAGGAGCGTCCAGCAACCAAAGGGCCTGGCAAGCAGGGCAGAATGAAAAAGGTGAGCGGAGCCTACCACCCTGATGTCTGAGAAATCCCATGCAAGCTGCAATGCCAGGACGTCGCCCAATGCGTTCGAGTTGCCAATGCAGGCGCAACCTGTGCAGCGGCGCGGATCAAAGCGGGACAGGCGTGCACCAGAGCACTTCGACCCAAACGAGGACTACAAACAGGGCAAAGGTACTGTTGCTGCTGCAAATATTTCGGCTGGCTTGACGATGAGCAATCTGCGCAGATGCTCAGCAATTGGGCACGGTCTGGAGCAGCAACCTGTGCCAATGCTCCGACGCCTCATGTCACAGGCGTGACCGGGCAGGGCTCTGCAACACACGACGATGGAGAGGGCCAGGCTGCTGGACCGCCAGCAAAGAAAGCACGCGTAGCCGGCAAGGGGCCAGGCAAGTTGGTTGACTAGGGGCTGCGCATGTCACTGCTTGCAGGAAAGTGCATACAGCTGCCCATGCGGCCCCTGCTGAGGTTCTGATGTGCCCCGCGCTTGCCTTGACTGCTTTGCATGCAGGTGCTGTCTTGAGCAGTGTGCCATGTGGTGCAACATCTGCATGTAGGCAGGCAAAAGGGCAAAGCAGCGGTGGCAGAAGACCAGGGAGATGATAACGAGCCTCCCACCGACGAAGCGCCAACCTTTGACGACGATGAAGCTGAAGCTGGCGAAGGTGCTGCTGGTGAGTGTGCAGTGTAACGCCAGCAAGCCTCGAGCCCGCAGTCGTGCTCCCTGTGCTTGTACAGCTGCTTTCATCTTTCCCTGCTGGAACCACCATGCTCGTCACGCCACCGGCTTATGCATGCAGAGGCGGCTGGTGGCAGCGCAGAGCCAGAGACGCCAGGTGCTGGTCGTGGCCGCGGCGGTCGAGGCGTCCGCGGCGGCAAGCGTGGAGGTGTGATCAAGCTGCAGGGTCTGCATGCGCAGTGGCGTGCAAGGCAACACTGGAGCAACGACGGATGAAGTGCAGGCTGTAAACCATGTTTGGTTTCAGATGGTGTGCAAGGGTTTCGATTTCTTTTGCACTCATGTGTGATGTCAAACTTGCACCTGGACCAGGGGGCAAAGGCGGAGGCAGGGGCAGAGGCAAGGGCCGGGGCGGGGGCAGAGGGGGACGCGGTCGTGGGCGTAGCATCAGCAGGGAGGCATCACCGAAGGAGGCGTCACCGGCGGACGAAACCCCTGCTGGGGGCTCAGCAGCTGAAGCAGCCAAGGGCACAGCAGCAGCGCCCTCCGCAGCTGGCGGCGCAGCCGGCAAACCAGCTGAAACTCAGCAGGAAGCCCCACAAGAGGCAGGACCATCAGCAGCAGCGCAGCAGCTGGAGCTGCAGCCAGATGTAAAGCCAGCCGCCGTGAAGGCAGCGCCGGAGCAGCCAGCCGCAGAGCCACCGGCAGACAGCCCCAAGCCAGCTGGCCGCAAGCGGCTCAGGAAGGCGCAGGTGCAGCCGGCTGCGGAGTCGGACGATGATGATGTCTCACCGCGCCTGCAGCCTGTGAAGGCAGCACCAGCAAGCAGTCCCCCTATGCGCCGCAAGTCTGGGTAGGCAGTCAAGCATCACGCTAGCAAGGCACATGCATGCAGGATTAGGCACATGCAGGCAGGACTACCTGCGCTATGACTGGCAGGGTTGCGACCTGAGTTGACACTGCGTCGAACGTGTTCAAACAGAACACTCTTTGCATTGCTGAGAGGGTGCATTCACCTATACTCCTCTCCGTGTGCTGCCTGGCCTGAAGAACGCCAGTTTGATCCTGTTGTTGTAGGGCATCTGAAGCCACGGACACGACAGCAAATGACGGTCTGGACGCGCAATCTCGGAGACTGCGCAAGAAGCAGATGTCGTTGCTGTCCCTCAAGTCCGGCTATGACAACGCTTGTCAGCAGGCATCTGAGGCTGCTGCCAAGGTGATTCAGCAGATAGAAGTCGTTAGTGCATGTGCTCTGCTACGGAAGGTGGGTAGGTACCGAAGCACAACCTGCGCATGAAGTCATGGTCGTTTGCGCATGAAGTCATGGTCATTAAGGATTGCATGCAGATGGATCGTGTGGCCTGCTACTCCAACAGCATAACTTCCAGATGGCAACTGATCTTGTTGGCACTGTTTAACGCTGCTCGGGCAGATGGCGGAGGTGTTGCGGGAGGTGCAGAGCATGGACGGCATTGGCACCGAGCAGCTACGCGCCACAAGCGCCGGCAGGACAGTGACCACGCTCAGCAAGGAGCTCAAGGGCCAGCCCTTCATGCAGGACGCCAGCACCGCCGTCAGGTGTGTCCACGTCGGCCAAGCTGTGCACTGGCAGCGCTTGCCTCAGGTGACAACGTTGTCAGGATGCAGCTTCGACTGCTCAGTCTCAGCCAGTCGTGCCAAGAGTGTGTGCCCACAACCATGCCATGTTGACTGCTGCAGCGAGCTGCTCAAGCACTGGAAGGCAAAGGTCGGCAAGGCGGAGCCGGCTGCCACTCCGGTGGCAGCCAACAGGTCGGCGGCAGGTCAAGCTGTGCCGCGGACAGCCGACGCAGCGAACGGGCAGCGGGGACCGGCAGCCGCTGCAGCGGCGTCTGCAGGCCGGGGGAGCAGCGGCAGCGTCGGCGCAGCGGCCCGTGCCGAGGACAGGAAGACGACCCCTGCAGCAGCGGCTGCCCAGCCACGACCCAGCGCCAAGCCGTTTGAGGAACCCAGCAATGAGCTGCCAGCATTCAGCACTACTGGTGACCATCTTGCTGGTTTGCCCGCTGCTTCACGAGCTGATGTTGCGCTGGCGACTGCCGTCACGTGCTGTCTGTTTGGCAAGAGCACTTTGGTTGCACCTCGACCTTGGTGCGTGCAAAGAACGTGCCGATGCTGTCAATGCATGGTCACGCATGTCACTTGAAAGGGTTGTGCCTGATCAAGCAGGCAGCGCGGACCGTGACAAGGCCATCCAGCTGCTGACGCTGGCGCTGGCGCCGGCCCACTCTCCCGCTGCAGCAGCCCGCCGCCTGGAGGCCGCTCTGCACGAGACCCACGACCCCAAGGCCAACAGGGTGACCGGGCTTGTGGTGACAGCAAGCCCTGCCAGTGCGCTCCGAGCCAGGCGCTACATGTGCGCAGTCGTCGACAGCTGCTTGTGCACGTCACCCCTCACCGTACCATCAGGTCGACATGTGCATGACGGCAACTGCGGCGACTGCAGGATGCCTATATCCGGCGGCTCATGGCGCTGCGGTGCATGCTGGACCGGGAGTCGGAGGCGCACATCCCGGCGCTGCGTGACAAAGTGATGATGGGTGCGCATGCACCAGACCCCAGGCTCCCCGCCAATGTGCAGACCCTGTACCTCGTGCCACCCGCTGCGACACAGCTGCTCTGGTAGGCCTTCACCCAGTTGTGTCCGCTTGCAGGGGAGATGTCCATGTACGAGGCGGTGACGCTGCAGGACGCTGAGGCGGCGGCGCTGGCAGGCCGGACCTGGCCGCCGGTGTCGGAGGCGGACGCTGCTGCGGGCACCGTCCCAGGAGGCAGCGCTGAGCAGCTGCCAGCAGGTGTACGTGCACTTTCCGCCTCTGGCGCGGTGCGGCAGGGTGCCCAGGTGGACGAGGCAGCGCCGATGGTTGGCCCGCTGCTGCCGGGCGGCAGCTATCTTGCGGGCGAAGCCACCCCTGATGCTGCGCCTGCAGCCATGCCGCAGGTAGGGGCATCAGTCGCTGTGCACAGAGCCATGGCACATCTTGGCATGCTTCAGTAGGGTGCTGCAGTGCCAAGGGATCTACAACCCGCTGCAGACCTTGATAAGACCCCCTGGTATATGCTGCACCGCAAAAGCTGCTGGCGGGACGTTTGCAGGTACCGCCGCCCGACGGTGTGGCAGCGCCGGCAGCTACCGACGCCACAGCTGCGGCGGCGGCGGCCATGGAGGTCGACATGCAGGTGCCGCCGCCGCCGCCTGAACAAGTCTGTGGAGTGCCCACCTCGGAGGCGGCGACCGCACCTGAGGCTCCCCCACCGCTGAACCCTACGGATCCTGGTAGCGCGGCGAACATGGACCCACCGCCAGCTGCACCGGGCGTGCAGCCCAGCGGCGTCACCGCCAAAGGTCCCAGCTTGGCCGAGGCGGACATGGGAGGGCCGCCCGCACAAGCGAACGAGGTGCAGGCGCCGCAAGGCAGAGTGCATCCCTTGCCCATTCCCACAAGGCGATCATTTGGCATGCATACGGCCCGGCTCAAGGTAGTGGTACTCATCTCCTGAGTTCACCCATTCCACAGGGGCTTCTACCAGCGGATGCACCGCCTGCACCGCCCCTCGAAGCTCCGCCCGAGGCGTACGCTGCTCCGCAACCAGCACCGATGGTGCCAACTCCAGCGGACATGGTGCCGATCGCAGCGCCTGACACCGCACTGCAGCCCACTGCAGCGGCAGCCCACCAGCACGAGGCGCAGCCATCAGTGCCTCCCTCGCAGCAGCCGGGGGCATTGCTGCATGATGCTGCAGCCGACCCCATCCTCGCCGCCGGTGCAGCGCTGCCAGCCCTGCACACAGCGGGCTTCGCGTCGCCGCCGCTGCAGGGGCAGCAGCTGCCGGCGACGAGTGCGGAGACGCCGACCGCCGCCATGATTGCCGGCTGGCTGGTGGAAACGCCGACGCAGCCGCAGAGCGCCTCGCAGGGCGGCTTCAGCCTGCCGGCCTCGCAGCCGGACCTGTAGTCCGCTCGAGCTGGCTGAAGGCACAGGGCCTGCCAGCCCATGACGCAAAGGGTCGACAAACTGTTAATACATGTGCACAGCGAGATGAGTCGGAGTGCATTGTCAGGCTGGTGGTCTGGCACTTCACCCGAGGCTCGAGTCAAACATATGCGCTTGCTTCCCAATGCAGCTGCATTGCCCGTCCTGCCAGGCTCAAAGCCATGGGCTGCTGTCCGAGGGGTTCAGATGGACGTTTCTGAGTGAGTGAGCCCAGCCAGTGCACCATGTCAGGCATGTCGATGCGGTGTGCAAAGCATACATAGCCACTGAAGACGCTTAATATCCTTTACATGGCCCGCATGAAGCGGACGCACCGTAACAAAACCTGCCACCACTCGTGGCGCAGCATCCTGGAGGGGTGTGCACCTCTCTGCACGACTGGCAGCAAAGTATGTACAGCACGAATGAATGATCAAAGGCGCGCGGCTGGTCACATAGCTATGGCGGCACACGGCCGGCAAGGTGCCCCAGGACAGCAGCAATGACGGTTTGCAGAGCGGCTGCGCCGTGCACCCACAAGCCTGGCGCACTTGCTACACCACCAACTGCCTGCGTGCCCGCTGTGGCGGATGGCTGCCTCTCTGCCGGAAGGGAAACTGCAGCATGTTCCCGCGCCAAGTCTACAAAGAGCTGTGCCAGGCCAGAACCAGCCGGCAGGGCCGGAGCAGCGGCAGCTGGTGCTGCTGCCATTAATACACCCTCCTGTTTTGGCACCAGCGGCTCTGCCTGTGCTGCGGCCACGGCTAAGGCTGCAGCAGCCGGCTCCAGGTGCACCGAGAGCCACGTCAGCTGGCCAGCGGCAAAGCGCAGGTCGATGTGGCAGTCGGATCCCGGCCCCTGCAGCAAGTAGAGGGCAGCATGCTTCACGCGCTGCACGACTGCACTGCACTTTACGGCCAGCAGTACCTGCAGGCACGACACCGAGCTACAACACCCCATGCCAGCGCCACATCAGGCCCGCAGTGCAGCTTTCTTCAATCGCATTAGGGCCCCGTGCCTTGCGGGCGCCCACCCTGTGCAGGTGGAGCTGCGCGCTGTAGGGGGGGCGCGCGGACCGCAGCGCGACCCGCCCGACCCGCCAGCCGGCGGCCTGCACGGCGGCTGGCGACGCGGCGGCCGCCGCCGCCGCCAGCTGGGGCCCCGCGACCGCCAGGGCCCGCAGCAGCAGCGCCTCCTCCCCGGCGTCCGCCATGGCCGCGACGGCTGCGCACCAGGCCTCGGGCGCGGCCGCTGGCGCTGCGTCCGCTGCCCCTGCTGCCGTGGGGCCGGCCGCCGCGGCATGCGGAGCAGGAACGGTCGCCGACACGCTGCAGCGCAGCTGCCTCGACGGGTAGCGAGCTGCCGCAGCGGCCGTGGGGGCAGCACCGTCAGGCAGCCGCTGCGCTGCCTCCTGAGCCGGCGGCGGCGGCCCCGGCGGCAGCCACTGGATGCTGAGGCGCAGCTCGGGCGCCGCCGCGGGTCCGGAGGCGTCTGCCGCTGCCGTGCCCGCGGCATGGTCAGCCGAGCCGCCGCCCCCTGCAGCGGGCCGCACAGCCAGCACAGCGCGCAGGGGCGATGCCCGCAGCAGCTGCACGGCGCCGCAGCCCGGCAGCTGGAAGCGGATGCTGGGGGCCAGGTCCCCCGGCCGAGCGCCTGCACCGGCGGGCGCTGCCGCCGCGGCTGGCTCGGGCTGGCTGGGGGAGGCGAGGCGCCGCAGCCGCTGCAGGAAGGCGTGCAGCCGCACGGTGCGCAGCGCATCAAGCACAGCCGCGAGCGCGGTGTCGCCTGCACATGCGGGTGTCGTGCAGTCAGGTTTCTGCCTCCTCACACGAGGCAGCGGCCCTTCGAGACTCTGCCAACCTCAGACACTCGCTCAACGATGAACATGCAGCAGCCTGAGCAGATGTGCTGTTGAGTCGCATACGACCCGTGCATGAGAGCAGCTGGTATCTCGCCTGCCAACAGCGAGTATGCGATGCTTAAGCCCCCCTCCACGGGCACCGCCGCCACCGCTGCCGCTGCCGCCGCCCCTGCTCCTGCTGTTGCTTCTGCCGCGGGACTGCTGCCACCCTGGAGCTGCAGCCCAGCAAGGTACGAGCTGGACAGCACTGCGCGGAAGCTGCCGGTGGCGGCCCCGTCGCTGAGCCCTGTGCCGCCGTCACCCGGCAGCAGCACCAGGCCCGGCTGCTCAGCCGCTGCCGTGGCGTCCGCTGTTGCTGCCGCATCGAGGGCCGCAACCGCACGCAGCCCCCTCAGCCGCAGCGAGCGCACAGGCTGCCTCTGCTCCTGCTGCGGTCCGCCAGCAACGGCTGTCGTCGCGGCGCCCCCCGGCAGCCCCAGAGTCAGCTGCTCCGAGAACGGCAGACCCAGCGCCTGTGGCGGTGTGGATACAGAGGTTGCACAATGTCCATTGGCACAACCAACCAGTGCTGCTGCGCTTGCACCAGAAGCAATGGCGTGATGATGAGTGTGCCCATACTGCCGTGGATTCTGTGTGACGCACAGCTCACAATGCCAGGCGCACGGACCTGCAGCTGCAGGACCAGCGAGGTCCAGGTGAGGCGGCTGCGACACCAGGCCACCGCCTGCTCGAGGCCAGCTGTGGGCGGCTCCGGCGCTGCCGGCGCTGCCGCCGCCGCCGCTGCTGCCACCGCCGGCAGAGCTGCTGCCCCGCTTGCGGCCAGACTGCTGATCGTGCCATTGGCGGCGGTGCTGCCAGCGCCCAACGCCGCAGGCGGAGGCGCATTTGCGCTGTGGCCATTGGCAAGTGGCGCGGGGGCGGCGGCCGCGCTGTGGCTGCCGCCGGCGCTGCCAGACGGGGTGTGTGGCCCCGCGGCGGTGCCGTTGGCGAAAGCACCGTGTGGCGGCAGCCCATTGGCGGCGCCAGCGTCACGGAGCTGCTTGTGCGGCCGCGCCTCGCCATCGGCGTCTTCGTCCTCAGCTGCCTCCCGCTGCCGCTTCCGCTTGCTGGGGGAGGCTGAAGCCGCTTCGGGCTGCGCTGCCGCCGGTGCCGCGGCTGCTGCTGCTGCAGTGTCAGCTGCTGCTGGCTGTGCGTTGGGAGGCGCTGCCCCTGCTGCCGTGGCGTGTGCCGCTGGGGCTGCTGCTGCCGATGCAGGCTGCGGCGGGATGGTCTGCAGCTGCAAAACCCGCTGGGGCACGCCATGCCGCGTGGTGCGCACCGCCGCGAGCCAGAAGCACCAGCCGCCAGCCGTGGGTGTTGCTGCGCCTGCTGCAGGCGTGACTGGGTCGGTGTGCTCCCTGGCTGGCTGCACCAGGGGCGCCGCCAGCAGGCAGAAGCGCAGACTCCACGCGCCGCTGCCGGCGCCTGCGGACTGCCGGACGGCCTGCGATGCGCTGTCTGCGGCAGCAGCTGCGGGTTGCTGCTGCTGCTGCTGTAGGTGCTGCTGCTGGGGCTGTGCGGCTGGGAGGCCGCTGAGCGGGGGCATGGGCGGGAAGGCCAGCACGGCAAAGCGCTGCGGGAGCATCTCCACACCAGGGTGGCTGTCTGCGTAGGCCTGCGCCACCAACATGATGGTCACTGAGTGGTGTGCCTCTTCACTCTTCACAAGCACAGCCGCGGCCCAGCCTGCAAGTTCGAGCATGTCCGGCAGGAAGAGCATGTCACAAGCAAAGCATTGGTGCTTCTTGCTAAGCCGGCCTGTGAGTGCTGACATGCGTACAGACTGACACATCAGCGAGGAGGGAGGTATCAGGATAGCACCTTGAGCAGGTGGCGGGGGAGGCTGGAGTCCCGCAGGCCCAGGCACCGCGCCGCGGCCACCAGGCCCTGCAGCCGCCGCCGCGTCTCCAGCACCGCGAACAGCCCCGCCAGCCGCGCGGCGGCGGCGTCGATCGCGGCCAGCGCCGGGTGCTGTGCTGCGGCGTCCCTCGAGGCCGCCGCCCGCACCGCCGCCTCGCGCTGCTGCCTCGCCAGCCTGTCCTCCTCCTGAACCGCGTTCAGGACTGGGTGAGCTTTCGCCGTTCGGCCCCAGCGCGCACCTCCCAGCAGTGCACATCCACGGTGGCTGTGGCAGTTGTGCAGAGTCTGCTGACAGAATGTACCAATGCCTGTGCAATATCACGGACCTGGCGGGTGAAGGCGCCCCGGTCGTGGGCCGACTCGGCGGCGGCGGCGCCCCCCAGCCGCAGCGTCAGCCGCCCGCCGCGGGGCGCGACGCCCACCGCCAGCACCGCCGCGCCGCCGCACTGCAGCTCCAGCGCCGGCTCTGCGGCCACAGGCCCACGCTTGGAATGCAAGCTCTGCCGGCCACAGTACACGGTTGCATGCCGCCCCTGATCTGCCAGACATGTGTTGTTTGCTGCCGCATATCTGTTCCCATGCCGTATCTGGGTGTCCATGTAGTGTGGCGCGACCGCAGCAGCACCTGCCGCGCGAACCGGCTCGGCCGCCGGCGCGGCGGCGTCCGGCGGCTGCCGCGCGCCAGGGGCCCCGGCGACGGCGCCCCCCGACAGCAGCGCCGCCGCCCCCCCGGCGCCCGCCAGCCGGCCCGCACGCTCCAGGGCGCCCTGGAGGGCGGCTGCACCGGCACGGCAACACGGCACATCTGCAACAGGATGGACGCGGCCCCAGTCCACCGCTCCAGCACGGTTGCGGCGGGTCGTCGCCACATGGTCCAGGGTGTGCACGGCACATGGGGGATGCCGCATATAATGCTATCATTGGAATGATGTGGGGACATACCAAGCTGTAGGGCGGCTGTGGCACGAGCGGCCGCCAGCAGCGGGGCGCCGGCATCGCCGCTCGCAGGATCCAGCCACAGGCCGTCAGACTCTGCCGCTGCGGGTGATATGGCGCCGCCGGTGTTCACAACTGTGACAGCGCTTGCTGCCGAGGCCGCAGGCATTGCTGACGCATGTGTGCGCTGTGCTGGTGACAGGCCCCCGGCCGCGACGGCTGCTGCTGCCTCTGCCTCTGCCGCTGTATGCTGCGTGTCTGCTGCCGCCGCCGCCCGACCTGCCGGGCTGGTGAGCGGCGGGTCGGCCATGATGCAGATGTCGCCGGCGGCATCCAGGCCGATCTCGACGGCGACGCCTGCCTCCAGCTTGGCCGCAGGGGCATCAGGGGCCTGAGCTATGCTGGGCTGAGCTGCCGCCGGTGCCGCTGGGGCGCCGGCCAGCTGTGCGGCGCTGCACGCCGGCGGGCTGCTCGTCCAGTAGGCAGCCCTGCAGCATGCAGCAACTCCAAAGTGGTCGGTCCCGCTGTTGCTGCCTTCCGTCTGATGCTTGCCCAGGTCCAAAACTGTGCACGTGCCGCGGAACAGCTTACAGCCAAATGGGCAGCGCTTGGTCGAACTGGCCCAATGGTGAGCTGCGGGTCAGACAAGCCAGCACCTGGCGCCGACTTTGAGGAGGCGGGGCTCTGTGACGCGCAGCGAGCCGTGCCAGCTGCCGTCCGGAGCTGCCAGCTTCCGCAGGCTGGCCACTGCCTCCTGGTCATTTGCATACAGCCACATGATGCACTGCATGCTGTGTTGCAGGTGCACATGCTTACATCTGCACAATCCAGCGAGTGCCAAGTGACATGTCTTGAGAAGCACAGGAGCAGCAGGGGAGCCTGTAGGCAGCGGTCACCTGCACCAGGATGCGTGTCGCGACGCCTTTGAGCACTGCCGCCATGAGGCCAAGCGGGGTAGGCAGCTCGTCGGCACCGCTGCCGTCCAGCTTGTGACTGGCGGCATCCGCAGCGGTCGATGGCGTGCCCTCCTGCAGGTGTGTAGGCTCGATGCGGTGATGCCAGCACGACTTCAAGGCTGGTTTTTGAGGCGAGTCGGAGGTGTTCACAACGCTGGAAAGCGCGCATGTCTCGATTAGGGTCACATGCGCCCCTACTGCAGGGGCGGCACATGGTTGGCAACTCACCTGAGATACCGCTGGGGTCCCAGGCTCGGCCTTCACCACGCCAGCAGGTGGTGTGCCGCTGCGCTGCCGATGAGAGCTGGTGCCCTGCGCCGAGGCTGCCGTCTGCTGTGCTGAGGGCGGCCGGACGGCGCCTGCTGCAGCCTATAATGCAGACATTGCATGCTCAGTCCGGCGCATGCGCATGTTGCAAACCAGGCATTCACTCACATGCATGCACGGCCATAACATTTTGTGACGGGTGCACGAAAGCTCACCAGCACAGCAGCATCAGCTGCTGCCCACATGCGGGCCTCCAGCTGGCCCTGCAGCGCGGCTGCTGACTGCGGAGCAACGGCTGGGCGCCCCTTGAAGTCTGCACGATGGTAGGGGAGACCTATTGTAAGGACATGGGAGGACGCTGGCTGCAATCCACGAGATCTGCATGTCAGAATGATCTGTGATGCGCAATGTCCGTGCAGCACAACTCACTCGGCAGGACTGTGAAGGACAGCATTCGCCAGCGCCACTCCTCATGACCGCGCGGCTGTACTGCCTCCGCGCCATGAGCATCTGGGTCAGCTGCATCGGTGCCAGGTCCCGGCGCCGCGGAAGCAGGCGCATCTGCTGCCTGCTGTTGCAACCCTTCCCCTGCTGCGGGCCCTGTCTGCACCTCAGGCGCGGCCTCTGCCTTCACTGCCGCCTTATGGTCTGTTGCGCCTGCTTCAGCCTATGATCAACAAGTACACAGATTGCGCTGCTGTCAAGCAAGGCAAGCGCTGCTCTAGTATCACCATGGGACCACGTATTACTCGCCAGGGCAACGCCTTCTCCCCTATGAACCAACTAGCATGCTTGTATTGGCTGCAGAGTGACAGCACACCGTCATAGCACAGTCAGTTGCTCACAGGCGCTACAGCAGTGCCGCTGGGCGCCGGGCTGGCGGCGGCGCCGGAGGCTGCCCCGCAGCGGGCCAGCACCGCGTCCTCGTCGGGCGCCGGCACGAGCGTCAGCCGCGCCTCGAACAGCGCCGGGCTGCCCAGCACCGCCACCCCTGCGCGCACGCGCAGCACTTGCAACCCCGCCGGCAGCGCCTCCTGCAGACAGCGGGGCACTGCGCGCTGAAGTGATGTGGGGAGTGGTGCAGTCAGCCTCTCACATTCGCAGCCTCTCACATCCGCAGTGGGACAGGCACATCACGAAGTATGAGCACAGTCGACATGCGCAGGGCAGCGAGTTGGTAGCATTCCAAACCAACCGCAATGCCAGGTGGCGCCTGGAGTCTCATTGTCGACGGCTGCCCACCTGCAGCAGGCGAGCGCGCAGCATCTGGTCCATCAGCCGCAGCGCCGCGGCCCGCTCTGCCGCGGGCGGTAATGGAGCTGGCCGCAGCTGCTCAATGGCCGCTGGGAGGCTGCGGTAGCCGCCCGTTTCCAGCACCTCCGCTGCCGTGGGCACATCGTGGATCGGCGCCTGCACCATTGCAGGAGCGCATAGTGTCACCCCATTCACAGAGAGCTGAGTTCGAGACGCCACACTCACACCTGCAACACCTGACTGTTGGCAACAAACCAAGTTGTGGCATTGGGTCCTAAACCTGAAAGTTATGCACAAAACACAAGCGTGCAGGATCGGCAGGCTTCCTACCTGCACGGCTGTGATGTGGGCGTGCGCCATGGCCAGCTGGTCGGCAGCATTGCGGGCGGCGTCCCCCTGCCGGGCTGCGGCGTCCAGCACGCGCGACACCGCCGCCGCTGCCGGCGCCATGTTGCCCCACTGCGCCAGCACATGCAGCCGCAGCAGCCGCTGCCGCGTGGCATGCAGATACGCCAGCAGCTCTTGCTTCCTGTGTGTACCAAAGTATATACGTCGCCAAGTCGTTTGATGACATTGCATACCGACGCTGCGCCCTAAAAGTCTCCTGTCTGGCTGCACGGCGCTCCGAACGGCATCTGACGCGCACCGAGCTGGCATCAATCTGATGCCGCAGTCACCGGTGCTCAGGCAACGCGAGGACCATTCAAGCATAGGTAGGTGATCTGCTGCATGAGACGGCGACCATCAGCGAACAGCCGCGTTTGGCTCGGCTGTACATCGCGCAACCCACCTGGCATCATCTGGCTTGCTGGGCAGTTGTGCAGCAAGATCACGCAGCCCCGACACAGCTTGCTCCACGACGACATCGAGCAGGTTTCGCAGCTCCGTCAGCTGCAGGGCGCCGCCCAGGGGCTCCAGGCGCGCCTGCATTCCTGTTGTCTGACAGGCTTTCGCCTGTCAGGCGCTGATCACCGCATCGCCAAGAGCTGCGACCGCGGACGGTGCATCAAACTTTTGCAGAGCTTGATCTTGTGCAGCTTGCTCTGTGGCGAGCGCAGATGCAAGCTGCACACTGTCGCAGGCCGGTGCCCAGCGCGAGTATGAAGCAGCAGGGTTTGCTCACATCGCGAGCCAGCAGTAGCATCATCAATACATTGCAGCACTTGCATACACGCCTTCATCGATCATACGTATCGAGCAATCGCAACCTGCTCGTCAGCTTTCAAGGGGTTTGCCATGGTGCACTGCCCAAAAGCATGTCATGCAGTGAAGCCTGACTGAAACTATAACGGGTGACACGCGGCGCGTATGCCTATTGGACGCTTTGGCAGTGCACGGCACTGGTGTCGCCGCTCGCGGCTCCTGGCAGCATGGTCAGCACGCCCTGCATGGACCTCGGCGGCGCACCACCGGCATGCGAGCAGCAAGGCGCAGGATGCTGCCGAACACAGAGACCAGCTGCAGCAGGCCAAGCTGGCTGAGATACCCGTCGTCAAGCCGCAGGAGCCTGGGCCTGAAGACTGCTGCCAGGTGAGCTACAGCACGACACACAGCATTGCGGAGAGAACATGCTGTTGCTCACCATCTTGACGTTGGCGAGCTGGCTCGTTTGCACCCTGCAGAGGGGTTGCCAGGAGTGCGTGTGGGACGTGTACTGGCGAGACATGAAGGACTACAACGAGCAGGTGGCTCTCGCGGAGGGCAAACCGCCGCCGCTTGACCCATTCGAGGTGTGGCCTTTGTTGGGTCTTGTATCCAACATGCTATATGTTTTGTGATGCATTCACGCCTGATGAACCCCAGCAGGTTCCGATGCGTGTGTGAACCTATCAGGAACTGGAACGACGGTTGGCTGGCGAGACCGGCTGACAGGCATTATACCACATATTGTGGTGCTTTGTCCCACGGCAGATGTGTTCGATTCAGCTGCCCTTGCAAGCAACCACCTTCCAGGTGCGTTCAGCACGCCAGCACTTCAAGACCCACACAAAGCATGCATCAGTCATCTCCTTGATACTGATGACCTGGGCCAGCAGCTCGACATCTCCATGAAATTGCAGGTGCAAGGAACGGCATGGTGCTATAAGCATTCTTTTGGGGATATCACATCTATTTGTGGCTCCACTGCAGCCAAGCCAGCTGCAAGCTAGTACCCTCTAGATTATCATTCACAACTGTGCCTAGCATCAAGGCAGAGCAAAGTTTGGAGGACTGGAGTCCAAGTTTTTGAGACGTAGAACAGGCAGATGCGTGTACAGGATGTCCGGGTACTGACAGTGTGGCTGTAACCGACAGCAACGTCAGCATCAACGAAAACGTATTGCTGCAGTGGAATCTCCGTGCGTGGTATTTGATCGGGCAGGAAGTGCGACCTGTCGATTTGTAGAGATGCCACCAGGTTGCGCCTTCATGAACACCTCAGTATGCATGGCAGCATGCTCTCCAACTGGATGAAGCAACGTTAGACAGGAGATAAACATGTCCTGCACATTGCTGCACGAGCGAAGCATCTACAAGCTGAGACGCCACAGGCTCTCATCGATGCTGCGACGGTCTTGTCTTGCAGCACCACGCTGCTCAGAAGATGCGCCTGTTGATGCGCCGCGGCCATGGGCAGGGCACCTTCTGCTCCTCGCCCTGCTGCTGCTGCTGCTGCTGCTGCTGCCACCGCTGCGCCGCATCCTCCTGCTGGTGCCGCCGCGACTCTGTGCGTCTTAACCCCGCGACTGCCTCGCCATGCTGGGGCTGCTGCCGCTGCTGAGCAGGGGACGTCTCGGGCTGCCGGGCGGGACTTGGCCCCCGCTGCGTACTGCTGTCTGCGTCCTGCTGCTCGGAGGGCGGCCGCCACGCGAGGCGCTGCCGCCCCGCGCCGGAGGGCGTCCAGCCCTCGGCCTCCGCCAGTGCTGCCGTGAAGTTGATCAGGTCGATCTGGAGGTCAGATCCATCAGCGTCACCACCCAGAAATCGAACCATGAGCATGGGACAGCAGACGAGGGGCGATACCAACGGGCATCAACTGCTACCAGTGCGCAGCAGGTGACAAAACTAGCGCAAGTCACCTGCTGGCCCAGCGCTACCACGGACGATGACGTCTCAGCCAGCGACGGGTCCTCGAGCCGCACCATTGAGAAGTCCTGCACCGAGGGCCGCTGCCGCTGCTGCTGCTGCACGTCCAACGCCGCTGCCCTGATGGCCTGCACCGCCTGCGCGGAGCAGCATGGGACGTGCGCAAGTCGACCTTGTGGCTGGGGGCCATAACTGCTGTTCCACATTTACATATGGGACTGCGCAGCGGCAAGCACGCCCCGTGAGGGATCAGCGCTTACCGGCGAGTCTGACGGTGCGGCGGGCATCGGCAGGCCCGGCGGCGCCGCGCGCAGCGTGTTGGTGACGAAATCCGCGATCGCGTGCGCCTCGGCGGCCGTGCCGCTGCCCGCCCACGCCCAGCCGTCCTGCGCGTCGGCGGCCGGCCGCGCCACCCCGAGCTGCGCCAGCGTCATGTACACCGCCGACAGCCACCTGCATGTAGATGTGTGACCCCAGTCCAGTCATACTCATCCACTCTACGGTTCGCTTACGCCATTGACTTCACATGGATGCGACTGCAGACACGCCGCATGCATTGCATGGGCTGGCTCCAGATTCCATGCACTGCTCAAACCAACTGCTCCTTGCACATGCCACAATTCAGCTTGAGCTGCACCTGCCAAAGATCTCGGCGGTCACGCTGGCCGCGAAGGCGTGGATGGGCAGCGCGACAGCGACCATGCCGCCCTGCTGCTCAAACTCCTCAGCAGCCAGCTGCGCAAACAGCTCGCCCGCCGTGTAGCCGTGCCTGCAGTGCACGCACCAGCACAGTGTTAGTTCTCGCTGTGCTAAGCTGACTTGCCACATCGTGCAGAGCAGTGCACAGTGCAGCAGAGTTTCACAACCTGATAATGCGAGTGGGTGCTGACGACGCCGGCCAGCCTGATGCCACAGGCTGGCTCAGCTAAGCGCTGCGTGAACCCGGGAACTGCAGCATATACTTCCAGCATGCTTTAGCAGCCGCACCTGTAGCAGGCGGAGGCGCTGTCCACAAAGGCCGCGGCGCTGGCCCTGGACCGCAGCATCGCGCCCATGTACTCGATGAGCAGGCGCACCGCCGCGGGCCGCGGCTGCGACGGCGCGCCCCCGGCAGCAGGGAACGCCGCCACATAGCCCACAGGATCCAACCCCCCGTCCGCTGACCCTTGGCTGCTGGCGCCGGCCTCCGCGTCCGAGGATGCATCCCGCTGCTCCGCCTCCTGCCCGGGGCGCAGCTCAGGCTGCGGCTGCTGCGCTGGTCCGTCCTGCGGCTGCGGCGGCGGCGGCTGCTGCTGCTGCTGCTGCTGCGTGGGCGGGTCCGGCAGCCGCAGCGCCGCCCCGCCCTCGGCCAGCACCTCCAGCGTCAGGATGACCAGCCGCGTGTTCTGCTGCATGAGCCGCACCGAGGGCGGCACCGCGGCGCCCGTGCCGCCCGTTGCCTGCATGTTACCACAGCGCATACTGACGACCAGGAGTACAAACTCCTCATCGTCCCACTGTCAGGGGCTGCACTCGCCAATCAAGTTCGGCAAGAGCTCCAGCTTGTTCACAACGCCGGTCGGCCGGTCATTCTATAGCTTCATGCCCCGACTGTTTGATCAAGCAAGCGCTCGACCTGCAGCTCCATGAGGTCTGTTAGACGGGTGCCGCCGGCGAACTGCGCCACCGCCTGCTTCACAAAGCGCCGCATGCCCAGCGACGTGGCCGAGCGGTCGCCTGTGGCGCTGCCGGTGCCGGCGGTGGCGCCGGCTGCCGCTGCCGCGCTGCTCTGGCTGCCGCCGGCTGCCGGCATGCGCGGCTGGGGGCGGCTGCCTGCGGGGCGGCCCACCTCCTCCGCCGCCATAAAGACCAGCGCCACCCAGGAGGTGAGCACATCGCGCTCGTCCTCCCCCAGGCGCACGCTGCCTGACTGGAAGCCTGGCGGGAAACACCGACACGGAGAATGCGGTTCTGCTGCGTTACAAGAGACAATGCAGTAGTCTTTAACCAGGTCTGGAGCAACGGCCCCTGCATGGCTTCGGCAGCTGACCCCGCACAGCTGTGTCCGTTGCGTGCGCACCTGCCAAGGACAGGCACAGCTGCACGTCGTCGGCCGTGGCGCCGCGCGCGTACAGCTCCAGGGCCGCCGCGACCAGGCAGCGAGCGGCGAGCAGGGAGCGCGCGCGGCTGGCGGCCCAGGCCAGCAGCAGCGCGGTGACCAGCCGCGGCGGCACGGCCGCCTCCTCAGCACCCCCGCCCCTTTCGCTGTCGGCCAGCGGGCCCTGCATCATGGCGGGCGACCCTTCTGCAGACTTTGACTTGGCAGTCTGATCGATCGGGAGAGGATGGGTGCTGATATTGGGCATGAAGTGAGAAGGGCGGAGCCGTAGTCTCCCATTTATGTCAGCGGGTGTGCCTGACCTCATCTGACTGGGTTGCACCAGGCGTCTCCGCGCCAGAGCTTGGTACCAAGCACCGGCGAGCGTCGCTGGGCCGCCTGTGCCGTGGCTGCCAGTGCAAGCTGTCCACCAGCTGGCGCCATCCAGGCTGCAGACTGACACCTCGAGCATGCACGGCAAGCCGGCAGCTGATACACCTGTGATTCGTACTGAGGTGTGCACGAGTGGTTTGACGGCATGTGAGGATGGTCGCGTGGCCGAGTCTGCAGTAATCCTGCGCATGGTGGAGGCATTGGAAGGACATTTTTACCACTTCAGCATAGCCCCAGCCTATGCAGACGAAACTAATGCGACAAAAGTGCGGTGGAGATGCTGGCAGATGTTGGGGGTCCTGAGAACCGTGTTGGCATCGAGCTATCGTTCGCAAATGTGCATGCTACTGAAGAGCTGGACATCAGCGCTTCCAGCTGCCATTCTGGACTAGGAAACCACTGGGCTCACACACGGTCAGACGGCTGAGACTGTTGACTGCAACATGCACGGTGCTCCTGCAACCATCCGCGTGGCCTGCCCGCGATCGTCCCTCAGTCGTCCGCAAACCGCTTGGCGGTGCGCGGCCGCTTGTCCGTGCGCGGGGCGCTGCCCGCCCCGCTGTCATCGTACCGCTGGGGCGCCTGCACCACACCACAGGCTTCACACCCAACACAAACCTGACCATTTCAGGGACCAGAGACTGCGGCACCATGCCCTTGTTGGCCTCCAGTCAGGCGGGGCCCTGGTGTCGGCTCGCACAGCGGCAGGGGGCGCGACCGGGCGGGCTGCACCTTGCCCTTGTGGCTGCGCTTGGTGGCGCGCGCCGGGGTGTCGCCCTCCCCGGCCGCCGGCGGCGTGGTCATAGCTGGGGACGCCTCCGCCGCGGCTGCTGAGTCTGGCAGCGGCGTGCCTGCAAGCCGATGTTCGTGCGCTGAGGTCAGTGTGATGCTCGCCGTGGGCCATGCAAACCCGGCCCAACCGGCATGCTACTGAAGAGCACACGTCTGCACCTGCTGCTGGACCCGCCGCAGAGCCGGGGGCGGCAGACGGCGCTGCGGCTGAGGGCGTGCTGGCAGGCAGCGCGGCGCTGTTGCTGCGCCGTGGGTCGCCAGAGGCGATCGCCTCTGCAGCAGCGGGATGATCATCAGCACCAAGTCACCGCAAAGGCTGTTGGTCTCCACTGCCCAGGCGTCACTATAGGATACTGCTGCTGTCTATAACTTTTAGATGCAGCAGGACCTCATGTGACCTTCTGGCAGTACCAAAGCTTCAGAAAGCTTCCGGAGCACCTGCTCGGGCGGCCAGCCAGGCGCCGCAGATCGAGCGCGTTGGCATGCGCGGCGGGGTCGTCAAGCCCGCCTGCTCCAGCAGCGTCTTGATCGCCTCCTGATGCCTGCGCATTCGCAGATGACAGCTGTATCAAAGTGCTATATCTGCAATAACCGACCAGAGTCTGGTCGCGGCGACGCTTCCATGGGCCATGCAGAAGGGGATCAGTGACAACATGGGACCAAGGACCATCCACAACATGGAATGGTGACCTCGCTAACGGCAAGGACTGCCATCCCAGCAGTGAAAGCATTGGATTCAGACCTGGGTGGGCCCGCCAGGCGGGACAGCTGCTTCTCGGCGGCCGCAGCCGTGTGCACGCCGCGGGCGTACACGCCGGGCGCCTCGCGCGCCGGCTGCACGTCGGCGTCGAACAGCGAGGAGACGCCCGGCCCCGGGTCGTCGGGGAACTCGCTGGTGGCCACAAAGTCCAGCGGCGGCGCTGCAGGGGCAATCAGAATGAATGCTGTCAGCACCAGCTGCTCACCTGCCACATGTCGCACGGCAGCGCCAAGGCCGTGCTCTGCAGTGTATTGCCCTCGATGGCGCACACTTTGGTCCTCCTGATGTCAGTCACACATCAGGTGCCACAGAACGTGGCGACCGCCCCGACAGGTGGCAGGAGTGGGCCGTCGCCCGGCCAGCAAGGCCGAGCCCTTCACAGCCACACGCAGTCCGTGCGGGAACCTGTTGTTCTTCTGGCGGGCGCGCACCGACTGGGGCGGGGCGGCGGGCGGAGGCCTCCGCCCGGCGCTTGGCCTCGATGACCTTGGCCTGCTCCAGGATGGCGTCCTCCGCCGCCTCGTCCTCCCTGCCCCGCGCGAACAGCGCCTCCAGCGCCGCCTTGCGCCGCCTGCACGCAGCCGTCCTCAGGTTTTGAGGCATGACACCAGGGAGCCCGTCGCCACTTGGGCCAGAACAGTGGCGCCCTCAGCACTACCTCAAGCTTCGTGCAATTGCAGCCTTCAGGCCTTGACTCGTGCTCACACATCTTAATGACCAACAATCTGCCTTCGTACAAATCTACGAACATAAGTCAGGACACAGTGATGTTGTGACGCCTGAAATGTGCTAGACAGATACACTGCCCATGCTCATCCTGCCCTACTGGCAGCCACAGCCCGGCGCAGCAAGCAGCAAGGGGCGAGGGCGCACTGCTCGTGGGAGACGTCGAAGGGCGCCTTGACCAGGGGCTCGTTGGCGATGAGCTCCTCGCCGCCGGCGCGGCCCACCATCAGCGCGCGGGCCACCCCGTAGTACCGCCCCTTCAGCTCCTCCAGGCTGCGCGGCGGCCCGCCCTTGTACTGCACCCAGCACCTCGCATTCAGGAACTTGCAGCCCATGCGGTGTCGTATGCAAGACCTTCTTGCATGGACTATGGGGTGTGCCCTTCATCACGCAGCACATGCTGGTGGCTCCTCAATCCACCACCTGCGGCGCAACAGCCACTCATACAGCAAGTGTCTGTGAACCGGGAGCGGCGCGCACGTCGTAGCGGTCGGCGATGACCAGGAAGCGGAGCTGGTACACGGCGCACAGGTCCAGCAGGTAGTCCGTCTCCTCCCGCGTCCAGGCGGCGTCCGGCGGCACCAGGTCCGCCCACTCCTCCTCGTCGTACCTGAACACCATCGTCTGCGCACCAGGGCCAAAGGGTTTGCCAGCAAGGCAGGGAGCCGTCTCGCTGCAACGGGTGCACGTTGCATGTGATGCAGTGCGGGCGGCGGCACGTTGCTTGATGCATGCTCAGTGCGTTCAGAAGCCCGGCGTCAAGAATATGTACTTTTTCAGCGTCACCTGCTTGTTGCACTTGGCGAAGGGGTAGTCGCCCTCGTTCACCTCGCGCACTTGCCCGGTGGCGTCCTTCGCGCACTTGACCCAGTGCTTCAGCTGCAGCCCGTCGCGCCGAGCCTGGTTGATGAAGGGCGTGTGCTTCCACGTGACGGCCCCCTTCTGCTTCCTGCGCTCTGCCAGGCCCTGCGCCATGGCATGCCAACCAGTATGCTGGCTGCTCCGGCTGGCCGTCACAGATTCTGCGGCCTCACCATACCACACTGTGGCGTGTGCCGTCTGTCTGCAGGCCACACGCTGCCTGCATGCTGCGCTGGCAAGGAGTGCGCCTGCTGAGCGTCAAGCACACCCGCACCTGTGCATCGCCGGGTTTCTTCAGCTCATTGGCCAGCTCGCTGGGCGCGATGGGGTGCGAGTCGCCCAGCAGCGCGAACGCCTCGCGTGACATGCCGGCCGGCCGCTGCGCCTTGGGCTCCTGACCAGAGCGCAAGTTGAAGGATGTTGCCATGACGATGTTGCCATGACGCTGTGCTATGTGGCCATCACGCTTGCACGTGCACACGGACACTTGCACGCTGGGAAAGCTCGCGTGACATGCAGGGAAAAGCTCAGAGCCTCTGCTGTTGCGGAAGCTGAGGCGTAAAATGCCTGCACCTTTGCCTTCGCCTCGCGCTTGGCCTCCACATCGCTGCCGCCACGCTGGATGCCCAGGATGTCCTTGATGTCGGCCATGCTGAGCTGCTCAGCAGGGTCTGCCGCGGCAGCTTAGCAGGTGCGCTCGGCTGGTCGAGGAGGTGGTTAGCGGCTGTGCTGCAAGTAACGCAGCCACCAGCCGCTTCAGCTGCTCGCTAGCATGGCAGACGGCCAACTCGCACGCGCCACTATGGCACGCGGCCGGCCTCCACGGTCACGATGCCGTTATCCGCTGTGCTCCTGATGCTGATGGATAGACTCCCTTTGCCGCGCTTCAGTCTCTTTGCACCGGAGTTACGCAGCCGCTGGCTTTCTTGCCTCAGTCTGCAGTGCAAAGCGCCACGGGAGTCAGAGACCGCATTGATAGCGGAGAATGCTACAGCCGTCCACTTCTCAGATTGTTTAGACATAAACCAATACACTGTGTCGTTGCGGGCTCACATTGCCAGGTCACGAGCTTGTCCTACCAGCTTGAACAGCCGGTGTTCATCCACGGTCAACACCACTGCCCCGCAGCCGAGACTTCGCAGGCGGTTGTTCGTATCTGCAAGTGTTCAAACCACAGGCTGTAGACTGCCATCGGTTCCAAGCCTGCAGGCTGCACCTGGCGTGCTTGCATGTGAAACAGCATTAGGTGCTACTAGTGGACACCTATAATAATTGATGAGCCCGGAATGTGCACGACAGGTCAGCACATGGGCGCTCCGCGCGTCACTGTAGCCAGCGTCGCCTTCAGTGTCCCAGTTCCGCAATTCAAGTGGTCTCACAAATTCTGTACAAACAGCATATGCTGCAGCAGCGTTGTGCGCATGACATGCCGCATCAGCATCTGAGACCGTTTGCTTGAAACGCAGCCTAGGTGCGTTGCCATCGGTCTCAGACTTGTCGGCGACATGGCAGTCATGCATGCTTACGAGACGAGAATCACAGGTAACATCAAGAACTGCCGGTCGCGAGGCTGGAGCTGGCCAGCCGCAAAGCCGTGCTGCCTGCGGGCAAACGCCATCGTCCGGCAGGTGCAGGCACGCAAGACTGACTGCGCTGCGTTGGAAGCATGCGTAGTCAGATCTCAGAGCCAGAAGAGGCCGCCTTTGAGACTCCGATGGCATCTAGCTGTTTCGACGCGTTCTGTGCGAGTGTGCATGCTGGTGGGGTGCAAACCCTCCGCACACCAGTCCACCTCACTGGCAGGCTATGTGAATGCGTGACAAAACACATATGACTTGTTTCATGACTGTATCCATCTGACTCCACTGCATCGTGCACAGCGCAAGTCGCGCGTTGGTATGTTGGTGTCGGTGGCCGGCACGAACCCCTCGAGCACCCATAAGGAGCCCCGCACGTCCGACTCTCCTGCTCAGGTGCAAGGTGCAGACATACAACAACCCACCGTCTGCATACGCTTGGCGCAGCTTGTGTCAGGGTGTTTGTATGGCTTGAAAGTCTAGAGGGAACCCAATCAAAAAGCCGAGACGGTCCCTGTTGATGCAGGCTGCCAGCTGCGACAGCTTTGATTGGGCCAAGCAGTGGTACGCGATGGCCGTCGCAGAGGATCTGGACCCGGGGCGGCCGCACAGCGTCGAGCTGTTGGGACAACCACTGGTGGGTGGTTGCATGTGCCATGCGCATCACGAACCTGGAAGTGGGCCAAACACGGCGTGCGGTGCAGGCTGTCTGGGCACACCCATCACGCGTCAATGTCCCGTGAAGAGCTTTTCTGAATGTCCGTGGGTAGGTGCTGTGGAGGGACGGCGAGGGTGACTGGCGTGCATTCGAGGACCGCTGCCCGCATCGCCTCGCACCCCTCTCAGGTGATAGTGGCTACCACCACACCTGCAACTACTGATTGCCTGGGCTCTGAGCCCAACTCGTCACTAGCATCAGCTTGTCGTCGCTACTGATGCAACGCCACACTGCCACCGGCATGGTTGAAATGCAGAGGGCCGAGTGGAGGGTGATGGAACGCTGCTGTGCTCCTACCACGGCTGGCGTTTTAACGGACAGGGCAAGTGCACCGCCGTCCCGCAGGTGGGCAGCACCCTGCGGGTACCTTTCTGTTCCAGGCGCTGCCATGCCAGAATCATTGGTGCCCTGCTTCAAAACCCTTGCTGATCTGGGTCAACACGCTTGTGTCCAGGCCAATGATGAGAAGGTTGAACACACAGCATGCGCCTCACAGCGCTCATTTGCCAAATCCTTCCCAGTCAAGGTGCGGCCCGCTCTGTCCTGCTCACAGCGAGCAGGTAATCGCAGGCAAGCAGATGTCTGCACACACAGCCATGACCTGTCGAAAGCACCGTGGATGATGGTGGCAGCAGAACTGGTGCGACAGGTCTGTGAGGACATGCTGTGGGTGTGGGGCGAGTCTGGACCAGCCGCCTTCATTGACTCGGCAGCCAAGACACCGGCCACCACGATGGTGAACGCTTCCTGCAGTTGGAATGGGATGGCTCTGCGCCGGGTCCGCCCTGCTGTCACCACACATCAGGTGTGCCACACCACCCCTGCAACCCTGCAGGAACTGGACGCCCTGCCGGGAGGCACGCACATCAACAAGAGCAAGCCCTACATACGCGACCTGCACTACGACTATGCCACCCTTGTGGAAAACTTTCTGGACCCAGCCCACGTACGCAGACGCTCTGTCTGTTTGCATAGTGTGCTTCGCCATGAGCCAACCAAGATGGTCACGATGTGCCTCTCAGCTTCGTTTGACAGCCCATCCCATTCACATGTGCAGGTGCCGTTCGCTCACCATGGCGTGCTGGGCAACAGGTAGGTGCCGTGGCTGCTTCTGTCCAGTGGCAGCAACATCCAAAACCCCTTGTGCATGAATGCTGCTCGAACCCCCAGGTACCTGCCAGGAGCGGGCTCCCTGCAGATCCAGCGCTCGGGCCCAGAGCACACCGTGCCCAATGGCGGCTTCAGCTTCGATCTGAAGCTCAAGTTCGACGGGACAAATGTCAGTACCACGCGCGTCCAATACCAGCCGCCCAGCCTTGTGCGCTACTTCACCCCGCAGCGCGACTTCAGTGCGTCATCTGCGCAGCCTGTACAACATGCAGCATGTTGGCTCTGCAGTGCCACTGCACACATGACGCAACGGCTGTTGGGCGATGAACGGTTGAGAGTGTCTATCAAGAGCACAGTTGGATTGGTTTGCCTGTGTCTGTGCAGTGTGCATGAATGTGCACTGTGTCCCCTGCGGCCCAAAACGATGCCGCGTCACATACACGCTGATCAGCGCCACTCAGAGCAAGTCTACCAGGTGGGGAGCCCTCTGGTCTTCTGATGCTTCAGCATCAAACAGCAGTGGTGATGCTCTCGAGCATGCTTTGGCGTTCCTTGATGTGGCCATGTGTCAGAAGTGAACATATGTGTTTGCAACCCCTGGTGAGCAGCCCGCCTGTGCGTGTTGCAGGAAAATCGGACAGCGCTCAGTGGTATCCGACCACCAGCAGCGCCACCTTGTCTTTGACGGCGACCATGCACTGCTGCACCTCCAGGTGCTCTGCTGGCTTTTGGTGGTAGTTTGAGTTCCAACGTTTAACTGCACTTTCATACTGTGTCTGCGCAGTTATTAACTCCGTTCCGCCAGAGCAGTCAGCGGCTGCCTTGTGCATGCGTGCACATCCTCATTGAGCAAGCAACCTGCCTGTGTGTACATGGCAACGCCTGGCAACGTGCAGGAGCGAACTGCGGAGCGGGAAGCGGCGCAGCCGGGCGGATCCTGGCGCAAGAGCTACTATATGCCCACCGACTCGGACAGGCGCCTGCCAAGCGCTCACCTGCCTCCTTTGGTGTCAAATTGTTCCGCGTCCCGCCATGCGCAGCAACATGCTGGCCCGCTCGCCGTCCCAGCCATGCTGCTTTGGGCGCATCACATTGTGTGTGCTTGACGCAGGGTTGTGACGGCGTGGCGGCAGTGGCTGGACCAGCATGGGGCGCCAGCCTGGGCGCCGGGCGCCCCGCCGCCGCCGCCCCAGCCGCTCAGCAAGGCGGTGCTGCTGGACCGCTACGAGCAGCACACCAAGCACTGCCCCACCTGCCTGCAGGTCGGGCGCTGTGCCGGGATCAAGACATGTATGTCGGGCCGGCCTGCAGACCATGGTGTTGATATCGCGCATGTTGTCCTGTGAGTCATCCCCAAGCCAGAGTGCATTGGTTGCACATATGCAATAAACCCTGCGCAGGCGCTGTTCTGGTTCAGAGCGGGGCGTGCGGCAGCAGCAGCAGTCAGCATCGCAGCGGCAGCGGCAGCGCTGGCAGCAGCACTCAGCCGTCCGCTCGTGACGCAGTGGCAGCTGCCAGCGGCGCTGTCAGCAGTGGCGGTGCTGGCGGCGTGGGCCTGGCGCTTCTGCAACTCCTGGGTGCCGAAGTTCCTGTACGTCGAGTACGACCATCAGGCCAAGGAGTAGCTGCGGGCAGTGCATCAACCAAGGCTTAACCTGTCTCCAGGGTTCACCCATCAGATTTCTGTACTCTATCGGTCCTGACACTGGACGATATGTCGGCAGAGTCTATCTTGATGGCGTGGAGCGCCTCTTCTGTCAGTGCGTGCTCGCCTTACTGTGCATGCAATGTTGCCGTCTGATACCTGCACACATGCCACTGGTGTCTGCTTCCTAGAACGGAAACTGTAGATAGACAAGATATGAGGCTGATGTCAGCAGTGGTTGTCAGACATGAGAGAGGCACAGCAGGCATACACGGTGTCACTCTGTCATCACTTGTTGCTGTTGAACAGCGGGAGCCACCTGCTTGCTTGCTGTGTGTTGTGATATTATGGTGAAGTGGTCACGGCCATTCTTGCACACTGCTGACTCTGGACACATCGATGGTGAATGCTTGCACCGTGCAGCATGGTGATAGACAGAAGATAGTATTGCTCGGCAAAACCTATGCTGACCAAAATGTCATCACTGAAGTCTCCACAGCCCAAGATTGATCACGGCGACCCACGCACCACGTTGGCCAGTACGGCAGCAGATGTCAGGTGCAGCGTCCGGTGAACTGGCTTCTGACCACAAAGGTTGGTTCAGACTCTTCCAGCGTAGCGCTGTAGACTTGTTCGGAGATGGCTCTGGAGTGAACGCGTGAGACACAGCCTGGATCGTCGCTCACGGTTGCACCGTTTTCAATCTCGCTGCAGTCATGCATGCCCTCGGCAGCACAGCGTCAACACATGCCATTGATGCCAGCTTGCGGCACAGCAGCTCGCGCACAACGTCCCGCCGCCAATGGGCAAATGGCAACGTCCGTCAGGTGCACTTGCAGACACAAAGTGTACCTGTATGACCATCATGGCATGCGGTGTACTTGCTGTGTTTGACACTACGTCATGACCATGGCGGCAAGCGCTCAGTGCCGGCATGCAATGTGGAGGGTGTGAACGTGCATGCTCACTGCGTCGCTTCACAAACCATCCATCACCTGGCCCTTCCTCATGCAGCGCAACAGCGTGAGGGATGCTCAGAGCGAGCTGCACACAAGCAAGCATCGGCAGCGCGGCCCGTGGCCCATTGTAACGGTGTCAGCAGCAGGCAGCAACCATGTGCATGTCGCTGGCACCCAGGAGCAGACCCGCACTTCCGAGTCACATGAGCAGGTGCAGGGTGGTGTTGTGGGGGCTTGAATGTCACCCTGCTGTTGCACATCCTGGCGCAGCTGCACCACGCCGCTTATGGCCCGGGAGACATATGTCCTACCTGATACGAGTGTGCTGTGTGTGCAGGCTGCCCCCAGCGGGGGCTTTGACTGGGCCAAGCAGTGGTACCCGATGGCCATCGCGGCGGACCTGGACCCGGGGCGGCCGCACGCTGTGGAGCTGCTGGGACAGCCACTGGTGGGCGCCATGTGTGTGCAGTGCCGCAGCATCCGGGCTGCACGGACCGCGCCATGCGGTCGCCTGCAGGCGGGGTAGCTGTGCTGACATGCCACCGGACCTGCCGGCCTGGTCGACTGCGCTGTGCGGTGCTCCTGGCAGGTGCTGTGGCGGGACGGGGAGGGTGAGTGGCGTGCATTTGAGGACCGCTGCCCCCATCGCCTCGCACCGCTGTCAGGTGGACGGAACACCTCTTTTCACATACACGCACAGAGCTCCTGCTGTTGGCATTCCACGCATCAGGGTGTTGTTGAACATCACAATCAACCTTGCAAACTGCCTGGCGACGGACAGAGGGCAGGGTGGAGGGCGACGGCACGCTGCTGTGCTCCTACCACGGCTGGCGCTTTGACAGCGAGGGCAAGTGCACCGCCATCCCGCAGGTGGGCAGCCCCACAGCATTGCCGCTGCGATTTCAGCATTGAGCACGTACGACAACATGTAAAAGCTCAATGCAGGGACGAGCTGTAGCTGATCAGTGCCCCCTCTGTCTGCCAGGCCAATGAGGAGAAGATCGAGCGCACAGCTTGCGCGTCGTCGCGCTCCTGTGTCCAGTCCTTCCCAGTCCAGGTCTGGCCTACATTGCACTTAGGCCCTCTGCAAACCACTTGCACCTGCTTGGGACCCAGTGAAGCAGGCATGTGCTGTGTGTAAGCGCATGCGTTGGTGCTGCAGATTGCGGAGAACATGCTGTGGGTCTGGGGCGAGTCCGGCCCTACTGCATTCATCGACTCTGCAGCCAAGATGCCAGCAGTCACCAGAGTGAGTGCCCCCAGCACAATAGGTTAATGATGCTTGGGTTGTGGCTGTGTTGCCTTCGGCTCGGTTGTGCAAAATCACTTGCTCAAACCCTCCAGCTTGAACTCTGCAGGAGCTGGATGCCCTGCCAGCTGATGCACACGTCTTCAAGATTGGCAAGCCCTACACACGTGACCTGCACTACGATTACGCCACCCTAGTGGAGAACTTTCTCGACCCAGCCCATGTGCGTGCTCGCTGCCCGTGCGCTGATCCTTGCACATCGGGCTGTGCATCATGCTGAGCCTGAGCTTACACCTCGTGTCCCATACCGTTGGAATGGTTGTTGCAGGTGCCATTTGCTCATCACACGGTGCTGGGCAACAGGTAGCTATCATTGACGACATCACGTTGGTCCACTGCATATGCTGCATCAGCCCTGCTTCAGCTTGTAGAAATTTGTGTATTGTATGTATACACTATCAACTCCTGACATGGACTCGACAGGTACCGGCCCGAGGCGGGGTTCACGCAGATCAGCCGCTCGCCGCCAGAGCACAGCGTGCCAAACGGCGGCTTCAGCTTCGACGTGAAGCTCAAGTCCTTTGGCAGCAGCATCAACCAGACGTGCATCCAGTTTCAGCCGCCCAGCCTCGTGCGCTACTTCAGCCCGCGGGACGACGGCACCTTCAGTGCGTCATCTCGCCTCACATAGCGGCAACGTCTGGTGTTGGCCATGCCTGTGGTCAGCACACCGTGCAGCAGCAAGAACGACAGCATCATGAAGCCTCATCCCTGCAGTGGCTCCTGCCCGAGTCACTGCTTGTGCAGTCAACGGCAAGCGTCAGCAGGTGGTTGTGTGCTGCTGCGCAGGCTGCATGAACCTACACTGCGTGCCCACCGGCCCCAACCGCGCGCGGGTGACGTACACGATGTTCAGCACCAACGACAACAAGTTCACCAGGTGCATGCTTGCCTGCTTGTGCCTCGGGGACAGATGTGCACACTCCCTGCTTCTTGCAGAGGCACCAGAGAGACATTTGCGAGCGTTGTCGCGAGCATTTGGGGTCTCACTTTGGGGATTTGGGGCTGCAGGATGGGCGAGAAGCTGCCGGGGTTCATGGACCACCAGCAGCGCAACCTGGTCTTCGACGGCGACCACGCCCTGCTGCACACCCAGGTGCCCGCCTGCGCACCGACTCGTTGCATGTTGTGTGATCGCAGCATGCGGCCACGCGTGTAGGACCCGAAACGAGCATGCAGATGATCATGTATGCACTCAGAAGAGTACACGCAGTTCACCCATGTGTTGGCTGACATATATGCATCATGTGCAGGAGCGCATCGCAGAGCGGGAGGCGGCGCAGCCGGGCGGATCCTGGCGCAAGAGCTACTACATGCCCACCGAGTCGGACAGGTGTGCTCCTGGATGCTGCTTGCCTGTGTTCGGCACTGCGTCTTTGCGTCACACTGTCGCACAGCTGAAGCATGTGTACGGATGCATGCCAGCATCGCATGCTCTGCCACAGTGTGTCGTGTGTGCTCACCGCAGGATTGTGACGGCGTGGCGGCAGTGGCTGGACCAGCACGGCGCGCCAGCCTGGGCGCCGGGCGCCCCGCCGCCGCCGCCCCAGCCGCTCAGCAAGGCGGTGCTGCTGGACCGCTACGAGCAGCACACCAAGCACTGCCCCACCTGCCTGCAGGTCGGGCCCCGCCGTGGCTCCGGGACATACATGCTGAGCTGGCCTGCAAACCTTGCTGTTGTTGACAAAAACATCTGTTGTCCTGCACATAACACACTCAGCTTGAGTATGCCAACTGCAATCGAGAACAGGACTGCTGTGCAGGCGCTGTTCTGGTTCAGAGCGGGGCGTGCGGCGGCAGCAGCAGTCAGCATCGCAGCGGCAGCGGCAGCGCTGGCATCGGCGCTCAGCCGTCCGCTCGCGACGCAGTGGCAGCTGCCGGCGGCGTTGTCAGCGGTGGCGGTGCTGGCGGCGTGGGGTTGGCGCTTCTGCAACTCCTGGGTGCCGAAGTTTCTCTACGTCGAGTACGACCACCAGGCCAAGGAGTAGCCATCTTATGAAAATATCATGAAAGTTCAGACAAGGCTGAGCCACCAGGCCAGCATAGTGTTGCGCTGAGCTGGGCAATATGAGGTATGCGGGCGCATGAGACGGTCTGAACTGCCTTCACAGTACCAGGAACGCTTTGATTTGCTTCATGTATTTAGTATAGCTGTTGCGCTTGGTGCGCCATTCATCAGTGTGTACATGTATTGAGGGACTTCGGGATTGAACTTGCAAGCATGCACAGTGGGCAGTGTGCCACGGTGCTGGAGAAGATCGACTTGAGACATTTGATAAGCAACAGTTAGTTCCCTCTGTGTTGGCTCAACACAGCAAGGGCCACGTTGATACACTCTGCCCTGTGCAGTGAGTTGTAAGACTGCATAGTCAGGCTGCTAAAAGCACTGGATAACACCTAAGACATGTGAGGCCCAGCACGTTTGCATGTCAAGGCTGCGCCGACCCTCGAACTAACACTGTACTCTTGCGCAAAACTTTTGGTCCATCCCAGTCTTCATCTTGCCTTGTCGGGCCTTATGCTGTCTCTGTGCTGTTGTTTGTTGTACATCTTCTCTCAGCTTCGCATGCGTGACAGTTTGCACAGCCCGAATATGTTTTTCACCGCTCACTTTCCACAGAACCCTTCTCGGCATGACATCCATATGGTCGTGCGCTCTGCCAAGGGTGCAGACAATGAGATACAGTGTGGCCACGTTGCACATGCACACGCACAGCAGGAACGGCCGTTGACAGGATGTCGGGATGACAGGTTGCACAGCTTTGTGCAAGCAGTGCTGTACCTTCTGAGGCCATCAGGTCGTCAAAACGGAGCCAGTGGCTGGGGACAATGTCAGCATGCTGTGTGTACCAAGAGCGATCTGCACGAGCAGCAGCAGGCATGTGAAGTGCCTCACGAACAGATGTGCTACTTGGCTGCAAGCAGTCCTGGGACGCTGCCATGCTCAGTCAGAGAATGAGGTGTGAGCGCTCGCCTGAGTTGTCCAGCAGCAGGATTCCTCCCTGCAGATTCGACCAACCGGCTGTCAGCGCTGCTGTCGCAGTGACTCTTTTCAGGCTGGTCACAGTGCAAAGGGTGGAAGGCAGCACCTCTGGCTTCAATAGCTTCAGGGCGCGCTTCAGGCACAGCATGCGTGAGCGGCCATCGACAGCAATGTAGTCAAAACTTCTCTCGTCAGCTGCAGGGATGAACCCCACAGATGCGTACTCCCTGCATGACAACATGGTGCCACTACAGATGGTTAATCTACGCAAAGCAAGGTGAATCATGACGCGACCCTTGCTTGCCAGAGGTTCAAAAGCACTCCACAGGCCATATCAAGGCAATCATACAGGCAGTTTAGCACACCTGAAGCTGGCTGGGTCCTGATATTCCTCCACGTCCTCCTTCGTCGGCGTGCCTCGGGAGGTGACATGAGAGTCCCATCGCTGCGCAGCCACAAGCCAGCCAGGTTTGCTGATGTGGACAAACAGACGACACTGCACGCTTCGTGCTGACCAGCATTGTGTGAAATAGGAACTTGATGTCTACCTGGTGTGCTGTGTTACATGCACATTCCCCAGCATGTTGCAGATCGTCCGCCAGCTGACATGCAGCACGCCGCTTGCAGTGGGCTGCCAAGCCCGCGGGGACCTCATGAGACATTTCAGGGCAGGCTTGCCGGAAGTGGCTGGCACCTGCGCCAGAAACTCCTCGTCGTACGCGCTGCCAATGGCGTCCCTCACCGCGGGCGCCCACCCCGCGTCGTGCTCCACGGACGTCAGGTGTCTCACCCGCATCAGCGTCCACTGTGTGGAGCTGCCGGTCCCCCACTCCAGCGCCTTCATGCCTGCGGCGCCACCGCATGGCACGGTTTTGTACAGCCCTGACAAAATAGCATGGCGGGCGAGCGCAGGTAGTGCTCATCAGTGATGCAGTATACTCTTGATCCTGTTTGCCTTGACAGGGGCCAGTGGATGCCGGAACCCACCCGTGTCGAGCAGCTGGTCGAGCATGACGATGGCGAATCGTGCCATCCACGGCTCGCAGGTATTGCCTGCATCAGGTCAGGGGCCCATAGTGGCCATGTGGCTTCTGCAGCTGGGGAATGCCAAACGTCGCTGCCAGATGCTGCACCGCGCTTGGGGCTAGGTGCTGGCACACTGCCAAGCAGGCGCACCTGCGTACAGCGGTGCTCTCTGGTTGGGCGGCCGCATGCCGATGCCGCGGCCCTCGCCGCAGTGCGTCATCGTGAACACCTCGCGCCTGCCGTACTGCAGCTGGCGAGCCACCAGGTCTGCCGCTGCAGATGCACAGCATGCCACTTGTGAGCAGCTGGACCACTCCACAACACCACAAAGCATGGGCAGCACAATGCAAACCTCAGGGCACAGGTCAAAAACAGCTGAAGCATATCAGATGCTGGCCTTCTCGAGTCACACCTGCATGGAAGCGCGCAAATCGGTGCACGACCTCTGACGGCGGGCCTGGTACTGCTGGCTCCGGTGGCTGTGCCTCAGGCTCTGCTGTCAGGCCGTCAGCTGCGTGAGTGTCTGAAGGCATCTCCGGCAGCTCTGATGCCGCAGGCTGCTGCGGGATGTTCGGCGGCGCACGATGTGACACGGCACCTGCATGGACAAACACGCACGTAGCATGCGGTGTATGCCATGTGTGCCTGACCCTAATTTCGAGGTGCCGATTTGGCCGCCATGCTATGGTTGGAGTGAAGGAGGTGTTGCTCTGCACACGTCCTGTGCTGTGTGCATGCACATGCTTACCTTTGCTCATGGCATCCACCACTGCCCTTGCATTCTGGTCGTGCCGCCGGTGCATCAGGACGCCGCTGAAGGTGAGCACCGCAATCACGGCAGTCCATGCCACCGCCCGCGGCAGCATGCCTGGGGGCCTACACCATACAACGTGCACGCTGGCTGCAACATGTAAACATCTGTGTGGCATAGATGCCTGCTTAGGACATGGTGTCAGACTGCCGTCGTCCCAACAAGGGAAGCAAAGCACATGGTCGACAGAAGAACGGACGCTGGTTGAATGGCCAGCTGCCTCGATTCGATTGCCTCTACACGTGTCAGCTGGAAACGAGCAACTACGGAGGGGTTAGGCCATCCAGGACCTCAACACAACCTGGACTGCCTCATGAACGAAATCCAGCACTACCAGCTTCGTGGTGACCGAAGCCTCCAGAAACAACTGGCAATAAGCAAACAAGGCCTTTGCAGCAACAAACAGCAACCGCTCGACGATGAAACCGGGTAGTGCCTTGGACACGTCTGGCTGACCGCCAGTTTTGCCGACGGCTGAAGTGTCACACAGCCCGTCACTCGGGCAGCATCGCAAGCGTGCTACGCGACCCTGTGTTGCCTGTTGCTGTGCATCTGCCAGGCCATCTGATGGTAACCAAGGTCGCAGATTGGACAGGACCAGGCATACCAGGTTTGCTGATTGCCGGCCCAATAGGCTTGACTTGTTCACCCCAATCAGCAGCTGCCTTTCGACACCCGCATGCAACTCATGACAGACGACAGCGCAGTCGCTGTTTGTCCCGACCTACCTGTCAAAATTCATCACGATGCATCTTTCCAGCAGCCTGCAGGTCGCGCTGCCGCTGCTGCACGTCCTTCAACCCCTACTGGCCATCCCTGTGCAATCCTGACGCTGCGGTACATGAGCGTCAGGCGCTGATCCCGATTCACAACCCAAAGTGCGTTTTGGCTCAGTGCAAGCTGCTTGGAGCACACTGCAGGATGGGAGTATCAGCCGCATGTGTGTTAGGGCGTGCCAGCCTGTGCAATATGAGCTTCACCAGCTGGGGCAGTGGCCATCTAGGGAAGGCTGTGCACGCACACACTCTTGAGGAAGACGAGTAACGAGTGTAGCAACCATTAAGCTGTGCTGCGCACAAATCGTCTGCTCTGTACCTGCACTACGCTCGTGATTACAAGGACTTCTCCAGTACAGGGCAGGGGATCTGGCTGCTGCAGGGCGTGCAGTACGCAACACCATGCACATTTGTACCTGGCTGATCTGGAAGGTTTGCAAGCTCAGAAATCTCCTCGATCCCAGCTGCAACGGCGGAACTGCCGCGCATGCGTGATTCCAGAGACGACGGGTCTCCCCACAATAGCACCTTGCTTCTTGCCTGGCACCGGCGCCGCACAACCTGAGGCGTCACAGCCAAGGCACAGCGTTGACAGCAGCGGTAGCCTCAAACCTGCACGAGATATGGCGCTCACTGACTTCAGCACATTGACGTTCGATGTGATAGGGACGCTGATCGATTTCGAGACGGGCGTCCTGGAGTGGATGCGGCCGAGGCTCCAAGCGGCAAAGGCAGATGTCACAGACGACGAGATCCTGCAGGTTGCACCATTGGCTCACCAGATGCACCTGGAACAACAGTACGCAGCGTATGCCAACCCAGATGTCACATGTGAGCATCCAACTGCAGGCACATGCCAGGGCGGAGGTGAAACTGCACGACGAGGCGTCAGACTTGCACAAGAACATGCATCAAACGGCCATGCTACATCACATTTGGGTGCGTAGATGCAAGTTGACGACCTGCGATAGCTGCTGCAGGGCGTCAGCCTGGCGTTTGCAGTGTACACACCTGCTGATGCACCAACTACGCTGACCTAATGAGGCTTGATGACGTGGTACGATTGAGACACGGCCGCCAGGCAGAGTTGGCTCATTCCCGCATGCAGGCAGACATCACTCAGCAGTTTGGCGCCAAGGTCCAACCCGACGATGATGCTTCACTCGATGAATCCTGGGGCCAATGGCCGCCATTCCCCGACTCGGTGGAGGCACTCCAGTACCTGAAGCAGCACTTCCGCCTTGTGGCGGTGACAAATGCAGGTGGCACAAGCACCCCGGTGCACATCTCTGTAGCTACTCATACGGTCACACATAGGGCTCTCTAGTGTAGCATCCGCGCTGCTTAGCCCATACCTTCAGCTCCCAGCCAGTCCTGCATTGCAGGCGGATCATCAGCGCTCAAGATGGCTGCCACGCTCCACGAGCCCTTTGACCTGATCCTCACAGCAGAGGTGTGGCTGTGGCCACGTAACATGTGCCCATGAAGGCAGCTACAACAAGGAGGACCCACCAGGGCGTTTGCATCAGTGGGGATGAAGTTGGGCCCCGAGTATGCTGCGTCTTGGCCATTGC
Source organism: Diplosphaera chodatii (assembly GCA_032358165.1). Lineage (NCBI taxonomy): Eukaryota > Viridiplantae > Chlorophyta > Trebouxiophyceae > Prasiolales > Stichococcaceae > Diplosphaera > Diplosphaera chodatii. The sequence continues at coordinate 1,067,666 of JAALGY010000043.1, read as the reverse complement.
AGTCTGGATGCTTTATGTTATACTCATACAGGACATCGGGGCTACAAAGCCGGACCCGAGGGTATTCAGAACTGCGCTGGAGACCCTGAAGCGAGACTACAGTGTCGAGCAGAAGGACATCCTGCATGTTGCGCAGGTGCATACGCATCCTGGCCTGCACATGATTGGTGTCATGCCGGCATGTTCGAGCCTGAGATCGACACTGATTGCGCGACTGCTCAATTTATGATTGTACACTGTGCAGAGCCAGTTCCACGATATAAGGCCAGCAAAGGCGCTGGGGTTCAAAACAGCATGGATTGAGCGGCGGCATGGCCAACAGGTGCCGGCTGCAGTCTGCAGAGTGCGCACGTGGATGCTGTGGTCCTCCAAACCCTTTGATGGCATCAAATGACGGAGGCAGCCGTGCATGCTCTAGGGCTCTGGTGGCACGCCTGACATGGGAGACAAGGTGGTGCCGGACTGGCATGCAACCTCACTGGCCGGCCTTGCAGACCAGCACAAGCAGGCGGTCGCCGCTACCAGCAAGGCATGACATGGCCAGTGAGAGGACCGGTTGTTACCAACATTGCATCGAACACTGCAAGACTAGGGTAGGTTTGGACCAGAGGCGGCTGTGTCGCTGGTGTCACCCCGCCTGCCAGGTTACACATATTACTAGATATCCTGCTATACCCAAGTGAGTAGGAAAGCATGCCTGCGCACTTGGAACATGCCAGCAATATCGGCAAACTATGCTACAACAGCCTCGCAGTTTACCTGTGCTAGCAGCTAGGGTAACAGCCAAAGGAACTATCGATTAAACTCCGACCCCAATGCTAATCTGACTGCAAATGAAGTGCAACTCAAGCAGCTGGCCGAAGTGCAGCCAGCGCATCATGTGCAGGAAAGCGCAGATGGCATCATCTGCCAAGCCGGCACATCTGCGCCAAGCAGTACATGCCGCACAGTCCTACATTTGCGCTTGCGGGTCTGCTGGATGAGCTAGGTATGTTGCAGTTTGATGGCGGTGGTCTGATGCCGCAGGCTGCCACCTTCCACCGCCATAAACCTCGGTGCAAGATTGCCGGCATGCATGTCGAGCCGCGGGACGAAGTTTGGGAAGCGGCTGGCGCTGCCCATCTTATCACCCAACAAACTCCGGCCCAACTGTTGCTGACACAGGATGCTGGCTCCTGGTGTCGCTGCCAGGGCATCATTCGGGCACCAGCTGCAGCAGCGCCACAACCACGAAGCCGAAGAACATGGCGGCGAACATGTAGAAGCGAGCACCCTGTTGCACGCACAGCGCGTTGTTCATACTGGTACACACAAAGGCGTTGTCACTGTCAGGAAACATTTCTCAAAGCACTAGAATACTGGCAGCAGCCACAGTAGCAGTCAGTGTTGTCAGATGACACCCAAGCCTGACCTTGGGGCGGGTCGCAGCAAATGCGGGGTTGTCGTGCTTGGCAAACTCCTCAGCCACGATGCCCACAGAGCCCACGTAGATGAACAGGCCTGCGTGCGCAGCGGGTCAGGCCGACCTCAGTCGCATGCATAGCTCCTGGCGGAAATAATCAGCCAGGGCATGGAGAAAGACAGGCAGTGCGCAGGTACAGGGTGCGGCACTGCCAAGCTGAGGCAGCTCGGGCAGTGCATTCCAAAGCAGGCGAACAGGCAGCACCCATGGAGGGTGTGCATCAGGCCATCCGAGCTCAGCTATCCGCCAGAAGGCCCCGTGGGCTGGGCACCCCACCTGCCACCAGCGCAAACAGCACCAGGACGACCCAGGCGTTGGTGTTGTCCACCGACACGCCGATGGCGATGCCGACCAGGGGGCCCAGCGAGAACGGCAGCAGGAATGCCAGCACGGCGGGGATGCCGCTGCCGGCCGCCACGAAGGCTGCTGCGACCGCGATCGACTCCACCCAGCGGTGGGACGCCTGCCAGCCAGTGCCACGTGCTCTTAGTACGCTCACCAGCAGTCGACGTCATTGTGTGCTGACACAACAGACACCCCCGTGAAGGTGGATACATGCATCCATGCAAAGCCGCAAATTCAGTCCACGCCACCAGGCGCTCACCATTGCGACGAAGGCGCTGACCACATCTCCGTACGATTGCTGCAAGGACAGAGATCAGCGAGCCGTCAGTCCCTGACACGACAACCCAGTGCGGCCGTCCGCAGATGCCAGCATGCATGGCACACAGTCTGGGCACGCCGAAGGCGGTGTCATCAATCCCTCCAACTGATCTGCATAGTATTGGGCGCCCACCTGAAGCCCGATGGCGAGGCCCTCCAGCACGGTGTGCGCCAGCAGGCCGAGCAGGATGAGGCCCGGGGGCACCAGCGCCGCTATCCGCACCGCCCGCCGCGGCCGCGCCGGCTCCACCTCGTCCTCGTACTGCCTGCGGGCGGGCACCGCGACACAGATTTGCATCACACAACGCCGTCAGGCTGCCGCATGGGCTTGTGCATGTGCAAGTGCCGGCGCCGCGCTGACAGGGAGTCGGGGTTAGGGGCGGGATGGGCCCCGCTGCGCACTTCTGCACGGGCGCGACGGCGGCTGCCAGCGTGGCGGCTGTGCTGCCGAAGGTCGCCGCGTTCGCTTTGTCTGCCTCCACCTGCGCATGGGCATGTGAGACGGTTCCGACGATGATCCACACTTGAGCGTGGGAAGGTCGACGCTGTGCAAGTCGCTACCACAGCATACGAGAACCCATTGCACACGTGAGCAGCCCGTGTCAAGGTGCGGCCAGCTTGCAGCCTTTGGCAGCCGACAAATTGGGCGCCCCACGGCAATAGGGGAGGGAAGGCGGGTGCACCTCGGGGTCGGGGTCCACGCGGTGGGCGCACTTGCAGCCGCCGGCCTGGCAGCCCGCGCCGCAGGCCCCGGCCTTGACGCCGCCCGCGCACCCGCACTCATCGCCGCACCGCTTGCAGGCGCCCACCCCGTGCTCCTTGCCCGCCTTGGGCATGATCGGCCGCCCATCCTGCAGACAGGGCGCGGTGTCCTCACTCACATCGCATCCTGCAGGTTGTCGAGGTGCCTGTCCAGCCCCATTCACATGGGCACACAGATCGGTTGCCGCATTCCGTTTGGGTTTCAGAGCACAGCTGAGCGCCAGAAATCCCAGCGGCCTCTGCATCACAGCACGGAGCGAGCATTCGGCTGAGGCGGGGCCCCACCGGCGTGGTGGCCGCGTAGAGGGAGTGCAGGTGGGGCGTCAGCCGCAGCGCGGGCGCCAGGATGCGGTGCAGGAAGAAGATGGTCAGGAAGGCGACGACGATGAGCATGGCGGCCAGCGGGAAGCGGTCCAGCCCTACGCTGTCCTGCGCCTCCAGCGCATCCGGGCCCAGGTGCATGATGCCTGCGGAATGGCAAAGTTGGGAGTTGGGGATCAGCAGCAGCAGTGTGCGGCGGCGGCGGCGACGGGGTACCACGAGGCTGGCGGGCTGGACGGCCTGGTTGGCAGCGGGGGGCGCACCAAATGTGAGGAAGACGCCGCCGGCGAAGCAGTTGACGAGGGACATGATCCAGCCCGCGTGGATGGTCAGTTTCAGGCACACCGGCACCAGCACGCCGACCAGGCCCTCCACGAACAGCACCGCCGCGGCGGTCCACTTGAGCCAGGTGTAGGAGCGCCCCGTGTCGGTGGTGGCTGCGTCGGTGGTGGCCGCGTCGGTGGTGGCCGCATCGTGCGCCTCCGCGTCCGCCTCGCTGCCGTGGTCGATGCCCGCGTGTCGCAGCCGCCGGGCCTGCGGTGTAGCATGCCGATTCAGGAGTCGGCTGGGGGTTTATGTAACATGACACAATCTTGGCCGCGTGCGACGGCGGCCGGTGCCTGCTTGGCAAAGCCGCCAAGAAGTTGTCACAGGCGTTATGAACATGATGAGCAGGACCGCCGCGCTGGAGAGGCTGTTTGGCGTGTGCTCTGTCAGCAGTCACCGGTCAGATAAGGTCGGCCTAAACCATGTGACTGGGCCGAAGATATGACGCCCGAGCCCGCAAGCATGAGCCTTGGATCCAAAGCAGTGCAACAGGGCGCCTCAGCTGCCATGAGACGACTTGCGAACCGACGTCACTTCAGGTGATTGCGAAGACCACAATTTGCGTGTCGATCGCGACGGTGCTGGCATGGACAATCACTCGGGCAGCGACGACGAAGTGAAATACCACCAGTGGCGTGGGCTGACTGGTACTTTGCAGCGCCGAGGCAGAGGCAAAGACCTTCGTTCAGACACACCGCTTGGAGCTGCACCCATGCTGTCCCTGCAGACAGATGCAGAGTCCGCAGCCTCCATGCTGACAGTTTGGCATGCTCTCACCTGATGCACTCCAGACGACAGTTGTCGCCGCCACGATAGCTCCCGCTGCTGCACGTCAACCGAGGTGGCATCCGCCTCGACAGACGCCGCCAAGTGGCCTGCCACCGCTGCAACGTAGCTCACGGCGCACAGAGCCAGCAGCGCTACGAATGCACACCGCCGCTGTGCCATGGCTGCCGCGCAGGGATCTGCTGAGAATCTGGGGCTCAGCGAAGTGGCACAGTGCTACAATCTCGCGCTGGTGCCGGAGCACAACACTGTGCCTGGCCAACGGGCTACGTGATGACGGCAACAGGCACACAGCTGCCGTTTCTCACGCGGTCGTCGGCGCAGTAGCGTGGGTGAGACACAATTCGAGTGATCAGGTGCCCGTCTCCGAGACAACACGCCCTGGAGACGTTCTTTTGGCACGTGCTGGTGAGTTGGCTGGTGACCCCATGTGGCTGCTTGGGCAACCTCCTGATATTTACAGATGACATGGGGCCAGATGAGCCTGAACATTCTCATCCTGTGCGTGCACACAGTCCAACGCTGCCAGCACTGTGAACATGCCCTACTATGCACTGTGTCAGCAGAAATTGGACACCGTGTCAAGACATGCTCATGACTCCAGCTAGCGATGCGTGGTGAGCATGCCAGGGGCATGGCCCGTGGCTCGGTGCCCTCAGCCGGCGTCCGGCCGATAGTCCCCATCCCCCTCGTCCTCGCTGCCATCACCCTGCAACCCAGTACAGGTCATCAGCCCTGCTAATAACCATCTCGTCCGACTCTTTGCACCGTCCTCCAATGCCTGGCGGCAGCGTCAGGCGTTTGGTGGTACTGACACCATGCAACCTAGTAGGCAGCCCCAGCCTTGGTACCTGCCGCGGACGCTTGCGGCGTGACGTGGAGCGCTGCCTGCTGAGCGTGGACGCAGGGGTACGCCCGCCCCTGGGGCCGCCCGCCCCCCCAGTGCTGCCTGCAGCTCGGCTGGCACCTGCCAGGGCAGCGACCGTGATCTGAGGGGAACCGTGGCGGTCTATGAGCAGAAGAACGCAGAACGCTGCAGCACTCGTGCTGTGTGCAGACTTGCTGCAATGCCAGCATCGTGTTGCGCACCTGTGCCGTTGGCTGTGGGTGTGCTCACAGCCGCGGCGTCCTCCGCTGCTGGCTGCAGGCAGCCGACATAGTCGGTGCTGTCCGTCTTCCACAGGTCCTTGAACAGCTGCAGCACAGGCAGTTAGAGCTGGCATCAGCGTCTGGTGGCTCTGCACCCCGCAAGTGCGTGCAGGCTGCAATACCTCATCCAATGACTGGGTCCTGCTATGCGGGCGACCCTTCGGATGAGTGAATGTACCAGTACCAAGGATATGCCCGGTGCTGAAAGATAACTGCATAACAACCGTACTCACCCAAAATTGCTCGCCCAAGTGCCTGACGTCTTCAGCCGCGTCCAGCCGCAGCCGGTGCAGCTTGTTCAGCACCTTGCGGTCACAGCTGACTGGCAGCTTCTCATCGTGACGTGCAGTGACACCACGAGGTGAATGACACCCAGAGAAGCATGCAGTACAGCAGATCAACACGGTTTGTCAGCACTGACTCCTGTCAGATACATGAAGCATGCTTGCCAAAGCAACTACCATGCCGCACACCTGCTTCTTCCTGTCTGCAGAGCCAGTGGCGAACAGCGGCACACGCTCGGACGCCAAGCTGTACGCTTCCAGCAGGTAGCGCTTCAGCAGCAGCAGCATTGAGACCGCCAGCGACGCATTGCAGGCAGTTGCAAGGTCTGGGGAGACAGTGCTGGGGAGGCCGGTGGCTGCACTGCCATTCTGCACTTCTGGCATTGCTGCTGCTGATGCTTCCCCAGGTGGACTGGCACTGACCACGTCCATGCCACCAACATGAGTAGCAGCAGCTGGCATAGGGCTGTGTGCAGCTGTGCCAGGCGCCGCAGCGTGCTTTGATGCCGCCTTGAAGGCACTGAGCACTGCTTCGCCGCGCTTGGCGATGATGCTGTTGGCGTGCACGATTGTGGCGAGCGGCTCGTCGGCCTTCCGAAAGGGCAGCGCTGCCACGACCTGAGCGCATGTCAGCAGCAGCCTGCAGGAATTGCGAACGACCACCTCAGCATGTTGCTCTTGGACGATACACCCCTGTCGCCTCACTTTGCAACATCCTGCGGTGCCTGGTGGACTGTAGCTGGACTGCAAGCCTGCAGATGTGGTGCTGTGCAACAGAGTGAGTTCATCATGCAACTCGGTGCGAACTCACGGCAGATCGGGGACGGTGCTGGAGCTCGTGAGGCTGGCTGCGGCATCAAAGCGGCGCAGCAAAGCTTTCGTGAACAAGGTGCGTGCTGCTTTGGATGGCTGCACCAGCTGCGTGTACAGGGACGCCACGCCCGCTGAGAACTCCGTCGACAGCCCTGTAGGACAGTATCAGCAACTGAGGGACTGCAGCAAGGCCCTGCGCAAGGCTGTCAGATATAGGCAGGCCAGCTTAGCAATGCCCTTGCATGGCATTGCACTCCCTGAGAGACAGTAACCTTCAAACTTGCCTTGTGAGCGGCGCGCTGCAGGCGACCCAGGTGCAGCAGGCGGCGCAGCTGCAGCAAGCCGCTGGTGGAAGGTGTGTGCCAGCACAATACCGTCTGGCAGACGTGCTTGCAGGTAGCTGGCCACATTTGGCGACTTCTCTGCCTGCATGTGAGCATGGCAGGAGCATGAGCACAGGATGCAGCGAGCCCTGCACCTGCTTTGAGAAGCACATGCGAGTGCAGAGGACACTCAGATCAGTGGCGGGCCAATGTGATGGCAGCACCTGCTGTCTGAGCAGGCGCAGAGACGCCTCGCCGACATCGCGCTGCGGGTCGGTGGCCAGTGCCACCAGCGCCGGCACCGCCGTCCAGGGCGCCACCAGGCCGCCCCTGCACACAGGATCGCAGATCACCAGCAGTTCGAAGTGTGAGGTATTGCGATGTTGATGCAGGCTGTAAACCGTGTGGGGTTGAGCACCACAGCATCTCTTCTCGGGTGCAACGCCTGCAAGGTGTTCACTGCGCACAAGGTGCCAGGGCGAGACACTGCAATGAAGATGATGTCATGACTGCAGATGCCATGTTGCGGTCCAAGAGGCGGCTGTCCTCCCTCGGTCTGTCACCTGAGCACCGCATCGATGAGGTCGCGTGCGCGGCGGCGCACAATGCCCGCCTGCGCCACCTGCACCTGCGCTGCCTGTGCAGACGCTGCGCCTGGCTGCGCAGTGTCGGTTGCAAGCGCCAAGATCAACTCCCAGCTGTCCTGTTGTGACGCGGATGACGGGACATCAACTTTATTGCAGGATGAGAGGAGGACACCAGAATTGTTCACTCAACACTTGTGCCTGGCCCCTGCCCACGCTCAAGCCAAGCACATCAACGCACGTCAATTGAGTGACTTCATTTGACATGAATCAGGCGGGTGTCGAGCCCGGACGTGCAGCACCAAGGTGCCACTGCACCTGCAGAACGCCGCTGCTGACTCCCAAGCTCTCCCCCAGCCCGTTCCGCGTCGCGAGAACAGCAGCATCCGGGTCCTGTCGGGCATCCGAGGCTGCCTCTGGCAAGCCGCCATTCTCAGCAGCGTCGCTGGCAGCCACGCGCGCCTGCTGGCCCAGCAGCTGCACCTCCTCTGCCTGTGTTGGAAGAATCCAAGCGTTCTCATGCCGCCATCTACTACGACAGGAGTTGTCAGCAACAGTGCCGAGAGGAGGGTGCAACTGCAGCTCTTAGCTGGAGGACAGCAGGGTGATTCAGTTCCTATCTGCGAATTTTGATGTATGACTGGCACGATCAACCCAGCCACGCCAGTGACGCACCTTCAGGAGCTCAGTGAGGTTGAGCAGCGCACGGCTTTTGAGCATCGGCGGCGCTGTGGGCTGCAATGCGCCTTGCATCACCGCCTTCGACTCAGTTTCAAGCATGAAGTCGGGCCGTGTGATGCACACTGCGCCCAGCGCCTGCAGCGCCGCGTCTGCCACCTTCTCACCACCTGCTCAACCACAGTCAGGGGCATCTGCGTAGGTCTGCACTGAGCACAAGCGACTGCGCACTGAGGTGTACGTACAACCTGTCCTGCGAGAGCGCAGCGTGCATGACGTACTTTGCCAGCGTGTTCACCACATGCCTACCAGCGGGGAGGCTGTGGAAGGCGATCAGAATGGTCATCAGCTCCTTCAAGGTGGGCGCCTGGGCACCTGTCTTCGACTCCTCTGCAGCCGCTGTGTCAATGATGGTGCCTCCTGCGATACCAACTACAGGATGGATGCTGCAAGTCCACATATAACTACACCTGGAGCGGCAATGAAGTGGCCAGCACAGTAACATGCTGCAAATGCGCACCGTGACGAGCCAGCTGACCAAGCACAAACAGTGTGCGCATGGCATTGGCACGGGCCGCATGCAGCTTTGCAGGCGGGGTGGCGCTGTCAGCAATCGTTGCCAAGATGCTGCCTGGCGCCGCCTGTGGGGGCAGAGCACGCCTGATGATTTGAGACATTCACAAGCTGTGCGATTTTGTCATCATTGAGTCGCATGCAGTAGCTGCGAATTGTCACCTGGAGGTTGTTGAAGGCCCGGGGGCTGGGCCCTGCCAAACGATCCACATAGGAGCCAGCCAACCGAGCCATGGATGCTCCTGCCTGCAGTACAGCCATGTGGGGTGACGCTGCAAATCTGCCATGTTGGCGGCATACGGACTGAACGTGCACAATACTGCATGTGCTGACTGTTCATATGTTTGTCATGCTCCTTCCCAAAATGAACGATTGTTACCCTGGTCGAGTGGCGTGCCAGGCCCGCCAGGGTGCAGCAGGCCACCTGCACCACCTGCAGCGCATGTACACCCTCACGTTTGGACATGTGCTAACCCGCTTGCAGCCCAAGCACGATTTAGGCGAAATCACCACTTCAGAGACCGAACAAATGCACCTGTGAGTAGAGGTGCCGCTGGATGAGGCTGACCAGGTCCCTCTCCAACTCGTCACATAAGCTTCTGCAGGGGAAGTGCACAATGTCTGCAATGAGAAGCCGTGACGCCTCGAGGACTGCACTTGCACTGCTGAGAGTCGCTGCGCAGTGTTTGGCGGCGCGCACTTGTCCACATGGTCCAGGCGTGACAGCAATGCAGTCAAGAGTGACATGATGCAGAGCAGGCACTCCGCCGCACGCTGCTTCAGCTCTTTGCTGCCTGCTGTATCATCCTGTGCAGAACGCAGCTGTGACATGAAGAGTCAAGTTCCTACAAATAACCTGAGCAGCAGTGCACCTTCCAAAACTGAGACAGCATGGAGGTATGGCATGGTCACAACGAAGCATGTACTGCACATCCACCCAGGCACCTTCAGGTAGGGCGCCAGTGCACGCACGAACTGCGCCTCATCCTTGGAGGGCATGCACAGTTTGGGGTCGGCCAAACCCAGTGCATGTAACGCCTGCAGATCGCAATGCCTGCGGTGATGACTGTAAAATCTTCAACCCAGGCTGACAAAGCCTGCCACTGCTGTCCTCTGATCACCAATAGGGGCGGGAAGGCTTGCAGGACGGGGGCGTCGCTGCTGCTGTCATGCGCTGCCAGCACCGCCTCCAGCAGCTGCTGGCCAAGCTGGGCGCCTATGCTGCTCCTCTTGCCGCCCTGTTGAGAGAGCAACAAAGTTGCTGCAGCGCTTGACAAGTGCTGCGCCTCCACCTTGTTGTCGCACGTGGTCACGCTGCGTACAGCTCAGCAGGCACAAGCGTGCACCTGCTCTTTGCGCACAGCGGCGGACACGACGGCGACCAGCGGCTGGTCGTCATCAAGAGGGAGCCGGATGGCGGCCCCTCCCCTGTCATACACCGCAGCCGCGACCTCCGCCAGCTGCGCGGACCGCTCTATGGCCGAGGGCTGTGCGCCTGCAACGAAGTGCAAGTGCTTCAGCATGCGCAGCTGATTTGATGTCGCTCCCGGCCAGAAGGCGCACTGGGTCAATGGGGCCATGGTCACAGGGTTTCACCGCACAACCACACCTGGCGAGAACCACAGGCTCTGGAAGACCTTGGCGACCAGCTCACGCACGCTCTCCTCGGGGTCTGCGCAACGCTGTAGCACCGCCACACACGTCTCTGTCGCCCGTGGGAAGTCTGGCAGCCTGCGTGACTCGACTGCCTCAGCTTGACTCTGCCCGACGCCCCAACGCAAACCTGACAATGGGGACCGTCAACATCACCTCAAGCTGCAAAATTGCAACGGCAGTCCCACACCTGATGCACGACTCCCACAGGATGGTGAGCGCGCGCTTGCGCACGCTGGTGCCCGCGTCTCGCGACGACTGGATGAGCATGTCCAGGTACGCCGCCGCCAGCTCGGGGTCATCGCCGATGTGGCTGCCCAGCAGATCCACTGCCGCCTCCCGCACGGACACCGCCTCGTCCTGCAGCTCATGGCACGGATGGCTATGGCAGACTTCACGCTCAGCAGTGGTACCACCCAGATCACAAAGGTGCCAGGCGTGTGATGCATTGAGGAGGCAGTACCTGCAGGGCGTGCGAGACGCCGTCCTGCACCTCGTCCAGCCCCAGCACCTGACGTGACGCCTGCACCACCGCCTTGAGCGCCTTGACCGCCTTGCAGCGGACTGTGGCGCCCTGCAGCGAAGCGACACCACTGATATGACCGGATGTGCATGTCATGCCCCTGGCTGTTGGTATGGTCTGGAAGACCATGTGCACATCTTGTTCATCGGCTGGCACATTTCAGAGCGTATGCGCTTCACCTGCTGAGAGGCATCGATGCATGCAAGCAGCCACTTGAGGATGTGGCTGCGGCCGCGCCCAAGCAGGCTGTCCTGCACCAAAGCTCTCCCTAGCCGCACTGCATCCTCAGGTGTTAGGTCTGCATGTACGAACAGGCAGACGTCAGCACGACATCTTCACAGTTGGCCAGGCACCCCAGAAGAATAGCTTCTGGCGTGTAGTGGCTTTGCTTAACGATGCTCCGCTGCAAACCTATGGCTGGTCCAGTATCCAGACGGTCGAGCAATCTTCGGTGGGCGACTAGTGACTCCCGAAGCTCGTCCTCGCCTGCGTCCTGCTTCTGAAGCGCACACACCTGCTGGCAGCACACAGCGCCATTATAGAAAGCTTCAGACCTGCCACTGTGGTCGCAGACTATGTGTACGAGTGTGCAGTTGGGAAAGGAACCTCATACGAGCGCGTGGGACAGAGGCAGACCTCCTCGAAGAACATGCGGCAGACAGTGAAGGTGGCAGCTGAGCCTGCACTAGCATCGCCGGCTTGCGCGCCCAGCGACAGGTGCTGCAGGAGCATGGTCTGCGCCGCTTGGAGAGCACTCTGCTGACGGGGAGACACGGGGTTCTCCTCCATGTCACCTGCACAGTTTGCTTAGCTGGTCGACTTGTATTTGCAACCTGCATAAGCGTTGCCAGTGCCACCAGCATTTTGCAACTGTGGGGTTATGTTGCCAGAATGAGCTGTGCACACAAGGTGCAGACACTTCCTCAGGCCCTATTCCACCTGCTTGCACAGATGTCGCAGCAAGCCAGGCAACATCGCCGTCTGCAGCCTCCTTGTCTGCCCACAGCGCCTTAGCAATGCAGCCTAGTTGCTCCACGACCATCTGACGCACAGGCTGCAACGTGCAATCATGCAGCAGCTTAACACACGCCCAGCATGCCTAAGGCACGAACGATCAATGCATACACAAGCAATACATCGTGCAGATTCTGTATACATCACGCACTTGACTGCTGCTGGCAAGGCCAGTGCTGCCATTGAGAATGCCCACGCCACGTGTCAGCAACATGCCTGCTGCCGGCCACTCGGGCAAGTTCAGGACGGCCAACAAATCTGCATGCAAAGTCAGACATGTCATCATAGACACCATTTGCTGCACAATCCAATGCTGTCAGAAACAACATTGCACATGTACCACGCACCTGCCACAACGCGCTCCACCCACAGCTTGAGCTGCGCGTCCCCCTCGTTCTTCACGCCGGGGTTGGCATTCAGCCTGTGTGCAGGTGAACATGCTATCAACACACGAGTACCAACGATTGCTGTGCTGCCTTACCAGGTGCAAAGTCACAGCAGTGAGGGCGAAAGATCAGCATACTGGTGCTCGGCATGTTCTGCTCTCGTGCTCGCACCTGTCCAGCTGACCATTCCAGAACGCATCTGCCCAGAAGATTGCTGGCGAAAAGCATCCCCGCAGGGCCTCAGCGGCAGTGTCCATTGTAGGCAGCGCCACACAAGCCTACAGACAGGATGTCCGAGGGCGTTGCAGGGACCCGCAACAACAGACCCTGTGGTGCAGAGTATCAGCAAGGAGCACAGGATGCGCGGCCAGTGCAGGGCCACCTGCAGCATCTGTAGCACAAGCGAGGTGACGATGTGGACGGGCGGCTGCTGATCCGGCACCAGCGCCGTGGCGCGGGGCACAGCCTTGGCGGTGTATGCATGTGGGAGCACGCCTCCCACCAGCTCCTCCATGATAGCGCCCCTGTGCTGCGGCATGTGTTGGAACACAGCCACCAGCACCCCTGCACAGCACATGTGCTCACATTCACATGTAGTTGCCTGCCGTAGGTCCCCGCAGCTTTGAGTGCTGCAGCTCGGGTCATGCAGCAGGGTTCATGACGTGCATGCTGAACAGGTGTGCTGCTGTCCCCATGCAGCAACAGCGCATGGTGATGGCAGCGCATGCCGACCTGCTGCTTGGACGTGCAGCAGTCGGAGGTGGCTGACCGTCAGCGTGGCCGCACAAGCTCGCAGCAGCGGGATCAGCGCTGTCGGCGCAACTGCGCTGCCGGACAGCAGCTGGGCCAGCAGCTCTAGCGCTGAGCCGAGCCGCCCTTGGAGTGCGTGCGCCGCCTCAGGCACCCTGAAAACCCTCAGCCAGCTTCAGAATCGATGTGAAACGCTTGAATGCCTGTACAAACTTGATGCAATCGCGTCAGCGAACGACAACCCCGACCAGATGAGTAGCAGCACACACCGTGCCGCTGGCTTGGCATCACCCTTCTGGCCTTTGCGTGCGCTGCCAGCCTTTACGTCTGCGGCATCTGCAAGTCAGAACTTGCTCATCACTGATCAGCCATGATGCACATGGATGCACATGCTGAACAATTGTGCCGTCCAACGAGATTTGAAAGTACACCTTCGCTGGCCAGGTTGGGTCGATGCAGGCGCTGCAGCCGGGCGTCATGAAATGCCAGCACATTCTGCAGCAGATGATGCCGCAGCAGCGCGCATGCCTGCGCAAGAATGACGCATTTCACCCCAGGTCATGACACCATACTCTTTGGTGGCACCATCGGAGCGTCCTCGGCCAACTGGCTTCACCCAAAGGACAAGTCTCAAGTCGCTGTTGTCCTTGAAGCGGGCCTCTGACCTGATCTAGCGCCTCCTCTGGGACTGCATGCCGCGGCACGCCTGCTGCTGATGCGATGCCCAAGATTGTCACAGTGGCGTCCATTGAGGCAAAGATAGCGGCCACAGCATCCAAAACCTGGAGGGCAATAGCATGGCAGTCATGCCTGCAGGTCGTAAGCCCACAACACGCCACACAGGTGATGGACTGGAGGAAGCTCTGTGGATCTTGTAGCTCCGCTTGAGGACTCACATTGCTGTCTGCAGTCGGCACAAGAGCGTGTTCTGCTGCCTTCGTGCATGCAGCCAGTGCCAGCAGCAGCCGCCGCAGCAGTGCAGCGTCCACCAGCCTGACAACATCTGCAGCCCGGGCACGGCCCACTGCCTCTGCCAGGGACTGCAGCCCCTTGGCGGTATGGTGCCTGCTATCCTGGGTGTTCATCCGGCCACTGCTTGGCGCAGCATCATCATGCTCCAGAAATGCAACGACAGCACTGTCGAATGCACCTGCAGCATGGCAACCGTTTGGCGATATGCATTGGCTCAGCACGGGGTTGTACTGTTGCAAGGACATGCATCAGCAATGCGATGGTACACCCTTGCCTGCTTCATCTGCAGCAACAAAGGCAATGGGTGCCACTCGCGCAGGCTTGCGGGCACTGCGCTTGCGCCTGACAGGCGCGGGGAGTCCCTCATCCACCTCCATCGCTGCAGACGCTGACGGGCTGGCCTGCGCATGTACCAGTCTCGTTCAGCCTCAGCCACGTCTTTGCTGGGGAGCTTGACACTTGCGGTGCCAAGCGCATGCAGATGATGAAGGCAAGCCTGCCTGGGCAGTGTTCGCAGATGGCGGGGAGGCTCTTGCATCTGCAGCGCCTTGCAATGGCGCTGCAGCAAGCGTCAGGTGCCGCTTTTGCAGTGGTGGCAGGGCTGGGCCCACATCTGCAGGAGCCCACCAAAGCCTCACAAACCCCTTACCACACCGCACGCATGCATGCATGCATGCATGCATGATCAAGAACATCACAGGCGAAGGACTCACGCCGGACGACATTTTCTAGTGCTGCCGGGTGCTGTGCCAGCAGTGCAGCATGCAGTGGCCCGCAGGGCTCCGCCGTAGCCGGCAACATGCTGCGAGCCTCGCTGTTTAACGCATCACAAGGCTTGTCAGCTGGCTATCGCCTTGCTGAGGCAGGTCAGAATGCATGAGTGCAAAATTTGTGTTGCGAGATCAGCCAAAAGCATAGCTGTGGCGCACATGTAGGAGAGGTCAGCAGACTGCAGCATGCTGGCCGCCAGCTCCAAGAAGGAGGGATCCTGTGCATATGCAGCCGCGGCTGCTGGCGGCATGTCAGTGAATGCAGCGCTGGGCGGCTGCGCCGCTTGCGGGAGAGGCAGGTGCGGCAGCGCATCCGTGTACAGTAAGTTGGTCAGCCGCGGTGCCGACCTGAACTCTAACTCATGCACGCCGTTCATGTTGGGTGATCTTCAGCGCATCAAGGATGCGCCTGCAGCCTCTTCGACAACTGATGATACAGATCAGCAGAAAGGTGCATACAGGAGTAGGCTGCAAGACGACCTGCCTGTGACAGTTTCGAGACTGACCAAGCACATGACATCTGACCGTCCAAATCAGACCGACACACGTCCTGAGCAATGCGTTCAAAACATTCAAGCCTACTCAAAGCCGAGCCCTGGCTCAAGCTTGACTTCTCAGCAAGCAAACGGCAATCGCACTGCTGCTGTGCATGCTGTGGGCTGGAGCCGGCCCAATCGATTGAATACTGCTGTATGATCGGATGCTCCGATCAGCATTCTTTCCCATCGAGCTGTGTCGTGGACAAGCTCGGTCAGACCTGAGCCAGCTTGGACACATTAGCACATGTGCGCACCCGCTCCGTGTCTAGATTGCATCCCACGCACCTATCGCGCTTGATAGCATCGTTCCACAATCGGCATCGCCCAATACCTTCCAAGTGGAATAGTGTGCACTCAGCATCCGGTCGTGCATTGTCGGACACCGCATAGTTAGCGGCTGAGCCAGCAAAAGAACTCTTCTATCTGGGTCTCACATGGTTCTCTGATGCACATAAGGAGTGCCTGACTACATCAACGCTGTCCTTTGCGCCTTGGCTTGCAGCATTGCTTGCTGGCAGCCACGCTGAAGCCTTTGGCCAATATACATGACGCTGTCCACGGTTTAAACACCGGCTTGGAGGTATAATATAACATTTGAAACATGGGGGAGGATGATGCATGTCCACAGTCTCCGCCGCCGTCCCCGCCGGAGCGGGGCCTGGTGAGGGACATCTGCGCGACCGGCGTGTGGCGCATCTTCCCACTGACGCTGCTGTATGTCATCGGTAAGTTGGCATACATACGATACACACAACTGCACAGCTTTTAGTCTTCACGCTATTTTTCAGCTGCACGCTGCGCATGGAGCACTGACAAGGTGCTTGCCCTGTACAGGCATTGCGATGATTGCTCCGCAGGTTAGCGAATTTGCGCAGTGATCATGCGCATTGTGCAAATGCCACTCATTTTGTGTCGGACATCACGTAATGTGTGCGCGCACCATCCACACTCAACAGCGGTTGCTCTCATGCAGTTGCCTGCCCTGCTGCTTGACTTCATGGCCAGCCGGCGTGCCGGCTCCGAGCTTCATTGTGAGGACTTTCACCCGCACAAGCAGCCGCCAGATTGCCGCGATGCGTACTCAGATGTCGTGTGGTGGAGCACATCCACCTCGTTCTTCACCAACTCTGTGCTGACATTCCTAATGGTGAGCGCAATCTTTGTGAGGTTGCAAAATGCAAGCTACAGATCAGGTTGTAAAGAGGGTCATACCTCTTCACAGGCTGTGGCCAACACCTCATCCACAACAAGCTGCTTGACTCTCGTCTTCTGCAATCACACACGAAGGAGTGGGTCACACACTGCAGGCGCCGATGGTGGGCACATGGAGCGATGTCATGGGGCGGCGCCCATTCTTGCTGGCGTCCATGTGCCTTGGCTCGCTGCCCCTGGGCGTGCTGCTGTGCCACCTGACACTCGGCACCTCGCTGCTGTTCTACTACCCAGCCAGCGCATTTGGCGGCCTTGTGTCGATCATCTCGATCTGCCTCGCCTACATTGCAGACTTGCTCACACCCTGCTACAGGTGTGCCTCTGGCACCTCATCAGGTCACTGCATGGCTGGATGTGTCTGTACATCTATTGAGGACGTTGCAAAGCAAGCGGCAGTCTCACGACCTACGATTCTCGCTTTCACTTCCCAGGGCAACGGGTTTTGGTGCTCTGATGGCATCTTTCAGCGTTGGCATCTTAATTGGGCCGGCGATTGGCAGCCTGCTGTCCCCTCTGACAGCCACATACGGCGCCTGTGCCTGCGGGCTGCTGTGCGTCGCGTACGTGTATTTCTTCGTGCCAGAGTCCCTGTCGCCCGAGGCCATGCGAGAGGTGGGTGTGTCCTGCCGATTGATCTGGGTCAGCAGAGCACCTGGGAGTGCACGTTTGACCATGACACAGCAGCAGTTGCTCATGACAGATGTCCAGCATCTTGCAATAAAACACATGCCGCGTGCATGCTGCTCTGCAGGCACAGCAGCTGCAGGACAGTAGCAATGCAAAGGCGCTGGGGCACACAACTGGGTTGCGCATCCTGTTCCGCTCCAAACTATTCAAGCGGCTGACGGTGTGTTGGATGCTCTATCACCATGGGCCAGTGCTCTGCAGCCCGCTGTGGTGTGCGGTGGTCTGTGATTGACAATTGGGTGTTCTTGTTTGCGAGATCTACCAAACACTGATGCTGTCCTGCAGATATGCCTCATGGTGTCGGGCATTGTGACAGACGGACTGGGGGACCTGCTCATCCAGTACTTCAAGCTGCTGTTCAACTTCACAGTGCAGGATGTGGTGCGTCCTCACTTCGCCATGGTGCCTGATGGCAGTCTGCATGCACTGTCAGACTGCGCAAGCCGCCCAACGCCGTCCGAGTAGCAGGAGCGGTGATACAGCTGGAGAGCTGGACTCTTGTGATAAGTATGCTGCTTCCTGGACTGCAGACGCTGGTGTTCGAGATGTTCGGCGTGTGCGGCCTCCTGGTCCAGACGGTGGTGCTGCGATACATGCTCAAGTGGCTGGGCGAGGCGCGTGTGCTCACCGTCGGGCTGACAGCCGCGCTGCTGGAGATGCTGCTGGTATCGTTCATCACCGCCAAATGGCAGGTAGGGCGCCGAGCCTCAGTCGTGCTGTGTCTGCAACTGTGTCTGCCATTGAAGCGACGGCGGTGCCCCTCAGCTGAGGGTCTCATGTCCCTGATGCATCAGAACTGTATAGCCTGACACTCTCACCTCCCGCAGGCCTTTGGAGTGGTGGCGCTGGGGTCACTGGGCGGCATGTCCTTCCCGGCAATCAGCAGCATCAAGGCCAACAACGTGGCTGACAGCGAGCAGGGCACCATCCAGGCAGGTTTCACGGCTGTCTTCTGCTGGTGGTCGTCATGGTGCCTGCAGTGCTGAGCAATCCTCTGCACACCCCTGCTGGATGCAGCTCCAGAATTTGCACACCACGACGTGTGCAGGGAGCCTTGTACGGAGCCAGGGCGCTGGCGACTGGCACCGGTCCGCTGATGTTTGCAGCCATGTTTGCGGCGTTCACGAAGACAGACAGCCCGCTGCCCTACTTCCCCGGCGCGCCCTTCCTTCTAGGCACAGTGCTCATGACAATCGCCATTGGCTATTCGCTGACCATCGACAACAGGTAGCTGCGGTTCGCTCTGTGGAGGCTCCCTTTGACCGCACTGCCCCTGGCTGCTGCGTATGCAGTGCTGCGTGAACATCTGCCCTGTGCTGGCCTCGTCTGAAGTGCTACGTGTATTGCTGCAACAAGTGACTAATGGTGTAAATGTGCAGCGCTGCCCGCGGCAATGGCAGCCTGTCAGCACAGGCGCAGACGGATGCTGGTGATGACCTAGAGGCGCCACTGATGCAGCAGCAGCAGCAGCAGCACCCGCAGGAGCACCTTGCAGACTTGCCGCTGCCAAACCAGGTGAGCATGATGTCGATCACCGTGTAGGGTTGCTTTTGCCAACGCATTCTCTCTTGATCCACCGACCCGATGTTGTGAGCGGTGACAGCCGGCCGAGGCATCTGCTGCCTTTGCAGGGGTACATCGCGCAGGAGGCGGTGGAGGCACTGCTGCTGGACAATGAGCATGTCATGCACGACCGCCGCAACCGACATAAGCCGCCCGACACCTAGACTCTAATGAGCGGCCAGATGCAGGCGTCATGTAGGAAATGCAAAAAAACTGGCAGGGTACCCAGCGAGTCAACTGCAGCATGTCGAAGGTTGTGTGAGCGGTGCTCAGACAGTCCGCCGTGAAGCTCCAGCGTTCGATAAGTTCGAGAGTGCAACGAGCAGGGCTACAGCGTGCGAACATTCATACGTCCCAGCAAAGTGTGTTATTGCATGCTGGGAGGTACCTAATCACCTGAACCCAATGTGGATGTTTGCCATTTGTGTGCGGCATCTGGCTTGTCAAATTGTCTGCATATGCTATGTGCTGTCTTGAAATGCGATGTGAGTCGTCATCCTCCAGGAGGCTCATGTGTTTGGCGTCAGTTAGCAAAGGGATTCATGTAAATACTCGTAGGCGGGCCTATAAGTGGGCCTTGAGGAGGACCCTGGATGTTACCATCAGTCAACCTTGGAATGGCCGTGGCCACGTGCCGTTATCAACTGGGGTGTGCACAAACTTAAAGCTGCAAACCTTGAACCATGTCCATCGTGTCTAAAAGCGTATGCCAGACAGCATGGACCAGAGTCTCCGTCACGACGCCGCAGTCTGCCACCAATGCGGGGAGTGTGTTCCTGATGACACTCGAGAAACCCAGATTCACTCGAACGCGCCACAATCGTCGCAGTCAGAACATGAAGCTGTTAACCGTGATGAAAAAGGGAGCTCGGAAGGTCAGCAGCCTGCCGATAACCACCTTCTTGTGCACGGCGACAGCCGGCTGGGCCACCTGTTTGCGAACGGCGCCAACGGCAACACCTTGCAGCAGCGGGTGCTGCTGCGTCAGTACATCAGCGAATGGATGGCTGCAGCGAAACAGAAATATGGCGTCAACATCCTGCTGGTGAGCATGCCGTGCTGCATGCGCAACCAGAGCTAGACCACTGCTGCGAGACAGTCAGCATTCTGGCAAAGATCGCTGCCTCATTGCGACCACACTTTGCCGGCGATGTGTTTGTGACGGTCGTAACCGCAACCTCATTGCAATCTGATCCACGTGAACCCAGGACCTTGACGACTGGCCGCGGGAGCACGAGCGCGCCGAGGATGTGGGGCGGGCGCTGGCGGCGCTGGGGCCGGCGCTGCGCAAATCCGTAGCCATCAGGAAGGACAGACTAAAAGACCTGCACATCCGGTTGCTTCCGGCGCGCTACATGTTCTACATTCAGGTGCACGATGTGCTGCCCGTCAGCAGCGTGGCCTGTGCGCTAAGAGAAATCTGTTAAGGAGCTTCTGCAAATCAAACGATCTCGATTGCAATAGCAGCCTAAAAGACAGCAACTTTCACAACCGGTGCGATCCATGGTTGGTTGGGGTGCAGGGGACAGAGAAAGTCGACTGCATCTTGCCAGACACGGGAAAGGTGGCCACAGGCTGGAGCCAACGTGGCCTGTCTGATGGCGGCGTGCTGCACATCCGCGGCAACCCTGCGGTGACTGCTGGAAACATGGCCATGTCACGTGGCTGCGCATGTCTGATCGTCGGCCAGACTGTTCACTTCGTGTGTATACATGCCAAAGGACATCGAGCAGGCATTTGCCCATTTGGACGTGAGAGTGGCTGCAGAGCGGCGGGCATCTGTCATGCAGTTGGACACCATGGCCAAGTGCGCTGCATGTCGTCGCTGCAGTTTCAGGAAAGAGTGCACTCGGTGTGGTGCCCTGACAGCCTGCAAAGGAGTGCTTCGGTGCCGCAAGTTGACAACAGGGCCTGTGAGAGCAGCAATGTCCTACATTTTATGTGGTACAGGCAGTTGCAGCTGGCGCTTTGCGATGTGCTGCGGGTGCGGTTTGTGATCCATGATGACAGCAAGTATGCGCAGCCGACCGCCATGCAGATGGTGGAGTTCTGCACCCGCATGCTGCAGCTTCCTGCACACTGGGTGCGCACCAACCTCGAGCATGTGTGATCGGAGTGTGCACAGACACACTCAGCGGCTGCACAGGAAGACTGCTGAGTGACACTGCTGTCACAGTGTCTGCCAATAACTTGCAACTCCTGCCAGGACCCGCTGGAGAGGTTGCCAGAGCTGGGGCTTGCGCTCCGAGTGTACAGCAATGACCGCTGGTGGCGGCCGCTGGGTATGCCCGTCGCTGCGCTGGTCGACTCCAGAATTTTCGATGTGAGTGCGCCCATCTCGAATTGGCATGCGAGCCCATACATGCAACAACAGCGCAGAGGACACTGGTACACTTGTGTTGTTTCGGGTTGGCGTCATGCGCACTGTGCTTATGGGAGGCCATCGTCTCTATGTACATGAAGCACCAACGAGGCTTTCTGCAGGTGCGCCACGATTGCCCTCCGGCACAACTGCTGGCGTCACTGCTGGGGCTGCACCGTCGCCTTGAGCAGGAGGCGCAGGCAGCCAAGCAGCACGGCATCCACATTCGAGAGCAGGACGACACTGATGGCCAGGGAGGACACGAAACTACGGGAAGGCAGCGGCAGAAGAAGCAGCAGCATCAGCAACAGGCGCCAGCAGCACAACCTCCCAATGACAGGAGAGTAGTGGCGGAGGTGGCAGTGGCTGTGCCAATCCCCGCCATACTCGTAGCAACGGTGGTCAAGGTGCGCTGGGAAGCGGAAGGTGCTGATAGACTCTGGCTCGTATCATTCAAGTTTGAGGAGTAGGAGGACCACATGGTAGCGGTTGGAGTGCATCTCAAAGAAGCAAATGCCCCCAGGATGGGTTATACAACTGCATCATCCTGCGGCCGCAGGCATGCCGGAGTGCAGGCGGCCCCCAGGTGCCTCACAAGCCGCAAAAAGGGCTGGGAGGCGTCCTCCAGGCCTGGAGCACGGTGCGGCTGGGTCCGTCATATGCACTCCATGTGACGTGCCGAGCCGGAATCGATGTGCTATCCTACCACAGGGTTGTGCGGGGTTTCTCGGGCAGTTGGGTCACATGATGCAACCTCCGAGACAGCATCAGGCAGCTGCGTGCTCTTATCGAGTATGTTGTGCACAGTCATTATGGAGGACATGAGACATCAGGCCTGGCACTGTTAATGGTAAGCCAGCATGTCAGCTGTTGCAATCTATGGCAATTTATTTTATGCGGCTGATCGACAACCTTATAGAGCACACTTTGAAAGCAGCTGCAGAGATACGGTGCACAACTAGATAGAGGCTGACACTAATAAAGATTGACAATGGCGCGCATCAGCGCATCAGCGCCGCCTTTTCTTGCTGCTACCACGGCGCGGCTTGCTGGGACCGCGCTGCCGTCGCTGCTGGATCTGCAATGTGATCCGGTCCTGCACGCAGTTGAGACATCGGTCTCCACCAAGCAGCTTCTGGCTTTTCACACTGAACACAAAGAATGGTGGCTTCAGTCCACATAAAGTGTGAACAAGCAGTACTGTTGTCGGCCTTTCGAGCAGTGCTAGCTAAGTAATCAGACTTACCAGCTTGGCGTAGGTGTCACGCAAGCCCAAGCGGCTGATGAGCTGTGCATAGACTCCAAAGTCCTTGCGCCGCAGGTACTGCAGCAGCGCTCGTCTTTGCGCGATGACAGCCTCTAGGCCGCGGCGGCTGGCATAGTCCTTCTTGTGGATCCGCATATGCTCCGCAAGCTGAGTGATGCGTGTCGTCAGGCGTGCCACTGCATCGCAGATAGATGTCAACGAGTGGCAGTTATGCTTTCGAGGGCAGTCTTCCAGGATATGTTGAAGGTACCTTTCTGTTACTGCATGCATTTCAAGGTGGTAAGAAACATCCCCACGCAGCCTCACCCTGCACTTCTGAGGACCCAGTGTCGCCGTCAAAGCGCTGGAAGACGAGCATCGCCTGCCGCAGCGCGACCGCTCGCTGCTCAGCTGTCGACGCTGTCTCCTCTGACAGGTACTGCAGTGGTTGGGCTTGACACGTTAGCCACGCTGGCTGGCATTTGCCGCTTGCGAGCTCATGAAAGACATGCTGATGAAAGACTGTGCAGGCTGAGCAGGCTGAGACCCATGCTCAGTCTGGCCGCTACTGCATGCAGTAAGTGTATTCATCAACGCCCACCTGTTGCACAAGGTCCAAGCGAGGCGGCGGCAGCCCCTCTGATGCGGGCGCCTGTCCCATCGCGCCGCCGCCCCGCAGCAACGAGTCGGCCAGCGGCGGCCGCCGCTCCTGCTCCAGCTGATGCACGAAGCGCCGGATGTCCGGGCTGTATGGCTGGTTGAAGCGGTGCGGGTAGCCGGGCTTGCCGGGTGGTCCGGGACCGGCGCCGCCTCCGCTGCCGGTGCCGGCATTGCTGCCGCCAACGCTGTCACCGACACCGCCCCTGGGTGATGACGCCTGCTGGCTGTCAGACTCGCGCATGGTCTCGTCAGCAGCAGACACGCCGTCTGGGGCCGACGTCGCCAGGTGCCGTGCTGCAACGCTGCAGCCTGCATGCTGGCCCGGCGCAAACGCTCTGGCCGCCAGGGCGCAGGTCCGTGCAAGAGCGAGCAGCGCAGGCTCGCCTGCATGCCGCAATAGCGCCTGCATTGCTGCTGATACAGCCTGCCAATGGTTGGTTTTTTCTTAGCCACACCAACCTGAGCTCCACGACTGGCTTGCTGGTCCAGTCTGCTCACAGCAATTGTGCAGAGCCAATCACTGCGCTGTCACTGCGTCACGTCGTGGGCGAAGGCATGCATGGAAGTCCTCAATCATGCTAGCTGCGCTGCATTGCAATGGCGCAATGTATCGCAATGTTTGCTGCGCCTGCTGCAAGCCGGGGTTTATGCTGCAGGGCAGGCGTTCCTGGTTGCCAGTGACCTCCTGAACCGGACTTGCTGAACATGCTTTCAATCACGTGGGACTCAACTGCATACTTCAACCTCGTTTCGACTGGAATCCTGAATTCACAACATCCGGATGCCTGATGGGCCTTGCGATGCAGCCCCCCTCCCGCTGCTGAATACTTCATGAAAGTGCGCACTAGCCAACGCTGCTGAAGTCGAGGCTGCGCTGTCCCTGGGTTCCACACCATTCCTGCTATTGGTGCCTGACGCCTCTGCCAAGCCACTACCCTCAGCTACCGCCGCACCGCAAGCGGCTGGCTGCACGCCATTGCTGTGCGCTGGCTCGCAGTCAGCGGCTGCTGCATGCGCCAGGTTGTCGGATGATTGGCCTGTTGCCAGTGGGTCTGCCACCAGTTGAAGGGTGCCATCCACGACGCCCGCCACCAGGCCCTTGAGTCGCTCCCCCGTCTGCAGCAGCAACCACATGACTCTACGAGCCAGACTCTACGAGCCACTCTCTGTGCCCAGAGGACTCGGCAAATTACGGCAGCATGACAGTGCTCCATCCCATTTTTCATCGAACTCGTACAGCTGAGCAGGGCACATCGGTAGCCAACCTGGCCAAAGTCCGGCTCGGCATTGGCCTCCAGCAGCCACACCCGCCAGTCCGCATCCACCATCAGATCGAAGCCGAACAGCTCGAAGCAGCGCGGCAGCGGGAAGAAGGTGAGCTCGTGCGACACCGCCTCCAGGCACTCGCCTGTTGGCAGATGGACATGACGCCATCACTGCCCCTGCACCAGTCTGCTGCGCTCCAGCCCCAGATGCCGGGACGCTTCCTTTGAGCTCTTGCAACACATCAGATGACGTGACAGGACACAGCAGTCAGATACAGATACAGTCAATGGGCCTTCGGTTGCACACCAATAACAGCGAAGCACTGCCGCCTGACCGAGTCCAACCGGTCCTGTGCTTCTGCAAGTGGCATGCCCTCCGCCGCCAGTGCCTACAGTCACAAAAATTGTGGCGCATGAGCCCAACAACCCACGACTGGCACGGCCACCGTATTCAGGTGCGCTACTGCAGCCCACATGGCGTACGGGGTGGGCGCACCTCGGGCAACTCCGATAGCAGCCGAATGACATCTGCCTCGCTGTAGCTACTGCAGCCTGCACTTCTGCTGGTGGACTGCTGCGCTGCCCTGTAGGGTGTGTCGGGCAGCTCTGATGCCGGTCCTGCTGCCGCTGCTGTACCAGCCCTGTCCAGGCCTGCTGCTGAGTCCTCGCCCACAGCAGCGTCTGTCTGCCGGCAGGTGTTGGTCAGGTGCGCCGCCAGGTTGGACAGGTCGCTGAGGCTGGCGTCATAGCGATCACCCGCAAAGAGCGCCAGCATCTCACTGTACACATACACCCGGAGCTTCCCTGCACCATCACAATCGTTGTGGTGAAGCTCCTTTGCATGCATAGCATTGGCAGCGGCTGGTTGCAGAGCATATTTTGACCTGGCAAGGTGTCAAAGAGGAATGAGATAAAGGAGCGCACCCACACACAAGACATAAGCACGGATGTGGAATTTTCGCCCATCTACCAGAAGAGGATTGGCAACATACCGCTGCACCACCCATTCCCTCAGGTCTGGTGCCCCTGCGGTACAAAGTCACACTGTCATCGTGGTGTTTCTGGAGGGTGGACCACACGAGGATTGGTGTGATAGCATCAGGTGCACACGTGGCGGTCAAGTGAGGGTCTTGTGAGCCGCAAACCATCATATTGCTATTGGCACCGTGCACCTTCAAGGACGGACCGCAGGCCGGCGCAACTGTCGATCACTGCGATGCCGGCGCCCTGGTTGGTGATAGATGGCTTGACTATCCACACGGCGGACCCTGGCTCCATGTCTCGGACCTGCAGCAAAGCAGTCACGGTACTTACCTGCTGCCTGCCATGGATACACACAGTTGACATGCATGACATCCTGATGCAGCGAAGAGTTGTAGAACCCAAGCCCAAATCGTCGTCGGGGGACATGATGTGCACGCACCACTGCAACTGCTGTCTGTGAGATTGTCCAGCTGGCTGCACCTCTGGCAGGTCGCACAGCGCCTCATCGATGTAGTCCTCATCGTCAACTGACAGGATGTATGATTCGGGCACCGCGGCAGCCAGCGCGCCGCCGGGGTGCTTGGCAGCCCACTTCTTCATGTTGTGCGCGAGGTGCGCCTTGCGAATCAGCCCCTTGCGCATGCAGTAGCAGCTGGCTGCCTGGTCACCTGCAGCACAGCGGACGGCTATGTTTGATCGTCATGCCACCAAACCGTTGATTGGGGCTGCTCATGTTTGATTCCGAACATACACGGTGCGACTGGTGCTAGCAAGCAGCAACGTGCAGCAAATATGCAATCAGGGTCGATTAGTGTTGGCATGCCTGGGCACAGCCACCCCGAGCGCACCCTCATGGATGCGCTCCCAATCCATGCGCTCATACTCCCCCCAGTGCAGGTCGCTGGTCTCTGCTGCGGATGTGACGCCCTCACCGCTGCCAGTGTCTGCCGTCACCCGCCATGCCGGCTGCCGCCGCTGCAGGCCCTCGACGACCAGCTCCCTGCACGTTGATCAGCTGGAGTTTCACAGGCACACACCTCGAGTCCTCACGCACAGCGCAGCTTTCCCACGTATGTCAACATCTCACACACATGCCAGATGGCATCTTGCAATCTAGGCAGCATGATACATCACCTCAGATACTCGTCGTCAAGGTCGACGCTGGCATGCAGGGCCTGCATGCCAGGCCGCTTGAGGGCAAAATCATCATCGCCATCGACACCAGGCGGGTTCGCAGGCTTTGCGCTGCCATCTGCCACGAGGCGCTCATCCCACCAGACCATGACAGATTTGTGATATAGTGCTCACGGACCTCACGTATGCCCTTTTTCAGTTCCTCCTGACACACTGTGTGCATCATTGCCGCTGGCTGCCGTCATGCATGCCGCAGCTGGGTGTACAACCACCCTCAGAACAGCATGCAGGGACGCAAACAAGATAGCAACTGGTTCCGTTCTCAACACTTGTCACCCCAACGACGCCACGCTGCCCACAGGCACTGCAAGCAACAAATGATCAGATCTGCACTACTGCAGGCATGCATGTTGAACCTGCTGATCGGCCTGTTCGCTCACACCTCAGATTTGCAGTGTGATCAAGTGCAGACACAACCAGCAGTCAGTAAGAACAAATTATAGCGCAGGGCGAACCGCTTCTGCAGCGGCTTCTCACGCCACTCTTCTGCCAGGATCCGAAGTGACATCGATACTCGAGAGCGACATTGCAGACGTGTGTTCGTGAGCTCTACAGCCGGTTTGGTCTTGAGAGAGACACCCTGTTGCTTCTAAAGCGTTGCTCACCTGGCGCCTGCACGTGTTTGGTGGTGCACAGACCGCGCACAGCGACCGGCTGCTGGTAGACAGGCAGCTGTTTGCTGGGCTGGGGCTGCACCTAGTGCAAAGTTGGAGCACTCTATGTATAATCTGCGGTGACACCGGCAGCAGTAGGACGCGGGGACCCATCGGCAGCCGTCTGGCCAGCAGGGCGCTCCGCCGCGGCGCCTGCTGATTGGCGGCTGCCATGGTGCAGGTGCCCAACGTGCAGTCGTTCCGGGTGCCAGGATGCGGAGACCCAACCTTTGACGTCCTTACTGTGCGGTTGCACGGTTATTATGCCGTGGGATATGCATGAGAGACACCAGACACGTTTCTCACACCGCCGGTGCCTCTGCTGTTGCTGCAGGAGCAAGAGAATGCCTTTGCGCTGCGGTTCTTCCGCATCCGACGCACATGCCTGCAGATGTTGAGGGACAGGAGCTACCTGATCGCCCAGGTGTCGTGCTGCCCAGGGCCATTGACAGCTGCTCACATGGTGCCGCCGCAGCATTGCCGCACACTCTGTGCACGACGAGCCCTGAGCCATGCCGCCCTTGCACACGGCAGTGGTCACGTGTGAGTGACATGCTGCAGGAGGACCTGGAAATGGACCTGGAGGGCTTCATAGAGCGCTACGGGGCAGAGCCCGGCAAGGATGACCTCACCATCCTGGCTCCCAAGCAGGACGACCCCACCGAGCAGGTGCTGCAGCCAACGCCCCCCATCCAAGCGGTCTCAGACGCCAAGGGTGCTTCGTGCACCCTTGCTTGGAGCGGTGTGGTCGTGCTGCAAGCCCTGCCCGACATTGGGCGTGGGATGGCCTGCTGCACTTTGCAGCCGTTAAGGTGTATGGCCCTGCATGGTGCACAGAAGCAACAAGCATTTGCCGCAGTCGAGTCCCGTCTGCCTATCAGACACGGCACGGGTTGGTATCAGAACGGGCGCCCCCCTACCCAAGCCATGGGGGGCGCTCTCGGCAAACAGCAACACCCCAGTGGCGACATCAGCACGCTGTCAGCATGAGTGCTTGCTGCGGCGTTCGTCCTCGCCATACATGTGACATCAAGACTTGTGGCACAGTGATCGACGGCACGCCTAGTTGGCATTGTTGCCAGCAGGGGCCTACGGGAATGGCGTCCCGTTGCCATAACTCGTTAACCCCCAGCAAACCTGGTCAGGCACCTTTTCGGCTTCGCCTCCCCGCAGATCTTCGTGTTCTTTGCCGAGGACGCAAAGGTGGGCGTCAAGAGCATCAAGACGTACGCGGAGCGCATGCGCACCGAGACCGTCTCACGCGCCGTCATGGTCGTCCAGGTGTGTGGATGCCCTGCTGTATGGACCCTGCAGAACATCCGGTCATGAATTTGCACGCATGTGCAGCGGAAACGCCTTATGACCTGACAGGGCCCGCTGCAGCAGGCCTGGCAACTGTCCCCCTGTCCACATCAAGTTTGCGCGTGTGCGCTTCAGAATGTTCACACTGTCAAATGTCTTGTTGCCAAGGTCGTAGCCGCCTCTGCCTGCCGCTGCGCAGGTCCAGCTGACAGCCTTTGCCAAGCAGTGCCTGGCGGAGATGGCGCCCAAGTATGTAATTGAGGTGTTCCAGGAGGCAGAGCTGCTGGTGAACATCACCCAGCATGTGCTGGTGCCCAAACACCAGGTGGGAAACTCAACAAACACACCACTGTTGGGAGCTGAGGAGCCCTGCAGTAGCATGCGCTGCCAGAGCTTCGTGAGGTGGTCGTCATACAGCATGCCAGCCAAGGGTCACTGTGGTGTTTGCACGCTGGCAGGTGCTCACACCTGATGAGAAGCGCGCGCTGCTGGAGCGCTACAGGGTGAAGGACACGCAGCTGCCGCGCATCCAGTTCAACGACCCCGTCGCGCGCTACTACGGCATGTCCCGTGGCCAGGTGATACAACTTCAAAATTAGCTTGCGCCACTGGTGTCATGTCACCTTCATGCCAGCAGGTTGCATGTTGCAGGTTGGCATGTGCGAAAGTGGCACAGGTGCTTCGAGCACTCGTGTGCACATGTGGCGCTGCCATCGCTGCAGGTCGTCCGCATCGTGCGTCCCTCAGAGACAGCTGGGCGCTATGTGACATACCGCCTGTGCGTCTGATGGGATGCGGCCGCCATGTGCTGTAGACGCGAGGGCACGAACAGAAGGGTTTTAGAGACAGTCGGTTGACGGTTGATCTGCAGAGCTGTGACAGTCCGAGCCAGCTGCAAACGTGCAAGTGTGTGCTGTGGTGTGCTGCCACACTATGAACAGCAGCTGATGGTGCTGGCAGTTGCAAAGGTTGTCAAGCACCGAAGTTACAATCACAATAACGAATAAAGCAGCATCAGCTGATCTGTGTGTTTATGCAACACCGCGTCATGCCGTTGCGCATTGAAGCGAAAATCAGGCACGTAAATCAGGTAATCCTGAGCATAGCCATAGCTGTCACACCTCACACCATGCTGACTGAACGCACTGCGCCAAAACACAGTTTGGCTCTATGAACTGGACTACGCTATTGCTACGGGATCACGACTGCGTGTCCTGCGCTCCTAGTCTATGCTGACATCTCCTACAACTTCGTCATCTCCAGCAGTGAGGGCCTGAACGGCCATGTCCAGGTCAAAGTCAAAATCACGCAGCGACGGTCATCACGCATGTAGTTTGCAGCTCACTGGTACCGTGCCGGCGCTCGTCAGGCTGTGTGGTCCATATTGCACGGAAATCTAGAGCTGAAAGGCGCACTACACTGCCCGCCTGCGTCAGTGCTCTACATGCATTGGTAGTACCTGCAAGTGACACAACGTGAGAAAGTTATTCCATCATGACGCATGCCATCCTGCATGTGCATGCGAGGTTGCAGGGTTGGGGCAGGGTCACCCCTGTTGACATGTGGGCACTCAAGCAGCCGGTGTCATCACTCACCACTCATTCTGCCGCTGGCAGCTGCCACTTGCACATCCACTGCCCCACACGTTGTCACCACAGCTGACGTCCGAGGGGCAGTTACTCCTGTGCATGTGCACGCAGCTTGTTATTGTTTGATCTGAAAGGTGGTGTCCCGCAGCAGCGTCACTACTGCAGATCCGTGTGTCAGCATCAATTGCAGATGTCAGGCATTGCGTCAACACTTGTAATGTCCTCATAAATGATCCTCACCTGCCGCCGCACTGTGAGTACATGGGGAACGAGCGTGCCACTCTGTCAGTACCAGTGGGCGCCTGTGTAGGCACCGGCACTGGCGCCGACGTAGGTGTATCTGCCGGCAGGCACTGGTAGTACCTACAGCAGGTGGATATGCTGTCGTGACTGGTGCTGACACTTCATGCCAAAGGACGGACCAGGCTTGCCCTTAGTGGATAACCCAAGATCCATATTGTGCGGGTAAGGCCTTACCACTCGTTCTGGCGGATGCAGGCGTCACCAGACTCGCACTGTACACTCGGCCATGTGCCGTCATTGCAGGTGCCCTGCGTGTGCAGGACTGCAACTCTCAGTACAGGTACAAGCTCTCTAGAGGAGCAGCATGGATGCTTGCGCTGTGCAACAGTTGCGGCTGGGCCGTTTCGCACCGTGCAGCCCGCGCCCCGCCCCCCGCACTGCGAGTACCGACCCATCGTCTGCACAGTGGCCTGCTCCGGTGTCGGAGACTCTGTTGGCGCTGCCGTGGGCGCATCTGTGGTGGGCGCAGCCGTGGGCGTATCTGTGGTGGGTGCTGCAGACGGAGCCTCAGTGGTTGGGGCTGCTGTAGGCGCCTCGGTGGGCGTCGAGCTCGGCGCATCTGTAGGCGCGCTGCTTGGCGCTGCTGTGGGCATGGACGTGGGCGCTGATGTGGGGTTTGCAGTGGGCGCTGCTGTTGGGCTGGTCGGGGCAGTCGTGGCTGTGACGTCGGTGGTGGCCTCCCCGCGCCTGCACTGCCAGTACCTGGATGCACCACATACATACTGTAAAGTATCAAGCTTTCCAGTGCCTCGTGCAAAAGCCATTACATCAACCAGATGCAGAAGCTGGTGCTGGCCACTGCATGCCTGCAGTCCCAGCCTGCCAGCAACACATCCCACCACCCCGCCTGCTTGCTTGCTTATATCACAGTTGCATGACAGCAATCTGAGTGTGGAACACCCACCATTGGTCGGCGCGCACGCAGCCGTCGCCGGGGCCGCAGGTCCAGCCACTCCAGGGTGCGTCGGAGCAGGTGCCCGAGGTGGGGGTGCAGCCAGACTTGCCGCCGCACTGCGTCCATGTGGCCAGCAGCTCCGCAGCGAGCGGCGGGCTGCGCTCAGCAGAGGGTCAAGACCATCAGGGACCATGGCATGGCATGGGAGCCAGTGCGAGTGCACTGCTTAAGTATTCCGCTGGCAAGCTCTACCGAACAGAGCCCCACAAGCTTTGGTGGACTACGCCTGCAGCTGAGTGGCCGAGGGTGAGTTACCTGGGTGCGAGTGGTGGCGGAGAGGAGACGGGTGCTGATGGTGTGTCCGGTGGAGATGACATGGCTGCCGGCGGCAGGAGTGGTGGAGAGGAGACGGATGCTGGGGGTGAGTCTGGCGGTGGCGATGCTGCTGCTGCTGGGGGCTGCTGTGGCGCGTCAGGCACTGAAGGTGGTGGAGGCGGCGGGGGCGGCGACGGGGGCGGCGCCTTGGCAGTGAACGCCGGGGGAGGTGGTGGCGGGGGAGGAGGTGGGGGTGGCGGAAGGACCTCCTCTACAGCGGCGTCAGACAGCTGCAGGCAGCCATCAAATGACTGTTAGTCCCGGGGTCGTGGACACATGCAATCTCATGCTTCATTGCAGATCCTCGTGTCAGGGTGTGTAGGGCATCATGTATGCTGGTGTCACAGTGACACACCTGCGTGTACCAGGGCGCCAGTCCCACAGAAGCGAGGTAGTCGACCTTGTTCCACAGGATGGTCGTCCAGTCGTCATCAACCTGCCGCAGAACGAGAGCAGAACATCTCGTGAACACGTGGCACACAGTAGGCAATGGGGTAAGCCAGTCCAGGAGCACATGGTCACGCAGAGACACATCAGAGAACAGGATGTGCTGCGGGACTCACGATGCCACCGGTGTCGCCGCTGTTGGCGTTCCAGGCCCACCAGAACCAGGAGGTGACGGTGGCGTGCCTGCCGTCGACCGCCGCCCCGGTGTTGTTCATGTACAGCGCAAAGTCGTTGAGGCACTGCAGGCGGCAGAGGCGGTAAGGTCAGCCTCCGGTGGCAGGTGTAAGTGAACTGCTGCTGCTGGCAGCCAGGCTCAGCAACCGTTTTCCAAGGCATACGAGGCAAATGCAACACCAGTAGCTGATGTGCATAGCTGAGTGTCGTACCGCGATGTCCCGTCCGTCAAGGAGACGAGAGCCAAACTCGCCGATGATGACTGGGAACGTCTTGCACTTGCCCGCCTTTGTGCAAAACCCGCTGCCCTGCAGCCAACGCATGGTGTAAAGGGTGAGTGCCACATATTGCAGGGTGCAGGTACAGGGATAACAGCATTGGGTGTCAACTGTGCTCTTGCGCTGCAAACAAGTCTTTCATCGCACAAAATGCTGAATATGGTGAGGCATGTGCTAGCATGATCAGAAGCTGCAGTATGGTTTCGGACAGTCCACTGACCGTGTTGAAGTATCCGAAGGAGTAGGACAGCCTCGTCCAGAAGGCTGGCCCGGTGAAGGCAGACTGGGCACGGGTGATCGTGGGCGGGTACACATGCGGCGACACCACCACCCTGCGGTCCAGGGGCGCATGCTGTGTCAGCGCTGATGCCTGACGCCCGACGCCCGGACAAAGTCCACCACACAGTTGCTGCAAGGACTTGAGCGTCACCGAAGGCAGGGGCTGGCTCGCACTTGAAGTCGTTCTCGACCACCGCCGTGAAGAAGCCGGTGGGGTCGTTCTTGGTGCCGGTGCGGATGAGGGACGGCTCCGTCACGAAGCCGTCGCCCCAGTTGGCGCCAAACTCGCCCTGGCCGCAGCCCTCCACAAAGTACACGGCATCTGCAGGTTGCAGCACCGACATCAAGGTGCCGCCTGAAAGTACGGCATGGTGTTGGCACCAGGTTACCCTAGATGGTTTAGGTCTGTGAACAGCAGGTGTTCCTGCTTCGATCCGTTGTCCGAGCTGGGACATGCTTGTTGGAAGGTATAGTCCAAAATCAATCCGCCAGTGGATGCTGAAACAAGTGCATGCTGTGCCGACGCTGCTGTCCCCCAAAGACGCTGTACCCGGGTTGATGTTCTGGCCCTCCTGGATGATGTCCAGGTACGCCTTGGTCATGAAGTCCCACCCCAGGCCCTGCGAGTCCGGCTCGTTGAGGATGTCGTACAGCACGAAGGCCTTGGACACCGGGTCCAGAGCGATGTTGGACATCACCCGCTTCCAGCCCTGCAGCACGCACGGGGACAAGCGCAAGCGCTCTCAGCAAATGCACTCGTTATGCTGAATGTGTTCCACAGCAGGGTATTTGACATGATGCCGGAATACTCCTTCAGGAAGCACAGAGCAGGCAGCATGTGCACAGTTGCTTGCAGGTCCAACAGTGCAAAACTCAGGTGGCAGGCATGGCAGGAGTGGAAGACGCACCTCGACCCAGCCAGCATAGTTGTCAACAATGGTGGTGTCAAAGTTGGAGTGGTCATCGATCAGCACATACATGCCATTGGCAGCAAGCATGTGCACGTTCCACAGGAAGCGTGCAAAGGTGGAGTCGGAGGGCAGGTAGTCGTTGCAGGAGCCCGCGATGTGGCCGGGGCTGAAGGGCAGCGTGCTGTCCACTGTCACATCTGCACGCACACATGGCAGCAGGGTCGCATGTTTGAACATTTGAATAACTGAGTGGCGCTCAGGACGGCTGCATCAGGAGGAAAGAGACAGCACCAGTCAGCTGGCAGTGACTCCCCCTTCAGCTCGGCATCAACTGGGCATAAGGAATCTGCCGACATCATTGCAGCCTGACAGCTGTGGGACACTCACTGGCGGCGACCTTCACATTCGGGGCGGTGGTAGCGTCGAGCAGCTGCTGGTCGGACAGCTCCTGGCACACCCAGTTGAAGATCTTGGGGGGCAGCGTGAACCTGCAGCACCATCAGCTTTGCTTGTGCACGTGGCCAGGTGGGAGCAGCCACATCAGCTGACCATCCATGCTTGCAACACAGGCACACACAGCTGGACAGAGGCTATGCACAGCGAAGACGGGGTAGGCAAGCGGCCGGCTCACAGGTCGCTGAAGGAGAAGGGCAGCCGCACGGCGTTGAAGCCCAGCAGCTTCATGCGGCGCACGATGGTAGCGACGTCGCGCGACAGCGCCGTCGACCCATGCCAGATGCCGTCGGGCGCTGTGTTCTTGTCCCTGCGCGGCAACATATAACTTCAGTAAAGTGCATGAGTGGCTGCAACACCACAAGACATGCGCCTTTGGGTGATGGCATGAGCATTCCAGCTGCTGCAGAATGACACGTTGAAGGGCATCAGGTGTGGGGCAAGTAAGGCCGCACTCGTAGCCGAACCAGTTGATGCCCTTCAGCACCAGCGGCTTGCCATCCACGCCGATCAGCCCGGTGCCGGCAGCTGCAGCAGATGGGGTGTGCTCACGGTAAAGCGATGTTCAGGTCTGTGGTACCAAGGCGATAGGTGCACACTGCTGCTTGAAAGGAATGCTCACAGCAGGCGTGCATCTTGAGCATACCGATAGCCACTCAACCAGCAATTCCCACAAGATGTGCCCACCATCAATCGATACCGACTGCGAGATTGGCGGCACTGTGAAGGCGAACTGGTTGATGCCACGCTGGCCGCCGTCGGTGTTGGGCGGCGGCGGCGGCGGGGATGGCGGCGCTGGCGGCGCCGGCGGCGGGCTGGGCTGCGGCGGCAGGGGCGGCGGGGACGGGGGGTTGGGCATCACCTGCATCAGAACCTGCCACACAGTCAGCACGGGGACTGCAAGACAACCTGTGCATATGTCCTGCAGCTCTGCATGGCAGGCCAGGTGGTGCTGTGACACTTGACCACTCCTAATCAGTCCTGGCGGCTGCCTTCATTCACTTGGGTGTGTGGACCCAGTCAGGCCACAGTAGTGCCACAAGTCCTCACCGGTGGGAGGTTCTGCACGATGATGGGGACGTCCTGCGGCGCCTCGTTCGCGGGGCTGCCCTGGCCGGACAGCGTGATGACTATGCACTTGGCCTTGTTGACGGCGATGTTGGCGGGCACAAAGGCGGTGGAGGTGCCGATGCTGCCGGTGAAGATGCCGCCCAGAGACGGGATGGGCGCGCCGCCCGCCGGCAGGGTCTGCCAGTCGTTCTCGACAGTGCCTGTGGGCAGCAGGGATGCCGCTGACAGGTGACCGGCCTGCTGGTGCCGATCAGGTGAAAGTCATGGCACGCGTGCAGCAGGCTCATGGCGTGCTGTTCGACTGCTGATGACAGGACAGTTGCAGCAGAGGACGCCCAGGAGGCCAGAGGACAACTACTGCAAATCCAGACAAGCGCACCATCGATGTTGCCGCTGCTGTCCGCGGCGCTCGCGTTCCAGTTCCACGCGTTGCGCACGCTGAGGTAGCTGGGCGAGTCCAGGTGCAGACTCCATGGCGCAGGGATAGCCGTGTCTCCCCTGCATTGAGAAAACCTGCCATGTGGAGGGCGCAGCATATTGGCACTTGCAGCGTGTTTGTGTCCAGCGCACCCTCGCACGCCCTCGGGAGACTCGTGCAACAGCCGCACCAGTTCTTGAAGATCATGGAGATGCTGGCGCAGAAGAACTTGTCGCCGTCCTCCTGATACCCACACGGCCAGGGGTCCGACACCTGCGCCACCAGCACATGTGGGCCGCATAAAACCCTCGATGTACTACCACCCGAACTTGCATCAAAAACCTGCATCCCAAAGCGCCTTGCGGAAGCAGCAGTCGCACGGCAGGTGTCAAGGCAGCAGTGTAGCAGCGCCCGCGCACCGTCACAGATGCCTCGCAGGCTATAGGTGACACCAGGTTGCGGTAGGAGTCTCCACCGGACGCCGATGCCGCCGCAGGCAGCTCGCGGTACTGCGTGCCGGGGCCGCCGCCGAAGCCGACCTGCAGTCGCAGAGCAGCGGTGCGGTTGACAGCTCGACAGGTGGCGAAGTCTCCCAGCTTCTTTGGCAAGTACTTACAGCGAACGATGATCGCGCACAACGGTGTTCCAGAGTGTCAAAGTACAAGGCCCGCTGACCGAGATACTCGCAGCCGAGGCGGCGAATCGGGACCATGGCGAAGTAGTCACTTTGAGCAGCGCAGACACGGGGTGGCGTCACAAGCCGCCGCAGATCACGCACAGCTCGTGAACATGACCAGCGCTACCTTGTATCGTGGTGTCATGCATCGCCGTGCGAAGCACGCGAATGTCGACGAGCGTGCGCTCACAGACAACAACGTGCGGTCGGTCCCGGGGCATGCGTGACTTGGTGTGCATGTTCGCTGACGCCATGTCACATGGCGTGACACGAACGAACAAGGCCATCGGGCTGCGTCGGAAGGGAGGACAGCAGCAACAACAAGAAGGCGCACCTGCTGCGTGATGTGCGGGATCTCGAAGCCGCCGATCACCGTGACCTGCAGCCCGGCACCAGCGGCCGACGAGGAGGCGCCGAACAGCCTCGCTGTCGGCTCATCTGTGCCGCTGCCGGCGTCCGACAGCAAGTCTCGACTTTCCACACCGTCTGCAGGGCCTTGCAGGCGTCGGCCGCGAATCTTTGGGAGCATCGGCTGCCGGGAGGCTGCATGCACGCACTGCATGTGCATGCCGCAAAGTACAGCCACCAGCGCCAACAATCTGATCGCCCCAGCTCCAACGCCCTGCATGGTGCGCAATTGGATCCAACACAGGCGTTTGGGGCACCGTCTGACCGGGCCCGGCGCGACAAGACGGTTGGAACCCTGCACAGCCCCGCACTGTATATATGGCGCTGTCCCCAAGGCGCACAATCCCCCAGCGCTTCAATGCCTACGTAGGTATCGGCACGTGCTGAGCCTGGTTTAGCATGGGTAAAGTGGTGTGCCAGGACGGAAGCGGTGAATAGTCCGTGTCAGCTGAAGGCCTGACAGACAAAGTTTTCGCAAACTGAATTTTCAGCAAGGGGGATGACAAGGGTGACGTCCCCTCGCTTAAGCTGGATGCAGACATCACGCCCATCGTGCTGCTTGCTGACCATAAACAGACGCTTGAAGAGGCTTTTATAAAGCCTTCAGTGGCAGGCTGGTGTTGCCATCTCTACCAGGTGCGTCTCGACCTCTTTGCATCCCACCCGCACCATGCATGTGCAGTGCCTTTCAACGGCGTTAGATTGGCAGTAATGCTGCGTTGGGCTGACAGCCACTCATTGAAAGGTCCTGATCATATGATCGGAGCGCTTACCATCGCCTGACCGTCCGAAGCATGCTTTGCCGCAGGCACGATGCGCAAGGGTGCCGCACTCCAACGGCTCAGCGGACTGCTGCTGCATGCCGGCAGAGCCACTGCTGATCAGTGCCCACGTCAAACACTCGGCAGCCTGCAATGTGCCCAGCGGTGCATCGCGACGTCGGCGGCCGACGGTGCCAGCGGACAACCTCCAGCAGCTCCCGCTTCTCCGTCAGCTCCACAGCATGCCGCTGCAGCCGGCAGCGGTGGCGGCAACGGCGGCGCGCGCAGCATGGGGCCCGTGCTGCTGCTCCCCGCTGCCGTTGCGGCAGGCCTCGGCAGCTGGCAGCTGGCGCGGCGGTCGGAGAAGCAGCAGCAGCTGGACGACCGGCTGTCGGCGATGCGGGTGAGCGGCCGCGTCAGCTTGAGATGTCGCTGTGTCGCGAAACAGCTATCTTATGAGACTTGTATGCAGCAGTGGCAGTCATGATGTTAGGTAAAGGACGTGCGGGCACAAAGCACGCACCTGCATGAGTGATGGTGCTGATCATGCAGGCTGAGCCGGTCGATATATTTGCGACAACTGAGCGGCTGCCAGAGTTCTCACCGGTCGCCGCCGAGGGAGAGTTCGACGAGGCCAGCACCATCTTTGTGGGTGAGCACAGCCCCGGCCTACACGCACCACAGCTCGAATCAGCACTGGCATCCCGAACCCATCCGAGTGGGTGCTGCATGCGTGCAGCGCTGTAGGCTTGCACAATGAAGCCCTGCAGCGCACGGTGGCGGTCCCTTTCATGTAGGGCCGCGCCCGCGCTCGGCGATGGGCGGCACCATCGCCGGCAAGCTGGTGGTGACGCCGCTGCGGGACGCGGGGCGAGGGGCGGCGGCGATGGTGGTGCGCGGCTGGGCGCCGGCCGCCTGGGAGCCCGACCGCCGGGCGGCCCCGCAGCAGGCAGGGCGCTGCTGGGCGTCTGATGTGTTCAAATCGCTCCAAAGGAGTCTTGATGGCTATGTTGACCTCAGTACGAGGTCAGCTCAGCATCGTCGCAGGTGGCACCACTCGCTGCCGTCGATAGAGGTCAACCTGCGGTCTCCTGCTGTCAGCACTTGTCCGAATGGCACGAACAGGTGCGGGTGGAGGGGGTCACGCGGGCGAGCGAGGCGCGGGGCGGCTTTGTGCCGGACAATGTGCCGGGCGGGGGGCCGGGCGACCCGGCGGCGCACTGGTACTGGCTGGAGGCGCCGGCGCTGGCGCGCGCCGCGGGGCTGCCCCCGGACACACCGCTCATCGAGGCCGTCACGGACGCGCACCCCAGGTAGTTTTCTTTCTCAGTCAAGCAACCTGGACCCTCTGTCCTTGGCAGGTAGCAAGTGTGAGCACCGTCAGAGTTCTAAACATGTGTAGACGCTGGGGCCTCAGCCTGATGGGCAGCTTGTAGACATATGGTACTCTCCTTGCGCAGGGATGCGGGCCCGAGCGCCATGGAGGTGCTGGGCGGCCGCACAGCCAGCCTGGGCAACCGGCCCGCGGCCTACCCCGAGCCCAGGGTGTGCTTTTGCTCCCTTGCTCACGAAGCAGCTGGTGCAGTGCTAGGCAGGGCTGGCCAATTTTTGCGTCAAACAGCTGCCAGAGTCCTGAATTGGCATGACATCTGCTGTCGATCAACATTTTTGTTCGCACGTGCAGGCGCGGGAGGAGCTGCTGCAGTTCCCGGTCATGCCGCAGGGGCACCTCAACTACGCGGCCACCTGGTTCACGCTGTCGGGCGCCATCGCCGTGTCCGCCCTCGTGGCCATGCGCCGCCGGCGGCCGCCGCAGCCGCCGCCCGGCTGAATGTTATTCATCTTGCTGTGCGTGCCTCGTTCTCAGTGAAACAGCGGCTTTTGTGGCCAATGGTGTGAACGGCAGCATGGCAGCAGACGCATTGACTGCTCTTGGAAGCAATTGCAGTGCAGAGGTGCAGAAGACGCGGGTGTAGGACTAGCATCAGCTCACGGCATGGTTCAAGCCCGCTGTAAGCGTAAGTAGAAACCAACAAGTACCCAA
Organism: Diplosphaera chodatii; assembly: GCA_032358165.1. Lineage (NCBI taxonomy): Eukaryota > Viridiplantae > Chlorophyta > Trebouxiophyceae > Prasiolales > Stichococcaceae > Diplosphaera > Diplosphaera chodatii. Next base: position 1,028,124 of record JAALGY010000043.1, on the reverse strand, counting down.
CGAATGCGCTCATGTCATGCCTCAAAGTCAACAACTAAAGAGAGAGTGCCATCCAGCTATATCGTACACATCTTGCCAACGGACAACGTAGTGTACACAAACCCTAGCAGCGAAATCCAGCATATCCTCAGTGGGTAGCAGCGCTGCGTTGCTTGAGCGGCAGAGTCAGCCACGAGTCACTCCCTATTTTGATAGCGGCAATGGTATCCTGCGCCAGCTGCTGCACCTACCGCAGAGTGAGTCAATTTGCACAACTCAGTGTCTGTTGTCAGGGAGGTCTGTCGGATGGTATTGGGAACGATGTACAAAAGGATGATCTTCCCTGAGAGAGTCAAAGAGTTAAAACGTTTGTAGGGTGCCGATCACCTGTGTCAGCGGCGCCGGGAGCAGCGGGCGGTGGTGCATGTATCGGAACTGCGACAGCGTCGGCCAAACAGTTTTGTGCCCCAAGCAAGCTTTGATCCAGCAGTGAGGACTTGTGGAAGCAGCTTGCTACTGCAGCTGACAGCGTCTAGTGCAAGCAGACGGTCCTATGCACATTGCATCAAAAGGGTTGCCATACCGTCTTGTCATTGAACATGTAGAAATCTCCTGGCCTGAATGGCTCCGAGTTTGGCAGCATCTCAGAAGCTGGCAGGTCGTCAAGGCCTGATGACTGGACAACAGTAGCTGCTCCAACCACAGTCTTGCCACTGCCGTCTGGCAGCGTGTCCTGTGCCCAAAGCAGCGCATCGGTGTCGGTGACCCAACCACAACTTGCCCGGCTGCGCAGGCAGGCACACAGCGTGCTTGGGTCCGCTGATGAAGTCAGCATCGGGCAGCCGAACAACCAGCGTACCCGGTTCAGGCGCTTCAGCGTCTTGAGCATGACGGCAGCGGAGCTGGCCTCATTGGCCGACATCTTGAATCCAGATCTGTCAGCATGACCCGCTGCTGCCTTGGAGGTGTGTCGCAATGGCATCTACATCAATAATGCCCAATGGCTTCACCGAAACACAAGCAACGTCCAATGGCTGGCCACATCAACATCACTGAGGGGCAGCAAGGCGCTGATGCCGTGGCATTGGCCATGAAGTACACATACAAAGCAGCAAGCAGTGGTGAGCACCTGGCGGAAGCCCAACGGGTCCCACTGCAGTTCAGCAGCCTGCATGTGCCCCTGCTGTGCCTTGGCAGCAGCCGCAGCATGTGGCTCAGCGACTTCAGTCCCAGCCTGCCCCTGCTTGCTGGCGTTGTCATCGTGTGCATCTTGGTGTAGCTTCCTGTGAGAGACTCAACCGAGGTCTGCCTTTCCAGCAGTACACAGACACCAAAGCGGCATGTACTGCACAACATTGCGACACCGCAGCGCACCACCGCACCGGACACAATGCAAGCTGGGACTACAACAGGCTAGAACACCTGTGACGCTTGCAAGTTGATCTCCGACCTGCTGTGGTGTGCTGGTGCAGAAGCCTGGGAACATTGCAGGTGGTGCTTCTGCTTGCAGTAGTCGATGCCCTCCTTGATACTCATTGCAAGATCACATCCACCGGCCAGGAAGGCGATGGAACCCTTTGCAGCCGTGGTCACCATGGGGATCCCATGGCTGCGTGAGGGAGTTTCACAAGCAGCAAGGTCTGCAGGTTGTACATACACGGAGTGCACATACAGTCGTCTGCAGCAATCACCAAGTCGTTCTGAACAACATCGTGAGCTCTACCTTCTGGTCAGGTCCGGATGGTCATGCCACCAAACCTGTTCAGCAAAGTACATCTCTTCCCATATTGTCCCACCCCCTACTGTGAAGTCCAGGCCCCTGCAGATGACAGCAGCACTTCGTGGTCACATCATTGACCATCATGAACACGATATCAGTGTGCTACCTTTCAGTCGACACAATGGCGACATCAAAAACACTCGTTGTCTGGTGTGCATCAATCATCACGAAGCTCGCAATGACAAGACTGGCCTTGCAAAATATCAAGATATATGGATGTGCTGGGCAGGTGACATACCTGTCGTCATGGTCGTGACTCCAAGTGGTGTCCAGCCACAAAAGCGTGTCCCAGAGATCCCGAGCCCCATCAGCGAAGTCACCCCCGTACGCAAGTTCACGTGGATGTGGTGATTTCACATCCCTGTGCACAACAACATCACCCATCATATGTCAGTGAAGTTTTGTCCAAACCACCATCTTGATGCATGGTTACATAGCACACAAAATCACCCATCGAGTTGGCGTGCAGGGCCGTGCGGCGGTCACCTGGTGCCAGGCTGGTGTTTGCTGATCAACTCATTGATTGCAATCAGCACAGCTTCTGCATAGCTGCAGGCGCCCTCCACGAATGGTGTGATCGATTCTGTCGTGGCTACAGTTCCGTTAAGGATGTGCTGATCGTCAATGGTGGAGGGGGATGATTGGGTGGACGTCATGGACCCCAAGACTCGCGGTGCATCCTGCAGGTCAGGTGCTGGCTGCGGTCCCACAGCTGTCTGCTGGGCGGCAGACGTGACCGTCAGCTGAGGGTGACTAGCATTATTACTGATATCAACAGCTGCCCGCAGCCCTGCAGCAAGTCTGGCAGCCAGGCCACTGACACGCTTGAGCAGGGCTGCATGCGAGACAGGGTGCCAGGCTAGGCCGCTCCCTGTGCTTTTGAACGGCTGGAGCGGCAGCTTCGGCAGGCTGTCTGCTGGGGCTGCCCTCTGACCTGCAGTACGGCAGAAACAAGAATATGCACCATGCATGCATGCAGATCTGCTCGTTATCACGTCCATAAAGGTTTAGGGCACCGCCGTCAATGTCATGCATGCAGCGCCAGTCACCCGGACAGCACACGCCTGAGCATGTATCTTGACTACACATACTGCAGGGAGGCGATCGCAGACCGTAACGATCAAACTGCTGGGAGAACTTACCAAGGTAAAGGGGCCGTGCGCATTGGGTCAAGGACACGTTGACCGCCAGAAATACCGACACCAACAGCAGAAGCGACGGCCACTCCGCCCTCATCATCAAGCTGCTAGGCATCAGACCTGCTTCGCGTGCATCTTTTGTAGAGGTTGCAATTGTTTGCAGTCGAAAACGCCACAGGAATATGGTAGATGTCTGGGTGGCCTCGTCCATCCCAAGAAATTAGGGATCGGCGGTAAAATCCACGCCAGGGGTCCTAAACCTGGTCTCGCTGCCACCAAAAGGGAACACCTTGCCCGGCAAGGGGTCAAGGAGGGGCAAGAGTACAAGATGCATACAACTTGCACTCAGTCATGGACTTGCAGGCCCAACAGGCATATACAAAGCTACGACCCCTGACCGTACATCCCTCAGTGCGGTGTATGTCCATGCCATCATGCATTGTGAATGCTGTGGCTGGACCCCATCCGCGCCTCGCTGGCCAATGTGCATGCAAATTCTGGTGTCTGTCTCTAAGCTTGTCGCGTGCAGCGTCAACTGGTGCCGCCAGGCCGCCGCCGCATCACCACAAGCTGCTGCCCTGCCGCAATGCGGGCAACCAGCGTGCCGGCCGTGACCTCGAACAGCAACGACCTGCAGCACGAACCTATGGCACTGACGACATGGGCGGACACACCAGTGTCATCAAACAGCATACAACAGCCGCGCGCAGTCCTCCCATGCAATGCGATCATTCATTCACGGCATCACGTGAGCATGCTTGATCAGCACAGCACCTGGGGATCTCATTGCGCTTCAGCGTCTGAAAGCCCTCCGCGGCATAGAAGCGTGTGGTGCTGGCAAGGGTGGTGAGGTAGATCTCGGCGTCCTCTGCGCGGCGGACGAGCTCCGCCAGCAGCCGCCGCCCGATGCCCCTGTGCCTGCACGCAGAGCTGGGCACCGTCAAGACGTTCCTGCAGACACAACGATCGGATCTGCCATATCGTGCCTCCGCGTAGCGCGTAAGCTAGGAATTCTCGATTGGAGCACTCAAGGTGCCGGCCACATGTGAGCGCAGCGCTGCACTTCAGACTGCGAAGGTCGGGGCAGATTGCACCTGTGGCCTGGGTCAACTATAAGTGAGCGCAGCTCCAGCCAGCGGGGCCCGGCATCAGGGCCGCCGCCCAGCGGCGCCAGCTGCCCAAAGCCCTGTACCGCACCGTCCGACTCATCGACCGCCACCACAAAGCGCTCCGCCTTCAGGCTCAGGGGGTTCATCCTGCGAGCGCCACCTGCACCGCTTTGCTGTGCTGGATGGGACGCAGACCGACAACCAGATCGGAAGCAGGCCGTGATCTATCGACCCGCTTGTGAGATTATTGGCACTCGCATGCGCGCAGCAATAACACTGCAAGAGCGGATCCAAATATGCGCAGGCACCTTTCCCGCAGGAGCGCGCTGAAGATGGAGGGCAGGTCGTCGCTGGTGGCCTGGCGAAACAGCGTGCCCGCGGTGTTCGAGTCCGCCGCAGCCGCTGCTGCGCACTGTGTGCGCATGCGCACGCCCTTGGCCACAGGGTGGCTGTGCTGGACGTGCCGGGTCGGCTGCAGCGTGCTGGGTGTCGGCTGGGCATCTGGGCGCCTGTAGGCAGTGTGGTTGGTAGTTGATACATCCAGGATGCTTTCGAGATCAGCGTGACGGGCGCTACACAGATCAAATCGCCCTCACCATCGTGAATGTTGCCGTGGCATGGTTGGTCGCAGCATGCATACCATACTGTGCATGCTCATGTTGAGCGTTGCATAGCAGTTTGGCGTCTCTGGCATCATTGATCGTTCTCAGAACGTGCAGGTCTCAGCAGCAGCGCAGACGTGGAGAGTAAGGTAAAGCAGAAACTCGCAAGTGATCTGGATTGATCAGTTCACAGCAATCAATGCTCGGAGTGGGCAACAGCAATACTGAGTACAGCGCGCCCCGACACAGGAGTTCAAGAAACGCAGACTCAACCTGGATGTGCAATACACAGGTGCCATCATCAGGATGCAGTTCCAACAGCGATAGGTGCGCAACCAGAGTCCCACGGAGTCCCAGATCTCAGTAGGGACTCTCGTGGCTCCGAGACCTGGCTGGCCAACCGACAAGCCTCCTTTGCCGTTGCACACCGATGTCTGCACTGCCGCAATACCGCATGCACGTCACTTCATCAGCGCCAGACACGTAGAGTAGGTTGACGCAGATAGACACCTTGATCACGCCGCCATCATGCCCCGCACCTCAACAGTCTGTTTGGGCGTGAGCTAGCACCAGAAGCCGGGGGGGCCACAGAATCAAGCAGCTTTGCACGACCAGCACGCCATGTGGTGAAAGAAGCGGTCTGGCCTATCACAGAGTGCTTGCGCGGGCGGTGCGACGCTGCGTTGCCCTGCTGCTGCTGGGTCGAACCGTCCCAGTGCAGGGAACAGGATGGTGGTGAGCGGCAGCCAGATCGTGTTTCCGCCGTTGGAGCACGCCAACTTCCACTGCGGACACTGCACGACGCCGGTGTTCCTGTGCAACTGCTGCGGCGTGGGCCACGGCAAGGACTATGTGATGATGGGGTGCGGTGCTACCCTCTTATGTGCATGCATGCGAGAAAGTGTTACAATACTTGTTTCGCCCAGGATTTGGCCACCTGCCGCTTTGCACATGTGTATCGTGCCATCCACTCTGGGCAATCCTGTCGGACAGGCTGCCGCCGCTCCCCAGTCACCCGACACCAGTGGAGCGCCTGGTCCGCTGGGCATCCATCACTTCAGCGCACCCCGGCACCAGCCACTTCGACGCGCGCCGCTTCGTGTGCGACATGGTGGACCGCAACATGCTCTTCACCCTCTCCATGGTGCGTGCGGTGCTCCAGCTCACACCTTCCACCTGCATGCCTGCGGCTGCACCTTAATGCTGAGCTGGTCCTGTGCCTCGGGTGGGCGCGCACACCACCTTCGAATGTGCAGTCGGTGCAGCAACAGGCCAGGCGCTGACGATATGGGGTCGTGTCTGCTGTGCAGGAGCGCGCCCGCTTGTCGCAGATTGCGGAGGACCACGCTCGCAAGCTGGCGGAGCCCAGCGAGGCGGCACGCCTGCCGGCGCTCTTCGCTGCGGGCCGCCTCGACGGCACGCAAGCGGCGCAGCTCGCCGCCCTGCAGGTGCAACATGTGGCTTAGGCCCTCAGCAATGCTGCCGAGAGTGCGGATGGCTCATCCGACTACCATCGAGTGCCGCCTAAGAGACGACGCTTGTCGCATAGCTGCAGCCAGCTGATGCCAACCAATAGGCGGAATATCGAGTGCGTTTGCTGTGCACGCTTGCAGGCCATGTGCGAGGGCGCTATGGAGAAGCTGCTCATGTGCGACTGGGCAGGCATGAGCCCGCTGGAGGTTGCGCTATGCCAGAACGCCTTTCAGACGTCCGATCCTGCCAGGTATTGTGCAGCAGCAGCTGCTGCTGGTGGTGCCACAGCACTAGGAGGCAAGGGCAGGTGTCAGATCAATGCAATGCCTGACAACAACTGTGGCACGAAGCATTTCAGCCACTACAGTGCTACTTCTGCCAACAGAAGTTGTCAGACACAGCGCTCCTTGCTGTTGGACAGGTACCCCCTTGGTGACGCGGGGCTGCAGCTGGTGTATGACGTCATTGGTGTGCTGACTACGGTGCACCGCTGGGCCTTCTCCACGCGCGGGTGGCACCTGCGGCTGCAGGCGCCTGCAGGTCATGCCCCAGCTGTGGGCTACACCTACAACCCTGACATGCCAGGTAACTCATACAAACGACAACGCTACTGCCCCTGGCAACCACGGATCTGCATGTAGGCCTCCGCATTGCACATATGATGTACAGGGAGCATCCAGAGTCACCGACAGAGTGGTGTTTTGCAGGACTTGACCTGGACACCAGCGGGTTGCGAGATGCACATGGCATCGGCCGTGACAGCCTGAGCAGTCGCAGCGGCGACTCTGGGCTAGCGGATGCCTGGGACCCGGCAAGCCCTGTTCTCCCGCACATGCACAGTCAGGAACAGCTGAAGCAGGCCATCTCCCAGGTGACATGCCTCCCGCCTATGCTTTGCCATGGTGTTTTCACTGTCTGGGGCTCGCACTCACCCTTGTGGGCTTGCCGGTGTCACCGCTGCACAGCGCCCCTCACTGCGCAGCGCATGCTGTCGTTGCAGGACATGGCCTCGGACCACCTGCAGGCGAGCAGTGTGCCGCTGACGCCGATGTGACAACGGCAGAAGTCGACTTGCAGCGCATCATTTCATATCAGAAGTGCTACTGCTTTCATCAGCATGACTTTTCGCAAAGCAGCCCCGGCTGCTGCTCAGCCACGTGCGAGGGAACGAGAACAAAGTGTTAGGCCAGCACAGCCACTGCGGCTGGCAAGCAGTAGGTTCTACATACCTGCGGCAGAGGGAGGGGTTGACATTCGAGGGGACGAGAGCGCATTCATAGCCTAGGCAGGCATGATTTCTGCTCCTGATTTCATAAAGCATGTGGTTTCGTAGAGAGCCGCTGCTACTGCGCAGGCATGAGCTAGCTAGCCTCTTGCTGCCGCAGAGAACCCTCAACAAGATTATTGCTTGCACATCGTTCGTCATGCCTTGCATTTTGTGCTGCATTGCTCAGCGGGGATAGATATATCACGGGGCTGCATCGTGTATTGCATAATGCTGAGGTGGAAGCTACAGGCTGTTGGTCTTTGTTGACTGCATCCGTGTAGCATCCTCTTGTCGTCATGGACTGTCCATGATACCTGACTGCTCTGCAGCAGTTCCGGTGCGTCACAGATACCATGTAGCCATTTCAACTGACAGCCACTTGGTCATGATCACATCGTACGAAATCCAGTCTGTACGTTGCCTCCTCCCTCTGGCGATACAGGTGCACAGATGAAACATATAAGCTTTACTGTCCAAGCAATTCAGCCTTTGGCACGATTCATCATGCCAGGTGTGACATTTCTTGGATACAACAGAGATCCTGCCCGACAATGCATTAGGCAGAATGTTTGTGCCTGATAGTGATGTAGATGGATCAGCACTCGCCTACAGGGGACCACTCGGTCATGATATGCAAGGGCAATCCGTGCGATGCGGCGCCTCAAGTTTCAGCTGCCAAAAGTTGCTGATCTGATCCGTGTCATGCAAATTTCGGAACCTGACAATCGTGCAAATACGCCGATGAGACCAGCTTGACGTCTGCTCAGTCCACACGAGGGACAGGTGCACGCGCTGGAGGCAGACAGATGGCACAGCAGTTTTGACGTTGGCGCAGCAGCATGCAGCGGCTGCCAAGCCCCATGCTCGCACTGCTCCGTCCCGGGGAGCCCATGAGCAGGCTGTTCGGCCCTGCCCTGTCAGCAGCAGCCTGCTCAGATGCAGCTTGCCTGGCGACCCTGGTTGATGGCGGCACGGCAGCCACATTGGCAGCACCAGCACACTGCAGCGCGCCATACAGCACTGCTGGACCAGCTGTGCGCGTGCTGTCCAGAATGTCGAGCGTGCGTACAGCAGCGGCTCCGACGTCCACCAGCCGCAGTTCGTACGGGCAGGCAGCAGTGTCGCCAAGCATAGGGCACCTGCGCTTTGCCACTGCTGCACGCCACGCTGCTGACCCGCAGCAACAGCAAGGTTTGCCAGGAATTCTCCCAGAAGACAGTGTTTTTGGCTGTTTTTCGATCAGCTGCAGCAACAGACCAGGTCTACAGATCGTGATCATCGCCCCACAGCAGCAGCCAGCCAGTGATGTACACCGCAGGCATCAGCGAGGTTACCGCGGTAAAAGTGGTCAAGTACGTCGTCATCGGCATGATCATCGTGCTGACCGTGCGCGTCATGCCATACATGGGTGCGGAAAGTGTTCCACGAGCAAAGTGTTGTTGCATTGCAGTGAACAGCTTTGGTCACACTTGATGCATCGCCAAGACATGCCAAGTCTGGCACACCGCAGGTGTTGGCACGGTGCAGTCAGCACTGCAGCTGTTGACTGCAGAATCGCCATTCTTGCAGAAGGTGCGCAAGTGCTGGGTGCTAACAAATTACCACATCAGCCTGAAACGCCATTACAGGCCATCCACAACCGCCTGAACTGCTTGCATGCCATGGCCGCCACCATTAACACACTGTCGGACTGGACTAACAGTGCTGCATACACATGCTGTTTCAGCAGGCTGGTGCGCAGCGCCTGTCAGCGCTAGCAACCCTGTCTGACAGCGGCGCCTCGGCCGCCATTGACGGTGGCGCCATCCCGAAGCTGCTGCACCTGCTGGAAAACTCAGGCGACCAGGGTGCGGCATGCACATCCTTGTTTCATGCACAGTGCCCATTGTTGCATGCTGAAGGTGTGAGCTCAGCTCACACATCACCCGGTAGCAGGTGCAATCGCCCAGTGTTCATATTCGTCAGTACGTCTTGCTCGTCTTGTGATTGGGATTGGCGATGTTGGTGCGCAGGTGTGAAGCGCGAGGTGACCAATGCACTGCAGCAGCTGGCCAAGGTAGGGCTGCCATCTCCTGTGTGACATACTGCGGATCACAGGTTTACTGCGCTGCAAGCTGACTGCATCGTCTGTGGCGTCAGGTGCCGAAGGGCGAGACCGCGCTGCTGCTGGCTGAGGCACCACTCATCTGCATGTTGGTGCGGCCTGCTACAACATGCCAGTGCACGACCTGCACCACTTCCGAGCTCCACTCACTGCACTCCATGCAAGCACATGCTGCACCAATGGCACGGGTCCGCAGGGTTGTGTAGCAGAATGTACTGCACCACGCACGGCGCAACGCCCAGATGTGACCAGCTCACTATGTAGTGCTTTCCACCCACTTGCAGGTCATGGACAGCGGGGACCTCGATGACAAGACGTCCCTTGGGCTACGGGACTTGATGTTCCAGCTGGAGGCAGCTGCCGGCAAACGCGCATGAACATGCCAAGTACATAGCTGTGCCCCGCGTGCAGCGTCCAGAGGGGTTTTAGCACCACGATGTGCTATTGTGACGGACAAGACGCAGCAGGCATTGTCTTGTTGCAAGTGTTATTTGTACAGTGCTGTGCCCGTACGTCGTCCATCCTAGCTGCATGTCCGTTTAGTCGTGTCGCCAGGGATGCACAATGGAGATCAGGTGCTGTGCATCTGGCTGTACAAATCAGAGATGGCTACCCAGAGGTGATCGGACGGAGTCGTGGCATGCTGTGCGGATTTAGGGCCCTGGAGCAAATCTTGAGCGGTGACGTGGCTTTGACGTGGCGGAAGAAGCTTGGATATTCAAGGCTTGTAAATGCAGACACACTTCAAAGTCCAGCTCAGGCGTGTGCCAGCAGCATCTTAGTTTGCAAGCGTTTGGCGGGTGTGCTGCGCTGCGCAGCAGCTGCGACAGGCAGCCTCTGCAGTGGCAGTCATTTTAGACATCTGCGACACCGCACCTTGCCTGCTTGTCACCTCGGCTGCAGCCCCGCTGAGCATCCGCATACTGACTGGGGCCGCTTTAGCTGCTGGTCAGCTGAACCGGCCCGCAGCAGGCGTCGGCGTGGTGTCGTAACCATTTTGCCGCTCCGGGTGCTGCCACGGTAGCGCAGCCGTGCAAAAGCGCAAGGGCGGGGCGGCGTCGGGCAGGCTGCCTGGCAGGGCAGCTGGAGCCCTAATCGATGTTTACTGACTCTCGGCAGGTGAGACAGAGCGCTCGACGCCCGACCTGCCCTCAAGCACCCGCATTGCTGTGGCACTCGCGTCGAGGCAGCTCCTTTACCGCTCCGGTCGAGCACGTGAAGCTACCTTGCAGCAACCGTGAGCAAGTGCTTGTCATGTTTGTGTGCCGTCTACATGGTCCGCCGACGTTGCTGTCAATGGGACCGAGACTGGTCGGTTGCCTCCCCCGGTGACGTAGCGAACGTTCCGCTCAGTGATCGGCTTGCTACTCCGCGTGGCACGAGTACGCTTGCCGCCAGTGGCTGCACTTGGGTCTGCTGCACGGGACTCTGCGGTGTCCGCAGCCTGCGTGGCCTGAGCACGTCGCGGGCCCGGCAGCCGTCGTAGCACTTTAGATATTTGCGTCGACGTGGTCGCATCATCTGCGGCCGCGCTGCGCAACGCAACAGTACCGCTGACCCAACCGGTCATACGGGCGGCGTTGGATGCTGTGGCTCTTGATCACCATGCACCTGTCGATCTGCATGCCCTCTTGTCGTGCCTGACGTAGCGTCGGTGACCTGCAGGCTTGCGAGCCCATTTGGCAACAGCACAGCGCCGGGTGCGACAGCAGCGACTGCAGCTTGTGCCACTGGCAGCACAACGCCTCCAACCGCGCGCAGCAGAAGGCGCAGTTGCTGCGCAAATCACCTCCCAGTGAGACAGCGTCTCAATCGCAAGCGGCAGCCTCAGCAGCCTCCGTGCACAGCAGCCAGGTGTCCAGCAGCAGCTGCCAAAGAGTGCCAATGGCCCGGCTCGAAGGCGACGCGTCATCCGTCGAGTGCTCCCATACAGCAGCAGCCCAGCGGGTGAAGCGGCAACGCCTCGGCGGCGGCAGGGGCGCTGCCCAGCAAAAACCCCACTCTGTAGTCAGCTGCGTCCACCTGCAGCACGCGGTGGACGATGCGCCCTCATCGCAGAGCGGCGGCACCGTGGGCGACGATGCGCTGGTGCCATCGGACAGCACCCGGTTTGCCAGGGCGGCTGGCTCCTACACCCAGCTGACGGCCCTCGACAGCTGGGTGCCCTCGCAGCAGGCGCTCACCGGCCGCCGCGGCAGCACCAGCACGCCGGCCGCTGCTGATGCCAGCGACGACGGCAGTGACGACGGCGACTGCAAAGGTGGCAGCGACAGCCGTGGCGCCACTGTGGCGGATGTGTCAGCGCACGTGCTGCCACAGCTCGTGGTGCCCGGGCAGCAGCAGACCCCCCTGCAGCAGCCCGACGGCACCGTGCCCCTGCATCGCCCGCTCTGGCAGCGCGCTCCGCCTTCAGACCGGGAGTTCGTGGCCTCGCTCGAGGGAGCAGGGGTCTTCATGGAGGACGAGGGCAGCCGCAGCGCCACCCCAGCCCAGCAGGCCACCCTGACAGAGGTGGGTTGCTGAGATGATGCCACATGCCTCCTATAGTCTACACCTGATCACGATAGTGCAGAATGCTTTCACCATCCGTGGGTGCATCCTGTCCATGTTGTTGCCTTGCAGCGACATGTGTGCTCAGCAGTTTTCGTCCACTTGACGTTGCCCAATGTTGTTGAACAGGTGGTGGCGTTCCAGCGGCCGCACCTGCCACAGCCGCAGCGCCAGCAGCACATGGACATCGTGTGTGGCGTGGAGTTCAGCAGCGATGGCTGGCACCTGGCCACTGCTGGCATTCGCAAGCAGGTGGGCTGATTGTAGTTCTGGTTCTAGTCAGCAGCCAGGCTGTTGGCAGGAGAGCAGCGAGTGTTGTCAGGCATGCTGTGCACGATTGTGTCTGCAGCCTCTGCTTCCCCACCGTCACCATCTCGTATATGCGACCTGGCAATGATGTAGAATATTCTGACATGCCTGCAGGTCCGCCTGTACAGCCTGGCCAGTGGCCTGAGCTCCAGTGGTCCGGCGGCGGCGGTCTCAGCGCACCGCATGCCCGCCAAGCTCAGCAGCCTCACATGGTGCCCCGATGGCGCGCCAGGCGTCGTCACCGTGGGCGACTATGACGGCGATGTGACCCAGATCGACCTCACCACTGGGCACCATGTGGCCGACGTCGATGGCCATGGCGGTCGCAGGTGTTTCTTGTGTTGTGAGAATATGCATGCACGCATCATCATGTACCTTGTCAGCATTGCAGCGATGCTGATAGGCAGTGTTGCTGCAGCCCCTCAAACATGTACTCTGCTGCTAAACATGTACTCTGCTGTTGCAAGTGGAGGGTCCTGTTGTGTTGCAGGGTGTGGAGTGTGGCGCACTCCCGGACACGCCGTAACCTGTGCGCGTCTGCATCTGATGACGGCACGGCCGCGCTGTGGAGTGGTCCCGGCCTTGCACACCGCGCAGCACCGCCCATTAACCCAGCACGAGGCTGTCCCGTGACCTGCGTCGACTTCTGCGCTGAGGATGACAACGCGCTGCTGGTGGCATGCTCCAACGGAGCCGCATATGTGTACGACCTGCGCAACAGGTGTGCACCTTTTCACGATGCGCTGCTGAGCCACGTAGTGCAGGCCTTGCCGAGGATGTTGGCAGCATGTGGCCTGTGATCAGCGACCCTACTCAGTTGTGTGGTGATTGGCAGCGTGAGCTTAATGCCACTGGAGAAACTGCTTCCATCAGCAACACCCACACTGAGACAGTTTCGTGTTGTGCTGCAGCATGGCCCCCCGGCAGACCCTGAAGTTCCATGACGGCGCCGTGTCCTACGCCCGCTTCTGCGGCCGTGATGCCGCCACTGCCGCCACAGACGGCACCGTCGCCTTCTGGGACCTGTGCGCGGCTGATGGCACCCTGGAGTCGCCAAAGCAGGTCATGGCCGGCCACACCAACCGCCGCAACTTCGTGGGCCTGTCCGTGCTGCACGGAGCAGCCGCTGGCATCCCCGGCAGCGGGCACCTGCTGGCATGCGGATCAGAGGATGCAGTGGTCCACACCTACCACACGGCGTGCCCCTCGCCGCTCGCCACCTGGCAGCTGACGCCCGCCGCCTCCGCCTCCTCCGCAGCGCCTGCTGGCCCCGACGCGGCATTCTCGGGCGGCAAGGACGAGGCAGTTGTGCCCCTGCGGCCTGTGGGCAGCCTGCCAGCGCAGCCCGCAGACGGCAGCAGGACAGTCAGCGGCGCCGTTGTGCGTCGGGAGTTTGTCACGTCCGTGGCTTGGGCGCCTGCGGGTGCTGCAGCCTCAGAGGCGCCAATGCTGGCTGCTGCCGCTTCGGATGGTGAAGTGCGGGTGCTCACGCTGCAGGGCGCTGCAAGCTTCTGAAATGTCGCCTAGTGTGGCAGAGATGTCATCAATGGGATTGCTGGTTGCATTGGGTTGCAAACAGAACGCCGCCACATACATACATGGATTGGAAACTTGGGTGGGCACTGCTGTACAACGGGCATGTATCTAGCTTCTTCCACCGTCTTCGGCCGATCAGAACCGTCAGAGTAGCAAACGAACACGGCAGCACTGCAATGGAAGGTGATCGGGTTGCTGTGCTGCTGTGCTGCGGCATGTGGGTTGGCCTCTGCAACAGTATGTTCATACATGTCTTGCGGGATATAGATGGTAGTCAGGACAATCATTCTCTTGCAGTGTGTGTGCTTACTTCTCGGAGCATCGTCAGCTGGACTTGCGTCCGTGCTAATGTAGCAAAAGTAGTCTCCTTGAGGCTGATATCAACTGTTTACATGGATTTGTAAGTACAGTCAAACCCACAGTCGAGCATACTCTACAAGTGCACCGCATCGCATGAGATGGCACTGCAACCGAAATAGTGGTCTGAAACCGCAACTGCCTGATGGCACCTACAGAGCACCCCGGAAGTGACTGGCAGATGGTGAAGGTTTGATGCCGCCAGACGACCGACTGTGGGCTCGTTGCAACTTTCGTGTGCTGGTGCCATTGACAGCAGCTGGGCCCAGCTGGAAGCTTGGTGGCGGCGGGTTGCTCATACCAACAACTGGCATGATGGGCGCTGTACCTGGCACTGGCTGGCTGACATCCTTGTCGTTGTTTGCTTCACGGTCCGTGCCAGCTGGTAGCGGTAATGTTGCATTGCTCGAGGAAGGGGCCGCTGCACTTGACGGCGGAATACCCAAGCCCGGCAATGGAGGCTGCCCGAGCTCCGAAAGCGGGGGCGGCGGCAGCTGTGATTGTAGGCCCGGGGGCGGCTGTGTTGGCAGCCTGCTGGGAGGCACGATGGGTGAATCTGCAAGCAACGGTGGAGGCAGTCCAGATGGTGGGCCGGGAGGGGGCATGTTCAGCTGTGCAGGCCCTGGTTGTGCAGGGGCCCGTGGCGGTGGACTTGACACTGAAGATGGTGGCCGGCTGGTTGTGGGCTGCGACCTCGGGCTCTCAGGCGGAGATGACGTCGGCACACTGGGTGGCGGGCTGAGCAGACGCATGGGGGGCTGAGCCGGCGGGCTGGGCAGGGGCTGAGTGGGTGCACTTGGTGGCAGCGGAGGCTGCGCTGGAGGCGTGCTCGGTGGTGGGGTGGGTGGCGGCAGGGGCAGCTGGGGTGGGGGCCTGGGCGGAGGTGAGACAGGCGGGTTTGGTGGTTGCAGAACAGGCGCTGGAGGCGGGGTTGGTGGCGGCAAGGGGGCCTGGGATGGGGGGCTGGGCGGAGGTGAGACGGGCGGAGTTGGTGGCTGCAGAACAGGTGCTGGAGGCGGGGTGGGTGGCGGCAAGAGTGCCTGGGATGGGGGGCTGGGCGGAGGTAAGACAGGCGGAGTTGGTGGCTGCAGAACAGGCGCTGGAGGGTCTGGTGGCGGCAAAGTGGGCTGGGGTGGGGTTGAGGGAGGCGGGCTTGGTGACTGCGGGAGTGGTACTGGAGGTGGGCTTGGCGGTGGGCTGGGTGGCGGCAATGGGGGTCGGGGAGGCGGGATGGGTGGAGGTGCTGAGGGTGGGCTTGGCGGGGGGCTAGCTGGTGGCGAAGGGGGCCGAGGTGGCGGGCTGGATGGGGGTATCGAGGGAGGTGGGCTTGGCGGCTGCGGGTGTGGGGCTGGAGGTGGGCTTGGCGGGGGGCTAGCTGGCGGTGAGGGGGTTCGAGGTGGCGTGCTGGGTGTGGAAGCGATACCCACGCTCGGCTGCAGCGGGGGCTGCAACGAAGTAAGACTGGGCATTGTAATGGGTGGTGCTGGCGGCACTGGGGCCGGCGGCTGTGACACCTCCACAGCCGCTTGTCTGGATGCTGCTGCAGTGACCCTAGGCTGAACAGCCCTGCGGGGCTGAAGCAGTGGCGCTGGTGGCTGCTGGAGCCTTCCCTGCACACTGGGTTGTGTGCCTGTGCCAGCACTTCGTGGGGTGACAGGCCTGGCTGCGGCTCCTGGCTGGGGCGTCGGCAAAGGCGGCGGCGGCGGCGGGCGCATCCCCTGCACTCTGGGACGTGTGCCTGTGCCAGCACTTCGTGGAGTGACGGGCCTGGCAGCGGCTCCTGGCTGGGGCATTGGCAGAGGCGGCGGCGGCTGATGTAACCCCTGCGCTCTGGGTCGTGTGCCTGTGCCAGCACTTCGTGGGGTGATGGGCCTGGCAACAGGTGTTGGCTGGGCCGTCAGCGAATGCGGTGGCGGTGAGCGCTGCCTGGCGCTCGGCTGCGCTGCTCGCTGTGTCGGCGCAGTGGCCCTGCGTTGCTGCACAGGCCGAGCTCCTGTACCGGTGGGGCCCAGCTTGTCGTTGTCGCCCCGACTTGCCAGGCGTTTTGTTGCCACCTGCATGGACATGATCACCTGCCGTTGGGCCCGCGTGCAGGAATCAAGCAAGCTGCAAGCGGCAGTGCCCGCGCACACAGCAGGTGTGATGCACCGATTAGTGCTGAGCTGCAACAGGCAGCCAGGCAGGCACTTGCCTTCTGTGGTGGCGGCGGTGGCGGTGGTCGCCACCAGGGGAGATCCTGTGTTGCCTCTACCAGCAGGTCAACGACGGACTTGAGTGAAACAACAGACGAACCCTGCTGCAGGCCCAGCTCGATAGCCTGCAACACCATGGGTCCGTGGTGATGGTGTTAGGCAACGACCATGTGATTGTGGTCGATGCATGGTGACTTGTATCCCTCTCCTTTCAGAGTTAAAGTTGACAGCAAGCAGGGCATGATGGGACACACCTGCAGTGCAACGGTGCCCCGCGCTGGATCAATGACATTGAAGTCCACACTGGTCCAGTTGCCATATGCTGCTTGTGTTGTCAGCTGGCTGCCAATAGGGACCTGCAACATACGGATTGCAACACCGGTCGCAGCAAGCTGCACACCCACCAAACTCGCTCACGCTGCACTCATGCGCAGGGTTCCTCTAGTTCTGTCTCCTTGCATGTGTACAGCACGGCCAGCCTCGAGCCATCCACTGTAAAATGGTGGATCACCTGCACAGTGCTGTCAGCAAGCTTCAAGCGCGCAACCCTGCGGTCTTGCATGAGCAACCATGTAAGGAAGGGGCCAATGATGCCGCTAATTTCCTGCAGGCAGCACACCATCACTCTGGAACGTGCAACATTGGGCTGTTACAGCGCCACAGTTGATGCACCTGCTGCATGCAGCTGCGCAGCAACAGGGACTGGTGCATCGACATACACCCAGCAGTGCACTGCATCCATACCTCGCGACTGATATCACGGTAGGCACGTAGCCGTACTGCAACCGGCATAGACGCATTTGCAGCAGGAATGCCAGTACCTGTGACCGCTACACCTGGGGATTCACAGAACTCCGTCACAGTCGCCATGAGTCAGGGCCTATGTGTGTTTATCGTCAGCAGGCCACAGCAGCGAGTGCCAGGTCAACCTCTGAGTGTGAGGAAAGATGTCCTGATTGATGCCCTGCCGCCGTTCAGCAGTATGCTGGCAGCCTGCAGCTGGCCGGCGATGCTGTTGCTCCCGGTGACGCGCAACAGCTGCATCATGCCACTTGAACCGACCTGTTGTCACAACACATAAGTGTCTGACGGCCCCTCCCTGCATGTGCTTGCAGGTCATACCGACATCCACATCAGAGAGTAGCTGTTGTTTTGCACCATCCCAACACAGGATGCCAGTACACTACCGTCAGGCATAAGTGTGGGGTATGGAATCAGGCAGGGCACAGCACCTGGTCGAAGTTCAACGCAAGCAGCCTGGCAGCTGCCTTGAGCGCCACATTGCTGACGTCAATGACAACCGCTGGGCTGGGAGGGCTGCTGCCGCCACTTGACTCTGTTGACGCACCAGTGGCATCCTGCGTCTGTGTGCTGGAGCCGCCAACAGGGCGGTTGGAACTGTCTACAAACGAAGCATTGAACCGCTGCTGCATGGTGGCTGGCGGCCCCACTGGGGCTGGTGTCGAGATTGGCATGCTGCTGCTGCTGCCAGCTGTTGGGGTGGGCATCCCGCTTGCAGTGCCGCCGCCTGTGCTCGGCACCGGTGGCGTCGTCGCTGGTGTTGGTGCTCTGCTGGGCACAGTTCCCGAGGAAGGGGTCGGCGCGCCACTAGGTATAGGTGGTGCTGACATGGTGGGGCTGGCACCGGGCCCTGCAGTACTGCCCGCTGGAGAGCTGGTGACTGCGGAGGGCGCAGCGGTCGACGAGGGTGCGGCAGGCGCTGCAGTCGAGCTGGACGGGGCAGCGGTGGTAGCAGAGGGCGCTGCTGTGCTACCAGACGGGGTCGTGGTTTGGCCTGTCGGCGCTGCGGCGGTGCCAGCTGGGGGCGCTGCGGTCGAGCTGGATGGGGCAGCGGTGACAGCAGAGGGCGCTGCTGTGCTGCCAGACGGGGTCGCGGTCTGTCCTGTTGGCGCTGCGGTGGTGCCAGCCGGGGTGCGCGTTGCCCCTGCAGGTTCCCTCGTTGGGCTGCAGGACATTTGCATCACTCAGGTATATGCAACTCTCGGGTCAAATTAGGACCGCCAACAAAGTGGCCTTGGCAGCATGCGAGCAACACATGCAGCACTGCTACCGCCCTGTGCACCCCTACCTGGGTAGCAACGGTGACGGAGGGCTGGAAGGAGGCTGGGATGGAGGACGGGTCGGTGGCTGGGGAGGCGGGTTGGGCGGCGGTTGTGGCGGAGGGGTCGTTGGCGGCTGGGGAGGCAGTCTTGACGGTGGGTCAGACGGCATCTGTGGCGGAGGGCTGGCAGGCAGCTGGGGAGGCGGGCTGGGCGGAGGCTGTGATAGTGGGTCGGGCGGCAGCTGTGGCGGAGGGCTGGGGGATGGCTGCGACTCGTCTCCTGGGGGAGGCTGAGATGCAGCGCTGGGCGGTGGCTGGGGAGGCGGGCTGGGCGGTGGCAGTGATGGTGGGTCGGACGGCAGCTGTGGCGGAGGGCTGGGGGGTGGCTGCGAATTGTCTCCTGGGGGAGGCTGAGATGCAGCGCTGGGCGGTGGCTGGGGAGGCGGGCTGGGCGGTGACTGTGATAGTGGGTCAGGCGGCAGCTGCGGTGGAGGGCTGGGGGATGGCTGCGAATCGTCTCCTGGGGGAGGCTGAGATGCAGCGCTGGGCGGTGGCTGGGGAGGCGGGCTGGGCGGTGGCTGGGGAGGCGGGCTGGGCGGAGGCTGTGATAGTGGGTCGGACGGCAGCTGTGGCGGAGGGCTGGGGGATGGCTGCAAATTGTCTCCTGGGGGAGGCTGAGATGCAGCGCTGGGCGGTGGCTGGGGAGGTGGGCTGGGCGGTGGCTGTGATAGTGGGTCGGACGGCAGCTGTGGCGGAGGGCTGGGGGATGGCTGCGAATTGTCTCCTGGGGGAGGCTGAGATGCAGCGCTGGGCGGTGGCTGGGGAGGCGGGCTGGCAGGAGGCTGGGAAGGCGGGCTGGGCGGTGACTGTGATAGTGGGTCAGGCGGCAGCTGTGGCGGAGGGCTGGGGGATGGCTGCGAATTGTCTCCTGGGGGAGGCTGAGATGCAGCGCTGGGCGGTGGCTGTGATGGTGGGCTAGGCGGAGGCTGTGATAGTGGGTCGGACGGCAGCTGTGGCGGAGGGCTGGGGGATGGCTGCGAATCGTCTCCTGGGGGAGGCTGAGATGCAGCGCTGGGCGGTGGCTGGGGAGGCGGGCTGGGCGGTGACTGTGATAGTGGGTCAGGCGGCAGCTGTGGCGGAGGGCTGGGGGATGGCTGCGAATTGTCTCCTGGGGGAGGCTGAGATGCAGCGCTGGGCGGTGGCTGGGGAGGCGGGCTGGCAGGAGGCTGGGAAGGCGGGCTGGGCGGAGGCTGTGATAGTGGGTCGGACGGCAGCTGTGGCGGAGGGCTGGGGGATGGCTGCGAATCGTCTCCTGGGGGAGGCTGAGATGCAGCGCTGGGCGGTGGCTGGGGAGGCGGGCTGGGCGGTGGCAGTGATAGTGGGTCGGACGGCAGTTGTGGCGGAGGGCTGGGGAATGGCTGCAAATTGTCTCCTGGGGGAGGCTGAGATGCAGCGCTGGGCGGTGGCTGGGGAGGTGGGCTGGGCGGTGGCTGTGATAGTGGGTCGGACGGCAGCTGTGGCGGAGGGCTGGGGGATGGCTGCGACTCGTCTCCTGGGGGAGGCTGAGATGCAGCGCTGGGCGGTGGCTGTGATGGTGGGCTAGGCGGAGGCTGTGATAGTGGGTCGGACGGCAGCTGTGGCGGAGGGCTGGGGGATGGCTGCGAATCGTCTCCTGGGGGAGGCTGAGATGCAGCGCTGGGCGGTGGCTGGGGAGGCGGGCTGGCAGGAGGCTGGGAAGGCGGGCTGGGCGGTGACTGTGATAGTGGGTCAGGCGGCAGCTGTGGCGGAGGGCTGGGGGATGGCTGCGAATTGTCTCCTGGGGGAGGCTGAGATGCAGCGCTGGGCGGTGGCTGTGATGGTGGGCTAGGCGGAGGCTGTGATAGTGGGTCGGACGGCAGCTGTGGCGGAGGGCTGGGGGATGGCTGCGAATCGTCTCCTGGGGGAGGCTGAGATGCAGCGCTGGGCGGTGGCTGGGGAGGCGGGCTGGGCGGTGGCAGTGATGGTGGGTCGGACGGCAGCTGTGGCGGAGGGCTGGGGGGTGGCTGCGAATTGTCTCCTGGGGGAGGCTGAGATGCAGCGCTGGGCGGTGGCTGTGATGGTGGGCTAGGCGGAGGCTGTGATAGTGGGTCGGACGGCAGCTGTGGCGGAGGGCTGGGGGATGGCTGCGAATCGTCTCCTGGGGGAGGCTGAGATGCAGCGCTGGGCGGTGGCTGGGGAGGCGGGCTGGGCGGAGGCTGGGGAGGTGGGCTAGGCGGAGGCTGTGATAGTGGGTCGGACGGCAGCTGTGGCGGAGGGCTGGGGGATGGCTGCGAACCGTCTCCTGGGGGAGGCTGAGATGCAGCGCTGGGCGGTGGCTGGGGAGGCGGGCTGGGCGGTGGCAGTGATGGTGGGTCGGACGGCAGCTGTGGCGGAGGGCTGGGGGATGGCTGCGAGTTGTCTCCTGGGGGAGGCTGAGATGCAGCGCTGGGCGGTGGCTGGGGAGGCGGGCTGGGCGGTGGCAGTGATGGTGGGTCGGACGGCAGCTGTGGCGGAGGGCTGGGGGGTGGCTGCGAATTGTCTCCTGGGGGAGGCTGAGATGCAGCGCTGGGCGGTGGCTGGGGAGGCGGGCTGGGCGGTGACTGTGATAGTGGGTCAGGCGGCAGCTGCGGTGGAGGGCTGGGGGGTGGCTGCGAATTGTCTCCTGGGGGAGGCTGAGATGCAGCGCTGGGCGGTGGCTGGGGAGGCGGGCTGGCAGGAGGCTGGGAAGGCGGGCTGGGCGGTGACTGTGATAGTGGGTCAGGCGGCAGCTGTGGCGGAGGGCTGGGGGATGGCTGCGAATTGTCTCCTGGGGGAGGCTGAGATGCAGCGCTGGGCGGTGGCTGTGATGGTGGGCTAGGCGGAGGCTGTGATAGTGGGTCGGACGGCAGCTGTGGCGGAGGGCTGGGGGATGGCTGCGAATCGTCTCCTGGGGGAGGCTGAGATGCAGCGCTGGGCGGTGGCTGGGGAGGCGGGCTGGGCGGTGGCAGTGATGGTGGGTCGGACGGCAGCTGTGGCGGAGGGCTGGGGGGTGGCTGCGAATTGTCTCCTGGGGGAGGCTGAGATGCAGCGCTGGGCGGTGGCTGGGGAGGTGGGCTGGGCGGTGGCTGTGATAGTGGGTCGGACGGCAGCTGTGGCGGAGGGCTGGGGGATGGCTGCGAATCGTCTCCTGGGGGAGGCTGAGATGCAGCGCTGGGCGGTGGCTGGGGAGGCGGGCTGGCAGGAGGCTGGGAAGGCGGGCTGGGCGGTGACTGTGATAGTGGGTCAGGCGGCAGCTGTGGCGGAGGGCTGGGGGATGGCTGCGAATTGTCTCCTGGGGGAGGCTGAGATGCAGCGCTGGGCGGTGGCTGGGGAGGCGGGCTGGCAGGAGGCTGGGAAGGCGGGCTGGGCGGAGGCTGTGATAGTGGGTCGGACGGCAGCTGTGGCGGAGGGCTGGGGGATGGCTGCGAATCGTCTCCTGGGGGAGGCTGAGATGCAGCGCTGGGCGGTGGCTGGGGAGGCGGGCTGGGCGGTGGCAGTGATAGTGGGTCGGACGGCAGTTGTGGCGGAGGGCTGGGGAATGGCTGCAAATTGTCTCCTGGGGGAGGCTGAGATGCAGCGCTGGGCGGTGGCTGGGGAGGTGGGCTGGGCGGTGGCTGTGATAGTGGGTCGGACGGCAGCTGTGGCGGAGGGCTGGGGGATGGCTGCGACTCGTCTCCTGGGGGAGGCTGAGATGCAGCGCTGGGCGGTGGCTGTGATGGTGGGCTAGGCGGAGGCTGTGATAGTGGGTCGGACGGCAGCTGTGGCGGAGGGCTGGGGGATGGCTGCGAATCGTCTCCTGGGGGAGGCTGAGATGCAGCGCTGGGCGGTGGCTGTGATGGTGGGCTAGGCGGAGGCTGTGATAGTGGGTCGGACGGCAGCTGTGGCGGAGGGCTGGGGGATGGCTGCGAATCGTCTCCTGGGGGAGGCTGAGATGCAGCGCTGGGCGGTGGCTGGGGAGGCGGGCTGGGCGGTGGCAGTGATGGTGGGTCGGACGGCAGCTGTGGCGGAGGGCTGGGGGGTGGCTGCGAATTGTCTCCTGGGGGAGGCTGAGATGCAGCGCTGGGCGGTGGCTGTGATGGTGGGCTAGGCGGAGGCTGTGATAGTGGGTCGGACGGCAGCTGTGGCGGAGGGCTGGGGGATGGCTGCGAATCGTCTCCTGGGGGAGGCTGAGATGCAGCGCTGGGCGGTGGCTGGGGAGGCGGGCTGGGCGGTGGCAGTGATAGTGGGTCGGACGGCAGTTGTGGCGGAGGGCTGGGGGATGGCTGCAAATTGTCTCCTGGGGGAGGCTGAGATGCAGCGCTGGGCGGTGGCTGGGGAGGTGGGCTGGGCGGTGGCTGTGATAGTGGGTCGGACGGCAGCTGTGGCGGAGGGCTGGGGGATGGCTGCGAATCGTCTCCTGGGGGAGGCTGAGATGCAGCGCTGGGCGGTGGCTGGGGAGGCGGGCTGGGCGGAGGCTGTGATAGTGGGTCGGACGGCAGCTGTGGCGGAGGGCTGGGGGATGGCTGCGACTCGTCTCCTGGGGGAGGCTGAGATGCAGCGCTGGGCGGTGGCTGGGGAGGCGGGCTGGGCGGTGGCAGTGATGGTGGGTCGGACGGCAGCTGTGGCGGAGGGCTGGGGGATGGCTGCGAATTGCCTCCTGGGGGAGGCTGAGATGCAGCGCTGGGCGGTGGCTGTGATGGTGGGCTGGCAGGAGGCTGTGATAGTGGGTCGGACGGCAGCTGTGGCGGAGGGCTGGGGGATGGCTGCGAATCGTCTCCTGGGGGAGGCTGAGATGCAGCGCTGGGCGGTGGCTGGGGAGGCGGGCTGGGCGGAGGCTGGGGAGGTGGGCTAGGCGGAGGCTGTGATAGTGGGTCGGACGGCAGCTGTGGCGGAGGGCTGGGGGATGGCTGCGAATCGTCTCCTGGGGGAGGCTGAGATGCAGCGCTGGGCGGTGGCTGGGGAGGCGGGCTGGGCGGAGGCTGGGGAGGTGGGCTAGGCGGAGGCTGTGATAGTGGGTCGGACGGCAGCTGTGGCGGAGGGCTGGGGGATGGCTGCAAATCGTCTCCTGGGGGAGGCTGAGATGCAGCGCTGGGCGGTGGCTGGTGAGGTGGGCTGGGTGGAGGCTGTGATAGTGGGTCGGACGGCAGCTGTGGCGGAGGGCTGGGGGATGGCTGCGAATCGTCTCCTGGGGGAGGCTGAGATGCAGCGCTAGGCGGTGGCTGGGGAGGCGGGCTGGCAGGAGGCTGCGGAGGCGGGCTGGGCGGTGGCAGTGATGGTGGGTTGGACGGCAGCTGTGGCGGAGGGCTGGGGGATGGCTGCGAATCGTCTCCTGGGGGAGGCTGAGATGCAGCGCTGGGCGGTGGCTGGGGAGGTGGGCTGGGCGGTGGCTGTGATAGTGGGTCGGACGGCAGCTGTGGCGGAGGGCTGGGGGATGGCTGCGAATCGTCTCCTGGGGGAGGCTGAGATGCAGCGCTGGGCGGTGGCTGTGATGGTGGGCTAGGCGGAGGCTGTGATAGTGGGTCGGACGGCAGCTGTGGCGGAGGGCTGGGGGATGGCTGCGAATTGTCTCCTGGGGGAGGCTGAGATGCAGCGCTGGGCGGTGGCTGGGGAGGCGGGCTGGGCGGTGGCAGTGATGGTGGGTCGGACGGCAGCTGTGGCGGAGGGCTGGGGGGTGGCTGCGAATTGTCTCCTGGGGGAGGCTGAGATGCAGCGCTGGGCGGTGGCTGTGATGGTGGGCTAGGCGGAGGCTGTGATAGTGGGTCGGACGGCAGCTGTGGCGGAGGGCTGGGGGATGGCTGCGAATCGTCTCCTGGGGGAGGCTGAGATGCAGCGCTGGGCGGTGGCTGGGGAGGCGGGCTGGGCGGAGGCTGGGGAGGTGGGCTAGGCGGAGGCTGTGATAGTGGGTCGGATGGCAGCTGTGGCGGAGGGCTGGGGGATGGCTGCGAACCGTCTCCTGGGGGAGGCTGAGATGCAGCGCTGGGCGGTGGCTGGGGAGGCGGGCTGGGCGGTGGCAGTGATGGTGGGTCGGACGGCAGCTGTGGCGGAGGGCTGGGGGATGGCTGCGAGTCGTCTCCTGGGGGAGGCTGAGATGCAGCGCTGGGCGGTGGCTGTGATGGTGGGCTGGGCGGTGGCTGTGATAGTGGGTCGGACGGCAGCTGTGGCGGAGGGCTGGGGGATGGCTGCGAATCGTCTCCTGGGGGAGGCTGAGATGCAGCGCTGGGCGGTGGCTGGGGAGGCGGGCTGGGTGGAGGCTGTGATAGTGGGTCGGACGGCAGCTGTGGCGGAGGGCTGGGGGATGGCTGCGAACCGTCTCCTGGGGGAGGCTGAGATGCTGCGCTGGGCGGTGGCTGGGGAGGCGGGCTGGGCGGAGGCTGGGGAGGTGGGCTAGGCGGGGGCTGCGGCGGGGGCCTGGGCGGCGGCTTGGGAGGTGGGCTAGGTGGCGGCTGCGGTGGGGGACTACGGGGAGGCTGGGGTGGAGGGCTTGGCGGTGGCTCAGGTGGGGGGCTTGGCGGCGGCTGGGGTGGAGGGCTTGGCGGTGGCTGTGGCGGCGGACTAGGGGGAGGCTGGGGAGGAGGGCTTGGTGGCGGCTGAGGCGGGGGGCTTGGTGGCGGCTGGGGAGGTGGGCTTGGTGGCGGCTGCGGTGGGGGACTAGGGGGAGGCTGGGGTGGCGGGCTTGGCGGTGGCTGCGGCGGCGGGCTGGGCGGCGGCTGGGGAGGCGGACTCGGTGGAGGCTGTGGCGGGGGGCTTGGAGGCGGTGGGCTGCAACACATGCACCAGGACTCGGAGTCGAGGGAGACATATCGAAATTAGTTCACTTCCGGGACAAGCACCCCAACAGTGCACACTGGCAAAAGAGCAGGAGGTTGTCCTCGCCATGTTGGGACAGCACATGTGCAGTCCACCATACAGACTGCAGCATGTGCACACCTTGGCGGCGGCGGGCTCGGCGGAGGCTGTGGTGGCGGGCTGGGAGGTGGTGAGGGTGGCGGCAGCGGCGGAGGACTGCAGCACGTCCGACCCGGATCAGCCAACAGCACAGCCACCGTGCAGTCTGTGGACGGGTCACAACATACAGGCTTGAGGCGTGCAGAAGCAGGCTGGCGAGATGCTGTCCAGCTTGAAGCTACCTGGGCGGTGGCTGTGGTGGCGGTGACGGAGGTGGGTCTGGCGGCGGTGACGGCGGCGGCAGCGGCGGGGGACTGGGAGGCGGCTCAGGTGGAGGGCTGGGAGGCGGACTCGGGGGAGGCTCAGGTGGCGGACTGCGATAGAGCGCAGCCTCACTCAGCATTGTTGATGGAAGATGTAGCAGCACCTGCTGGGATGCCCTTCAGTCACACAGGCGCCAGATACGAAGCAGAAGATTGTGCCTGCAGATGCCTGTATATGACGTGTTCCGCACCTTGGGGGAGGCGCAGGTGGCGGGCTGGGCGGCGGCGCTGGGTTCGACAGCACCGCAGCATTGTCGATGCCGAACAGCGTGCCGCCGGCGCCCATCGTGCCCACATTGGTGGGCGTGATGGCCACCGAGTCCAGGCCGCTGAACATGTTCAGGTCCAACTGGCGTGCGCTGGCGCCTGCCTGCAGATCCTCCGTGACATCAGCCACCAAGTCGTTTCCACGGGTGCCCAGAATGTGCAGCTGAATGGTGCCACCTCCTGCGAGGTTGGTGGCGTAGAGGTAGGGCACATCAAAGGTGATGCCGTCGCTGGAGGTCAGCATGACTGTGCCGCCCCCGCTGTTGATGGCAATGCCGGTGCCGGACACCGCTGCCTTTCTGTACGGTTGATGCTGGCTGGTGTTAGCTGCGACCAGGCCGGCAAAGGTGACGCCGGTGGCTGTGCTGTAACTGGTGGGGATTGCATCGGCGTCCGCCAGGTCGTCAAAGGTGAGGCCGGGGTTCGGCGGTGGGCTAGGTGGCGGCTGCGGTGGGGGACTAGGGGGAGGCTCGGGGGGTGGGCTCGGGGGAGGCTGCGGCGGGGGGCTGGGCGGCGGTCGGGGAGGTGGATTTGGTGGTGGCTGCGGCGGGGGCCTGGGCGGCGGCTTGGGAGGTGGGCTAGGTGGCGGCTGCGGTGGGGGACTAGGGGGAGGCTGGGGTGGAGGGCTTGGCGGTGGCTCAGGCGGGGGGCTCGGCGGTGGCTCAGGCGGGGGGCTTGGCGGCGGCTGGGGTGGGGGGCTTGGCGGCGGCTGGGGTGGAGGTCTTGGCGGCGGCTGAGGCGGTGGGCTTGGAGGCGCCTCAGGCGGGGGGCTTGGAGGCGGCTGCGGCGGGGGGCTTGGTGGCGACTGGGGAGGTGGGCTCGGTGGCGGCTGCGGTGGGGGACTAGGGGGAGGCTGGGGTGGCGGGCTTGGCGGTGGCTGCGGCGGCGGGCTGGGCGGCGGCTGGGGAGGCGGACTCGGTGGAGGCTGTGGCGGGGGGCTTGGAGGCGGTGGGCTGCAACACATGCACCAGGACTCGGAGTCGAGGGAGACATATCGAAATCAGTTCACTTCCGGGACAAGCACCCCAACAATGCACACTGGCAAAAGAGCAGGAGGTTGTCCTCGCCATGTTGGGACAGCACATGTGCAGTCCACCATACAGAACTGCAGCATGCGCACACCTTGGCGGCGGCGGGCTCGGTGGAGGCTGTGGTGGCGGGCTGGGAGGTGGTGAGGGTGGCGGCAGCGGCGGAGGACTGCAGCACAGCCGACCCACATCAGCCAAGAGCACAGCAAGCGTGCAGTCTGTGAACAGCTTACAACATCAAGGCTTGAGGCATGCACAAACAGCCTGGGGAGATGCTGTGCAGCTTGAAGCTACCTGGGCGGTGGCTGTGGTGGCGGTGACGGAGGTGGGTCTGGTGGCGGTGATGGCGGCGGCAGCGGTGGGGGACTGGGAGGCGGCTCAGGTGGAGGGCTGGGAGGCGGACTCGGGGGAGGCTCAGGTGGCGGACTGCAATAGAGCGCAGCCTCAGCATTGCTGACGAACGATGTAGCATCTGCTGGGATGCTCTTCAGGCACATAGGCGCCAGACACGATGCAGGCTTGTACTTGCAGATACCTGTATGTGATGTGTTCCTTACCTTGGGGGAGGCGCAGGTGGCGGGCTGGGCGGCGGCGCTGGGTTCGACAGCACCGCAGCATTGTCGATGCCGAACAGCGTGCCGCTGGCGCCCGTCGTGCCCACATTGGTGGGACTGATGGCCAGCGAGTCCAGGCCGCTGAAAGTGTTCAGGTCCAACTGGCGTGCGCTGGCGCCTGCCTGCAGATCCTCCGTGACGTCAGCCACCAGCTCGCCTCCACGGGTGCCCAGAATGTGCAGCTGAATGGTGCCACCTCCTGCGAGGTTGGTGGCGTAGAGGTAGGGCACATCAAAGGTGATGCCGTCGCTGGAGGTCAGCATGACTGTGCCGCCCCCGCTGTTGATGGCAATGCCGGTGCCGGACACCGCTGCCTTTCTGTACGGTTGATGCTGGCTGGTGTTAGCTGCGACCAGTCCGGCAAAGGTGACGCTGGTGGCTGTGCTGTAACCGGTGGGGATTGCATTGGCGTCTGTGAGGTCGTCAAAGGTGAGGCCGGGGTTCGGCGGTGGGCTGGGTGGGGGACCTGGAGGCAATGGGGGGTTGGGTGGAGGCTCGGGCGGGGGGCTCGGGGGCGGCTGCGGCGGGGGGCTGGGCGGCGGTTGGGGAGGTGGATTTGGTGGCGGCTGCGGCGGGGGCCTGGGCGGCGGCTTGGGAGGTGGGCTAGGTGGCGGCTGCGGTGGGGGACTAGGGGGAGGCTGGGGTGGAGGGCTTGGCGGTGGCTGCGGCGGCGGGCTGGGCGGCGGCTGGGGTGGAGGGCTTGGCGGTGGCTGAGGCGGCGGACTAGGGGGAGGCTGGGGTGGTGGGCTTGGGGGAGGCTGAGGCGGTGGGCTTGGAGGCGGCTGCGGCGGGGGGCTCGGGGGAGGCTGCGGCGGGGGAACAGGGGGAGGCTGGGGTGGAGGGCTTGGCGGTGGCTGTAGCGGCGGACTAGGGGGAGGCTGGGGTGGTGGGCTAGGTGGCGGCTGCGGCGGGGGACTAGGGGGAGGCTGCGGCGGAGGGCTCGGCGGTGGCTCAGGCGGGGGGCTTGGCGGCGGCTGGGGTGGGGGGCTTGGCGGTGGCTGCGGCGGCGGGCTGGGCGGCGGCTGGGGTGGAGGGCTTGGCGGTGGCTGTGGCGGCGGACTAGGGGGAGGCTGGGGTGGTGGGCTTGGGGGAGGCTGGGGTGGAGGTCTTGGCGGCGGCTGAGGCGGTGGGCTTGGAGGCGGCTCAGGCGGGGGGCTTGGTGGTGGCTGTGGCGGGGGGCTTGGTGGCGACTGGGGAGGTGGGCTCGGTGGCGGCTGCGGTGGGGGACTAGGGGGAGGCTGGGGTGGAGGGCTTGGCGGTGGCTGCGGCGGCGGGCTGGGCGGCGGCTGGGGAGGCGGACTCGGTGGAGGCTGTGGCGGGGGGCTTGGAGGCGGTGGGCTGCAACACATGCACCAGGACTCGGAGTCGAGGGAGACATATCCACGTCACGTCGCTTTCGGGACAAGCACTCCAACAGTGCACACTGGCAAAAGAGCAGGAGGTTGTCCTCGCCATGTTGGGACAGCACATGTGCAGTCCACCATACAGACTGCAGCATGCGCACACCTTGGCGGCGGCGGGCTCGGTGGAGGCTGAGGTGGCGGGCTGGGAGGTGGTGAGGGTGGCGGCAGCGGCGGAGGACTGCAGCACATCCGACCCGGATCAGCCAACAGCACAGCAAGCGTGCAGTCTGTGGACAGGTCACAACATACAGGCTTGAGGCGTGCAGAAGCAGGCTGGCGAGATGCTGTTCAGCTTGAAGCTACCTGGGCGGTGGCTGTGGTGGCGGGCTTGGGGGAGGCTGTGGCGGCGGACTAGGGGGAGGCTGGGGTGGTGGGCTAGGTGGCGGCTGCGGCGGGGGACTAGGGGGAGGCTGCGGCGGAGGGCTCGGCGGTGGCTCAGGCGGGGGGCTTGGCGGCGACTGAGGTGGTGGGCGTGGAGGTGGCTGTGGCGGGGGGCTTGGCGGCGGCTGGGGCGGAGGGCTTGGCGGCGGCTGGGGTGGTGGACTGGGGGGCGGGCTAGGGGGTGGGTTGGGTGGTGGAGGCGGCGGGCTGGGTGGCGGATTTGGTGGATTTGGCGGGGGTGGGCTTGGTGGCGGGGGCGGTGGTGAGGGCGGTGGACTGGGGGGTGGGCTGGGTGGTGGAGGCGGGGGACTAGGTGGCGGGCTGGGCGGTGGTGGCGGTGGCGGGCTTGGTGGTGGGGGCGGTGGACTCGGAGGCGGGCTGGGTGGTGGAGGCGGTGGGCTGGGTGGCGGACTCGGCGGGGGTGGCGGTGGCGGGCTTGGTGGCGGGGGCGGTGGTGAGGGTGGCGGGCTGGGGGGCGGGCTGGGTGGTGGAGGCGGCGGGCTGGGTGGCGGCCGGGGTGGCGGCGGCGATGGCGGCGGCGGTGGAGGCGGTGATGGAGGTGGGCTTGGAGGAGGCGGCGGCGGAGAGGGCGGAGGGCTCGGAGGGGGTGGCGGGGGAGAGGGCGGCGGACTCGGAGGCGGTCGTGGCGGTGGTGGTGGCGGCGGGCTGGGTGGCGGTGGAGATGGAGGTGGCCTTGGCGGAGGGGGAGAAGGTGGCGGAGGGGAAGGTGGTGGAGATGGCGGGGGAGACGGTGGGGGCGGCGGCGAAGGAGGTGATGGCGGAGGAAATATCTGGTAGCAGAAGGGCGCTGGCGGCGGCGGCGCGGGCGACGGCGCTGGGCAGTTGATCACGCAGATCTGCTGCACAGTACCAACGTTTTGAATGACCGGCAGCCAGCTTAGTGAGTAGTTGCCATCTGTCCCATATATATTGACCTCCTCATAGGGCCACAGCTTGTTCCTGAATGTGCCGTTGATGAGGCCATTCCTCAGCTCGGTTGCCAGCTGAGTGGTGGTGATACCAGGCCTGTAGGCTGCGCCCGTTGGGGCAGGTAGCCAAGTCATCGCCCAGGAGCTGACTGCACCAGTGCCACTGCCGGGCACCCAGCGCCTGGTTTCAATGTTGGCGTTTCCGTAATAGTACTGGCTGGCGTAAAACTCGTCAAAGAAGCCACCAACCTTTGCCACCACCACGCGTGGGCTGCATGTGCACACCACAACTCATCTGTGAGCCCTGCAGACCGGGATCCAATGATCCGACCCATCAAAGCACGCATTCCACATGCGCACATGGGATTGCAGATGTCAAGGCATCCAGGGGCTGAGAACTCACACGCCAATCAACACATTGGCCCTGGCAACTCCGGTGTCAAAGGGGACCGGCCCAGACACGTTGCGAACAAAGTAATACGGCTTTGTGGTGTTCTCCCAGAAGGTGCAATTATCTATTAGCTGTGCGTTCGTCCACCTGCAGACGCAACAGCTGCCATCTCAGGTGCTGAAATGCACTGCCTGACTGCTTGGTGCTGTGGGTTGTGGTCAACCACGTGTGCAATGGCACTATGGTTCGCGCACCTGATCTCCCAGGATAGATGCGGAACTATCACTTGCGTGAAGTTGCGTGTTTTGCTGGCGTAGGTGATACTGTCCTCGAGCCTCCACTCTGCTGAACCCACGACTCGTGGCTGCAGTGTATTGGTGTACGACTGCGCCTGGCTGCGTTGCGGCAAGCTGATGAGAAGCACCGCCACCATGAGCACACCAAGACGATGCAATGCTGTGAGGGACACTTGTGCCCGCCTGCTGCCTGTGCGCTGCTGCCCTAGCCGCGCCAAGGCGGCGTCGACCTGCCTCTGCTGCTGACAGCAGCACAGGCTGCGCGACACTGCGTGGCTGCCGGCAGCTGCAGCCCTGGCAGCTCGGGATGCTGGCGGCGCTGTGTGGGCGACTGCCGCTGATGCCCAGGACATCGCACGCCACATACATGTGCAATGTAAAAACCAAAGCACTGACGCTGCAAAGTAAGCCGCAGCCCGCTGCAGCGCAGCACAGCCACTCCTGCAGCTGGCGCCAATGAGGGGTGGTGCCCGCAAAGCAGGACGCGCTGCAGCAGAGGCACCTCAGATCGAGGATGGTGAGTGCTAAAGGATCAGTCTTGCAGTGTTCCACAATAAGCAGATAGTCTGTGCATGCATGCTTGCTGCCACATCATGTCTTGCCTGCTATGCCGGAGGCTTGGCTGCTGTACCCTGCTATCGAGGACGCACACGCTGCCACATCTGGGGCGTCGCTGGGACACTCGCTGTGTGGGTATCGCCTCTGATCTCGATTAGAGCCAGCACTGCGCCACCGATGGCCGCGGGCCTGATGACTGCGCAGTCTGCGGGCGTCTGCGGGACGCTGCTGACCGTGCCGGCACCGCCGATCTTCAGCGTGTCCTACCGCTACAGAACGCCGCCAGTACATCCTCGGCGGAGATGTCCCCTGTGAGGGGCCTGCTGAGGTGTCCGCCACGTGCTGCTCCCCAACTGCCGTCGAGGCCTTACGCCTCGAATTACGGAGCTGCCAACAGCAGTCGCAGCCGGCAACGCACGGCACGTGCTGCCTGTAACTGGCCTGCGACCTCGTAGCACAGATGGATGACGCCTGATCAGACATGACGCTAGACTGTCAGGGTAGCATTGCCGGCAAGAGGGGCAATCGCGCCCCGCACGTGACCTGCATGCACCTGGCTCGATGGCGGCGAGTACTCACCAAGTCAGCGCAGACCAGTGCGAACGACCCAAGTAACCTTCGTCGGCTATATAATGCTGTTTGAGCTATCGAAATCTGGCTTGCATGGTTTGTCGGCGGGCTGCACCTCGCTCGGGGGCGTACCACATCTTTCAGGCAGAACAGCAGAAAAGCGCATGCGCTGCAGCGAAAACCGGCGCATTAGTACTGGCGACTGCTCACCGGCAGCTTCGCGCCGGCGGCGCGGGTGACATGCTTGACATGGCTTTGGCGATTGGCATTCGCCATTTGATCATGCACGTGGACAGTTGACGTCATCATGCCCTACAGTGCTGATTGGCAGCTCCTCCATCAGCAAGGAGATCCGCGTGCCTCGGGCCTGGCCACATTGTTGGAATGCACCTCTAGAAAGCAAGCCATCATGTTGGAAGGCATGTGCCATATCGAATGATATGGCGTCAAGCCTTCGCACACTGCTGGATAACAACAATCCATGAGCATGGAATGCTGAGACGCCCTCCTCTCACAATCTTTCCCCAAATCGACTGACCTACACATCGTCTCTACGTGGTGCCGCCACCTCTGCCCAGCTGAGTGGCGCCGCTGCTGGCTGGTGCTGAGGGTCTGCTGCTCAGCCCACTGAACTGCCGTCATGACCGCCTCCGCTCACTTGCCGCTGCCTCCTCATCGTCCACACTTGGCACAGCAGTGTAGCTGCCGCTGGGCTTCATTCCTGCAACCAGAAGTCAAGTCGCGAATCAGATGCGTGCGCCCCCTCATCGCACACCAAGTGCAACACCGAAGGCCGCCGTGTGCGCCGGAAGTGTAAAGCACCAGACATTCCGCCATCAGCACCACGCGAGTGGGCGACTTGCGGCACCTGCTGGCTGTTGCATCTTCAGGTAGTTGTAGACGAAGAAGCCGGCGAGCGACACCGCGTAGCCGCCACCCTGCAGCGGCGTCACTGCCTCGCCCAGAAACACGATGCCGATCCACACCACAATCGCATTCTTGGCTGTGCCCAACACCTGTGTTGCAGCATGATGTGGTGCTGGCCATGACTGTGCGACCAGCCGAGCCTCATCAGGGGAACCTCCTGCACACTGCACGCTCTGCAGCAGTGTTGCATGGCTGGCTAGTCCTCCCTCAGGAATATGTGACGACAGCAGGCGCTTTGCAACAGCTCCGACACTACACCCGCCCACAGCTGCCCTGCATGGCCATGCTCGATGGCTGCAATCAGGCTGCACACCTTCAGCGTCAGCGACGAAGACGTCTGGATGACGATGTATGCAAGCGAGTTGACGCCAAAGCCCATGGCGGCGGCCGCTAGGTACGTGCCCGGCCGCCGCACGATCAGCCCAAAGGCGCCCTCAGCCGCCATGGTCCTGCCAGCAGTTGAGAAAAGTGGTGTGATCCGGGCAGCAGGGGCGGATGTCCATCTCGTTGACAGTGCTGAGTTGGTCGGCTGCGCAACCTCGTGGCCTGCGGTCCAGGATCACTTGCGCAATCTACATGCCCTGTTGTCCTTCGAGGACGTGCAACCCCTCACCTGTACTCCAGCAGCGCAACACCGATTGCGAGCCAGAAGGTGCACGCTGGCGCCAGGTACATCAGGCCCTCAACTGCATGAACAAGCATGCCTCATGCTGATTGAGATTGCGGTCAGCAAACCCCAGCAGTGACTGTCATTGTGGCCACATGCGGTGCCAAGGAACTGCCAAGGGTACGAACTCCAGTGCTTCCACACCAGCACGGCGATCTGACATGCTTACTGGGATGGAACTTGAGCCCGACAAGGAGGATCTGCGTCATGACCAGCCGCACAGCCTCAAAGCCCTCGCTCAGGAACATGAAGATGATCCCTGCCCACGAGAAGTTGAGCTCCCTACAGCGAGGAGCACCGGTGAGCAGCCACTGTGGTGCAGGAGCGCATTGAGAATAAGGTGCAAGGAGGCACCAAACTTGTGGCACTGTTCTGCACGCATTCTGATCCAACCAGACTGACGCACCCATACGACGCTGCTGCTGTGCCAATGCCAATGGCGACGACTGCGCCAATCAGCCGCCAGGCGGGCGTTTCAAGCCCCGCAACGAATAGAGCCACCATCGTCACGATTGGCGTGAACGCCTGCGGCCGACACAGTGTGCACCATGCGCCATGTGACGAGGTAGTCACATTGACGGCAGAACATGCAGTAAGTGTTTGTGCCATGCGCTGCGCATCCGTGGGTGCTGGGTTGCTGATCGTGCCCACCTTGAGCATCTGAATGAAGGAGACGGTGAGGTACAAATACACCAGGTTGCCAAAGTGCAGCGTCGCAGCCATGAACAGCCCAATGGGCATGAGCTTGGTGAAGTAGAAGTGCCAGGTCACCACACGCTTTGCTTCTACCACCTTGAACACCTGCAAGTGGTGTGGAGCCAACTCATGACTCTGAGCATTCGGCAAATGATGGGTTGGAATGACGCTCCGGTAGCATCACAAGGTGGGTTGTCAACAATGCTTCTCTGTAAACAACAACCGACCAGCCACCAGGCTAATTTCGCTTATTGTGATATGGCACGCCTAGAATTTGCCCTGTTCTGGTGCGCTTTCAGCTGCCTCTCAGCCTGAGCGCACCCGACAGCAGAGCCAGGAGGCCACTGAGGAAAACGACATGCCGAGGCCCGACAGCGCCATGGGGTAGTGGAAGCCGTCGGTGGACATCAGGTGCTTGTTCAAGATGATGAGCGCGCTGCTGATCCCCATCCACACAAACCCCGTCGCAAGGCCCAGCGCCCACCGGGCTGCAGCACCACAACCAACCCCTCTTATATGAGAAGTGTGGATTCAACCTCAGCAGTACACGACTTCAGGACGTGTGCATCATCCTGCGCCGCTGTACATGCTTCTGTTGCGGTGTCAGCCACATGTGTGCAGCACGAGCATGCCACGCCACTCAATGCAGGACCGGACCAGTTGTGCTGAGGGGCAGGCTTTGCGGTGCAGCGTCGCCGTTGGTCGGCTCCGCTGCCAAAACCGCTGCTGGCGGCTGCCCCACATCTGCGATGAGCTTGTCCAGGCTGGGCGAGGAGTTTCTGCGCAGCTCGAGGTTGCCTGCCAGCATCTCGCCTGTGCAGTGTGCACGCCAGCTCCTTGTCAGCATTGTGGCACACCAGCCCGGCATGACAGGCAACACCATGTGCCAGAGAGTTGGACGTGTAACTGCCCCCATGTGTTTGAGAGACGCGTAATCGAAGATGTTGCATCACCGCTGCTGGGCGAGGCTGCGGCTGCGCTGCTGGGCCGCTGCTGGGGTGACCCTGATGGCCGGTCGGAGCCGCGCTCCCGCGGGCCTGTGCCTGCGGACCGATGCCTGCCGTCTCCTGCCAACAAAGTCGCCTGCGGTTGGTGCATGACGTGTGATTTCTGCAGAGTCGCTCAGGACATGCACAGCCATCGGGGACGAGGAAGCACATGCAGCGTACCAGCTTCAACAGAGTGCCACTCACGCAGTCTTGACAACCCTCTACCCTGCGCTGTGGCTGGCTTGAAGACGCCAGGATAGGCACCTCGCCTCTCAGCCCTCAGCAATGATGCGCTGCTGCTCGTGCATCAGCCCAGCGGCGGCGCCACAAGCTCTCCTTGCTGCAGACAGTGCGGCGGGCCTGCCGCACTGACACCGCTGCATGCACCGGCCCAGCCACGGCAGACTTCTGCTCGTTCTACTTGCAGAAAGCAGTCCCTCTTTATTTCACTCCACCTAGCAAACGCAACCACGAGCTGCAGTCATCCTCATGGTTGAAAGCCATTCACAACCACCAGGTTGCATGCACTGGCCGGCATGAGCCGGCAAGATCGCGTGTACGTCAAACCTTGCACAATTGATCAGCATATGCACGATACATCCATCTTAAGCATGGTAACACAGCTGTAGCACGACACTGTCCGCCACGATGCTCAGATGCATGAGCTCGGTGTGGCACACTGCGCCAGCCGCACAGAACATGCCAGCAAGCGTGTTGCACGGCACGGCAGCACATGTCGCCAGATGACATATACACATACGCTGATGCGAGCAGTAAGGTTCACCTGCACAATGCTGCGCTGCTGTTTAGACCAACTCGAATTGGCAGCGTTTGTAATCTGCTGGCACAAACACAAAATGCACCGTTCAGAGGCGCGCAGATCGCTGCAACGGTACGGTGGGTGATATTCGCGCAAGAGGGTGACTACGATCACGGGCATACGAACATCATTTATATCTCATATGCACATCATTGCGCGATAGGTTGGATTGGGAGGTCAAACATGCTCAATACCCTAGGAGCACCAGCTGGCAGTTGGCACCATTGCACCGTGTGCAAAGTGTAACGGGTGCTGCCAGATGCATTGTCTTTCTCCTGGAAGACGCGCGAATGTCATAGCCAGTCAGACTCAAGTACATCGTGTGAGCTCACATGGGCAGCTTGCAACGCACTGACGCCACATCAGATATGCGAGGCACACTCCAGAGAGTCAGGGCGTTGTTGCAAAGGGATGACACAATCAACTTCAACCGAAGCCCCTGACTTGTTTCCGGACGCAGCTAAACCACAGCATGCTGTACTTCGCCTCTGCCCCGTGTCTTGTCAGTCAGCGGTGTGGCCGCCGCCGTCTCCAGGTAGCTGCGCCGCCGCAGCGTCTTGCAGCCCCTCTGTCCTGACGCCCGCCGAAGTCTGTCCAGCATCGACCCCGACGCCCACGTCTGCCTCCGCCTCCAGCTCCATGTCGGTCGGCCCGCCAGCTGCTGCCGCCGCGGCATTGCTGACTGCCGGCACAGCCTGCATGCATGCCAAAAGCGCATCAGCGGGCTGCCACTGGGCTCCCCTTCACACCTGTTTTGTCGTACTGTTCAGGCGGTAAGTGCGCCATAGTGCGACTGCCAGGTCCAGGCATCGCAGACTGTCTGTGGAGCAGGGCTCGAGCAGAAATATCACACCTGCGCTGAGTTGCCAGGTTGTGGCCGGTCGTCCACCACTGGCGCTGCTGGCGTGTCGAGTGGGGCTGCATTGCCGGCCGGTGGCACAGGTGCTGGCTGCGACACGCTCTGCAAGAACGCCTGCAGCATCACGCAAAACACACTCGGCCGCCGGCACAGCAGACACTTGCACACCATGGTGGTCAGCTCACTGCAGGAGTGCGGTCACTATCATGCTGGTCTGCGACATATGCACCTCATCTGCGCCAACTTTCACGCCGACATCTACACCGGCCGGGGCATTGGTCGCCTCTGGCACATGCGCGCCTGTCACTGTCGACTGGTCTGGCACCTGTTATCAGTATCACGCGCCTTGCAGCGATGCCTTCGTTAAGGACGAGAAAGCGTATGACCACCATATGACAGCACAGCTAACAGTGCAGAGCTCACCATCGGCGGCTTTGCCTTGAAGTCTGCATTCTCGGCTTCAGCTGCCAGCGCTGCCGCGGACGGCCCCGAGTCTGGCTTGAGCTCCTTCGTGATGAAGGCTGTGCGCTGCACCTCCGCACCCTGCAGCAGGTGTCGGGTTGATGTGAGACGAGGCAGCCCACCCGACAATGTGATCCTGCCCTACTGCACCTGCAGCCAACGCAGCGAGGCAGCAGGATCCAGCTGGCAAACCCTCATCAGTGACCGAGGAGGCACAAGTGAGTAGGGGCTGGAAGGCAGTGTGCGCTCACGTTGTCCTCGTTGCGCAGGGGCTCCTCGTCGTCTGAGGCGTAGTCGGCGCCCTTGACGATGCGGGCGTCCTCGGCAGCGCGGCCGCCCCCGCGCACATCCGGGTCGTCCTCAGGCCTCTCCGCCTGGGCGTCGCAGCAGGCAAGCGATGGATTGAAGCTCCAAACGACACAGTGTGGACCTCATTCGCGGGCGAGTGCGCCCACCGAAGAGAACCCCCCACTGCAGGAGCATTTGTTTCCCACGGGCATGAATGTGCGATGCTGCTGCTGCTGGTGCAGGGGTTGTGACACCCTGAAATACAGTCCGACCACAGGCACAACAGGAATATACCTGGTCCTAGGGCGACATTAAATGTTGAATTTCCACCCAAGATGCAACACTGCATGCTTTCGGGGAGGTCACTCTCGTGCCATAGGTCGACTGATAGCTGACAACCCGCTCACCACTTGGTACTTGGGCGGCGGGCGCGTGAAGGGCACGCTGGGCGCGGGCGGCAGCTGTGACAGGTTTTGCAGCACCGTGTCGCGCATGGACTCCAGCTGCGCCACCGTGTTGGCGTTCTTCATGTTGGAGACGGTGATGCGCAGCTTGTGCGTGTCCATGTAGTAGTCGAAGTCCGAGAGGGCCTTTTCTGGCAGGCTGCAGGGGGGCCACAAGAGCTTGTTGCGGCCGTGTCCACCCCGCCACGTGTGCAGCAGCAAGCTGATGGTGACCACCTGACTGTGTGTGGTTTGTGGCGCGAACCGATGGACATGCATCACGGGCTAGTGACCACTCGTTTTGTGCAATTGGAGGAGCTGAGAGGCGCACTTGTCCTCGAGGTCGTCGCCCA
This sequence comes from Diplosphaera chodatii, assembly GCA_032358165.1. Lineage (NCBI taxonomy): Eukaryota > Viridiplantae > Chlorophyta > Trebouxiophyceae > Prasiolales > Stichococcaceae > Diplosphaera > Diplosphaera chodatii. The sequence continues at coordinate 989,501 of JAALGY010000043.1, read as the reverse complement.
GCATGCGCCCGGTCTCGTAGCACCAGCAGCGTGCGACGTTGCGCATTGTGTACCCGCCGCCGCCCAGCAGCAGCAGCGGCACCTGGTAACAGCAGTCAGGGGATGGAGCTTTGCTACCATCAGTGCACTACTCGATGACAGGCGAAGCAGGTGCCACGCCAACTCAGCAGCGCCCAAGCCCAGTGTGACATGCGTCACTCACGTTAAACTGCGCCATGAACTCAATGCAGTGCGCGTGGCCCTCGAGGCTGAGGTTGAAGCAGCCCAGACGGTCGCCAGACAGCGAGTCCGCGCCACAGCACATCACCACCGCCGTTGGCTGATACACCTCCATGACCTGGCGATGGACACCATGCACATCAGAAAAGAATACAGTCTGCAAAGTATGCAGGCATTCAGGACAGCACCGAACATGGCGTGCGACGCACCATGAAGGACATAAGATCGCAGTGGATGATGCAGCCTGGCTAGTGAAGCAGCAGATAGTCAGCAACACCTTGCGCATGACAGGCTCGAAGACGAGGCTGTAGGAGTCATCGTCCATGCCCTCCTGCAGCGGCACATTCACCGAGTAGTTCTTCCCGCCATTGGTGCCTGTATCGTCCAGTGCACCTGCAGGTGCACGCGGACATTTTTGTATCGGAACGAGTGATGATGATGCGCTGCAGCTCCACACATGCACCTGTGCCACGCCGTTCGGTGCCACGAAGGGGCCAAACCTACAGAAAATGAAAATACCAACATCATATACTCACCTGTGCCGGGGAAGAAGTCGCCATACTTGTGGAAGGACACCGTCATGACGCGGTCTGTGGTGTAAAAGGCCTCCTCCACACCATCGCCGTGGTGGATGTCGATGTCCACGTACAACACGCTGCAGCATGGACATACAAATCGTGAGGACGCCACCGCACAGTACACTTACTGTGCTAAGGTTTCTGGCGCGGCATCTAGAGTCAGACTCAGCAGTCTGTGTTCATGTTCGGATGTGCAAGCCCATTGTCATACTTGTCACAGCAATGCCTACCGCTGGTGCTGCTTCAGCAGCTCTAGAATAGCCAGCACGATGTCGTTGATGTAACAAAAGCCGCTGGCCTCAGCCTTCTTGGCATGGTGCATGCCGCCTGGCACAGCATGAAAAGATGATGTCATCACTACGACAAACTGCAGGTGCACATGTCTGCCATGAACCGAGCAGCCATGCCGTGTACTGACACAGCGCTGTGTACCTGCCCAGTTGAGGCAGATGTCGGCGGTGCTCTCGTTCATGAATGCTGCACCGGACACTGAGCCCCCCGTGTAGAGCTGCGGGATACACGCCAGTCCATCAGCTGCTGATCTCCATGTGTAATTTGCACAGCACTGCTATCTGGTACTCACTCACACACGCACGCACAGTGGTGCTTCACCAGCATCATGTGCCAGAACTCACCTGGAAGTATTCGAACATGCCGTCAAACACCGGGCAATCTGCCTCGCCGACTGGACCCAGGTTGAAGCGGCGCATGTGGGTGAGATACTCCTCCTGGTTGTCGGGCGTGACTTGCGCCAAGAAGTTGAGGTAGTCTGCACGGCACCAGGCCCAGCAGCTGAGCACCTTGGGGTTGGACTCCATCAGGGGGACTAGGCAGACCGCAGCAATGGCCATGCACCGCGGCTGGCGACGATGCCACTACTGTAAAGGTTTTCACGGCAGATTGCATCTGTGCAAGAAACGAATCGCCATAGCATGTTGTTCTTTTGCATCGATCGCTCCCTCACGACACCTTACACATGCAGCTCGTGCTGAACCTGCTGCACCGGTTGCCATGACGCTGTGTTCACATGCAATGGCGCACCACGACATGCATAGAGCATCATGCACTTAACAGGGTGTGGGTACCCCCACAAGGGAGAACTTGTCTCACCGTCAGCATGAAATTGGCTGATGTCATCCTGTGTTTGCCAAGTTGGGCGGTGCTGTATCATGCGCGAGCCCAGGCCGTAGTTTTCCACGAGGCTATGCGTGAGCCGTACACGGTGTGGACGCATGGGGTTGCCACCCCCATAGCTGTAGTTGCCCAGTTCCTCATCGTACAGGTATGCGACAGTCTTGCCCTTGACCGTCATTGCGCCTGCCAGCCAGCCTGAGCAAAGCAACCGTGACTGACGGGCCAAACAGACCTCAGGCGTCTACTTGAAGAGTGCACGCATGCCTGCCTCAAACTTGTGCAGTGTCGAGACAGGGGCATGGCAGCGAACAGCCCCCCGTTCTTCTCGCGCAAGCCACCCAGTAGCAGTGGGCATTCGCTTGGGTGGGCATACGCGTCCTCCAGCCCATTGTTGACAAGCCAAAGGTCCACAGCAAACTCTGTGCTGAGGGCTGTCCTGGCAGCTGTGCATGGTGGCGGCACCTTGAATCCAAGACGCGGGATTTTGGCGGAGGAGCACTGTGCTGATTGCCCAGGATGGCAAGGAGATTAGCGTGCAGCGTGCTGCTGCTCGTGGCTCTCGCCGCAGGTATGCTTCGTGGTAGAGCATGTGTTCTTACCAATGTCATTTTGGCGTTCTTCTGGGCCGGGGCTGGGGTGCCGACGGACGCAGCCACGGAGCCCAACGTGATCGGTTGCACCAGTGTTGTCGTCGAAAACGTTGGAAGAGTCAAGGCATCCGTTGCTACGGCGTTCTGACAACGCCGCAGTGCAAGCTTGACGTGGGGATCACGCGCTCAGGCGATCAAGTAGAGTCTGCATTTCTGCATGGCACCTTTGCACCTGTGGCGCGATCACGAGCAGCTCTGGCCCTGGTACGGGTGTGAGGCAGCAAGCGAGAAGTCAAATCTGCACGATTAATAGACGGGTACCACGGATGGTGCCACCTGCACGCAAGAGCCGTGTAGCAGGGAGACTGCACCGGGCGTCCCCTCACTTTGAGGAAGCCGGGCAATTACAGGAATTCGTTGCAGGTGGTATCGTAAGATTACCTGACGAGCATGCTTGCAGCCAGCGCGTGTGCCCTTGTCTGCAGGCTCTGCAGCTGCGCAGGATGCGGCAGCCAGCCCGGGGCCCCGCGACTACCTGGGGGCGCCCTCGCCGAGCGCTCCAGGCGTGGAGGTGCACGCCTGGTTCCCCAGCCACCCGCGCCTGCAGTTCCCGCTGGGCGAGGAGGTGCGCAGCTGCGGCCCTGACCTGCTGTGGCGGCTTTTCATCGCGAGGCACGGAGCCGACCGCTGTCTCATTGTGCACCCGGGCTGGGGACCGGGCCACCTTCGCTGGCCATGTGTAGAGGGCATTGGACTGCCGCTGCAGGTTGACGTCGTGGTCGGCTTCAGCAACAGCGGCGAGGAGGCGTACAATGTGTCCGCCATCCAGGGCTCCCTGCACTCAGCGGCCCAGTGGAACCTGTGGGTCCAGAACTTCACTGTGGCGGTGAGGTTTCTGGCAGGGCAGTCACAAAGCGCAGCACTCCTCAAGCCCAATGTGACACCTGCACAGTCAATCACAGACTTCTCTGCTGACTTGCTGCTGCTGCTGCTGACGTGTGACCTGCTCTCTGTATACTCTTGCAGCTGCAAGATGTTTCGCTGAAGCCGGGGGAGCAGGGCAGCTTGCGCTACAAGTTCAAGCCGGACCGGATGCTGCAGCCGCGCGAGTTCCTTGTTGCGCTGCACGTCTTCTATAACGTGCGTGCAGTGATCATGCTGCGCCCAACCCTGGCTGTCCCTGGCGTCTCCAGCTGTCTGTCAGAGTAGCATCCTCTGCAGGACTGCCTCTGATCTCTGCAGCGCCATTTACGGCATATTGCTTGTGGGTTGCAGGGCCTGTCGATGCCGCATCACAGCTTGGCGTTCAACAAGACGGTGGACATCATTGAGCTGCCAAAGCTGGTGGACTTCGAGCTGATTGGTCTGTACTGCATCATGTTTGCAGTCATCGCCGCAATTGGTGAGCTTTGCCAACGGCTTCATGCCCCAGTTCATTTCAATGTGCGTGCGAGCAGTGGCATGCCTAGCCTAGGCTCCCCTGAAGTGGTATGCTGGGCAATGCAGCAGTTGAGGCAGATCACGCGGCGGTGGCTGACCACTGTCGGGCTGCACACCTGCAGGCTATGCAGTGTACAGGCAGCTGCAGAGCGTGGGGTGGGTGCGCGCAGCCACCAAGCGGCGTGCGCCTCGCGGCCCCGCCAGGTCCGTACTGACACCTGCCTGCTTGGTCCCTCCCGAGCACAGCAAGGGCGCAGGCATTGCACTGCATTACATTGCGAGACTTTCTGGACTGCACCGTCCACTCTGTTGCTGTACATCACGTCGCCATTTGCAGGCGGATCAACTGTGGCCTTGACTGCTTAGTCGTCCTCCTTGCAGCACGGCGGGCGCGCAGGATCCTAGCCAGTGGCTCAAGGGCACGTACTACGACACGCACGCGCGTGCCAAGGCCAAGCGGGCTGGGTCCACGGGCCTCGGCTCCGCCGGCGATGTCACCAAGAAGGGGATGTGACGCAGGACCGACGCTGCGATCGCAACCCAGACTGCAGTCAGGCGGCACAGGCTTCGGCACCTCGTCAGTGCTGTCGTGCAAAAGCACTGTCACACCTAAGCTCTTGAGCAGACGCGGTGAAGAGGCTCATGCTAGGTTAGCAGGAGGCACAGTCAAGTGTGTCACCGCCTTGAAGGCATTTCACGATGCACTCCGAATGCGGAACATGGTGCAATAACGGTCGGTGCAGAGTTCAATATGGAATCTCATCTTCGTACCTGACAACGGTTTGCAGCACGTATGAACTCAGAGCGTGAAGCGCACGTGGGGGAGCCTGCTGGCGCATGTGTGCCCCAGGGTGGCCTGTACACTCCTGTTGTCCTGTAGTCCTGTTGGCTCAGGCTTCTGACTTGCTGGTGCAACGACTGCCAGTTGAACACTTGAACAGCTTGACATGTAAGTCAGCATCAACACGAGGGTGCTGATCAGTACGGGTACACCAGGCATGCTGGCTGTTTTGCCGTCTGCGTTGACCTCGACCGCTTCGTGACTGAGTGCGCGATTACAATCGCCATTGCAGCGGCAATGGAATGATGCGGTCCTGCGTGGACTGTCCTGTGAGCAGTCTGTGAAAGGAACTCCGACTGGTCAGGGACCGCAGGATCATTCCGCCAGATTTTGGCAGTGCTGGTCAGCACACTGCGCACGGGCAGTGTGAGGTTGACATGCGCAAAGACTGCCCTTTCTGAACAGGCGACTCGGGATGTCGCCAAGCATGCAACCCAAGTCGCCTGCCATCCCCGGTGGCTCCGACGCAGCCAAGCTGCCAGATGCAGCCGCAGTGCCGCGCATCGGGGGAGCCCCGGCATTTGACTCCGTGGAGGACAGCCCCCTCTTTCGGGACCGGGTGTGTGACACGCATGGAGCTATCGTCTGTTGTCACACGGATATCAGATCACGATCACCGAAATGTTCTCCTGAATGGGGGCCATGTACCACATGGCCATTACACAGGAGACGGACTGACGGCAGCATGTTTGTGACCGTAGGCGAAGGACTTGGGGGCGCAAGCCGAGCGGCTGGACCGGCGCACGGGCAAGCTGGTGCGCGGGGCCCGGAAGTATCGTGATGGCCTGGGCAGCATGGCGCAAGCGCAGACCGCATTTGCCGACACGCTGCGGGACTTCTGCGGGGGCCCCGACGGCTCTGGCACAGACGAGGAGTCGATGTCCATAGGTGCTCGGCAGACGCCAGACAGTGCTGCTCACACACTGGAGTGGCTTGGCTGGTTTGGCAGGGAAGGAGAATGTGCTGTGTGACCGTGTAAGCGCCTCTGCAGGATCCGGCACGGTGTCGCGCTTCATCGAGGTGTTTCAGGACCTGGGCTCCGCCTCGGAGTTGCTGCGTGGCCAGGTGTGCATCGGCGTGCCTCAGCTCTGCCCAGTGGCAGTTGCGCTCAGCCAGAGATCTCTGCTGCCGCCTGACCCATGTTGCCGCAGTGCTGATGGTTTTCACGTCGATCGCAGGTGGACCACATCCTGGTGGAGCGGCTGCAGGGCACCTGGCAGAAGGGGCTGCTGGCGCAGGCGCGCAGCGCTTCAGCGGACTTGGCGCACAAGCTGGACGAGCACGACGCTGCGCAGAAGCGCTACCTGGGCCACAAGTGCGCGCGCTGCACTTATTCTGCCGCAGCGGCTGGGGGATCAGAACATGGAGCTTGCTGCCCAAGGCTGCACATGTTGACGCGAGTGAGCCGCGGCATTGTGTCTGACCGTGAGGCTGACACGCAGCGCAGTCAGGCAGCCTGCTGACATTGACCGCGCACCGGCGAGCAGGTCGCTGGCGGGCAAGATGCTGTCGAAGAAGGGGCAGGCGGACCAGGAGCGGCAGAGGGTGCAGGCGGACACCGTCGCGGCCGCCGCCCTGGCGCAGGAGGCGCGCTTCGAGCTTGCGCGCCGCCTGACAGAGGCGCGCCCCCGCATGCGCATACCTCTTGGAAGTCCGGCAATGCCAATACCCAAAACACTCTGTTCCAACCATGGCACAGGTGACTTTCAGCTCTGATGCTGCAGGTGGAGGCGCGCAAGCGGCACGAGTACCTGGAGGCGGCGGTCTCGGTGCTGGACGGCCACCTGCGCTACTTCAAGGCCGGCTACGAGGCGCTCAAGAAGCTGGAACCCTTCATGCACCAGGTGCCGCTCCGAGGCGCCTGCAACGGTGCATCCCCTGCAGTGCTGCCCTGGCCCATGGCTACCTGCCACAGCCGAGACATTGTGCAGCTTTGTGCAGCGCTAGTACGGGACCGCCCATGTGAGCATGCACCAACACCTGGTACACACCAATCCGCACCCTGCATTCTGCACACCATGGGATGATGACACCTGGTTCCGAGGCGCTCCAGCAGGGGAGCAGCAGTGCAGCATGGCAATGTACAACTGACGCATATTGGTGCAGCGGCCCTGAACCACTCAGAGGCACAAATCATGCTTGCAGGCGCTGGATACATGCGAGGCGCTGAAGGAGGAGGAGAAGCGGCGCACGCTGGCACTGGAGGACGCGATCCTGGGGCTGCGGGAGGTGCAGTCCACGCGGGACATTCGGCGCGCGGAGTCTGCCCTCCGGCCACTGCCCCGCCCGCAAGGGCCCCTGCAGCTGACAGGTGCCGTGCAGCTTCGGCCCCTGTCCAGCAGCGCTGCAGACTGTCCTTCAGACAGCAACTGCCTTGGGGTCTGGGCACATGTCGTTCGGCAGGAAGGAGTTTCTTCCAGTTCGGAAGTGTTGCTGCGCTGTGGTACATGTGCTTTTAAGCGACGTGCTGAGGTGGGAAGGCCTCCAACACGAACCCGCAGGTGCGGTGGCGGGCATGAAGGCGGAGGTGGAGCAGCACATCCGTGCCACGGCCGTCAGCAAGGGCAGCCAGATCACGGTGCTGAAGCAGGGCTACCTGCTGAAGAAGAACAGCGGCGGGCTGCGGCGCGAGTGGAAGCGCCGCTTCTTCGTGCTCGACTCCTCTGGCATGCTGTACTACTACTCAGCTAAGGTGGGATAACCTGTTATCACTCCATGCCCTGATGCCCTTCTGCTTGGGAGAAGTTTTGGAAGCTTGTTTTCACCATGACGTATTAAGGTTCGTTCACAGTTCTGTGGCAGTGGTGCTCCACCTACTGCTCCCATGCAGTGCATGACCCTGGCTGTTGTTGTGACCAAGCAGGAGAAGAAAGACAGCCGGGACACGCCGCAGAACACGGTGGCGCTGCAGACGGCGACCGTGAAGCCGGGCGCGGAGGAGGCGGCGGATGCGGAGCTGCAGTTTTGCTTTAGGGTGGTGTCGCCGACGCGCAGCTATGTGCTGCAGGCCGCCGACGACCTTGAGGCGACCGAGTGGATGGAGTGCATCCAGGTGATGTTCGTAGGGAGTGCTTAAGTCACCTGCCACACGCAGCAGCATCATGCAGACACCTGACACGGCATGGCATTTCCAATGGCCATTCAGCAGGATAGTGATCTACATTCAGTATTAAAAAATGGGCAAGCCCGGAAACCACTTTGCGACATACTTCACCCCTCTCTTGGTTGCAGGCAGTGATTGCCGTCATGCTGGAGTCGCCGCAGGTGGCGAGCCCCTCAGCCACGCAGCAGCGCAAGCCGACTGCACCAACCCACATGCGGTGCGGCTGGCGATGCCGCTGCGTCACCTGCAGATGATGTCTGCAGTGCTCACAGCGGTGGCGAGGCGTCACACAATGATTGGCGAACGCTGACACCCACTCTTCTCTACCCACAGCTCGCCCAGCGGCACAGTGCCGATAGGCGGAGGCGTCGAGCTGGCCGCCGACGGGAAGGGCGCCGACGACGCTGGAAGCCTGCGGTCCACCGCGCCCTCCGAAACGGGGTCGCTGCTGGAGGAGGAGCCCCCAGATGTGAGGGTGCCACCCTGTTTCTGTGGTTTTGGCTTGTGTACCGTCTGCAGCCTGATCCTTCAGCCTTGCACTTGCGCCAAAAACGCCACTACCAACAGCCCATGCACTGCAAGGCAGTACCCATCACACAGCGGCATGTAACTCTGTTCATTGGCAAACAAATGGCGTCTGCTCGCCGCTGCAGACCGCCGTGTCACGCGACAGCACGGTCGCCGGCGAGGCGCTGGCGGCGGCGCTGGCGGCGGTGCGCGGCAACGACGCGTGCGCGGACTGCGGGGCGCGGGGCCCCGAGTGGGCGTCGCTCAACCTGGGCGTGCTGTTCTGCGCCGCCTGCTCCGGGGTGCACCGCCACCTGGGCGTCCACGTGTCCAAGGTGGGTGCTCGACTGGGCACAGCATGACGGGTTCACCTTGTAGAATGGGCCTTATATGCAGCATGGTCTCCAGGTGGATAAGACACCAAGGAGCAGCACGGGCATATGCCATGTCTCCACGCGGGAAGTGACACCGCTGAGCAGCAATACGGGCATAGACCAGGCGTGTGACTTCTGCCTGCTTCCTGCAGGTGCGGAGCGTCACGCTGGACGAGAAGGTGTGGGAGCGCTCCGTGGTCGCCCTGTTCGAGGGCCTGGGCAACGCGTACGCCAATGCCGCCTGGGAGGAGAACATTGCAGCGCCACACAACCCGCCGCCAGGGGCGGCAGCAGCCGCAGCAGCTGCCCTGGATGCAGCAAGCCCAGGGTGCGGGCTTACGGGGGGTTCAACCTTCTGTGTACGGTATAGAGCGATGGGTACCTTGCTGCCGCGTGTGAATGGGGTGGCAGTTGAGGAAGGTGCTGTGGTTCAGTATCAAGCTGGCATCTTTGGTAAATGCAGGCCTGATGCACTGTGGTCACCAGGGCAGGCGGCGCAGTTCTCGCCCCTGCCCAACATATCACCATTCGCACCGCCGACGCCCTTCTCGCCGGATATGTCAGGTGGGCAGAGCTACCTGTGTCACAGGTGGCACTGTCCGTTGCGCTGTCAGGCACCTTGCCGCAGGCAGCCAGAGCACAGCTCCTTGATGTGCATTGCTTCATTCGCTGGCAGGGCGACCATACACGGGGGAGGCGCCAGCTGGCAGCTGGATGACGCGCACCCCGTCGCGCAGGCAGTCACCAGGTGCAGCGTCCTGGCATGCGAGGCACTGAAGCAGCACGGCTGCCTATCAAATCAGGCCATGGCCATTGTCCACCCAGGAGCAAAATGCCGGGCGCGCAGGGCATCTCATGCTCTGACTGTGTCGTATCCGGCGGGCTCTATGACAGGTGCAGAGGCAGCACAGCGAGCAGCGGCAGCGGCAGCCGCAAAACCAGCACCGCAGGCAGCGGATGCGCTCAGGCAGGAGTTCATCGTCAACAAGTATGTGCGGCGGATATACGGTCCGATGCCGCACATGCTGCCAGGGGGCTCTCCTCACGCTGCGCTGTGGGACGCTGCCGAGAATGGCGACGTCAGGTGCACATGGAGGGCACCCTGGATGGTTGATGCTGGTAGAGCGAGCAAAGCTGGACCCTTTCTTTCTGTTATGCTAACGTCAAAGCAGCGCGCATGGGAGCAAGTACACCATGGAGGCTGGGCACCTGTGCTGGCCTTGCCGTCAACACCCTGGGCAGGGCGGACAGGCATGCAGGGCACCGTCCACCACTACATTGCAAACCCGCAGGTCAGCGCTGCGGGCATTTGCGGCGGGTGTCGACATGGACGGGCGCCACGGCGGGCCGCTGGCGGCGAGCCTGGTGGCGGCAGCGCATGCACGGTGTCCCGACCCCAAGCCGTCGCTGCACCCAGACGCCATCGGCGACGTCACCGCCCTGCACTGCGCTTCCTTTGTGCGCCCCTTGCCCCCCTGCAATGATGCTCACCGATGCTTACCAGGACCGGGCAACCCTGCGCAAGTGGCAAAACGAGCTTCAGACGCAGCACAGTGGGCCTCCGGCTGCCTGACCTTCGAGGGCGCTGCTAGCGGACTACTGCCGGTCATTGCTGACACTAGCAGCTGTCGGTTGTCGTCAGGTGGGGCTGATCCCGCTGATGGAGCTGCTGCTGCAAAACGGGGCGCGGGCGGGGTGGGCGGACGCCGCCGGCCGCCAGCCGCTGCACTACGCCGTGCTCGCCGGCCGCACCGAGGCCGCCAAGCTGCTGGTGAGCTTCGCACGCCAGGCTCACTCATTGCCAGCGCACCGGCGTTGCAGGCTGTCCTCATGTGTGCAACACGGGCGTGCTGGAGTACATTGCACACAAAGAAGCGTGTGTGTTGACGGGGGGCAGTTGGAACGACCACACGACATCTGCCTGTAGATCCCGACCCTCGTTGTTGGATTGAACAGGTGCGGCGGGGGGCGCCGCGGTACACGAAGGACGCCAGCGATCGCTCGCCGCTGGACATGCTGCTGGAGATGCCGACGGTGGCGGACCGCGAGCTGCTGTTCTGGCTGTCGGAGGGCGACTCCGGGCATGAAGAACGATACTGATGGCAGACTCCCAGACTATACGACCTGAACCGGCTATGGTTGACTCCTGACTATCGGGATACGCCCTAATCACATCACCTATGCTTCCACAAGGGCTGCAACGATTGCGCCAGGTAATTTGTGCGGCCCAGAGTGGCATGTAACATCATCAAGAACTGTTGAACGATGTAGAAGGACGTGAAGCAGGCAGTTTCGGTATGTGCGCGCATGAGCGACGAGAGAGATTGGTTGGAGAACATTGTGAGCCACTAAGCAGAGTGTGACATACATCGGAGTGTTGACTTTTGCAGCCATTACGAGTTCTTCTCATGAAGTCGTGGCTCAACAACGTCGTCTGACAACCCTGATACGGTACCGTAATCGAGCAGAAATATCTGGTCCAGCCCACTACAAAGTGGCCTGATTGCCATGTCACCGCTCAAGGATGCCCTTCACATACTCCTTGCCCTTTTCTTGGAGCGCCAGCTCCTGCAATGCGATCAGTCAACATGTCTGAGAAGCTACATCAAGGACGGGTTGTGCATGGCAAGGATTGCAACCACTGTGTATCGTGAGCAGCTTGCGCCAAGCGCACCCTGCAGAAGCGCGTCGTCTCCTCCACGTCGCCCTCGGTGATGATGTCAGTCGTCTGCTCATCGTCTGCGGTGACCATCTTCACCTTGTACTGCAGCAGAACACAGGGTTGCCTCAGCATCAGCGTCCAGAGTCAGACCGCAACCTCCCACCTGCAGAGGTGAAATGTATGCAATTTGCAAAGATGGTTGCAGAACAAACAGTCCAGCCAAGTGGGTTGTTACCTCCTCTACCCTGTCGCCCTTGCGCAGGTAGTACGCGCCTGCTGCGGGGCTGATCAGCGTGATCAGGTACCACAGGTTGCCGCCGAAAGGCGCTGCGATGCTGAGCACCAGTGCCGCGCTGCCGAGGCCTGCATCATAGAGACACAGCACTTGAAAGAGCCACTTGACCTACAGCGCTGGTCTTGCTGCAGCATCACCTCAACACCTTCAAAGGATCAGCACACATGCACAGCAACTCAGACTCCAGGGTGGACAGCAGGCATACATGACATGGCCCATATAGCCGCTCACCAAAGAAGACATACAGCACCAGCGCCGCTGCCTGCCCCTTGCTGGCTGCGTAGTTGCCGACGAACTTGATCACCTCCCCGCGCTCCTTTACCTGAGATCCCAAACAGTTGACATGGTGATGTTGGTATCAAAGCGCAAGGACTGTACACACGCAGTGCCTAGAGGTGAATGGCAAGGAGCTTGCAGACCAATGCGACACGCGCCCTGATGATGCCACACCTCGTAGTTGTACTTTTTGAAGTACTCGAACACTGCGCGGGCCCGCACATCGAGCGGCACGGCGCCCGACACGCCAGGGCCTTCCACCTCAAAGACCTTCCGTTTGACAGACGCCTTTGGCGCACGCTTGACGAGCGACCACAGGCCTGCAGCATAGATACAAACACCCATTGGGTATACGGCGGCTCTGCACTTGATGTAATCATAGTTGAACCGTCTCCTCACAATGATGCATGCCGCTGAGGCAGCTATCTAGAAGCAGCGCATGGTCCATTGGCCAGTCTGCTAGGAAACCTGTCTGCTACCCAGCATGCTAACCTCGTGTTATCATGCTGAAGCAACAGGATTCAATCATACGCCCACGCTGATGCTTCACAACAACAGGCTCGTGCATCTGGGTGTGACGGTACCTGGCAGCGTTGACACGAAGAGGAAGAGCGTGGCATAGTAGCTGGCCTGGGAAGCGCTGCCCTGCGAGAAGTCTGCTTCAGCTGCAAGTGCTGCTGCCGTCGAGAGCAGCCACAGCGGCACGCTGGCCTGCAGGACCTGCGCTGGATTCAGCTGCGACAGCGGGGCTGGCGGCAATGCATGCAGCAAAGGCTGCCGTTGCTGAAGCGGCTGCTCTGCTGGGGAATTTGAGCAGCGTGCCACAGCAAGAAGCATGTGCCTTCGCTGCGCGTGCGGCGCCTTGAAAGGGCTGCTGCGGGTGGTAAGCTGAGTGCGTGGTATCCTGCCAGACACGCTGGCGGTCTCCTGCGACCGGCAGCGCACGGCAGTCACGTCCGCGGAGCTCGGCAGCATCGTGTAGCATGCCATGTTTGTGGTTTTGTGGCACACGATTGGGGAACTGGGTACTCTGCTCCCGCTGCACCTCCTGTCGCTTCTCCGCTTGGTGCGTCCATGCCATCCAGCATCCTGGCGAGCAAGCGTGGCCTGATGTGTAGGTATGAACCCCTAGACGATTCGCGAAATCAAATGAGGTCAAATAGAGGGTTAACCCACGCTGACAACGTGGCAGGCCTGACGGGCCTGACCGGGTCCGTGGCCCCACAAATGAGATATTTGCGTGCACGAGGCTATCCGGTTGGATCAGAAGGTGCACCCAATACTCGGCCCGAGTGTCTACTTCAAAAGAACTATTGCACCTAGGCTAGACTGATGGCGGGGCGGGTCGTGCTGCAGCGCAGCGCGCTGCAGGGCAGACCTTCTATTGATGTGCAGAGAAACAACACCAGCGGCGCAGCCTCGAGGCGGTTCAGCCTTGACACCAGCGTCTTCAGGCACAGCTGCAGCATCGGCCGGAGCGCCGAGGCGCCGGCAGCCCAGCGGGGCGTGCTGAGCCAGGCAGCCAGCAACGGCAATGGGGCAGGCCCCAGCACGCGTGAGGAAGCTCCGCAGCAGACCATCGACCTGGACGCCAAGGCCGCGGCCAGCGGTCTGCCCCGCGTCCTGATCGCCGGCGGTGGCATCGGCGGCCTGGTCGCGGCGGTGGCCCTGCTGAAGCGGGGTTACCCCGTGCAAGTCTTCGAGCGGGACCTGACCGCCATCCGGGGCGAGGGCAAGTACCGCGGCCCCATCCAGGTACCCCCATCGATCTTGCCTTGCCTGTCGTGCATGTGGCATGCGGAACAGACTGTGGGGGCGTTGCCACTGTACTATAACGTCCTAGTGTGGTGCCCTTGTGTGCGCATTGTCTGGAGCCTTGCAAGCAACGAACGTTTGCACCAGCACACCTGCTCTGAGCATAGTCGTGCACAGATATGCCGACATGCTCAGCAGTGCTGCTTCGTTCACCTTCGCCCCGTACTGTCCCTGCAGATTCAGAGCAATGCGCTGGCGGCGCTAGAGGCCATTGATCTGGAGATGGCGCAGTCGATCATGGAGGAGGGCTGCGTCACCGGTGACCGCATCAACGGCCTGTGCGACGGCGTCACCGGCGACTGGTGAGGGGGCAGTGCAATCTGCCAAACTGCTGCGTTGACGTCGGACATGCCGAGGCCAACGTGCGCTGAATGTGCTTCTTTGGGGCCAAGCCATCCGTTTTCCGACAGCTGACCCTGTCATGCGATGTCACCAGCTGATCCGGGTTCGTGCTGTGTCTTGAAGGTACGTCAAGTTCGACACCTTCCACCCAGCGGTGGACCTGGGCCTGCCAGTCACCCGCGTCATCAGCCGCGTGGTGCTCCAGAAGAAGCTGGCAGAGAAGGCAGAGCAGATGGAGGGGAGCGGCGTGCTGGCCAACGACTGCCACGTCGTTGACTACGAGGAGGTCAGCGACTGGTTCTCACGACTGCTGGCCTTAGCTTGCGCATGGCCCTTGTACTGCATTATACTTCTTGAATTCTCAAGATCCAAGGACTCTGTCAATACACGCTTACGCAGCTCCCCAAGATGTGGCTTGATTGTGACTTTAAACACCCACCGACACGCTTGCCTTTTGCCAAACTGAAATGTGTGGGTGCTGCTGCAGTCAGTGTGCCAGAAGACCGGCAGGAAGGTGGTGACGGCCGTGCTGGAGGACGGTCGCCGCTTTGAGGGCGACATCCTGATTGGCGCAGATGGCATCTGGTCGAAGGTGGGCCGAAGTGTGATGTCCAATCGACAATGCCATAGTCCCAAGGAATATGCAGCACTGAGCAGCACCTGAGCACTGTCACACCTTCAACGTGCATGCGCGGGGTTGCGCAGGTGCGGAGGAAGCTGATTGGCGAATCGCAGCCCAACTACAGCCAGTACACCTGCTACACAGGCATCAGCGATTTCACCCCGCCAGACATCGACACTGTCGGGTACGGATTTGTTTTGAGTGCCAACTCAAAGGGGTCCTACAGCAGTTGTTCATCTATTTCTTGCCTTTACCTTATGCTGTGGCAAGTGTCAAATGAGTCCACTGCTAAAATGCGCTTGGCTTGCAGGTACCGGGTGTTCCTAGGCAACGGCAGGTACTTTGTGTCGAGCGATGTTGGCGGCGGCAAGATGCAGTGGTATGCCTTTCACAAGGAGCCCGCAGGTGCGTTTCCCGCACCTCCTTGTGTCAGTCGCAGCACCAGTGCCGCACATCTTCTGGTCTGGCCACATCGTCTAACCCGAGCCACACTCGATGGTGCAGGTGGCAAGGACCAGCCTGGCAGGCAGAAGGAGCGGCTGCTCGACATATTTGGCGACTGGGCCGACGCCGTGACAGACCTCATCCGTGCAACGCCCGAGGATGATGTGCTGCGGCGCGACATCTATGACAGGTGAAGGGACAGGCTATGGTGCAGACATGTCTCCGCAAACCAAGCTGTCTGGTCATGCTGCTAGGGTGGTGCTGCCTGCCGAGGGCGTTGTCATCGGGCTCTTGCTTACATGATCGCTGACAGGGCGGCGCCCCTTCTGCTGCAGGCCGCCCATCTTCACATGGTCGAAGGGACGGGTTGCACTGCTTGGCGACTCTGCGCACGCAATGCAGCCCAACCTCGGCCAGGTGCCTATATGGCCGCACTGCACTGGAAATGCCAGCATCGCATTGCCGCTTGCACCTGCAAAATGCCCTGCAAGCACCGTAAACAGCACAGGAATTGCATTGCTGAGTGGCTCACCCAGGGCAGCGACCGTTTCGCAGGGTGGCTGCATGGCGATCGAGGACGGCTACCAGCTGTCGCTGACGCTGGACGAGGCGGTGCAGGGCGTGCAGCCGGGCGGCCCGGTTGATATTGAGGGCGCCCTGCGCAAGTACCAGTCGGTGAGTGACACATCCGAAATATGTAGTCATGCAGGTCTCCGCTGTCGCGCTGTGGTGCTGTGGTGTCAGGGAGCGCATTCCTCTGCAAGTGCAAATGTCAGCAGACTTGTTTGCAACCTCATCTGCTAGCTTGTCAGCCTCCCACAGGTCCGTCGACCATCTTGTGCTGACTGAGGCAATGTGGTTGCAGCAACGGCTGGTGCGTGCGAGCAGCATCCATGGTCTTGCGGGCATGGCGGCCATCATGGCGTCCACATACAAGGCGTACATGGGTGAAGGCCTGGGCGACTTTGGCAAGTGGCTCATGAAGTTCAAGATCCCGCACTTCGGCAAGGTGCGCTGCGGACGCTGCGTTGGCATGCACGTCATCTCTCATCAAGTGGCATCAGTTTGCCAGCCTGAAGTCTGCCTGTTCAGCAGCTGTTGATGCCCATAACCCACTAGATGTTGACCTTACCTGCAAAACTGGCCTTCACTGCCGGTCACAGCTGGCGGCAGCATGGTCACACCTGCTGGCAGCGCGGCCAGTGTTGGAGTGCGACGGTGTCGTGACTGTGATGTGCCTTGTGCACGGCAGGTGGGCGGCAAGGTGGCGATGGACCTCACGATGCCGACGATGCTGGCGTGGGTGCTGGGCGGCAACGCCGACAAGCTGCGCTTCCAGGACCGCGCGCCCCACTGCCGCCTGCCCGACAAGCCCAAGACCTTCCACGAGCAGGTGCAGCAAGCAGCTTTGCCTGGTTGCTGTCAGCTGTCAATTAGCACAGTGCACGTCCTCATGACAACCAGCATCAGCAGCCTTTCTGCTGGCGACAAGCATATGCTTTGTTGCATGCATTGGTCAGCATGTCGTCCACGATTCAATTAGCTATCATGCGTTGCTGACGTGCCATGTGGTGAGCCCTTGTTTGGTCCCGGGCACTGCGCAGTGATAGAGACTTGCATGTGACCCTGATGCTGGTGCACAGGACTTCGGGACATTCATGCGGGACGATGCGGAGCTGTTGCGGGCTGCCAATGCACAGTGGGCAGTGGTGCCCATGACCGGCGAGGTGCGTCGCTGTAGTTGGACATATTTCACCTGAACAGAGGCGCAGAGCTGCAGTGACTTCAGCATCCTTTCTCAGGACGCCAGGAATGCAGTCCGTCGCTGAGCTCCGCGCTGGCTTTTGTGGACAGGGCCGCGGCGGCACTGAGCCGACCACAGAGCCGGCGGTCATGATCTGCGATGACGAGTGCTGCGCCATCGGTCGCCATGCCAACTGCAACCTCATACTGGACGACCCCACTGTGAGTATCAGCGTTCGCTTTGGGGTCCTTGTTTCAGTAAGCTGTGCTTTGGTGTCTTCATAAGACAGATGGCTACAGAGGCTACAGCTGATCTTGTGGTATCCTCACTCCTTCTGCAGGCAGCTGAGCGGCATGCCGAGTTTACAAAGGAGGATGGCCACCACTATGTACGGGACCTGGGCACGACGTCCGGCACATGGCTCAACGACAAGCGGATGGATGCGCGCGCCAAGAAGATGCTGCGGCCAGGCGATGTTCTGGAGTTTGGACAGCCCGGCACCGGCCTCCGGTATAAGATCAAGGTGAGAGCGATTGTGTGGGACACGGTCCTGTCGTGCTGTTCATCACGAGCATCTTGCGCTGAAGTAATGGTACAGACCAAAACGTTCAGGCGCCACTCCACACCAGCCGCATCCATGTGGCTCAACCAGCTGTCTGACATGATGCAGATGTATCACCGGTCAGAGCGGGAGCGCCTCGAGCGCAGCTGGAATGCCAGCGAGTCAGAGAAGCGCGAGGCAGCCAAGGAGACGGTGGCTGCGTGAACAGGCCGAGGCGGTCTCAAGGGAAATGCCAGCAACTGTAGCTAAGTTTCCAGAACGTCACCTGGCAGCGACACAAACGCGTCCAGCGGCAAGTGCACGTGCCGTGTGCCACAACCGCTTTGCAATGGCGGGAGTTTGACGACTGGAACCATTGTTTTGGCTGATCGGCTGCATTGGTTGTTGTATTGCGTAATGTAGGATTGCAGTTGCTTCATTGTTTGCACTGGGGCTGTGAGGTATATATTGCTTTGGAGTGAACTTGGGGCGTCAGATGCGCACGGGTGCGTTTTGAGCAGTGATGCACCAGGTATCTGAGGCTGAAACCATGCCTGACAACGAACGCAAGCGTACAGCAACACCACCTATTTGCCGTTCCCTAGGCAGCCAGGGAAACCAGCATGCCCGTAGCCGTGCTGTTCGCCAGCTCAGATGTCCTTCCTGCTTCTTTGCAGGCCACCAATGATCAATCTCGGGGAGTGTGTAGGATACAGTTTGCATGCAACCTGGCTCCCGCGGCCAAACCACAGGCAATGTGATTGCTGGTCTGACTGAAGCTCGGACTGCGAAGCAGCTTGCAAAGCTGCAAGCGTAGTCAGGACCTGCGCGTTGTACCGCCTGGTTACGCGTGCCCTTCCCAGCGTTTGCGCAGCTCAGGTGGAGTTATATAGCTTACAAAGGTGTCGACCGCCTGGCATTCGACAGCGGCGAGCACGCCGGTGACATAAGGCGCAGCCTGCCGTAGGGCCGGGGCATCGCGGGCCTGGCTGACATGCTGTCAGCGCGCCGGCTGCCTTGGGCGGCTGGAGCGCTTGCAGCCTGCGCAAGAGTGGCAGGTGAGGCGTCTGGAACGGCTTCCAGGGCGTCGGGCGCCGTGCAGGAACCTGCCTGCAAAATCGTACAATCGCAAGCGCAAGGCCATACAGCTGCAGTTTCAGCGCTGCCCGTCCGCGAAAGTTTGCCTCTTTTGCGATGTGTCGAGTGCACGGTCAAGGCGGCCTTGCCTGCTGTACGGCCCTACATGCGCCTAAAGAGATGGCATAGACGTGGAGGCCCAGTCGAGTGCACGGCGATCACCGGCAGGACTATCTTCCAGTGACGGTGATGGTTGCTCGGGTCTGCTGGCTGCTATTGTGTAGCTCAGAGAGGCTCGTGGCCCGGCCGTGAGGCTCAGGAAGTCCTGCTGATACTGGCCGTGCTGGGCTTGAGCCCCTGCTCTCGCTGGGTGCACCGTGCCCCAGAAATGGCTGCCTTCACCAATGCAGCCATCTGAGGCGTTGACGAGCCGCTGCCTGTCCGTTAGTCTGCCGGCTTCCATGGTCGCAGCACCATGGTCACTTACGACGCTAGTGCGCGCATTGGCGCATACACATGGAGGCGTTACAGGGTTCTGCTGTGTTCCGGCATAGTCGCTGTGCCTTTCTGGCTCCTCGCCCAACGTTGTGTGGTGCTGACAACCCTGCTGCATTGCAGCCGCGGCGTCCCTGGACGCCCTGACGGATGGCACGCTGCTGGACGGACACGGCAGGCCGCTGGTCTTCCACCGCCGCCGCCTGCAGGAGAGCTACGCCAGCCGCCACAAGCTGGAGATCGTGCTGGGCACCCTCCTCAGCTTCATGTTCGTCAAGATATGTGAGCACATGTGCTTTTTGCCAAGTGGTATGGTCAACGCTGTCTCTCAGTCATGACTGCTTGCAAGCACCGACTGCAATCTACAGGGCCGTTCACACTGCTGCAACGCCTGTGCAGTGATGTGCGCGGCATGGCTGGGGCGGCGCTGGTGGCGCGATCGCAAGCGCATGATGATGGACGAGGGGCCGCAGGGCCCCACAGACTGGGAGATCGACATGGGGGACATCAAGTGCGTCAACCGAACCCCTATTGGATTTGTCTCAAGTAGTTGCGGGTTGCATCAAGTGTGGCTTTGCAGCTTCGCGGTCTTGTGCCTGCCAGATGATCGGAGCACCACACACTCCCCTAGGTGTATATTTTCAGCCACGTCTCTGTGTGTCACGCCGTGGAATGGTGGCCCATGCCTGCAGAATCGTGAAGCGGCCGGACGGCACAGACTGGGAGCTGGGCACGGGCAACTTCGGGAAGGTGCTGCGCGGCATCCGGGACGACGTGCAGCCGGTGGCCGTGAAGTCCATGTTCCGGCGCGACCGGTCCATGGAGGAGGCCTTCATCCGGGAGATCGCAATGATGAAGTGCGTGCACAGGCGCACTTGTGTTGGCTGACCACTTCGCACCTGCTGCTTGAACACTTGATCGTTGACTATTGCAGGTCGTGTGCAGGCCGCCATAGAACTGCCTTTCTGCCATGTGCCTGATGTGCTGCACGTTTGTCCCGCGCAGGTATGTCAGCCGGGACCGCAACATTGTGCAGTTCTACGGCGCGTGCGTGCAGACCAACAGCCTGCTGCTGGTCATCGAGCTCATGGAGGTGCGCGATGACAGCGTGTCTCACGGATCTGCTGTTGCACCAGAAATCCTGACATTGCGCCTGGTTCTTCCTTGAAGCACCCTGCCGCAATGCATGGTCGTTAGCAGGACGAGCACTTGCTCTTTAAGCTATGCTTCCGCCATATTGCCATTCGGAACGGCGTCCGCCTTGACCTTCAGGCATTGATCGGCCGTCTGCTCCCCAGCTGCTGACAATGCTGCCACTGCTTCGGGTAGGGCGGGGACCTGCGCAATGCGCTGAACAGGGACAATGGCGAGAAGCTGCAGTGGGACGACCGCGGGAAGGCCATCGCAGTGGACATCGCCCGCGGCCTGGCCTTCCTGCACGCCAACAAGGTCATCCACCGCGACCTCAAGTCCAAGAACGTGCTGCTCACCCGGGTGCGTCATGGCGCCCGTCCCATCTGCCGCAACTGCTGCCTGACACTGCCCAGCATGCCATGTTGCCAAATGCAACAGCAGTATGTTTGCAACCGGTGCCATTGGGCCGGTCTGGCAGGAAGGGAGGACGTTCAGGCAGCAGTGTCCCAATTCTCGTGCGCTGGGCTGTACAATGTATAGTTGATCCTGTTGCAGGACGGTGTGGCCAAGATTGGCGACGTGGGCATGGCCAAGATCATGTCGGATGGCTACCTGACGCGGGACGGCGCGCTGGGCACCATGGCCTGGGCCGCGCCCGAGCTGCTGCTGGGAGAGAAGTGCGCTCCTCAGCAGCCTCAGACAGCAACATGCCCGACTCACGTGAACATGCTTGAGCGCTACACACCCTTGATATGCTGACGTGCAGAGCCTCTGCCACCTGGTGCTTGCAGGTGCACAGAGAAGGTGGACATCTACAGCCTGGGCGTCGTTCTCTGGGAGATCGTCACACAGGTGCACGCCAGACTCGAGACTTCTCGGACAACACGATCCGTCAAGCAGCAGTTACATGCTCTTGCTGGCCGTGTCGCATCATCCGTGTTGCGTGGCATCGAAGTGGACTAGTTGATGTTATGCTGCAGCATGGTCCTCATCAGGCATGCGAGCTGATTGTGTACTTAGCATGACGGGTCCAGCAAGTTCTCAGCCAGATGACCCGCCGCAAACGGCTGCATTCGCGACCATGCAGGAAGTGCCGCAGCGGGGTGTGATGCGCGATCCGGTGGTGCCGGATGACTGCCCGCAGGAGGTGGCAGACATCATTGCCGCCTGCATGCAGCGTGACACCTACGCCCGCCCGGCTGCCAAGGAGGTCTGCCGGTGGGTGCCCACTTCACGACAGCCAGCAGCAGTGCCCTTGACCCATCATGTATCAGCATGCTACCATCAGTTACCATCGCTGTGCCAGTGCCATCTAGCATCAGCCTGACCGCAACTTCAGTCCAACCAAAGTGTCCTTTTGCAGCACAAACTGCGCTTGGTGCCCACGATCGCCCCTGTGGCACATCTGAGTAGGCCCTCCTGCTTCACGCAGCATGTTGTACCGCTCGCCGCCGCAGTGGGATGAGCCGACCGAAGTGCGTGACATGCTGGACGCCTCTGACGAGATGGAGCCCATCCCCGAGGACGCGGTGCGCACCCACGTCCTGCTGATTCCTGTGTTTGCTCTACTGTCCACCAGCCGACTTCAGATCGTCAAGCGCCCTTTTTTCACCCCACAGCTTGCACAAGCCGCGACTTGTGTACGTGCATTTCACTTTGCACATCGGGGGCTACACCATGCAGCGGCACATCGGATCCACAGGTCACCCTTCAGGCTGGCACCCCTGCGTGATGTCTCCAACCTCACCCCTGTGCACCATTGCAGGACGTGACGGCCAACATCTGCACGATGACCATGGACAGCGCCGAATCCATGACGGCGGATCCCGGAAAGACGCCGCTGGAGGAGAAGGAGAAGCCCCAGCTCATCGTACGGCATTCATGCGCACCCCACTTTCTTGATTGTACAGGAGAAGCGCTGCCAAGCTTGCGCACTGACCTGCCCAAGAGTGGTGCTATGGCGGTGTCACGCCCAAGCTCACTGGCGGTGTCTGTGGTATAAGACTTCAAGCGCAGACATGCACTGTGCTATGCTGCAGAGCATCATGTCGGAGATCCGCAGCAAGCTGGACGCCACACGCTCGTCGGCAGCCTCCATGACATCCAACAGCACCACCTTTGCGCCCATCGCCCGCCCCCAGCACGGCCAGTTCGCCCGGCTGCCTGCCTCCGACGAGGCCGACTCGGTAAGTCGGATCAGCCTCAGGCGCAGGCTGTACGCACCAGCAGCTGCAGCACGCTCATTCATATGTGGTCGCAATGATCCGGATTGCCACATGAGGGAGAGCAGCCGAATTTGGGTCATCATCCTGAGACGGTTGTGTATGTTGTCTACCTGCAGCAAGGCAGCCGAGCCTCCTTCGACACAGCGGATCTGCACAACTCAGCGTCGCGCGAGGATGTGTGAGCCTGCCGCTGGCACATGGCAGACCAGGAAGCTGCATCGCTGGCGGCGGCTCAGATGCAGTTTTGGTCAAGGGACCATCAGCAGGGTGGCTTTTGATCATGGTAACACCCTGCAGCTGTCATCAGTTGCACAGAGGCACCGTAAGCAGCTGCAGCACTGGGACGGATCGCCAGCAACTTACATCCGAAACATGGGTGGGAGCGGCTGGAATGCCGGGTTTGGTGCCACCTTGTCAGCGGCACCGGCAACAATGGCCTGCATAAGCGAGTTGCTGACTGAGATTTTGGGGCGCATTGCACCGTCACCAAAGCACCAGCCTTGGTGTGCGTGTGCTGTGGTTGCCAGCAATGGGGTAGAATGCTTAGCAAGACTTACCATTCCGTAGGGTACTGCAGTTCGTCTATCGCACTGAAGACACATTCGTTGGGCTCGAAGTACCTTGATCTGAGGATTTGCTTGAATCAGTTCATCATGTGGAGCATGTTCATGTTATCTTGCTACAACAGCGCCAAGTACGGCATCATGCTCGGCCCTTTGCTGCGGCAGAAGTTGAGTTCTTACGTCTAAATTGATACTACCGTCTCACTTGCTACTTCACCATCGCAAACCACAAACGACCGAAGTTTCAAAGACAAAGCCTGTTCCTTAATGTGTCCTGCATCAAACATGTACCACCGGCACCACGCTACACTCACAGCACACCAACCTGCCGTGCACAACATGCGAATGCACTGGTCATGTCTCGTGCTGGTTTGGTCCATGAGCAACCAAGGTCTGAGTAGCTGCTCAACTGCAAAGCTGGTGGGTACACTTGACGAGTGTGCGTGGTTTGCTCAGCTGCTGTCACCCGTGATGCTGGAGCTCCAGCCCTGCAGCAGCGCCAGCGCCTTGCCATCCACAAGTGTGAGCCCAGTCCCCTGCACGCCTCACAGCAGGCTTTACGCAATGACTGTGCGTGTAAAGTCTGTTGCAGCTTGGTCGTTGGCATGCTTTTTACCCCAACTCCTCCTGATGTCATTCAAGTACGTCAAAATTTCGGTGGGTGCTCATGTTGACCTGCGAGTCTATGAGCGGCGTCGGTGGCTGCGCTGCCAGCCGGCACACCGTGTCGAACGCCACGCGGTTGCCGCTCACACGCTCCACCGTGACTTCCGCACGCACCGTGGAGCCAACCTGCACTGCTCAGGAGTGGCTACCTGTGACTCCGTCATTGTTGCCGGGGGTACACTCCTGGGGATCACAGATAGTCTAAAGACCTCAATACCCAGTGCTCGTTACACGCTGCTGCCCCTTGATTTGGATACTGCAGGGCTGCAAAGCTACGGAAACGCTCACCAGGGCGGGGTTGCGGAACTTGAGCGTCTGGCTGAGGTACAGCGCACCCGGGAATGCACTGCCGATGATGGCTGGAAACAGCGATGCACACAAGCTGCCTGGAATGATGGCGCCTCCCAGCCCTACGGCAGGACAGCTCAGGGCTCTGAGACCAGCGCGTACACAAGAGGCCACCTGCTGTGCGAAATCTACCGACACTGCCTGCGCAGCGTAGGGCTGCAATGCCATAGTGCTTCAAAGGTAGGCACTCACTGGTCTCGCCCTGGACTGGTGAGCCCTCGTCATCTGGATCTGCGTGCAGGATGTTTGCATCTCCCGTGACGCTGATGAACTGGGCGACACGCTCTTTGTCGAAGACCTCCTCTGTCACGAACGTCTGCCTGCAGTCCACACTATGGTTGTGTGCGCCAGCGTATTATCTCCTGTCCCCACCAAACTTTGAGGTATCAACCCGCAGTGCTGGCGCCGGTAGCTCTTCTACACATGCACATGCGACGATGTTCACCCAGGGTTCTCTCATGGCGAGTGAGCTCCAGTGAACCTGATCATGGCAATAACAGAGCAGAAGGAGCTCCAAGAGTGCACTAGCACTTCAGCTGCTCACCCCACTTCAGGCATCGTCAGCCCAGCTGTGGCGAAGGATCTGGCGGACACTGCTGATGATTTTAACGATACTGCTGCGTCTGATTGGCAGGAGAGCATGGCCTGGCGCAGTGCACGCGCCGCCATACATGCCGCTGAACTGCCCATCTTGCTGCATCACATGGCTGCAGGTAGACGCGTGCAGGCAGACAGATGATGAGACCACCTCATATAGAAGGAATATCTGGCACAAGGACATGAGCATGCACACTTGACTTGTGGGACTGTGACTTGGCTATGGCACATTGCTGTTGGATCGGTCGAGGGTGGGCTGCCCGGTCAGCCGTCGAGCCGTCTGATGCGAGGCCAATGCCCCGATCGTTGCAAGGCAGGGCAGCTGCCCAACACCATGACTTCAGCGAGGTTTCTCCGCCAGACGCCGGTTTCATCGCTGACGTTCGTATCACATTCTGATTCTGGTTGTCTGGACGTAGTGCAAGGGAACCTGCAGCCTAGCCACCGAGCATGAGTTTCTGGCAGATCTGATCGCCCAAACTCATATTGCATCTCTCGCAACGTTAAGACTTGCAGCTTGAACAGTCACAGTGGAGCAACTGCAGTATGTCGATGGTCGACTGTCAGGATAACAGCTGACGTCATGTTCAATCGGCTTGTCAAGAGGCAAGCACTGTGCTTGGTCAAGCGCCTGGAGTGAGCAACAGGCACTGGAGACGACCTGCGTCTGACTATCATCTGTCAGTCGACAGTACCAGGCAGAGTCTTGGCGGCGGCACCATGTCGTACGTCAATGTTACGATAGTAAACTTGCCGGACAAGGTGTGCGGCATTGCCAGACGCTGCTGGCTGGTGCCGTGCGCCCAAGCTCAAGCATGAGACAGGGTGGACGGTCCAGACTATCTATGCATCCTGACGCAAGCTGTGCCTCACACAGACGCTGGCCACCACCAACTGTGCCTTTGTCAAACCATCCGATTGGCTGGCGCAAGTGCAGTATGTTGAAGTGGGCACTTGGTGAGTCTTCCTGAGGCATTGCTCATGTGAGTATGCATGACGAAGCAAGGAGACAGTTGATGAACCCAGGAGTGGAGACGTGTGCACCGGCTTGCTACATTGCCGTCTGCAGTGTGTTCAAGGTCAGGACACACGAGGCAATGCAGCCGGGAACGCTGGCGCTCAACTCCCTGCAGCGCAAGGTGCGGCCACGCACGGATACATACTGCTTCCGGCTTCACCACAAAGCACCTTTGCTTGTGCAGCTCGGCGTCTAATGGTGTGCCTGGCCATGCAGTTCACGCGCACATCAGTCGGTGACAGCGTCGAGGCAGCGGAGTTCCATGTCCCAAAGGAGAACTTCAACATCGTACTCCTTCAGGTCGCATTGCAGTTGCCAGATCGATGCCCTGGCAGCGCAGGCCCGACGTCGCAGCCGCTGGCCCTGAGCACCAGCGCAGGCCCAGTACCACAGTGCTCAGCATCTGCGTCATCGTTCTGACACAGGGCGAGCTGGATTACGTCGCCCGCCGACCCAACCGCCCACAGCTGGACATCGAGGCTGGCGACCTCACGTCGCATCTGATCAGCCGTTTCCTCAACCAGGTGGAGACCCACCTACCCACACTCTTGCCCACGCTGTTGACGCAGTGCATACCACAGGCACATCGGCACACAGTCCAGACGGTGGACCGCCACATCCGGACACCGCGCAGGTGCTGGCACTGGGGCAGGAGGTGGCCTTCGAGTACCAGGGCGTGCAGTTTGTGCTGCGGGTGAGCAACCTCATGGTGCTGGACCGCAAGCACACGCAGATGGGCGTGCCCCGCGGCATGCTGGTCCGCGACACCTCCTTCACCTATGAGGCGCAGAACCACACCAACATCAAGGTAGGGCGTGGCAGAGAATAAGCTCCAGAACCACCGCCTGCTGAGCTGAGTCGTCATAGAGGCCAGCTGGTCTTCTTGCGCCATGCCTACAGCGGCGGCAGGCTTGGCTGGACCCGCAACTGCCAGTATGACACGGCAGCGCGGTGCGGCGCTGCAGGTGCAAGGCCAGAAGGGCGTCGCCAATGCGCCGGCGCTGTTCAAGGAGAAGGGCCTCAGCTTCGAGAAGCTGGGCATCGGCGGCCTGGACACGCAGTTCGAGCAGATCTTCCGCCGCGCCTTCTCCAGCCGCGCGGTCTCAGCCGCCACCATTGAGCGCATGGGCATCAGGTGAACAGGGCACGCAATCAAGATGCACGGCTGTGACATCAGCACATCCCGCGGCGGTGTGGTCGCAGAGCTGCAGGACGGCCCGGCCGTGCGCGACGCCGATTCTGAGCTCGTCGGGTCTGCAGGCATGTCAAGGGGGTGCTGCTGTACGGGCCGCCTGGCACCGGCAAGACGCTTATTGCCCGGCAGCTCGGCAAGATGCTGAATGGCCGGGAGCCCAAGGTGGTCAACGGCCCGGAGGTCCTCAACAAGTTCGTAGGTGAACGACACTGTGGTGCTGCATCCCAGGGTGCAGGCAGCATTACAGCATGTAAGACCTCATGTCGGGTGTCAGGCAATCGATGAAGCGAGCATGCTTGCAGGTGAGAGCGAGGCGAATGTCAGGAAACTTTTTGAAGACGCTGAAGCAGACCAGAAGGCCAATGGCGCCGCATCAGAGCTGCATGTCATCATATTTGACGAGATTGATGCAATCTGCAAGCAGCGCGGCAGCGTACAGAGTGGTTCAGGTGGGTAGCAGCGCAGAAAACATCTCGATGTGCTGGCTGCCCGTGCCAACAGCAAACATGCAGGAAGTTCCACAGCACTATGACTTTGGGACAGGCCTTGGCTCAAGCTATGCCGAGATGCAATGCTATCGTGCGTGCGCAGGGGTACACGACACACTGGTCAATCAGCTGCTGACCAAGATTGATGGGGTGGACAGCCTGGACAACATCCTGCTCATTGGCATGACCAACCGAAAGGTGCTGCTGGCTGCCATCATGCTTCAGCAGCTCGGCGGTCAAATGCTCCAGAACCTGACATATGATGAAAGCTAGTCACATGGGATTGCGGCCTTACCCGTTCGATTGTGGGGCAACCTGATGTTCATGTTTGCAGGACATGCTCGATGAGGCACTACTGCGGCCAGGACGCCTGGAAGTGCAGATTGAGATCGGGCTGCCAGATGAGGCTGGCCGCCTGCAGATCCTCAAGGTGCAACATCCCCCTTGCAGCATGCTACGTGGCAGCAGCAACCACCAGCTGCCCTTTGTACATGCGCTTGTACGTGCACGCAGTGTCCGAGTGCTGCCTGTTACCTGCAGATCCACACTAGCAGATTGCAAACCAACACCTTCATGGCACGGGACGTGAACCTGCAAGAGCTCGCAGGTACAGCACTGCTGCACAACATTCACACTGCACCAGTCGTCAATGCAGCACTCAGACACTTGCCCATTACCTCTGGGACTCACAGCAACTGACACCGTCTGCAATGCTGCCAAGATTACAGTTGTGCTGGTGTGCAGCGCTGACCAAGAACTTCAGCGGCGCTGAGCTGGAGGGCCTCGTAAAGGCGGCGTCCTCATATGCGCTGAACCGACAGATCGACGTGTCCGACCTGTCGAAGCCCATCGAGGAGGACAACATCAGGGTGCGCCGCCAGCTTTGCCATGCTGAAGTTCTGGCATGTACAGCCAGCCGACGTATGTGAGGCGCTTTGGACCCAGATTATTGCCCTGTATGCAATGAGCTACTGCAGGGCAGGAGCTCCTCACGTCTGCTTGGTCGAGGAGCGATCCCATTGTGCAATCGATAGGTGGCCATGGAGGACTTCAAAAAGGCGATGGACGAGGTGCACCCGGCATTCGGCGCTGTGGTGGACACCCTGGAGCTGTATCGCCTCAACGGCATCCTGGACTACGGCGACCGCTTCCGCCACCTGGCCTCCACCTGCCAGTCCCTCGTCGAGCAGGTGCTGTTCGGACAACGGAGTGCACGTCTCACATGCAAGTGCAGAATCGCGTCTGCTTGACTGCCTGCCAGCTGCTCGAATGCCGGCTGCCCTGCCAGGCAGCCATCTGACGACGATGATGACCGTTACCTGCTGTTCTTACCCTGCTGCTGCAGTGTGACATGCGTTGTTGTAGGTCTGAACGCACTCGCACATAGTTTGCAGAAGGTTTTGCCCACCTCACTCTCCCTTGCACGTGCGTACCACAGGTGCGCAACAGCGCAAAGACGCCACTGCTGACGGCGCTGCTGGAGGGACCCGCGGGCACCGGCAAGACCGCCCTTGCGGCATCCATGGGCATCGACAGCGACTTCCCCTTCGTCAAGGTCTGTTTGCTTGGATCAAATACCAAGCAACTTGCCGTCTTGCTTGCAACTGCCGATCCCTCGAGCGTCACAGGCCGTGCTTCAAGTGTGTGCAAGCTGCACTCTGTCTGCGTGCAGATCATCAGCGCCGAGAACCTGGTGGGCTACTCTGAGGCCGCCAAGTGCCAGGCCATTGCAAAGGTCTTTGATGATGCGTATAAGGTGACCACCTCATGCATATAGCGTGTTCTCGCATGTCCATCAGCACTGCATCCTCTGCATGCATTGACATGCTTAATCGTTGAATGCGTTCCATGACTCTGTATATGCAAGCAGCCTGCATGATCTACCGTGTCTTCGTTTGCAGTCGCCGCAATCAATGATCGTCCTGGATGACATTGAGCGGCTTGTGGAGTATGTGGCCATTGGGCCACGCTTCTCCAACACCATCTTGCAAACGATACTGGTGCTGCTCAAGAAGGTGCGCACTCACGCTACTGCTGATGATTGGCCCATTGCGTCAGCAGCTCAGACATGGTGACAAGAAGGGCATCTTTGCCATCGCCGGGCAGACCCTCCTGGTATGCCCACCTGCTGCGGCATGAGCCTGCCAGCAGCTGCAGGAGGGACACACTCTGCTGCTGGCAAGACTGGACAGCAGTGGAAAGGGGTGTGACTCCGTCACTCGAGGCCCGCACAATTCTCGCATGTTCGGCAAACGGTTTGCAACTTCGGTGCCCCCAATTCTCCCGCAGAAGCCGCCCGAGGGGCGCAAGCTGCTGGTGGTGGGGACCACCAGCGAGGGCGCGGTCATGGACGAGATGGGCGTCTCGTCGGCCTTCAACGTCGCGCTGCACGTGCCAGTGCTGCGGGAGCCGGAGATTCACACAGTGCTCGCCACGCTGCGGGCCTTTGCACCCGAGGAGGTGCGCGGCTTGGCGTCGTGTCTGCCACCTGAGAGCTGTCTGTGGTGACGGGGTCGTTGCTGCTGTTGGCGCTGTGGGGTCTGGACGTCAACAGCTGGCTCTGAAGCAGCCCGGCATCTGCTCAAGATGCTGCTTGCCCCCTGTGGCCGTGTTTGCACCAAGGGCAAGAAGACGTTTGCTGAGGGGATGATGTTCACATCTGCCATCTGCATTTGCAGCTGGAGCTTGCGACGGCAGTGATCATGTCGGCTGCCAAGGGCGGCACCTTCGCGGCAGAGATGCCCATCAAGCGGCTTCTCATGCTGCTAGAGTTGGCACGGCAGGGTGGTGCGGGGCAGCAGGCAGTTGTGATTGATTTGGAACGCTGGCGGCAAGTCATTCAGGACCTGGCCTCATGATGTGTATAGTCTCGGCAGATCAGGGGCAACAAAGTAGACTCCAGGTCGCATAGCTTCAGAGGGCTGAGGGATCTTTGTGGTTGAGATAGAAGTCATCGTTGGGGCCAGGTGCAACCACTACACGCACCAATAGCCCTGGTCATCAGCCCCACATGTTATGCACCAAGTGGGACTCTCAATATCCCGTGCTGTCATAAGCTGGAGGTGCAGCTGGTTCAAAGGAGTTCAAACAGTGGATACCTTCCTCTCAGACGCTTCTCAACTGTATTTATCGTGTCTGGCTGAAAGCTGCGCAAGGTTTCGGCACGCTACTAGAGCCAGCAAGAGGGGTGACGGCTGTGAGCTATATACATCAGCTGATCGCAAGGTGTGCCCTCAATCAGGCACCATGCTGGCGAGATGTGCACATCAGATGCTCATGCATGTGCGGAGGTGCCCAGCAGCCCTTGGATCAGCCAGCAGCAGCCACCAGCAGGGCACGGCATTGCTAGGCGCACCGCCAATGGTGCCTGCACGGGGGTTACAGCGCACCGTGCCGGTCTTGATGGGCAGACGATCAGCGAAGATAGCTACCAGAAAGGTCGTAGACACACCGTAGGTGCATGTGCAGGATGTGTGCGGCCAAACACTCCTGCAGAATGGCGTGGTCCACTACCAACAGGCTTGCTCCCGATGGACATTCATCAGCAGCCGTGTGAAACAGCTGCACGACGCGTTGCTAATCGCAGGGCCGCTCGGACCAGATCAAGTCTAAACTCTATGGCAAGGTGGGAAAGGAGATTGTGCAGGCAGTACGAGCTGGCGGTCCAGACCCCATATCAAACATCCGGCTGCGAGATCTCATAGCTGTGGCCAAGGAGCGCAATGTGCCGAAAGATATTGTGGACCGCAACATCAAGCGGGCATCAGAGGTCAAAACAGACTTCAGCGAGGTGTGGTGTGCAGAGAATAGCCCGCATGCTGGCAAATGCGTAGTGATCTGAACTTCACTTGGCTGAGTATACCGCTTCAGCACAGGTGCTTTACGAGGCGAGAGGTCCTGGGGGTGCGGGCTTCATTGCAGCAGCACTAACAGACAACCTCAACAGGTGGGCCACTGTTGATATGCATGATCGCACACTGCATATTGCTTTCTCAGCACACCAGTCCATGTCGAGCCCACGGACAGCCGGCACCATTCTGGGTATGGGTGTAGGACAGCAGCAGAGGTGCGGACAGCCGTGCAGAAGGGTGGCGGCAAGATGGCAGATGCTGGCAGCGTCATGTTCAACTTTCAGCGGGCAGGCGTCATCCTCGTCGAGCCAACCCTCTCAGAAGACGAGGTCCGACCTCCTACCGACAGTGGTTGATGCCCTTGCGCAACATGAGATGGCACGCCTTATGCTGTAAAGTACATGTGTCCATTTGCAGGTACTTGACATAGCAGCAGACGCAGGCGCGGAAGATGTCCAACCTGTGGTCGAAGACGATGAGCTCACAGGCTTCAAGGCAAGTTTGGGGGTTCACAGATTGCAATGCTTACTGGTGTTTTGAGACTCGCCGGCTGACTCCTGCTTGATGAGACCGCCACTGGCAGCATTACTGTATGCTGCAATAGAACTGACTGCGTTCAAGCCTGGTTGCAGGTCAGCACGGCAGCAGAGGACTTCATGGCAGTCTACAGGACGCTGAAAGACGGCAGGCTGCCTGTAACGGAGGGGTCTCTGCAATATGTGCCGCTTTCTACGCCGCAACTGGACGATCAGGCGCTTGAAGCGAACGAGAAGCTGCTAGACCTGCTGTTTGCGGTAGACGATGTCGACGAAGTGTACACAGACTTCCATGTTTAGGCCTGACACCACGAAAGCAGGTCACTCTTATGTGCCGAGCAGCAGTCAGCAAGTGCGCACGGGTTGTGACACGTGGCAAGCCAGTCGGAGCACAAGTAAGCTTGGGCTTATTCTGATCGCTCCCACCGCAGCGACGGGGGACAGCAGATCGTAAGCGTGTATTACGATCGCGTGCGCATAAGAAGCACAGCAGCGATGCGACACTGCAGTTTGCACGCTTGCACTGCCTGTTGAACCGCCTCGTCACGTCCTATATACAAAAGCCTGCGCGACCAAAACCTGCACCGTCATGACGATTGCAGTGTTGACGGGCGCCGGAGGGTACATCGGGACGCACATCGTGAGACCTCTTCCCGAACCGCAACCCTGTGTGCATGTGCATTGCTGCCTTGCTGTGTGCATGCAAGAGCAGCCTGCTGCTGGTGCACTTGCATGGCTGATGTTCACAACCTACGCCGATGTGCCTGAAGCTTTATCTCGACTCCTGTCTCTCAGGCCAAGGCACTACTCGAGTCTGGCTACACGGTGCGACGTGCATGTCATCGGTCGACATACATCACCAACAACAATGTCGGCATGTCTGCGCGCGCCGCGGTTGTGTCAAAGGCCTTTGATTGTGCGCAGGTGCGCGCGACGGTGCGTGATGCAAGCAACGAGGCCAAGCATGCGCACCTGAAAGCCCTTGCTGATGCGCTGCCGGGCACGCTGCAGCTGTACAGCGCAAATCTGCTTGCTGCTGACGCCTTCGACGAGGTGGTCAGGTGATATGAAATGTCCATAGAAATCGTCGCGGTCATGTTGGGTTCTGCCTCGCTCGTGTCACGTGTGAGCCCACACGGACGACAGTACATGCTAATCAGCAGCTGGCATGTGGCATGCATGAGACCTGATGCTTGTTGCATGCTGCGCTCAACTCGATGATATGTCCGCAGTGGTGCCGACTACGTGTTCCACAGCGCAAGCCCTGTAGTCCTGCAGTCCGACAACCCGCAGGAAGATGTTGTGGATCCTGCTGTCAAGGTGTGCGGTGTTCATGAAGCAGTCTGCTGGCATGCATGGTCTACTGAGACACCAGAACAAACATACGCGTGCCGCCAACCTGCCTCCATCTTGAGGCCCCCAGTGCAGTTGCTGCAGTTGACCTTGACTCTGGTACATTGCAGGGCACGGTCAACCTACTCACCTCAGTTGCAAAGGCCGGCAAGACCGTGAAGCGGGTGGTGCTCACATCCTCCATCGTAGCAATGACGCCGCTGACAATGGCAAATAAGAAAGGTCCGTTGTGTGTTTCCCATGTGTGATTATCCATCACTTAAAAGTTCTTACTGTCTCGCATCTGGATGTATGGTGCTAGCACAGTGCGCGTGGCTGGCAGGTAGCTGCCTTATCATTGTAAATGGGTTTCGCTCGTGGCTGAGGCGTGCTGTACAACTGCAGCATCCCCGAAGAATGGAGAAGCATATGATGAGGCAGACTGGAACGTGGACTCGGACCTCGACAATGCATATGCACTGAGCAAGGTGAACACTCTACCTTGCAGCCTGGCCTTGCTCTTTTCCATGTGCTCTGCGATGGTTTTGGGCAGCTTGGGCGGGCAACTTGTCTGCATGCAAGCAGAGTGCGGTTGACCAACAGGCCAGGCACCGCTTGAAGGTCAATTCGTCAACTGCTGACCATGGGCGCAGGCGCTGGCAGAGAAGGCTGCATGGGAGGTTGCCAAGAAGGAGGGTCTCGACCTGGTCGTCCTCAACCCGGTAGGGTTTGCATGCAAATCCTGCAGTGTTGTGGCCCACAAAAGCAGATGTAGCATGATGCCTCCAGTGCACAGCCAGCATGCATGGGTTTTGAGGCATATGCAGTGAACTGATACTAAGCAGCAGCACCTCAGCACATCTCAAGAGTGTTGATGGAGGCTATCGTGGGTAGCAGGTGTATGTCTTTGGGCCCGTGATTGGTGATGTGAATGCCAACGCCACCATCGTGCAAGCCATGCTGGTCAGTGCATCTGGCATGACACTTATGCAACTGCATTGCAGTCTGTTCTGCATGCCCCACAGGTTACTGTCTTCCTCACAGTTTAACGATGTTTGAGCTTCCTGCATTCGCAGGGGCTGCTGCTGGCTCCAGAGCCCACCATGCTGAATGGTGGCGAAAACCCTATTGTGGACGTGCGCGATGTGGCGCTTGCACACCTGCGGGCTGCCGAGCTGCCACATGCATCAGGTGAGGCAGTGGAACCTTGCAGCCGATTGAGGGTATTTTCTTCCGAGAAAAGCATGAGTACTTGCTAGACTTGCATTTGCTCACGTGCACTTGCTAGACTCAGAGCACACACTGCTCATGTGCACACACTCGTGACATTACTGTGTGCACGTGAGCTAGCCTACCTGTCACATCCATACAGGGCCGGATGCTACCTGCATCGAGTGTGTGTTTGCCAAGGTGTGATCAACGTGCTCATGCGTTGTATGGCATTTGCATCTCAGGCCGCCACCTGCTGACGGCCTCCAAGACGGCGCTGTCCCCCAAGCAGGCGGTCAGCATCATTCGGGTATGTGGCTGATAACATCAGCAGTCCTGTGGAGTTCCCAACACGCATACAAACACTTTATGTCCCCGGCAACTTGCCTTCCGCACTTACCACCCCAAATGTGCAGACCCGCCCAGCTGCCATGCACAGACGCAAATGGCCCATGCGTCCACAACATGCCTATATGGTTGGTGCGCAGGAGCACTTCCCGGGGATTGTCATCGCTGATGGCCCACCCATCAAGCCAGAGACGCCACTGGACAACACCAAGGTGCGCCATATGAAGAGTCCCCTTGACCTGCCTCCATCTCATGTATACCTATGCCAGGCGATGAGGCTGTAAGCATGTAGGTTGGCTGACGACTTCGACCCCTCATCATGGAACCTCTGATGTGGCGCAACTCTGATGTGGCGAAACTCTGATGTGGCGAGCCATGCTGCGTTCGCCGGGCCACCGACAGTTGCTGTGCACAGGCAATCAAGGAGCTGGGCATCTCCTTCCGGCCGGTGGAGGAGACGCTGGCGGACATGGCACGCTCGCTGATCGTGGCCGGCCATGTCAAGCCCAATTTCGGCAGCGGCAAGGCGCCTGTGGCCAATGGCACCGCAATCGCCGCCTGATTGTATGTAATGGCGACAGGCTCGGCAGTGCTCGCAAAACAGCAATGACGGCGCAAGGTGGCACGGTGTAAGACAACTTGCACACTGTTGGTCAAACATGGGCATTCGCCAGAAAGTGTCTGACATCTGCGTTTGCTGACACTCTGTGCAT
The DNA here is from genome assembly GCA_032358165.1 of Diplosphaera chodatii. NCBI lineage: Eukaryota > Viridiplantae > Chlorophyta > Trebouxiophyceae > Prasiolales > Stichococcaceae > Diplosphaera > Diplosphaera chodatii. Next base: position 954,179 of record JAALGY010000043.1, on the reverse strand, counting down.
TGGACTAGTATTGTCAGGTTAAGTTCGGTGATGCTTTTGAGATCTTTCAGGATGATGCACAAGCAACCCGGTGGCAATGAGGATCCCGGCATCCCAGTGTTTGAGTTTGCAGACTACTATCACGTGCAACTTGTAGTGCTGCAGCATAGTGGCACGTAGTCCTCTTCAGGCCTCAGAGCTGTCCGCAGTCAGTTCTGCAAACACCGGCTTGGCTGCCTGCAGCCGGATGAGGCTGACGGCCATATCACATACCGACTCCCTCTCCGACATCAGAGTTAGCCCCAGCTCCCTCGACACCTGCACAGCATTGGGCCGAGGGGAGCTTCAACATGCCTAGACCTGCACGCCCTGATATGACAACATCGCTCCCCGCAGGGGTGCTGTGTGCGAGCACCCTGATGTTGCCGGCCTCGTTCCTATATTCGCTGCCGTCCTGCCGTGGCGCACCTTGGAGGAGTCGATGTTGATCGTCAGCGGGACCTTGATGCCATCGGGCACCACGATGCCTGGGAAGCGCTCCCGCAGCTCTCGGACAATATCCACCGTCCGCATCACATGTGGCTGGCTGACGATGTACCTGTTGGCAGCAAGCGTTTCACTTTCAGGATGACGTACTCGTGCCTCTGTGCATGCGGCATGACACTTGATTGGTGGCTTGCAACATTATTGTCAGTTTAAGGCCGACCCACAGGAGATGCGAGCAGCCAGCCGCACACAAGGGTGCACGTCACAACCTGCGCACCTGCCGCTGGCGGTAGGTATCTCGGCAGCCAGGATATGTGCGCGTGCCACATCGCGCACATCACAGCTGGGCAGCTGGAGATCTGGGGATGAAAACATGGATTCCATGTTGGACAGCAGCGCCTGCAGCAGAAAATGCGTGCAGCCTTGTCACTCATCGCAAACTGTCGTTCGGATGCTGCATTATGCATGTGTTATGGCAGCATCGTCACGCAGGATATGTCTGTGTTGTGAGACGTGGTTGCTAGCAGCTCACATACGGCTTACCGCAAATGTTTGCACAACTGCTGCAGTTGCTGTTGCTGATATTGCTGGGCCCAGCACGAATGCCTGAGGGGCGAAGGTCAGCACCATCAGCAACACGACATGCCACCGTCCACTCAAATCTGGTGCAAGCACTGCGCTTCCTGCTGTTATGCAACGACTCACTGGGTTGATGACAACCAGGTCCAGCTGATGCTGCTTTGCATAGTCCCATGCCGCACGCTCAGCCAGCACCTGCGCAACACGTTGGTCAGTGCTCCTCACCGTCATGCAACTTTAGCTCCTTCAGCCAGTAACAGTACAGGCATTGCAGGTCACAATGACATGCAGACACTTGGTGCGCAGTGTGCCCCACATGCCCTGTCCGCTGACATGCTGATGTCCTGACCTTGCTGAGCGGATAGAACTGGCCGTTCTCGATGGTGGAGTCGTTGTTCCAGTCCTCCTCATTGTAGCGACTCCCGCGCAGTGGTGGAGTTTCTGACGTCAGGCCGTGCATCGCTGAGAGGGACCTGCAGAGGAGGACGCGACACCTTCATGCACACCGAGTCATATGCATGCATCTGAAAAGGTGCATATTTTCCAGCAGCATCTTGATTCGAGTGGGCCCTGACAGCTGCAATCGGCAGTGCGCCCCACCCAGTGATCACGGTGCGCTTGACGGTGTTGCGCGACTTGGCACAGGAGGCCAGGACGTTCAGGGTGCCGGCCACTGCAGGGCCGATGACCTCCTTATCTGGATCGTCTGAGGCGACGAGGACTGGCGAGGCCGCATGGAAAACATACGTCGCACCCCTGCAAAGTGTTTATCCACAGGTGGACCATCGATCATGGCGACGGCGTGCAACAATCCGTAGGCGTGCTCGGCATCGTATCAGCATGCATGTATCTGCACGCATAAGCAGGTTGCTGCAGATAGAGAAGACCAAAACACTACATGCGCTGGCCATGCAGCGGCAGTGATCCACCTGATCACATCGTCAAAACTGCCTTCCTCCAGCAGGTCGGCGAAATGCAGCTGCAGGGTGCCAGGCAGCGCTGCGGCCAGCGCATATAGGTGGGCGGTCTTGGCTGGGTTGCCTGGGTCGCGCACCGTGCCGTGCACGTCGTACCCCTTTTGCAACAGCTGATGCACAAGTTCTCCGGCGACGTAGCCGTTGGCACCTGCGTTTGACAACGGTAACACGAGCGTCTCCGCACTTGCAGCATGCAGCCGCCACCATGCAGTGGGTGCACCGAAAGCACTCGCCTGTGACGACAACCTTGTGGACGCCAGAAGAGTCACTGTCGGTACACGGCGTATGTCGTCCCATCTGACGAAACAAGGGATCAAGTTGTCACAAAGTGCAGAGGTGGTCCTGCAGGACCGACATGCATGTCAGAGTATGTGCAAGTGGGCTTCTGCCATCCAGCTGAGCATCTCATGGTTCAGCATATATGTGTGTGCGCGCCGGACTATCTGCTTTACACGTCTACTGCGACCCTCGGCATCCTGCACATCTGGATCTCGTTGATTCCGAGAAATCAGCGATAAGAGGCAAGCGGCTGCTTGTGCAGGCAGGTGCACCACATATGATGAAGCAGCTGGTCATCGGGTGCTGACATTACTTGCGCAGTCTTGGCAGCCGGGGCTGCCCTTATGAACAGGAGCGTGGTGTGTGTTGCTTGCAGCAGGCTGTGCAACATCAGCAGAGCGGCGGCAGCCGATCACAAGCGCGGTGAGTTCGCTTTGACAGAGCAGCAATGACAGGACATGCCTAGCTTCTACAGCAAAATTGCCAGCAGTGACCTTCGCGGCATGCAACAGACGCATTTCTCTCCTATACAGTGCCATCTATCTGCCACAAAGCCTCTAATCACCACTGTGTGACAAACCCTGCCCCAATTGTTTGCCACCGCGACTCCAGTGCCTGCACCCCGCTCAGTCCTTGGCGAACTTGGCGGTGGCAAACGCCAGCTCCTCGTCGTCCTCGTCCTCCGCCAGGTCGAAGCGGTGCCCGTTGGACGCGCCGTTGGCGTCCATGCCGTCGTCCGCCGTGAGCCCCTGCCGCTCCTCCTTGGAGCCGCCCACCAGCTCCAGGCCGCCGTCCTCTGTCGCCTGCACAGCACGTGGGGACAGCTTGCAGGGCACATGTCGAGTGCAGCGCGCCTCCTCCGCGACGATCCACAGCCACCGACCGCCTCCCAACCCTGTGTGTTTCAGCGTCTGGGAGACATGCACTTCCACACCACCATGCAGCACGCCGCCCTCATGTCGCATCCCACAACCAATGGTGCAACTGTCTGGCGCTGCGCGCTGCGCAGCGGTGGCGCACCTGTTTGTAGCCCTCCAGCTCGTGGCCGTAGATGCATCGGCGTGCCTCCTGCACCAGCACCACCCTGCAGCAGCAGCAACACACCTTGGCGTGGGATTGTGTGGGATCACACTTGACCGAAGACTTGCCACGGGACACCACCAAGCACTGCAGACCACAATCTGAATGTAGATATACCGTCCCAGCGGAACAACGAACAGCGTCTGCCGGGACGCACCCGACAATGACGGCCAGCAGCGCTGCGTAGCCGATGAAGTACCAGGTGCTGAGCGGCTGCAGCAGCACCAGGCCCTCCCAGTTGTTGAACAGCGCCGCTGCCAGCAGCCCCCAGCCCGCCGCCCAGTGGCCCCACGCCCACACCGCACGCAGGCCCGACTTCTTGTCTGGCCGCGCAAAGAGGGACGTCACCTGCGGCAGGAGAGCAATCTGATGAACACGGCAGGTATTGGTCCTCATGGTGGCCACCTCGCCATGTCAGGCCAGATGCTTGGGTGTAGCTAGGGCAGCACTGCACTGCAGCACTTGTTGGTACAAGCAGTCAGAACTGTACAGGACTCCATGAAGCCCGGCAGCAGCTTGCAAAACGGACCTGAAGCGACACAAGCACGAAGACGGAGATGCCAACGTATTTGTGGATGAGGTAGATCTTGTGCCGCTTCTGCCATGCAGCATCATGTAGCACGTGGTCGTGCCCCGCGTGCAGCAGCCGCCGCCCTGCATGCTGCTCCTGTTGCAGAAATGGGTACAACTGAGCACATCCTCTCATATGAAGCTGGTGCAGGCAGGACGCGCTGTGGCACGCATTGACATCAGCTCATGCAGTGACAGACCGGCTGCGTAGGTTCTTAAACAGACAGAGTCCTCATAACTCGGCGGGCACAGCTGTGGCAGGCGTCCTACCTGATGCTCTGCCATGTAGTCTGCCAGCTTGTGCATGGTGAGCGCCAGCACAAAGCCGGCTGCCGCCACACACCAGCCGATCGTCTACAGGAGATCGTCGTGAAGCGTGCGTCAGAATCAATTGCAGCGAGACAGACAATGTATGCTTCAGGGTGGTGGACACAGTGTCATGAAACGGCAGGCATTCCAGGGCAGTCCAACGCCGGGACAAACACTGACAGCACCTGCACGGCGCGGTGCGTGTTGAACCAGTGCTTCCAGAGCTTGCCATAGCGCGAGGTGAACACACCCAGCGGGATGAGAACGCCAAAAGCCGACACCATGAGAATGCCGTGGACCTGCGTATCGCAACAGACCAAGATCTGCACCAACCTCAGTGTACCGTGTGCAAAAAGATACAAGCCTGCTTACTACTGCAACTGCGCGCGAGCAACGCCCACACCAGGCCTACAAAATGGTGGTGCAAGCCAGCGGACTGCAACCATGCTACCAACATGACCTTGCTGCTGCGGCAACAAACTGATGCTAAAAGTGGTGGAGGTGAGCACGCACATACGCAAAGATGCTGTGCTTGTGCACCACCACGGCGCCGCCGCCAGCCGCGTGCGCTGCTGACGCGTCATCACCGTCGTCGTCGCCATGATGCTGCAGGTTTGCACCACAAGAGATGTCAGTCCATTGTGCGAGCTCTGCCGGCTGGAGGCGTACATTGGGCTGTTCTTTACAAAGCATTCCAGGTCACCTCCGAGAGCATCATCTTTGATGAAGTGATCAGGACGAACATGATGAACAGGAGAAGTCACCTTCACCACGTGAGTGGTCTTGGCCGGCGGCGCTGGGGCTGTTTTCGTTGTGGCGGCATCCTGGTGGTCGTGCGCTGGTGCAGGCACCGGCGCCTGGGTGGACACAATTGTGGTGCTGTCATGCATGTGGGAATCCGATCACAGTCAGCCCGCCTCCGTCCGAGAGGCTGGACTTCCCCTGCTGAGCTTCTTCCCTCACATCGAGTGTGCGAAACAAGGCAGTTCTCAGCAGCTGCTGCGCCGCACTGCGCCTGAGGAGGTGCTGCCCTCACCTTGGTGGGCGCAGGCGTCGGTGCAGGCGTCGGTGCAGGCGTCGGCGCGTCAGTGGCCTCTGCAAATGGCTTGGTCACCGGTGCCGCCTGTGGCTTTGGGGCAACGTGCTGCTGCTTACTGGCCCCCTTGACCCAGGCTGGCGGCTCCGCTGCCTGCTCCTCTGCTGCTGGCCCGTCTGCTGGCATATCCTGGGCTGACGAGTCTGCCACCTTGTCCCCAGCATCCGGGCTGAGCGCATCCCCCAGGTCTCCAGGCCGCACCGCTGCCATCTCCACTGCAGCCAACATGTACACATGTGAGCCAAAGGGAGGAAGGGTTGCAGCTTTGATATGTCTTGTGTTGGCAGCCCACTTACCCAGCATACATACGTGTCAGCAAGATGCTACCCACGGTGTACGGTGCATGTGCGTGAGCAGAGTGGCGCACTGTCGCATCGGCCGCAGGTGGAGGCGCAGTAGCCCCAGTCCCGGATGTAGTGCTCGTCGCACTTGCCAAACTTCCTCTGCTGAGCGCACGTGTAGTCACCCGGCGGCTGGATGTCATTGCAGTTGCCTGCAAAAATTCGGAGAGAGCCTTTTGATGCAAGTGGTGCACCCTGGTTGGTGCTGGCACTGCACCATGTGTCTGGCTTGGGGGCGAAGCAATGTGCAACGTCGTGCAGAACATGAAGGAGGGTGCTGAACATTGATGTTACTTGCCAGCACTCCTGTCGCGCACCCTGGCAGCGGCCGCAGGTGCGCTTGCAGAAGTCGCCGGCCACCATGAAGTCCGCCCAGCACTTGTCAAAGTCACGCTGCTCGTCGCACCCATACTTGCCCGGCGGCGGGTGGTCGCTGCAAAGTTCTGCACGGGAAGCTGAGACTGGGAGTGAGTGAACCCACTGATTTCCGATAGCCTGAATGACCACACACGCAGTTTCGCTGGGAAAGTTTTGAAAGAGGCGAGCAGGCTGCTGGGAGACTGTCACCATTTGGCGCTGGCACTGTCTTCGCATCCGGCGCCGCTGGCACCTGTGCAAGCATGCGCCGCGGGCCGTGCAGTGCTGCACTGCCAAGCTGTGTGCCGTGTGTGCATGGCTCTGCACCCCCCTTGCCGACCAAGACAACCTGCATGCAGGATGTACATGGACTCAGCTAGGGAGTCGCGAGACGGGCTTAGCGCCCCATATATGGCTTGCTGGATACACGGTGACAGTCAGCGCTCACAAGCGCTGGTGTTCACCATGGTGCCACATGCATGTCGAATTTCGCATGCGGTCCCTGGACATGCATCACTTGCATGCAACAACCCGTCGTTGAGGACTGGCACTCGAGCTCGTACAATAGACAGTCAACGGTTCCCTCAAGACCAGCCAGATGCGTGTTGCAATACATATTCGAAGGCTGCAGCCTCTGGATCTGGCAGCACATGCACGTCACGGTACTGTTGAGAGGCCTTCTGACACCAGTCTGCGTTGTGAGACACTTGCTGGCGCAGCAAAGGGTTCACCTCTGAGCGCTCGCCGCTTGATGGCAACCGGGCTGAGGCGCCAACAAGGCACAAAATCACAGCCACCACCGACAAGAGCGGCTTGCTGCGACTGATCGCCATGGCTGCTCACGCCCGCATCAAACCCCCGCCACTATTGCGACAGGTCTTGAGCGAATAGAAGTCCGAGCAACTTTGGATGTAAGCCTGGGACGTGAAGTGCGAGAGGCCTCATACTGGGTGTGCATGTCGAGGACCCGAGGAGTGGTCGAAAGCTGTGGTTGACTACAGGGCAGGGGTCGGGATCCCTGTATGGCAAGCAAGCAGGCTCCCTGCACCATCTGGGCATCTGCAGCTGTAACGCTCTATCAGCAGGCTGACAAATGCGTCGGCCCGGCGCATAGTGTGCTTCCTGGTGTCGTGCCGCAAACAAGGCGTTTGCGCACGGCGCCTGTGCACTGTCTTGTTGACATCTAGGGAGTCACTGGCACCTTCATCACGAAACTAAGATCACGGAGTAGAGCTAGCCAAATCATCACTGAGAGGGGCTGCGGGCACCACCGTTGCTGCAAAGCCAGCTGCATTGTACCGTGGCATTGTCGCCATGTAGGCAGTAAAGGGTCCTGACGGCGGCAGGGCACCTGCCGCCTTTGTACGCGGATATACCGTAAGATCAGCTGGTCAGCAATTATGGGTGTGGAGTCCAACCCGCTGCTGAAGCTGCAGCCATCTGTGTCAGGCAGCAGCGGCGCTGGCACTGAGCCTGATGCTCAGCGGGTGGTATCTGACAAGACCGTCGCTACCAGGTGGATGCATTGATCATTGAAGTACACAGTGTGATGGCTGTGATCACCCAGCATGCTGAGGAATTGTTGCAGCGTGCTGCAGAGAGTAAGAGTATCACACTTGTCACACCCTGTTGCTGTGCAGTATGCTGCTGGGCAAGAACAAAAAGGTTGTAGCCAACAAGCTGCGACACCGCTGGCTGCGCATGGACGCTGATGGCGACACGTGTCAGGTCACCATGAGCAAGGCCGCCATCCACAACCGCTATGGCGTGCAGGTGGGCTGCCGCATGCCTAAGCAGCCGTCATGTATAGGTTGAGGCTGATGACACATCTCCCATGACACCGCCAGTCAACGCCATGCTTGCTCTGATGGCATCTGCAGCACGTGCTCCATCATAGCCGTTCAATCTGTCCCACATCTGTCCCCATCGAACACTGCTTGCCGCCTGTACAATGCAGCCGCGGGACTTGCGGCTGCTGGACGCCCAGCCGAGCAGCTCTCCGCCGGCGCTGCTGGTGCGGGACAAGGCCATCGTCATCAACCTCGAGTTCCTCAAGTGCATCATCACCACAGGTGGGATGCCCACATCATGATTCCATGAATGTGCGAACTACTGTTTGTGGTGGGATCTGCCTGGACTGCAACATCATTGGACTGATGGTTGAGCTGCGCTACACACAGCAACGTGGACGTGCTTGACTGCTGGTACCGATGGGCATGCAGTCTGAGCATCGATTGGGTGGGCAGCTGAGCTGAACCCTGGTCTGGGAACCGCGCAGACTTCGTCATGATCATGGACTCGGGGGAGGACCGGGTGGCGGCCTTTGTGCAGGAGCACCGCCGCCGGCTGCGGGTGGGCTCAGACAGGCTGCCGGCCCCGTTGCAGTGGCAATCCCATGCAGTGTCGCTCACCGCCGCTTGCCTTGCATCGAGGACCTGCTGTGCATTAGCAGGGCTGATGTTACCGATGTGGCTTTAGTGGCCTCTGCTGCCATGTGAGAGCAAACTCAGCGCAGCACTGTTCAATGCAGGACCCGGAGGACTGGGGCAACCAGAAGCTGCACGGCGGCAGCAGCGACAGCGAGGACGCTGGCGGCTTCAGCTTCCGGGCGCCGCTGGACGCGCTGCCGGGCATCACGGAGGAGGCGCCCTTCGAGCTCAGGGCCCTCGAGGTGCGGGCGTGAGCCACCGCTGCAGGAAGTCACGTGCCATGCCCACAGCCACCGCGGCACACCAACATGGGGGCCTGTGCTCAACATGAGTGGCAGTACTGACGCCAGGGGCAGACAGCAGGACTAGCAGTGGAGTCCATGGGCTGCAGGTGGTGCTGGACTTTGTGACCATGTTCCTGGAGTACCTGGTGACTGAGCTGGAGCGGGTCGCCCACCCCGTCCTGGATGCAATCGTGCAGAAGGTGTGAACCCCTCCAATACCCTAACTATCTGCATATTGACCTTGCATCGCACAAGTGTTCCTTGCAGATGGCAGACCAGGTGGCTTTCGTATGTTGCAAGCACGTTGCACGGCCGAGCAGCGCCGTCTTACTGACATCAGTAACAGTTGCACCGAGCGCACTCATTGGGCGCTGGCTGTTCATTGTAGTGCTGGCAAATCTGCAGGTGACGATGCGGCGTCTTGACAGGCTGCGCAGCGTCAAGAATCGCATGGTGCGCCTCAACACGCGTGTGGAGACGGTGAGCCTTTCTCAGAGCTCTCGCGTATGCTTGTGCAGAGTGAGGTGTGGCATGCCATGTGAGTATGCACCCAGATGAAATGCCTCGCATTGCCATGTGTCATCCTCATTCAGTGGGGTACGGAAGCGCGAGGTCGGGTGTTGTCACCTGCAGATCCGAGAGCTGCTGGAGAAGCTGTTGGACGATGACGAGGACATGCGCGACATGAACCTGTCTGCTCGGTCAGCTTCTCGCGCTTTGCATGCTTCCCACGGCACCAGTCCTCACAACCCTGCATGTGCATTTGCTCATGTGTCAAGGGGTCGTGTCGGCAACAACACGATCCGTGTAGACACGCTGCGCCGCGTGCTGCAGGGCGCGCAACGCGGCGATGACGCAGTGGCGGGCGACGGGGGGCGGCGGCCCCACCCCCCGCGCGGGCGACGTGCGCAGCCACCTGCAGCGCGCGTCGCTCACCGCCTTTGACCGCGACGAGGAGCGCGAGCAGGACAAGGACCAGGTGTGCAGCCTGCGCTGCTGACCCTGGCAGCCTCAGCAATATGGCCATCAGTCCCTGTCATTCCGCAGACTGCTCACGGACTGAGCATTGTGCAGAGTGAGTCAGCATTCAGGATGATGCGGGATGCAGGTGGAGCAGGTGCTGGAGGCGTACTTCATGAACCTGGACAACACATACAACAAGCTGCAGACGCTGGCAGAGTATGTTGACGACACCGAGGACTACATCAAGTTCGAGATCGACACGCAACGCAATCGGTTCATTGAGGTAACACAACATCCATGCACAGTTGCATGGCACGTCAAACTTTTAGGCACCGCAGCAGGGAACAGTGCGAGTAACAGGGCTAGGAACAGAGCGCAACAGTGGAAAGTCAGCATGGCTGTCGCCAGAAGTCACGATCATGCTCGTGCATCTGTCGGCTGCAGTACCGGCTCATCATCCAGTTCTTCATGGTCGCTGCGCTGGTCGCCACCAACGTGTTCAACATCTTCACCATGAACCTGGGCACCACAGGGCTGGCGCTTGGGGAGGTGTGCAACGAGAAGCGACTTCCTTCACGCCACGTGTTCGCATGCTGATGCTGAGTGCTCATTACACGTGATCAGCATGCTGGCGACTTTGCCGCGGGTCGAGCAGCCGACTGCCACTGCTGCCCTGCAGGGCCACTCGTTCCGCGACTCTCAGCTCGGGTTCACGCTGACGGCAGTGGTAGCATGCGCTGGCAGCGCAGTGCTGCTCTTCCTGAGCCTGGCATACATGCGCTACAAGCGCATGTTGATGTGGTGATGATGCGCCACAGGTCGACTTTTGCAGTGCAGGAGGGAGAGAGTGATACTGTAGGACGTAGTGGTTTCAGTGTTTGTAATCTTACATGTCCACAGCAGCCTCAGCTGAACCCTTCATCGTAGTGTACAGTAGCAGCATGTGCCAAGAATCTCGGTTCCGTCAGTATTTGCCAGCGCATGGCTGGACCAGATGCCCAACCCCTACCGAAGCAATGTTCAACACCTGATGGATCCTCAATACAACAGCAGCTTCTTCTGGCGGGCCCACCACAACATTGCTGCCACAAACGCCACTGAGCCTGCCAGAGAGACCCACACGACCTCCTGGAACACGCTGTTCTTCTGCCGCCAGCTAGCGTTGGCGCCGAGGTTCATGCCGAAGACGTTGAAGATGTTAGAGTACATTGTGACGCCGAATGTCACGATGATGATCAGCAGCCGGTACTGCAGGGCAAGACCAGAACTGTCTCGCTTGTGTCCACTCTGTGAACGACCTGCACTATGTAGGTGATCTGGCAAAGAAGTGAGACACACAGCGTCACAACAGGTGACACATGGTGGGCCCGCTGCAAAATTACAGATAACACCACACCTCAATGAACTGGTTCCTCTTGGTGTCGATCTGCATGCAGGAGCGGCGCAGGAGGTTTAGTGCACACCCAAAAATGCCTTGCTACCTCACGCATGATCATGTTGGTCGGAGCACAGTTGTGAACGCTCTGGAGGGAATTGGTGTCACAATCGCACATCGAACTTGATGTAGTCCTCGGTGTCGTCGACATACTCCGCCAGCGTCTGCAGCCGGTTCCAGGTGTTGTCGAGGTTCATGAAGTACGTCTCCAGCAGTTGTTCCACCTGCACAGTTCATACATTCAAACTGAACCTCTCCACCCCAGGAGCACCTGCCAGCATTGATCCGACTGCAAGTGTCGGTGGATCTGTGCCCCGGCCGCTCCACGATCGGCTGTACGCCACAACATGGCACTCTCACAATGCGGACAGGCGGGTCCTCAATACCAGGCATCCTATCGGTTCAGCCGCACCTGGTCCTTGTCCCGCTCCTCCTCCTCCTCCCTGTCGAACAGCTCGGGCGCCTCCTCCCCGCCGCCCGGCATTGACGACAGCCGCCACAGGCTCTGCCGCTCCTCCTGCCGCACCCTGCCAGCATCAGGCATCCGGCTCATCAAAAGGTCTGCTCACAGCTGCCTGGAGCAGCGGCCTGAAGACTTCGGTCCGCCAGCAGGTCGCTGCAGTGTGCATGTTGGCAAGCCCGTTGACACGTGCAGGAGTCACCTGGCGGCAAGATTCATGTCGCGCATGTCATCGTCATCATCCAGCAGCTTCTCGAGCAGCTCCCGGATCTGCAGCACATACCATTACAGGCTGCATGCAGCAGACCTAAGATCCAGTGGCAGCAACAGCACTGACAGCACTGCTGCTAGAGTCAGACTTGAAGGCATAATGAGATTGGGCACACCGTCTCAACACGCGTATTGAGGCGGACCATGCGGCTCTTGATGGTGCGCAGCCTGTCCAGCCGCCGCTCCGTCAGCTGTGAACGCAGGTCACGAACGTGTCATGCGCTGCGTTGAAGCCTCTTTCGCCCACTGCTGGCTCACGATGCTGCAGAGGTGCGGCAGCACAGGCGGTGCAGGAGGCGCGCCTTGCTGATGATGGCATCCAGCGCGGGGTGGGCGGCCGACTCCAGGTCCGAGGTCAGGTGCTCCATGTACGCCGTCACCTGACATGCATGAGGCCTGCCTGATGGACAGCTGATGCATGCAGCGCCTCTACTGAAGGAGAACTGGCAGCAGTACAGGCCCACTACCAATGCGTTGAATGCAGAGGAGGTCACTGTATCTGGGTGCAGAGAGACGCACGAAGTCGAGGGCGGCCTCGAGCACGCGCATCTCAAAGGGCATCTCCTCCGCGATGTCCGTCAGCTCCAGGCTGCCGGCGATGCGCGGCGCAAAGCGGGGCGACTCCTGCCGGCTGCAGATTGTGCACAGCAGACGCATGAGGGCACCGACGGCGTGGAAGCATGTCCTATGATCCATTGACATGGGCGGTGCAGCAGCCAGGGTGTAACACCCCCTGAAGGCTGTTCAGATCGGTGGATCCGAGATGTGCACCTGTGGCTGCCGTCGCTGCCGGCGTCGCTGGGGGCAAAAGCCTTCTCCAGCATCGCACCCCGCTCATCGTCATCCACCAGAGCGTTCAGGCCCGCGGCTGCCATGGCAGCGCTGGTGGTGAACGTGCCGTTGCCCTGCCCTTGAGCGCCCTTGAGCTCATCACCAAAGCTGAAAACGCTGCCGCTGACATCAGTCCCCTGCAGCAATGCCTCAACGCTTCCGCCTGCTGCATCAGGTGCAGAAGGTAGCCATCCGTGTTGCAGACAGCCAGCAACTGGGCTCATCTGCATGCGCCACTTACCCGAAGCCGCCGGCGCATCTCCTCGACGAACGCCAGCAGTCGCGGCTCGCCCGAGTCCAGAATTAGTGCATGATCTGCAAGGCACCAAAGCATATGGCTGAGCCGCCCTGCGCACTAGTAATTTCTGGTGCATCTGCACATCCCTCGAACACAAGTTGACATAGCACACTTGCAACTGCGCTTGCCTGTAGTGATGATGCACTTGATAAACTCCAGGTTGACGATGATGGCCTTGTCCCGTGCGAGCACAGCCGGCGGTGAGCTCACCGGCGCAGCATCCAACAGCCGCAGATCCCGCGCCTGGCATGCCAAGCAGACTGCTTCTCATGTTCGCAACCACTGCCCCAAAGAACATAACTGCCCACGAGCGAGGATCCTGTAAACTATGGGCATTGCTGCAGAACAACTTGCTATGACCTGCGACGCAATGCACTCCTGCACTGGTCCTGCTGCGGGGTGGGTCACCTGCACGCCCAGACGTGCTGTCAGGCTGGACTTGTTGGTGGTCAGCACCAGCGTGTCGCCCTCTGCATCCAGCCGCAGCCACTTGTGCCGCAGCCCCTTCGGTCCCAGCGACTTGGCAATCGCCGCCTTGCGTGCTCTGCGAGCGCAAGCACATGCTGCATGAGCACACGTGTGCTCCTGATGCTCGACGGGCTGCATTAGGGCAACCAAGGTCATGACCAATCGACGCTATGCGAATGGACCCATGTACGAGCAGTCACAAAGCTCACTTGACAGCGAGCTCGACTGCTGCGGGGCGCTGTGCAGCTGCCGCAGCCGCTGCAACTGACAAGGGCAGCGGCGGCACCCCGTCCATCTTGGCCAGCCGGTGTGATCAAGCTGATGGCGGCCAGCTTGACTGGCAAGGCGTCGCACTACATCTTGACGGGCTACAGCAGCCAGCAGCTTGCTGAAAAAGCTATGTCCACTGCAGAATGCAGTTAATTGCCAGCCAAGTCTGGGGCTGGCTCCGTGCCAGCAAGTGCTGCTGCAAACCTCGCGTTGTCGTCTTGCAGCGCTGTGAGCTACCAAGACGAACAAACACGGTCTCGTGCGCTTGCAAAGTGGAAATGCAACCTGCTTCTGCAGATGCTGAGGTGAGGCACATGTACATCCAACAGGCGAGCTTAGCTGCCCTGTGCAGCTGCTGCCACTGCTGTTATCAAGGTTACATCTGTTGCTGCACAGCTGACTCTCTCTCCGCGCTGCAACAGAAGAATATTCTGCCGTTTGCAAGCAGCGGTGAGCACCTGTGACGGCCGGCACCGCTGCTGGCACTGTGCCGACATCCTGAAAGTGGCAAGTGGCACGTGGAAGCATCTGATACATGCACACACGAGCCTGTATTGGCGCTAGACTGCCACTCGCAAACGCTGCACGACTTCTTGCATTGCCGTCGCGCCTGTGCGGAACGCATAGCCACCGGCGCAGCATCCAGGCGCAGGATTGCTGGTCGAGTCGATCAAGCGCCGCAGATCTTCAACACGTCAGGGTGCAGGCTGACACGCTGGGGCTGTCCCTCAGTGTCTGCCGCGGCAAGCGGGGGACAGCATCGGTTGCTGCTGGCGCCTCCGCCAATGGTGATGCACCGGCCAACGATACCTGGCTGGTGGTCGGGCTCGGCAACCCCGGCGCACAGTACGAGGACACCAGGCACAACGTGAGCTTGCCTCCCTCTGCACAATGTTGCCACGGCTGCTGCGCAACATGCCCGGCCTCTGCTGCGACTCTACTGGATGGCGTACAACCAGTACAGATTGCACTGACACGACTGCTGGGCAGCGCAGATTGGCTTCAAGATCATCGACTGCCTGGGTGCCGAGGCCGGCGTCGCAGTGACTCAGAAGCAGCATAATGCGCTGGTCGGCAAGGGGCGGCTGCATGGCGTGCCCGTGCTGCTGGCAAAGCCGACCACCTTCATGAACAGCAGCGGCAAGGCCGTCCGGAAGCTGATGGACTACTACAAAGTAAGTACGCACGCAGGTCTATCTAAGCTTCACTGCTTGGGCATGCCTTGCACGAATCGTGTCCCAAAACGCTGGGCACAGACCCGGATGCACGTCCTCACCGCTGCCAGTTGCTGGCGATGGGATGTTGTGGCCTGAGCCCCAACCATGCTCCTGCTGTCCAGGTGCAGCAGGACCATGTGCTGGTCATCTATGACGACCTTGACCTGCCCACCGCCAAGACGCGGCTGCGCGCAAAGGGCGGCCACGGCGGCCACAATGGCATGCGCAGCATCGTTGCCATGCTGGGCAACAGCCTGGACTTTGCTCGCATCCGTGTAGGTGCGGCATGCTGCATGCTTCCCAGGGTGGTGTTTGGTCAGCACTTACGAGTGGTGCCGCTGCAGCTTATCAAAGCATCGGCTCAGGCAAGCACCTGCTCCCTTTTGCAGGGATTGGGCGACCCGCCGGCCAAAGGAATATTGCAGATTATGTCCTGGAGGTGCGCCGCGGAGTTTCAGTGCACTGTGTGGATAACCGTCCAGCCACCCCATGCCTGCCAGCCGTGTGCTGATGGGTGCTTATTGCCGTGTGCTGCCAGGACTTCGCGAAAGATGAGTGGAAGGAGATGCAGTTTGGCATACAAGACACCATGGACATCGTCAAGGCGGTGCTTGTTGAGGGCATGGACCGCGCGATCTCTGGCGTGCGTGCATAGTGCCACATGCTGCCGAAGCCAATCAATGACAGGCCACCGGTCCAGCAGTCTTGTCCGGGATGTCTAGGCAGCGGCCTATGGCATCAAAGGCGGTTTGACGGATGAATGAGGGAGGCAGCAGCATCTGCCTCTGTGCAATGCACGTGGCTTGTGCGCTGTAAAGGCCGACTCGCAATCTTAATCTGTGCTGTCAGAGCTGCAGCACTCCATATGCACAACGGTGCAAACAGAGAACGTAGCACTGCATCAGCTGGAGTTGGCTGCGCTGCCATCGGCCGCAGCGTCTCGCTGCCGCTTGCGCACTTTGGCATCATGACTCAGCCGCTGCGGCCGATCTCGGTCTGTCCCCTGTTCCTCTGCCACACGCATTGCCGCCGCTCGTTGCGCCTTGAACACCTGCAATGGCACTCGGATGAGTGTCAGCCAATGGGCACCAGCAGGGCACTCTCATCCGCCCTTATCCGCCAAATCAGCTGGTTCGCTGCCCTGGCAGACAGAAGGTGAAAGCACGGTGGCACTTCATGCCGCCAAACAGGCACCAGCGGCCACGGCGCACCTGGGTGATGCCCTTGAGCACCTCCTTCTCGGGCATCTGGTATGCCTCCAGCTGGGTGCCGACAACGGCCTCCACCTCGTGCACGAGCTCCACATCGCACTGCGTCACAAAGCTCAGCGACCAGCCCTGCAGCAGATCATGCTGGCATGATCACGCGCAGCTTGGCGACTTCACAACTGGACAACATGACAATTGCACACATGCAATGTTCGGCTGAGGTGTGATGCCATCTCATGCCCCACATATATGAGTACATATGTGCAAATGTCGAGGGCCTCACCCCGCGACCCGCGCGGGCAGTTCGTCCCACTCGGTGCACGTAGTCGCGCGGCGCCATGGGCAGGTCGAAGTTGACCACCAGGTCCACGGTCGGGATGTCCAGGCCGCGGGACGCGACGTCAGTCGCCAACAGGATCGGCACCACGCCTGACCACACCACCGCATGGCCTTCTGCAGCACTATCTTGGTTGCGAGGAGCATCCGATGCATGTGGCAAGAGTGCAGCGTGGGGGGCGACACAATGCAGTCACGGCGCGGTCGCTCCCCACCCGACTTGAAGCGGTGGAGCGCGGCCAGGCGGCGGCGCTGGTTCAGGCGCGAGTGCAGCGACGCCGCCTGCAGCCCCAGCTCCTCCAGCACATACCCCAGCATGTGCGCACCCTGCATCCAGGGCTCCGCAACCCGTCAGCAGCAGGCCAGCGTGACGCCCGATGCGCACGGTCGTGCGGGCTTGGCTAAACCTGTGTATATTACTGCAATTCCTGGCTGGCGTCACCACCTTGCATGTGGAGGCGAAGATGATGGCTGAGCGGATGCTGAGCTCCTTCAGCTGGCTGAGCAGGTGGAAGAGGTACACCTGTGGTCGCACATGAAGACAGGGTCGTGACATAGTCAGCAGAATACTGTGTTCGCCAGCAGGCTGCACGTGACCGGCATCCAGCGCACGCTGCTTGACGAGCCCACCTCCTTGACCTTGGCGGGTATGAACACGTACTCCTGCCGCAACTTCGACACTGTCTGCAAGCCCTCGTATGCCTGCGATGCCAGCACCCAGCCATTGTAAGCAGAACAGGCCTGTGGCCACCAAGGGTGACATCAGGGCCAGCACGGTGAAGCGACTCGACTGCCAAGCCCCATCTGACACTACGAGTGCCACGTTCTGCACCTGGAAATGGAATGCGTCTTGCAGCGCATGCTCCTGCATGGCCACCAACGACGCCGTCATGGTGGCCGAGAACAGCAGCGTCTGCCGCGCCGCTGGCAGCGCCTCCGCTATCACCCGCATCTCCGCCTGCACAACGATGCGGGCTTCTGCTCAGGTCTAATTCCATCGAAAGAGAGAGACACGACTTGAAAAAGGGCTATCCAGCCACGAGTGTCATGCTTGGCCCCGGAACGACGCCAAGATGGCACAGTCATGTGCCTGGCCGATCATGCGCTGAGGTGTGAGGAGGAGCTGGGTCTGCACCTCGAAGGTGGGCTCCAGCAGGCGGTCCGCCTCGTCCAGCACCAGGAAGCGGGCGCGCCTGAAGCCGTCCGCCAGCGTCGCATCCGCCGCCAGCAGGCCCTGCAGCCACCCAACATCAAGGTTACCAATCTCACACGCGTGCCAGCCCCGCTCCACGGCCAACCCTCCGGGCACTAGATGAAGTCGAAACTCAAACTGTTGTGGCCAAACTGGTCCATTCTCGCGGTTGCAGTGCAGCGCGGTCGGCGCGGTGGCGGCGCTCACCCGGAGGCGGCCGGGCGTGGCGATGACCAGGTGCGGGCGGCCCGCCAGCCGGCGCGCCTGCTCGTGCATGTCCAGGCCGCCCACCACCACCAGCTCCTTCAGCGCCATGCCCGCGCCCAGCGCCCGGAACTGCTCCGCCAGCTGGAACGCCAGCTCCCTGCGTTTCAGCACATACCCTTACAGTCAGGGCGACCTGTAACATGGTTCTGGTGCTGCAGAAAGTCGCATATGGTGTGGCCACTTGGCCCAGTGGGTGGAAACTGTCGTACCTCGTCGGCGTCAGCACGAGGGCGAAGATGCCAAAGGGGTCGGCCGCCAGCAGCTGCAGGATGGGCAGCGCGAACGCTGCGGTCTTGCCGCTGCCGGTGTGCGCCGTGCCGATGGCATTGCGGCCCGCGAGGATGGCCGGGATGCAGCCCGCCTGCACCTGCGTCGGCTGCGTCATGCCCAGCGACCGGCACACGCGGTCCAGCCACTCGCTGACGCCCAGGGCCCTGAACGTCGTGCTGGACGCTGGCAGCTGCGCCGGCGGCGCATCATCCTCCCCCGTGGCCGCCTCAGTCGGCACGGTAGCTGGTACAGCAGGAGCAACGCCCTCCGGCGGCTCTGCGTGTGCGTGCCCAGCATTCTGGGTGGCGAGCATCGACTGTTTGCTCAGTCTGCCTGTCTTGGCTGCTGCCGCTGCTGGCAGTGGCTGCTGCCGCGCGCCGTTCACATGCTCCCCTCTGCTCGACGGCGATGAGGCGAGACCAGCTGGCGTTGGCGAAGCATGATGTTCCGCGCTGCCGACGGAGCGCACCGTAGACGCATTGTCTGCTGCTTGCCGTGCAACGACGGCAGGCATGCGGCGCCGCTTCTTGGGGACTGCAAACAAACGCGGCTCGTTGTCTGCTTCAGCAGCCGCCATCGTCTGCGGCTGACTAGACGTTTTCAATCTGGTGCTCCTCATTTGCTGATGCAGCAGCTGACCAGGTTGCTGCTGCACCTCGTCGCAGTAGTTCGCACGTGCGTCTGCCTCTCACTGCTTCCTGCCTGCTGGAGCGACCAGTGTACCCAATAGAGCTGACACTCAGTTGCATGGCACACGTCTTCAGCAGTCGCAACATGTTTGCCGCGGTGTCCGGCAGGCCGCTGCTGCTGCAGCCGTTCACATCGCTGCACAGCATGGCTATGGGTTGTCTAGTACCAGCCAGCACTGCACGCCGTGCGCATGCAGCAGTGCATGACACCGGGCATCCAACGCACGTACATCATGGCGCGCCTGTAACACAAGCCAGCAACCAGGCAGGACGGCATGGTACACACCAAAGTGTGGCGGCCACTGGCGGCATGGTCGGTTCCCACAGAAGCGCAGTTGCCTCGGCAGTCGAGCTGGACGTATATGGAGAGCAGTTTGCCCAGCCCACAGCCCTTCAGCGCTCGGCCAGGCGGCACCAGATGCACAGCCTGGCTGGCGGCACTGCCGTGATAGGCTGGCGTGTCAGAGACGCCACAGCCTTGAACCAGGATATTGGCACTGTCCGCGAGGTAGGGATGCACACCTGCTTGCAAACCTTTCAAGTGCCCACCACCGCTGCAGGCAGGTGCCTCGCAAGCATAATGAACAGCTGCACCGTGCGCCCACCTGCAGATCATCACAACCGATGAAGCCTCGCTGGGGTACACCGTGCTGCGCGTCGTGAGCGATGCTGCTCCAGGAGACAGCGCCGAAAATGGAGACATGCTGGAGATGCATCTGATTCCCTTCGTGCCGCCGATCTTGCAGCGCTTGGATGCAGATCAGCAGGCAAGCTGCGTGCCGCCACCTTGTGCAAGAAGCAACAAGTCGCTGTTGCTCACAGGTTCGGGCCATAAGGACATTCGGATGCTTCCAAACCCCTGCGTCCTGAAACGAGTGTGCAAAGTGCAGGTTGTGTACATAGCGCCGCCGCCTGGTTTGTTGGACATTGGCCGCCGCCGCATGCTGCTCAGCTACTTGCGGCCCATCCTGCAGGTGCTGAAGGTCTTGAGAAGAGTGTGTACTACAGCTCACTGTCACTAGTGCGGTGGCGAACACTGGCAGGCATGGCTGCACGTTGCTGCTGCATGTATCTGCACAAACTGGGTTGCCCGAAACTGCAGGGGGTGGCAGCGTCGAATGCCAGGCGAAACGGGCAGGCCGTGGCCTACATGCCCAGCCACAAGTCGCTGGTGCAGGGCGGCCATGCGCACCTCGTGCCCTTGATCGAAGCCGCCGGCGGCTTTTTGGAGGTGGGTGTGGTCGGCTGCTGCCAGTCCACCACTCCAGGACACCGGAGCAGCCAGGTTGCAGCGTACACGGCTGCATGCAAGGCTTGAGGCGGGAAGGCTGACATGCACCTGTAGCCGTCCGTTACGTCAGAAGGCGGCTGTCACGCTGCGGCGCAGGTGGCGGAGGGGCTGCAGCTGCGCTCGCGGCGGCGGCCGCCGGGGTTCTGGGACAACGAGGACGCGCTGGACCGGGAGCTGAGCCGCTTCATCACGGGCGCCTGGACGCAGCACGCGGTGGACGACGACGACAGCCAGACCTACTTCTACAACCAGGCGCGGCCCGCGGCCCGCGGCGCGGCCGCCTGTCACACCAGCTTCCGTGTGGCGGCGTGCGATGCGGTCCACCCTGGCTCGCAGCACATGGAGCTCAGTTCAGGGCTGTGCACTCCTGTCTGCGCACAGCTGTCATCGGGGGTCCCCCGCAGCGCAGGTCACCGGCGACATACTGTGGGATGCGCCGGAGGGCGCGGCGGAGGTGGAGCTGGATGATGCGGGCACCACGCTGCTGGCCGAGCCCGAGGGCACCCGCGTCATGCCCTCCCGCTCCACCCTGCTGGCGGGTGCGCCGCGGGGTCGCACGCCGACAGCCCCGAGTGGACATATGTCGCCCCGAAGATGATGCACTCGCTGCGCTGAGAGGTCACGGCAGCTACATGGAGTAGGCCGATGTGCAATGACAGAGCTTCGGGTGGCATGATGGGCACATCTGCTGACTGCAGCGGGGCGGTACGACCTGCACCACGCCATCGTGTACAACGGCGGCTACCGCGCGGTGGCCGAGGAGCTGGGGCGCCGCCCGGTGCGCGGCAATGCAGTGCAATGCCATGCTGCACGTGCCACTGTGACCCAGCCCTGCCCGGATGAGGCACACCTGCTGCCGTCGTCAGAAGGCCGCGGTGCTCAGCACCGAGCTCGCCGTGTCGCCGTTGCAGGCGTGGCCGCACGAGCACGAGTTCAGCAACCCCGCGGTGCTGGGCGCGGAGCTGCGCGCGTTTGCGCAGGCCAGCGGCGCGCCCAGCAACGTGCTGCCCACTGCTCGGGCGCTCACAGACGCCAACCGCCAGGACCTGCTCCAGGTAGACATCCCGTCTCTAAAAGTTCGGCAGCTGCAATCTCTTTGGTGCCCATGTTCTGTGTTTGGGCATTTCGGCGGCATGTCACCGGATGTCCCACGACGAGTCAGCTCAGCGCTGACTATGCATGGCCGTGGCAGGGCATCCGGGAGATGGGCGGCCACAACAACGCGGCGCGCCTCCTGAACATGGACACCTCGCGGCGGCCGCGGCGGCACTGGTGGGACCTCGGCCAGGTGGTTGCAGAGCTGCGGGCGTACCTCCGCACCCGGCCCGACATCCAGGAGCAAAGCCGCCTGCCGACGCACAGGTCAGTCATTGCCTGCAGTCCAGACCAAGCATGTGACAACAGCAACCTGCCATTGCGTCCAACTGCAGCAAATTGGCGAATGCCATCACATAATGCCATCACATAAATTTCGTCGGGCAGAGTCGTGACCTCGCATCCTGCCTTGCAACAGGGAGCTGATTGAGGACAAGCGGTACGACCTCCGGTATGCAGTGCAGCAGCACAGCCACGTGGAGCTTGCTTCAGCACTGGGGGTGTCCCCCACGGGGCGAGGCGGCCACACCAGGTTGCAGAGTGACAGGCAGAAGGCAAAGGCGGCGGTTCCGCAAGGTGTCGGCAGCGGCGGCAGGCTGCCTCCCGGCACAGGCAGCGGCATGCAGGGGCGGCACGCTGCCGACCATCGAGAGGCCGGTCATGGAGACAGGGGTGGCTCCGGCCGTGTACACCAGTTTGTGGCTTGAGTGAGATAGTTTGTGGTTTGCAAGTGGACACTCTGAACGCAATGTTTTCTTGTACATGGTCGCAACGGACTGAGTCTTCGTAGACAAGGTCCATGCACCAGATACATCCAACAAACAATCAAGCAAAGTCAATGGCTGGTATATCTGGTGCGTCAAAGTCGTCATCCAGCTCATTGTCGTCCATGTCAGCGGGCGCCGCCTGCAAGACCGACAGACAAGCCCCGTCAGTTCAATGAGAGGTGCCGAAACAGGTGACGATACCACTGTTTTAAGCAAACTGATGTCGGTATGAACACGCTGAACCCTCTGACGCCAAGGCCATGCCAAAACCACAGTGTTGCGACGCATTCCGAGCTGCGCACCTCATATGGATCCTCAGACCATCCCTCTGGTTCTCGTTTTTCCCTGGTAGCTTGCACGACCTCGTCGAAGCTGGGCATTGCATCCGTGAGTTCGATGGTGATTTGTCCGTCCCTGCACCACGCAAAATTCGAATGTATCATCGATCTTGGCCCTGAGAGTCACTTGGCTTCAACAGCATGCAGTTGGCAACCCCAAAAGCTGCATGGCTAGGACATCATACATGTCACATCCTCAAGTCTAGACACAAGCTTTATAGCTCGGAAGAGGAGACTCAAAATCGAACTTGGCCCGCGTGAACCCGTAAGGCGATCAAAAGCAAGGCCATGCAGTGCCCACCTGATACGGAGGCTCAGCTGCTCGGGGTCTGTCTCGTCAGTCGCGCGCGCGACCTCCTCCCTCGCCACTGCCTGCTGCTCTGCGTCTAGTGCCACCTGGGTGCAGGCGGGACACATGACATGCCGATCCGTCCCTGCAGCACCTCAGAGCCCACCACAGCATGCGTCTGCAGGAACCAGTCGAATGGTGTGATGATGATGATGGTGTGGAGAGCGCTGAACGATACTATCCAATCCACTCACCACTGTGTCGAAGTCCAGGATCTGTGTCTCGGGATCTCTCCTGATGAGGAACACCTTCAGCACCTGCAGCGCCGACATTGCTTGAGCACGGTTGCCATGCGCCTGTCTGCACCATGATGTGCCTCACTGTCGCTTTTGACGGTGCAGTTCACACACTCATGACCGCGCCGACCATCGGACCGCCTTGTTGCAACCTTGGCAGAAGTTGTCACCTCTGACACGTTGTCCTTCATCTTCATGTAATCGCCATGCTTCTCCTTTACCCATGGCACCTGCCAGGCAGCAGGATGATATGCTGGCTGCATCCAGGCAGGCACGGCCGCCATGCACTGCTGAGGACTTGTTCTAGCCAACATGGCCATGGGCACTGTCGCACGGCCACTCAACGACAGCAGATTAGCACCTGCTGATACAGGGCCGCCTGCTGAGGCATCTGCCCACTGCACGGCGGTCGCCGCCACTCTTTCGAATTGTGGTCCTCCACATGAATGTCGTCCAGCCGCAACATATCATTGTGCACGGCTATGTAGAAGGTGCAACCATGCTGCACGGCAGCACCAGCTGCAGTGAGCTTCATTCGGTCGAACTTTTCTGGAGCGCTATAGTCTGCTCATGCTGTGCTGTGTAGGTGTGTACGGCTTGATTGTGATATCTGATCAGTGTCAAGTGCGTACGGCTTGGTTGTGATATCTGATAAGTGCCAAGCGCTCACACGTGCGTACAACTCTAGCAAAGCTTGGACACAGCGCACCAAGTGGAAGGTCTGGTACACTTGCTCGACATCCGCAAGCGATGTGTCTGGAAAGTCTGCAGCGATGGCACCATCGAACGCCGGCAGCCCCAGTGTGGCTGCGTTCCACAACGACAAGCAAGCCTTTGCAAAGCCCGAGTTGCACCAACATACTGGGCGTTGATGAGGTGATACCCAAAGGCAGCAGCGTTGGCGGCGGGAAACAACAGGAACAGTACCTGGGCGCGGCACAGTCGCCAACTGCGCCTCATCACTTTGACGCGGCAGCTCGTCCGGCGGAAAGTCCACGGTGTCGCCGGGCTGCGGGAAGCTCTGCGTGCCGGTCTCACGGGCAGTGGCACAGCAAGCATTTGCTCGCCGGCGTCGGCCATGGTGCCGCCGATGACTGCGTGGCTGGTCTGCTGCGGGCGCGGAGCAGCTGGGGATCAGCGTGGCGGCCGTCGACCGCCTGTTTGCTGGAGCAATACCGCATGTTGCACCGCACGGCTGCAGATGCAGGGCGGCCATCTGACCAGCCACTCCACAGTCAAGTACGTTAGTATTGTATGGCGACACGCCCCGGTTGAGCAGCTGCTGAGATGCTGTAGCAAGGTGGATGTGACGACTGCTGGAAGCTTGCTTTGCTTGCTGCGCTGGCCGGGATGCTGGCATGTTGGAGCAGGGTGCAGAATGCAGTTACCCCGCTTGCCGGCCTTTCAACTTGGCTAGTTTTGGCCGCTGCTCAGAAGCCAGTGTTCAGCTCTATACAGCCGCAGACGCAGACGCGCTCCAGACGTAAGGAAAGAGCGACAAGGCTGCCTTGCATACACAAGTTTGCCGGCCATCAGGCGTTAAGGCATTGCAAGCGGTGCCCAAAGCTGACACCCCCTGGAGCCACGAACCCCAATCAGGCACCCACGGACACATCAGCAGTGCGATGGCGCAGTCCGTGCGGTGCGGCATCGCGCCTGCCGTGTCAGGTATCCAGCCAGCGCTCAGAGCACACAGCAGACTTCCACAGGTGCCACCATGCAACGATGCAACCAGCTTGTTGAGCATATTCTATGTCAGGGGCCCGTGTGGGCAGAGCTCAGCTGAATTCTGTGCAATACGAATGACCATCCCGATTTGCATGTGGTCTGCTATACGTTGCACCGTCTGGCACCCAGTCGGGGCCTGCACATGGCAAGGGCGCACCCAGCCATACGGTCAAAGGCATACTGCATGGCATGCATAGCATGTGCACGGACAAGCATATGGGCATGTATGAAGGGGTCATGGATCCTTGCAGTGCCTGAGTTCCCAGCCAGCCCTCCGGCAGCGAACAGCCGGTGTGCAGCCGCTCAGGAGGCGAACAGCTGTCCTGGCAGTCACAGACAGCGAGCAGCAGTCAGCAGCGCGAAAGCGGCAAAGGTGTGCTGCGTGCCACCCTCATCATCGTGCAATCAGGTCGCACACGCCCATTCTTCTTTTCCTAGGACAGTTGTGTGGCTGACACCATCCTAATGCCGGGTGTCCCTGCAGAGATGTGCCTGCCAAAGCCAGCAACAGCACCACTGACGATGCAGACACAGACAACTCTAATCTGAAGGTGCACCTACAGCTCTGCCAGTGCCATTTTGAAACCTGCGCGGCTGTGTCGAACGCGCATGCACACGGCATGAAGGTGGCACAACCCACGGCAACGCCTTGCAGGTCATTTCGGCGTTGGTAGCTGTTGCTGCAATTGCGCTCATAGGCGGGGGTGGCTACGTGTATCGAGACAGCATAAAGCAGGGCATCTCCTGGTTTATCAGCGTGGTGGGTGCCTGTCGATCGCAAGTTGCGCCGCATTTGCAGCACAGTCATGCGCATGTCAGTTGTTGCCCTGTTGCCTACGACATCCCTGTGCTTCCCTCCCCAGCATGGCTGGCACGGCCACGGCAATGTTTCTGCTGAGCCAGGGGGACTGCTGCCAACCATCTGCTGCTATCCCGCCCATGCAGGTGGACGACTGGGGGTCCTGGGGCTATGTGGCGTACACCTTCGTGTACACCGCCCTGGAGCTGGTCATCATCCCGGCCATCCCGCTCACCATGGCAGCCGGCGCGCTGTTCGGCGTGGCGCCGGGCGTCGTCGTCGTCTCGCTGGCGTCCACAGCCGCAGCCGCGCTCGGGTTCCTCATCACCCGCTACGCTGCCCGCGACCGGGTGTGCCCCCGGGCTGCCGCACGTGCCAGACCCCAGCTGCTTGGCCAGCAGCACTGCTGTCGTCGCCTCGTGCCGGCTGCCGCACTGGTGCTGCTGTGTCATACTTGTTGCCAGCGGGACAGGCTGACCATCGTGGCACCGTTGGCGCAGGTGGCCGAGCTGGCGAAGGACAACAAGAAGTTCAACGCCATCGACCGCGCCATCGGCAAGGACAGCTTCAAGGTGGGCACTCGGCTGTCGGTTTCTAATCGCAACTGGCGTGTGCAGCAGGGCTTGGCGGCGCCTGCCTGGAGCAGCTGCAGCGCAGCAAGCTGGCCCGCCTCATGCTGCCACCGCGCTGCCCTGCAGGTGGTGCTCCTGCTGCGCCTCAGCCCGCTGCTGCCGCTGGCGCTGAGCAACTACCTGTACGGCCTCACCAGCGTGGACTTCGTGCCCTACGTGCTCGGCTCCTGGCTCGGCATGCTGCCGGGCACCATCGCATATGTGTCAGCAGGTGCGTGGCCCCAGCGCCTGCTTTGTGAGCTGTGCGGGCGATCGCTGCGGTGGTGTACAAGGGGGAATTGGTACATCATGTACTGCAGGGCCGATTGCTGTGCATCTACATACTGCCACGGTGCAGCAGCCCTGGTCTTATACCCAGGATTGTATGCTATGATCGTATTGACCGGAGCTCATCTGTTCGTCAGCAGATCGTCAGCATTAGTCACTGTCTTGTACCCCTTACCTTTATCGTGACTCCCGATCAGGGTATGATTCCGCCATGCACTGACTAATGGGGGTTCACCGACTGACTCAATCCGACAAATCTGGACTGTCATCAGCTGGTCAAGGGCACCGCGTCTCTCATGGCCCCAAGCACAGCCTGTCGCCGTGCAGGCAGCTACGGCCGCAAGGTGATGGATGGCATGGAGGGCGGCGCCAGCGTCAGCTCATGGCAGGTGGCGGTCGGCGCAGCGGTGACGTTCCTTGCGATCGGCTACATTGGCCGCATCGCCAAGCAGGCGCTCGACGAGGTGGAGGAGGACGTGTAGGGCTGCGGGCGGCAGCGCTGCCAGGGCGGCGGCAGTGCCACTCCGGCCACCGCCTCCCGCCTGTGCCACAGATTACCAACCAGCAGATTTGGGGGGAACATGACCTGGATGATGTGACAAACGTTGTTTAGCATCCGTGCGCCCGGTGATGCAATGCAAGTATGTTGACCCGGCGTGCGTTGACGGCCTACTGTCTTGACTTGTTGCATCAATATGCAGTGGCTTTGGCTGATTTCATTGTCAACAGTGAGCGGTCCTGTACAAGGCCGAAGTCGATGCACAGATGTGAGCAGGCTCCCCTGCCTGGTGAGCTCGTCTGCTGCCGTGACGTACATGCATCTGCAGGGGCCTGTGGCCAAGGTCAGCTCCGGGCAAAAGTGCAAGCGGCAGGACAATCAGCCAAATACGGGCCCTGTACTTCAACTTCAAAGTGACTTGACAGTCCCGTAGTCCCATCATGCAACTCATGACTCGCGTACCAGCACTTGACATGTCAGGTTGCCACATACGCGTCCTCGCACGACTCGCCCCACCTCCTCTTGTGCACCATTGCTTGCACTGCACCCTCACGACACCCACCCAGCGCATTCTGGCTGCTGATCAACTACCTGCCTCAGCCACCACATCAACATTAGGCTCTGAGCCTCGGGACATCCGCTAGCAGTCACTTCGGCAGCAATGGTGTGGCTGCAGCCGGCGTCGCCGCGGTCGCCCGCAAAGCAGGCGACAGCACGATGCATCGACAGCCCCAGCCTTTGCGCAGCAGAAGGTGAGCCTGGGAGCTTGCTGCCCCTGAACTTCTACTTGGCCGTTTCGTCCGGTTTGGCTGCCCGCAGCCCGGCCTGCTGGCACGCCACTCGGTGCCAGCATGCATTCCCTGGTGATGCCTGAACCACTTGGCGATCAGCCGTTCGTCCGCAAGGCCCTGCAGGAGCAAACGGCTTTCCTGCGGTGACAAGTGGCAGCAGTGTTTGGCTGACGAGAGCCGCCCTTGTGCCACGAGCCGATTGGCATCAGCGCGCAGCTCCACTATGTATAGATGCAGCAGCTGTGACGCATGCAGTTGCAGACACTCGTCGGGCTCTTGACCCATCCTGCCAGCCACGGGCCAGGTGCCAGGTAGGCGCGAGTAGAGCTCAGGCAGCCCCGGCCACTGTACCCACAACGGCGGCCGACATCAGCATGCCGATCAGCTGCGGCCTCGATCGCGCTGGGTGCCCACAGGGCTCGTCTACTTCAGCGGTCGTGGTATGCGCAGTCGTGCGCTGCGAGTTACGTGCTCCAGTAACGTTACCGGTCACCCGAAGGAATCGGCGGGCCATACCCCGCCTGTGTCGCGTACACGCGTGCGGCTTTTGTCGCGGGGGTTGCTTGTGTTCCTCAGCAGCCGCCTGTGGGGCGTCACGTCCCGTAGCCGTGGTGGGCTGCCCACTTCCGGCAGACCAGGTTGGCGTCCCTCAGCCATCGTGATAGCGGACGGCGTAGGGCGAAACCTCCCACGATCCGGTCGGCCATGACGCAGACCTGATCAGTTGACGACTCAGATACACACAAGCCTCAAGCTCATGTGACACTTGCTCCTCTTGCAGACGTCGCCGCCGCAGCCGTGGAGTGCTACGGCGAGGTGCTTGAGGAGCTGGAGGTGACGCTGACAGACATCACGGACGACTGGCGCAAGCTGCGCAACGCGCTCTGGCTGATCGAGCGCCTGCTGGCGTGCACCCCACAGCTCATGTGAGCTGCCCCGCTGCCCCGCCTGCTGCCCTGGCCCCCGCTGACGCTCACCCAACCGACCTGTTGCGGCGGTACTGCACCGCACCCTGGCATGTGGCCGATGACCTGCCGGCCGTGTACACGGCCGCGGCGGCTCGTACGCTGATGCTGGCGACATGTACGCAGCAGTATGAGCCCGATGGAGTGTGGCAGACCCGCCGGCGGAGCAGTTTCGGCTGTTACGCCCGCTTTGATGGCGCGAGCGCTCGTCTGACGCGGGCGCACTGACACTCTGCAGGGACGACCTGTGCGCCGAGCCGGGCATGCTGCGGGGCCTGCTGGGCTTCTGGGCGGAGGACGAGTCGGGGTACGACTGCGGGCAGGAGGTGCGGCAGCGCGCCTCGGCGCTGCTCGCGCAGCTGGAGGCCCACGAGCAGCTGCTGCTGGCCAGCCGCTGCATGCAGCAGGTGAGCAGCGTGCTTCTTGACACTTGGGGTGACACGCATGCCTCAAGTACCGTGGCATGCTGCGATCTTGCCTGTGTGTTTCCTGCAGCAGCTTGGCTGCTGCACCGCTGATGTGCCCTCAGCACATTCCGAGCGCCCACCCGCCACCCAGCTCAGTCCTGAACCGGTGCCCTCCCATCCCGCAGGCACAGCAGTCCTGGGAGGCGCAGGCCGCCTTCGAGGCCCAGGCAGCTGCGCAGCACTGCGGCTTTGGCTGCATGGTGTCGCAGCCGTGGGAGGAGGAGATGGGGTGCAGCCCCACCGCCAGCGAGGACAGCTCTACGTCAGCCTGCAGCCCGCTGGACTTCTCCTTCAGCTCCACCAACGAGGCGTCGCCCTTCGCGGACGCGCGGGAGAACAGCCGCAGCCGCCGCCCAGGCAGCACGAGCGCCACCGGCTTCAGCCTCCCCGCGCTCAGGCTCCCCAACCTGCGGGCGATCAAAACGTCGGCAGCCGGCGCGCCGGTGAAGGCAGCCCCTGCAGCGATGGCGCCGGTGCCAAAGGCGCTCACGGTGCCGTCGGCCAAGCTGTCGAGCGGGGCGTCCCTGGGGCGGCCGCCGCTCGCGGCCGGCAGCCTGCGCGGCCTCCGCTCCGGCAGCCTGCAGAAGGGCGGCAGCTACCAGCAGAACGGCAGCGTGGAGCTGGTCGCCGCCTGGGGCCAGATCCGCGGCCAGGTGCGTGGCAGCTCAACAGCACCCGCCTCATAGCACAGCCCGCATGCAAGCTGCCCGCCTTGAGTGGCGTGCCTGCAACGTTTAGTTTTCCGATGCTTGACTGATGGGCACGATCATGCTGACACTCTCTCGATGGTGCCTGCAGAGCTCGACAGACTTCGCCCGCATGCTGCAAGCGCTGGACGACCAGTGCTTTGACGCGGCGCAGAAGGAGTACGAGCAGCTGCAGCGGCCCGTGGACGCCATCAATGCCTGCTGACACATCACATATACACACCACCAAGGCACCGCAGCCGCCGCGCCAGCACTGCTATCTTTCCTCGGTCGCCGGCGGGCCCACCGAAGCCACCGCCGCGACTTGTCGCGTACCTGATCCGCTCACCCTGATCAGGAGTTTTCTGTGTCCCATGCCAAACCTGGCTTATAGTGTGAAGTCCCCTCAGGATGCTGCACTTTCAGTGTGTACCGCTTCTGCTCGGTGCTCGGCAGAAGTCCTCTTTGACGATGTGGTTTGTAGTACCCCAGTCTGGGTGTATCTTCAGGTGTGGTTTTCAGGAAGCATGGATATTCATTGGGCGATTCCGGCATCGACGTGTGTTGATCAGGGAGCATTTGTACGCTGCACTTGTAGTGACCCCAGCGTTTGCAAGAATCTTGGAATCTGCACTCTAGAGATGGCGCCACACTTGTGTGTGCTGGCGTCAGATATCTTTGTAAGGTGCTTGATGGTTCAAAAACTCCGGTCTGACGATCATCCGATACACAACGAAGCCTCTCACTGCCAATCCAGCCGCGTCAGCGCAGCATAGCCCATCCTGTGCATCGGCTGGCAGCGTCACCCAGCAGCCACCGCCGCCTCCTGCTTGCTGATGACGAAGTCGCCCTCCAGCCGCGCAAAGACCGGCTGCGCCTTCTCTGTCTGCTGCCCCTGCTGCAGCTTGCCCCAGGCTGCGTCCTCCCACGAGGGCGGCTGGCCTGCGCGAAGGTGGTGCACCATTGTGAGGCACACCTCCAGCCGGCGGAGCACACAGTGCTGGACACATTGCACTGCCGGGCATGCCGGACCGTAGAACACAGGGACATAGTCGCCAACCGTCTGGACGGGGGACCGTCTGGGCAGCCCGGTTGGCATGCTGCTGCGTTGCCAGGCGCTGGATTGTGGCGGGCTGGCGGGGCGGCGCACCTCCCAGGCCCAGCTGGCACAGGATGCGGGCGGAGAGCGCGGGCGTCACCGGCGCCAGCAGCACCGCCACGATGCGGGCCGCCTCCAGGACCGCCGCCAGCACCGCGCCGGCTGCCTGCTTCTCCTCGTCGCTGCCCTGTAGCATGTAGCACAGGCTTCGGATAGTGGACGTCCTGGCACCCCAACGCCTGCCGCACAGGCCAACCTCCTACACAGCGCTACCAGCAACCCTGTTGTTAACGACCTGGCAGCAGCTGGCCGCGGCAGGCCACACACGACAGCAGGTCTGGACGGTCAGCCGGGATTGTAGGGATCGACCAGTACCTGTCCGTTTACTTGATACGTGCCGAAGGAGTTGCTCAATCAGGCACGTCATGAGCTGCAGTAATACTTTGCCAGCTGGCAGTACTGCAACTCTGCGCTTTATCATCTCGTCGGATCTCGTCATGGGACCGCCTTCCTCGCAGGTGAATTTCTACCACAGGGACGTGTTATGCCTGTAGCTTCGGCCTCGAGGCAGCCTGTGGGACGGTGGATGGTCCAGTCCAACGGCCTCTGAGTCGCGACTGCCACCACAGCTGGTGGCCCTGGAGATTGAAGCACACCTTTTTGAAGGCTGTCCAGGGGGCGGTCTCCGACAGGTACAGGTTGCCGCGGCTGCTGATGGCGACGGCGGCGTGTGCGGCGTCATGGAACGCCATGCGCTCATATGCGTCCGCCACCAGCGGGACCTGGAGGTCATGTGCCGAAACTTGGTCAGCAGCTTGCTTTCACTGCATGCCATCAGCCCGCCATCTGGGCACGTCACCGACCAACCTGTACAGCATTCGTTGGCCATCTGTGGTCTGCACATGCTGCCTGCATCAGCATCAGTCTCAGCAGCACAATTGGCGCTTCACCAACGACACCTGCTGCTCAGCGGTCTGGCGAAGCGGGTTGTCTGCCGCAATGCTCGAGGCAGCGACGGGCAGCACGCCGCCGCAGTTCTTTGCCAGCAGCCCCAGCGTGCGGTTCAGCAGGTTGCCAATGTCGTTTGCAAGGGCCGCATTCACCTGCAGCGACACAGGACACGCCGATGAACAGTCAGCATGGCTGCCAGTCTCAGCTGGCCAATGTCTTCTCGTCTCTTCACATGCAACATGCCTTAGAAGATGATCGCTGATGACCAAGCCACCTTGTCACGGAAGCGCTCCTCGCTGAAGTCGCCATCCTTGCCGAACTCGATCTCCGCCATGAAGTAGTACCGCACCGCATCCGCACCATACGCGCTGACCAACACCTGTGCAGGAGAGCTAGAGTGCTCCAGGGGACACACCAGGTGCCATACACACAGTGGTCTTGAACCACTGCACAGGTGCACCAGAGAGAGCACAAAAGAGCATTGCATCGCCGAGTCTTGTACGATTCGGACTTGATCACAGGCCATTTGCAGCCAGCTTCAGCAGCATGCCACGACAGTACCTTGGGGTCGACGACGTTGCCCATGGACTTGCCCATCTTCAGGCCATTGGACGTCAGGAAGCCGTGGCCAAACACGCGGTGGGGCACCGGCAGCCCCGCCGACAGCAGCATGCCCGGCCAGTAGACCTGCGCAGTGCACGGTGCTGCTTGTGGACGCTTGCACCTGATTACAATGCCTTCGTGCGTTTGTGAGAGTGGTCGGCATACTCAGCTACAGAACCCTTCTGAAAGCAGCATACTTGCCAGAGGAAACTGTGCCCGGCAGCGCTCATGCTTAATGGCTCCAGTGATAGCAGGCTGCAAACACTGCCGGTCTTGCTTGCACAGAACCTGTGCCTATCCATGGCTATCAGGGGTATATTCAAGGACCTCGAAGGTGCGCGCACCGCATGGAAGCGCAGGATGTCCTTGCCAATGACGTGCGTTGCTGGCCAGCCCGCAGCTGCTGCTGCTTCCAGGCCGCCGCCGCTGCCGTTGCTGCCTGAATCGTCTCGCAGAAGAGCTGACAGATATCCAGTCAGCGCATCAAACCTGCAATGCATCCACATGCACACCTTGAGACTGGTTTTGCTACTCGCACTTCGCCTGCGGTGCTGCTTCCCCCCGGATATGGTGTCCAGGCGGATGCTCCTTCAGGCAGCCCATCGTACAGGCATGCCACTGGCGCACCACACATAGGTGTTGTGGCTGGCATCCTGCGGCAGCGGGATGCCCCAGGACATGGCGGCGGCGGAGCGCGAGATGGAGAAGTCCCGCAGCCCCGCCTTCACCCAGCCCAGCACCTGATTGCGCCAGCAACAAGCTGCTGTCTGCATGTGACATCCCGCTCAAGGCGTCTTTGCATGCGGAGGTGTGCCCATCCCAAGGCCAACGTGTGTGACAAGAAGCCGACAGGCGTGTGTCATAGCTGCATCGCTGCACCTCGTTTCGCCGTGCGGCTGGCTGCATGAAGTCCTGGTGGTTGCTGAGCAGCTCCTGCACGAAAGTG
Source organism: Diplosphaera chodatii (assembly GCA_032358165.1). Lineage (NCBI taxonomy): Eukaryota > Viridiplantae > Chlorophyta > Trebouxiophyceae > Prasiolales > Stichococcaceae > Diplosphaera > Diplosphaera chodatii. The sequence continues at coordinate 920,730 of JAALGY010000043.1, read as the reverse complement.
TGCAGGGTGTTCGGACGCACACCCCTCACGCTCTTGCCTGTTTCCAAATATGTCTCCTGATAGGCCATTGAGGAGCCATGTGCGCGTGTTGAGGGCGCAGTGTTGCACCTCGATCTGCTGCTGGTAGCGCGAGAGGCGGAAGAAGTAATTCTCCTCGCTGCGCTGCTGGCACGGCCGCCTGTGGATGGGGCAGTTCTTCTCGCCGTCCAGATCCCCCTCATCCTGCAGACGGTGACACGCCGACAATGTCGGCCACCTGGCGAGCTCCGGTGTCCTGGCACAGGTGCTGCCTCACGCCGCTCAACCATCGGGGCATGGCCGGATCAGGAAGCATGCCAAGTGGCAAAGACGCCTTGTGTGCTGCACGCAGGCTATGCAGCGCCAGTTGCCGCTGTCTGCTGGGAGACGGCCTTGCGTGACTGTGCGGCGCAAGTGCTTGTGACAGCCAAGTCATAGACAAGCAAGGGTCACCTTGTACTCCTCGCAGTCGACGCAGTAGTAGCCGCTGTAGTCCGCCTTGTAGATGTCGCCTGCCTCGTTGCAGCGCATGAGCAGCTCCGCCACAAGCGCCTATGGTGGAACGGCGGGCATTGCAGGGTGGATACAGGGTGCACAGGGTGAACACGTGTTGACACATGTTGTGAATCCATACTGCTACCCATGGGGCTGCTGGTTAACTACGCTGCTTTGCTTAGACGGGTGCGCACCTCATGCTTTGCATCCGTTGTCCTGATGAAGGAATCGTACTTGATGTCCAGCTGTGGATCAGCACACAAGCACAAGCTCCACCACTGTCAGCGGCTGAAACATATATGCTGCTGGCCCTGTGGCCGCCAGACTGAGGAGCTCAGCATGCCCAATGTGCAGTGTTGCACAGCAAAGCGAGTGCGCTGGTGCACGACCCACCAGCTGCCACAAGTCCTTGTACTCCTGCACAACTGCGTCGCAATGCGCCTTTGGGTCAAGGCCCGCCTTCGCAGCGGACAGCGCAATCTTCTCCCCGTGCTCATCGGTGCCGGTGACCATGGTCACCTCCCGCCCTCGCAGCCTCTGCAGCCGTGCGGAAAACCCCTTCTGCTGTGCACTCAAGCATGCGAATGCTTGCCACATGTGAAGAGTGGCGATGGCAGTACCAGGCCAACCGGCCACAAGCAGGCATGATGTCGCATCCCTTGCACACACTGGCAGCTGATGACCTGATAGCGTGCCATGACATCCACCGACATCGTGGAGTATGCGCCCCCCAGGTGTGGTGCTGTTGGACAGACACAACGGTTTAGGACATTTGCACATGAACTTGCATCGATTCGTCCTTTGGAGTGCATGCTGGCAATGATGCAGCACATTCCCGACCAACCTGCATTGACGTAATACAGTGGCGTTGTGATGACGAAGCGACTGTTCTGCTCGCCGCTGCCATTGGCTGCATCTGCTACGATGGCGGCAGCATCACTGGCAGCCGTGCTGTGAGCTCGCGTGCGCCTGTGCTGTGATCTTGACCGCAGCAGCGGGGAACGGTCAGCTGTGCTGGCGCTGCTGCATCGCTGTAGTGGCTGAGCCTGCAAACGCGTCATCCTCTCCGCATGCTGTCTGGATTGGCGCTCGCTGCTGGCCGCCCATCGCACCGCCCGGCCGCTGCACCGCAGCGATGCACCAGCGCAGCACTGCAGCCTCGGCAGCGCGTGCAGAGCCATCAGCATCAGACTCGCGAATGTCACGGATGTCAGGCGATGGCTATCATCAGCACAGCCTCATGATCACATGCGTGGCGCAGGTCCAGGTTGCGATGTGACCGGAATGTGCAGCGAGGACGTGGGCTGTGCACGCCACTTCTCCGCTTCCCAGAGCTGGCGGCCACAGATGTGGCGCTCAATGCAACACCATCATCCAGCCTTTGGCGATCGGCCATGCGTGTGCGTCCCAGGAAGTCGTTCAGGCTCCCTCATGTGCTTCCGTGGCAGGCAGTCCATTTTGTACCGCAGCGAATCCAGCGATGGCAGGACCAGCGCCGCAGTCGCAGCTATACAACCTGATCCGTGACATATCAACTTGCTGACGTACAGTACCGTGAAGAGGCTGCTTGCACCGTGACGTCGTGGCTGTGTACTCGAGTTTGTATTTTGCATCAACGGGACGTCACACTATTTCGGTGCCCTTTGGCTCGTCACGGCCTCAACTGGAGATTCCGCAGACCTTGTGCCAGACAGTCTCGCCTTGTGTACATCGATTGGAGAAGCCTGGCCGCTCGGGGGCTTGAGCTCGACGTCGGTCGACAGGCTGCCAAGGGAGATGCCAGCATCCGCAGGCAATGCACGTCAGCTGCTGATCAGTGCACATCATTCGTCTTTTAAATGCAGCCTGGAGTGCCCATGCCAAGGCTGCTGGCCGGTGAGCACCAGCATGGTGATGCTCCTCACCCCAGTGGGAGCGCCTGTGCCAGCAGCACCCATGAAGGCCGGTGCTGGACATCCTGTGACGCGGTGCAGGCGGAGCTTCAGCGGCCACCTCCACCTCCACCTCCCCACGTACCGCAGCAGCGCGGGTGGGAAGCGAGGGCGGTACGCCCCGCGGCTCACCTCCCGGCGGCAATGGCAGCAATAACGGCAGCGCCAGCCGTGGCGCAGGGCCCTCTGCGCTGCTGTCGCCGTACGGCCAGACAGCAGTTCACCTGCACAGCCGTCACCTGGAGGGCGCAGGAACGACTCCGCAGCAGCGGCGCCCCATGTACACCGACTCGGCAGCCGAGTCGGTGGCCTCCGAGGTGTCCGAGCTGCTGAGCTATCCGGACGAGGCAGCGTCGGCGGACCGGGCTCGTGACGGCGGCGGCAGCAGCAGCTTCGGTGCCGCCGCGGCAGGCGGCGGCAGCGGCGCGGGGCCCTCGCAGCCCGCGACGCTGTCGGCCGGCAGCCAGACACTGGTCGACCGCCTGGACTCGGCGCACTACGAGCCCCGGCCGCCCGGCCTCCTGGAGCGCCAGGACTCGGCCCACGAGGTGTGATTTACCGTCAGCACACCCTCAGAGGATGTTTCGTCTCGTCACCGAGACGATCGGCCGGGCTAGCGAGCGGACCCCAACTGCTCCCTCAGCAGGCCATGCAGCAAGGCCAGCATGCTTTGGAAGTGTGCTACATCGTGACTGGACGCCCTCATGCGCGTGGACTGTCGTGTGTTGCAGGAGGACGAGGAGGCCACGGATGCGGGGGAGCCGGGCGTGCCGCCCGCGCCCAGCATCGGGGACCGCGAGCGCCGGGACAGCGCCAACAGTCTCGACGCCGCCGTGCGCCTCGCCGGTGCGCGGCGCCGCCAAGCCCCTGCAGCGGTGCTCATGCACTGTTGCTGATGTTACTGCAGCGGCACCTCCGTCAAGTCGCCCTATCTGCCCCAGAGTACTGTGGTTATGGACTTGCGAATGCACATGTCCATGCCAGTGCATATGGTGCACATCTGCAGGCCAAGCCACCCACGGCAGGCCAGCATTTGCTGTCACGCCCGAGGCTGCGCGTGCGCGCGCCGATCTGGCAGGACCATCGCAGGCACCAGCTGCCGAGGCTGTGCCTTTCGGCCGGCCGTCACTGCAGACGGTAGCTAGTTGATGGCTGCCTTTCTGCATCACCCTTCGTCCTGAACATCTAAAGCATGAAGCATAAGCAGTCTGAAGCACCGCCATAAGCCTGGGCTGTGTTCCTGTCCTTCGTGCTTGTCTTGTCATCCAGACTGCGGGGCGTGTCCGATACTGTATCGATGCTTCGGCATTGCTGTGCAGGACTCTGCGGGTGAGGAGGACGATCCCCCCTCGCAGGACACGTCAGCACCAGCAGCGGCTCAGCCGCCGCAGCAGCGGCGTGACTCGGCCGGCGAGATGCTGGCCTCCGCAACTGCTGCCGCCAATGCCTACAGGCGCCCATCAGCTGCGGAGTCCCTCTCCGCAGCACGCCAGCTGGTGAGCTGAGGGCCGCAGGCGAGCAAGACCGCAGCTGGCAGCACAGCCTGGTGTCCAGAAACCATGCAGGGTCTATGCAGATTCATTATGGTGTCGACCAGTAGGCGTGGGCAGGGTGCGCATCAGTCATGCCACAACGCCGTACTCATCTCCGTGGACGGTGGGAGAGCTGCTGGGTCGCAGGTGATGGGGGACGCGGCGCCGGTTGCCGTGGCCACAGCCGGCTCTGCAGAGATGTGCGACAGCCCGCGGGCGCACGCGCAGCAGGCGGCCGCGGGGGCCTCGGCTGTGGTGGCGGCTGCGGCAGCAGCTGTCACTGCGGAGTGCGCGGCAGCGGACAATGCAGTGGTGAGCGATCGGATGCGGGGGTACCAGCTCCCCGGCTGTGGTGGCACACGGATGGCTGTCGCGCTCCATTGCTGATGTGTGTCGAAGCAGCCCGACATACATGAACTGACTCGTTCAAGCCAGTGCTGCGGGCCTGCTGATGAATGAGCTGACGTGGTGTGCTGTTTGTGAATTGCCGGCAGGTTGGAGGCCCGCTCGGTTCCCGTCACATTGCCAAGCCACCATCACGAGTTGACTGTCCCGATCATACTGCATTGCACCGCGTACAGGCGTCCGCGGGAGCTGAGCAGCCGGCGCCAGCCGAGGCAGCCGCTGTGCCGCGGCGGGGGGCGCGGCGCCTGTCGCTGCGCGGCCTGAGGCGACGATCGTCAACGCCCGCTCCCATCCCCGTGGCGCCGCCGCCGCAGCCGCAGCCGTCGCCCGTGCAGGAGGAGATCCAGGTGGGCTCATGGCCGAGTCGCTCTCCAGGCGATGCCTGACCAGCACATGCTGGGCTGGCCAGTGGTCCCTTGTTGGAAGCGGCTCGCCAGCACACGGCTGCCATAACGATGCTGGCTGTAACAATGATGGCTCCTGTGTATGATGGCTCCTGTGTATATATTTGTTCTTCCCAGAACCAGGTGCTGTACAAGCTATATTGTTGACCCGCTTCCTTGTTTTGCACCTGCAGCCGGCGGAGCGCACGGACTCGGCGCGCGACGCCTCGTGCGCCGCCGCCGCCCGCCCCGCAGCGGCGGACTCCCTGGCGGCGGCGCGGGCGGCGGTGCTGCCGGACCTGGCCGCCAACCCGCCGCCGCCCTCGCCGCCCGGGCGCTCCGCCCTGGGGCCCGAGGGCGACGCCGACGGGGGCCTGGGCCGCGCGCTGTCGGCGCCCCCCACCCACGCCTGGCCCGAGGCGCGCAGCCGGCTGGCGCCGAGACGCAGCTGCACTGGATGCATGGCTGCAGTGCTGCGGTGCTGCAGGGACCTGCCTGTGCAGCCATGGCAGGGCCTCGCAAGCCCGCTGGATCTGCCAGTGCCCCGATCTAGGTCCACGTTGGTTCATGTCCAGTAGGCCCCTGCCCGGCGCCAGACCGTTACAACCCCCACACTTCGCAGGCGCTGGCGGCGGGGCTGCGGCGGGACAGCCCCATGGACAGCCTGACTGAGGCGCGGCGCGTGGTGCTGTCCGACTTGGCGGAGCACCCCGCCCCCAGCCTGCCGCCCCTCTTCCTGCCTGGCGGCACGGCTACAGGGTGCGCAGTGCCCAAGCGCACTCACGCGCAGTCCAACAGCGTGGCATGCCACACCTGAGCCGTCAACCAGGTTGTGAATCTGGGGCAGGTTGTGAATCTGGGGCTCGTGGCCTGCTGCAGCCGGCCGTCTTCCACCACGGGCTGTACCTGCGCCACCTGTGTGAGGCGCCTGACGGGGTGCGATCCAGTGCTCAGGTACGGGAGGCCCGGCCAGGGTGGGGCCACATTCAGCGCCATGTCCGCACCGCTGAGCGGCGTGTACTTCGCCGGCGGCAGCGCCACCGCCGCGATCTACGGCGGCCGCAGCAGCCGCAGCAGCGCTGACTTTGCCGGCGGCAGCAGTGTGCCTGCTGCCCGCGGGGTGTACGAGGCGGCTGGAAGCAGCGGCGGCGGCGCTGGCCCCGCCAGCGGCGGCGGCCGTGTGGCGCGCTGGCGCGACGCGCACGACAGAGGCGACTCCGCGCACGGCGACTCTGGGCCGGCGGCCTCGCCCATAGATGTGCGCAAACAAGGACTGTCCTATCCGGCCCGCCCAGTTTGTGGATGACTCCTAGTGTCAAATTGTTTCAAGCCTACTATAACCCACCCTCATCCTTTGTCACGCTGTTGTCTAGGCCCAGCTACCCTGCACCCCTGTTCCATTGGGCTACCAACCGGCTTGGGTGTCCTGACAACTTACAAGTGCCTGCGGCTCGCAGATGCAAGGTGGGCGCTTTGGTGACACGCCGCCGCCGCTGCCGCGGCGGCCATTCCTCGGGGACAGCGCCTCGCAGCGCACAGCTGCAGCAGGTGCACTCGTCCTACTGTGCAGTGCACTCGGCCAGAGCGCACAGGGCCACAATTCCCATGCTGGCATCGGCCTCTGCAACAGGACTGTGCACCCAGCAACATGTAGTGTGCTGGTCTGTGCAGGTGGCAGCAATGCAGCGGGCAGCCCAGGCGCGGGATGACCCAGGAGTCCAGGGGCGCGGTGATAGGCCACCTGGTGCAGGGTATCCAACTCAAATGGAGGAACAGAGGTCGCAGAATGCGACCGGGACTGTAGGGACGTAGCAGTGGTTGAGGATGGCAACCCATGCTTGTGTAGCATCAGATCAGTGTGAGCCTCAGTGATGTGCTGCTCTGCAGTCTGACGCACCGTGCTTTGGCAGCGTTGTTACTCAGCGAAACGGACGTCCACTGCGCAGTCGTGATATTGTTATCATGGACATTCTGGATCACCAATGACTGTGCCTTGTCACACTTGCAAGATGCCAGGACACATGATACCCCCTGTCTTCCTGAATTCAGAACTAGCAATCCTGGTTCTGCATTCATGTCATGCCCACAACTGGGCACGCTATCAGCAAACGCAATGCAGGTTTCTGGTTACTTGCCATGGGCATCACAAGCCTTCATCAGACCTACAGCCATCGCCTGTCTGCTCGCTGTTCGCACACGTGCTGCCAGGTGCAGACTGTACTGGATACCCCTAACCGAAACTCAGAGAGGACTCCTGCAAAGGTGACACAGAGTACCGATGCCAGAAGCCCCGCATGTCAGCCGCCCCGAGTGAACCCTTCCCCATCTCGCCTCGCTCACTTCCTGGGCGCCCACATTGCAGAGTTGCCGGACGGCGGCGCCGCCGGCGGGGCGGCTGTCGAGCCAAAGCCCGGGCCCGCAGCGGCAGCAGCCCCAAAGCCGCCGCCAGTGCGTGCCGCCGCGGCAAAGCCCCCGCCGCCGCCGCCGCCGCCGAAGGCGGCAAACCCTCCGCCGCCACTCCCAGCGCCGAACGCCGGCGCTGCAGGGGAAGCTGCCTGACCGAACGCCGGCGTCGACGGCTGCCCGAAGCCGGACTGGCCGAAAGGTGAACCGCCCGCCGGCGACGCCACCTGCACCATCGCAAGGCCGATGCAGAGCAGGTCAGGCATGGCGGCCTAGCTTGCACCGCTCTCGCAGCTTGGACTACATGCATCAGACGCCGTGTGCTTTCCAGTTGTGGCTGCAACCGTGGCATGTACCTGGCCGAAGGGCGTGCCGCCGGCTGCACCAGGGCTGGCGGGCTGGCCGAAGGTGCCAAACCCGCCGCCGCTGCTGCCGTTCGTCGCCGGCTGCCCGAACGCAGACGGCTGCCCGAAGGCCGCCGCTTTGGTGGCACCAAATGCGCCGCCGCTGGACACCCCAGGAGCCGCCGGCTGCCCGAACGCTGTCGGCTGCCCAAAGCTGCGAGAGAGATGCCAGCAACGATCGGTCATGAAAACAGATTGGGGCATCAAAGCACCTTGCAGGGTTGCCACATCATGCTGAGGTTTGGGGCACGTCGCAAACAAAGTGATGGGCTGCGCACCCTGAGGAGGCGCCAAAGCCCCCAGTGGCGCCGGGCGTGGCCGGCTGCCCAAACCCGCCGCCCCCAAATGGGGAGCTGCTGGCTGCTGCGGCAGGGGCCGCACCGAAGGGCGACGCAGCCGGGGTCCCGCCGAAAGGTGAGGCGGCGGCGGGAGCGGCACCAGTGCTGCCGAAGACGCTGCCGCTGGGCGCCGCTGCAGAGGCTGCGGCACCAAAGGGCGTGGCCGGCGCTGCGCCTGTACACACGGTTGTTCACACCAGCATTTCGACATCACCCGTGTTGGGTATTCATTCCCCCGGCTTTGCCGGGCACAGCACAGGCAGCCGAACCAGAAGGATCTGCAATGGATTGGGGCCGGACCGAAGGGCGACGAGGTGGCAGCGGGGCCGCTGCTCCCAAACGACAGGCCCTTGCCGAAGGGGGACGCGCTGGCGGCGGGTGCTGCGGCCGACGCGGCGCCGCCCAGTCCCAGGGAGCCAAAGCCGCTGCCGCCGCCAAACAAACCGCCAGCAGGGACGCCTGCGCAGCAATGGATGTGAGTTTTGGTATGGTTGACACGATATGTCGTGCTTTCAGTGGACAATGGCGGGAGGGAGTGCAGCGCTTTCTCCAGGTGCGATCACAGGGTGGGCTCTTGCCTGAGGATGCAGCGGGCGCAGCCGGGCTGGCAGGCGCTGCCGCAGCACCGAATATAGCACCTGCGGCAGCATCCAGGCAAGTCAGCACCTGTGCCTGCACTTGACGTCACAAGTGTGCCTGTCGTGCAGCCGTGTAGCCGGCACTGGTGCAGCACACCTGTGCTGGATCCGCTGCCAAATGCAGAGGTGGTGGGTGCCGTGCTGAAGCTGAAGGGTTTGGCGGCGTTGGCCGCCGCCGCTGCCGGCGCGGCCGACCCAAAGCCCGAGAACGGCGCTGGACTCTCAGAAGGACTTGTGACGGCTGCGCTCGATGCTGCAGCAGCGGGCTGCACGAGCCACGACGGTGCCGCCAAGCCTGCTGGAGAAGGCTGTGCCGCAGCGCCGAACGGCTGCGCACCGGCTGCGCCCTGGGTGCCGAAGGGCAGCGTCGGAGACGTCACAGCAGGGGCGGCCGCGGGCTGGGGCGCAGCAGGGGGCGGGGCGGCACCGAAGGGCGCTGGCGATGAAGCAACTGGCGCGGCGGCTGCAACTGGGCCTGAGGCCGAACCGCCAGAGGTTGGCGCGGGGGTGGCAGCCCCGGCGGCAGGAGTGGCGTCGGGTACTGCTGCAGGGCCTGTCGACGCAGCCATGCTGCCTAAGCCGAAGGAGAAGCTGGGGGCGCTGGCGGCGCCGCTGCCAAACGACAGGGCCCCGAATGCCGGCGCGCCGCCAGTCGATGGGGCAGCAGTTGCTGCTGCCGGCGCTGCCGCCGCGGGTGCTGCAGGCGCTGCGCTGGCGGCCGCGGCGGCGGAGCTGCCCGGGGCGAGCGTCGAGGCGAAGCGCTGCTGCGCGGCGGCGGCGGCGGCGCGGGAGGGCACCGGCGGCAGCCCCGAGGCGCTGGGCGGCGGCCTGGTCGCTGCCGGCGCCGCGTCCTGCTGCTGCTGCGGCTGCGGCCCCTGCTGCAGGGCCGCCTGCATGCGCTGCTGCGCCGCTGCCACGGCCGCGCGGCTGGGAGCCGGCGGCTGCGCCGGCGTCGTCGGCTTGCTGCCGCCCGGCACCAGCGTCTGTGCCTCAGCAACCTGGAGTGGAGCACACACCGGTGGACGCTCAGGCTTGCTCGCCAGGTCAACACCAAGGCCCGTCACATTCACACAATCCCAGAGTGACGGGTCACTGGTGGCCCGTTTGACTCTTGAGCGGTGGTGCCCCTCTCGTGCAGCGCCCACCTGGCGGCGCGTCGGCAGCGGCGGCTGCGAGGTCGCGGCGCCTGCAGGTTTGCGCTTCTCCGCCTGCGCCGCCGGCTGCTGCGCCTGCACCTTGCGCGCCAGCGCCGCGTTGGCCGCGCGGATCTGCAGGCAGCGGCGCCGACATCAGCGCCACAACCCCGCACCAGCTGCAGATGGTGCACAGCCAGCCCAAGGATGCAGGTGGGCAACCGCGATGATCCCCCCCGGCTTGTATGGACGTGCTGCAGCACCATTGCACACTGCACAGGACACACCTCATCGGGCGTGGGCCCGCCGTGTCCCGCGGCCGGCTCGGCCTCGGTGCTGCGGCGCCTGAGGTTGCGCGCCGGGGCGGGCTGCTCGTCCTCCGACCCGCCGCTGCCCTCATCGGGCTGCGGCGCCTGCCGCGGCTGCCGCCGCATCCGCTGCTGCTGCTGCTGCTGCGCGGCCGCCGGCGGGGGCTGGGGCGCCGACGGCTGCCTCGGCGGCGCGAAGGAGAACTGCGGCTGCGCGGCAGCTACTGGCGCTGGCGCCCTCCGCTGCTGCTGCTGCCGCTGCTGCCGCTGCCGCTCTTCAGACTGCCGGACGAGCTGCTGGGCTTCGGGCAGGGCGTGGCGCCTTGGCTGAGGTTCCTGCGGGGGCGCGCCCAGCCGCGTGATGCGCAACCCCCCGTCGGCACCAGCTGCCTGCAGGCCGGCGCTCATCACTCAGTAGCTGTGCACGTGCATGGCATTCTTCCGTATCACGCGGTACTCCTGCTTGCCAGTCGACCAGCATGAAACCAGCAGCTGGCTGCAAACCTGTCGAGGCTCAGCACCCAGCACAACTTTGCAGGGACTACCCCGACTGCAGCCTGGACCTGGCCATCCGCTCTCCGCCCTCACAGCACTCGCTCATGGGCCTCGCCTTGCTGAGGATGGCGGCACGCAGCGTGGCGCCCTGCGGCCCCCGCCACACGTCCCGCGGCGCGGCCGCAGCGGCGCGGGGCGCCTGCGGTGGCTGCCGCCCGCCGGCTGCGGGGCTGTTCCGCAGCAGCTGCCACCCGTCGGCTCGCCTGCAGGGGTGCATGAAACGAGCCGCTCGCATGCATTCATGTGCATGTGCACTCGCATTTGAGCAATCAAAACAACCCAGCACGCTGGACACGACAAGCGAGCCCCTCCAGATGCTGTTAGCATCTTGGCACGGCAAGGCAAGGCCAAACAGTACGTGGCGCACTCGGCTGGGTACAGGCAATTTCTGTGGTCAGGGTGCATCTGTACCCCATGAGCAGCAGGTGTGTCAGGCGCACCCTGCCGACTTGGGTGGCGTGGATGCCGTCAGCCGCCGTGGCGACCGCGACTGCAGCAACTTGCCGCCGCTGCGGCCGTCCTCTCCATCCCCCCTGCCATCGGCGGCCCCCACGGCAGCGTCTCCCACCAGCTCCTCCAGGAGCCCGGGCGGCAGCCGGCCCGCACCATCCAGCGCTTCCAGCATGGCGTCCAGCCTTGCTGCCTGCAGCAACGTGGGTATGCTTGCCTGGTCCCCAAGAGGGTCGCTCCACCACATGCATCGGACACGGATATGACACCTGGGCATGTTGTCTTTGGGCAGTGTGACGCCCATGCCAAGGCAACCTGCAGCCCTTGCAACTCTGCTGATGGAGACCAGTGCATACCTGGGCGCGGGTGACGGCAAGCTGGGCGTTGATGGCCGTGTACAGGCGCTGCGGCTGCTCGCGTGGCGGCACTGCCACCTCACCATGCTGGTTGCGCCACTCGAGGGCCTGCATATGGCAGGGTGACACCTGCTTGTACAGGTGCACAGTTGAGGCTGGTGTGTGGCAATCACAAATCATCTTGTTGCCATTCGGTCATGGTCTTCGTCACACTGCGTGTGCTGCATGTCAGCGCTCTGGTGCCATCATCGGGCGCCTGGCAGGGCTTGTGCCTGGACTGTGTGCATGCATTACGAGACTCAATAGTACATCAACACAGCTGAACACTGCAACTCTGTGCTTCAGTGCAACCCTTCACAACGCCTCATCCGATCACGCTTGCCCCGCTGACGGGACTGCTGGGCCCGGCACCTGCAGCGCGTCCAGCAGCTCGTCCGCCGAGCGCAGCTGCGCAGCCGCCCGGCCCGCCAGCCGGTCCCGCAGCGCCGCCAGCCGCGGCTCCAGCGGCGCCCCGGCCAGCGCGGCCGCCTTGCCGCCGGGCCCCTCGGACGGCTGGAACGCCGGGAGCGCCGCCAGCCGCCGCGTGTTGGCCTGCGCCCGACGGGGCGGCTCACATGCTGCTCGTACTTGGCAGTCGAATGAGCAGGGCGGCCGTGTGAAGACATATGCCATCTGCATCGGCACGTGCGAAAGGCGAGTCCAACACCAGCGGACCTTGGCAGCATCCCACAGACCGGCAAACGCTGTGCGCTGTGTCTCCAGCCGTTGCCGAAGGCTGCGTGCCTTGTCCGCAGCTTGATGGACATCCTGCTGCAGGCGCCCAAAGCCTGCGGCACTTGCGGTGCTGGTCGCCTGCGATGCAAGCAGGGTCAGCTCAGCACTACAAGGTGGATGTTGTGACGTTGCACTCATTCTGCTGTGTTTCTGGCAGGGCTGACTGGTACTTGGTGTGTGGCTCGACGAATTGCACCTGCTGGTCGAGCACCGGCCGCAGCGCCGAGGACAGCTCCGCCTCGAGCCGCCGCGTCTCGAACAGGGACTCCAGGAAGTCTGCTTCCATGGCCTCCACCTCCCTGCCCTCCCCTGCGGTACAATGCAGGTTGCGCAGGTGCTGTGTATCAGAGGTGTCAGCATGGGACGCTCTTGAAATGGCATGTACCCCTTGGTGGCCGCCTCGTGCAGATGCATATTGGCTGTGGCAAGGCAGTCTGGGCGGCGTGCACGCAGGCTTGACTGACGCACCCTGCAGCTGGGGCTGCGGCCTCGGTGCGGCTGCATCCCCGGCCTCGTCTGCTTCGTTGCTGGCCTCGCTGGGCGGCGAGGCCGGTTGCTGTGCCTCAGACGCTGGGTCTGGTGGCTGCTGGGCCGGCTGCTGCTGGTGCGGTGGGCCGGCAGCCCCTGGCGGCTTGGGAGCGCCGAACACCGCAGCAGCCGCCTGCTGCGCCTGCGCAGCCTGGGTGCGCGACGGCAGGGGCGGCTGCGCCGACTCGGCAGCGGCGGCGGGCCCGGCCTGCGCTGCGCTGCCCAGCACCGCTGACGCCGCCCGCTGCGCTTGCGCCAGCTGGGCGCGCGACGGCAGCGGCGGCTGCGCCGGCCGCGGGTTGGGCGCCGCCGCCGCAGGCGGCGCGCCCTGCGGCCTCGAGCCGCCCAGGACCGACGCTGCTGCCTGCTGGGCCTGGGCGACTTGGCTGCGCGACGGCAGCGGCGGCTGCGCGGGCGCTTTTGCTGCAGGTGCCTGCGGTTTCTCAGGCTTCTGCTGTGCCTTGCTGTCTACATCAGCAGAGGATACCAGTGCGCTGCTGGGGCTGGGCGTGAGCCCGAACGTCTGCCGCAGCGGACCGCTGGCGGCGCGTGTGAGGTCGCTGAGGGTGGGCGACCCGAGGTGTGGCAGCGGCTTCGCAGCCTTGCCGCCATCTGGGGTTGTGGCATCTGCTGGTGCCACAGGCCCAGCGGCGCCGAGGCCAACAAGGAAACCTGAGCCCAGTCCGGTGGCGAACTCTCTGTTAGCTTGGCTGAGGGCATCTGCTGTGGGCCCAGTGCTCGATGGTGCCGCAGCTGATGCTGAGAGTCCGAAGTTGAACAGGGGCTTGGATCCTGCAGCGGCTGTGGGTGTAGCGCTGCTGGAACTGCTACTCGCTGGGGCGGACCCAAAGCCAAAGGGACCTGACGCCGCAAGCGCCGTGGAAGACGCTGCTGAGGATGCTGATGATGGGTTGCCAAAGGTGCTGAAGTCAGGCTGAGCAGCCCTGCCGGAGTTGGAAACCGCTGGCCTACCAAAAGCTGTGGCTGAAGCTGGCCTCGCTGGCTGGCCGAAGCTGGGCATGCCAAAGGCTGATGACATGTCAGAGCCCGAGGCTGGCTGAGAGGCGGCGGGCTGCCCAAAGTTGAACAGTGGTGTGCCGCCAGGCGCTGCTGCCCTGGCGGTGTCACCTGGCGCTGCTGCGGACGACCCAGCAGCATCTGAGGCTGCCTCCTGAGCGGATGGCTGGAGGCCAAAGCTGAACGCTGGTGCGGGGACAGCTGAGGATGCTGCGGGGGCAGCGCCGCCCTTGGCCTCCTCGATCTGGCGTGCTGCAGCCGCCGCCGCCTGCTCAGCTGCCTTGGCGTTTGCAGCCAACAGCGCATCGCCCCATCCTGTGGTGGTGAGCTTGTCAGTCGTGTCATAAAGCTACCAACAGTCACGGCCCTCATGCTCAGCGTGTTCAACACAGGCTCACCAGATGCAGAGGAACTGGCTGATGCTGGCTGCGATGCCGGAGCCTCTGCGTGCAAAGCTGTAGCTGATCCTGATGCGGCTGTGGGCGACGCTTCCGCCATGGAACGAGCGTCAGAGCTGGGATCGAGCATATCAGCTGCTGCCTTCTCTGCTGCCTTTGCGCTGCCTTCAAGGAAGCGCCATCACATCTTGTAAGAGTGATTGCAGAATTTCCTGGTGTGCGTGCAGGTAGCAGGGTCTCGTGATACGTAGGTAGAGCATGCGGCAGGGCTCAGGCACCTGCAGATGATGGCTCTGGTGAGGTAGCACCCTCTGTATCACTGTCCTCGGTGAGGCTGTCGTCGTCGGAGTCTGGCAGCTGCGCCTGCGCGGCTGCTGTGACAGAGCCCGCCTCCGACCCGTCGCCACTCTGCTCGCCGTCTGAGCTGGGGAGCTGTGCGGCGGCCACCTCCGCAACATCGGGATCACGGCTGCTGTCCCCAGCAGGCTCCTCCGGGAGGCTGTCCTCGTCAGCGTCGGGCAGCTGCGCCGCCGCGGCAGCCCGGGTGGCCGCCTGCAGCGCGTCAAGCTGCGAGGGGGACGGCACCTCCAGCGACTTGGCGGCCGACAGCAGGCGGGGGATGATCTCGGGAACGCGCGCCGCCGGCTGCACCACGCCCTCCAGCGGCCGCTTCAGGTGCGACAGCGTGTACAGCTGCAGATAGGAATGGATAATGCAAGTCATTCTGAGCACACACCCGCAGCGCACAGCAGGTCGACTACAGGGGAACACAGGCACGCCGACACAGGGGATGTGAGTACAGCAGCCCGCAAGTACGATGGCTGGTGCACATCGGGACAGCCCAGCATGGTGCCACCCTGCGCACCCGCAGCTTGGCGTCAGATGTGGCCACGGCAAGCACTGGGCTGGGCGGCAGGTCTGGCTTCGCGGAGTCCAGTGGGTCATGCACCGGCAGGGCAGTGCTGGTGAGATCCACACCCAGCCCTGCAACTCACGCGGAAATATCCGGGTCCTATCGTGTAGACCAGCCCCCATGGGACTTGGTTCACAGAACAGCATCTGAGCAAGGGGCTGGCAGGACCATCTGAACCTCATGACAGAGCATTTGTGCAGGCTGTGCCACACACAGCTCACCGAGCACAAAGTTGCTGGCATCATCAGCAGCGTTCGGCACTCGCACAGCAAGTCGGTCGTCTGCAATATCTACCATGCGCGGGATGCCTCCACCTATGTCTGGCTCTGCAATGGGCAGCACAGCTCTTACAGACATGAGGCAAATGTGATCTTGTGTGGCAAGGCTGAGGTACTTGGCGGTTAGCTGGGTCGTGCTGTGTGTGGGTGGTGCAGCAGGGAATATGAGTCACCTATGACTTTGATGTGCTCATCAGCTGACATGCGGTGCGCCACAGCGACGGCGTCGACTCCCGGGACGTCCACTGCCGTGAGGCGCGGCCCCCTCCTGCCGGTGCCAGCCTCCACCTGAAAAGATGGCATGGCTCCGCATGAGAAACCCAGCAGTGCTGTTCACCAGCCGATCACACGATCACGTCTGTGCACAGATTCCATGTGCCAGCCCTGAGCGTCGCAGAGACGGCTGCTGTATCGACACTTGTGTGAACCTCGATGGTGTTGGGCCAAAAGCTGGACACCGCAAGGCCCTCCGGTGCGGCGCCAGGATCCCAGTGTAACCAGTGCAGCATGTGCATGGGCGCCAGGTCGAGCTCCTCCTGCAAGAAGCACTCTCATCTGACACTGGCTGGGTGCAAAGATGCTTTGCCTGCATCTGCACGTGTATGCCCATGGCAACAGTACGACCTGAAAGCACACTGCGCACCTCGCCCTCGTGTGTGGTGGAGCTCACGAGCACCGAGCTGTGTGCGGCCCACCACACTGTATCTGTCTGCAGCGCCTGTTCCTCGTACTCTGCCTGCAGCGGATCAGCCTGGTGATGACATAGCCTGCAGCACTCTACAGCACTGGACTCGGACACACATTGCGGCACTCACAGCATGGCCCTAACTGCAGGCCCGCCGCCTGATGAGGGGGCCAGGCTCACCGGGATGACCGCGCTGAAGGATGCGCGGCTGGCCCAGTCGAGGATGGTGACCCTGTCACCTGCCGCGAACGCCATCTGATGGCCATCGGGCGACCAGGCCACAGCCCGCACGCCAGGGGGTGCCGCGGCAAGGGGCTGCAGCTGCATGCCGATGTAGCCGATCAGCACGCTGCCGCCTGCTGTGGCGACCGCGCAGGACAGGCCATCCTTGGTGGGCCTGCCAGGCCGCCATGCGAGCTGCAGGATGTGGAGACGAAGTGAATCAGCTGATTCAGAAAACTTGACCGAGGCAGCATTCCCAAGGCTTGGTGCAGCGGATCTGCCGCATGAACCCGCTGCATGCCCCAAGTCGAGCATGAGCTTCTCTTGTATGCACAGAAATTGAGCCTATCTGGATATCCATCTCCAACGATGACAACGATGGACACTTCAGGTGACAGTCGCGAGTTTGGACGGAGCACCCCACCTGTACTGCCTGCTCCCCAGGCGGCAGCTGCCATGTTGCAAAGGACTGCGAGCCCCTGCCAGGCTGCGCCAGGCTGTGCAGCATGTACAGGTCGACGGCCGCGCCCCCGGCTGGCGTGACCGCAAGCACATGCTCGTCTGGCGACAGGCTCAGCGACGCCAGCCCGTTGCTGGAGAAGCGCGCGTTGCCCGCCTCCGCTGCAGTGAGCGCGGGCAGTTCCCTGCGGCAACAATCTGATGGTGTGGCGGCATGCACGTGGCAGACGACAGGTACATGTAGATGATGGACCCATGACACATACATCAGTGGGATGCACAACAAGTCGCAGGAAGCACGCAATCAAAGGCCTACTGGTCGTCGCCATCGCCATCAGGGCGCGCGGCAGCTAGCAGTGCGTCCGTACGTGCCGCACACACTCCTGCAACCATCTTGTTTGCATCAGCTTCCTCGAACCGGTGTACAACACATCGCAGACGTCACGCAAGCCACATCTTGTGGCGTGGCACCTCGAGGATCGGACAAGATGATGATGCCGTGCCGCCTGGACACAGCCAAAACCTGCCCGGCGCTCTTGTACGCGTCTGGCGATAGCTCAGACTCCGGGGTGAAGCAGACAGCCCCCCGAGACTGGAAGAAGACGCCATCTTCTTCGGTGACATCTGCCTCCGACACTTCTGGCTGAAGTTGTAGGTCCATGGCTGTGGTTTTAGCCAGCCACACGCCACAAATAGGCGATGTCGATCAAGTGCGCATGCAGCGATTGCACATGTGCAACTGAAAGCATGTCACAAATCACAAACTTGCAGCTGCTGCAGGGTGTGCAATTTCCTGCACAATTGGTCAGCTTCGCCATGCTTGCGCACATTCTGACGCAACTGTATCACTGATTATGCTTATGTTTCTCATTGCCACACAAAGCACTGCTATTCACGGTTGGCCTCCCCGAAGAAGCACGACCTGAAGTGCAGGAATGCATGCATGCGGCGTCGCAATGCACATTGCCATCCGGATATAGTACGTCCTGTTGGCATGTACTAGGAGATAGAGGAGTCATCAGTTAGCCCCTGAAGCGCCATGCATCACCGTCTTGCCACACTTGCCACCTGCAACTTGAATCAGTGGGCGCTAGACTTTGACGGCAATCTGCGGCGCATCATCAAGTCCATAGAGGATGCAAAAGCCAAGGGGGCCCGATACAGGGTACGGTGTCTGGTATCACGTCCGCCGGTCAAGCTCTATATCCAGTGTACCTTGGCATGAGCCCCTAAAATTGCATCAGCGCTCGAACTCATACAACTGCAGGTCGGGCCGGAACTGGAACTCCCTGGCTATGGCTGCGAGGACCACTTTCTGGAGTTGGACACCATCGAGCACTCGTGGGAGTGCCTGGCGGTCCGCTTTCTGCTGCACAACTGCTGAGTATCAGGCCATCTTGAATGCTACATGCTCCATCTGTAGTTTGCGCTGCTGCTGTATGTTGCTGTATGACCCCCACGCAGGAGTTGCTGAAGGGGGACCTGACACGGGATATCGTGTGCGATGTCGGCATGCCTCTCATGCACGACTCGGTGCGCTACAACTGCCGGGTGTTCCTGCTCAACAGCCGCGTCCTGGCCATCCGGCCAAAGCAGAGCCTGGCAGACGATGGCAACTACAGGTGATCACAACGATGCAATGAGTTATGTGCGTGAGCAGGATGCATGCAGGTGAAGTTTTCTTTGACTTCGTGCTTGACGTGGTGTAACAGGGAGTCTCGATACTTCAGCACATGGAAGCATGCGCGGCAGACCCAGAGTTTCAAGCTGCCACTGGAGGTTGCTGAGATAACAGGCCAGACAACCTGCCCTATTGGTGAGGACATGCCGTCGCGGACCGCTTCGGACCTTTTTATACAAATGACATAGTGTGAACACATGCTTCCTGCCTAGTCTTCGCACGTAACCTGCAGGTTGGCAGGGCCGGCAGCTGCAGTGGCATTGCGTGCAGATGTCACCGATGTATTCTTGGTGCGCACACTCAGGTGACCTGATCCTGTCGACGAGGGACACCGCCCTGGCGGCGGAGACGTGCGAGGAGCTGTTCACGCCCCACGCGCCGCACATCGCGCTGGCGCTCAACGGCGTGGAGATCATCTCCAACGGCAGCGGCTCCCACCACCAGCTCAGGTGCACCCGCGCAGCCCGGCAAGGCTGCGCAATGCCTGTGCCGTCAGATGGACCTTGCAAGCTGCAATGCAGACACCCAGTGCTGCTGAGCTGGGGCTGCTATATCCACTTGTACACCATGTCATGAACGGCCTTAGGGTCCAAAATGCTACCAAGCGCTGCCGAGCACAGCTTGGTGTTGCTGTCCTGGCAGGAAGCTGGACCAGCGGCTGGAGCTGATACGCAGCGCAACCACCAAGGCGGGCGGCGTGTACTTATATGCCAACCAGCGGGGGTGTGATGGGAACCGGCTCTACTACGACGGCTGCGCCTGCGTCGCCATGAATGGCAGCCTGCTCGTCCAGGTGCCTGTCCACATGTGCGAGCAAAGGTTACGATTCAGGATGTACCCGCAGAAGCAGCAATGTGGCACTGTGCCAGCGTGATGTGGCGAGGCGCCAAGCTGCCTGAAACTGAGTTGCAGGGGCAATGGGCCGCAGCATGTTCGCCTCAGCGCCGGGGACGTTTCAGAGAGACTCTGCTCGTGCAGCGCAGGGGGATCAGTTTGCGGTGGAGGAGGTGGAGGTGGTGGTCGCGACGGTGGACCTGGACGAGGTCGTCTCCTGGCGCGGCAAGAACAGCAGCCAGCGGGAACAGGCGTCAGCAGCCCCCAGGTGGAGAAGGCTCAGCTGCCAGTCTTTTCTACTGCAGATTGCTTGACTGCATGTGTTTGGAACCCCTGGCTCTCAGCAGGGCACGGCAGTGCGCATGCTCAGGGAGCACATGGTTTGCAGCAGATGGGCGACTGCAAGATACAGAGAAAGGGTTTGACACGAGTGACACTTCTGAAAATTTCTACTTGCAGCATCCCGCGTGTGGATGTGGACTTCGGGCTGTGCCTGCCAGGGGACACTGCAGCGCTGCCTTCGCCCAAACGGGAGGCCTTCTACTACCGGCCCGAAGAGGAGATCGCATACGGCCCTGCCGCCTGGCTGTGGGACTACCTCAGACGCAGGTGAGGCAGCCAAGCATGTGCAAGCCTGCTGCAAGCTTTAGAACTGCAGAGAGTGGTTTCAAGTGTGGATCACTACTACACATGTGTTTCTGCACATGAAGGGCTGAGGGCAAACACTTGGAATCAATACTGATGTCACTTTTACCGTGCAGCGGTGCTTCCGGCTTCCTCCTGCCGCTGTCGGGCGGCGCCGACAGCAGCTCCACCGCGGCCATCGTGGGCGCCATGGCGCAGATGGTGGTGCGCGCGGCCGGGCGCGGCGACCAGCAGGCGCTCGCAGACGCCCGCAGGTGTGCACAGCTCCAGCTGAAAAGCAGCGGTGATGTGGGCGATGATTGACGGCAACCGGTTGGCAGTCTGCTGATGGTTTTGCAATGTGGCTGTACTAAGAGATTTCGGCGGCCTCCGAGATCTAGGAAGTGTGCTTTGATTTGCAGGATAGGGCAGTACGATGAGAAGGAGCAGCTGGGTGACCCGCAGCAGCTGCTGCACCGCATATTCACGACCGTCTACATGGGCACCGAGAACAGCTCAGCGGAGACGCGGTGGCGGGCAGCCACCCTGGCAGACCAGGTTGGTGCAGGACGCTGATCAAATCAAAGCGTTGAACTGCTGCGATGTGATACCAGGCAAACAGTCATCTCTCCCAGATCCGAGATGTTCCGCTGCTCAGCTGGAGCCCATCTGTGTGCCCTTGGCAGATTGGGTCCGATCATCTGGACGTGAATATGGACAGCGTGGTCAGCGCCATGGCGGCCCTGTTTGCAGTCATAACCGGCCACCGCCCCGCATTCAGGGTGAGCCTGTCACTGCGCCAAGGTCTCAGCCTGTGGCTAACAGCGCTCTTTCATGTGCTGCTGTTAGATGCACTGATCCTGGCGGCATC
Organism: Diplosphaera chodatii; assembly: GCA_032358165.1. Lineage (NCBI taxonomy): Eukaryota > Viridiplantae > Chlorophyta > Trebouxiophyceae > Prasiolales > Stichococcaceae > Diplosphaera > Diplosphaera chodatii. The sequence continues at coordinate 900,097 of JAALGY010000043.1, read as the reverse complement.
CCGGCTATGTGCTCCAGTACTCCAAGTGCTCCATGCACTCCTCAGCATTGAGAGCCAGAGGCACGCAGTCAGATACAAATCTGGGTGTGACTGGCCCGCTACGCAGGCGGACGGCGGCAGCAATGCAGAAAACCTGGCACTGCAGAACATCCAGGCACGGCTGCGCATGGTGCTGGCATTCTTTCTGGCCCAGGTGTGGACTGCTGGTTCTACATCTGTCGAAACCCCTGTTGCAGTTGCATCTGACAGCCTGCAGGACTTGCAAGGGGTTTGAGTGATGTCCACCTGTGTTGTCAGGTGGATCATGCGCTTTGCATAATGTTATGTAGGCCCAGTAGTCGAACAGCATGGCACCGCTGCGTGTCCTGCCGATTCACCTCACAGAGCCTGCCGTGCAGCTGCGGCCCTGGACGCGAAAACGCGCCGGCTTCCTGCTGGTGCTGGGCTCGGCGAACGTGGATGAGGGGCTGCGCGGGTACCTCACCAAGTACGACTGCAGCTCCGCCGACATCAACCCCATTGGTGAGCAGCGACCGAGCCCATGCCCCGATGCTGTGCACGCCTGCGTGTCATGCTGTGAACACGAACGAAGGCAGTGACATGAACACATTCTTCTAAACCAGACCGCAGTTTGCGGCCCTGCCCCTCGTTCGTTTGCACACAATGTTGAAACATTTAACTGCAGTGAGGCGTTCGGCAGCTTGTGCACACCGTCACACGGCCTTGCCTCAGACGCTTCTGTTGCAGTCAGCCGAGCGAGTGTGCACCGCAGGCGGCGTCAGCAAGGGCGACCTGAAGCGCTTCCTGCACTGGGGCGCGCAGCACCTGGGCTACCCGGAGCTGGCGAACGTGGTGGCGGCGCCGCCCACCGCCGAGCTGGAGCCCATCCGCGAGGGCAGCGCGGCGCAGACCGACGAGCAGGACATGGGCATGACCTACGAGGTGGGCTGCTGTGCCGCTTGAGCGCTGATGCTGCGTGTGCTGGTGGGCAGTTGGTGTTCCCCTGGTGCGGCGTTTTGGGCGCTGTTGGTACGGTGCTGTCGTGAGAATGTTCTGATGACCGCCCTCGCAGGAGCTGGGCATCTACGGGCGGCTGCGGAAGATCGAGCGGTGCGGGCCGGTGCTCATGTTCCGCAAGCTGCTGGTGGAGTGGCGCGACCGCTACTCGCCCTCCGTCATTGCGGAGCATGTGCAGGCATTTTTCAGGTGGTGATGCAGCTGCCAGCCTGATGGCGGTGTCCAAGTGTCAAGGCTTGCATGGTTGCATGAGCCAGTTGCAGGGTGTCAAACGGTGACCAGCGTTAGCTCTGGCCCTGGCCAGTTATATGCCGCAGGTTTTGCTACTGTTTCCATGCTGTCCGCTCACAGCAGTCGTGCTTGTCCTCTGCAGGTATTACAGCATCAACAGGCACAAAGCGACAACACTGACGCCGGCATACCATGCAGAGGAGTACTCTCCCGATGACAACAGATTCGACCACCGGCCATTCCTGTACAATGTCAAGTGGCCATGGCAGTTTGCACGCATTGACGAGCTTGCAGCACGGCTTGAGCGCTCTGGTGGCAGACCAGGCAGCTGAGGCGCCAGAGGCGCCAGAAAACCATGAAGACTGCATGAAGACTGTTGGCGGTTCGCGGTGAGGGCTCGCATCATACGTACAGACAACACAAGTCAACAAGTCAATTGAAGTCACCCAACACCACTTGCTCTACAACAAAGCCCTCGCAAAAAGGGCGTGAAAGGGGCGGTCCGTTTCCCCCTTCAGAATTTACCCCTTTGGGGTGCAAAATCACTCCCGGGTCGTCAAATTACGTAAACAGGAACTTTAAATCGTCCTCCGTCAGGCGCGCCAGCGCCGAGGCGTCCTTGCCCACGGTGCCCTCGAACACAGCGCGCTTTTTGTCCTGCAGCTTCAGGATGCGCTCCTCGATGGTGCCACCGATGACGAAGCGCACCGCGTGGATCGGCTTGTACTGCCCCAGGCGGTGGATGCGGTCCTGCGCCTGCTGCTCCACTGCTGGGTTCCACCATGGATCCATCAGGAACACGTGGCTGGCTGCCGTCAGGTTCAGCGCCACCCCGCCGGCCTTCAGGGACATGAGGAACACTGTGACGGTCGCGTCGTTGGTGAAGGCATCGATCATCTTGTCCCGCTGCTCCATGGTCATGCTGCCCTTGAGCACCACGCACTTGATGCCCGCCTGGGTGAGGCGGTAGTGCAGGATGTCCAGCATGGAGGTGAACTGGCTGAAGATGATGACCTTGGCCGCGGGGTCGCGCCGCTTCATGCGGTAGATCTCCTCCCGCACCGCCTCCACCTTGGTGCTGGACTGAAAGGAGGACGTGTCAATGCGCGACAGGATGCTGCTCTTCTTGGCAGCCAGCGCCCGCAGCGCCTTCTGCCCATCCTGGTCCATGGCCACGGTCAGGGGGCGCGAGCAGGTGGGGCACTGCACCGCGCCCTCCGCAGCCGCGCTGTCCATGAACTCCCGGATGCAGCCGCGGCAGAAGGTGTGCCCGCACCCCGCTGTTACCGGGTCCTCGAAGGGGTCGTGGCACACGGCGCAGATGGCGGAGCCCTGCCCCGCATTGGCAATGCCCGGCCCGCCTGCAGCGCCAGGAAGTGCCGCCGCCTCCGCCTCCCGCGCGGCCGAAGAGGCGCTGTGCACCACCAGGTACGGGTGGTTAACCGCCTGGCGCAGGCGAATGAGGAGATCGAAGATGTGTGCATAATTTTGCAGCAACGTCCCCGATTCGACATACGCCCCGAACTGCGCCTGGCTCTGCGTGTACAGCGCCTCGTAGAAGTCCATCTCCCGGTCGTCAAAACGGTCCTTGCGCAGCACCACCGTCCTGGGCGGCAGCGACAGCACGTCAGCACAGCCGACCTTGGTGCGGCGCAGCAGGATGGCAGGCAGGATCTCCTCCTTGAGCACGCGCATGGCAGTGCGCCCCTTGCCGCTGAACCCCCACGCCTTGATGGGGTTGGCCACATACTTGTTCCACCAGCAGTAGTGGCTCGCCGGGCCATGCCCGCAGTTGTGGCACGCGCGCCGAGCCTTGAACTTGTGGTCCAGCGACCGGCAGTCGCAGCCGCCGGCCTTGCGGCAGAAGTAGTAGGCGTACGGGAAGATGCGCAGGAAGCGCACCAGGCTGTACAGCTCGCTGACGCGATTCTGCAGCGGCGTGCCGGACAGCGCCCACTTGTACTTGGACGCCAGCGCGAACACGGCCTTGGCGGTGGAGCACTGCCGGTCCTTGATGTTGTGCGCCTCGTCCAGCACGATCCGCCGCCACCGCACCTCGTGCAGGGGGGACACGGCGGGCTTGGTGTTGCGGGCCTCCGCCCGCTGCGCCGCCTCCACCATGGACTTGAGGTCCGCATCGATCGCCTCCTCGTCGCGCTCCGTCATCAGCTTATCCATGCGCCGCCGCTCCTTCCACGCCTTGACCCACTCTTTGCGGCGTGAAGCCGCCCTGTCGTTTGCGTCCGCCTCGTCATCCTCCGACTCCTCCGCATCTGACAGGTCCGAGGCGTCCTCGCTCTCAGACGAGTCATCGCTGCCTGGCACAAATTCCGACTCAGAGCCATCATCGCCATCATCGTCCTCGGCCTTCTTCCGCTTGGCGCCCTTGCCCTTGGGAGCCGCCTTGCCCTTGCCGGCAGCCGCCTTCTTGCCTGCAGCCTTGCCTGCAGCTTTGGGCTTGCTGCCCTTGCCTGCGACCTTCTTCTGCTTGCCGTTGGCGGCACCCTTGGACGCGGCACCCTTGCCCTTAAGCTTCTTCTTCGCCGGCTGCTCGTCATCGTCATCGCTGCCCTCCTCATCACTGCCCTCCTCAGCACTGCCGTCCGTCCCCTCCTGCTGCTGGGCTGCTTGATAAGTCTTGCGGCGGCGGGTGACCTGCTTCGCCAGAGCCGCCGTCTTCTTGGCATTGGGGCCGCAGAAGTACTTCAGGTGGAGGCGCAGGCGGTCGGTGTACATCTTGGTGTTGCAGTAGCGGCAAGACACTTTGCCCGGCAGGCAGTTCTTGCGGAATTCGGACTCGACAATCGAGTATGTCGTCAGCACCACATCCGCCGCCGCCAGCTCTGCGGGGTCGCTGGTGCGCTTGCCGCCATGGTAGATGACCACCTTGACGCTGCCGGGCTCGGTGAAGCGCGCGATCTCCTGGCCCCACTGGATGACAGCGACCAGGGGGCAGATGACCAGGGTTGCGCCGCTCCAGTCGTCTCGGCCGCCGTCCCCCGGCGCGTCCGCACCCACATGGCTGGCGAGCACCGGCCCACCTGCATCCGCAGTAGGGGGCGGTGGCATGTGGGTGGAGGCGGCATGCACACCCAACGCCTCAGCTGCAGCGACAGCATCGCCAGTCGGCGCCTGCTCTGCTGTGACGCCACCCATGCGGCTCGCAGCGCCGGCAGCTGTCGCTGCAAGCGCCTCTGCTGCAGGCAACAGACTGCAGCACGGAGCGCCCTGGTCATGACCGTGCTGCTGCTGCTCCTCCTCCTCCTCCTGCTGCTGCTTCAGGGGGGCGGAGCCCAGCCGCAGCTTCAGCCGCGGCGCCGCCTGCTGCTGCTGCTGCGCCGGCGCCGGAGCCGCTGAGCGCTGCAGCGGCGCAAAGTCGTCGCTGCGGTGGGTGACGATCAGCGAGATCGCCTGGATCGTCTTGCCCATACCTGCACAGCCGCGAAGTGACACCTTGGTGTGCAAGTACACACTTCAACGCACACAGTCTGGATGCTGCGAACAGGTGCGCATTTGAGCAGGCCGTCACATGTGGCAGAACCAACATAAGCTCCGCAACAGGACTCGCCCATCTCGTCAGCGAGGATGCCGCCACGGACAGGTCCCTGCTCCTGCGCCACGCCCCACGCCAGGAACTCCTTCTGGTAGGGCAGCAGCGGCATGAGGAGCTCAGGCGGTGGCTCCATCTGCGCCTCAACCTGCAGATATGTATGAGTAGCTTACAACCTGATGTATCGGACGATGTCGTGCCATAGCAGACATGCTCACAGCACTTTGCCACGCCCAGGACAAATGCAACCATGTGAGAGTCTATATCCCACCTTGTCGATGACCAAATCAGTGTCCAGCTCCTCCTCGGCTGCCGCCTCGTCCTCCGAGTTGATCTGCGGCCCAAAGGGGTCCTTCTTCGGCGGGGGCTTGGCCTTCTTGGCGCGCTTCTTGGGGGGCGGCGCCGCCATCGCCTCCGCATCTGCCGCCGCCATCTCGCTCGCAGTGCGCGCCAGGCCCCTGCTCCGCAGCAGACACTTGATCACATCAACATGGGCACCCCTGTACCAACCTTCGTGGTGCATGTGGTGTTGCAGCTGCAGCAGCCGAAGTCCACTCGAGCCTGCGTGCAAGTGAGCAGCTGAATTGCTTGCCTGCCCCGACCGCGACCCCTGCCGCCGCCTGAGCCACGGCCGCCGCCCGCAGTCCGGCCGCCGCCCCGGCCGCCGCGGCCGCCGCGGCCCCGTGCCCGTGCTGCCAGCAGCACATCCTCCTGGGCATCCTGGCGCTGCAGTATGCACACCATGCAATGCTAAGCGACAAGCGCTGATGTCAGCTGGGGCAGCATGACCTTTCAGTCTCCCTAAGCATGGGAGCACACCAGTCCCATGGACAGTAGAGCTTCGCACAACGATCATGAAAAGATGACACCAGGGACCAATATCTTGGCTACAGTAGAAGGCAACCAGACAAGCCCCCACAGCTCCCTGCGCCGATGATCAGACCATGCCCACCACCAAGCCTTGTAATACCGGCCACGTAACGACAAGCAGCGGGCACAGCAGCTCACCAGCCCCTGCAGCTCCTCCTGCAGGTCCCCCTCGTCGTCCTCCTGCGTGAGGTCCATGACGCTGGCGTCGTCTTCCTCCGAGGCGGCGCCGCCAGCTAGCAGCTCGTACTCCGAGCCGGAGCTGTCCCCCGACAGCTGCGCGACGTCTGCGTCGGCTGCGGAGGCGGCCCGCTGAGCCGCCAGCCTCGCTATCCTGCAGGGCAAGGCAAGCGCCAGGGGCTCAGGCTGCAAAGCAGTGGAGTCAGCGGCTGTCTCAGGTGTGGATACTGGCGGCAGCAGTGCTGCGACGAATGTTGATACGCATAAGTATTAATGAAGTCACCTGTGTGGCAGCTCCCGCGTGACCGGTGCCTCCTGGTCGGAGGACACACCCTCCTCCTGGGAGTCTGAGGCCTCTGCCGAGGCAGCATCGTCCGCACCACGGTCTGAGGAAGTGGCACAAAGGTCCACCACCTCTGGCTCTACGACGGCTGCCGCGGCTGCAGAACGCGAGCGGCGCATGCCCTGCGGCTGCCCGCCGCCAGCTGGCGTCGCTGCATCAGCGGCGGGGATGCTGGGCATGCCGCCCATGCCGACTGACTGGGAGCGGCTGCGGGTCATGCGTGGCTTTGGCTCCGCGCTGTCTGCGAGCAGCGAGGCGCTGGACTGGTTGCGCGGCACGCTGGCTGTGACTGCTGGCGTTGCTGGGGTCACAGGCCGGCTGTCAGGCTTGGCTGCGCGGCTGCTGCCGCCCTTCGGCTTTGGCGCGGGCGTGGCAGCAACACCGCCTGCGTCCCTCGCGCTTCTCGCACCGGAAGCCTTCGGCATGCTTACGCTTGGCGCAGACCGTTCGCCAAGTCCTGGCAGAGCGGCACGAGCCAACTCTCAGAGAGGCACCGCACAGCACAGGGGATAACCACCAGTCCGATTGCGGCCCCACTGTCGCGGGGAGTCGCGCAGCGTCAGCACGGACAATCGTGAAGCTGTTTGTTAGCAGTGTGGTGCGTGTATGACACGGCGGCGCGCCTCGGCACGGGCTGCAACTTCAAAACATGGCAAGCGCTTGGTTGCAAGGAAGCTCCGGCTGCAGCGCATTGCACCATGCGCAAACTGTCCGTGGATGCATAGAATGCCTTCGTCAGGTCAGCAGGGCGACGCTCGTCCCAGTAGGGCTGCCGGCTGGCACCCGCCGAGGTGCCAATCACAATCACAGCACGCACAGCACGCATTCGCCACGCGGTGCCATGTCTGCTTGGCAATGGCAGTATATATGCGACAATGAATACCTCAGCGTCCTACAAGCGTGCCGCTGCGCGCATCGCCTGCTGATGGTCACCGATGCAGCGGACGCGGTAGACGCGGCTGGCCCACGATGGTGTAGGCACAATGCTGACGGCCGTGCAGCGAGCCCGTCATGCACTGATGCACCTGCCTGCCGCCACACTCGGCGCTGGCCGCTGAGATGCGCGCTGTGAGGCGGGGCGGGGCCAGCGGGCCACCACTGTCTTATATCCCTCCTGCTGCCCCCACACTCGTAAAGTACTACAGCACTGATCAACCTGCTGCTGTGTGCAGGCATGCATGCAGCCGTTACATGCAGCTTATTTCAACGGCTGGTTGATGCTGCATGCCACACTTTCCAGCATGCATGGCTACTGGTTGCCTTCACGCTGATATAGCTGCCGCACTTGACTGATCCCACCTGTCAAAATCAGCTTTGGCTGCAGCTCATACCCGATACGAATGATCAACTGTACACAGTCTGAGACAATACGGCAGTGTTTTGCCTCATCGACAATCAGCTAAGACCCGTTGCGGCAATCGAAGAGTATGCGTGGCAGATCGACCCGGCGCCGCAGCCTGCTGGGACCTCCACAGCGCAGGGGTACTGCTTGACACACATGATGTGACCATCGGCTGTGGCCCAGGCTTTTGGGCATGGATAGCGATGTGCATCAGGACAGTGTGCTGTTCTACAGGGCAGTGGCAGGGGCAGGCCGCAGGACCATCTTGACAAAGTGTTCCTTGGTGTTGGGACCCAGCACGTCAGAATGGCGGACAATACCTCGCCAGGGTTCCCCTTCGCCAGTACCGGAGTGCCGCGCCCAGCCAATGACAGCGCCGTACCTGCCACTGGGTTTGCATTTGGTGGTGGTGCCACTGCGCCCGCACAGCGGCAGCTGAACAACCCCTTTGGATTTGGCGCCGCCAATGCAGCCCCGGCGGCATCAGAAACGCCAGCAGCACCTCAATCAGGAGCAAATCCTTTCGGGTTTGGCAGTGCATCCGGCCCGCAAGCCCAGGCAAGCATGAGGCTACTGGCACATAGGAACTGCACGGCATGTTCAAATGCCTGTGAAAGGTGATGCACTTGCTGGCGGCTAGACACTGGACAAACAAGTGATGCTGCAACTTGTCCCTTCAGAGCGGAGGGTTTGGTACCACTCCCCTGGCACCGGCGCCAGCCTTTGCCAGCAACAGCAGCGGGGGTGCTGGCGGCGCCTTTGGTGCTTTCGGGGCTGGCAACGCTGCTGGTGGGCTCAAACGGTCTGCTAGCAAGGGCAACCTGCTCCAGGTGAGCCCCTACATCGAGACGAAAGTTTTCACTGCAATACGATGCCAGTGCTGGTAGCTGCATATGACGCCATGCTGGTGAGCATGAGAATGACGTTCCTGCTCAGGCCGACTTTGGCGGTGCGGGCATGACAGCTAGTGCCTCTGGGTTGGGGGCGGCTGCAGCCAGAGGCAGCACCCATGGCAGCAGCATTCCCACCGGCAGCGCATTTGGCCAGCCTGCATTCGGCCAGCCTGCCGGGAGCAGGGGCGGCGGCGGTGGCAGTGCATTTGGTGGCTTTGGCACCGCATCTGTGGGCGGCAGCGGCGGCAGAGCATTCGGCTCTGGCTTTGGACAGCCAGCATCGACATCACAAGCTGGCGGAACACCAGCAGCACCTGCTTTGGGCATGTCGTACAGCCAGGCAGCCTCTGGCGGCGCTTTTGGGCAGGCAGCTGGCGGCTTCAGCGGCTCCCAGCCAGCGCCACAGGCGCCGGCATTCGGGAGCCGATTCGGGCAGCTGGGCGGCAGCCGTCCTCCCGGTCTTTTGAGCGAGGCTCCCGCCGCTACCTTTGCTTCCCCACTAGACTTTGCCAAAGCAGTAAGTCCTCGCCGGCCGCATGCCTCTGGCATAGCTTGAGCTGTTGCAACTCATCCCCTGCACTGTGTGTGCGATGGCTCATCAGGAGGTGCCTCCTGCACACGAGCTGACAGCGCGTGTCCCTCATGCAGGTAAAGCAGAAGCGGCAGCAGGCCCAGCAAGCCCCCAAGATGGCCAGCAGGCAGCAGCGACCAGGCCAGAACGAACAGCAGCAGCAGCAGCAGCCAGCCGGGGGCCGAGACGAGGCTGTGGACCTGGACCACGACGAAGGCGAGGGGGAGGGCGCGTTCGATGCAGAGGCAGAGAAGCGCAAGGCGCTCGCGAGCATGCCGGCATTCATTGGCGGCGGCGGCGGCGGCGGCGCGGCTGCCCCTGCACCGTACAAGGCCCCGCCGCTGCGCAAGCCGCCGGCCGCCGCACGTCAGAGCGGCGGGCGGCCAGGCAGCGCAGGCAGCGAGGACCCTCGCGCCCTCGCGGCGCGCGCGGCGCGCTTCGGCGACAGCGGCGGGGCTGACGCCGCGCCCGTGGCAGCCGGCTGGCAGAATGGCACGTCAGCTGGTGGCGATGATGGTGAGTGCCTTACCTTGCACTCGATGGTTCGGACGTGGGGGCAGCCTCATCTTGTCAGGGTGTCTCAGAAGCGAGCTTGCCGCAATACAGGCGATGCCGACGTTGCCAGGTATGTGCTATGGTGCACGTTGGAGACCACAGCATCTGCCTTCGTGCAGAGCACCGCCCTGGCGGCGGCTGCATCGTGGGCACCTGCACAGACATGTGCCCGGCCGAGGAGCGGGGCCTGCGGGAGCGCACGCAGACGGTGAGCCCCTTGCTTGCGGCGCCCCTGCAGTGCATGGCACCAGGACTGCAGGTACTGCACTCTGTCAACGTTGAGCAGCCTTGCGACGCTTGGTGCAGACACCACCAGAGCGTCACTACTGAGAACTCTGGCCCCTGCAGGTGCGCCTGTTCGAGCGGCCCGACCCCCGGGACGCCGGCCGCACGTCCGCCGAGCTCGCCGTCAAGTCCTTCGCCCGAACTGGGGTGCGCACCTGCAGTATGCCTCATAGCTGCATTTATGGGTGAGGGCGTCCATGCATGAGACCAGTGCCACAGTGGCCATGCCAGATGTCCTGCTGGAGGCCCTGGGCTCACGGAGTGCAGCGCCTGCGGCTCTGCAGATCGACGAGGCGGGGCCGAGGGCGTTCCGCACCCGGGAGACGCTGGTCCGCACGATGGACCACCTGCGCGGCATCATGGACCGCACCGACGCGCCCTTCGCCCTCATCCACAACTTCCTGTTCGACCGGTACCGCTCGGTCCGCCAGGACCTGTATGTCCAGGGCATCGAGGTGCGCACTCAATCCCACTCCTTTGTGTCACCTGGAGCGCTCGAGAGCACTGAAAGCGTCCCCAGCTGAACGATGTTCAGGAAGTTGCCTGCCAGCGAAGGATTGCACACATGCGTTTGAGGACATGTTGAGTTGCATTACTGTTGTTGTTGTGTGGTGATGGGTTTAGTGCTGGAATGGGCGTCCACTGGTGTGCAGGATGAGTTTGCGTGCGAGATGTTTGAGGAGATCATCCGGTACCACATCCTGTGTGAGCACGAGCTGTGCGGCAGCGAGGCCACCGTGTCAAACCACGAGGGGTTCTCCAGCCACCTGAACGTGGAGCAGATGAACAAGGTACGATCCGGCGAAGCGCATATTGAGCGGCCGTTGCTTTCCTGCCGCCGGACGATGGCAGCACGACTTCCAGCTGACATTTTCGTGGTGTTGTACAGGCACTCATCTCACTGCTGGACATGTACAAGCTGGCGCAAGACAGCGGCGTGCCACGCGACCCCAGCATCGAGGCCGAGTTTCGTGCCTACCATCTGGCCACCATCATGGCGCAGCACGGCAAGTTTGCAGAGAGCCGCCTGCAGTTCTACACATCACTACAGGTGGGGGCACTCAGCCTGTGTTTCGCACAGCCAATGCCCCTCTGGCATCATGTGATTGCATGCTCTCATCTTTTACTACGAAAGATCTGTGATACCCACAGCACCAACGATCAAGTTGCATTGTTCTGCATTCCCATACGGCGCTCGCTACTACATCTCGATGCGAGCCGCTGGTGAACAGTCAGCTTCTTCACTGCCATAGCCAACTCACTTGCTGAAAGTATGCCTCCTGAGCAGGCGATGCGGCCGGAGGTCATGGCCTCACCGCCGGTGCAGCTGGTTGTCCGGCTGCGGTGCGCGCTGGCAGCGAACGACTATGTGGGCTTCTTCCGGGGCGTGCGCGGCGCGCCCTACCTGCTGGCCTGCCTCGTCCACGCCTACTTCCCTGCCGCCCGCGCCGCAGCCTTTATGGCCATCTGCACAGGTGGCCCACATGGCGCGGTGCTTGATGTAGGGAGCTGCATCCACGAGGGCTGTGGCGTTGAAGGAGACTGCAGTGTTGCCACACCCCCAAAGTTGCAATACACCAGCCCACTGCCAATGGTTTTGTAACGCACACCTGGGAATTGTTGCTCCTGACGCATTTTGCGCACTGCCCCGCAGTATTCTCACCCGGGCAGCAGGCGCTGCCGCTCAGCTACTTTGTGAATGTGCTGATGCTGGACGATGAGGAGGAGGCCGCCGAGCTGTGCGCCCTGTACAACCTGCCGCTGGAGCGGCAGGGCGGCGCATCCATCGCTGTCGTCAACAAGGTGCTGTGCAAGTTTGTTATATACGCCACAGGGTTCGCCCTGTTTGCCGGCAGATGTCCAAACGACTGTAGGCAGTGAAGCCAATGCGCAGCATTGTGCAGCCTGCCTGACGCCCCACCACCCCTGCATGCAGCTGGCGGCGGGACCGGGCGCCGAGGTGGAGAGGCCGCCCCAGCGGCCGTCGGCGGCCATCACCGCCCGCATGCTGCAGCCGCCGTCAGCCAACGTGACACGCGCCGGCGCCACGGCCACGGCCGGCCCCGAGGCCGCCGCGCGGCATGCCGCTCTGCAGGCGGCTCGCCAGGTGAGCACACCAGGCGCTGCACCGCAACCCAAATGAGGGTCTGCAACATCCCACGGGTCCCGCACTCGCACATGCAGCTGCAGGCCACAGGCAACGTGTGTCTTGATGGTTGCACCCGCAGCGGAATACAGCTGTAGCTAGCCAGGTTGCGCCGAGCTGCTGAATTTGTGATCATGTGGATCCAGCAACAACAACAAATAATGCTACACCTGCAGGCGGAGGCAGCCAAGAGGCAGCAGAGCTTGCAGGCGCGCATGTCGGGCGCCACGGCCTGGACAGGAGAGCAGCCCCAGCATGCTGGTCCTCTGGAGGCGCGGCGGCTGCAGCAGGAGCAGCAGCAGCAGGTCCGCTGATGCGCACTGGACACAGGCGCTGCCTGCGCAGATGTCCCAAGCGTTTGCATCGTGAGCACGTGTTTGCACAGCTACGGGACGCCATCTGCAGGACTGACCTCGGCCTGCCTGCAGGCACAGGCGGCGCAGCGACAGCAGCAGGCCGAGGCTGCTCAGCAGCAGCGGCAGGAACAGCTGCAGCAGCTCCAGGTGTTGAGTGGCGCTTGTCATGCGTCCACCTGATCTCAAGAGGGCATGCCTGCCCGCTGTACATCGATCCTGCAAACTTCCTATGACCCATTGCGTGGTGGTGGTGCTCCCAGCTACCCCCGAGTGTGCTCTGTGTTTTGCCATCAGCACCTCGATGTGGTGGATGCCATTGCAGGAGCAGGCAGCAGCAGCTCAGAGGGAGCAGCAGCAGCAGCAGCAACAGCAACAGCAGCAGCGCCTGCAGGACCAGCAGCAACAAGCTGCCCGTGCAGCGGCAAAGCAGCAGGCTGCTGAGGCGGCGCAGCAGGAAGAGCAGCAGAGGCAACGAGCAGAAGCGGAAGCCGAGCAGCACCGGCAGCGACAGCAGCGGCAGGCTGACGACACTCAGCGCAGGTGCGCATCTGCCATCTCGATATTGCTTCGTGACTAGCTGCCAATCGACTGTGCCACCTCAGATGCGGGCTTCAGGGTACTGCACATGTCCATCAGGCAGCCCTGCGGCGTGCTGCATTGGCATGTCGGACCGAGGCCCGGCAACGCACCGCAGGGAGGCCGAGCGGCGGCGGCAGCAGGCCGAGGCGGCCGCCAGGCGGTGGGCCGAGGCGGCGGCGGCGGCGGCGCGGGCCGCCGAGGAGCGCCGGCTGGCCGAGGAGCGGGAGCGGGCCCGCCAGGTCAGCAGGAAACCCGGAAGCACCATCTGCAGTCCGAACTGTTGGTGGCATCTGAGCGTAGCGGAGCCTGCGCCCTGCTGCCCATCGTGGGTGAAGCGGTCATGGCTGAGGCAATGCTGGTCCGCTGTGCCTGGACGTTCGGTTGAAGTCACACTCGATCGACTCTGCTCGCACAGGCTGCGCTGGCGGCGGCGCGGGCGGCGGAGGTGGCGCGCCTGCAGCGGGTGCTGCGGCTGCGGCTGGCGGCGCACCTGTGGGCGCGCGCGGCGCGGCTGGCGGCCGGGGACCGGGCCGCCCTGCGGCTGGCGGCGGTGCGGCTGGGGGCGCCGCCCGCCCGGCGGCAGCGGCAGCAGGAAGGCGCCCCCGCGCACTGGCTGGGGCCGCCGCCCGGGCTCGGACACCCCCAGCAGGTGGGTGCTCTGCATGCGGGACGGGTGACCTCAGGGCCATGAGAGGCAGCAGCGTGTAGATGCCGGAATGTCACTGCGTGTTCCTGTTGTCTGCCACCAGCTCAAGCATCGGCATGCTGTAGAGCAGACGGGGGTTTTTAGCACTGCTACTTATGACCCAGCTGTGTTGCCTGCCGCTCAGTAGGGCGGCCCAGCAGCAGCAGCAGCAGCCAGCGGCCCTCGCAGCTCAAGAGACGCAGCGTCCCTGTGGCAGCCGGCAGATGTGGCGTCTGCGCTTGCGCCGGGCCTTGCAGCAGGCAGCCCTGCAGCACGCGATCTCCTGGCTAAGCTAGTCCTTGCGGTCGACACATCAGGTATGAGGGCACTGTTTGCCTCGAAGCAGCAGGTTCAACACATGTCATTTGCGATGCATGCAAATGCTTGTCAGGTGTGCTCGTGGGGCTCAAACCTGTGGTGCTGTCTGCACAGGCAGCAGTAGGTTTGCGCCTCAGTGGCTGCGCGCAAAACTGTCTGGACCAGGGCGCGATGCAGCAGCCAACAGCAGCACAGCTGGCACAGGTACTTGAGCATGCGGATTCCGCACTGACATTGCACCCAGACCCTCGGTGGAGCAGTTCGGGCCCTGGCAACCTCTCAAGGTGCCCCGCCAGGCAGTGCGCTGGTTGACGACATGCCCGTGTGTCTGGATGCAGCGGGGGAAGTGCTGGCGGCATACGCAGCACCCATCAGGGTGCGGGGCGCTGCTGCCCGGCTGCTGCGCCTGTGCGTGCGCGACATCAGCGCGCCCGCAGCGGCGGCTGCTTCAGACGCGAGGCAGCAGCATGAGCTGCAGGCGGTGGGTGCTGACTTGCCGGCTCTGTGAACCACGCATGACATATGCAGCACTGCCGCCATGCCTTTGTTTGCCGAACAGCTGCCATGCAGCAACCAGGCATACCGCCTGAGGAGGTGGCTCGAACTCCATCTGCAGCACACAGACACACAACGGTGTTATTGGCGTGCAGGCAGCGGCGGGCGCCTGCGGCGTCGTGCTGCTGACCGGCGCAGCCACCCTCAGCGCAGGCGGCCTGGCCACGCCGCCTCTACGCGCAGCTGTAGCAGCAGCCGTGCGGGGGGTGACCTTGCCAGTACTGGTCTTGAATGCAGACGCCCCTGCGGGATCTCCTGTCGGCAGTGGCACGGCGCATGATCTACCCAGTAGTGAAGCAGCTGACCGGGCAGCCGTCGAGGCGCTGGAGCAGCATCTGGACAGCGGCGCTGGAAACAGCGTTGACAGCAGCGGCGACGGGCTGGCTATCAGGGTGGTGGGCATCGCTGGAGAGGCTGGCCTGTCAGAGGCGGCCCTGCTGCAGGGCCTGGCGTGGCTGGCGGAACACGCGCCGCCGCAGCCGCGCCTCTGGGTGAGCCTCACCTGCTGTGTTTGAAAGTCTCCAGGTTATTGCACCATAGGCTGAGCCGATTGAGGCGCTTGGCAGCGCTTGCAATCTGTTCCCGTTGACGCCATGATATGTGGCGGAATGATAACATGTGGCTGAGCAGGTGGGGAGCCTGGAGGCGGCGGCGCGCCGGGAGGTGGAGGCGGGGGTGGCGCCGCTGCGGGGGGACTGGCCCCCCCGCCTGCCCGACTGGCTGGCCGCGTACAACAACGCCCTGGCCGCCACGCTCACCCGTGTCAGGTGGGGCTCCTGCATGGGCTGTCATGGCAACAATGCGCCCGGTCCATGTTGGTTGTATGTTCTGCGCAACCCCTGCAGCATGTCGCATCGTGCACGACGTGTTTGGGACGTGCCATGCTCGCACCAGCAAGGATCACAAAGCTGAAGATGGCTCCCTCTGGCTGTGCAGTGATGCGAGGCGGTCGGCAGTCGGTGCCTGGGGCTGGCCGCCGCCAGAGCTCGCAGCCCCAGTAGTGCTGCCACTCCTGGAGGCCCCAAGCAGCAGCGGCGGCGGCATCAGCACGTCGGCAGACGGCAAGCGGCCGCGGATCGGGGCCCAGCGGAGGCTGGGGCCGCAGCAGCAGGCGCCGCCGGCGACGGGGCCGCCGGCGGGGTGGCAAGCCCCCGAGGCGGAGGCGGCCCTGGCTGCAGCGCTGCAGGCGGCCGTGCTGCCGCCCCCGCTGGACGGCAGATACTCAGGTGCTGCCACCACGCCATGTTCTGGCCGCTTGTGCAGCATGCCGAGGGCAGCTAGGCAAGCACAGCTCTAGTCTGCGGCTACTCTGTTGATTGCCAAAGCAGAAGATGGTTCTGCTGTGGCCTGCACATCACACTGTCTGGCTATGTGCCACGACAGGCGCTGCTCTGGACGAGTACATCGCCTGCGTCACACCCGGTGCACCTCGCACAGCTTCCACTGGCAGTACAGCCTCGGATGCCGAGTGGCCGCCGCGGCTGGAGGCAGCTTTCGGGGCGCGCCTGTCCGAGCTCGCAGCACCCGGCCTGCCGGCAGTCGTGCTGCCGCCGCCTTCGCAAGTCATGAACGCAGGCCACGGCATGCAGCTGCGGCTACCTGGTGTGTCTCCAGCATTGTCAGCCACTGAGCGAAGATGCATCATCCGTTTACCTGCTGTTGTCGTGATTGTCATGGTTTTACTTTCCCCTGCCAAGTCGATGCACCGGTGAATGGACCCCACAGGTGCTCCGCCCCCTGCATGGCTGCCGGACTTGCTGACGAATGGTGGGATACAGCCACAGCCACAGCCACCCCGAGCCACGCTCACCCCAGCGCCAGTTGGTGCTAAGCGAAAGTTCGTGGCCTCGCCGCCGCCCGAGGCCATGTCACCGCTGTTCAGCACACCAGGTGAGCTGCCAGGCTTCCAGCAGCTTGGAGCATGTGCAAGCAGTCGTTCACCTCCCGCACTGTTGCATCTGTCATACCTTATACACAAAATCACGTGTGGGCGCCACCTGCATTTTTTCAAGAACTGCTGTGCATGCGCTACCTTTAGGTGCGTACCATACACCTGGGCGCAGTGCCACGCCGCCAACGCAAAACGGCAGTGCGGGTGCACCATCAGGCATCGAGACGCCTGGCTTGCAGGCCTTCTTCACCCCACCTCAGGTGAAGCGGTGTCCATTGCATGTCGCCTACCGGTGGATAGGCAATGCTACCAATGACGGTGAACACCATCCGGGTGTGGGGTGTGCGCAGGATGTGGCAGAGCTGCAGCAGCTGCAGACGAGCGGCTCCGGCGGGGCGCCCGCTCCAGACGTAGCACGGCACCAGTCTCCTGGCGGAGCGGCCCTGGAGCAATTGGAGCGCCAGCTGGGGGAGGAGACGCGGCAGAGCAAGGCCTTTCACAGCCGCCTGCTCCACAGCGTCACAGGTTGGCTGAGGACCATGCCTGTGCAGTGGCTCGTTCAAGCTGTTCTGTGCACTGCTTGGCACGGCTTGCACAGGCACTCAGTGCACAGCAGGACAGTGCACGACCTCCACTGCAGGCCCTGGCAGCACCTTGGCAGCGCTCGCTGCAGCGAGCGACGCGGCCTCAGCGCCTGGCGGTGCAGAGCAACATGCAGCAACTGACGGAGGCCTGGAGGCCGCAGTTGCAGCGGAAGTCGATGCTGCCAGCGGGCTCACCGTAAGACTGCGGGAGCTGTGTGCCATGTGACAACAGCGCTGTGTGGCGGGGAAAGCTGCTGGTCGAGCTCATTGGGAACTAGAGCATCACTATGTGAAGCTGCACAACAGCTGGGTGCAAGGTCTCCATGCACTGGAAGGTTGGCTCTGGTAGGATCTTGCCAATGGGAGAGATCGGATTGGCCGAACAGAGGGCCAGCAGCAAGGCAGCTTCCATGGCATCTGTGTTCAACGACACCAACGCATCTGCATCCACGCGTTCTTATACAGTCTTGCACAACAGATTGTGGTCGAACGCTGCAGCACTCACGCAAATCTGCACGGGGAGACGGCAGCTGTTTACATCGATCTGCACAGAGTCATGTGACTGCTTTTGAATCGCTGCCAGTGGCAAGCGGCGTCGCTAGGATATACAATGAATTTCGATAAATTGGAAGGTCTGCGGATGGACGGCTCCAACACCCCAGCTGCGCAGTCCGCGTCTGACCCACCCCAACCCAGGGACACGGCGACGGCAAGTGACGGTGTGCACTTTGGCGAGCATGGGATCATCAAGTCGGCCGTAGAGGAGAAGGTATGGTCCTTCGAGCCGCCTAAGACTGCCTACTGCTGTGCCGTTGCAGGAAGGGCCACCTAGGTGAGCATGCAATGGCCGCATGTGCTGCAGGATTCTGCTTTCGCTGCTGTAGGTGTACAAACAGAAGACACGGTCGTTGCCGACATCAGCGGTTGGCAAGTCCGCTGACATAGCTACAGCTAGTGTCAAGCATGGTGCTGAGGAGCTGCTTGAGGTACAGGGATCATAGGGTCGTCGTGCAAGTCGCTGATGTCAGCTTGGAGATGTGTCACGCCAACGCCCAGCACACCCAAAGCACGCCACATCCTGATGATTGTGTGCTCCTGCACAACAGCTGCTCACGACGCCCGAGGGGCAAAAGTTCGTGCGGTCGATGTCGGCGAATGTGGTTGAGGGGTATGTCCAAGCCTCCAGAACGCAAGGGTTCAAGCTTGCAGCCAAGGAAAATGCGGCAGCAGGCTACAGCGGCACCCTTGAAGTGAGTGCATGGCTCTGCTTAATGCTGTCGGTCGTCTGACCAGGCTTATGAAGGTTGCATGGAGACGTGACTTGCTGGTCCACATGCTTGCCATTCCGAGATGTTGGCCGCTTTACGCACAGTCACGTGAACCCTGTGCGACATGCAGTTGACGTCGATGTGGATGCAAGGCTGGAAGGAGCAGCTCACAAAGTTCATAGACCCGCGGATGCCCGGTGCCCCGCTGCTGCGCTGGGCAGGCGTGTTCATCGCAGTCATGGCAGCCGGCTCGTTCACGCTGCTGTTCAGCACGCTGCTCCTCGTTTGGAAGGTGTGCTATATGGCCTGCAACAGTGAAACCAACGTTGCAGTCACCAATGATGGAGAGCGAGGTCATGCCTGTATGCCTCCATCATATCAGCAGGTGTGTGCGCTTCCTATTAGGCAGGAGGTGACCAGCTCTGTACCCATTCTGGCGCAGGTCATCCTGTTTTGAACTAGGCCAAGGACGCAGCAGTGCATTTGGCGACACAGCCAGTCGGCGGAGATGCTGCGCATCTTGGCTATGTAGATAGCGTGCCCGTGAGCTTTACAACTAAGTGGTGCAAACCAGTTTTGGCATGACAGCAGCTGCTTTCAGGGCAGGCTTGAGGCTTGCATATACTGCAGTGCCTCGACACTGCCCTGTGTTGCAGTTGTTTACGATGAAATGCGCTGTCCTTCTGGTTTTGATTTCAGCAAGAACCTTTGAAATGGTAATTTGTGTGAGAGGTCCTTCTGCTTGCTCATCAGCCGGACTACCATCCGCCACATTTGCATCCGGCGGCTTGCACAGTCATCCGACAGGGCAAGTCTCTTCGTATGGCAAACGACATCTCAGCCGCTCTGGACAGGCTGCAACGGGCTCTGCCTACATGAATGCAACGTTGAATGTTCTCTGCTCTCCCCACACTGTGAACACGCGCTGATGACACCAAGCAGCCAAGTAGTTCGGCCAGAACATCCACTTGCTGCGGCATTGCGCGATCATCATTATGAACGTACCGGCTGCCTATGTTAGGTGTAATCGAGACGGTTTGCCGGCTGCTGTGCAGTTCAGCGAGCACAGAGGCGTCAAGCAGCGTGTGGAGCAGAAGGTGTGGTGACATGGTGCCTGATGACGCAAGACCAACAAGGGCGGTCTCAACCAGCAGTCATGCTAGCAGAGATTGTGGCATGCTGAGTGTGGTGTTGTGCACCACGACCTTGCGCTGGTCCCTCATGAAGTCCCCGTGTGACGCCTGCTGTGCTGGCAGTGTTTGACAGATAGAGGCCAGCAAGCGAAACGACCAGCAGCACTTGTACTGCTCAGACCTGCAGATTGGTGTGCTGCAGGTGTACGAGGAACTAAAGCACCCTGCATACGTCCCCAATGTCACTGGCAAGGCTGCAACTACTGCGACAGCCGGTGCAAAGCATGGAACAGAGGAGCTGCTTGAGGTGTGCAAATGCACATGTCTGCTGGTGTCCGAGTCTACTCCCCCAGATGAACTAGAGATGTGTGCATATCACAGACACCTAGAGTGCAGTGTAAAGTGAGGAGCACGTGCTTGCTCGGTCCTTACTAGTCATCTCAGGGGCTAGCTGTACTTTAGTGCAGGTCTTGTCTACGCCCGAAGGCAGGGAGTTCATTCAGATTGTGGCCATAAGTGTGAGGCGCTGGCGTCCAAACCTGTTGTACATCCATCTGGCTGCATAGCTACGGTACTCGGTCTTGACTCACCTGTATTGCAGCCAGCAGCCTGCATGTGGGCGGCAGTCTGAATACCACCACTTGTGCTGGTGTGCAGATGATACAGGGATACCTGGACATGGCCACCACCCGTGAGTTCATAGAGGCCACCCGCTTCGGCGCTGCTGCCGGCTGCTCAGGAAGCCTCGATGTGCGTGCACGTGTCTCGCATACGACCATAACTTGTTCCGGATAGGACTCAACATCAATGCTGCTATTCATCGTTGTGCATTGCTTGGCAGTGTTGCGGTCCAGTCAGAATCAGCTGTGAACCCTCAGCCCATGGATCACGTGTAACCCGTACAGTGCATCACATTCCTGTGTCTGTTGCACAGGCGGCTGCAGGGTGGGTGCGCCAGACACTCAAGGAGGCGGCAGGGAAGGCCGACCCCAGGGCCGCTGCCTTGGTCGCGCGCCATGGCAAGATGATACTCCTGGTGGTTCTCGTGCTGGTGCTGCTGTACCTGGTTGGCGCTACCCTCAATGTCTGGCAGGTGACCTCCTGCCTGCATGCCGACCGTCTCTGCGCGCACCAAATGAAAGCGATGCCAGCAAGCAGTATAGACACACGTAGGTTTCCAGCCTGGCAGTCCAACCTGTTGTGCTGATTGCAGAGAGTACTTCTGGGCGGATGCTGAGTGCGGCCCAGCAATAACATGGTTCAGCATACAATAGAGCAGTCCTTGCCAGCTTAACCTCATATGCATTGCAACACACAGGAGCTTCGAGTTCAGACCTATCATTCCTTGAATCATGACAAGATGTCGATCGCCAAGTTACGAATGTTGCCTGGGTCCTTGTCCCTGCACGTGCGGGTAAATCGGCGGCCATCCTCGGAACTTCCGAGACATCATGCATGCACTCATGTGCGATGCAGTCCTTCAACATCGTGCTCAACTTCCGGCCGCGGCCGGCAGAAAACGTGTCGAACAGACGACGAGGCACACAAGCATGCTGAGGTCCATGCTGCTGTTTGGCAGTTTTGGCAGCATGCAACCAGACCCGCACCTGCATGCGCGCCTGAGCGCCCTCAGCCGCATGCATCTTCCAGACCACCAGGCTGCTAAGCGACGGCATGATGAGGGTGAAGTGCCCGACGGCGACGACGCACACGGGGGGCCACAGCACAACGATAACACTGCTGCGCAGAGCGGCGCTGAGCTGGACATGCTGTGGGAGGGCAGGCAGGACTTGTTGCACGGCATCGCCAGCCCTTTGGAATGTTACAGTTTCGATCCATCACTGCATACCCATGCACTTGCTTGGCAGCAGGCAGTCGCACTGTTCGCTTCACATTCCTATATATGCTGTCCATGCGTGTGCTGTAGCGTGCGCTTTCCGGATCACGACCGGAT
The DNA here is from genome assembly GCA_032358165.1 of Diplosphaera chodatii. Lineage (NCBI taxonomy): Eukaryota > Viridiplantae > Chlorophyta > Trebouxiophyceae > Prasiolales > Stichococcaceae > Diplosphaera > Diplosphaera chodatii. Next base: position 878,794 of record JAALGY010000043.1, on the reverse strand, counting down.
CAAGCAACGGGTGTGCAAGCGGGTGAGCCTTGGTTGCTCAGCAGCAGTAACACGGCCATGCATCTGCAGCAGGTGGTGGTTGCGGCATCACCCCACTCGATAGCATGTCTGGTGTTCCTGAGATGCGCTGCCTGACGTCAAGCCGTATGTCACATCATCTTGCATGTCTCGCGGCAGCTGCATTGTAGCATATATTTGGGTGTTGCAGGTAGACAAGGAAGTGAAGGCTGACGCAGTGGGCGGCATTATTGGCACAACACTGGGAAAAGCAGCCAAAGTGGCCACTGTCAGTGCAATGCACGGCACAGAAGAGCTGTTGGAGGCGCGTGCCTGCTGCGATGCTAGTACCATCTCCAGAGTGCCTGCAGAAAAGGGTGTCCGTATGCATGATCCTGCGCATGCAGATGACAACTTGTAGGATGACGTACCACCGCCGGCATACTGGCTGGCTTGCAGGTTCTGACCACAGAGCAAGGGCGCCAGTTTGTGAGCGGTCTCACGTCCTGTTCTTGCTTGGCATACATGAAGTTGACAGGGTCACAACAGCAGCACATCAAGTGCGAATGACATGATGAACTTGGTCAGCGTAGGTGCGCGCAATGGCTGTGTCTGTCGTCAATGGCTACCTGGAGTGCGGCAGGAGCGACAAGTTCAGAGCGGCTGCAAAGGCCGCTGCAGAGTCTACTGCTGAGGGCATGATGGTGGTGCGCTGGGCAGACGTGCTTGCTCTCCGCACGCCTTATCATTTAGCGCATTGCCCGCCATGTCTGCACTTGACACATCACCAGACTGCACCAGTGGAAGCCAGCACAGTGTCCAACATCAGATATGTTGGAGCACTTGTTGAGCAGCCACTGCAATGATATTGGCGGTGCACAGGTCTCAGAACGCGAGACGGCAGCCCTGGAGCGCCATGTCGCAAAGCAGCAGCCGGTGTCGACGCGCATCCTTCGCTACTGGTTCCCGTCACCCTTCCTCGTCACCGCCAGCGCCCTGCTGCTGGCGCTGGGCTTCACCGCCCTCGTGCTCATGTGGAAGGTGCTGCTGCGCTAGAGACACATGTCATGCAGCGCACTGTTTATAGAGGGCCGAACATGACCAAGTAGTGTGGCGAGGGAGCAGGCAAGGTGATCGATAGCTTGACGAGGTGGTTGACTTGTCTGCATGCAGGTCATTCTGCTGGGGCACTGCTGAGGTCAGGGGATCGTAGGCTGTTGGAAGCAAGGCCCGGCAGGGCAGCATGTGGAGCGAGCAGATGCCCAATGTGACGACATTGCGCTACAGGACGCTTGCATGTAAGATTGATGCTTTGGGCAGCAACTTTGCAGCAGAAGGCAGGCGTGCCTGATCTGAAAGGGCTTGTTATGCTAATGTGGAATTTCATTCAACATGGCAATGCCAGATGGGTGAAGCTCGTGCTTGCACTGCACATCTGCACGCCTCATGTCAATAGCTCCTGCTGCTGACAGCATCAGACAAGGCCACCAAACACGTCCTGCTGGTGCATGCCCGCCTCCTCGTGCAGCTGCAGCACTTGGGCCACTGCCTTGCGGCCCTTCACCCGATCAACATACTGTTTGACATGTGGGTACGCGGTGAAGGTTGCACCCATATGCTCCGCCAGCAGCAGGAACGGCTCTGCAGCGGAGCACATCACAACACCACAGTGGATCTTGATGACCGAGCACGTCCATTTGACATGGGTGCACAACTTGGCTCTGTGAACTGCAGTGCACGCATACCTGGGCATATGCATGAGACGCACCAGTGGCAATGTCAGCCAGAGTGTAGTCGTTGCCAGCAACATACATGCTGGACGTCAGATACGACTCCCAGTACCCCAGCTCCATATGCAGCTTCTCGATGAGCTCCTTGAAATGTTTCTCCTCTGGATGCATAAACAGAAATGCTTTCACTACTGAGGATGGAACCATGCTGTTGCAGTGCAAATGCCGCAATATGGTCCATCATGAATCAGTGCGGCCCACAGCCTGCACAGCCTGTCAAGCCGTCCAGTGCGGCCTGCACTCGTAGGCATGGCGGTCTGATGCTCGGCCATGCAGGACCACCTTTGGGCTCATCGCCATGGTGTAGCTTCATGACGAGAGGCCTGGTGACACTGCCGGCAAGATTCTGGCTTTCCTCCAGGCGCTGCAACATCTACAAAACCCCGCACATAGCATGATCTGTGCCTTTGTTTGATAGGCAGATCACAAACCAGCGGTAGCTTGCAGGTAGCGGCGCTTTCAGTGAAGAAGGTATCAACCATTGCACGGCGCTTGAGGTCAGTCGGCGGTGGCATCAGGGGGCGGCTGTAAGTGCTGTAGCGCCCCTGGATCCACTCAGTGGCAGCAAGCGAGTCGTACGTACATCACAATAGGGCCCTCGTCCACGATGATCGGCACTGTGCCACGCGGGTTCAGGGCTATGATCTCTTTCTCCTTTTGGTCGCCTTGCAGAGACAGAGACATCCTGCATTAGGCTTGGGACCACGCAACGCAGTCCTAGCTGCAGCACCAGAACCATGACACTTGCTTCATCATCCCATCGAGGAGCAATGCGCCATCAACCTTTGCTTGGTGCGTCCTTCCCGATCATCAGGGCCTCCAACAAGGGGACTACAGTCATCACGCACCTGCCCGTAGATCCAGAATGTGGCTCTTGTAGGGCACATCTGTCTCATGCAGCGCAATGTGCGCCCGCAGACAGTAGGGGCACCCGGCCGCCCAGTAAAACACTGTCGTTGCCTCGGCCATGATGTGGCTGTAGCACCACTGAGAATCACAGCTTGTGTTAGTTCAGCATCATCATCATTGTGCTCAGCCTCGAAAACGTAACGGTGGGCGGTATGCTGACCTGTTGACAAATGTGCTGGACGTAGGGAGGATACACGCGGAATATGTGGCGGCAGTCCCTTGGCATCTCCAAGACCACCAAACACTGCACACAAAGGCAGTAAACTACGACATACAGGTTCAGCGCTTGGTTGTATGTCGTGCAAGATGATATGCTTCGCAGCTGACACCTGTGACTGTGGTCCACACACAGCACGTCGACCGCCAGCAGCTGGCAAGCACATACAAGTGAAGCACATATATAGGGAGGGACTGACCAAGCACCCAGTCCTCATCAAGCGAAGGCACCACGCAGTGACAACCGACGACTACTGCTGCACAGCAAGATGTCCTCATCATCAGGTGCTAAGAGGCCAAATAGTGTAGTGCCTCGTAAACAGTGCCCACACCGCCTGGGTGACCGTTCGAAACTGCCGTTGGTGACATTTAACAATCACACCATTGCTTCTTCCTCCTGGCATGTGCGCTACCATCAGGCACTTCACAGCAATGCTAGCGCATCTAGTGCTGTCTCTCCTGTTGTTGCGCCGTTTGCACGGAAGCTCAGCTGGTAGCTCACCATGCATAGGTGATAATGCAGAGTGCATTCTATACTGGGGCCCCTGGTCGCCGCCCTGCCTGCGGACGCACATCATGCTGCATGAGAAGCGCCTTTCGTACAAGTCGCACGTACTGAGCTTCTCGAAGGGTGCGCACAGCTGACTGCACTGAGAAGCACGTTGGTTGGCTTGCACGTGTACCTGCCATGTCTGTTATAATGGGTTGCTGCAGCTGGAATTGGGTGGCACGCAGAGGCTGTGTTTGATTGCCTGCGTGTACTGTGCACCAGGCGAGCACAAGTCGGACCTCGTCACGCGCCTGAATCCGCGCGGGCAGCTCCCAGTGTATGAAGAGGGTGACATCGTGATCTCCGACTCTCTGGCGGCCATCATATGGATCGAGGAGCAGCATGGCAAGTCTGGCAAGCCACTGCTGCCTCCGCTGTCCAACCGCAAGCACCGTGCCTTGGTGGGTGGACTTCTGGCTGATGCATCAGTTGCGGTTGCTCGCTGACTGCGGATGCCTAGAAACATGCCGGTCAGGGATTGGCAGTGTGTCTAGGTAGTGAGCTGTTGGCGTGGCTGCTCGCTCGCTGTGCACATCTGTCAACATGGGTTTGGCAGCTGGGTTCAGACGGTTGTTTGTAGGCATAGCAGGTGTGGCAGCGGCTGGCAGAAAGCCAAGTCCTGGCGCCGAAGATTGTTGACCCCATGCACATGAAAGTGCGCAGCCTTCACAGTCCAGCTACATATCGTGTGATGCCACGAGCTAATTGCACATCAATATTCCATGGAACAGGGCCCTTGCTGTCTGCAGGCATGGGATCAAGTCAACACTCCAGAGGGTGCGTCGCCGCATGACTGGATGTGCTTGCACACGATGAGAACATCCGTTGCATGTGCCCTGCCTTACAAATTATGCACCTGGCCAACTTGCCTGCAGGTAAGCATTGCTTCCACGAGATGATCGACCAGCTGAAGCAGGAGCTGCACTACTGGGAGTCCTACCTGTCCAGCAGCCGCTACGTGGCCGGCGACGACTTCACCCTTGCTGATGTCAGCACAGGTATGGCCGCAGGGCTGGGCACATCAATTTGCAGCGTTCATATGACTTTACACTCTTGTGCAGTTGTGTGCAGTGACATCTGCATAAGGCTGCCGGCAGGTGACTGATGACACCTTGATCCGCTGTCTGCAGCGCCATACCTGCTGTTTGCACAGCGGCTGGGCGCCTCCTTCGACGGGCACCCCAAGATTCAGAACTACATACAGGCGGTCAAAGCGCGCACATCAGTTTCACAAGTGCTGAAGCTGCACGAGCAGGCCGACACATCGGGTGACCGCGACTACTTCAGCGGCGTGATCTGAGAGGCGGGCACATAGTGACGGCAGCCGATGGGAATCGCAGCAAGCAGCTGTTTGGGACGGCCTCCCCTGCACATGAGTGAAAGTCGATGGCTCACAACGCACCATAATCTTGGTGTGTTTGAGTTCAATGCAAAGAAATGTTCGGGTCTACATGTTGCTGCGTTCCTGATGTCAGGGCTACATATCGGCAACAGGTGTATGGCTACCGTAGCTGTTGCTGGTGGATGATCTGCATCATGTTGTGCTCATCTGCCCGGTCAGACCGGTCAGATGCATATTGCGAGCCTTTGCATGCCGTGCAAGGTGCACGTCAGCGATCAGATGCTATTGGCACCCTTGTAGCTCAGGTCTCATGAAAAAGCTTTCTCTCATCAGCACCCTCTCATTTGCGGCGGTATGGCTATGTACCCTGATGCATGACCATGTCCGCCTGCCCCAGATCGCGGCATCGTCATACTTTGTAAAGCTCCTGTGCTACAGCGTAAATTCCCACGAGCAGACTACTCGTCGCAACGCGCTGGTCCGCCTGAAGCCTGCTTCCGACTGTGATGGAGGCAGCCATCATGCCGCAGCCCGGCGCGGATTACCCGCTTGTGCTGGGGCAGACGCTGCGAGATCAGCCTGCAGACCTGTGTTACGTGCGCTACGACTTCAAGCCGGCGTCCGTGGCACGGCAGGGCGAGGGGAGCATGTCAATTGCAGGCAGTGAGGTTCGCAATTGCACGCCGCATGCTTGCAACATGCTCGTTTGCGGTTGCCGACATCCATCTGCAACGTCACAGATGCTGGATGGGCAACGGTGGTCCCAAAGTCCAGATCCTGTTTGGCAGGTTGCGCTGGCGCTGCCGAATGGCAATGGCAATGGGTCCCAGGGCGAACATCAGTTCTGCGGGAACTTTGAACACAGCAAGGACGACATGGACTGCGTGTTGCTCTTTGACGGCCGCAGCTTCCGCATGGAGGCGCTGGCAGGCCGTATCAACAACCTCAGGTCTGTTCAGTTCACCAAGCAACATGTTGCTTGGCGGGATGGCTGCAGACACCGTCAAACAACATGTCGATGCATTGTGTACCCTCACTTGCAGGCACGTCAGGCAATCGCAGCGCACAATGCACAGGCCACCTGACACTGAGCCAGCGCAGCGGCCTGACGCAGCTCAGGTGAGTAGTCTTGCAGCATGAGCTCATGTTGCGTATGTGTTTGACCTCCTGTTTGACCTCCTGTTGGCTGTCGGGACTGTCCCTCTGGCATTGTGGCATGATGGTGCTCGTGGCCCTGCAGGCTACTGTGGCAGACACCGCACACGGAGCCGCACCAGAACGAGACAATGCAGCAGCAGATGACAGCTGGGACTTCAGGCCATCAGCTGCAATTTCTCCTGCAGAAGCTGCGTCACCTCCCGCAGTTGAGCCGTCGGAAAGCAGCGCGGGCAGTGACAGCAGCAGCGGCGGTACTGGCGTCCATGTCAGCAGACAAGTGGGCTTGGGTGAGCTTGATCAACCTGTAGCCAGAACAGCGGGAGCGGCTGCAGCTGACAGCAGCAGGGACCCACCTCGACCGACAGCAGCAGCAGCAGCAGCAGCAGTCGACAGTGCTCCAGGGCGGGTTCCGCCGCCAGGTGCAGAGGACCTCACTGCTGAGGAGCTGGCATTCTTTGGATACGCTGAAGCTCCTCAGGAGGCCGCTACAGCAGCTCAGGTTGGCCAGCGGCCCGCCTCCGGCAACAGCAGCGATGACAGCAGCAGTAGTGACAGTGACAGTGACAACAGTGATGATGCTCTCGGCCACGTAGCTGCAGATGTCGAAGACATATGATCCTCAACGTCAGATCTATTCAATATATAATATGCGGCAGGTGTCCAGAATGCCTAGCATGAATAGCATGAACATAGGGGAACGACATCGCGCATGCCCTGTCCAGCTCACCTGCAGTACAACTATGCCTCGTCAGATCCCGTACATCATGTCCTCATGCACCCTGTGCCAATGCACGGAAGCGCAGCAGAGCACATGTGCTTGTGTGTATTGTTGTGGGCCAGCTGACCGCTCTGTGGCGGCAGCGGGTCGGCAGGCACCGTTATAACAACAGCAGGCTTGCAGATCGCATGCCAGTTCTGGCTGTTGTGGCACCAAGTACTGGCTTGAATGCGGACACGAGTGTGGCCAAACAGTGTCTTTCAGGGCTTCTTGTTGTTTGCTGTGGTCATCAGCACCGTTTCACCTTCCGCAGCGCGTCCGCTTGTGGACACTGTGCTGCCGCTGTCAGAAATCATCTGGAGGCCTGAGGGGAGCACCGAGTTTGTCGGCTCGCCCAGCATCATCAGACTCTCCAACGGCAGCTACCTGGCATCCCATGACGACTTTGGCCCCGGAGGGGTAAGCTACCATCATTCAACCGTCGCACTTGCTACCAGCGGTCAGATGCCGTACAGCAGCAGCGTTGCTGGCCAAATGCTGCTGCTGTATGGAGCTGAAATTTACCTGAGAGTCTAACCACATGTGCTTGCGGTGGGTTCACTCCTCAGATCTTGCTGCAGGTGGCCAATCAGGTGCACATATATGCATCACATGACCAGGGAGAGTCATGGTCCGCCCTCGCCGCAGTGCCTGGTCAGTACTGGAGCAACCTGTTCGTCCGCGACGACGGCGTCTACTTGCTTGGCACGTCTTCAGACGGCTACGCCGGCGAGGGCAGCATTGCAATCTCACACAGCACAGACTCCGGCGTGACTTGGCAGCGGCAGGTGTGAGTTGTTTCATCCAGGGAATGCTACCAACTAACAGCATCGAGCCGCACTCATAGCAGCGTGGGGTGCCTTAAAGTAACACTCACCCGCCTGAGTGCTGTCTGCCCACCTGCAGATTGTCGTGCCGGCCCCAGACGCAGCGGTAGGCAGCTATGCAACAGGCGCCACGCCACTGCTCGTCTCAAATGGCCGCCTGTGGCGGGGACTCGAGCTGTGGGCGGCACCGCACAGGTTTGGCAGGCTGCAGCACATTCCTACACAACAAGCAGAGGTTCTTTTCATACTTGCACAGCCAAACTGGTGAGTGCAAGATGTCATGGGTGATTGCTGGTGCAGATGGCCACAGGACTTCCAGGCGGTGCTGGTCTCAGCGGCAGAGGATGCCGACCTTATGGACCCTTCCTCCTGGAGCATCACTGCGCCATTGGCCTTCGACACTGCGTGGTTTGCTGACGTGCAGCCACTGCTGCCCACTGGCGGCTACCTCGAAGGTGACATCTATTCAGACAACGAGCTGGGTTCTTGGGCATGCTCTGGAAGCCTGACAACCTTCTCTTTCAGGTTGCCACAGTCAATTGTAGGCAGTGCCATGGGTGTGCAGGCAAGCCCGTCCTCCTCTGCATGCAGGCAACGCGGTGGAGCGGCCAGATGGCTCTGTGGGCCTGCTGATGCGCATGCCGCGCATGCAGCTGGACGGCGCGTACTTCATCGACCTGAACCACGCGTGCCTGCTCAGCCTGCAGCCCTCGGCCCACTTCGGGCTGCCTGTCGAGCGTGCAGCGACGAGCTCAGCTGGTGGCAGTGCGGACAACCCGGCAGCAGGCTCCGTGCGAAACAGCAGCGTGATAACAGCCGAAGATGTGCAGCCGGTCGATCATCAGGCACTGGCCGCGGCTGCCACGCGCAGGCAGCTGCGTGCAAAGGCAGCACAGGATCCAAACCAGGATCTCACACGCAGTAGTCAGATCAGCTTGGCCGCAGCAGAGCTGGTTACCAGCGACATCCAGCACGGCAGCCGGCTCAAGCAGCAGCGTATGCGTCAGCGCTCTGATATTGCTTTGGAGGCTGGCACCCTGGCCTTTGAGCGAGTCGTGAACATGCCGGGCGGCGGCAACAAGTTTGTGGTGCGCAAGGACAGCGCGACCGGGCTGTACGTCGCGCTCACCAACCCGCAGACGCCGGACGCCAACGGCAACGACCAGCGCAACCTGCTGCAGCTGGTCACCTCGCCCGATCTCGTCACCTGGACGAGTGTCACGCAGCTGCTGGCGGACGACACGGGCTTCCAGTGGGTGGACTCTTTGCGGTACACAGGCTATCAGTATGTGGACTGGCAGTTTGAGGGCGATGACCTCATCTGCGTCATCCGCACCTCGTACAGGGGCGCAAACAGCTACCACAACAGCAATCGCATGACGTTCATGCGTGTGCCCGGCTGGCGATCAATGCTGACGAGGCCTGGGATGAGTGCAGCCTACCTCCGCAGAGTCAAGCCACACCGAGGCCTGGGCGCAAGCGGGCTGCGGCAGCAAGTCGCAGCTGCGGGGGCGCTGCTGCAGCAGGCAGCATCAAGCTTTGCCTGGGGGAGCCGGTGCTGCAGTCTGGGTGGCTTGTGTGGCCCATGTCACCCGATGCCGGGGTTGCAGCAGCGTTGATACACAGCTGTACTCTGCACCGCCTGGAGTTGTAGTGTATATGTCTCGTATAGATCCGACAGTTGGTGTGTCATAGAGTGTAGTCTGCGCCAAAATGTACGAGTCAGGTTGTATTGTCGGGAGGTATTGAGTTCACTGTACAGAGTGATGTAGACAGCGTAATCAGGGTGTACAGTGCCACTGTAGTGGATGAGTGACCAGCATAACGCCAGGGGTGGATACCACAAACTGGACTGTGACTGAATATCATCAACGTTGCCTGCTTACAAGAAGCTGCAGTACGACACACAACCATCAAGCCATCGAGTTCCACACCCAAACCACTGCTGCAAATACATGAATGTGAATGTCAGGATGAGACACATCTACCTTGCATAGCTGTCTACATGGGACACCACCCGGTTTCTCCCAAGGTGTTCACACTTCTGTTATCATGCAAGCCGACAGCACGCAACTGCATCAGACCAGGAGGCTGTCAGGCCCCAAAGCCCGAACAGCTGCCGCTGCGCCCCCCACATATAGCCAAGCAAACCACAACTGCACTCACACATCCCAAAAACCCAGCGGTGTCCACACCCTGGAGTCTGTACTATCTACAGCAGCGCCTGGCACACAGCCAAAGGACGCACCCGAACAAGCTGCTTGAGGCTAGCCCACGAATCATCAACGAGACAAAGGCAGTATAGTACAATGTGTGCCCCGGGCAATGTCCCGTTACCGAATGAGGTGCAACCATCTGAAACCATCACGCCACAGGTCTTGATACCCATAGGTCAGGCGTCCCGCCGCCTGAGAATACTTGAGTTCCCCACGGCAGCATGCCGTAGGAGGCGGGAGTCCTGTGCTTGATGTGACTTGCGCGTCTTGCGTCTTGGGGGGGTCTTGAAGTAGGTTCGCTGCTGATCTGGCAGCGGCGTTGCCGACATGAGCGCCCCTCTGCGGGGGCCGCCAGTTTGTTGCCGACACACTGTTGTGCTGCTGCTGCTGCAACGCATGCGCAATGCTGGACGCTCGTTCCATCTGTTTGGTGCATGGCCGGCAGCGTCGTTGTTGTCGCAACCCGCTGACCACAGGGCTTGAGAGTGGCAGCGTCTCGCTCTGCAGCTGGCAGCTGCTCAGCGACCGACCAGAGCGCGTGTCCGGCGCAGGCCGCAGGCATTGCAGTAGGTCACCCCGTCCACGCGACGCCACATGGGGGTCTTGAGTGTATGGCAGTCGTGGCACTCCTTGGCGACGTTGCCAGCGCTGCCTGAGGCGGGCGTGCCCGGGCGAGACTTGGGCGCTGCCGGCTTGCGGTGAATGCGCTCGGGCGACCGCCGGTGGTGGTCATGCCTGCGGACCAGCAGCGGTGGCGTGCTTGAGCGTGCAGGGCTGAAACGTGTGTCCCAGTCGTCCGCCACGGCCTCAGCAGCGCGCATGGGGTGGAGTGCCTTGCGCCTGTGGGTCCTGGGGGCGATCGGCGCGTGCTCGTAGTCGAACCACTTCCTCTTGAGCGGCGGCGTGGGCGCTGGATCCCGCGGCTGCAACTCAGGCGTGTGCGGGGCCTCGGACTCCCTGGCTTCCTCGCCGCTGGCAGCGGCAGGCAGCTGCGGCGAGCGCCAGTCGCGATCCAGCGTGCTTGAGGGGCTGCCTGGGGCTTGCGGCACAACGTGGTCGGGGCTGCCGCAGCGGCCGGCATTGAGCTCGGTGGCCAGGCCAGCAGCATCCAGAGCGAGGTGCCCCGGCCCCGAGGCCCGCAGGTCGCCGGGGAGCTGGCCCATCTTGCTGCCCGCGAGCAGCCACGCCATCAGGTCCTGCTGTGCGAAGGGCGCGGCCATGGGCAGCTGTGGCAACTGCGTCACGGCGAGTCCCATCGCGCGAGGCGCTGCCTTGGCGTGCTCCTGCTGCTGCTGTGCGGTGGCGGCAAGGAACAGCGGGAACTGCTGTGTCATCAACTGGTCACTGGAGCACGATCCGGCCAGCGGCGGCTGCACGATGCGTTGCTGAGACGACCAGAAAAAGTGGAAACAGTACTGAGGTACAGCTCACTGCACGCAGGGCGATCGCTGTGCGGTGTGCAGGATCAAGGAGCTTGAGGTGGCAGAATAGCAGCACGTTGGCGTCGTCTATGCTGGGCAGGTAAAACGTGCAATGAGCCTTGGCTCGAAGTCGCGAGAGCTTGACGTGGTCGACACGTGGACAGATGCGTCACCCTGCAGTAATGCAGCAGGGTTTGTCGCCGCGCTTTCATCACAGGAAGGTGCTGGAAGCAGGACCCTGCGGAGTCGTGCCGCAGTCAGCAGGCTGGAGATCAGGGAGCTGCCTGTCATCACCCGAGGACCATGCTGAAGGAACGTGTCAGCTGGTACAGCTTTACAGGACCACCGCCACCTCACTGCTCAACCGTGCTGACACCACCCAACAAGAAGCAAGCACAACCTCGTCGAAGCTTATATGCAGCTGCGAAATCAGCCTTCTGTGCGCCTCCGCGCCACACCCAGAAACTTGTTGAGCAGCAGCGGCGTCACACCCACAGGCACCAGCGCCTCCTGTATGGGATGTGTGAAAATCAGCTGAGAAACATGCGGTTCGAGGAACATGCGGTTCGAGGACTGGACAGGACGATGACAGCAAGTGCAGCAGACAGGCTAGGACGATCGATACATGCTCCCGTGCTATGCAGTGCACCTGCAGCCATGGCAGCTCCAGGTACTGCAGGTCGGACAGCGCCGTGACGCGCTGCTCCTGGAGGAAGTTGCGCACTGCGGCCGCAGCTGCAGCCCCCGCCGCGGTTGCAAACACCTCATCTACCAGCGCCACCACTGCACCGCACACAAGGACTGCTCGATGGGCTACCTCGGCATGATTGTCCATGATGAGCAAAGTCAGGTGTAAGCTGGGCTCACAGCGGTGGAGCCGGTGGAGACCACAAAAGGTGCAGAGCGCACCATCATCAGGCAGGACAGGCAGCGGTGCGTGCTGCATGGTGGGCACTGGCATCGCTGCAGCGCCAGCGCCGGGCTGCACAGTAGCGGCTGGCATGGCATGACAGGGCAACGCCCCAGAGTTGACTGCCGCCTCCATCGGGTGAGGGTGCTGCTGCATCTGAACCGGCACGCTGGTCTGGTGCTGAGCAGCCTGCGCAGCACAGATGTGCTGAGCCTCAGTATCCCTGAAACTCGTCAAGTGAAGCGCCAGCCTATCACCAACTACTGGCCGCACCGCGATGGGGACGGGCCCATCACATCGCATCAGTTGCGGAAGAATGCACGTAGAGGCCGATGCGAATGGTCACCTTGGGGTTGGCCAGCAGCTCGGGCGGCACCTGCAGCTGCTCCAGCTGGTGGCGGATGTCCTGCGGCAGCCGCTTCAGCGTCCGCCGGCTGGGCCGCTTCGCCTTGCCCTGCAAGCAGCCGCGGCCCATGCAGTAAACTTCCTGGACGAGGACCAGAGTGGCGGCACAAGTCGTTCCGCAACCTACATTCTGATTGAGCAGATGCATGCTGGATCAGAGAGGAGGCAGCACCTGCAGTTGCACGTCTGCTTGCTGCTGCTGCATGTACTGTGGCCCGATGGACGCCCCAAAAGTGGCGGACACGCTAATGGATCCACCCCAGCCTGCACGAAATCTGGAGGGTTGTGCATGCGGCGTGATGCACTGTCAGCACTCGCACTTTTTCCAGTGCTGGCAAGGCACAGACTGCGTGAGCCTGAGAGCTTCATGTTGGCAGGACGCAAATGGCACCTAGCTGCTGCAGCTGGTCGTGCCGAAGGCTGGTACGTTGCGCATAAGACTGGCGTGAGGTGTCGTCGTTCTCGATCCACTTGCCGGCACCAGGGCATCTGCAACGCACAGCAGCGTTCAATGCTGAGTTGGGCATGACACCATGTGGATGCATGCCATGTGTGGAGTAGGGATATCATACAATATCCATCACAGAGGGTGTAGCGGGCAGTAGGCATGAGAGCAGAGTGCAGCGCACTTGCAGGAGCAGATTTCGCAGCGGAACTTGAGCTGGCAGACGGAGAACTGCGCTTGGATGTCGGATAGGGACATAATGTCGACATTGTCCTTGCACTTGGGGCAGTTGCGGCACGGCGGCGTCTTCTCCCGGCACTGGCACTTCCGCAGGTGCAGCCTGTGCCGTCAATGTAGGGGTCACCATACAGCAAGCGGACGTAGGGACCAACAGCGCATGACTTGTGATCAGAATGCTGTCAGCTGCAGGCTGAGCTGCTGCTTATGATGCGCACCGCTCGCCGTCGTCGTCCATCTTGCTGGAGAGGCCGTCACGCACGGTGTAGGTGTGGCTGCAGTAGGGGCAGCCCTCCTCGGGCGCGGAGGCCCGCCTGCGCTTATTGGGTGCAGTCGGCGGCTGCCCCGAGCGCACCGCCGTCTCCCGCATCACGATGTCCACTGCTGCTGATGCCCTGCATCGCATTTGAGGGTCTGGTGAGGCACACAGCCCTGAGCAGTGCCGGCGGTTGTGGTGCAGAATGCAGCAGCAGGGCGCCTGCGGAAGCTTGCGACTGGCACCATTCAGCTGCGCTTCGGGACCCACTTGAAGTAGGCCTCGCGGCTGGCGCGCAGCTCGCTCTGCGCCTGCTTGAGCGCGATGACCTGGGCGCGCCACGCGGCCTGGTTCACCTGGCTGCGCTCGTCCTCGCGGTACCGCCGCCGCGCCTCGTGCCGCTCCCTGTCAACCTGCAGGACATGCAACTACTCCATGGTCACGCCTTTCTTCACTGCATGAGCCTGCGCTCTACGGGTGCATGGTCGTTGAGGTGGCAAAATTCTGCAGAGCATCAGCTTGCTGCAGGCGCCGATTATCGTGTCCAGCGTCACATACATATCTCTGCTGCGCTCTAGGGTCAGAGGTAACAGAGGTAACTGAAACCAGCGCTGCGGCTGCCACGCACATGCTTGAGGCGGCGCTGTGCCTCCTTGTGCCGCTTGCCCTCGTCCGCCAGCGTGCCCTGCAGCTTGGCCAGCCACTGCGCCAGCGCCGCGTCGCTCTGGGCCGACAGGAGCGGCGCCATCGCGGCCTCCGTCTCGGCCGCGATCATGCCCCGCGTGCGCTGCATGAGCTCGCCCTGCTGGCTGTGCGGCGTGTTGGCCTCGTCCGACGCTGCCGGCGAGGCCGGCTGCTGGCCCGGCCGGCGCGGCAGCGGCTTGAAGCCCTGCACTGCGCTGGGCTCCTCCCCGCCGCTGGTTGCATCGGCTGGAGGCTCGTCCCCATCGCACTCGGGAGGCGTGTTCAGCGGAGCTTCAACAGGTGCTTCCAGTTTGGCTGGCAGCGATGCTGGCTCCGCACGCGATGTCCGCTTCGTTACCGGCTGCACTGCCTGCTGCTGGTACTCCTGCTGCGCCTCCTCGGACAGTAAGTCAAGGTTCGACATGGCCTGCGACTGGCAGGCTGGGAGCCTGTCCCTGCACCGGCGCTTTCTACAAACCCAAATGATCAGGACAAGCTAACAGCGGGGTGTCAGCATGCCGACGCCCAGGCCGTGGCCAAGATGTGAGGATGCGGTGCACAAAACATGTCGGCACGCCGGCGTCAGGGGTGGTAGCGCTCCACAGCGCTCAGGACTGACACAACTGTGTGCTTGCAACGTTCTTGACAGGCAGCCGGCCTGTTGAGCTGCAACACTGTGTGGGGACGGGGGACCATTCTGGGGTCGCCGAGCGAGCACTCCCGGATGCAGGTAAGGAAGCTGGACGCACCTTATGTTGAAAGTAAACCCTGCTCAGTGACAGCTGCGAAACAGGGTTGAGCACTTGAGCTGTTCAGCCAAGAAGTACGCGGCAGGTTCACCTGTGCAGGCTGTGCTGTCGTCTGAACGCTGAAGGTTGCTTGTTGGCTGCATGACCACCTGTGATCGTTTTTCCCTCTAGGTCGGCGCATCTGCGGTCAACTGCTCGTTGGTGATACCATGCACGACACCAGCGACACGACGGACAGGCCAGCCCTCGCGGACGTGGCCAACCGCTCCTTCTATGAGGGCATCAAGTTCTCGTGGCCGAACAAGGTACGCGGTGGTGCAGCTGCCCGCGTGCATGGTGTCCGTCTATTTGCCTCGCATGATTCGGCATGTATCCCTGATGTGTCCTGGCATATATGGGTTGCTCAGCGCTATCGTTCGTTGAGATAAGCAAGATACGCCGATCGTGCCACGGCCCACAATGCCGTGTATGTCGTGTGGGACGGTAACACAACACATGTTCACATGACCTGAACATGCATGCAGGCCTATGCAGCCACAGGCAAAACTGCCGCGACAGTCAGGCAAAGCAGCAGTGGCGGTCGCAGAGCAGCTCCAGCAGCACTGCCGTCGGCAGTTGATCCTGCAGCGTCACTGAAGCGTGCGGGCGGCACATCACTTGCAGCCCGGCAACCACCTGCACGGCCACCTCAGCTGCCGCGCACACCAGCGCCCGCATTATCGAAGCAGCCAGCAGCCAAGCCGACTGCTGCAACGCATGGCATGACGCCTCCACCGCCACCACCGGGCAGCCCGCCAATCTCCCTCCTCGATGACAGTCCAGCACCCGTGCCGCTGCAGCCCAGGGCGGCTGCACCCACAGTGGGCGATACCAAACGCATTTTTGTAGCAAGAGCCGCCTCACAGCCATCGGACGTGTCACAAGTGCGCCCGAAGCAGGCGAGCGGCGCAGCCACGAGAGGACCTGCATGCGGCACTGTCGGTCAGCGGCCAACGGCACAAGCACCTGCAGGCAGCGGCAGCGGCAGCAGCAGCACTGCCACCAAAGACATCCTGAAAAGGGCGGCCCAGTTGCCGCTGCCCAAGCCCGCATGCCGGGCGACAGCAGCTGCGCCAGTCGCAGCGACCACAGCCCAGCTCCACAAGCAGGAACACTCCACAAAACCAGTCGGCACGGCAGCCGCCGCATGCACTCCCCCCGGGCCACCAGCAGCACAGCGTGTGGCAGGCAAGCAGCCCCGGGGAAAGCCGCATGCACCAGCGGGCACGGCGACCGAGGAAGGCGAGCTGCTGCTGTCACCGACGTCCGTTGCACTGGCGCGGCTCTCCATCAGCCCGGGACTCAAGGCGGTCCAGCGGCAGGTTACAGCGCCGCAACCACCTCTGGCTCCACCAAGCACCTCCTGTGCTGACGGCTTCCACCGCAGCAGGAGCAGCACGCCAGAGGCGGTGGGCCAGCTCAGCAGCAGCGGCAGCAGCGGCCTCTGTGATCGGAGCAGGCTCAAGCCGTTCGCATGGCCAGCCCAACAGTACAGTCATGGTGGTTATGCCTACCCGGCGCCAGCTGCAGCCCCGCCACCATGGCTGCAGCCTGCGGCGGTGTCGCCGCCCACATTCCTCCAGAACATGCAGAACTTCCTGCCACCAGTCGGCGGCTGGGGTCCCCCCATCCAGCAGCCGATTCCGCCGCCGATACCGCCGCCCCGTCCGCCGCCGAGGCCGCTTGACGCCTGGCTGCAGCCCGGGTACCCCTTTGCACATGCGCACGCACCTGCAGCCGTGCTGGGGCGCCCCTGGCTGCACCAGGCACAACCTCAGCACCCCCAGCCCCAGCACCGTCTGGCTCCGCAGCGCAGCTGCAGCACAAGTCCAGCGGGCAGCACCCACAGCAGCCCCGGGTGTAACCCGCTGCAGCATGGCGGGGTCCACCAAACCGGGCGGCGGTTGCAGGCGCTGCCAAAGCACCAGCAGCAGCTGCATGCACCCGCCTCCGCTGGGGTGCAGCTGTCCAAGGGCCAACGTGCTCGGCGGAAGAAGCAGCTCAGGAAGGCGGAAGCCATGGCCAAGGCCCATGCTACAGGTAGGCATGCAGCTGCTGGGCAGCCGCAGCAGAAGAAGCAACAGCAGCAGCAGAAGCAGGCGACTGCAAGCTTGGGGAAGCTGTCCTTCCCACTGTCACCAGCAGCATGCGTGCAAGCAGCCAGGGCATCCTCGAAGCAAGCTGTCGAGCAGATTGCAGCCGGGATTCAAAGGCTGGGCATCAGCAAGCAGGGTGGCATTAACAGCAGTACCTTGCAGCCGGCCAACAAGCCGGCGGGCGACTGCCGACAGCGGGGCGCATCCCCTCCAGCGTGTGTGCAGCTGCCGCAGGTTGCACACAGAGAAGGTGCGCCCATCATCGTGGTTTTGTAGACATATGGTCCAGGCTTGCTGCACATGCGCAATGCTTTTGCGAACATATACTTAGATCCGCTGTCAGACGCTTCAGTATCCCACTCACCGAGCTGTCACCAGCTGCAGGCGGGGGCGAGTTCCTGACGCTTAAGGAGTACAAGCTGATGGTGGAGGCAGGGCAGCTGGCACCCTACAAGGGCAGCCTGCCGTCTGCTGACGCCAAGTACGCCGCCGGCTGGGCCATGAAGAGGTGCACCTGCTCGATGACCCATGCAGTCCTCAGTGATGGGTATATGTTGCCACAACTGCACACTCATACCGGTGGCTCATGTGCCCAGTATGTGTACACCCAGGAAGACGCATGTCTGGGCGAAGCCAGCCAAAAGGTAGCTCTCCCTGGCAGCGTCCTCGTGTTCTCCTCTCTATAACCACTCGAGATTGTGCGCACGCAATCTTGCACACCTTATCGCTCAGCTTTGGGAGCAAATGCCTCTCTACTGCGCTGCAGCGAGACAGGGCGCAGTCTGTTGGCGGTGGACACCAATGTGCTCATGGAGCGGAGCGGCCGAACAGCACTGGCAGCCTGGCTGGCGCACAGCGATGGCGCCTCCGCGCTGCTCATTCCCCACGTGCGACAGCCGCAGCGCTATGCTGTGGTTACCTGGCGGTTACTTGTCAGCAGTCAAAGAGGTGCAAGCGGGACCTATACGATAAACAGCTGCGTGTTGCGCCCTGCAGGTGGTGCTGCAGGAGCTCGACGGCCTGAAGAAGGGCATGTCCGACCGGGCGTGCGCCTCGCGCGAGGCCTCGCGCTTCCTGGAGGACCTGGCCGTCCGCGACCGCCAGGCGCTGCGCTTTGCCAGGTTGGCACCGACCTCAAGCCTGATGATTGATACCCATGTTACATCCGACTTTCATCATACATACCCGAAGAAAGCTCACAGTCGACCCCTCTATCGGGCAGATCGCCGTTATTTGGTGTGCTATGTGCTGAGTGCACCGCTGCGGCAGGACACATTGGGACACGCTGCGGGAGTCGGGACAGCCAGGTGGTAGCACACGCATGCGCATCACACCCTGACCGTGCTGCTTGTCATCTTGCTGCAGCCGGGAGGAGGAGCGGGTTCCCCAGAGCAGCACGGCAAAGCCGGGCCACCGCCCCGGGGATGTGCGCATCATGGACTGCGTGCGCTTCTTCCAGCTGGGCGGCGCGAGCGTCACGCTGCTGACGGTGAGTCGCAGGGCGCCTCCTGGCCTACATGCAGCCGATGGTAGCACGGCCAGTGCTGCCTGACTGCCCTGGTGTGGGCATGCTGTCGTGCCTTGCTGGCAATTCCTCTGCTGTGCTCGACGTACGTATCGCCTGTGCAGGATGACCGCAACCTGGCGCTGGCAGCAGACTCAGAGGTGCTCAACATATGGACGACACGAAAGCTGCTGCAGAAGTCAGCACAGCAATAGGCACATCATGTGTGTGTCAAAGGCGGGTGAGGGCCCCAACCGAGAAGAGCCGGCATTGGCAAACAGCAATGCTGCATGTACTGTATGATGCCCTCTTAGGTTTACATCTCAGAAACCGTCATCATGAGCAATGTGACGCTGCTGAAACCAGTTGGTAAATCTTCCGAATGCACATCAAGGTCACTCATGATGAAAGATAGAATGCCAACTCTGCTCACGACCAGGCCTGTGCAAGATCAACATTGACCAACGGGCTGCTGCTGGCGGGATTGGCAGTTATATTTGTGATCATCAGGCTGCTACGGCCATTTGTGATAATCAGGCTGCTACTGCCACGCGTTTGTCCACTGACTCCTTCACATGCCGTCTCGCCCAGAGGTCGGAGTTCACGATGTCCTATGATAGCAGCCGAACGCATGTAACACAGTCAGTCACCGCACTTTGCAGTCTAGAGGAGACCGCATGTTGCAACCATTCTACTGAACTCAGCCTTGTCACATGCCCGTGTCAGCTGAGCGACACAGGCAGTGCTAGTACAATCTGCCCTCTGCCACAAGCCTGCGAATGGCCCATGTACAAAATGTATGACATGCAGCCGGGGCGCACCTGCAGGGAGGGCTGCTGCATGAGGTCTGCCTTGTGCGTCTCGCAGGTGTCCTCCACCACCTTCACGATGTCCAGGTAGCCGATCTTCTCGTCCAGGAACATCTCCACGGCCTGCATTCAGGAGGCAGCTGGTTGTACTGACCGCTGTACTCCCAGCCTGAGCGCAGGCGCACCTGGCAGGCACACTGGATGCAGGTGCTGCGATGGCATTATGGACACAAATATTTGGACAGCACATGCCGGGCAACGCGCCGTGTTGCGTGACCCACCTGCTCGTTGGCTGCAGATAAAACGCCCGTCATCGTGCCGCCGGTGCGGCCTGCTGCGTACGCCAGGTCCATGGCAGGATACTTGGCGTTGTCTGGGTGCCTGGGGAGTCAAGACGGAGGCGACGCTGTGTTGGATTGCGCACAGGACAGCAGCACGACGCTACGTCAGATGGAGTGTTCCCCTCACTCGATGACTGCAATCAGGTCGCGAACAGGTAGCAGCCAGACATCGGCATGACCAGCGAGCTCGCCTGAATGTGAGGTCGCCCATCTTGACAAAGTCCAGGCGCTTCCACGTCTGCTCGGAGCACGGCACCCGCTGGGGCCACGACATGGTGTACAGGATCGGCAGCCGCATGTCCGGCCACCCGAGCTGCATCACAGCGGAGTGCAGTGTGTCACTGTGCCAGGCAACGAGATGCCATACATGGATCACCCACACTGCATGCATGACCACAGCCGGCAGCTTCTTACAGCAGGTGCCTCAACAATGCAGCTTGCTAAAGCACATGCAGAATGCAGGGGCTCTCACACACCTGCGCCAGGACGGACGAGTCCTGTGTCTCCACCATGGAGTGGATGATGCTCTGCGGATGAATCACGATCTCGATATTGTCGTATGACGCGCCGTACAGGTAGTGCGCCTCAATCACCTGCACCAACAGAGGAGGGAGCTGAGCAGTGCTGCTGCCACTTGGTGTCAACTGGTAACAGTAGGCGACGCACTGATATCTCTGCGCTGACAACTGCATGGTGGCGGCTTCCACCCGAGCCAGAGTCACACCTCCAGCCCCTTGTTCATGAGCGTGGCGCTGTCCACGGTGATCTTGCGGCCCATGGACCAGTTGGGGTGCTTCAGCGCGTCGGCCACCTTCACGGTCTTCAGCTTCTCCACCGGCCAGTCGCGGAAAGCGCCGCCGCTGGCGGTCAGTATGATGCGCCGCATGCCGCCCTCTGGCAGACCCTGTGTACGTCAGCAAATGACAACAACTCGACAAGCACAAACGGAAAAAGCACATGGTCCATGCGCACAACCGAGCTTTGTAGGCGTGCAATATTGCAGGAGCATCGTTGTGCAGCGTCCTGTCCAGCCCTGGCGCCTTGGTCATGACCTACACGGTCCTCCCACAACGTGCAGTTCCGTGAGACTGCACCTGTATGCACTGGAAGATGGCGCTGTGCTCCGAGTCTGCTGGCAGGATGTTGACGCCATACTTGGCAGCAAGCGGCAGCACGTAGGGACCCCCGGCAATGAGCGTCTCCTTGTTCGCCAGGCAGATGTCCTTGCCCTGCTCGATGGCTGCAACTGTCGGCTGCAGGCCCGCGCAGCCCACGATGCCTGGAATGCACATATGGTGCACTGTTTGGTCTTCAGCCCAGCCACCTACAAAGCTGCATGCCGCAGCGTCGGCATGTGCGGCCAGGCCACTCCTATGAGCAGCAATGCAGTGAAACCTGCTGCAGACGTCCTTCAGCAGCCGCTGAGTTCTCATGATCAAGGCCCACCAGTCACGACGGCGTCTGCGTCGGGGTGCACAGCACACTCCACCGCTCCCGCATCGCCGACCACAATCTCCGGCATGGCCTCGCCCTTCAGCCGATCCCGCAGCTCGTCTGCCTTGCTGCCGTCCCGCAGCGCCACCAGCTTCGGCTTGAACTGCCGGACCTGCAGGGCGGAATGTATGCTGTTGGATAATGCGCATCATATCAATGCAGCAGCAAGTGGGCGTCCCATTGCTTGTCAGGATGCAGGTGCATGCTGACAACCGGCCGCAGGGATGCGGCGCGCACACCTGCTCCGCCAGCAGCTCGACGTTGGAGCCAGCCGCAAGCGCCACGATTTCAAAGCGGTCAGGATGCTCTGCCACGATGTCCAGTGTCTGTGTGCCGATGCTGCCGGTGCTGCCCAGTAGCGAAAAGCGCTGCAGCCAGAGTGCACACCGGATGTAACGGGCTGGAACCGGTACGTAAGTGGAAGCAAATGTATTGATTACAGTGTCACGAGCTCGCTGGGTGCATCGGAGTCAAGCAAGGTCAAGGCAAGCATGCACCTTAGGCCCAGATCGCTTCTCTGCCTCAGGCGGGGCGACAGCGCGACCTGGCCACGCAGGGGGAGGCCCTTGGTGGCCATTGCTTCCATTGCTGCTTTCTGCATGCACCAGCATGTGCCGTTGCTGGCGGCTGCTGTGCGCACGCTGGTGTCGGAGCTGGCATCTCTCACCCGTGAGACCCTGCACAGATCTGCCAGAAGTGGAGCACACTGGCTGTGGGCCTAGCTGCCCTTGCAGCATGCTCTGGAGATGAGCCATGTTTGCAAACTGCCTGCTACAGCGTGCTGAGCATGTTCTGATCGCATGCTTGCTAGATAAGCCTAGCAGAGGGCTAATCCTAATTGTCCTTGCCGCCGACCCAATAACTTCCAATAGTTGTTCGACTCAGCTGACCGCAAACTGATGGGTTGGCTTCTGCGAAGTCTCTCGTCGCTTTTTGGGCGCACACCGTGGTATAGGGTGCCTCAACTGGCTTAGTGTGGCTTTACTTGCACTTCGCCCGCTGTTTGACAAGCGCATGCTCACCGTCACTTGCAAAGATGTCTGCCCTTGCGCTGCATGTGTTTGCTGCTGACCCAAGCGTCCTGCTGCAGCACAACTCAACGGTTCTCTGTTGGGTACAGCTTCTTGCGCATCTCAGCTGCTTTCTGGTTGGCACGCCGATCTGCGATCCGCAAAAGCTGTGAATGTCCACGCACCTGAGACATGGGTATGCATTAGCATGCAATCCAGCGCTATAACATCGCATGGGCCGGCTTGATTTCGATCTTGCTTCTATGCAAATTACTGACCTGCCACCAGGAAAGCGCCAGCCACGAGCAGGCCTGCAATGTCAACGGCAGCTTGTGCATCTCTCATTGTGCATCTTTCAATCAGATTGTTGTGCAAAACCATACATTGTACTGTGCTTCCTACATGCATAGATGCAGCTCTTTGGACTCACCCGCCGTCAGCCAGTATGTCCACGGGTCGTTGCTGCTTGGCAGACACACCATCATGGATGTAGCAGACTTGGCAGTGCTACCACTAGCCTGGCAATATGGCAACAGAGCGCAGGTGTGGGCCGCGCCCCTTGGGTTGCACAGAAGTAGCTGCAGGATGCCATAATACCATAGATGTGCAGCAGACCTGTACGATGCTGCCATTCTGTCTACAAAGTTCTTCTTGTCTGCAGACGGCCCTGCAGTGTTGGGCTTGCTGCTGGCGGTGGCCATGCTTCGGCACTGGGTCAGCTGAGAGCAGAGCCCCTTGCCTGCCATGACTCTGGTCGCCATGCTGTGCTGGAGCTGATTCTTCACCGACTGACCAGTATGCTCTGCCACATTGTGGGATACGGTGAGCAAAGAGATTGTGTTTGTGAACATATCCTTGTCAGATGGCACGTGGGCTGCCTGTGATACACATGCACGTATTGACTGGACGTCGACGACTTTCGGTGATGTTTCGCTGCCTCCAGAAACATATGTGTGCTGAACTTGGTCCTTGTGCAGCGGCGTGGTGTGTTTACTAGGCAGAATGGGACGGCACATACAAGCTGATAGATACACACGGTGGAACACTCTACTGCGTATTGAGCAACACGTCCCAGTTTGACGATAGATGCGAGCTGAGTTCACTGAGTGTTGCATTGTGAGACCTGCTCTGTTGTCTTGAGAAGCTATGAAGCTATTGAACATGGCCTGGCTTGACATCGGGCGTCGACAGGCTGCCTGACAGCGCTGCTCTCAGCCGGTCGCGCTCGTCTTCATTGAACCCAATGATGTCTAAATAGTGTTCCATGCCGCCATATGCGACACTGCGCGACAGCAGCGTACCACATCAGGGACCATGCAACGCCATCCGTAGCTGGAAGCAGAACAGTACGCATGCGACAAACAACAGTAAGACAACTCCCTCAGCCAACACAAGAAGGACTGGGATGGCAAAAACTGCTCACTCAATGTATTCCAGGCTGCGTGCCATGGCCTCCCGGGGCGCGCGGCTGAAGGCGGCCACATCCAGGTCCTTGAGCGCCTTGTCGTGCTCCAGGCCGCCCAGCGCGACTTGCACACCCACCGCCCCGTCAGACCTGCGCACGTGCACGGGCCGCACTTCGGTCTGCTGCATGTGCAGCCGGTGCTCAAGCAGCCGGTTTAGACTTCGCCATGACAAATACAGCAATAACGCCCGGTCTTTCACATGTCTTACCCAAGTGTGCTGAGGCGCCGCATGAACATGCTTGGCATGTACACAAGGACACGTGCAAGCAGTGCACCTGTTGTAGTCAGAGATGATCTCGTCGTTGGTGGCGCCGCAAGCGGCCAGCACCAGCGCCGCCATGAGGCCGGTGCGGTCCTTGCCAATCTTGCAGAAGAAAAGCGTCGACTCACCGCGCTCCGCCGCCGCCCTGATGATCTGCGGCGGAGGAAACAGCCCATCAAGCAGAAGCCACACGGAGGATGCAGCAGTGCTGCAGCTGCTGTGCAAGGACGTGTTGTGGTTGCTGTTCCATATTCCATGTGTGTTGCGCTGGCTCACCTTCAGGCCCTGGCAAAGCTCCCTCATAGCAGAGTCCAGTAAGATCTCGTACAACTGTGGCAGACCACCTGCATTAACTTCCCTGTACCATGCAAGATCATGATCAGGAGCATCCCACAAGCTTTCTGGACCCGAGCATGACAACTGATGATCCAGGCCATTCATGCACTGTGCTACAGCTGCCAACTCACTTGAGCACCAGGCTCTTGGCCCTGTCCAAGTTGATGAGCGACCAGAACAATGCAGATGCGCCCGTCAACCGGGGGATTCTTGTCAGCAGTGACCGGTAGTAGCGGTTCCTGTGGCAGCAGACAAAGTCGGGTGTAACATCAGACACCACACCACCCGACCCTGCGACCGTAACGAAGGCACATCACATCCATGCCATGAGAGGCTACTGGCGAAGACATCATCAGCACTGGCACGCCAGCACTCACTTCTCAAGCAGCGCAACGTGGTGCACAGTCAGCGACGGGCGCTCGGGGGGCGAGGGCTCATCCAGTGAGTCAGCCCCATCATCCACCCCCGGCGCCGCACCATTGCCCGTGCGGCCGCTGCCGTTGCTGCGGCTGCCGCCGCTGCTGCCGTTGCTGCGCTGCCCACGTTCCCGTGGGTCAGCCGCAGAGTCGTCAACGTGCCGGAATGTCTCCCGCTGCAGCCAGCCACAACTGTCGATCACTTGTGTCCACAGTGCCCCTAGCGATGGCCAAAGTCCGGCATCCATGCAATTCGTCAAGATAGATAGCAGAAATGCCGAGGTCCTACACTGACCAATACCATTGCAGCTGCGTACACACCTGGGTGGTGTGGCCTGCAGTCACAGAATTGATGATCTCGGCGTCCTTGAGCAGCAGGCACTCCTTATCCTCTCTTCTCTCAACCTCCGACCGCAGGTCGACCTGCACCAGATCCGCAACCATTTCTACTTGTGTGTTCTGTCCGGACATTACAAGGCAACAAAGCCGATCCAGGTGCTCTGCGAGGCTGTGACCGCAGCAGAACAGACCTACCAGCTGCCGGATCCTCAACTGGTCGCGCAGGATCTCGATGTCCGCTGCTGTAGCGGCATTGGGACACGCCGAGCGGAACAGCAGCCCCGGCCGGATGTTTGCACACGCCTCCGCCAAGTCACGCGCGTTGTTCACTTGCTCAAGCCTGTGCAGCTGCTGACCGGTCTCCACCTTCCTTGGCATGACTGCACACACAAGACTTCCAGGTGTCTGCCAAGAATGCGACACACAGATTGCTCGCTGTGCTGACCCAAGCTGACATAGCAATCTCGTGCTGATACAACATTTGGTTAGCCTTCCTGCAGATCACCTGCCAATCAGCCATGCGCTCACCTGCCTGTCCTGCCTGCGCTGTTGTGCAGTGCTGCCGCAGAGCCGGTACAGAAGCACGCACACCAAACAACGCGGCCAGGGGCTCGACGCAGCTGTAAGCTACGCCCATTCGTTGCATTCGGGAGTCCAAGCACCGGCGGCCCCTTGCAGTGCTGCCCCAGGCCGCAGGCGCTCTGTAGGTCTGCCGCGCTGTGGTGGCAACGTGAGCGGAGCGGCGCCGCACGGGTCCGGCAGCCTGAGAGCTTGGACTGGCTGGCAGAAGGGTCGTGGACATCAATGATGGAGGGTGCCGTGCACAGGGGATGCTTCGAGGCTGTTCCTCGACTTCGCTGCCACCGGATGTGAATGCGATTGTCTGAGGGTGATCAGATTGTTGCTGCAGCTGAGAACACAGTCTTCGAGACAACACGCATGCAGATGTTATCCGACATGGCAGGGTTGTGGTATGGATGCTGTCCTCGGCAGGCGCTGCACCTTCCCCGCAACTCGCGCCAGTAGAAACCCTGTTCGATGCTAATCTCTGACACCCCAGGTCCTATTGCCCACGTTAGCGAGAGTAGGCCCAGCACAGCCTGAGCAATGCAAAGTCTACTGGCAATCCGGCATCGCACCAAAGCAGACTGCGACGCACAGACAGTACCGAAGGGTCATCGCTCGCTGAGTGCTTCAGCCGCAGCCTTGCCATTGTCAGGCTGCTCGAAGGTCTCTAGACGGGATTGGCACTTCGCAAGGAACTTTGCATTTTGTCTTGCTGCTGCCTGGAAGGTGATCAAACTTTGTACCTTTGATCGAGGACGTCTATGGTGCAAGACTCGTGACGCACCTGGCGGGGGTGGCAATGCCCGCCATGCCGGGTGTGCCATCAGAGCCGGCTGCGGCACCCACAAACACCAAGTCGGCAGCGATGGACGAGTTCATGCTGCCGACGGAGGAGGACCTGTTGTACGAGGAGGAGCTCCTGCGCAACCCCTACTCGCTGAAGATGTGGACCCGGTACATCGATGCACGGGAGGGTGTGGCAGAGCGCCGGCGGCATGTGCTGTTTGAGCGAGCTCTGAAGGCGCTGCCTGGCAGCTACAAGGTGCGTCCATCGTGGATCTACTCATTTGCACACTCGCGGAGAGTTGATAGATATCTGTCATGATTCTGGCTTGCAAGCACCTGCAGCGCGCAGTGCACATGCATTGGCACAGCAGCACTGACCTCGTGCCTGCTGCAACGCTGCGCAGCTGTGGAACAAGTACCTGGGCGAGCGGCGACTGGCGTGCCGGGGATTGAAAGTCACAGACCCAGCACTTGAGCGGCTGTGCGACACCTATGAGCGTGCCCTGGTGAGCAACATTGAGCACAGCAGCAACAGGGCCTCTGTGTTTGCAAGCAACCCGTGGTGCACCGCGTAGTGTCTGCATTGCGTTCAGGATGACATGGCAGGCATCGGCTGGGGGCATGAAGCTGCACAGTCGGCTGGCCAGGCAACCGACGCCTTTCACACTGCGCAGGTCACGATGCACAAGATGCCACGCATCTGGACACAGTACCTGGAGCTGCTTGGCCAGCGGCGGGCAGTGACACGTGCACGGCGCACCTTTGACCGCGCGCTGCAGGCGCTGCCCATTACCCAGCATGACCGGGTCTGGGTGCTGTACCTGGTGAGCGGCATGCATCGGCGCCTGGCTTTTCATTGCAGAGCGCACCGTCAAGGCGCTGAGCTGCATCACTTCTGTCAGCCGGGGTGTCAAACCCTTGTCCCTCTCAGGGTTGACGTGCAATTCGGGGGTTGCAGAAATTCGTCATGCGCTCTGGCATTCCTGTGGAGACGGCGACGCGGGTGTACCGCCGGTACCTGAAGCTGGAGCCCACCCATGTTGAGGAGTACATCGCCTACCTGAAAAAGCAGGTAGGGATGCAGTACGAAAGCCGGCTCATAGGTGTTTCGCAGCTTTGTTTCCGATGAGGAGGTGCGGGAACAACATCAGAAACAGCAGAAAGACGCATCCGGCACCGGTCCACAGCCGATTGCCAAGCACGCGGTCGGCTGGGCATGAACAGGAGCAATGGGGCGAGGCAGCCAGCCGGCTGGCGGAGGTGGTCAACGACGAAGTGTTCCGCAGCCTGGAGGGCAAGTCGAAACACGCGCTGTGGCTGGAGCTGGCCGACATCTGCACCCGCCACCCGCTGGAGGTCGCGCACCTCAATGTGGAGGCCATCCTGCGCGCCGGCATCCGCAAGTTCACCGACGAGGTGGGTAACAGCTGGTGTGGCCACAGCACACGCCGGCCGGCAGTCGGCCACGCTGCTGGCGGCAGGCGACATGCGGCCATAGCAGCATGGGCGCCTTTCCACTGCCGCAGGATGTAACTGTCGTGCAGAGGCCTGCGCAGAGCTCGAGGCTTATGACGCTCGGCTGCAGGTTGGGCGGCTGTGGACCAGTCTGGCGGACTTCTTCATCCGGCAGGCGCTGTTCGAGAAGGCGCGGGACGTGTATGAGGAGGGGCTGACCACTGTGAGTCGCTGCTGTCCCCCTCGAGTGCCTGGCGCTAGCTGCGCATTGTATTGCCGCCTGCAAGCACGTCTGTTGTGATGCTGGTCAACTAGCATGGGCGTGGGCATGCTCGACGGATCCGTCCGTGCCTCCACGAACAGGTGGTGACCGTTCGCGACTTCTCGCTGATCTTTGATGCGCTCACGACCTTTGAGGAGGCTCTCCTGGCAGCGCGCATGGGCGCAGACGAACAGGTCCATACCTAGCCTTTTGTATCGATTAGCTGCCAAGAAGTATCACCTGTCTTCGTTTCATATCTCAACATGAACTGCCATATCGTCAAGACAATTGATGATGTCGACTTTGGCCGTGCAGGCCCCTGATCCGGATGCGGCCGAGGACGGCACTGACTTCATGCTCCACGACCCGGGCAGCGACATCGACTTGCGGTGAGTGCATGAGCCTCCCACTCCATAGTGCTGCCATCCCCTGGATGCCATGTTTCCCGGCTGGTGGGCTAAGCCCCAGTGCTATTGCTTGAAGCACATGACCGAACAGGCTCGGCACCATGGGCGTCCATGTTGACCCCACACTGGCCCTGCCCTCATGGAGCTGTCCCTGCAGTTCACAGTCACCTCTCACCGCATCTTCGAGTGCCTGGATGCAGGCTGGCGCGGCTGGAGCACCTGATGACGCGGCGCCCGGAGCTGCTCTCGAGCGTGATGCTGCGGCAGAACCCGCACAACGTGCACGAGTGGCACAAGCGGGCGCGGCTGTTCGCCGGCCAGCCGCACAAGCAGATCCTGACGTACACCGAGGCCGTCAAGACGGTGGACCCCGAGAAGGTGCCTCCATGCAGCCACACGACGTCCACCGTTGTACCAGATTCAGGACAATGCAGTGTGAATGGTGCTGCATGACGATCGCCCCTGCTCGGCCTGAGCGGCGAGCTCATCATTGTGTGGTCTGATGTGCAGGCCATCGGCAAGCCGCACACGCTGTGGTGCGCCTTTGCCAAGTTCTACGACCGCCACGGGGACCTCGCCAACGCCCGCATCATCTTCGAGAAGGCTACCGAGGTGCCGCAGCAGCAGATGCCATCTGCCAACAAGATGTCGCAACACCCCACGGCCGGCCACAAGCACGCATGCCGTCAGTGTCAACTGGTGTGTCAGCCGGCGGCTGGCGCGAGGCCCCACAGCCGCCCGGCCTCGGCGGCGCACCGACCCGACGGGCCTGGTGCACGTGCGCAGGCGAGCTTCAAGTACGTGGACGACCTGGCGTCGGTGTGGTGCGAAGCGGCGGAGCTGGAGCTGGGCCACAAGAACTTCCGGCGCGCGCTGGAGCTGATGCGGCGGGCGACCACGCCGCCCGCCCGCGCCGCCGCCCGCCGCTCGCAGGCCGAGATGGAGGGCCCCGTGCAGGTGGGCCCAGCCTGTCTGCAGCGCGGGCATGCCCCCTCCCTCGCACCCCCCCCTGCAGCCGGCTGGTGCTTGTCCGCGTGTGGCAATGCGCGACGTGCTCATTGCATTAGCGCACGGCAGATCTGCACTGTTGCCTCTTGGTGTGCAGCTGCTGCTGCTTACGATCGTAGGTGGACTGTTGCACGGCTGTGTCTGCCACCCTGGCACTGCTTGCTGCACAGCAGCAGCACGAGACAGTGCGTGGCGTCCGCTCATGGCGTCCTGCAGAATCATCATGGCAGCTGAGATAGTGGGTTACAGAACACCGACGGTACTGCTGGCGTGTTGCTTGCCGCATCCGCACGCCGCAACTCGTGCCACCCGCGCCGTGCCGCAGGGCCGCCTCTACCGCAGCCTGAAGCTGTGGAGCTTCTACTGCGACCTGGAGGAGTCGCTGGGCACGCTGGAGAGCGCGCGCGCGGTGTACGACCAGATCCTGGACCTGCGCATCGCCACCCCCCAGATCGTGCTCAACTACGCGCTGTTCCTGGAGGTGGGGGGCTGCAGCGTGGATCGGACACCACGGCGGAGATATTGCCTGCATTGCCCGATCACTGCAGGCTGCTTGATGGTCCGGCTTGCAGCATGTCATGACTGGGTAGCAAGCAGCATGCCAGCACGGCTGTTTCAGTTTCCTGTGTTCATGCAGTGTTGTGCAGCGCATCCTGCGAGCTGCCGTGAAGCTCGATGTTGTGCAACCCTGCCGCAGGAGAGCAAGCACTTCGAGGACGCGTTCCAGGCGTACGAGCGGGGGGTGGCGCTGTTCAGGTACCCGCACTCCAAGGACATCTGGGCCGCCTACCTGGCCAAGTTCGTGGCGCGCTACGGCGGACGCAAGCTGGAGCGCGCCCGCGACCTGTTCCGGCACGCGCTGCGGGAGGTGCTGCGCTCTCCGACTGTTGAACTTGCAAGCGCAAAGCTGTCTGCCCGAGCCTGGCCGTGTGCAATGATATTTGTGATGCTTCACTGTGTGTGCATGCCAGACACGCCCCAAAGCGGTCTGCAGCCACCGCCCTTTTGCAATTCAATGCGTCACAATGGAACATATAGCATGCGAGCTGTGGCCGACCCCTGTCTCTGTGTCTTGCCTGCAGACGCCGCCGGAGGCGTCGGGCCCCATCTTCCTGCAGTACGCGGCCCTGGAGGAGGAGCACGGCCTCGCGCGCGCCGCTATGGCGGTGTACGACCAGGTGCGTGCTCGCGCCAGGATGCAGGCGTTTGGCGAACCCCGCGCAAGACAGGCTGCTTGCCTGCGTGTGTCGACCGTTCATAGAGGCATGCTTCCGCAGTTGCAACTCTTGTAGTGATTGTTTTGAATTTCATCTTAGGCGGTGCGCACGGTGCCTGTCGGCGAGCGGCTGCCCATCTACGACGTGTACCTCAAGCGCGCCTCCGACTTCTTCGGCATCGGCAAGGTGTGCGGCAGCTGTTATGATTGCATCAAGAAAAGGCGTGAACCTTGGACCTTTGGAGCACCGGCGCAGCAGCTGTCGAGAACCCTGCTGTGCTGACTGCACAAGCCGCCCATGTGCCCGCTGGCTGTTCCACGTCGAGGGCTTGCGTGCATGCTGCAGTCCATCTGTCAAATCTTGGCTGTACCAACAACCCTGGATGTGCACATATTTGCAGGTGCGCGAGATTTACGAGATGGCGGTGGAGGCGGAGCCGCCATACAGCCTGTCGGACGGCGATTGCAAGACGATGTGCGTCCGCTATGCCCAGCTGGAGACCCGGGTGTGTCACGACACCTGTCGGCTGCCCCCCTGCAGTATCGGAGTCTGCGCTGTTCTCCTGCAGCCTATACAATAAGCAGCAAGTCGGTGCCGTGGCTGCATCCAGTCCATGACACCATCATTGCTGCATGGAGAACCTAGATGATTTGAACACACCGTTTGCAGGTTGGTGAGGTGGATAGGGCGCGTGCAATCTATGTGCACGCCAGCAGCCTGTCAGACCCGCGCAACGACCCCGGCTTCTGGAAGGACTGGAACGACTTCGAGGTGTGGCGGCAGTCCCCCATTGACCTCCTCTGTCGTGTGCAGTGTGCCATACTGCTCATCTGCTGTTGCAAAGTGATGACGTCCGGCAATGGCAAGCGCTGTGCAGATGCGTTTCAATCTTGGGAAGGCAGCTCTGCATACTCTTGAGGGTCATGTTGCCTCCCCTGTACCTGCAGGTCAGCTACGGCAACGAGGACACCTTCAGGGAGATGCTGCGCATCAAGCGGTCAGTTGCTGCGTCCTTCAGCCAGCTGCACTTCAACACTGCCATCATCGACTCTGCGCCAGGCACTTCAGGTGCAATGCTGGAGCAAGGCACTGACCGTTCAGCTCTAGTGCTCTCATGCCAGCCTTGTGTGAAACCACTGTGTACTGGCGCTGTGTAGCTCTCACTTCACTCGTCTGATTGGCGTTGCTTGCTCCAGCAGAAAGAGGACTCGACAGGGCATCGACTGTCAAGTATCCTGTCGTGGAGCTGTCCTGTCTGCAAAGCGCAGGGACAGTGGAGGCAGGCATTGGGAAGCGGAAACGCGATGACATGGCTGACCTCGAGGCGCAGCTCCCAGAGGTACGCCTGCTTGGCATGTACTTGTGCAGGCTTGGGTTCATGCAGTGTGGAAGGTCCGCCGGTGGTGTAAGTGTTGCTGTGGTGGATGGCCAACTGCATATGCTGGCCATGTGGTGGAGTGGCTTCTCCACATCGAGCTGATGGGCCTGACTTGCGCTGCGTCGGCGCCACTGCAGCAGGCGCAGCAGCCGCCGGGCACCAAGCTGCCCGGTTTCGTGTCAGCGGGCGTCATCCAGCAGGGCGAGGAGAAGCAGCCAGAAGCAGATGCCGCCGCCACAGGTACCGCCAATTGCCCATGTCCACACCTTCAGACACGCTCTGCTTGCGCGTCTGCTTGGGACTTGCCACTCATTTGTTGACCGACAAGTGCACCTCGTGCACTGGTTTTAGCACAGCAGACTGCACATGGCACAGCAGACTGCACACAGATGGTCATCTTGCACAGCCCTGGAGCAGAGTCACTGCAACTGGTGCTGACTGTGACCTGTGTGCTGACGCAGCGGCAAACCCTGAGGACATCGAACTGGACGAGCCTGCTGAGGAGGACGAGGAGGCCGACGCCGACGCTGACGTGGTGGTGCAGCAGGTCTGACCGGTGTATGCATAGCAGGGAGTCAGCTGCCTGATTCTACCCTATCGGTCCCTGCTCTCTCCTCCCTGCAATGTGTTGGTGACAGTGCGGGCGGCGTGTGTCTGAAATTGTCAACGATGCCCCCTGCTCTTACATGGCGTGGCTTGCTGTATCAGGCGGTGCCAGCCAGCGTGTTTGGCGGCGCGGGTGCCAGCGACGGCGCAGCTGAGGCAGCAGCTGCCGAGTCGAAGCCAGCAGAGCCCGCCCTGGGCGCTGCCGAGCGCTTCAAGAGGAGAAAGGCCGGCGAAGCGTGACTGTGCCATTCGTGCTTCGATTGAGCATTTGCTGTAAGCAGTTGGACGAAGCCATGATGGACAAGTACTCACTGTACGAGCAGGATGACATGTGCAAGGCACATGCCAGTGGACGGTGTTGGTGAGAGGCATATGATGGCTGCATGGTAAAAGGCACAGTCAGCTAGTGCTTGCTGCTTACAGGATGCTGTGGAAGTATGCATGTGATCTGGCAGGGTAAGGTGACATGGTGAGCATGCAGCTGAGGCATCACAAGCCAAATGAGGTCGTGTGAATGCCGATGTATCATGCCAGATCAAACCCGTTCTGAGGGCATGCTGTCATCGTGTAGCTGACAGCA
Organism: Diplosphaera chodatii; assembly: GCA_032358165.1. Lineage (NCBI taxonomy): Eukaryota > Viridiplantae > Chlorophyta > Trebouxiophyceae > Prasiolales > Stichococcaceae > Diplosphaera > Diplosphaera chodatii. The sequence goes on along the minus strand of JAALGY010000043.1, from coordinate 845,547 downwards.
GCCGGTGCTGATGGTCCTGTCCGACAACGGTCAAACCGCTGCTGCTATGGCTGGCAGTGGCGGCTCTTTGATAGCAACGGTCAATAAGCCCCTGTGCCATCGGCTGGATGTTCCGCCTTCTTGGTGTGCCGCTTGCCGTTTGTGGCTGTCGTTGCAACCCCTCCAGTCGCGCTGCCATTTCCTTGATGTTTGCCGCAAAGGACCCTTTTCTGGCCCGCCCTCGCGGCCCCTGCCGATGGTCAACTCCAGGCAGGCTCTTGACCCGCTGCACTCGCTTCCACCTTGTAGGTATGCCACGGTATATCACGCCCGGCCGCCCAGGCAATGCTGTCAGTGCACTAACTTAGGTCTGGCAAAGCACCCCCATACGACAATGCCAGTGCCGATGCAGGTGTCTCGGCAAAGCTGCCGGTGCCCTGTAGCCTGTTGTCTTATGCAGCGTAACTGCCGCAGTGCCAAAATGACGCTGAACAGACCAACTCTGCATGGCGAGCGCTGCAAAAATGGCTCCCATGCACTAGCTGCAAGCAGCCATAACTTGTGGACCGACAACAATTGCGCAGAACGGATGTAATGTGTGCAGGCTGGCCCTTGACTGGGCCAGCGGCAGCCCCAACTCTCACGAAGCTCACGCCCCAACCTGCCGTCTGATGCCCCAACCGCAGTGCTGGTGCAGCTATTGCGCTGGCGTCACACGCCATCTGCGTGCTCAGACGCCCCTGGAGGCAGAAGCCATGTTTCAGTAGGGCTGCAGGTCAAGCGTCTGATCGAGAGCTGGCAGACAGCTGTTGCTGAGCGCCGTGTCCACGACGATCACGCCTCAGCCTCATAGCTTGTAGCCGGCCTGCTGCAGCGCGGCTGCAACCATGTCGAGGAACGGCTCCTGCTCTGCAAGCGCGAGCACCGCGCGTCTGACTGCCTGCCGCTGCTGCGGGTCCGCAGCCAGCGTCGACATGGTGGCCGCGGCGCCGGAGGTGGCGCCGGAGCCGCTGCTGCGCTGGCCAGCGGAGGCGGGCCCCAGGTTCATCGGCAGAGGGCTGGCGACGCCGGCAGACTCTCCTGCACAGCCGTGGCACCGATATGATGTTGCTGCACATCAGCTCAGCCGCAGCCACACCTTACATCCCACAAGCCTCAGCACCCACAGCAACTGCAAGCATAACCACGGTCAACATGTGTTTGTATGCAAGGCATCATTGCAGTCTCGAGGGAGACGGCACAGATGAACGAAGGGCCTGGAGCCTTACTCTGGGGCGCGGACTGCTTGAAGAAGGAGGGCGTGAGCAGCTGCGGCTTTGAGGGCGGGCCGCCCCTGCCCGGAGTCGCAGCGCTGCCTGCGCAACATGCGCACACATCCTCTGCCGACACTCAACTGCACACAACCCTGATCATGACAACCTGTACCAGCTGACTCACGGAAAGCGAAATGCCACCACCGAGGCGCATCAAGTGACAGCACCTGACATGCGCAGTAGACCAGCCGGCGCAGGCGACGGCGGGCTGATACTGAGGCCGCCAGACGGGGCACGCTGCGCTGCCTGGCCGCCCTGGGCCGCAGTGCCCTGCTGCTGCGTCCCAGCCACATGAGAACGTCAGCACCTTGACGCTGAAAACATGCACGAAGGAAAAGCAACACGACCTGAACTCGCAAGGCGCCCCAGCACCTGCTGACGCTGCGGTGTCACAGCTGTGTTGCGCTGAGGCAACGGAATTGCTGGCGGAGGCGGCGGCTGCTGCTGCTGCTGCTGCTGCTGTCGCTGCGGCGTGACGCCTGGCGCCAGCTTGATGTTGGAGAACAGCTTCTGCAGGGGACCATTGGGCCCGCCAGTGCTGGAGCCAGAGCTGCCATCTAATGCTGCGTCTGTCGACTGCAGCTCCTTGGCCTGCATGGCACACTGGAAGACTCAGCAGGGTTGCAAACACCCAACTTGGTGACTTATGCTAACACAGCAGTAACAAGCGGTGACTGCAGTTGTGCAAACTCATGCCATGCAGAAGGTTGCCAGCCTCTAGTCGTGTTACAAGATGACAGTGTAGCAGGCAGGTTGTCGCGCAAACCGCTGGAAATAGTACCTGTACAGATGAGGAAGCCTGATCCCAGAAGCTGTCATCGCTGCCGTGCCGGCTGCCGTTTGTAGCTGGAGCTGCAGAAGCTGGGGCGCTCTTGGCCGAAGTGCTGCTGGGCTGGGCTGAGGGCTGCACGTTCCCAGGCTGAGCCTGCAAGATGATGTGCATACCAATATTTGATGCTGCCCTCTGACGGTGTTGCAATTGACATCCAACATCGAGCAGAGTACGTTCATTGGCAGGGTGCACTCGCTGTGGTTCAGGCATTCGTCATTGATCCGTGCAAGCGGGCTCACCAAGTCGCCTCTGGTCATGCGTTGGAGCAGGGTCGCAACCTTCGTGCAGTCTTCTGCTGAGTGGAACCACATGCACAACACCTACACGACTCGCACATGCGTGGTGTTAGGATCAGTAACATGAATATCATGACAGCACAACAGACACATGGCTGTGACTCACTTGGTACAGTGAGATGCATCACACCTGCTCGTGGACATTACGATACAAGATGTACTTCTCGTTCTGAAGCTCAAACTCCATGGCCCGTGATATCTCCTCGGTATAGTTGCCTGTGCAAGCATGGCAGCAATCGTCACAATCTGGCTGCATGAGCTCCGAGTGGATTGCTGCAACCCTTACAAAGTGTGAGCACTGACGAAATTTCACCGCACATTGGCTCTTCTTGTTCAGGACCGTGAACTGGTAGGTGGGAGTGGTGCGTCGCCTCTGGAGGAACAGGGATCCCTCGACGTCCTTGCGGGTCTACAATGAAATCGGCGCACTGAAGTCAATATGCTTATGGGCGCTCCGAGCGCAGGGCTTGCGCATCCAGTGCTCTATCAGACAATACATCTGGACCAGGCGCAGTCTCACCCAGGTCTGGCCGTCAGTGTTAAACTCGTACAGAGCCACATGACCCACTGCCGCCAGTATCTGCAGGTATGTGGAGAGAGCTTTGAACATGGGCCCTGAGAGACTGTGCAGGCGATGCGCATGAGGTCGATAAAAACAGCGAGAGCAGAGCGTGGCCGGGGTTGGCACTTGCGTGTGACGGCATGTCCTGCATGCTTCAGAGTAGCAAAGCGCAGGCGCTGCATTGGACATCGGACGCTGCACCTCCTCTGTGGCAGGGTCAATCCGGGTCATGACCCTGAGGTTCATTTCTTCCGTCATTTGGGGGTTCATCGGGGCCGGGACATGAGGCGCCATGTCTGCAAGGCTGATCAAGGTGTCGAGAAGCGGGGTGTTCGTGCAGCTTGCATACGCGTGGCCCTGGCGCCAGCACCAGCGTTGCCAGGCGCAGCTGCCGCCAGCCTTGCTGCTCTTGTTATTTGGCACTACTGTCTTCCGAGTGAGCTACATGCACAAGTCTCAGGCAGCAAGGCAGAGCAGGGGGTGGACACGGCGAGGGCTTTCGGCGACCCTGTAGCAATATCAAGCTGAGTCGGCAGTCATGTAGGGCACCTTAACACTAGGCAAGAAAGGGTGGTTTTGATAGCAGAATTTCAGTGGGGCTGTGCCGATTGATAGCTGGTCCAGTGCAGATTGATAGCTGCGAACGCGGCTAAGTGCGGCCAGCACACAGCACCCAAACATGCGCAACCAAGCTCAAAACATTCTCTGACATCCAAGACGCAGTTTGTGCCGTGGTGCGCTAGCACACGCAGCCGTTGCAGCAAACCTGAGGACTCTACCTGCACCGGGTCGGGGGCAGCCTGTGCGTCTTACGGGGCCTAATTCGTGCCGACACGTCATGCACTTCAAGGCATCAGGCCACATACCCAGCACAGCACTCCAGCATGGTGCGTCCTGCCCCGCGGGCTGTTCTAAAGCAGGTTGTGTGCATGCTCCTCTGCCAGAAGCAAGGCTGTTGGCAGCGAACGGCCGATCCGTATGTGGATTCGACACATCTTGTGCATCTCTCATATCATATAACGGGTCCTGTGCAGGATACGCCGCGGATCATTGCAAGGCTGATGTGTGCTGCATCCGAGCCTGATTGCCATGCATCCGCATGGGTGTACGATCCGGCGACCAACCTGCGGCTACCCCTTCCTGAGGCATACGCAGCCGCTGAAGACTTCCCTGTAGCAGCTCCAGCGGCTGGCGAGTCGCCAGAAGCGACATCGGGCGTCCCACCCGTGATCAGGCAACAACTGGAACATGCAGCCGCGCCAGCCCCAAGTGCAGCTGACAGCCGTCAACCGCTCGGCGATGCAGACTCAGATGCAGAGCCGCTGCAGATGCAGCTGGACGAGTCAGATGACGACCGATGGCAAGACTTCTTTGCGAGCGGCGGCGGCGGTGGTGGCAGCAGCATCGACGATGCAGACCGCAGCAGCAGCACAGACGCCCGACACACAGCGTCACTGCAGCAGCTGCCTGGCTCGCTACATTTAGCAGCGGCACTCAGCGAGCACTCCAGCAGCCCGCTCGTGCGTGTCAGCGCCAATCGCAAAGCAGCAGACTTTGCCTGCAGCTTCCGCACCGGTCCGCAGCGCAAGCTGCGCTGGGCCGTAATTGGCCTGCAATTTGTCCAGTTTGCGGACCGCGAGCAGCTGCTGGGCTGGTGCAAAGGCGGCAGCTGCACTGGCAGCGATGAATGGCTGTATGACCTGGTGGAGGGCGTCGACAAGCCTGATCAACAGTCAGCTGCCTGGCTTGGCGATACTCCACCACTCTGCCCATGCAGCGAGCACCTTGTGCACAGCCTCGGAGGGCAGGAACACCTGCGACAGCTGATGAATGCCGCCAACGATGCGCTTCTGTGCAACGGCGGCAGTATCGTGACAGAGCTGCCACAGCATGGGATGCGAGCTGTACGCCCTGGCAGCAGCTTTGAGACCTGGGGCATTGTGGATGCCAACGGCCGCTGCTGCACCTGCGCCAATGGCAACTGGCGCTGCAACCATGCCCAGCACGTCGCCCCGCAGTCCGATGCGGCCGACAATGCCCCAGCGGCTGCCGACTGGTCCAGCTATGATGCCAAAGTCGAAAAGGACATCGACTATGCTACCGGCCAGCGCCGCAGCACTTGCCTGTCCAGACGTCGCCTGCCGGAGGACCTCCGTGATGATGCCGCCCTTCTGAGCATTGACACGGGTGAGCAAGCTAGCCCTTTCTGATATTTGCATCCTTCCTATCGTGGCTGATTGTTGCTTGTGAATGTGCTCGCAGCAGTGCATCATACAAGGTGCTGCTGATCCTCCACTGATTCGGGGTCTGGTGGCTGCAGAGCGAAAACGCGGCGCAAGAGCGCTGCCAGAGCAATGCCAGCCTGACACGTCGCAGCACTGTGGCAGCTGTGGCACTGTCAGCTGGGGTGAGCCGCAGCCGGTCAGCAGCCTCGTCTTCATGCGCGGCGCGGCCATCGAAACAGCCTTCATGGACTACCTGTGCACAGCCGATGGCTGCGATGGCGTGCTGGAGGTGGACGGCATCGAGCATGGCGTGCTGCGGAAGACAGCCCACCTGGCGTTCGGCCATGACCTGATGTATGCCTGGGTGGACGCTTGCAGCAGCCACCGCAGCGTCACATTCCATGGCTTTTGGAGTGAGGCACTGAAGGCATACAAGAGGTGAGCCTGATGAAGCCTGGCACAGTGCATTCAATCGAGGTCGACGAGTTGCCGCTGCTCCAGCCACATGCCACTTACAGTACATGCATGTGTGCTGTGCAGCGCGCCTCGGGCACAGCTGCAGCACTGGCTGGACAGCTTCCGTCACGCCTTCCAGCAGGCCTGCTTCGATCTCATGGACCTCATGCAGATTGATTGGCACGGTGGTTACAGCTGCAGCTGCGCGCCACGCTGGTACACAGCTGACGCCATTGCCATTGGCATGAAGTCAAAGCACTGCTTCATTGAGCGGCCGCATGAGACTGCCGCCAACAGTTGTAGAGTGGCAGGCAACACACTGCAGACGCGGCTCTTTGTGGTGCAGCCATCAATTCGTAAGCAGCTGCTGTTGTTTGGCAGCTCCACCAGCGGCGGCCTCACACCAGCTGCCCTCCAGCAGCTCAAAGACAGCATCAGCGCGCTGCCAGACACCTCACAGCAGCGCACCCTGCTGCCATTCCTGCAGACGACAGAGTCCGCCGCTAACGACAAGGTGCTGGCAGTAAAGCATTGGCGGCCTGTCCTCCACAGCCTTGGCAGCACAGCACCAGCAGACCAGCTGCTGCCACCTGCGCTGTGGGACAGCATTGACGCACTGCTTGAGGGCACAATGCTCAGCGCAGCGCACGAGCGTCACCTGCGTCACCAGAGCCCGCTGCTGTATGACGCGGTGCGCCCCAGCCTTGGCAATGCGGAGCTCCCGGCAGGCATCCACGACTTCCTGGCAGCCCTGCTGGAGGTCGGTGTGATGCTGAAGAAAAGTTACGATACTAGGGCTTGTTGAGACCTGTTCTGGTCATGCAGTTCTGTCAAATCTTGCCTCAGATCTGGCCCATCCGTTGTCCCTATGATGCAGGTGGCGCGGCGGTCTGTGGAGCCAGATCTTGTGCGTGTTGCTGCAGCAACACGTCTTGACCTGCGTGGCGATCAGCCGCGCCCGCCGCCAGCGCCCAACGGCAGGAGGGGCACTGGCAGCAGGGCACCGCACCTGTGGTCAAATGAGGAGTCGATGCTGCGGACCGGCATCTGCAGCGGCGCATATGCTGAACCATGGCATCACAGTCCGGATGGCGGCAGTCAGGTGGCGCGGCGGCTGCGGCTGTACATGGCTGATCAGTACAGCATGGGCATGTCCGTCGGCAGCAGCTGCAACAAGTGGCAGCGCAGCACCATGCAGCTGATCCCTGGCATCATGCTTCTGTGGTGCATGCACTGCAGCAAGTGCTTGATGTTTGCCATCATGCCAGATTCGGAGTCGCCGCGCACCATCTTCGAGCTGCTGTACACCCACCTGCAGCAGCCGCCAGACCTGTTCATGATGGACAACGGCTGCAACGTGCACCTCTTCGTCAAGGGCGCGAGCCACAGCACTTCAGCCGCACCCAGTTCCTGATTGACGAGTTGCACTACCGTGACCACACCAACTGCTCCCAGGGTTACCGTTCAGGCAACTACCCGAAGGTCACCAACTCGCCGCTGGCAGAGCAGAAGAATTCGGCGCTGCGGCGGCTGGAGTATCAGGTTGCCTACATGGATCAGATCACTTTCATGCGGTTCATGCGCTTCAGGCTGTACAGAATGAACCGTGCACAGGTGCTGTTGCAGCAGGGTGTGACCTTCGTGTAAGTTCTGCTCGACACTGCTCGACAGATGACCCAGTTACAACGGATGATGTTTACCAATACACGAAGCAAGCGCACTCGATGACCTGACATCATGTCTAGTATCTACCTAACCTACATAAGAGCTGATGAAGCAAGCCAAATCACTGCACCTGCTCTGATACTACTACGTTCTGGTGACATTCATGGACTGTCAATACTACAATATGTGTGCACCGACATGAATCGCATGCTTAATTCGGCGGTGAGTGCATGGCCATGCACATCCCAGAAGTTGCAGTGTTCTCCCTGCCTGCACATGCATGCATAGTCATTGTGACCAGCATCATCGGCCACAACGCTGTGAATGCAAGACAAAGCACCGTTCGAGGTCGTGTCCTGCAACAACAGCCGAAGGCCCACTTAGTTCTTGTCAATATCTATCTGGTTGGTAGCAGATGGCAGGCAGTTGCGCAGCGGCAATGCCCGCAGCTCCAGGCAAGTGTCCAGCCAATTACAGATGCTTTCACGGTGGCAACAAAGATCGCAAGCAGTCTGGACAAAGGTTCAAGTGCTGGGGATACTGACTGTGGGTTACGGTTGACGCAGGGTGAGTTGTGTGCGCATCAACGGCCAGTCCAGACTTTCATAGCCACTTGCTCCAGGATACAATCTGTTGCATCTGCTACATTGCGCCGTTGATGGTAACAAGTTGAATGTTGACTGGATTGTGCTATGTGGCTGATACAGTCATTGCCTCACTTGACAAGTCTTCAGGCGCACACAATAGCGAGCGCCGGGCATGTATCACGACTAACATGTGGCTCTCATGCATGCGATACGTTTGTTGTGTTCTTACTGTTGTGTGAGTTCCAAGTCTGCCCAGGCTGCCTGATGCAGGCTCACGATCAGATGGCATGCCTGGCCTGGGAGGACACTACAAAGTTGGACTCGCAGTGGATATTCACATTGCAATATCTGAGGCCAACCGGTACACTGACCTCAAATGCTGAAATGCTGATACCGCTCTGGCATGCATATGCTTGGCTGGCTTTGCAGCAGCGTACAAACTGCACATTAGCCGCAGGGCCAGGCAAAGCCACCTGTTGCAGGAGGAGCAGCTTCTTAATCAGTGTGATGGAGACAGAAGGCAGCGAGCAGTAACACATGGTCTGAGTACGCCGGCCAATCAGACGCCCATGCAGCGCTAGGGGGACAATCATTGACATCAGGGTTCCAGTGAGCTCATGTGGCTGTTCCTTAACGCAGAGCGTTGGCTGCAGAGCTCACGGTTCTAGTGCTGTCACCGAGATGCAATGCCAGAGTGTCATTGTACAGGGGTGTCATCAAATGACCGCCATGCCATCTTGTTTGGTGCACACCACATGGCGGATGCAGCCTGGGAGCCTTGGTGTCACATTGCAAACGCCAAGCCTCGATTGTTAGGGGGACTGACCTCGGTATCGTATGCATTAGAACCGTTTGATGTATCTGCACAGGCCATCATCCGAAGGTTATGCACCAGGCTGTCCTCTTCACAACAGTGGGAGTCCAGGTACTGTACTCGTCATGCAAAGTCATGTTTGCAATTGTGCAGTGCATCCCATGTACATATGGATGCGCTGGTCTGACTTGAAAGCCACACTCTGCAGTGGCAGTGATGATATCTACATCGCTTCCCGGTCGCAGCAACGACAAATTAGACGGCTGCATCTGGGTGATGCGAGAAGACAGGAGCAATGCGTTGACCGTACTCTGCACTTTACCAATTTTGTATCTGTGCTTTGATAAACGAAAATCTGATATAAGCTGCATGTCAGTAGTGTTGCGATGCACAGTGCAGGTTGAAATTGTATCCATCAAGGGTCATAGCATGGCGGCGGCCGCACGCTACGACCACTTCTCGAGACTACCCCAGCCGTCTCCGGTGGACGCGGGCGCTTCCTAGGCGATGTCCGTGCTGCAAAGGCATAGCAGGTGCTGTAAGCCTGTAGTTGCGAGTAATCGTCGGTTGATGATGCAAAGCCTCAGAGGAGCCCAGTTCTCAAGTTCTGATGGGTATGGCAGCACGCCTGCAGACAATGCCTACTTGACTGAAGCTGGAGTACATGGCTGCGTTTGCGCTGTTGCTGCGGCTGCTGCGGCTGCGGCGGTGGCTGCGGCTGCGGCTGCGGCTGTGGCTGCGGCTGCTCTTGCAGGTACGAGCAGCCAGTCACCACAGGGGAAGGCCACGAGACATGCAGTCCTGCGGCACGCTCTGCGCAGCCAGAACGTCAGGTTCAGCTATGGCACGTCGACTTCAAGCATGCACTGTTGCTGAGTGTGGTAGCGGTGTGACATAGATAGCAGCTGCTGACCTGGTGGTGTACACTGGCTTGCTGGTGCAGCAGATGCTGGGTCTGGTGCGGTCAGCGGCAGCGACACTGCAGCTGCTGCTTCTGTTGCCGCTATCAGCACTGAAGCGTTGGGCTGCGTCAAGAATGCAGTGAGTGGCTGCATTGCTGACGGCATGCCTGCAGCGGCATGAGGGCCTGGCGCAGCTGCATCTGGCACAGCGACAGCAGGCACCACAGCTGCACGCCGAGGTGCTGCTGTTCCTGCCATGTCACGTCGCATAGCAGGCAGCGCTGCCAGTGCTGAGATGTCATTGACTGGCCTGTTTGCACATGCTGCCACCGCCGACGCTGTTGTTGTCAAGACATCGACATGCGCTGCTGCTGTCATTGATCCAGACGTTGCAGCCAGCACCTCATCCTCTCCTTGTGCAGCGTTGCATTGTGGCCCTGCAAGCAGAGACAGCTTGCCTGCAAGAGTGAATGATCGCTGTTTGCATGAGCAAGGATACAGCTGGTCAAAGTAGGTACGCTCCCTTGCAGGCGATCCTGCGCACCTGCCTCCCCGCCGTGCATGGCTGAAGCCCCGCCACTGGCGTCACCAGCCAGGACATCAGATGGCGGCAGAGCAGCAAGACCCTGTTGTGGGGTAGGTTGCGGCTCGCCCTGGGCAGTCGTGCCTGTGTGCAAGCGTGATGTGAAGGACACACTCCATGCAACGGTAATCCATATGCACCAGATGGTTGTATGAGAATAGTGCCAGCGTGTAAGAGTTGATACAGCAAAGTGTGCTGGGCTGTCAGCACCTGCATTCGATGTCTGCCTTGCAGCATCGTCAGCGGTGGCCCGAGGTGCACCTGCTTCAGCACGAATGTACGTGTCAGCAGCAGAATTGCATAGGCAGACGACCCACAAGTGTCAAGCGGGCGTGCACACACAACAAGTACACTGCACCTGGATGTTGCACAAACTGTCGGAGTTCCTTGGTCCAAAGCGTGGTCAGACGTGTACGCCATGTAGTCTTGCACTCCACGCCCAACAATCCAGCGACCTTGCGAAGCGGGTCTGCAGCCCCATGGCGAACTTCGAACGTCTGCATCACAGGAGCTGGCAGTTCACAGATCAGAATGGGGTTATGCCGCCGCAGGCATGAAGAAGCTGTAGGAACATGGCCTCAACTCAGGGTTCTGGCAGTATGCCTCACCGCATCAACCGCACCACCGCAGGCCTGCAGTGCGTTGTAAAACGCGTTCAGAGCGACTGCACGACTGTTGATCGTGAAGTTGATAGTCGGCCTCAGCTTGGCGGCCTCCCGAACGCGCTGCATGTTGCCAATGCTGGCTGTTGCACCCAAAAACAGCAAGCCCCCTTCGCCTTCCACCAGCTCATGACCAGAACCTACATGCAGCAGCCACACCATGCTTTGCACCGTTCGAGACATGACTTGAAACGCGCACTTGAGACCGAAGTGTACTATTTGACGGCATGCACACATGCATGGCTGTAGCAGGATGCGCACTCCAGGCTGGAAGCCACACCCGCAGCCGGTAACCCTGAACATGCTGGAGCATCAGCCATGCCCGAAACATGCAGTTGCACGTCATATTTTGAATGGCAGCAGGAGATGCAGGGCACACCGTTGAGGATCTCAGGCGGCACCGAAGCTGGCTGGTCCTGTGCCTCAGGGACATCTGACTGCTGTATCTGCTCCACAGTCGGTACTGCTGGTTGCGCTGGCGTGCGGGCCAACTGCTGCAGCGCGCAATCTACCTCAGCCTCATCCTTGATCCGCAGCCGCAGCTTGCGCAGCAGTCGTGGCAAGGCCACCCGCATGAACCCCGCTGTCCGCACCGCCGCAGCGGCAACTGCCTTGAGTTCTGAGCCGGACCAGGCGGTTGGCGATCGCCAGCTGTCAATGGCTGCCGCAGGAAACCATTTGTACATGTCTTGCACATCCTCCGGAGTGATCGCCTCGCCTGAGGCGCTGTAGGGCAGGGTGCCCTTGCGGTCCGGCATGAGCTGATCCAGCAGCTCACAGACTACACGCCTCAACAGCTTGATGTCCAGAGAGCCAAAGTCCGCAGCTCGAGCCCTCGCCAGGCGTCGAGCACCCTCCGCTGCTCGCACATGAGCTGGCAACGCTGTCTTGGGCTGTATATCATCGAGCAAGCCCTCCAGTGACTTCGTTGCATGAGATAGAACCCGCTGATGGCCGGCTGCGTCTATATCAAGAGTGCAGAGCAAGAAGTTTGCACCACACCGCCTAGAACACGTTTCCAGCGCTTTTACTGCTATTTCGAGGTTTTCGTTGCAGAACTCCAAGCGCTTTGCTTTGTTGGCGATCAGACCTCGAGGAGCACGAGGCGCGCAGGTCTGCAGCGCAGTGCCAGGCTCTGGAGCCGTCAGTTCAGGTGCCGAAGGGCCCGCACTGTCAGACGGCACAGCGTCAGGCATCGGCAACACGCATGTGGAGCAAGCCCACAATATGTGCTAGTAACGTCAAAGAATGTTTTGAGCTTGGTTGCGCATGTTTGGGTGCTGTGTGCTGGCCGCACTTAGCCGCGTTCGCAGCTATCAATCTGCCCTGGACCAGCTATCAATCGGCACAGCCCCACTGAAATTCTGCTATCAAAACCACCCTTTCTTGCCTAGTGTTAAGGTGCCCTACATGACTGGAGTCGGACGTTCTGCCTGGCAGCAAGCGCACAAAGGCAGGCTGCCATCATGTGACCTTGATCGCATCGCAGCATTTTCGCGTAAGTCTCGTGACAGTGCGCTGCGGCAGATCTTGCTGCATACAGGGTGTTCACTTTGCATGCCGAAGGTGCATGCTGGTGCCTGAAGATGTCCTGCGTGCGTTGTGTAGCAGGCCATTCTGACTGAAGGTCCGTGATGATTCGGATCGCTGGACAGTAGGCAAACCCGCACAAGCCTCTCCATTTTACTACGCCCTGCAGTGCGCAGCGTAGGCTTGGGCACCGCGCAACAGTTGCAGATGCTGCCCAGCAATTGGCTGCTGTGGGCTTTCATTGCAGCTGGGGTGAGCTGCACAGCATTGCGATCAATGAGGCAACGTACCATGCGTGCATGAAGGACAGACAGCAAGCATTTGATGCTTTGATCTGAACGCCGCGGTTGACAGTGTTCTCATTGTGGTCCCCGCAGACGCTGCTGCTGTGCTGGGTGCTGCAGCGCGTGCTGCAATGGTTCGGAACCCTTAATGTGGCCAGCGCCCAGTCGTCTTCAGATCGGTTTCTAGAGGACCCGGCTTCGTTGCAGAAGGTGGTGTGGTGCTTGCATGCCATGCCATATCCTAGCACCCTTGTGGGTGCAATGCATATGAAGGCACATGGAGCCGCGCAATCGAATATGGCTGACTGTTCATGTTTGTGATTCCGACTCAATGATGAGAACCGATCCCAATTACTGTGCAGCAAGTTGCGCCCTCGCTCTTCAGCGATGCCACCAAATCACTTTCGATTGTGGTGCCCGCCTACAATGAGGAGCAGCGCATTGCGCCAATGCTCGATGAGACGCTTGGGTACGCAGCCGTGCGCTCGAACCGATGCACACCTGGCTCTTGATGCCCAATCACACTGGGGCATGTGTGGAGTGGGCTGTCAACCTCCAATGTCGCATGGTCCTGCCTGGTAATATGACCCTGTTGTTGTCCTGACATCGGGGCATGTGCTGGCATGTAGGTACTTGCAAAAGCGGCGGGATAAGCAGGGCCCACACTTTACCTATGAGGTCAGTGTCAGGCAGCTGACAGGGGCTGATGAACCGCACTGCACACATGGTCACGCGATAGGCACTACCCGAAATATGTCTCATGCGACCTGACAACAAGACGATCGCGGTTCCAGGTGATCGTGGTGGACGATGGCAGCCGCGATGGCACGCGCCGTGTGGTATTTGACTACATCCGCAAGCAGGGGCTGGACGCAATCAGACTCATACAGCAGCCTGCCAACATGGGCAAGGTGATACATGGCACCATAGCACGACACAGCCCACTGGATTGTATGTGCTTTGTTGACCTCTGCTGGATTATTTTTGTTCAAGATCAAGGTCATGTACTGCTGGCATGCGCCTGGCTGCCCTGCCAATGGTGATGCTCTCTCATACATCCAAGCCCTTGGAGTTTGCAGGGCGCAGCAGTCAAGGCGGGCGTGCTGTGCGCCCGTGGGGAGCGTGTGCTGTTTGCCGACGCTGACGGCGCGACGGTCATCACTGGCGTGGAGGCCCTGGAGCAGCGGCTGGACGAGACAGCCAAAAATGGGCGCGGCCTCGCAGTCGGCTCCCGAGCCCACATGCAGCAGGAGGTGCGTATGTTTCCACACTCCACACCCATGTTTTGCTGGCCAGACGCCTGTCGAAATCATCTATACTGGACCAACTGTGCAGCTGCTATCTGGACATCGCGAAGAGGGTCAAACACACAACGAGTGGTGCTGACAGTGAGCGCCGAGACACAGGCTGCACCTCCCCTTGCAGGCGCAAAACCGGCGGCACCCGCTCCGAAACTTCCTGATGCACGGCTTCCACATGCTGGTCATGCTGGTGGTGGGCAACGCCATTCGTGACACCCAGTGCGGCTTCAAGGTGGGCTACATTCCGGCAGGCGTTGGGCTGGGTGCTGCTAGGCTCTCGTGCTAATGATGCCAAGCTGCTCAAATGGTGCTCTGCACGTATCACTTCCGAGACGATGCCATGGTTGTGTCTGGCTCTCTTCCATTGCATCCCAACACGAGATCAAAGGCAGAAATGGCAGGTCTGAGAAAATGTTGACAACCTGTGTCACTCTGAGCACGCTTGCCCCGCCAGAAGCGGCCCAATGGACCATGACGGGCAATGTCGCCTGCCTGCCTGCAGCTGATGACACGCAGCGCAGCTCGTGAGCTGTTCAGCAACACGCGCTTGCAGCGGTGGTGCTTCGACGTGGAGCTCATCTTCCTGGCCAACGAGCTGCACATCCCCGTGGTGGAGGTGCCCGTCGACTGGACCGAGATTCCAGGTAAGGTATGGGACCTCAATTGGTCCCTTGTGTCAGCATTCAAGCTCGATGTTCCTCACAGACCGTTCGGTGGCTGTAAGGCTGCCAAGTGGGCGACGCCAGGCTGATGCTTCGCCTGTGGTCGTGTTGAAAGTGAATGATTGCTATGTGTTTCTCGCAAGCCATGTCAGCAGTGCTCCGCTCCACAGTGGCTCTTCGATGTCATGATACAGGGTCGAAGATCAAGCCGTCCAGCATCGTGCACATGGCGTGGGAGCTGGTTGCGATCCTTGCAGGCTACAGGTACAGGTCACACCCACCTCAATATCCTTCACCTTGCAGCTTGATCCCCACGGACACAGAGCACCATGCATGCTCAAGCCCCAGTAGCGGGCTGACAGATGGTGATTGCACACCATGCAGGTGGACTCGGCTCTGGACAATCTTGCCACCAGGCAGCAGGACAGCATGCGTCCGCCAGTAACATTTTCACGACTCGACCAGTTTTGAGTGGCAGTTTGCCTAGTGATCGGGCACGTAGTGGTGAGTCGTTGGATTGGCATGCTGCAGGGGTTCGTTTCATGGTGATTGCAGTGTTGTCAGCGTGATTTGTAGGCAGGTGTGGTTCTTGATGCTCGAGGCTGACATGATGGTGGGCAGCAGCATGTCGAAGACACATGTGGGATCGTCGCACGGTTTCTGTAGACGCAATTCACTGGCACCATTGCAATGCTGGTGCTCCTTAAGTAAGGAGTTGTTGTGCAGCGGTCTGTTTAAAATGCACACCAAGCTTGTCTAATCCAGTGCCTGCTGGATGGCAGCTTCTGCACCCTCCCCTTGTCTTGACTGCGACTCATCACTGCCGTGACCTGCGCCCGCATTATGCCCATCGCTGCCTCTATCTCGGGACACTTCAGATGCTGCACCATCAGTGTCGCCACCCGCAGCTGTGGTCGAGGGCTGCACGGGATCGCTGCCAGCACCACGCCTCGGCAGGCTCATCTCCCCGCCGGCTACTGACTTCCCAATGCCGTCAGCTACTGTCTCACTCACCCCGGTCGACACTATGTCTGTTCCGCCGGCTGTTGCACCGTGCGCTGCCGCCACTGCGTCCTGTTGCTGGCCACTGCTGATGGCACCTTGACGCTGGGCCTCCTCAGGCTGTGACTCTGCCCCTTTGCCCCCGCCGCTGCCCTGCTGCTGCTGTGCAGTACCGTCTGGCTGCGCACCTCCAGCTGCCCCAGCCCCGGCATTGTCACCTGCTGCCTGCGCCTCCGCCTGTGGCCCCTGCTGCTCTGCCACCCCTGCTGCCGCTGCTTCCGTGGCTGCACGCTGCTTGTGACGCTGCGCAGCTGCCTGCAGCTGCTCAGTTGTGCAGTTGTCGGTGGTCATGGGTGTGTAGGCGCCGGCGTCTATCCACTCCCGCATGCGGTGGCCCAGGCCCTGAACCTGTAAGTGGTCAGACTGTATAGTGTTACATGTGCAAGTGAACAGCACAAGCATCCTTACATGTGATCACCCTACACTGGATAAAAGGCCTGCAACATCATCAACCGTCAGGTCAGCATGTTCAACATGTGTGAAGCCTCAATTTATAACCACACATGCAGGGCCTACCTTGTCACGAAGCGCAAGGTTGGCGGGGTCGATGATCATCAGCCGGGCAGCCGACTCCTTGTGAGGCAGGTGCACAACGAACTCGGTCGGGTGCACCACGAACTTCATCCTGTATGTGCACGAGCGTGCACCTTGAACACTCCTGATGGCATAAGAAGCAAGTGCCGGACAGTCAGACTTCGGTGTTGCCAAGAAGGTGAGGACCCAGCAGTATCAAGCATACCCCAGGGTGGCCAGATGGCGGATGTGCACTGCCTTGTTCTCGAAGTAGCCCCGCAGGCGCTCATCATAGGCCGGCAGCTTCTGCCGCTGTGCCACGATGTACGGCTCGAAGTCCTGCAGGATGCATGTGGTCTGCAACTTCACATGCTGCTGCCGTCGTGCGACACCTCCAACACGCACTGCAGCGTCTGCAATGATGTTTGTGCAGCGAGTGCTGATTAGCTGCGGCAGGACGCAAGTTAACATGGTCAGCACACTACTGGCCACCTAGACACCGGTTGGTTGCACGAGTGCTACAACCTACAATGACAAGGCCATTGCCAGTGCAGTCGCTTGATTAGCTCACATGCTCGTATTCTATGTCGTAAAAGTCCTTGGCAGTGGTCCACCTATCGTAGTCTGTTGCCCGGTGCGCCAAATCCCACCGCTCAACGTGGAAGGATTTGAGCCGCTTCTTCTTGTACTGCGCAGCCGCCCGCGGCTTGCCCTCTGCAACACTTGGCCACAGGTCTGTGTGATGGTCTCACTTGCAGAGCTAAAGTCATGCCATGCTATGAGTTTGTGGTCGAGAGGGTGATGTCTCAACAGCACCACAAAGTTCGGTTAGTCCACTGAACAACACATCCAGTGTGGATAGGTGTGATGCGCACCCTGCACAGCCCGCAGCGCCACCTTCGTCCCCTCTTTGATGCCCAGAGCGTCCGCTGGCTCCAGGGCAGGCAGCACGACCGCCTTGCCGGCGCGGCACAGCCGCAGGATGGCCGGGTAGTGCTCCGGGTCCGACAGGCCGCCGCTGACGATGAAGTCCACATCGTCCAGCATCACCAGCTGCACGGGTGCAGCAGCGTGGAATCTCACGCGACAGCCTGCGCTTGCAGGTGGGCTGAGGCTGCCCCATTGCGCCGTGTGAACCTGCGCATAGCAACTCCGCGCAGGAGGGCTGCAAATGGACAGGCGTGGTTCCGCCGTACCTCGGTCTTGGCCTGCGCAAGTGCCCGGTTGCGCAGCGCATTGACGGGGTAGAAGGCCGCCATGGTGGCGCTGTCCACCTCCTCGCTGTACAGCACCATGTCCATCTTGCACGGGCCTGCAAAACCCAACAGGGCGGTGACGGTCCAGGTGCCCAGAGTGCACAGGTACAGAACTTTTGACCCTTGCAGTGCGATGCTGCGCCTTGTACGCGGTGCATCTGCTGCACCAGACTGCAAAGAGCAATGAGCGATGTCAAGCAGCAGCAGTCTGTGCACAGTGCGGTGCAACAACAGCTGGCTCCTGCATCCTACCTTCGGTCTCCATCTGCTTGTGGAATGCTGACAGGTGGCGGATCACATCCGGCACCGCCCAGTCGGTGGGCGCGCCCTCCTCAGCCACGAGCGTGCCGTTCAGCAGCGGCACATATGTTGCAACAGACACCATGCCGCCCCATTGATAGCACAGCTCCGTCATTGCCCTTGCCCTGTTGCCAGCAGGTGCCATGGTGGAGGACACATGTGGGCACGACAGCCGAGTGAGGAAGCTCACATGCAGACCACCATTAGCAGGTTGCTGCAAGAGGGGTTGTGTGGGTGTTTGAGGGCACCTCCTGGGGCTCATCTGGGTGACGATGGTGATGTCGCTGCCCTCCCGTAAGCCGTGGCTCTCCCAGGCAGCCTCCACTTTGAGGCTGGCCAGCGGCAGCCCGCTGTCGTCGTTGCTGCAGTCCTGCATTGGCAGCTTGCCCGCTCTGCCTGCTCCGCCGCCGCTGCTGCCCGACCCATGGCTGACAGCTGCACCTGTGGCGCCTGCATCTGCTGCGACGCTGCCAACTGTTACGCCACCAGCAGCTGCTGCCTCCTGGGCAGACCCCGCTTGCTGCTCGACCGCAGCAGAGCTCTGCTGCTGGGGGCCAGACGTGGCGCCGCTGCTCCTGCTGCTAGCGTCCTGCGCCTCTGCTGCCGCTGCATCCTGACAGGCCAAGACTACCTGCGGTGACAGCGAATGCACTCAAATTTCAAGCTTGTTGAGGCACTTGAGTGGTAGTCAATGTCGACTGACAGATCAGCGCACCAGGCCCAAAAGCAGCGATGGGATCCATCGGCGCCACATCTTGGTCGTGCAGCACAGCCTTGGTCGCAAACACAAGCGCTTAACACCGTGTCACAATGCCTGCACATCCCATGATGCCTTCCTGTGAGGTCCTGATGACCTGCATGTGGCTGGAGTGGCGCAGCCAGCTCGGTGTCTGGGTCATGCAACTGTCGTACCTCGAGCGGCAGCCCTGCAGCGGTCGCCACCCCGCTGTGATCTCCAAGAAAGTACGTCGAACCCCCTGGCCCAACAATTTGTCGCATTGCCGGCAAGTGCCTACCGATATTTGGTGGCAGCGGCTGCTATAATCTTGCCAGCCACTTATTGCTTTCCGACGCTCACCTTTTAACCACTCGCAAGAAGCTCAAGCTCGCCATCCGCCTTCAGGTGCGGACTGCAATCAGACAGGTAGCTGCCTCCAGGCCCTGCGAGGTCGAGCACCGATCTGCCGCAGACCGCCGCCGCTTGCAGGACATCTGCTTTGCAACCTGCTGCTACCATCTTCCAGCGTTCACGCACCGATTGTCGCCCAAGCGACGCGGCCGTGCATTGATGTGCAAGGCTTTTCGGCAATTTGTCACATTGGGGTCAAAGGCAGTGTGTCGACGCGTCGAGCACGGCGCATTGCACCTGCAAGCGTGAAACCCAAACACATGTGTTTGCTGGTATGTGGTTCTCGCAATGTGATGGTCGCACGATCGACATCAACACCTGACCTCCGTGTGCATGTGCAGGTCACCATGGCTTTCGCCCTGCACTCGAGCACCCAGCTGCTGGCCGGCGCCGCCTGCCAGCACCCCAACCGCCGCGCCAACGTCGTGTGCGCCGCGCAACAGCAGCCCGCCAAGCCCGCGCGCAGTGGCAAGACCAAGGCATCCCGCACCGATGCCGCGCGCCTGGACTCCATGGTCGCGCCGCCGACGCCCTTCGACGCCTGGAGCTTCGCCCCCATCCGCGAGTCCCAGATCTCCCGCGCCATGACCAGCCGCTACTTCAAGGACCTGGACGAGTACGCTGAGTGCGACGTGATCATCGTTGGCGCCGGCTCCGCAGGTAGGTGCAAGGCCGTCGCATGCTGATGCTCTAAAGTCCTGCCATATCCAAGCTTTTGATGCTAGCATTGCCACGCACTCGCGTTTCGAACCACATGCTGTTGCTTTCGTGCATGCACTCACTCGATGAAGATGCTACAGTGTGGTAGCTGTTTGCCTGCTACTGACCATTGTGGTGCTTGCCTCCGCTTGCAGGCCTGTCCTGCGCGTACGAGCTGTCGAAGCACCCCGAGATCAAGGTCGCCATCATCGAGCAGGGCGTCGCGCCCGGCGGCGGCGCCTGGCTGGGCGGCCAGCTGTTCTCCGCCATGTGTGTAAGTAACATTCGACCACCAGCTAGTCTTGATTCTCACACGGCGAAGGCACCCGCTGCTCATGCTACCTTTGAGCAGGCTTCAAGAAAGCTCAAAGAAAGCTCAAACGTGCCGCGAAGTGTTTGGGTGGATTATGTACGTGTTTTGGCTGTGCATATGTTTTCTAGCTGGCAAATGTGCCGTGTGGAACCATTTGCCGTCTGCGTTGCAGGTGCGCAAGCCGGCTGACAAGCTGCTGGACGAGCTGAACGTCCCCTACGAGGACGAGGGCGAGTTCGTGGTCATCAAGCACGCATCGCTGTTCACCAGCACGCTGCTGTCGAAGGTCCTGGCGGTGAGTTTCAATCATAACCGCTGCCTATCACTTACCTGTACTGTGCCGCTGGCCTTGGGACATATGCATGTGTGTGTGCATGCGACCCCATGTGCTTGACCCTCTGTTGTCTGCCTTGATATCTCTGAAACGCAGTAGGTAACCCACTGCATATGCCCTGCAGGCGCCCAACATCAAGCTGTTCAACGCCACGGCGGCGGAGGACCTGGTGGTGAAGGAGGACGCCGAGAAGGGCCGGTACGTTGCGGGCGCAGTCACCAACTGGACGCTGGTGTCGCTCAACCACGACACGCAGATGTGCATGGACCCCAACGTGCTGGAGTGCAAGGTCATGGTGTCGTCCACCGGGCACGACGGCCCCATGGGCGCCTCCGGTGCGGCCTATCAGAGTTGATTGCTCAGCACTTTCAGCCTTGCTGTGTTCAGCCTCTGCCCTGCATCCCAGGTGCAAGCACTCACCGGGTCGAGGCACCCTGTGCAGGTGTGAAGCGGTTGCAGAAGCTGGGCATGGTGCACAGTGCCCCTGGCATGGGCGCCCTGGACATGAACTCGGCGGAGGACATGGTCGTCGCCCACACCCGTGAGGTGGTGCCCGGCATGGTCATCTGCGGCATGGAGGTATGCTGCCGACCGCTGCTCGTATAATTCAACCAGTGCTCATATCGCTGGCCAAGTCAGTGGTTTGATCGCTACTGTACAGTCGCAACATGCATTTTGCTGTGGAAGAAGAGCATTCTCAGGTTGTCTCAGGTCTCAGTTTGTTGGTGGCGGTACAATGCAGGTGGCTGAGCTGGATGGCGCCCCTCGCATGGGCCCAACATTCGGCGCCATGTTCATCAGCGGACAGAAGGCAGCGCACTGCGCCCTCAACTCCCTGCAGAGGTAGGACACACAACTCGTGTGCATGTGCAGTGCGGGGGAGTCAGCTGCACTAACGCATCCCGAGTGTCTTGCATGCATCGGCATGTTGTGGATGGATGGCTTCACGGTGTGTGCTGATGTGAACTGTGCATGTATGATGCCCTTTGCTGTCCCTGCCAATGCAGGCAGAAGGAGGAGGCCGCTGCCAAGGCTGACAAGCCGGCTGCCATGACTGCATAAGCAGCGTCTTTGACGAATGCCAGCTTCCATGCATTGGTGCTATCGATAGTACCTTGTACATCAGATTGGCGATAGTGTGACTGAGGGCCCTATCAAAGTTGTAAGAGTCGAGACCAGCCAAGAGTTGGCACTGTTGCCCTTCATGCAAGCGCCAGCAAACAAGCTGCACATAGTCAAGGGAGCTTTAAATTGTGGCACCTTGACAAACACCGCTACAAGGCAGTATAACTGTAGCATATTCTACAATTCAGCAATGAGCTCCGCTGCCATCTCTTGCTCAGCAGGCCATGTCCATTGTATACATTCGAGCAAGAGATGTGTATCCAACGGTGTCCCCGGCTCGCAGCAGGTTGCCTGCATCGCAGTTCAGCGGGCTGTCTGCTGCAGGGTCATGCATCAAGGCAATGACTGCCTGGCACACTGACTGCAGCGTCCAAGCTGGACTCCAGGCATTCTTCAAAATGTCCAAGCATATCTCGCCAGTCTTGAAGTGCACATTGGGGTGGAAGATCTTGGTGCGGAAGGACACTGTGGGCGGCACCAGCGGGTACTGCTCTGGGACCCGGATTGCCAGTTCAAAGCGCCCGCCGGCGAACGGAGTGTCGTCGGGCCCCTGGATGATGGCCTTCCACACATAGATGTTGCTCTCATCAGGGATGAGCTGGATGCCGGTTTCTGACTCTGCCTTGGCTGCCTCCTTGTACTCCCTGAACAGTCTAGTACGGCCGCTCATGGACTGACTGCTTGCTGCGGCAGGACTGCCTGGCGTCCGTGATGTGCCAGCTACGATGGCTCGAAGGACTGACTCAGCGCCGCATACAGCTCCAAACTGGCAAACGGTCAGCGGCTCACCGAAGCTATCGTGCAAAGGCGAGATGACGAGGTTTGATGAGACGAACGTAGATGCAAATGAGATATCAATGTGTATGCTGACACATGCCAAGCTTTTGGGGGCAGCATTCCGGAAGCATGTCATGCACATGCTTCCACATCAACATGCGACCTGTACTTGACTCGCACCTTTGTCACCGTAGGTTGCATTCCTAGCAACATGGCACTCTTGCACCACATGGTTTGGCCAATTGTGGTCCTGCGGCGTGCGGCACACACCTGAAGCGCGAGTGGTTCCAGCAAATCATCAACTCGCTTGCCCGATTCAGTCGCGCTTGATCAACCGAGTTCAGCTCGTGATTGATACTCGACGCATGGCAGCCGCAAGGATGGCAGGGGATCCCCACGCCAAAAAGAAGAAGCGCAAGGTCAAGGCAGCCGGCGGTGCTGCGCCGGATGTAGCGGACAGTGCAGGCCCAGACCATCAACGTGCGGCGAAAGATGAAACGCAGGCAGTCGAATCTGAGCAGCAGACAAACTTAGATGCGGCTGCTGGACCCCCCACATCAGAGGGCGCAGCTGGAGAGGAGCCTACTGTGCACAAGAAGCGCCGAAGGTTTGTACCCTGCCATTAGGATGAACAGGCATGTAATATAGCTTTCAGCCCCTCCGTGTATGCGTGTGTGCCGATCGTGCGGAACATGGGCAACTTGATGGCCAATGGCGCCGGTTATGCAGGAAAAGAAAGCAGGATGACGCGCCGCCAGCTGACGCCACCCCAGAGGAGCTCGCACGCCGAGCCTACCAGCGGGAGCGGCAGGTGAGGTGTCCGTTGACGCAGCCCCTGGATCCGCCGGATTTACTGGCGAGGTCCCAGTTAACTCTCATAACCTGACAGGTTGTTGATGTTGACATAGACCTCTGCAGGAGCTGGCAAGGCGGCTGCAGACAGCAGGGCGGCCATACAAGCGGCAGAAGCCACAAAAGGCACAGGCTGCAACAGGGGCGCAGCCCGCCAGGCAGCCGAATGGCGCAGCAGGCAGCAAACAGCTGGGCGGCAGTGGACAGCCTGGCAGCGGGCAGGGTGCCAAAGGCAGAGGCAGCAGGGAGGCGCCGTGGGAGACCGGCGAGAGGCCGGTCCACCCTGTGGCTGTCGTCATCGTGCCGGTGCGGTCGACAACACAGAGGCATGCTCTCACTGACCAGCAACTTCATGTACTTGACGCTACGAATCAGTATGCAACGCGTCAATTCCGACCGTGTTCCTGTTTGCAGATCTTTTGGCTCAAGCGTGAGCATGAGATGAAAGAGGTTCTGCAGGCTGCTGACGCCATTAGGAGAATACTTGCAGGTGCTGCTGCAGAACTGCTGGCTCTACGTGCAAGCTTGAAGAGCATCGACAGCTTGAGCGAGCTTGATAGGCCCCAGGGACTCATGCATACAGTGCATCGCACCAAGTGTGCTCCATTGCCATGCAGAGAGCGACATTGATGTGGGCGTTGACTCGACCACTCCAATGTCGCCGGGGCAGAAGTACCGCTACTGGTGCGCACCCGTTGGAAATACAGGATATAATTTGCAACCCACATATGCAGATGAGCCACGGTCTGACATAATATGCGCATTTGCAGGGAGATGCAGGGGGTGAAGGTGCGCCTGGAGGTGGGGCCGAAGGAGGCGCAGGAGGGCGGCTGCATCTTCAGCGTGTCGTCCAAGCCCGGCGAGGTTGCCACCAAGGCGGCGATGCAGGTGCGCTGTTGGAGCGGCGCTGACACCGGGCCTCGCACCGGCGTGCCCATCGATCAGCATTGCTGCTGGTCAGGTGGATATGCCGAAGCTGTTGGCCCCCCATGGCCAGCAATTGATCCCGTACACCAGGCGGAAGCAGGCCAACCGGTGCCATGCAGGTCAGCCAGGAGCTGCTGGATGCAGTGCGGAAGCAGCTGAAGCTCCCAGCGGGCGATGCCGCAGCTGATGCGGCTGTGCTGCAGCAGCACAGGAGGCCAGCAGCAGCGTCGGGAGGGTCCGGGTCTGGCGGCAGGGGCGGCGGCAGCGGCAATGGACTCCAGCTCAACATAGGCCGGCTGTCAGGCAGCAAGGGCCGGGATGCCGGCCCAGCGGGCAAGCACACGGTGTTCGGGGGCGACGACCTCGATGATGACTTCCAGGCGCCGGTGCGCGTGCGGGGTGATACGTCTTGGGCTCACATGGCGTGCTGTGGGTCCTCACATGGCAGATTGGGCTCGTGGTATGCAGTGTTGAACTGCTATGTCATGGTTGTTTCCGTCCAAGGGTGCAGTCTTGCCTGTGCAGGAGCCAGAGCCGCAGCCCACAGCAAAGGCGAAGAAGAAGCGAACAGCAGCGCCATTAGAGAAGGCCCCCTTTGCTCAGCCAGCGGCACCCGGCAAAAAGGCCGCGGCAAAGCTGGTCAAATTCCCATGGTAGCAGGCCTCTGCCTGATCATGACAGCGCCGGCAGCTGTGTGGATGTGGCCGTCTGCTGCCATGGAAACCACTGACTGATCATGCCGGCACATCGTTCTTGCTCTCCCCTTCTCCGAGGCAGCGAATGTAGAGGGAACCCCTTTCACGATCTAGGGCCGACCACACGCAAGATCTCATCAGCAAGGCCTCAGGTGCAGGCGACCCAAACACTCGCATTTGCGCACCTACTCCGGTCACAACGGTAATATATCATATAAGATGTACCTGCACCTCGCCGGCAAGAGGTTCGCCACATCAACCATGTGATCAAGAGGCAGGCGGGGGCTGATGTTTCGGAGGGCGGTGTGGCCCGTGGCCAGTGTCAATGGGCTTCAGCTGTGCCGTCTGGACACCGTTTGAACGGCTGTGACGTAGAGATTAGCAGCTGGCTCACAGCGCGTCATCAACGGTCGTCAGCCTAGATCCTCAAGTGCATGCATGGCAGATGCCGAAACCGCCCAAGCCGAGGCATTGCAGCCTGAAGGCGTGAAGGCTGGCCCAGCCACTTCTGCAGCACCTGATACGGCGGCAGATCAGCCGCCAGCGATCAGCAACAAGCTGGGACTTGACGAGGCACTGCTGCACCGACGCAGTCTGCTGATGGCACTCGTCCTGCTGAAGAAAGACAGCAGGTGCCCCATGCTATGGATCCGCCGCTTGTCCCTACTGGTCTCTGCTATGCTGTGCTGGCTGCATGGACACTTATCTGCATCCTTGCACATAGGCTTGTACCCTATGTGCAGCATGCAGTCTTCAGGTAACCACCATGGCAATGTTTCCATGCATGTGCCGATGCGCGACAGCCGATGCCTCTGCAGGTCGCATGATACAGACGCAGCCCTTCACATGCTGCTGTGCAGGTGATGCATGCAAACATGGCTGCAACATGTGTTGAGCATATGTGCACTCGTCATCGTAATGAGATGTTTGGTTGTTGTGCGTGACTGAGTACATCACAGCTTCTGTGCGCAGCCTATCGTATCGAGAAGTGGACGAAGACGTGCTGAGGCAAACACGGCTGGCAGACATCGTGCAGGCTCTCCGCCACCACCCACACAGGTCCCCGCACTTGCAACGCACATGTTCACACAGGAGCTGCTTCAATTGTTGAAGCACTGCACCGGTCGCGAGGTTGACGGGAGCTCTGTGCTGGCACAGACCTGTGGCGGACCTGGTATTGGGGTTGCTGCAGCAGCCGCTGTGGCGCACATTTGCTGGGCGGCAGCCGCCACTGCCGCTGAGGGAGTGATGCGAGATGTTTGGTGCATGTGGAACTTCTGGCCACGTGGGGCTTTCAGAAACCGCTTGTTAGCTGTTCTGATTTCCTGGCGGTATGAGCGCTGACTTGTTTCGTTTCTGGGTATGTGTGTCTGATGCATGGGTAGCAGCAATCTAAATCAAGCTTGCACCTTCGTTCCACTGTTCACGAGGACGTTCCGTAACAGAAAGTAAAGTCGAGGACGACTCTGCTGGCCAAGCACGAGGCACAGCTGCAAGGCGCACAGCTGAAGTTTGCAAGCTGCACTGCGCTCTGATGACATGCATGGCAGCAGAACGCGCCGGCATGGCGGATCAGCCTGCAGGCCGACATGACATGGTCCAGCAGCAGCGTGACAGTTGCTCAGATGTCTGTGCGCAGATACAACTGTTCAATCGATTGAAAGCCCCAAGGGGAGTAAAAGTTTACTTTTACTCCCTTGGAAAGCCCTAATACTATCAGCACGGGGCTCGTACATGACATCATGCACAAGAGAACCAAAGTGTTGGGTGCACAGGTGCATGAATACCGCATAAGCTTCTCTCATCTGGCCCGCACATTTCAAGCGATCATGCTTCGGCTGACGGTGTCCGGACAGCGGTGCCCAGGGACCCATCATGCATGTGAGCCAGCATTGATCAAAAGCACATGCGCACTCAGGCACCGTGCCCTGCGCTCAGCACTGCGTGCGGACAGCACCGCGGCTCATGCATGCACCTTGCATGACATCGGAGGTGGCCTCATCAGGCCGCCTGCACACTCATCAACAGCACGCAGGCAGCCTCTGCAGCAGCACAGCAGCGCGCTGAGGGGTCCATCCCCAGCAGCAGCAGCATCACGCAATAGCACAGCTGCCTTGGAAGAAGGTATGAAGGCCGGTTGTCTGTTCTGCAAGACCTTCAAGTGACCATCGATGCCCGTCAGGCTTTGCCTGGGAGCATGCGCTTGTTCAGAAAGCCACTGAACATCGCCTCAAGCTGGCTGGTGAACTGCAGCACCGCAGCGATCCCTCGGGGACGTTGTTGTAGGCCACCTGAAGTGGCTGCTGTTGGTGGTCGGGTCCCTAGTGTTCGTCTGGTCAGCTCAGGCGCTACTGTTGCTTATCGCCGCAACTGTCGGGTGCGGAATTGCATGATCAACAATTCCTTGCACACATTTGTTGTGAATTTTCGACTTGCCGAGCTGCTGCCAAATCATTGTCACTGACTCCCAGCTTGTTTGCATGTATGTTGCAGCGCAAAGAGCTTTTTCAGGCAGAAGGACCGCTCAAATTTCACAGCTTCAGACCCGCCTGGTCTGCAGCACCAGACGTTAGACATCAATGGCCTGAAGTGGGAGCTTCCCTTCAGCTTGGTGTCGCTGTGTTGATGAGAAGCACTGTGCCATCGCATGCCGAAGTACACGTGGACGATGCTGAACCTGGCTTCTGCGCAGGTTGCACTGTGTGAGCAATGGCGCCACCGACAAGCCGCTCATGCTCTTCATCCACGGGTATGGCACCGAAATAGTGATGGCCAAACGGTGGTCAATGATATGCACCTCAGCAGCCAAGAAGAGGGTGACCCACTGCTTGCCGTGCAGATTCCCCGAGCTGTGGTATTCTTGGAGGCACCAGCTGGCTGAGTTTCAGGAGGATTACCATGTGGCAGCATTTGACATGCGGGGGTATGGCGCCTCAGAAAAGCCCCAGGTGCTCAGCATAGTCTGTTCCTTAACTGCCTGCTGATCAGTC
This sequence comes from Diplosphaera chodatii, assembly GCA_032358165.1. NCBI lineage: Eukaryota > Viridiplantae > Chlorophyta > Trebouxiophyceae > Prasiolales > Stichococcaceae > Diplosphaera > Diplosphaera chodatii. The sequence goes on along the minus strand of JAALGY010000043.1, from coordinate 817,922 downwards.
GCATGTGTTGGTGAGCCGCAGGGCCGTATGTCCGCATTGCAGGACCAAGCTGCATACACCATGGAGAAAGTGGTGGCGGATGTGGTGGCCGTCATGGAAGCGCTGGGTCACGATAAGATGACGCTGGTGGTGCACGACTGGGGCGGCCTGATTGGCTGGTGCGCCGCATCTACATCGCCTGTGTGCTTTAAATGCCACGCCAGCCATGTGCTGGCACCGGACAGAGGCAAATGGTCTGCGGTTCTATGGGCGTGTGCCGCGTGTCGGCTGTCACACGCCTGTTGGCAGCAGGTGGCACAATTATGCGACCGAGTGCTTGCTGGAGCTGTTACTGGATGTCCACACAGGGCAGTGGCCGCGACATGCCCTGAACTGGTGGAACGCCTGGTCGTGGTTGGCCTGCCTCACCCGATCGGATGGACCGACAACATGAGCTTTTCGCAGGTACCTTTGCTTGCATCTTGCTGCATGGCTTCGTGTCACACGGCGCGTTCTGTGGAGGAGTTTCGCCAGACTGGTGACCGGGACCAAATTGACGATTTTGATGTTGCAGATGCGCAAGTCGTGGTACATGTCTGCCTTCTATGCGCCGCTGCTGCCAGAGCGGCTTCTGCCAGCAGATGACCTCAAGGTATGTTGTCCTCGCCTCGACGCACAAGTGGGGAATATTCCGTCGCTATCCCCGAGCAGCAGATGCGCAAGGATGATGTCAAGGGTCCTCCTGTGCTGTGGACAACGCAGATCTTCGATGACCTGTTTGCCACTGCTGGTGAAGCGGCCACCGGCATGCGACGCAGGGCACTGGACCCCGAGGAAATAGACAGGTGTTTGTGGCATGTGTGCCGTCTCGTAAATGACCATGTGCGCTCAGCCAGCTGCTCTTGGCATCCGTCTTCATCCACGCTTTATGCAAGCATGGAATATGCATATTCCGCTGATGTTTGCGCAGGTACAAACAGGCATTCTCAGGGAAAGGCGCCTGGACTGGCCCGCTGGTAAGACAAACAGCACCAAAGCCTACATGTCGACATGGTACTATGGGCATACTCGCTTGGGAGCCTGTCTTTGTTCCAGTCACTAGGCTGCCCTGATTCCGGCCGTGCATGTTCATGCCCAGCAACTTCGTGCACGCTGTTGCGCTTGCAGGGGCTGTACCGTAATCTGCTTGACAATATGACACGTGGCGGCGCTGGCAGTGCTTTCTACCAGAGGTGCATGGCGCGGATGATAGTAGGTCTAGATGGCCTATCTGATGCATTTGTCGTCTTCTGCTCACTCATCTTGATCCTGTGTTCATGCTTGCAGGCAGCAAGCTGCGCTGAAAGCCGGCATTAGCATTCCTACACTGATGCTCTATGCAGACAAAGACATAGCGCTGGGACTGCCTCTGCTGAAGGTCAGACTGGGAGCAGTCAACTGCTCTAGCTCCTGGACATGCCGTTGTGCATCTAGGTTATGCAAGTGCTAAGGGGTTAGCTGAAACACTGACGTGCCGCCTGTCTATGAATGCAGGGCACAGAGAAGTATGTGTCAGATCTAGAGCTGCATGTCCTGGAAGACTGCTCTCACTTCGTGCAGCAAGATCGGCCAGACGAGGTCAATCGTCTCATGCGCACTTGGCTAGCACGTCACAATGATGCTTGATTGTTGACGGACAACATCAGTGTGATGGCAAAGCACTTGGGGCATAGCATGCGTGACTGATAATGAGGCTCATATTGGCTTGGCTGGTATAATTTGTTTGTCGTCCCTACCCGAACGCTGCTGGCATTAGCTGCGGCAGCACAAGGGTAACTTGCTACTCGTCTGATTTCGCTTCTCAAGCACCACCGCCCTGCAGCAGGCAGCGTATCGAAGGACCACGGGCTTGCCCGACCACGAGGGCAACATCCAATTGTACGTTTACATTGGTAGCGCATCGTTGCACAAGCTTGCAGTCGCGTACATCAGCCATAAACGGGCCTCGGCGAGTGGAATCCATTGATCCAGTCGACGTGGCCAACCAAACATCTCCATCGGCGCAGGAGCATCTACAGCGACAGAATGGCTGCAAGTATGCATTCAGAGTACAAGCTTCTGATTGGAATGGTGTGTGCGTTGGCAAACAACAAACGAAGTGGCATCAGTGCGCATGCTGACTCTGCAGCGCCCAAGTCACTTCTAATGGACTCGGCTGTGCAGACAAAGGGGGTGTGTTCGGATGGAGTGCGTTGACAGCCATCAACTGGGCCAAGTTCCTGACCATCTCAACCATAGCACTGTGCGTGCTTCAGCATGGGGGCTTGAACAACATGCGGCAGGTGCGACGTGCGTCTGGCATTGACCTCGCAATCACTTGTGCGACCCAAGTTACTTCGCAAAATGTACAGCATGCGGCAGGTTGGGCTATCATGACGGCACCTTGTGAGCGTGCCACCTCGTTTACCTGCTGAAGTTGATTGTGATGCAGACGCTCTATGTTGGACTGCATGGGAGCTACCTGATGTATTGGTACATCCACCAGTTCGCCGTACCAGAGTGGCATCCGTTCCAGGATCCAGCAAATGTGCCAATCGTCATCATCACCTTCGGGCTCATTGGTGTTGGGTAGGCAAATTATAGCAGATGCATCTCGCACCCTCTGCTTGGTGCGCATGCCAGGCATTGATGTTTGTCCATAACAACTGCTTGTTCACAATATGGTACATGACATCACCAGATGCCCTGCAGGTATGCGCTCCCAGTGTTTCTCGCGTTCAGCAACCCTCATGAGATCAGCCCGTACTTTGCGGTGCTGTGCATAGCCGCAAATGTCATAGGTGCGCTCGATGTCTGCCTGTCCATCTGCAGTGGCATTCAGTAAATGGCTGTGCCGCTCCTGAGCTTCCAGCACGTGCTGACAGCTGCTTGTCCTGCAGGCACGGCCCTCAACTCCGGCAGCGACTGGTACAAGGCGGGTGCCAAGGCGGCGGGCGGCGGTCTGGTGACCACGGGGCCCTACAGCTGGAGCCTGCGCCCCAACTTCCTGGGCGACTGGCTCAGGTTGGGCAGCACGTTGATGGCATGCACTCCTGCTGCCATGGCACACAGCAAGTGCAACACCAAACTTGTTCCTTACCACACCAGTTTGGTTTTGTGCCTGCAATATTGATAGTGTCAAGTCACCACGTCAGCAATGGAGTGTTGATCCTGTGACATGTCCCACGGCAGGTATCTGAGCTTCGCCATGGTGACCGGGCGGCCGCTGGCGCTGCTGCTGCCGGCTTTCGTGGTGCTCTCAAACGCGGCGCAGCTGGCGAAGCTGGTCAAGGATGGCAAGGAGCGCTATGGGGCCGCATTCACTGACTATGCTTCCAGCGTGCCGGCGGTGGTGCCGGGCCTGTGGCCAGCCGTCTCAATGTCAGCGGCGAGCGGCGGTGCCCAGAAGAAGGCAGGCTGAGGACTCCAGCACCGCATGCAGCACGCAGTAACGATGGTGGCCATGTAGCACCACAGCAATCGACGGTGGCCATGTAACACCGCATCCGTTGGTGCGTCGCAGCGGAGCACACACGTGGGTCATGTCCAAGACTGCCCTACACTCACTCGCTTGCTCAGCAGCGTTGCTATGAATTTGAATGAGACGAGCGTTCCCTGAGTGTTGGACTGTGCATGGTTCCCTGAGGGCTACACACCGAGATCCAGAAGCGCGTGTGTACGCAGCGGAGCTGGCAGTACCGCAACAGTGGTTTTGTTGACATGTGTGTCTTGTACAGTCGTTTGGCTATCTGATGGGCAACGTGGTGCAGAACATGTGCAATGCACTCGACGGAAGCATGCCCCACTGTTGGGAACTATGTCCCAGTGACAATCCCGATCTACCGAATGCAAGGGGCATACACCTGATGCACCTTGGACCATGCAAGCGGGAGCGTCTCACCATTGCTGATGCAATTGCGAGCGGCCCATGCATGCATACAGATAAAGCAGCATCCTGGTCTGTTTGCTTGGCAGTGCTGGGTCTGCAGCAACAGTGGCGCAGCTGGAAGTGCTGTGCATCCGGCTTTTGCCTGGTACAAGCACCAATCTTTTGCTCAATATCGTCAGCACAGTACCCAACATTGCGATTGATCTGCGATGCTGACATGAGGATATCACGATGAGATGCGGCGTGCGCATGCGTCGGTCCGAGCCTATCTACAGCAGGCCCTCCGGTCCGCGCCCATAGGGGCCGGCATGCATGTAGCGCAGCCTACACTGTGTGGCGCAGGGGTCTGCGGTGTCAGCAGCAGAGCACTTCACAGCGGTGCACGGCCACAAAAGTTACCAGGGGCCCTTTGCAGCCTGCCAGCATTGCCATGGCCGCTGTCGCTGCGGTCGCTCCATCAGCAGCAGCCTTGCATACGGCAGGCTCAGTACATCAGCTGCCAGGCGGCCCGCCGCAGCAGCACTGCCGCCAAGGCACCGGACGACGAGGTGATCATGGCATCGCTCACAGCCTCACACCTGCTGACGCTGGGGTGCCTGTTTGCATCATGCATGCATGGGCTGATCGCCAGGCGCATGCATGCACGCACTGCAGCGCGTGGAGCCCGAGGTGCAGCGCTACTGGGAGGGCGTGCTGGACAATGTCACAAAGCCCACCGCCAAGCTGATGCTGGCAGGGCTGGACACAAGCCGCCTGATGGGGCTGCCGGTGCGCCACCGGCATGCTGTTCAACGACGGCTGATTGACCACATACATTCGCACGGGGTCTGTGTTATCGGAGGTTTTGGCAAGCTGATGCATAACGCTTGACAATTGTCCAACGACAATTACAGGCACCCGGTCCTGATGAGCCTCGGCGCAAGGCACCCGGGATGCTGCGCCAGTTCAAGGAGATCAAAAGGAAGCATCCAACCAAGGCGCTGCTCATGCGGGTGTGAACACGATGCTCATGCTGCAATAGAAGCAATCCAACTGCGAGAAGTGGCATGCAAGGGGCTTCTGCCCTGGAGCGTCACTCGGCAGCCTCTGAGCCCCCACCCCTAAACGTCGGCCACCAAACCCCTCCAGCCACCGTGCTATGTCTTGCCATGCAGTGTGGCGACTTTTACGAGGCCATCGGCATCGATGCAGTGCTGCTGGTGCAGTTTGCTGGGCTCAACCCCATGGGCAGGCGGCAGCCGCCACAGGCTGGTTGCCCAAAGCAGAACATCCGGCGCGTCCTGGCAGACCTGATAGACAATGCCGCGCTGTCTGTGGTGAGGTCCATTTGGTAGCCATCTTGACATTCAAGTGCGTGCTGTGAGCTGACAAGGGAGCCGACAGCTGCTGCGAGCCCAGAGCAGAAGGTTGGGGCTATGCTGCCCCGCCTGGTCGAGGAAGTTGTGCAGTCCATGTCACTTCTGCTGGCTCAATGTCAAGTTAAGCCTGGCAGCCCACCGAGCTGCTTGAGCGCCTTTGACAGCGTGTCCTGGCAGTTCTTCTCCTGAGCAGAACACCCTTGTTGATAGCAGGGTTGGCTGTGCAGGTCGTATGCGAGGAGGCGGAGGAGCCGTACCGCTATGGGACCATCAACAAGGGCAAGAGGCGGTTTGAGAGCGGGATCGTCAGCCCTGCGTCGCCGCACTATGTGTACGGGCTCATCAACGAGACACAGGTGTGCAACTCGCTACATGCATGCACATCAGCCGCCGCAGACCACTTTGAGGGGATGTGGCAGTACTGCCAATGCCCTGATCCAGGCCAGTGTTCATTCAGCCACATTGCAGAACCCTCCAGTGCACACATTTCAATCTGCAGGACGAGCATCTCGAGGGTGTGGCGCCGGTGCTGGGCATTGCTGCCGCAGTCGGCGGCTACACGGTGATGGAGCTCAACCAGGACCTGCTGACGGTGTCCATCACGGAAGGCCTCACGGAGGACGCCGTCACCGCCCGCCTGCACGAGGGTGCCCGTTCCTCCAGCTGCCCTGCTCTTGCTTGACATCTCTGCGAGCGCTGTGCTCAGTGCGGTGCCGCCCACGATCACATGCTGTGCGTAGCAACCACGTTCATCAAGTCAGCCGCAGATTCATGCGCCCCGGAACGCACTTTGTGCGCCGCGACACCTGCCTGACCAGCGACCGTCTGCATGGAGCACACGCATGCCGACCGTGCAGGCGGGCTGGAGCCGCCGCTGTACATGCACACCACGATCAGCGACGGCGGCAGCAGCGCACAGGCGCTGGCGGAGATGACTCCTGAGCGCGAGTGGCAGCACCGCGTGCAGGCCCTGTTCCGTACCACGGTCAGCTGCCCGCCCACCCACCCATGCCCAGCTGCAGTGTCACCTGCTTATTGACTCACTACAGGTTTCGTGAGGGTCCATGCCTGTGCAAACAGGTCAGGCTGCTGCCAGGTGCACGTTGAGAAGTTGAGACACCTGGTTGATGGTGCAGACCTGGTGAGCCGCAGGTGGGCGCGGTCCAGAAGTACAGCAGCCCGGACCCGGTGGCCGGCTTTTTGCACCGCGCGAGCCTGGACCTCGGCCTCGACGCAGGCACCAGCTTCACGCAGGTCAGCAGTGGCAACGCCGCGGAGGCTGCAGATCAATCAGCCAGCGATGGAGTCAATGTTGCTCAAGTGATGTCATGAGCAGCAGATGCGCCAGGCTGGGATGCCAGCATGGTTCAAGTCTGAGTGCCACGTCATTTGGGTCGCTTTGCAGGTGCGTGCACAGGTCGGCGACCGGCCAAAGCCGCTGTACTTCAGCACCGCCAGCCAGCTGGGCTTCCACAAGACGCGCGGCGTGCCGGCGCTGCTGGACGCGCTCCTTCCACCGTCTGGTGAATGTCATCGATATGTCTGACATAGCTCATTTGGCGGGTGCTTACAGACGCTGCACACCAGCATACAGTGGAAGTTACATATCATTGAACCTTACTCAAGGGTGATAACAGACTCTGCAACCAACATCCAGGGACACCGGTCGCCTGCCGTCGCTTCCTGCGCCGACTGCTGCTGCTGCCGCCACCTCCGGCCGTGGGCGCATCCATCCGCCACGCCTGCCGCCTGCTTGCTGGTGGGTTCGCGCATCTGCTTGACATTGGCAGGCCCTCCATGTAGTGGCCAGAGACAGCATCTGCCGCGGTATTGCCCCTTGTGGGTGCCTCTGGCCAAGATCTCGAACCTCACATCAATCTATGCATCGTCCAATCACGTGTCCGGTGTGCTTATACTCTCAGAGCTTCCAGAGGCGCTGCCAGCATACCCGGGGCTGCCGGGGGCCAGCATCTCTGTGAAGCTTCGAAAGAAGGAGGCAAGCGCGCCCTTCTTCCGGGATCTGCATGCCGTGCTGGCAGCCACGCATGCCTCGCTGTCAGAGTCCGGCCTACGGCCCCTGGCAGATGCGCTGCTGCCGCCCACGGCGCTGGAGATGGGCGTGCCTCTGGACGGCGACCTCCTGATGGCGCAGTGCTGGTGAGTGTCCTGGGTGGCACGGATGACGTTGGTGTGTTGTTGTATCCACTGCATCGGGCCTCACATGCGCCTTCCTTGACCAGCACGTTGCAACTGGACGGCCAGCCCCGCGGCCACGTGCTTGCTGTTGACACAGGGATGCAATGAAGGCCATCGAAGCAGTCGTGTCGGATGCGTCGTCGCTGCGGGCGCAGCAGGACGACGAGTCCGAGCGGCCGCTGACAGACAGCAGCGATGACGACCCAGAGGCGCTTGCTGATGAAGGTGATCAGCGGGCTCGTTCGCACGCTGTGCATGGTTGAATAGTGATTGCACAAGTGTGTGCATGGGCGCTCAGTGCAAGTAGCTGGTGAGATTCCTACCTGGAAGCTGCATCGATATCATGCCAGACACTTGCCACGTAACTACAGCCTACGTTCCACAGTCCGCAGCTACTGCAGCAGACAGAGGGAAGCTTAGGCATGGTAAGGTGTGCGAAATGTTCAGATTTGCAGCCGTTGCAGCAGTGCAGTCACGAGTCAGTGTGCACCGGCAGAGCTGCTGGAGCCGAGCGGCAAGGAGAAGGATGTCCTGGGCGGCGTCGAGCAGCTGGGCTTCCTGATCCGCCGCAACCTGGGGCCCATCCAGGGCCGCGTGCACCGCGACCTCATCGACCAGGAGCTGCAAGCGGTGCGAACGGAGGCTGTTGTCAGCATCTCTTCTGCAAGGCCTTGGATGTCTACACAACATCGCGCTGAACATGCCAGCAGGTTCCTCTGTCCTTCGATACGCCTGCTGCTGGGCATGCAGTCGTCGCCGCACGCTGCATCTTCTCATCACAAACATGCTGCGCACAGGTGGAGGCGGCCAGCGACCGGGTTGAGCGTGAGCTGACTGCAGCGTTTAACGCCGTCAACCTGCCCACCCTGGCCAGGATGCCGGTGAAGTACCAGCCCTCGGTCGTGCACGACCGCTCCAACAACGCCGTGTGGATACGCATCCCCAAGGGCAGCCCGGTGCGACAACTACCTGCCGCCCCCGTCCGTCCATTGCTTTGCAGTGTGCCGACACCTTGCCCGATGCTCAAGGTTGGCCAGCATTTACGAGCCAAGCAAGCAGCGATCTCATACTCAGCGCTCGTGCACATCATGAGCAAGTTCAGAACACCATTCGTGATGCTGCCATGCGTGCAGTGCATGAATGAGAAGGAGAAGGCGGGGCTGCTGCACCCCCGCGACCGCAATGGCAGGGTGCTGTCTGAGCGGTACGCCACCCCGGAGCTGGAGGACGCCCTGGAGGACTTTCGATCTGCTTGCGCCGCCGCAAGTGTCGCCGTGCGCGCTCGGCTGCGGCAGCTGTCTGAGCAGCTCCAGGCAAGAGGATGCCTCCACTGCCGCCTGCCTGCCAAGGACCGCTCGACTGCGCTGAGTGTCCATCACTGGCAATTTCACTCTGACACTGGCTGCAGTCAACTCTTCAGCAGCAACTACGTGGCTGTCATAAGTAGCTGACTGGCCGTGGCAGGGTGACCTGACGCCGCTGGTGGGTGCGTCGATCTTCTGCACCATCGCAGCGGCACTGGACGCGCATGTCACGGAGGCGCGCCGCAAGGGCTGGTGCCTGCCCACCCAGGTCGTCGCAGGTGGGGCCCGAACTCATTTGCCGCCAGACTGACAAAGTGCGCACCTTCGCCACCTGGGTCCTGCCGAAGCATGGGCGCTTGCTCCTGCTGGCTTGGCGCAGGTCAGCTGAACCTACAGGAGCCGCTGGGTGCACCCCGCAGGTCCTGGCCAGCAGGCGGTGCCGATCAATGTGGAGGGCATGTGGCCGTACTGGCTGGAGGAGTGCGGCCGGTCGCCGAGCACCGTGCACAACGACCTGGCCGCCATGCGCTCCATGTACCTGCTGACAGGTGCATTGGGCGCTGTGCGCTCGAAGGCAATCAGTTGCACCACCTGCTGGGTGGCTGGATATTGCAGCTTGAACGAGCTACGCAGCAGATGGCACTCCGGATACTCGTCAGTCGCAGTTGCATTCCATGGCGGAGCACGCCAGACTGCAGGCACACCACCGATGGCAAACGACGACCCCCAAAGACCGGCCGCATCCTCCCCATTCTGCAGGCCCGAACATGGCGGGCAAGAGCACGGTGCTGCGGTCGACGGCGGCAGTCGCGCTGCTGGCGGCCGCCGGCCTGCACGCCCCCGCCCGCTCGGCCACCATCCCCTACATCGACGCCTTCATGCTGCGCAACTTCAGCGCCGACAGCCCGCTGGAGGGCAAGTCCAGCTTCGCTGTGGAGATGACGGAGATGCGGTGGGTGCTGCTGTCCATGGTCAGGCATGAACCAAAATGGGATACGAGCTGGCTGCGGCTTGCTGCCTGTGCACCCTTGTCAATCACCACCATGTCAATCACCACCACTTCAGTACATGTCGAACGCGCGGTGCCCGATATGAACTGCAGGTATGTGCTTGAGGACGCCACAGCGGACAGCCTGGTGCTGGTGGACGAGCTGGGCAAGGGGACGGAGGTGCGCGCCGGCGCCGCCATCGCCGCATCGGTGCTGGAGGCCCTGGACGCCACCGGATGCAAGGTGTGCTGCAGTCGTACTTCGTGAAGCTTCCTCGTGTCTGCACGTCACAGTGATGTCTTGGTTTGAGACCGCACCAGAGTGTCACTTGCACCGGCTGGAGCTCGTGCGGTGCTTGCTTGAGAGCTTTCATGCTGGTGATGGCCTCCGCCGAGCGCTGCGCAGTGAGCTCCCACCCGCTGCCGCCGCAGGGCATCTTTGCGACGCACCTGCACTCGCTGCTGGACATGGACCTGGGTGCGCGGCGCCTGGTGCGCATGCGCATGGAGACAGCTGAAGACGGGCGCTTCATCCGGGCCACCATGCGCATGCTGCCCGGCCAGTGCACAGAGTGAGGCACCGCTGCAGGATGCTCCCTTGACCTTCTCCTTCACGACACCAGTGGCTTCTGCTTGTGGTCAGTGCACGGCGGATGAGTATACCTGGAAATCAAGCTGCAGCACGAACATGTCGTGCGCCCATGCAGAAGCTTGGCACTGAAGGTGGCCGCAGCCTGCCGCGTGCCGGAGACCGTGGTCGCCCGTGCGGAGCAGCATTATGCGGTGCGCACAGCTCCTCATACCTCCTCCCGCTGCTGGTGCTGCTGCCGCCGCCGCCGCCATTCGACCTCTGCATCACACCACAGCTGAAACATATTCGTCAGACTGTGTGAGAGGCAGCACCCGTTCACGAATGAGCAGCGACTGCACAACAGGCACTGGATGTCATGGCGCAGCGGCTGCGGGGGGATGGCGGCCATTCGGCGGCGCAGGCTGACGGCAGTTTGGCGGCAGCTGCCGCGGGCTTCGCAGGCCGCAGCGGCAGCAATGGGGCACATGCGCCAGGCCTGGCAGAAGCAGAGCAGCTGGTGCAGCAGCCCAGCCTCAACGGCAGCGGGGGCGCACAGCCTTGCCCCTGGGATGACTTCACAGCTTCCAGCAGCGGTCTGAACGGCCACGCTGGCAGCACAGCGGGGCTCGCCTCAGCCTGGCTTGCACACGACGGTGGGCACGGCAGCCAGCACGGCCTCCCACACACGCAGGTCAACGGCAGCACCAACGGCAGGGTCAGCAGAGAGGGCAGCGTGACCCAAATGGTCTTCGACAACTCACCACTGTCGAGTGGCAGGTGGGTGGCCGAGCTACATGCCGCACATATGCATGCTGTCAGTTGACTTGGGTGTCCCTGACTTGGCATGTTGACTGATCGTAGAGCAATGACAGCCTGCGTCTGCTTCTTCTCCAAATCAATCCTCTGGAACGCCTGATGTATTTGACCACCATTATATGCAGGGCCGTACGCAATGACAAAGAGCCGGCAGATGTCCTGCTGTCGGCAGGCCCTATCTTGCAGCGCGCGGCGGCGGCAGTGCTCAGCGGCGGGGCAAACGGCGGGTCTGAGGCCGCCAGCACCCTGAAGTTGCGGGTGCGCATTCGCATGCACTGGCTGCGCTCACCGGAATGTCTGAAGGCCTGAGGATGTGCTGTCCTTCATACCCTTGGCGGATCAGCATGGCATGTCCGTTGCAACATATAGCTTTGGCATGTACCTCGACTCGGCCGCCATATCAGGTTTGTGGCCTGCACTTGGCCCCTCAGCCTTTCAGTTGAGGTATGGTGGCATGCACCTACATTACCTTGATGGGCCTTACGATGATGCAGGTGGTGCAGAGCGGTCGGAACCCGCCAGCATCATCAGTGGGCCGCTCGTGTGTGTACATTTGCGTACGTGATGATGGCTTTGTATACTGTGGCCAGACAGACGACATCCGCAGTAAGTGGCTGTGCACATGGACACAAGACGGTGACAAGTTGCTGCTGTCAGTATGTGGGCACGGCAATGGGGCTAATGTTTCGGGTGTTTTTTCGGTGTCTTTTCGGATAAGCAGTGCGGGCTGGCAGAAGAGCGTGACAATTCAGTGGCCAATGTTCATGGCGTGCTGCGCGCAGGCCGCCTCAAGAAGCACAGGTCGCTCAGCGGCACGGTCAGCGGCGGCCCCGGCATGCTGGCAGCGTACCTCATGATGCCGGAGGCCGCGCCTGGGCAGTCGGCGGCCAAGGCTGTCGAGACGGCGGCCATCAAGGCCCTGACCGCTGAGGGCATCCCCATGGTAAGCGTGGTGGACGCCCGCGGCCGGCAAATGCCCTCTGGCTTGTTGGGCTGATCACTACACCGGGAGCATTAGAGTGAGGCTACTTGAGAGCAAAGCGTGGTAGCTGCGTGGGCCACAGTGTGTTCAGATGCTGACCCCCAGGATGCAGCAGCGAATGAACATCTGCAAGCAGTCCCTCACTTGGATTGCGCCAGAGCTTGCTACCATTACTGCCAGATGTCAGGGAACAGAAACACTGTTGGCAGGAGTACGCTCATGCATGTATGACGATGCCTCTTGCGCTTCGGAGATGTTCATGGTATGACATCTCTGTGTCTGTTGAATTCTGTGTCATCTGAAAGGCCGTTTAAAACGCTCTGTTGCATGCCACACTCGAGGAGCCTGTCACCAGATGTCAAGGCCCCAACTGCTACAACCTGATGTGCGCACAAAACTCTGCTTGCGTGTAAAACACGAGGGCCCAGTTAGCCCATGGCCATGGAGGAACTGAGCTCGCTTCGGCGCTTCTGGGACGTGCGCTTCTGAGCATTGCGGCTGGCATTGGCCATGACGTCTCGCCGAGCAGCGCTCTGCATCACGTCGTGGTCGAAGGCTTTACACCAACTGACATCTACCATGGTGGGAAAATTCCAAGCAGAGTACTGTCTGACGCATGCCTCACCGTGATCTGCTGCATGCATTCACGGGGGATAAGCAGTGAGGTAAGGTGCAAAGATAATGCAACAACACGTACCTGCCGCTTAGCCGCCACTAACCGCTGCACGTCCTGCGGCCCGACCTCCTGCCGCCGCCTGCGCGAGCGGGCGGTGGCTGTCGTGCTGGGGGGCGCCATGGGACGCGCCCACCCTGTGCCGCCTTCGGAGTCTGTGTCGGGGCTGGAGTCTGCCTGCCTGCCACCGTCCTCGCTGCTGGCTGCCTCGCCGCTGCCGCCGTCGAGCTGCCTGGTGAGGGACGCCCACTGGGACGCCTCGCCCGAAGGCCGCGCATCGGAGCCCGCCGCTGCTGCTGGCAGCTGCCCGCCGCCTTCCCGCTCCACTGCATCCAGCGGCTCTGCTGCTGGTTGTGACGACTCATGCGCCTCGTCTGACGGCTGTGCTGCCTCCGCATCTGGAGCGCTGCGGGTGTCTGCACTGACATCGCTGCCGCTGCCTGCAGCCTGCCGCCCCTCAGCATCATCTGCTGCAGGCTGCGCAACTAAACTGCTGTCCGAATCACTGTCGTACTCCTCAGCGCCCTCCGGTCCCTCCGCTGCGTTCTCCGCCGCCGCAGCCGCTTCCAGCTGCCAGCTCTCCAGCGCCTTCTGGTGGTGCTCCCTGAAGCCTGCGCACGTGCAGGGCCACCGCTGAGCTCGCCCGACACCGTGCATGGTGCGATGTTCCGCTCTTAGCATTGCGGGATTGGCAATCGGCATGCGGGGCAGCGCACCTGAGGCCGCCAGCTCGGTGTCCAGCCCCTTCTTGGACGTGTCAAGTGACGCCAGCAGCTCCTGCACAACAAGGACACAAGCGAGATGAATAGAGCATAGCAGTGGACTGCTTGGGCAAACAGCAGTTGGGAACAGCACGCTGGCTTCTGTCAACAAAATCACCAGGAGGCTGCCGTCCTGCATGGTGCTGCTACAGCAATGTTTGCACGAGGTGCTCGCCTCAAAGTCTGGCGCAACGCGCGGCAGCGACTCGTCGTGCTCGGGCATGTAGCCCAGCTTCTTTCGGAAGAAGCGGCCGACGCCCTCCACGTCGCGTGCGAACAGGTCCGCGGCGTTGGGGTGCGCCACCGACACCATCTGCGGGAAGTCGATGATGGTGACCTCATCCTCGTCGTTCACCTGCGGTTCGGCAGAATGCACACCACCCGTCAAGTCATTGTTGGTGCCGGGTTGCAGGCCGGACGCTACCGATTGTGTGCGGCATGGTGCAGCATTGCAGGCAGAGCATGGCAGGCAGAGCATGATGGCCAGGTGATGTTGGGTGGCACCGATGCGAAAGGCCGACGGCTTGGCGTGTTCCCACCATGACATTGAACTCGTTGAAGTCGCAGTGGATGAGGCCCAGGCGCGCCAGCCGCTCCATAAAGTCCATCAGCTTCTGATACACTTCCCCCGGGTTGCGCAGCTCCCGCACCTGCAGCCGATGTCCGCGAGTCCTTTGAGCAGGAGCTGCAGGTGCAAACTGCTTCTGGGTCCTCAAAACGCAAGCCTCCCGTGGCCAGCACGCTCCAGGCACACCGGAAGCTGCACCAGCGGTCCCTTGGATGTGCAGCGCCACTGGTGAGTGACCATGCGTCAGTGTTCAGCTGTTGGCACGGCGCCTTGATTGCTGCCGCTGCTTGCTGCCGCTGCCGCGACCAGCGCCCGCTCACATACTGCCCACTGCCTGCAGGGACCAGCCCCTAACCCCTTTCAGGGTTGGACCCACCTGCGTCAGCGGGTACGCGTCCACCAGTGACATCAGCACCGCGTGGCGGTTGTGGTCCACCGCGCGCGGCACCGGCAAGCCCCGCTGCCCCAGCGCCGCCATGAACGCATACTCCTGCGTGCATCAGGACGGCATCCTGATGCGTTCCACACCGTGCAGCCCTGATGCACACCTGCATGGACCCCCGCTGTCTGGGCCGCTCCAAGTCAAGGCAAGCCTCCTGCCTTTTACACTTCCAATGCTGCAGCAGTCCGCAGTGTGGCGCAGGGCGGGCGGCAGGGCACCTTGAGGGCGGCGAGGCGGGAGAGGTAGAGCCAGGAGAAGGAGGCGGAGGTGCGGTCCCGCAGGTAGTCCCGCTTGGACTTGACGGCGCGGAAGGAGGTGCGTCCCAGCCGGTGCAGCTTCAGCGCCAGCACCTCCCCCTCCTCGTTGCGCACCTGCCGACCCGGACAGCCTCTGAGGCGACCCGCTGAGCTGTGACCTTCGCTGGCGTGATCTCCGCCGTCGGACGGTCGTCATCAGCCATGGGCACATGTCATCCGCCCGCGAGGAACAGTGTGAGGAACAAGCTGCGCTATCTGCGATGCTTGCGGCCTGCATGCTGCTGCGGCAACCCAGAATGAGTCCCACCTCGAACACGTCGGACTCTTTGCCCACGCCGATGCGGCGGCCGACGGCGGAGATGTGGCCGCGCGCCAGCAGTGTGCGGATGGCCAGGAAGTCGTAGCCCATGTACGTGAGGCGGTAGCCGTCGTACTGCTTGGCGTCGTGGTGCACCAGCTTGAAGCGCAGCAGCGTGCGCAGGTGGCGGTAGGTGCCGCCGTGCCTGCGGCAGCAGGGCCAGGGTCGTGTGCCTTTGCACTGACGATGGGGCCAGGGCGCGGGGGGGGGGGGATGCTGCAGTTTAGGACGAGAGCGCAGGCCAATGGGCGCACTTGAGGCCGGCGATGGCAGTGATGAGGTCCACCGGCACAATCTCGTGCTGCAGAGCATGCATATCACCATTTCATACTCTACCGCATCCAAAGACTAGAGGCTTGTAAGCACAGCATCGTCAGCATGCGCAACACGGTGGTGCGTCGTAGGCTGATGCATGATGCACTCTGCGACACACAACAGCAGCAAAGCATGCGGCTATGCAGCTCACGTTCTTCTGGCCCATCTCCACAGCCGTCAGCACCCGGAAGTCCTCACGGCTGAGGTACCGCAGTGCGTTGACGTCCAGCTTCATACTGCGGACGGTGAGTTCCTGTTTGCTTCGCTAGAAAACCACCGCTGTGATCAGCAGCAAGAGCATCTGCACAACAGGTCTCCCCACACAGAAGTCGACCTTTGATAGGTGCAGACACCCAAGTGAGCTCGCAAGTGCACAGAGGGCAAGCCTGGGTCACTGCCCCTGGCCAGTGTCCCGCTATCTGGACCTGCAACTGTAGAACTGTTGCCTGCAGGCTGCAGCATACATGGCTGGTCTGCACCAGCCATGTGACTCCAGGGTGGCGATATTCTGGGCACCCTGCAGCCGCAAGGGGAATAGGAAAAATCCCTTCTATTCCCCTTGGCAGCGGTCAGCGGCGAATGGTTAATCCCCTAGCCAGCTGTGTCATCAGCCCTTTGTTGTAGTGCCCCCAGCGTTGCGTTTGCAGGCAGTCAGGTCAAGTGCAGTTAGATCGAAGACTCCTTGAATTGGTGCAGTCTGCAAAGGGGTCGCAAGGCTGGGCGCCTGCCACCGGCAGCCGCAAGTTGTGAGGGTGCGAGCACTGGTGCGGCTGCATTCCGCCACAAGAGCAGGGCTGCTGGTGCCGATAATCTGCGGACGCAGCGGCTCTGGGAGCGTCAGTTCTTCGAGGTGAGCACGCAGAACGCTGGGCCCCAGTCTGGCGGCTGTCGCCTCCAGGACCGTCTCGGTGTATTCGCACACGCGTGGGGCCGGTGTGCCCGACTGGCGCGTCGCACATAGCTGCGAAAAAATACTCATCAGGACCTGCAGCCCGCCCTTGAGCCAGCTGGTTGTTTTGAGTTGTCTGAATGTACCGGATTGCTTGCCGCGGCACCAGCCATTCCGCTGGCCGGGTATGCCGGAATCGACGGCCTGAGCCTTTGAAAGCGTCAATGACTATGGGACCTTGACGGCTCGGCAGCCTCCCCCTGGCAGTGCTCATGGCTGTAGTCTGCACACAGCGACGAGCAAGGCAGCGCGGTGGGTAAGGTCTGGGTCCAGCGCCATGAGCGGGTCTTTGCTTCCAGGTGTAGCTGCAGCCCCGGCTGCACGCGGTCTACGGAATTTATTACCGCGCAGTCGGTTGCACTGATCTGTCATCACGCGTGCTTACAGACCATCAGCAGGCTCAGCGGACGCGGAGTGCATCACCTGCACTCGCTCTATTTGAAGGTTGGATTGCTGCAATTACGCAAAGCTTGCGTGGCCCGCAGGCGACGCAGACGGCGCAGGAGCTGCTGAGGCACGTTCACAGCGCGGCAGATCAACCAGTGGCGGCGCGCGCAAGCCACAGCGCCGTAAACAGTAGCAGCCAGCATGCGGCTCAGCAGGCGTGCATCTGGCAGCATGCAGTTGTTACTGGCTGCAACGCTGCAGCTGGCGCTGTTCAGCAGCCTGGCGGCCGCGCAACGGATTCGAGTCTGTGGCACGCCGGAGATGACCTTTGCCGCAGCCCAGCAGATCCAGAAGGAGCTCAATGCCACAATGGAGGCCATGGTGGGCACCACGAACCAGACGCTGGCAGGGGAGCGGCTAGCAGCGATGCCTGCAGGCATTGAGAGCGCCAACGCCCGCACAGCCGCAGTCACAGCCGCTAAGCCGGCGACGGGCATCAGCGTGAAGATCCACTTCCATGTGGTGCGCTCAAGCAGCACGGGAGTCGACGCTACAGACGCACAGATTGCAAAGCAGATTCAGGTGGGCCTTGCTGGCTTCTCTCCCGCCTGTTCACTTACAAGAAGCTGCGCTTCATGTGTCTGCTGCCGCCAGTCCTGCAGCCTGGCAGCCCACATGTGTGCGTCACCGCACTCAGGCAGCCGCTGCCTGCGCAGGTGCTCAACACCAACTATGCGCAGACGGGGGCCACGTTCACGCTGGCGTCCACCGACCGCACGGTCAATGCAGCCTGGTCCACCGCCAGCCAGAACAGCCCCGGGTGGACCGCGATGACGAATGCGCTGCACAAGGGCACCGTACAGGTGTGGCACCTCGAAGGGACGCCATGCATTTGTGTGCATGCAAGAGTGAAATTCAGACCGTCTGTGTGCAGAGGTGTGCAGTCAACCAGGGGAGTCACACTGCATGAGGCAGTCCCGCGCCGCGCAGGAGCTGAACCTGTACGCCATGAGCCTGCCGTACCCGCTGCTGGGCTGGAGCCAGTTCCCCTGGTGGTACGCCGCCTCGCCGAAGCAGGTGCAGCCCAGGGCAAACAGTAGTTGCGCGACCGTCTTGTGGGCTCGAGTGCCTGTGGCGTGGAACATACGTTGATGCGCTCCCAATGTGTTGTGGCACAGGACGGCGTGTTCTTCGACATGGGCACCCTGCCGGGCGGCGCCACCGCCAGCTTCAACCTGGGGATGACCGCAACGCACGAAGTCGGCCACTGGTGAGCATCTGCGCAGCCGGTAGCTCCACAGCACTCGAAGGGAGAGGATGGCACAGTTCCGGACTACCAGTAGGACTGTTGACGTCTGCCCACCACCTGCAAGCATTCTTGTTCATGTGATACACACGCCATTTGGATATGCCCTTCAGCCGTGCATTGACGATTGTGTTTGTGCAGGTTCGGATTGTTCCATCCTTTCCAGGGCGGGTGCACCGACCCAAAGAACGACTGGGTGTCAGACACAGCGGCACAGGTGCGATGCGAACAGGGCTGTGACGTGCAGTAGCTCCAATCGTTGCTGACAGCGCCAATATGAGGTGTTCGACCAACGAAGGCCGCTGTCCAACACATGCGAAGCCCACTCGCCTGCTCTTGCCGCCGTGCAGGCACAGCCCGAGTATTCGTGCGTGAGCGCCCCACGGGACACCTGTCCATCTCAGGCGGGCACAGACGTGTTCCGAAACATCCTGGACTATCCGCCAGATGCATGCATGGACCACCTCACTACGGGACAGGCCACACGCATCGCCGTCGGCTGGAATGCCTACAGGTGCACTTTCACCACCCGAATGTGTCTTGCTGCTTGTCGTTCAGGCGTATGCAGCATGGTAGTTCGTTCAGTCGCATGCAGCATGGTATCATGCTTCGCATGCGGGCAGCAGGCATGTGCAAGTGCTGACCGGCAGCATGTATTTCGTTGCAGGGTGCCTGGCGCACGGGCATATGCCCCGGGCGGCGCGCCCGTCCCCTCGACTGTGAGCAGCGTACAGCTTCGAGTCACACACATACCAGTTGTTGAAACTTGGGTCGGGGCGTTGGCTACACGCGCATGGCGTGGTTCTTGGTGGTCTGCACAGCCGCGGCTCTGACTGAGGACCTCGCATCATGCCGACAGGTCGCCAGTCCGACGGTGAAGGCGCCAGCTCCGACAGCGAGGGCACCGACCAGGGCGCCGGTGCCGACGGCGAAGAGGCCCACGGCGGAGAGGACCCTGGCACCCACCAAGCCCAAGGTCTGCAGTGGTGGCCGCAGTCGCCCGCCATTGCACCTGCATGCCTCAGTGCTTACCACATCGCCAATTTGGTGGGCTAGAAAGTCGCTGACCGGTAGTTGATTTTTGCACGCAGCCGACTGTGAAGCCGACAGCAAAGCGGACTCTGCCCAAGGCCTGCGGCGGCAAGTGTGGCAAGCCGAAGGTGAGGCACATCAAACTGAAGTGGCAATCGGAACAGCAGTCATCCATCACAGCCGCATCCTGTACTGAACGCTCGATGACTGGACTGTCGTGACAGCTGGTTTTGTGTTTGCCTACCGACTGGCCAAGGTGTTGCTGATGCTTGAGTACCTCATGCGTGCAGCCAACTGCTAAGCCAACGCCAAAGCCAAAGCCGACTGCAAAGAGGACCCTGCCGAAAGCTTGCGGCGGCAAGTGTGGCAAGCCGAAGGTGCATTCCTGTTGTCCGTATGATGTAGTGCATCGACTTTACCTAGCGCATCAATTGCGGGCTGTTGCATTGGGACTGGCATGGCAAGCCACTTTGGCTGACTCTGCTGTGTGCCATACGTAGCCAACGAAACGGACTCTGCCAAAAGCTTGTGGGGGCAAATGTGCAACCATGAAACCTAAGGTGTAGCATCTGTCTTCTGCTCTTCATGTTAACCCCTTTTCAGCACAGGCGGCTGCGAGTACACGCCCGCAGACTCCCACCACCCTGACCCCAGCAGCCAGATAGGCACTCTGCTGACCAGCGTGCTGGTGCTGCTTGCAGACGGGGCGCAAGCGACTGCGGTAGCGCGATGTTCACACCCCCATAGAGCAGCTGCCGGGCTAAGCAGCAGGGGACCTCAGCAGCAGGGGAGGCAGCGCAGGTTGCGCAGCTGGAGTGGCCGCACACTGTACCAGTATTTTTTTACTACTGCGTGAGATGCCCCAAGGGATGGCAGCTAGCTAGGTAGTGAGGCCCAACAGTAGCATGTGTGAGGCGTGGGGCAGTGGCCGCCGGACGCCTGCGTATGCATGCACTGTGTGCCTGGCATCATTCTATGGCGCCACGTGCAGTGCTGCATGAGGCGGCCAGATTTTCGGCACAAGCAGAGTGTGCAGGGTGGCGCAGCAAATCGCACTGTTGGTTCTAGTGATAGCAGAGCTCACAGTTGGGCGCAGCACCTGATTCATGGCGACTTCTGAGTCGGAACCCCTTGTGAATCTGATTTGTGATCTACCATTAGTGCATATCGGGGCGAGGAACGTGTGCCATAGGTATTCTGCGTTTTCGAACACTTGCTAGATATTGACGACGCGCTGAGATTTGGAACCGTGACACCTGTGACGTACGTACGCACATGCTGGTAAATGGAGGTTATGGTATCATTCTGATGTGCATTACCTCTCCCCAGACACATTTGGCAAAGATGCCACAGCATCTCCACGACCAGGTGCACTCGATGTGAAGGTGCACCTGCAACACGCATTGCTGCACAGAGGCAGTGCCCAACGCCGGTATGTGCTAAATCGCAGACTCCTTCAGACTTCAAATGCTGATCTGCACAGACTTCGCTGCCAATAGACAGTTGTTAATAGCATCCTATACACCTTGCACAAAGACGTGCAAGTCTGCAGCTGGAATATCCTGCAATATGGGCCCCAACGCCGAGTAGCATCCCCACTATATATAGCCCTCTGTAGCATGCAAAAGATCAGTCTTCATATATCAGGGAATGTCGCCACTGCCGCGCTTGCTGGCGCCAAATGTCTGCAGCACCTCCCGAGACGGCTTCCAGTCCATGCTGCCTTCCCGCAGCTCATTCATCCGAGGTGCTGGCTCGTTGTCACCTGGGTCAGCTGGCTTCCTGGCCGGGGCACCCTGCAGCGTCTGCAGAGGCTTGCCTGGAGCCTGCGATGCCACCGAGTCTACACCCATTCCCCCTGCAGCGTTCATGACGGCAGCCTCAGACCCTCAGCTCAGGAATTTGACACCAGGCAAAGTGTGCTGACGCCCCTCGCAATGCTCATCAGGTACCAGGTGCCAGCAAGCACGCTAGCTATCTTGCAGCGGAGGTGCTGGTGGGAAGGCCTGCCTGCGCTGGACGTGCCATTGGTGTCGGCAGGGGCGCTCTCGGGGCCCCGCACAGACGTCAGCTTCCGGCCATCCAGCGAAGCACGCGGGGGCCTCATGCCGTCAACATAGTCGTTGAACCCGCTGCCGAAGGATGCCATGCTGGGGCTGCAGACAAGAGCAGCCGAGAAGCTGAAGTGTACATGCAACCACCACGCTCAGGGGTTTTGCGGTGTTCCGCTAAAGCGTGTCTGTGCAGATGGCACTGCAGCATGTGCAAGGGCAGGAGAGAAAACACCACAAGCATCACAGTCTGGAGCAGAGCCTCCGGTGCACCTGCTGACGGGCTCGTGCAGGGTGAGCTGCTCCACGTCTGCAGCAAAGTCCTCATCCGACAGCATGTCCAGGTACTGCTCGCTTGGGCTGAAGGAGTGCACGACCTGTCAGGTGCAGGCACGGAAGCTGGCGTGCAGTGCACCGGGCAGTGTCAGTGCACGCAGGCGCACGCCCATGTGGCACAGAGACAGGTAGTATACCCAGTGCAGAAGCTGCTTGTGAGCCGTAACAGAACGACGCACTGTACCTGGCTGTTGGTTGATGGTGCGCCAGCAAGCGGCTGCCGAGCTGGCACTGCAATGGGCTTTGCTGCGGGTTTTGAGCCGGCAGGAGGCGGCTGCTGCGGCTGACACGACTGACGCTGCTCAGGCACGCGAGGCTGCTGGGCAACGGGTGCCGAGAAAGGCGACGGGCGATGCAACAAGGGTGGCGCATCATCGGCGGCCGGCGCATCTGGCGGCTGCTGCTGTGAGGGTGGCGGCAACGCTGACATTGCAGGCCGCTCCTGCAGCCCTGATGCCTGCTGCGTGGGCTGCTCCAGCGACCCGCTCTCAGGCTCGCCTGGCTGCAGGGCTGCATCTGCGGCTGCGCTGCTGCCGCCGCCCCGTTCAAGTGGGCTGCGTGGGCTGGCGTCCTCCGCTGGGCTGAGCGCCCGGGCCACTGCTGGGTCTGCAGGGCCGGCCGCGCCGCTGACGTCTGCTCTTGGATCAGCCTCCAGTGGCGGGGTGATGGGGATGGCTGCCGCCGCCTCCGCAAGCGCCCCGGAATTGGACGGCGACAGCGGCTCCTGCCCATTGGGCGCCCGCGCCACAATGTGCGACACCTGTCCCGAACGACAGGTGTCACGTGGCGCGCGTGTATACAGTATGCCCAGCAGTCACCCACCATCATGGCTCGTGCAACGTTGCTGCTTGCTCCGTGCAGTTCTGCGTCTACAACGACGGCAGCCCCGGCTGGCTGCTGCATGCCACCACACATCTACGCATGCATGTGACGAAGCATGGGGGAGCCGGGGCGCGCACCAGGGGCAGCAGCGCGCCGTAGAACTGGAAGAAGTCGATGGAGTCGCCGCGCGCGCGGTGGAACTGCACCAGGCGCAGCCCGGGCACCAGGTCCCCCACCTCCACCAGCACCGTCAGCGGGCCGCGCCCCGCCGCCACCGTCAGCCGCAGGCTCGGCAGCCCGCTGCAGGGGGGGGGGGCGGCCGCACGGTTCAGCAGGCACCAAGCGGGGCCTGGCGGCCTCCACAGCCGAGGGCGGAACCCCGGTTGCTCCGAGGTCAGCGCAACACCATGGGAAGCACCGTGGTGTTGATGTCCGACAGTGCCAGGCAGCGCCAGTGCCAGGGACTAGGGTTCTGACTCACTCGAACTCGGTGCGCTCGCAGCGGCCGCCGAGGCGCGCGGTCGCCTGCTCCACCAGCTTGGCGATGTCCGACGGCGCCTCCCGGGAGGTGAAGCGCGTGGCCCGCCGCACCAGCGGCGCCTCCGCCGGCCGCCGCCGCTGCACGACGGCAGGCATGCAGGATGTTGCAGAGGGTGTGCACTGCAAGTGGTCACACCATGTGACTGCTGCTGGGGCAGCAGCCCCTCGGCCCCCGGTCAGCGGCGGGCAGCCCGGACAGCTGCAGTGATGCGGAGCTATGCATGTGCTAAGGTGTGACACGGCTGCATGCGATGGTGGTCATCAGACATCAGGAGAAGACACTGCCGTATTCATGACCAAAGCAAGAATCCGTTTCATGTATATTACCTCGAACAGGTTGCTGATGTCCATGGCAGAGCCCAGCAGCTCGAAGGCATTGACCTTCTTCTTGCCACGCGGGGAGTCCGTCACTCCTGTGGCAATGCGGCACACTCAGTACGTGCGTATGATGCAGGCAAAGCAGGGTGCAGCCCTATCGTGCCTTGGGGAGACAGGAGCAACGTGTCACTCCACCAGCCACATGCACAGCATTCGCGTGGTGATGATACGCAGGGGCTGCACAGCTTCTGCTGACGGGCTGCGAGGCAGCTGTGGGGCTTGCCTCGAAGCGAGCTGCTGCCGGTACGCTCGTTCACAGTCGCCAAGTTGGGGTTCTCATTGAAAGTGAACTCGTTTGCGGGGTCGTCCGCGTCAGGCAGCATCCGCGGTGGCGGCATGGGTGGGCCGCCTGCTGTGACCCACGCATGCTGTCGCACCTGATCTAGCGTGGCCCTGCAAAGGAGGGAGCAGCGCACCGTCATGATGCTGTATCACACACTCCGGCATGTCAGATTCTCCAACAGACAAGACTGCTTCTGTTGAGATGAGAGTTCGTCGTGAAGGATGCTGGAAAGACAATGCTGGCTGGAGTGTGCATGTTGCCAGGGCACCTCTTGGCAGGGTTTGGCGTGAGGATGGCACGCAGCAGGGCCGCTGCGTTCTGGCTGATCCAGGGGGGCATCTCATAGTCTGCCACAGCAATCTTCTTCAGCAGCGCGCTGACGCTGCGCTCATCAAATGGCAGGCATCCGGCCAGCATGATGTACAAGCATACTCCTGCAGTTTGCAAGGCCCATTTAGCTGCAATGCCCAGCTTTGCCTGCAGGCAGCCTCTTGACCATTCAACGGGCCTTGTGGCATGAGCTCAGTCCCGCAGCAGCTCACCGAGAGACCACAAATCCGCAGCGGCGCCCTCGTACGCCTTGCGCTGCAGCACCTCTGGGGCAGCGTAGTTGGGGGTGCCACAGACCTGCACTCATGCATCAGGATTGAAAACGATGCCGTACACTGGACGTAGCCTTGCAGTTAGGACTGGCATAGCAGATTGAGACATGCAAGGTGACGCACTGTGTGCAGCAGGTGGGACTCTGCCGCTGCCTCACGCACGGCGCCCAGCCCAAAGTCAGACAGCTTCACATCGCCGTCTGCCGTCAGCAGAATGTTCTCCAGCTTTAGGTCCCTGCACATGAGTTATGGCGGAATTCATAAGTCAAACCCTGGTGACCAGATACAATCATGCCAACACTGGCAAGCCCCTCTTGGCCATGAGGTCAGCTGCAGCAGTGCAGGGTGATGTGTGGCAAGCCGGCGCTGCGTGCTCGCCTGTGGAACACGCCCTGGGCGTGGCAATGCGCGAGGCCGTCGATGAGCTGCACGAACCAGCGGCGCGCCTCCGTCTCCCGCAGCGGGCCGCTGCCCGCCACCCGCTCAAACAGCTCCCCGCCTGCGCAACAGCAGCACATCATCATGACTGTTGTGAAACCGTAACCTCGCATGCGTCTACTGCCTCTGGAACAAGTATATCTTGCAGACGCATACTTAAAGACATTAAGATCACCTGTGACAAGCTCCAGGACGAGGTAGATGTGGGAGCGGGTGGCCATGACGTGGCGCAGGTCCACGACGTTGGGGTGCCGCAGCCGCCGCATGATGGCGATCTCCTTCTTGATCTGCGGCGCCAGCTTGGCGCGCTCCACCATCTCCTTGTCCAGCACCTGAGGGTTGGTCAGGACAAAGCGTTGCAAACCTCCGGCCTGCATCTCCATCCTTGCTCCACTGCCACGCCGGTCCAGCAACGATGATGGCGGTGCCTGGATCCGTCTGCCCTTGCATGTTCGCAGCATAATTTCCGGCTGTGGAGAACGTCAGACGTGCGCCCAGGATCTGGCGACGGTCAGGAACATGGGCAAGCCTACAAGGCCGCCTGCTGAAGCACAACCCTATCATGCCGGCGCCGCACCTTGATGGCAACTGTCTCCCCCGTCTCGACATGCTGCCCGTATTTGACCTTCGCGAAGGTGCCCTGCACGTCCGCAGGGCCTCAGAACTGGCACTGGGATGCGCCCATGCCGCCCATCCACCATAGACAATGCAGCACTGATGCATGCGCTGGCAGGATTTTGGTCACCTCGCCTATCGTACGGCCAACATAGTAGTCCCCGACCCTTTGCCGATACATGTGGACGGGTGATGCTGGCTTGTCGTGCCCAGCGTGCAGCTACGTAGGTGCTTCGGATGTCAAAATCACGGCGTGCTTTCAGACACTCGCAAGCGTGCTCTGATTGGCCAGACGCTTGCTCTGCAAATGAGCTTCATTGTTGCTTTTAGATCCTAGCAAAAACTGCACCCTGCGATGTGCGCGTTTGCCCCCTCCGAAGAATATATATGACCAACTGCAATGCACAGCCGCGGACGCGCTCCAGATATTCACCGCGCCTCTTGCAGTCTCACAAAGTCAACAGAGTGTTGTCGGGCGGATCTGACGTCCTTTGCAACGCTCCTGGGGCCTCACGCACCGATCGGCCCAAATCGGCAACGCCAAGCTTGCAGCCAGTCGGCAACAATCGGACGATCCGCCAATAGGACGCTACCACCCTGGAGCAGCCCAGTTGGGCAGCCCTACACAGTCAAATGTCAAACAATGTCCACAGCAGTTGCACGTCTTGCAGTGCTGAATCGGTCAACGACTGCTGCTGTCGACTGGATTCGTGTGTACGCTTTGTCCACGGACGCTGGATAAGCGATGCTCCATCATGTGACATGATTTTAATCAGGGTGATGCAAACAGCCTGCACAGCGATGTGATCTGCTCTTTCATCACAGCAGATGAAGTCGTTCTTAGGCTTCAAGGACAAAGCCGCCACAGCGGTGAGCTTCAATCTGCTGAATGTGTGCCATGGTCAATGCGCTAGTGCTGGCCGTGCACTGTGCTGCAGCAAGCGACACACGATCCGTAGCGTTACGTCAGGCTACGGGAACTACATTACAAGCCTTTCCTGGCAAGTGAGACATGCTGCAGGAGCTGCGCATGTCATCAGTGCAAGTGCTTGCCCAGGCCAAGTCGCGGGCGGAATGGGCGAGTGCCAGAGTGGCGTCAGCCGTCCAGCGGCCGCCAGACTTCGGACGCCCGTCGCCATCCGCAGCCTCCAGCTCGAGCAGCTCAGGTGAAGTTGACGACAGCTGCAGCGGGAGGCATATGACACGGTGCTCCAGCTGTTGTCCATGAAGATTGATGGTGTCATGCTGACGCTGGACATGGTCAATGCAGCAGCCCCGCGTGTTCCCTCCCGCGCAGCATCCATCAACCACGGGACGGCAGGTGCGACACAGGCTGCTGCCTGCATGAACGCCACAGGCATTCATTGGTGGATGCCGCCATCACACAGCATTGGTGCGCTTATGCCGGGTCCCTTTTGGCTGCAGGCGGCAGCTCTGCGCAGAGCGTCGACCCGGTGCTCGAGCATCTGCTGCGCAATGCACGTAGCGAGGCGGTGCGGCAGGAGTTTCTGCGTGGTGACCTATCAGAGCTCATTGACCACCACGAGCTCAAGCTGCTGGTGGGTGCCGCAAAATGCAAAGAGCTTGTTGTTGCAGTGTGCATGGGTTAGCAGGTCAGCAGGTCAGTGTCAACTGCAAGCGACATGTTGGAGCCGGTTGTTGCGGTGTAATTGCTGCAGCAGTCCATGTCATGCAGTATCAGAGCCAACTGTGATTGCTGCTGCGAATGCAGGTCGGCACATATAATGTGAACGGTCGCAAGCCGCCTGTGGGCTTGAACTTGGCTCCCTGGTTGGCTGCCGCGCCAGAGGCCGATGTGGTCATCGTCGGCTTTCAGGAGATCGTGCCCCTGAACGCCAGCAATGTCATGAATGGTGCGCTTGCCTTGCAATGGCTTATACCAGGCGAGACAGCGCAACCTGCAGCTGACATGCAGCATGCTGTTGTGTGTGCGTTGAGCGCTTTCCTGCAGCTGAGGGACGGCCACACCCTGATACTGAGGCTCTTGTCGTTGCATGGTAATCTACTAGATGCAGCACAGCAGACCAACCCTTGCATGATGCTTGCTGTGACCGTTACATGAAGATGACATGCTGTGCAGACCTTGTTGGCGGCAGCGGCGAGGCAGCTTTTGCCTGGGACCGCCTGGTGGGCGAGGCCCTGAATCCGGCGCCCATCACGCGCTCCTACTCCTGCTCAGATGGCCACCTGCTGGCGGCACCGGAGCCAGAACACTCTGCTTCGACGGCAGGCCAGCTGCAGCCTCCTGAGGCAGAGCAGCCAGGACGGCATCAGGGCGGCGATGCAGCAACACACAGCGGCAGATCAGCAAGTGCGGGTGCCAATAGTCAGTGGGATGCAGCAGCGGATCAGGCTGTGCGGGAGTCTGATGCGGCAGACCCCGGGCGGGGCGACGCGCAGGATGGGGCAAAGCCGGCCGCCAGGCCAGCGCCGCCAGAGGCCTTCGTACAGGTGCAGAACTCTGTGGCAGGGCAGGTTCCAACCCTGCTATTTGGGTGTCACCATGACCCAGCAGTCTTGGATCTCACCGTCAGACGCCCATTCTGTGTTGAAAGCATTCAGGGCAGCCCCCACACACTCACCTGCTTGATGTGGCTCTGCAGGTGGCCGCAAAGCAGATGGTGGGCGTGTACATGAGTGTGTGGGTGCGCGCCGGGCTGCTGCCCCACATACGCGGTGTGCAGGCGACATCTGTGGGCACCGGCATCATGGGCTACTTAGGCAACAAAGGTATGGCTGCAGATTTTCTCCAAAGCCATGTAGATGGAACATTGTCGCCATGGAAGTGGTTGTGTCACAGACAACTGCCTCGAGTGACTGTGTCGCCCTCCAGCAAGTCCGTCGGCAGGCACCTCGAGCTGCAGATCGCGCTTGTGTCACTTGCAGGTGCCGTGGCGGCGAGGCTGCGGCTGTATGACACGGGCCTGGCGCTGGTGGTGGCGCACTTGTCGTCCGGCGAGGCTGACGGCGACGAGCTGCGGCGCAACTATGACTACTCGGAAATCATGCGCCGCACCGCGTTCGCACCCGACTCGGCTGTTTTGGACCCGGAGGCGCTGGATGTGCAGCTGCAGCCGGAGGGTGTCTCGAAGGCAAGTTGTGATGACGCTTCATGGTTCACAGGGTGGCCGTCTGGCTGAGAAGCGTTGCCCTGACGCCCACGGTGGTCAACTCAAAGTCGTGGGCGGATTCCGCCAAGTGCAAGCCACAGGCTTTTGGGTGCGGTGTAAGTGTGCGCTCATGCACCTTGAGTTTGTTGGCC
The DNA here is from genome assembly GCA_032358165.1 of Diplosphaera chodatii. Classification (NCBI taxonomy): domain Eukaryota; kingdom Viridiplantae; phylum Chlorophyta; class Trebouxiophyceae; order Prasiolales; family Stichococcaceae; genus Diplosphaera; species Diplosphaera chodatii. The sequence goes on along the minus strand of JAALGY010000043.1, from coordinate 789,425 downwards.
TTGCAGGTGGCGGCACCAGGCAGGCGGCCCGGGCACTGGGGCGCGGCCAAGGCCATCACCGATGCAGAGCACTGCCTGTGGCTGGGCGACCTCAATTACAGGTTTGGCCACAGCACCGAATAGTGTGCTCGGTAGTCCTCCTGTCCTTGCTGGAGGGCAGGCAATGTCAACGCATACATGTGCGGTTGGACTGACCTCGTGCATATGTACCATCTGCCAGGCTTTCACTTCCAGACGCTGAGGCCCGGGCAGCACTTCGTAAGGGCGACCTGGCTGCTCTGGCTGATGCGGACGAGCTCAGCATCATGCGGCGCACTGGTGAGTCTGCCAGTCGCCGCAGAAATAAATTGCCACACTACAAGCTGTGCACCATCAGAACGGTTGGTGCTGATAAACTCATTTGAGGCTAATGCTCATAGCCTGACAACCACAGAGGTGTCGGCGTGTGCAGGACGTGCATTTGACGGTTGGCAGGAGGGGCGGCTGTCGTTCCCACCGACCTTCAAGTTCGTGCGCGGCACGACACAGTACCACGGGGAAGGGCCTGAGCCCGATCCTGCCAGCCCTCGTGCTGCAGATGAACCTATCAGCGATGCGGTAAGCCTGCTGTAAGATGCAGCGGCTGCCAGGTACCATGCTGTGTACGCTTGATGCAAAGTTGAGCCTGCACAGCGCTGAAGGGTTCGTCAGGGCAGCATCAGCAATGGTTGCAACGCAAGCACGGCGGATTCAGTGCATGAGGAGTCATGTTTGTCGGCTCCTCCAACGCGCAGGCGGCGCAGCAAAAGAAGCGAACGCCCGCATGGACAGACCGCGTGCTGTGGCGATCCAGTGCCGTTAAGCAGCTGTCCTACAGCTCAGCGATGCTGACGGCGTCGGATCACATGCCTGTGGCAGCCACCTTCAGCCTCCCAGTGCAGGAGTACAACAGGTGACTTGTCAGTGAGGTACATGCACAGTATGGCAGGCAGCAGGGCATCGCATTGGATGTCACAATGCTAGGCTGCTCATCATGCCTATCACACAGGATCTGAAGTGGGAACAGAGCATCTTGCCGACACACTGGCCGTGGCATTGCTGCCCCACAGGGACCGAGTGCACGCGGCGGTGGAAGATGCGAGGCGGCGGGTTGACGCCGCTGAGATGGCCGCCATGCCACACTGTGAGATGGTAAGCAGCTGCGAACCCCCTGACAAATCCTGAGAACTGACAGAACTCCTCTGCACCTGCTGCAAACACTGCACGAGCTGTACTTACCAGCAGCACTCACCTCCTTGTCATATGTCGTGCCTGGTGTGCGGCCGCTTCATAACGCTTTTTGTGCACGCAGGAGCCATCCACAGCAGATTTAGGAACGCTGCGCTATGGCCAGCAGGCAACCTGTGACATTGTGCTGCGAAATGTCGGCGGGGTGAGCTCAGACTGGTCACTACAGCATGAGCGCCGGGACTGATGCTTGTCCAGCCTCGAGTAGATCACCATCTGCTGACCTGGGACACTGCTTGCTCGCAGGTCACGGCCAGCTTCGAGTTCATGCCGCTGCCGGGCGCAATGTTTGGGGATCCCGCAGACAAGGCGTTCAGGACAGCACCCCGATGGGCGTCCGTATCGCCAGAGCAGGTGCACACTTGGGATAGGGTGTCTGCCATGCTGCATCAGGCCCGGCGTCGCCCACGCAGTATCTACTGCCACTGTCATGTCCATGTGCTGGTGCTGGACTCCGCTGCAGGGTGTCCTGGAGCCGGGTGCTGCGACAGACCTGCGAGTCGTGGCGCGTGTGACGGGCGGGCCCGGCAGCGCAGCCGACGTGCTGGCATCAGGTGGGGTGCGCCAGCTGTAAGGGCTGCAGGAAGCAAAGCCTTATGCTACATGCAATGCATCAGATGCTGCTCGTCGACGGTGTTGCAAAGGGGCAATCTCGGCCAGCTCGATGTGGCGCCGCACCTTGTCCTGTATGCTGCTGGACGCTGTGGCACAGTCTTTGGGGCGTGTCCCTGCCGGCAGAGGGGCGCTGCAAGCTGGACGCGGTGATGGTTCTGAGGATTCAGGACGGCAACGACCTGTTTTTGGCAGCCGGCGGCGCGTACGCGCCCTCCTTCTTTGGCCTCAGCCTCAGCACGCTTGCCGACCTCCAAAGGTGGGATGCTCACACTGCTGCTCGTGCATCTGACCCTGAAATGCCTAAAACACCTACAACTTTGCATGCTATGGCATCATGTCCTGGGGCTGGCACGGGCTACCTGCATGTGCTTGTGTGTGCCCAGTGAGCCGAAGCAGCTGCGATGATCCCACCCTGTAATTGTCAGCATGCTGTCTACAGACCCTTGGTGGCGGCTGCTGGCGGAGGCACAGCATCAGCAGAGGGCCTGGCGCCCGCGAATGGCAGCCTGCGTGTGGACACCTCGGCGCGCACGCCGCCAAAGGAACCGAAAGGCATTGCGGCCAGCGCCGAGTTCTACAGCCCCACCTCCAGCCTCAACAGGTGTTGTGAGCCTCCCACTGTTGGGGGACAGCAGTCGATGGAGGCATCATTCAGCAACCGTCGATGTGATATGCTGCTGTATTCAGCAGAAGCTGGGCCTGCTCTCCTTCATGTGCTTGTCTGAACATTGCAGCCCGATGTCAGACGCCGGGGAGTCGACAGCCAGGCGAAAGCTGGATCCGCAGCTGTCCAAGCTTGCCCAGCCAAGCGCCAGCCCAGAGGACGAGGCAACTGCCAGGGCGCGGCAGGCAGCTGACCAGCCAGGCACTGGAATTTGACTTTCCTCTGGATCCAGACCCGATGCAGTCGCTGCTCTGCTCTGCATACAAGGCGCCAAAGCTGGGTGCTCATCCCGGGTCGGAATGGTGCATTGTCAAGTGCATCATGTGCATGCTGTAGGCGCCGAGCAGCAAGGCGAATGGGAGCGGCAGCAGCACGCAGGAGAGGGTGCAGAGGAAGACCAGCTGGCAGCGCTTGTGCGGGATGCCGCCGCCGCCAGCGAGTCCCCAGCGGTCCTGGCCCTCGTGCCTCCAGAGCTCAGGTCACTGTCTGTTGCACACTGATGCCGCCCTGTAATGCAAGCCAGCAGACCACAGCCTCACATGCTCTGCGTCACCAGCTGGTGTGGTGCTCAGCTCTTTGACGGCTGCTCCGCTGCCTGCAGGGCGCTGACAAAGTACCTGGGACAGCCGGAGGTGCTGCAGACGCCGGGGCTGTTCGTGAACCGGGCGGACCACATGTCGCAGGAGGTTGCAGACGAGTCCAAGATCGTGCGGTATGTGCTTGTATCTCATTCACCTGCCATCTGTGACACCCAGGGCTAGGACACCAGCTACGCAACCTTCATTGCTGTCTGGCCCGTCAAAGTGGATTCAGCATGTCCGTCGACGGCCGCTGCGATTCTGCGGTCAGGGAGATAAGGGAGGCCCTGGACGAGGGGCGGCCCATCCCGCAGCGCGCTGGCCCGCACGACGTCGCGGCGACGCTGCTGGCCTTCTTTGCCAGCCTGCCGGCCGTGTTCATGCCGGCCGCCGCGGCGCAGGTCTGCGATGTGTGCGTGCCCTCGGTGAGCGCCCACACATTGAACCCCCGACTGGTGCCAGACTGTGCATACTTGCTGGTTCTACCATGGCCACCGGGCTTGTTCGCTGCGCTGACTGATCTGTCTCATTGGTGCACACGTCAGAGCTGTATTGGACTCATTGCCTGTAGTGAATTTCCATCGACTTGCAAGTCTCGAGTGCACAGGCGGACGCAGCGGCATCCCTGCTGGCGGACGCCCTGGCGCCCGTGGAGTGGGCAGTGTTCCGCCATGTGGCGGGGCTCATGCGTGCCGCGCTGCAGCCCGACAATGCAGCGGCCAACGGCCTGACGGCGGCAGCGCTCTCGGCGCTGCTGGCAGACCTGTGGTTCGGCCAGACGCCCCACTCCTACAAAGGCAAAGGTGACCCCAGGTCAATTCTGCTGTGTGTGTAGTTTGACCGTGTAGTGGCGCTGGCACCTGCCAGACTAGAGCTGCTGTGCATGCTATGACCATCCGCACTGATGACACGATTTTCAGCGCAAAGAACCGGCCAACTTATGCACCATCTGTATGTGCAGGCGGCAACATGAGCGCACCAGAAGTGGGAGACCTGCAGCGCATTGCGGCAGGCATCACTGCCATTGCCGAACGCCGCGCAGCCTTCCTAGCCCTGTTCCTGGAGCCACCGCAAGGGCATCAGCATAGCAGCAGCGCCTGAAACAATGCAGGACATGCATGCCAAAACCGCAACTACTGTATAGGCTTCAGCCAGCCGGTCAACAAGCTGCTTCCCTCAACTTGCAGCAGGCAAGGCGGGGCAGCATGCATTCTTCATGAACACAGATCTCATCGCAGTGAACCCTCAGCAATGTCGTGGCATGCGGTACTGGGCAGGCCTGCAATTTTGGCAATCCGCTCAGGCAGCATTTGGCTGCGCTTCGCTCCTGCGGGTGCGGTCCGTCGCAGGGACCTTCTGCAGTCAGGAGCCATCCGCATATGATGTAAAACCATGCGCCAGCGAGCGTGTCGTTCCAGCAAAGCTTTTCCTCACAGTTCTCATTGCCAGATGCTGAACCGCTCCACATGAGATGTCCGCTGCAGACAGGATCTGCAGCATTAGACCATTTGCATGCAAAACGCAGAGTTGCATCTTTGTCTCAGCACACAAACATCACGCCAAGCTGTGATCATGTTTGTCCCACAAGCGTGCCGCGAAGCATGAGGAGCTGCACATGATCCATGTCAAATCACCCAGACGTGCAAAATGATGATCATTGCAAGGTGTTTGGCTTGACATGTGTTGGCGCGGAACTGTGTGAAGCTGCAATGCGTGCTTAGAAGCATGCGCTTCATGCTGCGCAAGACGTGACAGCCGAGGATGGGCAAGCGCCTGCTGGCGGTGTCATGGCTTGTGCTCTACTATCTTGCAGGTGAGGATATTCGCGGCCTGTGGGTCGATTATCAGCATGTCGTAAACTCTGGCTAGTGGTGCGCTGATACCTCCTTTGTATCGTGCAGGCATTCCAATCTGGTGGCACCTGACGTCCATCCACCGGCCAGCGCTACCGTTTGAGGAAATGCTTGCGGCAGGTGCAGGCCTGATTGCATGGCGTGTATGCTGCACTGACGTGAAGCCAGCTATCCAATCCCCAAGCATCTTCCATGCCACAGCATGCCTCCGACCGGTCCATGTGGCGCCATGCAGATGCCGGCAGCACGGCGGGTCAACACCAGCCTGGCGAGGTCACGATCGGCTGCAGCAGGGCTGTCCTCTCCTTCAGCCTGTGCAATGCGGACCCTGCAAGGTGCGTGTACAGCCCCTGCTCCCAGCCAAGAGCAATACACTCGCTCCACCATTGTGCATACGGTCATCACCTTGGCGTCTCTGTCATGTGTACAGGGGCATATACAGCTGGGATTTCCGTGCACTACAGCAGCAGTACTTGCAGCCGGCCATCAGTACACTGCAGCCACTGATGAAGGTGGAGGCGCAGAGCCAAGTGCTGTACTACACCACAGCCCGGGTGGGTACACCTTGCAACGGTGGGATGTGCCAGCCTACGTGCACCTCTTGGCACGAAGGCCAAGAGACAACATCCCACCTAGACCACATTTCTCCACAGCGGCATTCGTACGGACAGAGCGGGTCGAAGGTCTTTCATTATGCCGAGTGCAGGTCAATGGGACCTGGTCAGAGCAGCACCATGCATTCCTCCTGAGCTGGGATGACCTGCCCGTCTTCCTGGAACGCAGCTGGGCACCTGACGCCGGTGCGCCTGCATACCCTGTCCTGACCAGCAGAACAGAAGGGACGCGACCACAGTATGCATTGAATACTGCCACATTATATTCACGACGCGCCATGAACGGAAAGCAAGCACGCAAGCAACTGTGCTGCGAACATGCAGTGCAATCATCATGCCCATGGTTGATCTGCAGGGCAGCTGGGCACGGCCGCAGGCGGCACAGGACAGCAGCTGACGCTGAACTGGATGGTGTATGTCCCGCCGCCAGCGCAACGGCCGCTTCGAATTTTGCTGCCCTCAGGTACTGCTGGCGTTAGGGCTCAGCTACCCCAAGATCCTATCATGACCCGCCTGCAGTTGGCCGGGTTACCAATGCACCTTTGTGCTTGCACTTCGGACACCACTTTCTATGGTACAGCTGAGGAGCTCTGAACCTGATGAAGCTTTTCACCTGACTGCTTGGCAGGCGATTTGTCGCCATCAGACAGCTACGTCATCCCCTCTTGGGGAGGCGTTGTCATATTCAACCCGCCTGACCTTGCGGCGGGTGTCGAGCTATCAGATCGGCCTGTCACTTCGGTGCTCTCGTCTGCGCAGCTGAATGGTGCGGTTACAACTGCACAAGGCTGAACAACATGTGATTGCTGCACCGCAGCAGGATATTGCGATGTGTCGAGTGTCTCCTGACGACATAGATGTTGCTTGGTGTGCATGACAGCAGCATTGCCACAGGCTACACTTGTACCTGCTGCATCGCAGGTGTCTTCGGCATCATCCTTGCGCAGCTGCGCCAGCACCTGGGCCTGCCCAAAAGCACTGGCCCCACGGGCAGCTGTCCGTCAGGAGCCAACGGCTCAGCTAGCAGGAGCCAATCGGATCCAGATCGCAGCCAGACGTGTGCAGCAGATGCCCCGCTGGCCATAGCGGACGTGGACAGCCTCATGCGGCGGGCGCTGCAGGCCAACATTGCAGCTGCTGGCGGCACCTTGGCATCCCTTGCGCGCCTGGTGACGAGCCTCCCAACGCTGGCGATGCCAGACCTGGTTGGGGACCAGGTAAGACTGGGTGTGCAAACCCTCCCAGCTCAGCCTGAGCGAACAACACAGCCAGCCGGCAGATCGGCATTGCTCGCACACAATCTGTCAGCTCTGGCGATGCACTCTTCGTGGCAGTTGCTACATGCTGGTGGGCGCAGCTCCATGATGTCGAGGGCGTGACCTGCAGGGCCATTGGCTGCTGCGATTGGTACACTAGAAACTCCTGAGCACGCCACAGCCGCAGGGCTCAGATCTTGTCACATGCATGCAGGTTGAACCTGATTGTGCTGTGCTTTGCTTGTGCAGGTTCGAGAAGCGATTCGAGCCCGTCAGCAGGCCATCCAGTTAGCAAGTCAGGGCTCTCTACAGACTGCCGTCACAGCCAGCCAGGCGGCTCGTGAGGTGGGCGTCGACTCGAAGAGTCAAGTCCCTGTGGGGAGCCGCATGCATCAGCGCTATGCATTGCGTGATGTAATGCAAGTCTGATATGCAGGTGCAACTGTTGCAACAATGCATGCAGTAACAACACCCCCCCTGCGGTGCAGACAGCTGAGGCAGCATTCTTTCACCACAGCATCCTGGCGCAGCTCAGCTTTCCTGCGCAGCACAAAATGGCCGTCTACTTGCCCTTCTTCCTTCCGGCAACGCTGCCAATCGTAGTCGGCTTGCTGCGGGAACTCCGGCGTGCCAGACAGGTTCCGCAGCAGGCTTTGAAATCGAGTCAGCTCAGGGGTTGACGTTCTCATCTAATCGTGAACTTGAAACTGGACTGTTGCGCTTGTTAGTCTGGCAAGCTTCAGAACCATATTGACATGTTGTGTTTGGTTTGCATGGCTGTATGTTGTGCAGATGCCAGACTTGCTTGCATTGCAATGCATGCACATGCACGTAATATTTACAGGGATAGCTGTCTGTGTGTCACATCGAGCTGAAGTGATAGTGTTAATGGTCAGTCTGCACAACCAGCTTCGTGCACACAGCATGCCCCCAGCGCTTCAAACGACTCAGCAGAAATACGAGCTTCACCCAGAACCACATACAGCCCCGCACACTGAACCGCTTCAGGGATGGCAGCTGCTGCACGACATCCAGTGTGCCGGTGTCCACTGGCGTGCGCTGCATGGACAGCTTGGTGAGCGCTGTCAACCCACGCAGCTCTAGATGCGCACCCCTCAACCCTGGGTTGCCGTCCAGATTGAGCTCTTTGAGATGCAACAGCTGTGCCAGCGGTGGCATCACGATGAGGCCGCAGTGCGAAAAGGTCAGGTCAACCAGGTGCTGCAGCGGCGGCATGCCGGCTGACAAAGCAGACAGGCCTTTCGAGCAGCTGGAGAAACGCAGGGTCGTCAGCAAAGTCAGTGCCGACAGGTGCTGCAGCACAGGCTGCAGTGACACACTGCACTGCGTAAATGTTAGCCGGCGCAACCTGGTCAGCTGCATGCTCTGGATGTTATATGGCGCAGGTAGCGCCTCATCGCTGGCTTGCAGGCAGACGGCCATGGCCTTCAGTCTGCGGAAGGAGCACAAAACTTCCCAATGCTGAGGCTGGAAGTCGCTGCAGCGGATGCCCAGCTTCTCCGCGCACTGTTGCAGCGCTTCGACCGCCCCCGCATCCATATCAGCAAGCCGCAACGGCGCCGACACCATAGGCACTTGTCCTAGTGGGGTGGCCTCGGACCCGCAGTAGTGCATCGGCACATCCTCGGCAGCCATGGCAGCGGCAACAGCATGCAGAACTTCCTGCTGCTGTGCGGCACGCCAGGAGACATATGGCGTGCTGCAGCACTTGTGTTCGGTGAACAACTTCACCTTTTCAATGCCTGCAACGTATGACATGCCATCATCATCATCATCAGGACCTATGGCGCCAAAGAAGAATCAGGTATGTGTCATCGCAAGGCACACATGTAATGTCCAACCACCTGATTTGCGATCAAGCAGCCAGATTATCAACTGCGTTATCCTCTGCGGGCTGATGAAACAGTCGCCATCTTGCATCATCAGTTTCACCGTGATGGATCCCCAAGTTGCCGAAAAACTTGGTTGCTGCAGCACAGCTCTGAAGCGCATGCAGGTCCGCTGCACATTCTGCTGTTTGTCACACACGCTCACTGACTTGAAGACTTCGCATAGCAAATGGTTGTCCAAGTCCAGCAGGTGGGTTTTTCGTTCCTCGTCCATGTTGCTGTGGAATTTGCAGAAGCAACTTGCGCGCAGCTGCTGATGTTACCATCGCCAAGCCGAGCGAGAATAAACCTGATATACGCAATGGATGTTGCAGCACATGCATGCGGCGACAAACTCTGAGCACTTGCAGGGCAGCAGTGCCGGCACTCCTGCATGGAGAGGGAAGCTGGAAGTTCATCACGCAGGGTCGTCTCGAAGGACTCGCTCTCTCGCATCAGCAATCAGCGTTCATAATCTACTCACGTCTCAGACACCACTGCTCGGCTTGTAATGGGGAATGCCAGCAGCTGCTCACCGCAGCCTGCCGTCTCCGCACTTCCTGTCTGCAGTTTGAACCACACGAAGACGCCTTACCTGCTCGAGTTGGACGATCGTCTGCTCTGCGAAATCTTCAAACCAATCAGTGTGTACGATAAGCGGCAGCATGTACAGCGCACTTGCATGCGCTTCAGGCATGTGCTGCAGCAGCCACAGCTTCCAAAAACTTGGGGATGCGTTGCGGTCAGAATGAGCCACGTAACCGATGCAAGCCCACAGAATATATGCCGACTGATCACATGGCTGCTGGACCGCAAATCAGGTGTGAAGAGACATTCTGTGTGTTCGCACGCACATCGCCATCAGCTGGCCTCGCATGCATGCGGCATGAGAGCCTGCTGCTGATTGCAATTTTATTGTGATGCTGCAGGCATCACAGTCTTGAAGCTCTTGACCGACTGTGTGGACCTGGAGAAGCCATACGACACCGGGCGTGGCATGAGGGAGCAGACAGCGCTGCATGCGCTCACCGCTGTCTTTGCTGCCGAGGACGTGCCAGCATCCTATGCCGGACACGCCAAGGGAGGGCTCGCGGTGTCAGCGCCACTCAGCTTTGCTCATATCGATGCAGAGACGGCAGCGTTGCTGCAGCAATCTATCGAGGGGCTTGCGATCCGCTGCAGCGACTTCCTGCCTGAGCATTGGGACATGTTGTGCTCCCTGAGCCGCGTCCGCAACATGGGCCTATGCCTGCAAACGGCAGACCAGCATGCGCCGCTTGCGCCATACCACCATGGAGATCACGTCATGCAGCTCAGCAGCCTGCGCCAGCTGGTGTTCACGCACTGCAGGGTCTCGCTGCAGCCTATGCTGCAGCACCTTTCGGCGCTGAGTCATCTGACATCCTTGTACTTTCACCAGTGTCCAAGGGGCTTGTATGCTCTGTGGCCTGGCATGCCGCCCCTGGAGTATCTGGTCGACCTGACCTTTTCGGAGTGCTACCTCCTCATGTTGCCACCGCTGAAGCAGCTGCTGCGTCTTGAGAAGCTCAACCTGGATGGCAACCCGGGGTTGAAGGATGTGGGGCTGGGGTGCCGTGGCTTGACGTCCCTCACCAAGCTGTCAATGCAGGCGAGCACACCATTGGATGCGGGCACATTGGGTGTACTGAAAGAGCTGCCGGTGCTGAAGGAATTTGATGTACGTGGTCAGGTGTGGACACCCAAGAATGCAGCATTGCTGGGCCGCCTGCAGCATTGGTCGCATGCTCAGGGCATCAAGCTGGTCGTGTAAGCGCTAATCTGACGTTGCTGGTCGATGTAGTCTGGCCATGCTTCGAGAACACCCCGACAAGCAAACAAGCCTGAACAAATGTACATGCTCAGCCCCACTAAGGGATTCACAGTGATGACAATCGCGCATGCACACCACAGCCCCATACGTATGATACAAGCCAGTCACCTGCTACGGTGTCCATTCACAGAACGCTTGAACCTGCACTCAGCATTCATGTTGAACCGCCCTTGCTGAGTTTATGGATACTTCAGTCCACCGCCGCCGGCTTGGACTTCAGTAATTCAGTACGTTGGACCTCGTCTACAGCCTTGAGCCCGGATCTTCCTGCCTCTAGTTATTGCCTCCTTGCTGGCTACTGTGCAATGTATGCTGTTTGCCAGCAAATGTGAGCGACTTCTGACAAAGCCGTCACGCTCCATGGCTGCCTCCAGTAAGGCCTGTTCCAAAGCCGCCTGCAGACTACTATGAACGAGGCTGTGTGCTGCCCTGGACCAGTAGCGGTAGCGTCTGCTGCCGCTTGGGCGGCCGCGCTGGCAATTGCGGCGGCGACTGCAGCGTGGCGGGTGTCAGCCGGACCAGCAGGTCGTCGTCAGGCTCTTCTGCAGGTGATACCGCCAGCATCAGCAGCGGGAACTTGAACCTCGTACGCTACAGCAGTGAGCACCCAGACGAAACGGATCACATAGTCCAAAGTGCTGATGACGCACATCAACAGAATGCTGCGATAGACATTGCAGGCACACCTGCGTCTGCATACATGCGCTTCATCTTGAGGCGCGGCGGCCTGGGGGGCTTCTTCAGGAACGTGTCCAGCGTGCCCTGCTGGCGTGTCAGCCTGCACCAAAGCCATTGCCACTGTCCTGAGTTGGGACTTGGGCAGCCTGCCATGTGGCAGCAGGAAGCAGTCCGGGGGCCGAGGGGACCATCCTGCTGATAGCAAAACCCTGCACCCACCTCTCGGCGGCGCGCTCCTTGGCCTGCTGCCGGGTCACGTCGGCATGGCAGGGCGTGCACAGGGTGCGCAGGTTCTCCAGGCCGCAGGCGCCGCCGCCGCGGAACACCGGCACGACGTGGTCCGCGTTCCAGGCGTTGCCGGCCACCGCCGCCCGCACCAGCCGGTCCACCAGCGCCTTGTACCCCCGCTCCATGAACCTGCACACAGCCAGAGCGGGAACAGTCCTGTCGCCTGTCACATGCAGCCGGTCTGCACGGCAGAAGCCAACATGGCAAAGAGGGCATGACATCATGCGTGCATCTGACACCGCAGCTCTGCACAGGGCTGCTGCATCACTTTGCGCCGAGAGAGCACGGTTCTCGGCCCTGGCACCCACCGCGGCGCCAGGCGGGCGATGATGGAGCGGCGGCGCTCCTCCCAGCCGCGCGCCCCCTTCTCGACGCCCTGCAGCCGGTGCACCAGCGCGTGGCAGTCCGCCCCGCACTTCACGCACACGCCCCGCTCCAGCTTGAACAGCGCGCGGCGGATGGGTCCGCTCCCCCGCGCCAGGCCGTACTTCGTCTCGCACTCCAGGCTGCACAAACGTAATGGTCAATCTAGGATGGTGGAGACCATACAAATAGCTAGGTTGCAGTGTGTGACATAGCCTGGCATGCATGCAAGCTTCCACGCCACAGCGGGAAATAGCGGTGAACAGCTTAGGATCCGTACACAGACAGTGCACTCAACAAGACTTCCAGCTCAGTGGCAGCACCCGCAGAACAGGTCCATGGCGCCCAGCAGCACCGCGTGCGGCGGGTGCGGGCAGTCGGCGACGGGCGCCAGGCACACCAGGCACAGCCGTGCCCCGTCCCCCGTGAAGGCCTGCTGGTACTCCACCTCCCTGCCCAGCCTGGGGAGCAGCATGCTTCCAGGAATGACTGGCGCATGCACGTGCGTGCAAGGAATGAAGGTGGTGACGTAGCTTGCTGGATGTGCCTGGTGGTACAAGGGTCCTTTATACCGGCAGTTTGACGGCAGCACAACACCACCCAAGCAATGCGTCACTTCACTACATGGTGCGCACGAATGGGTGCAAAACACTGTCGCCAGGACAGCCAGCCTCTTGGGTGTCAGCAGCTTCAATGGAGGATGACGGAGCAGGTGTTTCACAGCGGTCACCAAGCCGCACGACACACCTGGCGTAGCGCACGCGCACGGGGCGCAGGGTGGCGCCCTCCGGGAGGGCGTCCACGGGCGGCCCTGTAGCATAGCGCTCGGTGCCGACGCCCAGCGCGCCGCCCGCCTCGGCCTTGGCCATGATGCGGTCGACCTCCTCCTGCAGCGGGCTCCTGCAGTCAAGAAACAGGAAAGCACCTGGATATCTGATACGGTGCAAGCGAGCCAGCACATTGCATGGTGGAGGGACTGATGACCTGGAAGCATGCGTCGACAAACGCATTAAAAGTCACTGGCTGCGACAAACCAGGCTCACCTGAGCACGCAGCCGTACAGCCGGGACTGAAACACCGAGCGCAGCTCGGCCCATTCAGCCGCAAAGTCGCATGCCACTGCCAGGATGGCACGCAGCTGCTGCGGCCCGATTGCTGGGTCCAGTGCAAAGGCGCCATTGGCTTCTGGCTTCCGACCCTCCTCCCTGCATTATGGTGCAAACACCATTCGCAGCTTGCACAGCAGGTGGCATGCCAGCGTGCATCAATAGCTGGCCATTGGTTGCACCGATGTTCGACTGCTGCAGCAGTGACCAGCGTGAGTCAGTGCCGTCGAGGGACTGGCCTGGCCTGAACGGCAGCCAGCAGCGTGGCGGCGGCGGCGGAGGGCTGGCAGGCCGGCAGCAGTGTTTCGAGTGGTAGACTGGCGCCCAGCGGTTGGGTGCCGTCAGCCGCTCCATGAAAGTGCACTCGGGCCGTGTGCTCCGACACCTGCAGAGGCGACAACATGTGGGCGTGGGTGTTTCATGTAGAAAGCTCCAACGTGCGGCAAGGCAGCACCGGCAGCATACGACACCCAGCACATCTAATCTTGATACAGCTACTGGTAGGTGAGGTTCGGGTATGGCTCGTCAGTAAGATAGCATGCCTTTGGGCATGAACCAATCAATTCATGTAAGGGTGCACAGAGCTTTCATCACTGCATGTTGTCGGCAAACATGATGTACCTCAAACCAAACGCTTGGCGCAGCGATCTCGTCCTCCACAGCCTGCGTCGCTGCCTGCACTCCTGCAGCGTCGGGCAGCTGAGCGGCAGGTGTGCCATCGCCTGTGCCTGCCAGCGTGGTGCTGTGACGCTGCCTGCTGAACGCTGGCGGTGACGCAGCTGACAGCGGTGCAGGGTGGGCTGTCGCCTGCTCCATGTCACTGTCGCTCATGAGGTTGATAACCTCAGGCTGCGTGTCAAACCCTGGTGGCGTCACCTGAGGAGCAAGAAGTGACATCTGCTAGCGAGTGCATCATGCAGCGTCTGCTCGCCAGGAGGTGCAATGGTTGGAAGGTACACGACACGACGCTCGGCGTGATGTAAGGGCACACGGAATGGGCACCTGCAGTGAGTGGTCGGAGGCTGGTGTATGCGTTGGCTGGGATACGAGGGCTGCAGTTGACGGGCTGTCGGTGCTGAGACTGCCAGACTGCTGGCTGACAGTGATGGTCTCGACAGGCGGCTGCTGGCTGCCCGCCAGAGGAGTGTGCTCCTGCCTGTCCGAGCGCAGCAGGTGGTCTCCAGGCCGAGGTGTGGGCGCTGCATCAGGCGCTTGCGAGGTGCTGAGTGGCCCTGGCGGCGAGACGGCCTCCTCTGTGTTCGACCGGGGTGCCGCAGCAGCATCCAGAGGCGCTGTGCTCTCCAGTGGCACAGGCCGCAGAGCCAGGGGTGGGGTGGCCAGCATTGCCCTGCTCGTGCACAGGCCGCCTGTCTTGTGGTCCCGCTGCAGATCCAGCACCTATGTAGCACAAATCACACCAGTCTCCTTCCTCCAATGTAGACAAGTTGGCGACAAGTCACCTCCCAAAGCTGATCCTATGAATGGGAATGTGCCGGAATAGCCAGACACCTGAGGCAAATTGGCGCATGGTGGCATGTGCAAAGAGGTGAATGCTGCAGAGCACAGGCGTCTGCAGGGTCCCAGCTGGTTCGAGAAATGGCCTCAGGCTGCCGCACCTTGTCGAGTGGCAGGCCGGCTCCCGTGCCGGCGCGGTTGTCGTGCACCACATCCACCCGCTGCAGGCTGCGGTTCAGCGCCTCCCACCTGCGCATATAATGTACCTGTTCAACTTATTGAGAACTTGCCACTACAAGCAGCCGGACTGTGATCCCGCACCAGAGCTCATTGGCGACGCCATCAATTACATGGCCATGCAAAGTCCACCACATATTCTCGAGGAACTGTACACAGGGCGTTTGAATGGCCAGTACTCGTTCGCAATTCATGATGAACACGGCTGCACTGCAATAGGCCGTCAGTAGACCCGCACCTCCGATCGTCAGAGGTGCCCTTTGCGCACAGGAAGTACACATTGACCGGCAGCTTCTGCCCCTGCCTATGCGCCCTATCTTCCGCCTGCCGTACCACAGCCCCCTGCGCACTACCAGAACAGGGCTTGATGCTTTTTGTAACTGCACTGGGCATCTGAGTCGAGGCTGTGTATCAGCCTCTGCGCGCCATTGCAACCAGCAAACTGATGAGTAGTAGTGGCCACCGCTGCTTCAGGGCAATGATGTGTTTGCCAGAGGACCATAACTCCGCAGCAGAAAGCACACACTGACACCAATGACCCCGGGTGTATGCTGACGCTCAAGCTTGTGCCCTCTATACTACAGCAGACAAGCCCGGCATCTGGACACTGCAACTCCAGTGCAGCCTCACCTCGCTGGGCAGTTCTGCGAAGACCACGAGGCTCGCAGCGGAGAAGTCGAGGCCGGTGCCGGCGGCTGTGACGCTCAGCAGAGCCACCCGCAGCGCCGGCTCATTCCGGAAGCGCTGGACCATCTGCAGGGCAGCAAACAACGATGAAACACTGTCAGTGTAAAGCTGTTCAGGTGGCAACGGGGCAGGTCTGGTACCCATTGCATGCAGGGCACAGAGTGAGCCGGCATCTTCACGCGCAGCCAGCAACGGTGGGCTGGCAGGCTCAGAACCGAAGGCCGAGAACGGCAGCATTGCACACACTAGCAGGCGGTCGCGGCTGTCAGTGGAGCCATCGATGCGGATGAAGGGGATGCCAGCACCGCCGTCTGCTTCCTCCAGAGCACCTGCCAACTTCGTCATCACGCCCCTAAACATAGACGCACAGTTGTCAGGCGCCCTGCTTGGGTGTTTGCCACCCTACCGTACCATGGCATCGCAACAGCTGACCTGTCGCCATTCCTCGACATGATGGGGACATTGCGTCTCTTCACTTACAACTGGACTGCAGAGCTCAACTGGCAGGGTCAGACGCTCACTTGTGGTGCGCAAAGATGAGAACTTTCGGCGCCGCTCCCTCATCGCTGGCAACAGCTGCGCCACCGGCATCGCAGCCGTCTCCATCCTGCCGCTGCTCCAGGGCCGCGGCGTCGCCGGCGCTGGCGGCCTGCGCGCCGCCGCCGCCGGAGCCCTTCCCACCCAGCCCCAGCACCAGCGCCAGCCACTCGATCACGTTGGGGATCTTGGCGACGCCCGTGCGGTGGGCTGCAAGCACAGCGATTGCGAGGGTCCAGTCAACAGGATACTGGATGTCCCACAAGACACACGACAGCAGATCTGCTGCTGTTTACAGCTTTCCTCCTGCAACCACATCCTCAGGCGCTGGACGATCAGTGGAGTGAGTCAAGCTATGCCATGACAGCGCTGACCTGCGCTCATGCCCCTGCGCTCCCTGGGGCGCTTCCGCTGGCCGTCGCCTGCAGCACCCGCGCCGTCAGCAGCCGCCCCAGCGTCCCCGGGCGCCGCGTCATCCTCGCTGTCGGACGGCTCCTCGTCGCTCGGGTACTCTGCATCGTGCGTTGAGGACGCATGAAGTGTCCTGTCCGAACCCCCCAGCATTCTGAGAGCAGCCCGCCTTGGACGCATCCACCACAGCAGGCAGACCCCATGTCCTCCAGATATCATCGTCAGCCTCTCTGCCGTAGTGGCATGTGCATGATTCTGCTTCAGCAGATGCTGACCATGCCGCCCCGCAGATGAATGCACCTGAGGGCGGCCATTCGGAAGGGCGGGGCCGCGGCAGCCGCACCACCTGCCGCCGCTTGGCCGGCAGCTGCGCCATCACCTCCCGCTTCAGCCGCCGCAGCATCACCTCCTGCAGGGTTTGCGACAGCGTCACATCGCCACAGCGTCACACCAAGAGCGCTTAACATGGTGGGGCCAACGCCATGACATGGCACTCCACACCCCTGGTGTCCTCAGCAGGACGGTCTGGCGCAGCCTGACATAGTCGCATCTGGCGGTGCACTCACGCAGCCCTGCTCCCGAAGCTCGCATGCAGGGTTGCCAGTGCGCCGCTGCACCTGCTTCAGCAGGCCATGCAGCTCGCGCCCGCGCGCCAGGCCGGAGTCATCGTAGAAGCGCGCCCCGGCGGCGCCCCGCGACCCGCGCACGGGCACCAGACGGCGCGCGCAGTAGCGGTGCGCAAAGGCGTCGCGCGTCGCGCCCAGCAGCCCGTCCCGCAGCAGGTCCACCTGCACCATGCCATGCTCGCTACAACATAAGCGTGCCTGACGGCTTGCAGCACCAGGTCACGCGATTTTTTTGTACTGCCCAAACCATGGCAAGTCACGACTGGCTGTTCTTGGCAAACTGGCAGGGCTCGCCTGGCGGAACAGGTCGTACGGCCTGTTCAGGGACGGCGTGCCGGACAGGAACACCGCCCGCGTGGCCCGCCGCGCCGTCGCCGCCAGGGCCTCGGTGTGCAGCGCGTCCGGCGGCCGCTTGGTGGTGCGCAGCGTGTGCGACTCGTCCGCGACCAGCACCCTCCAGCCCATGGCCGCCATGCAGTGCTGCAGGCCGGCAAAGACGCCGTTGGTGCTACCCCATGCCTGCAGCTGGCTGTATGGTGCTGGAAGCATGTGGTCCCTGCATGAGTTCGCCAGACGGTGCGGCTTGCCGCTGCCAGGCGATGCAGCAAGCTGGGGTGCAGTGAGGGAAGAGGGTATCATGAGAAGTGGCACCTGCTGACCAGTGCAGGCCTGCATGTTGCCCGTCTTGCAGGGCTCGCACGTCAGCCGGTGCAGCATGTCGTAGCTGGTGACGACCACACGCGGCAGGTTGTCCGCGCCCTGCGTTCGGGCATAGCAGTTGCATAACATTCCAACCACAGGTGCAAGCATACTTCATGGCTGGCAATCTGAGGGATCACAACAAGCGTGTGCCGGGCGAGCGTGCAGGCACCCTTGCGAAAGCACCACGCTCGCCTGCAGCCGGTCGGCCTTGGACTCGACGACGTGCAGGTGGGCGGGGCGCAGGGTTGCGGGCAGCCAGCGCTCCAGCTCCTCCGCCCACACCAGCCGCATCGCCGCCGGCACCACGACCAGCAGCGGCCACTCCTCCTGCGACGGAGCCACCAGCTGGTGTCGACGCCAGCAGAGTAGCCCGCGCACTTCACAGCAGGTTTGGGGGTGTACTTTACCCTGTGACTCTGCATCAGCCTTCACAGCATGGCTGGCTCAAGCGCCGTACGATCGCCGAGGAGGTCGTGCTGTCACGTTCTCACCTGGTAGCAGGATGCAAAGGCAATGGCCTGCAGCGTCTTGCCCACGCCCATCTCATCGGCTATTAGGCACCGCCCGCGGCGCGAAATAGCATAGCGCACGCCCTCGCACTGGAATGGCAGCAGTGCTGTCGCCAGGCTGGGTGGCATCCTTGCATACCTGCGGTCAACCTCCTCGTCGGACTCCCTCTGGGCGCCCTTGCCTCTGCAGGCCACCCGAGTGTACTGTCGCTGCCAACGGCGACCTTGAGGCAAAGCAGCGCAAGCTTCCAGGCGCCTTAATCTCTAAAGCTAGTGCAGGTTATATGCTGCCTGCTGCGGCCATAGTGAGACAGGCTGCATGACTTGGGGCTCGTGATGTGTCGGAATTACTCCCCTGGCAGGGCACTCAATCGCTGATGGAAGGGTTCCTCAGCTTAACTGACAGCGTGAGACACAGCATGAGGCTGCAGCATACCTGTAGGCGGCAAGGGTGGCACTGGGGATGAGGCCCCAGCGGTTGCCCAGCAGGCTCAGGTCCAGCTGCCCACCGCGCCCCACAGCATCCCGCACCTAAATACCAGACTTACACAGCCGTGGAGTGGTTTGATGCTCCAGAGTGACATGCTGAGCATTCACTACTGCAGGACCCCTTAGTGAGTGCGGCTGTGCAGGGCGCTGCACAGCAGAAGTGAGGTTGCTGGTGGGGTTGCATGCAGGTTCTGTCACCTTCTCGTAGTCGTCCAAGTGGAACAGTAGCCTGTCCGCAGGTGTAGCCGCAGCCTGTGCTGCCTGCGCTGCTGATGGTGTTGCCTCAGCAACAGCATTGCCAGCCGCTGCTGCTGCACCAGGTGCTGCACTGGCGCATTCACCAGCAGGACCCACCGCTGAGGGTGTGACACCAGGAGTTTGTGGCGCATTGCTGCTGAGTGGAGCAGCAAGTGCCCCATCCCCAGTCCCTGCTGCCAATGCTGGTGTCTGAACGGCACCACCACCTGCCGCCAGCTGCTGCCGCTGCTGCTGCTCCTGATTGGTTTCAGCCTGTCTGGAACCACCTTGCGGGAGCGCAAGACAAAAGTCGAAGTTGATTGCGGCCAGCACCGTGCGCAGGCCGCCGCAGTGTCGCAGCACATCCTCGGCCCCAGCGCCCGCCACCATCTGCATCCCAAACACTAGGCTAATGACACTGGCCATTTTAGACGGTTGCCGAGACATCAGATGTGACGAGTCGCTGATGCATTGCGACTTGTCTCTTAAGCTGCACTGCTGCCAGCTGCTGACAGTAGCAGGTGATCAGGGCAGAGGGTCGGGACAACGGCACAAAGGCAGGCGTGCCTCGAAGGTGGTGGGTGAGACGATCTCGAATGCGAGCTGCGGCGAGAGGTGGCGTGCCGGCACACTCTCCCTGTAGTCGCACTCAGACTTGAAGTTGGAGCAGCCCCAGAAGCCCTGCGCATCCTGCATGCAGCACAGGGCAAGTTGCTGCCGCTGAAGGCTGCCCAGCAGGCCACCTTTTACATTAGTCGCGAGCCCGAGCACGCTCACCTGGACGTTTGGGCTCTGCTGGTGCGGAATGTTATAGCGCACCCACTCCAGGGTGCCTCCGCAGCCGCTGTTCTTGCCATACACGCCCGGACACCTGGTGGAAAGGTCAGAGGTGAGCCCGATCGTGCTCCGCATCCGCTGTTGTCACAATTTGCCACTGAATTCCGTGCAACCAGCACGTCGCATTGCATGCAGCAGTTGTTGCACTGCATGCAGCGGGTGCAAACCATACTTGATGTGGCTGGGCGGCGGCGGCGGCAGGTGCGGCGCCAGCTCCCTGAATTCCGCCATCCTCGTGCGCAGGTGCTGCACAGCCGCCCGCTGCCTGGACTGCTGCTGCGGCTGCTGCTGCTGGCGCTGATCTGCCTGGTTGCGCTGCTGCTGCTGCCGCTGCTGCTGGTGTGGCTGCTGGTGCTCGGGCGACTGCCGCCGCTGCTCCCCGTGCGGCTGCGCAGGCAGCTGGGGCCGCCGATTTGGCGGCGGCAGCGGCACACGGCATGGCTGCTGCACTGCTTGGCCTTGCAGCTGAGGTGGCTGCTGCTGCTGCTGCTGCCCCCAATGGCCATGCTGCGGCGTCGGGTGAACAGAGGCATGTTGTGCACCACCGCCGTGCCTGCGCTCCAGAGATGGCGGCGGCGGCAGCACAGCAGGCGCTGAACTCCTTAGGCTGCCTGCACCGGCTGCAGCTGCGGCTGTGCAGGCACCTGATGTTCCTTCTGCAGGGCTCGGCTGTGCTCGGTGCTTGGCTGCGTCTGTCACAGTTGGTGACCACGGATTGTAAGGACGCAGCGGCAGGGTGCCGCCAATCTGGGCAAATGCTGACAGGGGTGCCGACGCAGGTGCTGGCGGCACCACGACAGCAGGGCTTGGTCGCTGGCCGTTGGCACTGTGTACACTCCTCAGGCCGCCACGCGTCCAACTGGGCTGTCCCGGTTGCGCGTCAGGACTGACCATGGCTGTTGGAGGCCCAGCATGGGCATAGCGTGCGGTGCCGCATCGACCTTCAACGGCCACGCGTGCCGCGGCTGCCCCGCCACCGACCTTCTGAATGGTCGCCTGACTTGTTGGAGAGACTGCCCTGCCAGCCGCTCCTGCTGAGGCGCTGTGCAGCTTCGAGGCATGCACATTTTCCTCGACTGCATCCCTGCTAGCGTACACACACGCTTCGCTTACCATGTGTATGGTCTAATAGGTATAGCGCAGTACACTAGACACCGTTGTAACGCATGCAAAGTCCTTCGCGAGAAACGAGCATGCATGCAGCATTGCATGGCCTGGCTGGCGCACCAATCGATCGCTCCTTCGTCATCACTCCAGTCGATTGGCATGGGTGCATCTCATGGACAACGCTCTGAATAGGGCATGCAAGCGCTACGAATCCATCTAGAGGGTCGGTGCGATGGATGTGAAACCTGCTCATGAATTTCAGGTGTCTCGCATGCAGGCACCCACATGCTCAGGCGATCTCGCCTGGCATCCAATGGCAGATAGACGCTCGAGCTGTGCAACCGAAAGCAACACCTCCTGCTGATTACACACAATGTGAGGGCGGTGCTTGTTCGTCGAGGCCTACACCCAACATGCCAAAAGGTGCGACCGGCAGCTGGAAGGACCAGCCCTGTGGGTAGCTGAAGCCGTCTGTCGCACAGCCGGCAGCCTGCAACTGGGGCCGCTCACAGCAGGTCCTGTCGCTGCTTGGCCGCGTTGAAGAACACGGAGGTGGTCGGGAAGCTGGTCGGCTGTGGCGATGCGGGCTGACTGTTGCTGGTATACCCCTGGTCTGACCCTGGGACTGGTGTATCAGCGCCAGCACCGGTGCCATTGCCACCGCCATGCCCGTTGCCTGTGGCGTCGTCTGCGAATGCGTCCTCGGGCAGCGCAACCTCCCCGTTGGCGGGCGTCTCATCTTCGCTCTCCAGGCCCAGCATGTCCATCTCGGTGTCGGCAGGCGCCGCCGCTGCTGTCGGGGTCACCTCTGCATCCATGTCCTGCACAGCACGCAAGACAGAGTGTGATTACCCTCCTGGGCCAGAAGCACAGTGTAGAGTTGTGTTGAATGCCTGACATGCAGGACCTGGTGCACGCTGATGTCAACTGCACTGCGCCACAAGCAGCAGCTGGGCTTGCCTCCTCATGATGTGTGCCCGCTGACTCGGCGTCGGAGCCGTCGCCGCCAGTTGCCGCCTCCGCCTCCGCCTCCCGAGCGGCAGCATCCATCTCGGCAGCCGCAGCAGCTTCGTCGGCTGCCGCACGCGCCGCCGCTGCATCCTCAATCGTCTTCCTCGCTGCAGCCGCTGCTGCTGCCCGGCTGTACTCCTCCGTGGCTGTCACCACAGCGAAGCCTGCACGGCATACGACTCTCTTGATGCCGCGAGGCACGATGCAGAACATAGCCTGAACATCAGCCGATTGGCCACGCACTCGAAGGGACCTGTCCTATTCAGCGGTGCAGGTAGTGGCTGTGCAGCTTGCAGGGATGACGCCGTGGGCCCACCCTCGTCCTCGAAGTCGTGCCAGTTGGCGGCCAGTGCAGCGGCGTGGTTGTTCCACTCCAGGCGCAGGTCCGGGGGCGGGACCCTCGTCTGCGCATCTGCCGGCACGGCCACACCCGCCGCCGTCGCCTGCACGTGACAGGCCGACAGCTCACCACGCGACTTGACCACAGCGCTCATCTTATGCATGTTGCTGACGCGTGGTGCAGCGCAGGTATGGCTGGTTGCAGGCTGCACTGGGCCCCGTGAGTCACCTGCTCCACGAGGGCGTTGTAGGTGTCGGCGGTCACGGCCAGCAGCCGCTGCAGCTCGTGCACATGGTCGCTGTCGTCGGCGGTGAACTGCAGCAGGTGGTGCATACAAATAACGTGCTGTGCGGTGTCAGCAACTGCTGATCTGGAGGACGGCCCTGCAAAGTGCATGTTTGCAGACGCCACAACTGCAGTGAGGTCAACAAAGCCAAACACATGCAACGGAGCCCAGATCTCACGTTGGCCTTCAAGATGGTGAGCTCACGGTCCAGGTCCAGCAGGTCCTTGTCTGCGCTCTCCGCCTTTTCATTCGCATCCTTTGCATACTCCTGCAGCTTGGCAATTGCCGCCCGTAGCGCAGTGCCCCGCACATCCTGCCGCTCCAGCTGCGCCTCCAGCTCCGCAATTTTCTGCATAACCAGGGCAGAGTAGGTCCGTGCCACAATCGATGATGGTGAGCAGGCAGCTAGCGCAAACGTGCTGCTTCACCTGTGCCGAGTTGGTGTGAACTAGCTGCGAGAGGCCAACGTCTGCACACACTCCATGGAGCGTGCAGCAGAGGTGCTCTCTGCTGTGGCATTCAAGCTGCCATTGTCTGCCAAAGAGGCCAGCGGCATTGTGATGTACACGTGGTGCTTGGCCTCTCACCATTCCATGATATAAGCTTACAGAAGGGGTTCAAGAGGGCGGATGCAAGCACATGTCGGGCTACCGAAGCTACACCCTCCTGTTTCTCACCTCGTTGAGCTGCGCAATCTCGGCATTCTCGGCGCGCAGCTGGCCCGGCTTCAGGTCGGACAGCTGCGCCAGGTCCTTCTGCAGCGCCTCCAGTCGCGTCTGCAGCTCCAGCTTCTTTGCCCGTGCCGCCTGCAACCCATGTGGAGCAAGCGTTTCATCTTCGAAGCTTCGTACGCATGCGTGCTGCTTGTGTGCGGCACCATGCACCAACGCCAGGCGCAATGCAGGCAAGCCTGTATAGTATTCGCAGCAAGCAGATTGCTGCACTCTCGTCCCGGATTGGATTTTCAAAACTTTAAATGTTGCAGCTGCGGCCCACCTGGATATCGGCCAGTAGGCTGCGGGAGCCCTGGAACTGGGTCTCAGCCTGGCTGTAGGTGGAATCGTAGCGGGCCTGCAGCCCCTCCGCCTCCCTCTTCTCCCTGCTGGCCCACTCTTCTGCCTGAGATGCAAGCAAAACGACACTTCGGTGCTTCACGCCCTGGAGACAGAGACTCTCCAGGGTATCAGAGAACACACCGCTGTCTACGTCTGCAGCATCCGCCCCGCCAACTACGGCTTCATAAAGACATAGGCTTGCAGCAATGCAGGGGTGCACCTGCAGCAGCGCCGCGCTGGTTTTGGCCTTGAACAGCGTCAGCTCCTGCAGATGCTGCTGGAAGAATGCTTGCTGCCGCTTGGCCGACTCGACATCCGCTTGCGCCTGGCAATCACACAGCTTCTGTTGAAGGCAATTGCCACAAAGCCCCATCAGACTCACAGCTGCAGAATTGATGAGGGTCTGACCCGCAATACTGTTTGAGCTTGGCCGTGCCAAACTTCCCCTGACAGCCATGTGGATGCCGCTGCAAAGCCAGGTCTCACACCTGTGCCAAAGCAACCTGAACACACCTTTGCATGGCCGCGGTCAATGCCAGCGGCCTCGCTACGCTCTTTCATCAGCCGCTGCCTGTCAGAGTACTCCAAGCCTGCAAGCGCTGCTTCGTCTGCCGGTGGCACTCCTGACGGCAGATCTGCAGTGGCGCCGGCCACATACCGCGCCTTTGTCGGCAGCGGCGGCACTGCAATCTGCCGTGAAAACACATCCTGGCCCTGCGCATGGCCGGCCTGCGCGAGCAATGCAAGCAATGCATGAAGGGCGGGGCCATAGCCACAGGACCTGCAACGCATCTCTCGGTGTCATGTAGGTGCAAGGATATCTATGGCATCGCCTCCCCAAGACTCTGAGATAGGCCAGCTGTCCTTACCAGGATGTCAGCGACTGTCACATCTGCGCCCAGGTCCGAGGACAGCGGCGGGAAGTTCTTCTGGGGCAGCGACTGAGGCAGCTTCATGCCCTGCAGCAGTCCGCGGTACCAGAAGTCAGCACCCCTCCAGGGACGGACGCCACATGCTGCTGCAAGTTCACCTTCAGCTGCTTTTGCGTGCAAGCAAGGGAACCCAGCTGCTCGACTGATGCTTCTGAGTGTCCCTCAAGGCTGCAGCACCTTCTTGACGCTGTCCATGAGGTACAGCGCGGACACGAACTGGTGCTTGTCCAGCTGGCCCTGGCTGCCGGCGACCAGCGCCCAGACCTCCCGCAGCACCTCCTTCGGCAGGCCCCACGCCATGAACGCCCCGAAGCAGTCCTGACCCTGAGCAGCGAGTGCACATAGATTTGCATGTGCCGCTCTGATTCTGACAGGACAGGCCAGGTCGATAAGCGGCAGCATGGGGGTTCGAAGCTCTGCAGCACAGTGCGAGCGCCAGCATGGCCACTGAGGACGCATGGTGTGCCAAATCACAAATGGCAACGAACGAGCCTCCTCATTTGCACTGTAGCCTCACCATGACATAGCCATCCCGGTCGGTGTCCAGCTTGGCGAACATGCCCTGGTACCGCTGCACGTCGTCGCCAGTCATGGGCGGGAAGGCGCCACCTTCGGACTGCTGCTTGCCAACCTGCGGCGACGCCTGTGGCAGAGCCTGTGCCTGCACGTAGCATGCCGCATGGTATCCGTGCAGTGGTGGACCCCCTGCAGGGTTGCTATCAGGAACACGCCAAATGCCACCAGATTCACATGTTCGGTGCAGTGCATGCGGCTGTACGACCAAGGACCAGGGTGCTGTACCTCTGGCAGGATCTGGGGCACGGCCGACTTCAACCCCTCCAGACCGGCCATGGTGGGCGGCGGCAGCGCTGGGCCCAGGCCGATCAGTATTGACCGCGCCTCCGCTTCTGACAGCTTCCCTCCACCCCGCTGCAGGGAATACAAGGGATTGCATAACAACTCTGCTTCGCCTGAGCAATTGACGAGTCGCCGTGCGACCCTGCTGTAATGCAGGCTGTGCTGCAATACCTGCGCTGCAGACACCAGCCGCATGGCCGTGTAGAATTGCTGCTTGGACAGGAAGGGGTTGTTGCCCGCCACCGCATTCCATATCTGCATCAGGTGACAGGGCTGTTAAGCGATGCTCGCATGCTCAAGGCATGCCTGTCTTGCCGGTAGCACACGCGCACAACCCGCATGGCACAGAGTCTGGCTTTTGCAGTGTTTTGCACGGCAGCAAACCGGCGCACGCACTTGGAACAGGGGGTCCTTCCCCAGGCCTGAG
The DNA here is from genome assembly GCA_032358165.1 of Diplosphaera chodatii. NCBI lineage: Eukaryota > Viridiplantae > Chlorophyta > Trebouxiophyceae > Prasiolales > Stichococcaceae > Diplosphaera > Diplosphaera chodatii. The sequence goes on along the minus strand of JAALGY010000043.1, from coordinate 763,660 downwards.
CGCTGAAAGAAGTCCACTGCTTCGCCTCCATGGATTCGGCCATCGCCATCTCGGTCAGCTATGCGGAACCAGGAGTCTAGCAGATCGATTTCTGTGCGGATCTCCGTCATAATGGATCTGAGCTGTGTGAAGGCTGCTACTGAGCTCGTTACAGGGCTCGCATGACTTTTACTTGATGGCTTGCTCAAGGAAACAACGTGAGATCATCGCCCAAACCGAATACCGTGTACCGTCGGCCTCACTGGTGCAGCACGTCCCTGTCAATGCTGAGGTAGACACGCAAAGCCTGGCTGCATGCAAAGTGTGAGAAGCGCAAAAGTGCATGCTCGAGTCGAAGTCAGTGAGGAGCTGGGTGGTGGTCATGCCAGGGCTTTGCACGATCAATGCCCATGTCGTGATGTCGATAGCATGCAGCGCTCACAGACTGGTGGTTCGCATCTCATAGGAGAAAACTAAAACCTGAAGCTGCTAGCGGCGTGAAAACGACGGTGGTGCTAGGAAGTGCATTGGTTGTACGCGACATTGGCCACCAGCAAATGAGCTATGCGATTGCCTGACTGCGGCACTGCTTGACATGAAATGACCGAGCACACTGCACAGTAGTGAGCATCTCTATAGTCACACGCCTGAGTGTTCGCTGCCGACCGTGATCAAGGAATTGGGCACAGCAGAAATGGCGAACCCCACCGCCAAAGAGCACCATGCTCGCAAAATTTGATCACACAGATGCAATGCAGGTCTGCATCCCCCACATTGTGACACAATGCCCAAACCCAGTATGTACGTGGTGCATGTTGGCCTGCGCCACCGACGATCAAATAGTATTGACCACAAGTGCCAATGACAGGTGGGCTCATCATTGCGTGACCCGCGATGGAGGACAACGGTCATCCTCAACATTGCCGCCATCGTGGAGAAAGCGGACGAGCAGGTGTCGCACCGCACTCTCAAACCATACGCCAGGCTGATTTATGCGTTTGCTGCCTGGGCATGCAGCATTCTCCGTCCGACAACGGATGTGGTCGTCCATCCACGCTGCAGGTACTGCCAGCAGTGTTCTACTTTATCAGCCGGTCGCTCAACGCGACGCCGTCGCAACTGGGCACTGTCACCCTCTGTCGCGCTCTGGTTCAGGTGCCAATGCTGAAGTGCTGTGCCCAACAGCAGCACGTCAGGTGCAGCAAGCTTCAATGCACCTGGTGCTCAGATGGCTCTGGCTGCCCGCGCAGGCGTTGGCCTCCCCATTGAGCGGCCTGATCGGCGACAAGGCAGACAGGATACACGTCGTGGCTGCCGGCTGCTTGATATGGGGCCTGATGACCAGCTTCATTGGTCTGTCGACCTCCTTGCCGCAGGTGGGGAACTCTACCATACCTGGTGCAGTCGGTATATGCGTGGCTATCAAACAACCTGCAAGGGGATACATGTACGCCACTGCGCAGGCTATGGTTGCTAGCGGCGTCAATGGGCTGGGCCTGGCGCTAGTCATCCCCTGCCTGCAGAGCCTGACGGCGGACTTCCACCCGCCAGAGTCGCGGGGCAAGGCCTTCGGCTGGATGTTCTGCGTCAGCTCACTGGGTGTGCAGTTGAATGAGCCAAAAATGTACATGACACATCCGTGACACGGTGCAGTTTGGTGTGGCACGCCAGACCATCTATGCAACACATGTGCGCTGCGCTGACCAGAGCGCCATGGTCACGCACGAGGCTTGCTGCAGGGGGCATGCTAGGCGGGTTCTTTGCAACGAACGTTGGTTCGACGCGGCCGCTGGGCCTGGAGGGCTGGCGCATCTCCTTCCACCTCATGGCCGCCCTGTCGCTGGTGACAGTGTACCTGCTGCTGCGGTGGGCGGTGGACCCACGGCAGCCGGCCCGGTCAGTCATATCCCCCCTTCAGCTTGGCGGCAGCACGCAGTGAGTGATCCTTGACGACGCCAGGACATGCATGCCGTTGCTGTGCTGTGAGGCGCACCCTTGCATTGAAACATCCAGCCTACTCTCTGCATGTTTTGACAATGCTGCGACAACAACCATGTGTCTGCCACTGCAGGTATGCTGCAGTGCCTGCGCAGGAAGACTTCGCCGTGCAGCACGCTGAGCCGGCGGGCAAGCTGCAGCGGGCCGGCAGCGGCGGCGGGAGCCGCGGGCAGCTGCCCACCCTGGGGCGCCGGAAGCCGCAGCCGCAGGGCTGGGGCGCCAGCCTGCGGCAGGCGTGGGCGGATGTGCGGCAGGTCATGGGCATCACCACCTTTCGCGTCATCATCCTGCAGGTCAGTCGGCACCTGGCCTTTGAGTCCCGCTGGGTTCGTATCAGAAGGTGATGGTGTCCAAGTGTACAGTCTCGTGAAGTTGTGCCCAGTTACATTGGCGCAGGGAGTGGTGGGCAGCCTGCCGTGGCAGGCCATGGTGTACTTCACGATGTGGCTGCAACTGCTGGGCTTCTCGGATCTTGCCGCATCCAGCCTCATGGCAATCTTTGCTTGCGGGACTTCTGGTGGGCATGTGATCGGAGGCTTCATAGGTGCACCTTCTCACTAGCAGAATGTCCGTTCCCCCTCCCAGATTCCCTGGCGTGCAATGACCCTGCAGCAGCTGCAGTGGCGTGGAGGTGAAAGCTGGCATCGTCTGGCATCTGTCGTCACAGCACTTATGTGTGCGACCAGCTCTTAGCAGCACATTGTTGGCTGGCAGGGGACAGGATGGTCGTGCGGTATCCCAGCATCGGCCGGGTGGCCACTGCACAGGCGAGCGTCGCAATGGGGCTGCCGCTGTGCTGGCTGCTGATGCACGTGCTGCCGGAGCTGCCCGACCCGCACGCCGCCTACTGGAGCTTCGCCGCCACCTTTGCCATGATGGGCCTGCTCATTACATGGTGCGCAGCGACAGGCAAAGTAAACCCTGACCATCGCCCAGTTGACAGCCATGTTTCATGTTAGCGTTATGGCTTTCCATCATATTGTGCAGCTGGTGACAGGGTCAGGCTTTGCGTACAGAGTTCAGTAGCAACGCTCAGGGTGTACTGTCTGCAGGTGTGGTCCAGCCAATGCAGCCATCATGGCGGATGTGACGCCGGAGGCGCTGCGCAGCACAGTGTATGCCTTTGACCGATCGTTTGAAGGTGCGTATGTCAGCTGCGCAATGGGTGTTGACGTATCATCCGCCGAAGTGATGATGTCCAGGCAACCTAAGCTGGCTTTGTTTTTCAACCGCAGGCGGTATTGCGGCGTGTGCCGCACCCCTTGTCGGCCTGATTGCCGAACGTGCCTTTGGTTTCAAGGTGCATGCTTACGCTGAGATTGATGCAAGCTGCTGTGCCATTTGCAACTAGAATGCACTTCGCAGTAAAGCACCGTTGAGATTGGCCTTGGCTCATACTGTGCTTAGGGTGTGGTGGGTGTCGGGGACTCATCACCAGAGGGCCTTGCAGCCCGGCAGCGCAATGCGCTGGCGCTGTCACGCAGCCTGTTCGTGTGCATGATGGCGCCCTGGGCCTTTTGTTTCCTGTCGTACACCGGCGCCCTGTGGTCGTATCCCAGGTGCCGTCTTGCCCTGCAGTGACCCGCCCGCAGCCGGTGGCATGATGCAGACTATGGTAGTTGTTTGCAGTGTGCCCTCACGTGACTTTGGGTTGCACGCCTGCTTGATTGCTGCTATCGGCATGACCAGGGACAAGGCCATGGCTACGCGCGCCAACAAGCGCCGGTCCCACGGCTCGGAGGGCGACCTGTCAACGCTAGCAGCCGGGGGCCAGGGCCACAGCATGCGGCGGCGTCCGTCAGACCAGAGCCTCACAGCAGGTACCCACCCGCAGCCTGATGCCATGCATGTGATCGCCCGTTGATGAGCATACCCAACTGCCAGCATCTACATATCCTCTCCCCACGAAGCTCATGGAACTGTGGAAGATGCAGAACAGGTGGCGATGAAGCCTGTTCGCCCATCTCCCGCCGCCAGCCCTGGGGAACATGAGGCTGTGCAGCTGATGGCCAAATAGCGAACTTGTGCATTCAGGTGGCATGGTGTCACCGTCGATGACATAGATGTATGTCAGTCTTGTGATTATCACTCCAAATTTGGTTCGTACACCCACATCGGTTTGCTGCCCGTGAACATTTGATTGACTCTGAACATGAAGTTTCACATGCTGGGCTGATGTTTGTAGACCTGATGCCCCTTGAAGCTTAGTCTCAACACTCAGCTTCACCATTAAGTGACAGTCTGAGGATTGCAATCCAATCTATGCAGCCTGCCACATGACTGTAACAGTTTGCAAAACGATCAAGGTGCGCATGGCATACGAGAGTACACGTGAACGTTTGACGGCAAGCTGCCGTATCAGGACTGCCCCTCCAGGATTGCCCACTGTGCCAGCAGCGCAGCGCCGTAGCCGGTGGCGCCCCCCAGCTTGTCGTCCCAAGCGGTGCTGCAAGGCAAGCACCCCACAGCACGGATTTGAAATGCCAAAAGTAGTCTGCGCACCCAGTAGGCTATCGGATTGTTGCTATGATTGATGCTCTCCCACTCTTCAGATGTGCTTTTGGGCATCGTTAGCACATGGGGAATGACCGCACCCTGCAATGTCTATGTGCGCCCACTGCACTTTCTCGGTGTCTACATACTGCTGCAGAAACAGTGCTGCTGTGATGCTGCCCGCATACTTGTTGCCCGCATTCTGCGCAGCTGACACAGCAGCATCAGCCCTAAGCCCTAGCATTGGAGTATTGCACATTGCATCGGGCAGCATGAGTGAGTCACAGGTCCAGCGAATCTGGGGCACATATCGCAACTTGTGAAGTGGGTGCATACAACGGCTGACCTTCATGTCGGCGATGGGGGACTTCATAATGTCCCAGTAGGAGTCCTCCACTGGCATCCTCCAAAGCTTCTCGCCTGATGCAACACAGCACAAGCATGGCCGCTATGTTCACAGGTTTGCCCAGCGAGCACGACGAAAGTGCAGGGTTCATGATCTGGCAAAAAGTGTCTCATCGCGCACCTGCATGGCTGGATGCAGCCTTGAGCTTTTCAGCGAGTGCATCACTTGGCGTGAAGGCGCCTGCAATGCCCTGCCCCAGCGCGATCATCATTGCGCCCGTCTGCAGCACACGTGACCAGACAGAGAGGTGAAAGCAAAGACCGTGCATGATCCTGCATGCAAGCCTCCCAAGGCATCGAGGTCGCCAACCACACCACATCGCATTTCACGCTGTGCTGGATGCTCAATCAGCATGTAATTTGCAGCAAGAACAGCTCGAATGCCAGGCTATCTCAAGCACTCGTCTGCTCAAAGATGCTGTGCGCAACACATGCTGAGATTGGTCCTGCAGCAATTTGCAGCTGGCTGTGCTGCATACTTCACTCGCAGGACGCACCAGGGTCGCAATGTCAACGGCGGCCTCGACCTTGCAGTGCTCCTGGGCGTACCACAGGCCATCTGCCAGTGTGAGCCGGCCCTGCACGCATGTGGCTGAATGCTCTGCAGCTTCCACGAGTGGGCAAGCTTGGCATGGTTCCTTCAGTGCAGACGTGCGGCACATGATTAGGTGCCGATGCTGGGCTCAGGGGCTCAGAACCAACGCCGATGTTCGCAGCAGGACTGTGACTCGCCTCAGCGTCCGTGTTGTTGACCTCCACCGTCTTGCCGTTGGCAGCAGTCAGGATGTCGCCCGGCCGCGTGGCTCTGCCGTCGATCATGTTCTCGCATGCCGCCACGATGAAGTGCACCTGCAGCATGCCACACCGTCGATAGGCAGCAGAGGGCTGGCACCCAGTAGTCGTGAAGCATGCTCTCGTGACTCACAAACACACAGTGTCAATGCCGGTGCTCGTGAGCGTTGCAATGCATGTGCTCCTCTCCGCAGAATGCCAAAGCCGACACCACACACGCGGGCCGCTTTGGGTTTGGCGTCGCGGTACCTCCACTCCGGGGGGCTGCAGCGCGGCCAGCGCCCTGGCGGCGCCCAGCGTCGCGCCGGAGCCGCCCATGTCGAACTTCATCATCTCGATCATGCTGCCGGCGCCCGCCTTGATGTTCAGCCCCCCGCAATCAAAGGTGACGCCCTGCGGCAGCGATGGCCGGTCTGGCTGGCTGCTCCATACACTGCTTTCAGGGCTTGTGCAGACACAGACAGGGCTCCCACGGCGCCAGGGTCGTGAGACAGGCTGCAATGCTGATGCTAGCGTGCAGAGTGGAACAGTACCGCACCTTGCCGACAATGCCGACTCGCCGCTTCACTTCCCCTGCACAACCGTTGCAGCACCCATTTTGGCTGTAGGCAAGTCACATGAACACGCGTCGTTCTGGCAGACGTAGCATGCGGCAGCTGCAAAGCGTGCAGCTGTGATGCGCAGTATACCTTGCGGCTTGTATGTCAGGTGGATGAAGCGCAAGTCATTGCCCCCCTCTGCGGTTGCCTGCAAACACATGGCAGCTCCTCCAAGCAGCACCTCTTGACACCATCAACACTGCCATACAATGGCAGTTCACACCTGTCTCATATTGCAGCTGCTCCGCAGGTGTGGGCATTGCACGCAGGACCAACTCTCCAGCTCACCGCCGCAACGCCCAGGTACAGGCCCATGCCCAGCTCCTCGACAGCCGGCCGCTCCAGCACCTCCAGCTGGAAGCGCTCCGGCGCCAGGGCCGCGATGCGCCCCGCGGTCTCCGCCAGGTACTGCGGCGTGCAGAGGTTGGCGGGCGTCTCCACCAGATACCTGCAGCGGGCAGCGGCGCCTGTTGGAGGCGGGCAAGTGCACGTTGCCTTCGTGCAGATGCCAGCAAGGGTGACGCCTCTGGTGGTGAGCTGCTCGTTGCCCCAACCTTCATCTCGGCCAAGGGTATTGCACAAGCGGTCATGCTACGCTCCAGTGGCAATCCACATCGTGCACTAGCGGCTTGCTGGGCAGGCTTGCAGTCCACCAGGGTCAGCTGCAGCTTGGTGTGGGTGTTAGCGATAGCAACACACATTACCTGGTGAGCATTGTGCCAGCAGCCATGCCGGCAGCCGTGGCAATGGCAGACTCGGCCGCTTTGGCGTCACCAGGCGTCAGCACCGCCAGCGACTCCAGCTTGCTGAGCGTGGGCTTGGCCTTGAAGCGCGTCGCCTCATATGCGCCCGTCAGCACGCCAGCCGCAAGCTTGCCGGCCGCTGCGGCCTGCAAAGTACACGGGAGGATATCGACCCATCAGCGTGATGTCTAAATGTGTTTACAGGGCAACCGTTGCAGAACTGTGCACTCGGCAACGGCTGAGCTCGGATGCTGGTGTTCACCTTGTCGGCGTCGCTGAGGTCTGGCAGGCCGATGAATGCAACCGCAGCGGTCTGCGCTTTCAGCGCCTTTGCTGCAGCTGCAATGCTGGCACCGGCAGCCTGCACAGAGGGTGGGCAGGAAGGTTTGAGGCCTTGCCGCAGTGACACTTCTTGAAAACGTCACCATGGTTAGCAGTGTGTATTGCACAGGTCAGGCGTGCTATGTGTGGTGTTGTCAGATCCCTGCAGAGCCCTAGCAGGACCACTGCGGTTCTAGGGGACACTGTAGACCCCTGCCAGCGACGGCAGCAGCCCGCTCGCACCTGGAAGGGCGAGGCGCCCCAGTCTGCCACCGCCTTGGCCTTCCCAGCCTTGCCGAGGCCCACCAGGGCGATGCTGCGCGCCTTGCCGCCCAGCCGCGCCGACTGCGAGCTGCCCTGCAGCACCAAAGCCTGTCTGTAGGAACACAGCTGCATGACTGCTGCCTGAGACGTTCTTCTGCATGGCAGCAGTAGGACACAAGTAGGCACACACACGGCGAGACGGTGCAGGCAGTGGCGCGCAGGAAGCAGGAAAGGCCTGGCGCTCACCGCCTTGCCGGCAAACTCGTGGAGCTGGATGAGCTCGGTGACCACGCCGCCCAGAGCCGAGTCCAGCTCCTTGAGCTGCCCATCCTTGATAACCAATGACTCGCCTGCAGGGTGCCGCCAGCAGCCTCGGCGCCAAGGATGGCCGGGAAGTAGAGCTCGCAGGTTGTGTGTTCGTATGCCAACACGACAGCCCACGAGCGACACAACGGAGGTTGCGGCAGAGTTGCAGTGCTATCAACTAGTGTGGGTGCAATGCTCAGCAATAAGGCTGCACTGTGTAGGTCAGATCCCACCTGAGGCATCCAGTACATCTTCCGGCATGGCCAGCACCAGCAGATCGCCAGACCAGTCTTGCGGCGCGCCTGCTGCCGGAGACACCGTCGGTAGCTTTTCGGGCTCCCAGACCAGCTCCTTCCCACCCACTGTTGGCGCTGAATTCACAGCACTCATAGCTGCCGTTGCTAGGCCGCGTGCCGGGAGACGTGGCACTGCACCTATAGCAAAGAGCCGTTCACTGAGCTGACACGTAGGCTACGTTGCTTGAGGTGACAAGACCGTTCCTTTTGGACTGGCTAGGTGCGAAGATCTGCAAGCTCACCCCGGCTGACGGGACGCTCTCCTGGCAAACGGGGGAGAGTTGGAGCAATGGAAGACCGCCTGCCACGCGCAATTGTGATATCATGATTTGACAGGCTGCTATAACGGGAATTCTCGCAACGTCCTCAGTGCTTGCACCTTCACCTACAGCAATGGCGCACCTTTCAGGCAAACATGACCCAGTCACGCAGTTGCTGCGAGATGCCTGATCGGCGCAGACTGTGCCAAGCAGCCGCCTGCGATCACCAAAGAAAGAAAGTTGCATTCCTCTGTATACCATCCATCATCGACAGTCATGCACACTTATGTCAGCACCGATCCGCTGGTCGCAGCACCTGTGGGATGATCTACAAAGGCGCAGGGTGGTCGCTGGCAGTCTGTAGGCCATCAAATCTGCCATTGAATGTAGTAAGACCATGAAATTCACACAGGTATCCAATCGGTGCGACGTTGAGTGATCATGACGACAACCGTCACGTGTGCTACCATACTTTCCGTAGCAAGCTGGCAGCATACGGTACTCCAGGGGGCGTCTGCAGAATGCAGCCAGAAAGGACGTCGACCGAATGGTGAGAGGGTGCTGGCGGCCTTTATGATAGCTGACCTGCTCCGACAATGTTCACCGCCCAACTGTTTTCGAGCCCGGACGACAGCAAACCCATTACATGCTGGTCGACTCCACATCAGACGAACACACATATATCTCCTGGTAGCAGACAGACTCAGCGGCCAGCAGCAGCAGGTACCCGAAGATAACACGCAAAAGGCAACACGCATGGAAAACGCAAGCTGCGGCGGCAAGCGCTGCCAGAAGTGCTGATGCGCTGCCACAAAACTGCAAGCTTGACTGCTTGGTCATGTAACTGAAAGCAAGACCTTGCTGAATCATCAGAGGCCACCAAGCTACCTGTGCTGATGCACGGCCACATTGGGCCAAGTGCTCTCGAGCCAAAAAAAGAAGAACATGGCATCCGAGGGGCCTCAATCGCCACCAAGGGCACCACTCAGCACCACAGTCATGTTTGTTATACAATTGCTGAAGGCCTGGCGGTGTCTGACGCCCGCCTCACATTGCGCCTCTGCCAACTGCACCAATGCTGCTGACCCCGCTGCTTAGCATTGCATTCGCCCATGTTCGCTTGCCAGTCGGTGTTCTGACCTGGCAAGAGGTTCCTTGATCTTGATGTTGTTCTGCTCTGACAGCAGGCGCCCAGCGTTCGCTCAGGAGTCATCTGCCTACTTATACTTGCGGTTTGCCGCCCGAGTGCCTGCATGTCCAGGGCACCCTAACTGTGACAGATGCCATCGATGCAAACATGCAAGGAGCCTCATTATGATTGACAGACTCCTGTCCATGCAAGTTCACATGCTGTGCTGCCGGGCGTGTACTTACATCTCTTCAACATGACAGGGCTGCGCACCCGTGACTGTGCGCGTGGTGTAACGCTTTCCAGGATGGACCGACAAGTTGTCCTTGAACTGCAGCAATATCTCTGCCACCATGTTGGTGTCGTCCCCATCCTCGCCCTGCAAGACAAGGGCACGTGAGCACTCGTGCAGGACTCGCGTGCCTGTTGTGAAGCGGTTTGCGTGCTGAAGGAGCCAGAGGCCTCGCAGCCTGTCACGACGTGCAAGAAGAACCTTACTCTACAGGCATCTGACAGAGGTTGTTTCCCTCCTGCTCACCTGCATGGACGTGGGCTTCGACTCATCAATGTCCATGCCGCCAAACAGCTCCGCCTCATCCATGTCGCCGCTGTCACCGCTCAGCGAGCTGCTGCTGGCTTTGGGGCCCCCGCTGCCGCTGGCCCTGCGGAGGACAGTTGATCCAGCACTTGTTGAGGCAGATACAAAAGTGCGACAATGGACAGTGCAGCAAAAGCCGCGGATGGAAGAGTTGCACTTCCTGATGGTCAATGGACACGGTACAACGGCCTATGTGCGTCAAACAGCTCACTTGTGGGGTTCGGGTTGGGGCTGGTGAGCAGGGCTGGCGTCCATGGCGGCGGCGGCGACCAGCGGCGCGATGGCCTCCCGGGCACGTGCGGGCGGCGGCATGAAGTAGGCCGCCGGCGCCGAGCCGGCGACCACGCCACGGTGGGCCTGCGCAGCGCCGCAGGGCAGATGTTTTGCCAGCGATTTGCAAGAACCCCACGGCGACCCAGCAGCAGACTGGGCAAGGTGGCTGATTAGCAAGGTGTTCCAGTCGGCATGTCTGCCGGCTACTGCTTCAGCAAATGCATGTTGGTAGGCTTGGGCGAGGCTCACCCCGAAGTGGGCGTGGTTGCGGCCGTGGAAGCCGGAAGTGCCGATGGAGGCGCCGAAGGCGCTGTCCTCCGCGTCTGAGCTGGCCTCCGAGGGTGTGGCCTGCCGGCCGCCCCAGTTGGGCCCCGCCGCCGGCACGGAACCTGCCGCAGACATAAGTTTATGTTGCACACACCAACACCTTGGCAACCCTTACTGACTGCGGTGGCGCCGTGTGGCTTGACACAGCCATGCACTGACAAGATGATTCGGACTGCCGCAGCAGACAGCCACCTGGGACGTGGGCAGCGCTCGAGTGGCTGTTGCTGGGCAGCGGCTGCGGCGGCGGGCGCCCGTCATCCGGGAAGTTGCACACAGCGCTGGCGCCACGAATCCGGCGGGCTGCTGCGTCATAGGCGCGCGCTGCCTCTTCTGCCGTGTCGAATGTGCCCAGCCAGAGGCGAGCCCCCTGCAGGGCGATGGTAAGCAAAATCACGATGCAGGGAACACGACACAAGAGGGGTATACAACTTAGAGCGTCAAGATGTTCACAGTGATCGGTCGCCGACAAAGGCGTCAAGCACGCAGCACATTGTGGAATGGCGGGTGGACAGTGCAGCAAGGCCTTTACAAACAACGCACCTTAGTGGGGTCGCGGATCTCGGCGGCAAACTTGCCCCAGGGCCGCTGGCGGACGCCGCGGTAGCGGCTGTTGCCGGTGCCTGCACCCGCGCCCCCGGGGTGCGGCTTGCCCGCTGCAGCGCGCGCCGCAGCCGCACCCCCCGGCGAGCGCTTGCTGACGCCCGGCTGGCTGGTGCGGCGCAGGCTGCCGCTGCCGTGCGGCTTGAGCAGCGAGCTGGACAGCGAGCTCCTGAGGTGCAGCAGACATTCAGGGATTACTCGCTTGAGACATGTAGCCTGTGACGCTTTGCGTGCCATGCACCCGATCGCAATCTCTGCGAGTGGGTGGCATCTGACTGTGGGATCGCATGCAGATTGTGACATGTTAGCTGCATACATGACAGCCCAGTGCGGTCTTGGCCGCGCACTTGGGCTGATGGTCATCCGGCAGGGAGTTGGGGTGCAGGTTGGTCAGGCTGGAGGCAGCGGAAGGTGTGCCGGCTGACCCCGCGGCGCCGGGGGCAGCGTTGCTGGCGCCGCTGCCGAGCTGGTTGCCCCCAGACAGGGCCAGCGGCGCGATGTCCAGCGCCGGCGAGCTGGCGGGCAGCCCGTTGAAGCTGCTCGCAAGGCCGCCCGCCGGCGGCGTCGCAGGCCCTGGCAGACTGCCCGCTGCAGCGACAGGTGGGGGCCGGATGGGCGCCCGCGGCGGCAGTGCTGACGCCGGGCCCGGCAGGCTGCTGCTGACCATCGGGCGGCTGCTCGACTGCATGGGCAGTGGCTGCAGCAACAACAACTTGATCAGGGCACCACAGCTCCACTTGAGCCACTGCTCGACAGTTTTTGCATGGGAACACCTCCAGGCACGGCCTCACAGAGCGAGCATGCATGCATGCACGCCGCGATCACCTGGTGAAACCCGGCTGCCGGGAAGCTGCTGCCTGGGGGGCCAATGCGCAGAGCAGACACTGGCAGTGGCGTGCTGGACTGGCCGAACAGCGGCCCGCCGCCGCTGCTGGTGCTGAGGCCGCTGCTGCCGACACGCAGGGCGGCACTTGCTGGCACCTGGAAGAGGCTGGGCGGCGTCCCTGCCGTGAAGGGACCCTTTGGCGATGCCGCATGGTTCGATGAGAAGCTCCCCGCGCCAGGGCTGCAGCAACGCAGACATTTGACCTCAGCCCTACAGATCATCAGCCGTGTTGCATCTGGTTGTGGCAACGCTGAGCACCGGGTGGCAGCAACAAAGCACGCACAGCTTCCATGCTGTACCCAGGCAGCACTCCTGTAACCTTCAATACCTCATTGCAGTGCCGGGGGAGAATGGGCTGCCGTGAGACGCAGCGCTGGACGGCGCGCGCGGCGCAGCAGACGCTGGCGGGATGGCCAGCGGGGCGGAGGGCAGCCCCGGGCTCATCGGCTTCAACCCCATGTCCTCCTTGCTGCCGAACGCCCGCTGCAGCTCTGCCAGAGCTGTGCTGGACACCGGCTGCGATGCTGTGATGCCTGTAGCGGCGGGGTGCGAGTTGACATCAAGGCTCTGCGGCCTCACCGCAGACCTGTGGTGCTGCAATTGCTTGCATGCGTCCAGTCGACGGATGGTGCCTACTCACCGTTCTGCAGGCCATTGGTGTGGCCGAGGATGGCTGCCTTGGCATCCGCCGCTGCGGACGCAAACGGGTTCTGCACCGGCGCAGGCGCCGCGAAGCCGATCACGCTGGCCTGCGGCTGCGGTGCGCCGGCCCGATGGCCAACTGGCATTACTGCCCCGCAGCCGAGCGGCTTGGGGACGTCCTTTGCTGCCTGCGTCTCCACCGGCGGCGACATGCCGCCGCCAACCCCAGGCCCAGTCAGCTTGTCGGGCTCACCTACACCAGCGGGCGGAGATCGTGACAATGTGAGGCGTAGGACGCGCTGAGCGTGCTCAGATGATCCGCAAGGCGTCAGACACTGCACCGTATGCTGGCTTGCGTCAGACGGGAGACATAGAGCCGGCTCAAGTTCGCAAGTGCCCTGGTAGCTTGGCGATGCAGATCCACATGCACTGAGTCCAGTGTACTCATCACAACAGTGTGCATGGCTCGATAAAAGCAATGGCATTGGCATCTCCACGCAGCGCATCGAGGTCATACACCTCCGCGTGATAACACCCAACGAGCGCAATGCGAAGTGCTTGCTCACGTTCCCAGGACGTAGCACTCTACCATATCTTGTCTTTTGATCATCTGTTGCGGCACCAACGCGGTATGCGCGCGGACCGAATAACTTCCCGGGCTGGCGCCAAGACCTTCGTCAGAGGCCGCCAAAGTGGCGGCCGTTTGCGGGTGGATCAGGTCCCAGGGCGTCCAGGCTGCCCGACAATCCCAGCATCACCGGCGTTCCGTGACGCTGTTAGGACAACTGCGGATCCCGCAGCCGCTTCGTGGATCACGGCTTGTGGCAAGTGGCAGCTTCCGACGAGGGTCTTCACACCGTCTGAGCTGGCAGCCCAAAACAGGACAAGTCCGTGCTGCTTGTCGCCTGCTGCTGCACGATGTGACTTGAAGTGTCCAGCAGGCGGCGAGGTGACACGCGACGAGCATTGGGAGCGATGCGCAGCGCAGCTGCCGGTCAAAGTTGTTACCCCGAAGAGAGATTCGATTTTGCACCGTCATCGCAACGGCTGACACCGTCTGCAGTGTCTGAGGACGTCTGCCAGAAGAGTCACATGGCGGAGGATACAGCCGGGGAGGCCGAGAGTCGAGGTGACAGCGTGTTGCTCCATCACGTTTCGAAACAACACACCAGCCCTGATCGCACAGACTGATCCAACGCTTGGCCGGCACATACCCGGTCTCGAATGTACCGTCGGCTGGCACCTCGCGTAGGCCGGCTCCCGCCCGGACAGCTCTGCAGCCGACTTGTGCTCCTCGCACGACTGCAACGCGGCGGCACGGCCCAGGCACACAGCCAACAACACAAGTGCTCCTGCAACGCTGCTGCCTGTCCAGATCAAGTCACGCTACAGGCAAATGTTTGTGATAACAGCATTGAGAATGGCTATGACAGCGTAGGATGAGGGAAGCTCCGTACAGTCAGCGTTGCATGCTCGCATCACGCAGCAGCTGAAACCCTGAAGAGTATTCAGCAACAGTAGGGAGGTGTATGGGGCTAGTGGGGACAGTCCACTGAACTGCTCAAGGGGGGTTCCACTGCAGAGCTCCATGGCAGGAGTTGGCCCCAGGGCTTAGGATCACACTGAGGACGTGAGGAGTGCTGTGGTGCGTCATCAGGAAAGTGGCTGGGTAGCAGGCAGGGGGGTTCAAATAGCAGCGCTGAGGTGGCAGATGCCACAGTCCCACAGGTAATGGCTTCTGAAAGACGGCAGCTTCTAGCTTCCTTCTGGTCCAGCTCGTCTCACAAAGTGACGCACCTTGCAGCAAGCGCTGTGGCCACTCAGCTGCCATGTCTCGACCGCAAAAGCCGCATCATCCTAGACAGTAAACCCAGCATGCAGCTTGCAGCGCCGATTTATCATATGTGCGTCATGCTGAGGCCACACTGCTGCACCCCAAAAAGCAGGCTGACGTCGTCAATATGGACCAGGAACGTGCGTCAGTCAGTGCTGCGTGATCCCGCTATGGACATCGCCAAGCCACATGGGTGCCATGACTATTAAGCGCGGTATTCAGGGTTGACAGCCTCCAAACCCTCTGCACCCACACTCTCCGGCAGCCGCCGTCGCCAGGTCACAGGAAGTAGGGCACGGCGTTGCGGGGCGCCATCATGGTGCTGTTCTCCTCCGTCTCCGTGAAGTACTTGACCTCGCGCTCCAGGTTGTCCCCAAAGCACAGGATGCTGGCCACATTCCCGCACCTAAGGAGAAGCAATGCGAATCGGTACCTTGATTGCACCAAAGCCGACTGAACTAATGATCGTGGCGGCTTGACTCCAAGCATGCTGTAAACACTTGCAAAGTCAGGACAGTCAGAGCACATGCAGGTGGTCGCACCGGTAGCAGTAGTTGGGCGCGGACCACACTGTGACCAAGCTCTTGTCGTTGAACATGTACTTCAGGCCCTCCTGTGGCAGGGCACAGGCAGATGCTGGACGAAGTGCGGAGCACATTGAGCTATGTCAGCAACGCTGCCATCATGAGAAAAGGAATTTGTGAGAAGGCCAGACGTCCTGCCAACTGTGGCTATCGTGTGTCGTCTGTAACAGTGTGCCTGCACTCGGCGGACCTGCACAAGCTGGTGTGCGCGCGCCACGAGCTCCAGTCCGTTCACGCGGTTGAACTCTGCCGTTACCCGTCCGCCAAACAGCCACCCCGCGCCGCGTGGGCTGACGGCCCTGCAGCGTGGCTCATAGGACATGAAGGTCCATTGCAGCTGCAGATGCCCTCTGGCGAGGGGCGAGGTTCAATGCGGGGTGGAGGTTTGCAGTGCTCATGTGCACCCTGCATTGAGTACATGCATGAGATAAAGCAGCAGTGCACCATGTGTCGATGTCTTCGGGGTCAGACCACATAAGGTCGCAGAAAGGCCCCTCGTGTGGGATCTCACACACCCGCTCGATCGTGCGAATCTGCGTCAGGCATAGATGCCACTGACAACAGTGGACTCGAGCAATGCTCACATCTGTCAAGTCTTTCGACTTCTGCACGAAAATGCACAATGTTGAGTGCTCATGAAAATGCATGACAGCACCTGGTCAAGGGTGCGGAGGTCTGGTGACAGCCCGCCATGCACGCACAGCACGCGACCATCGATCAAGGCCTGCAGGTGGGTGCAAGCCCTCAGCTTCGATCAGTCTGGTCCAACGTTATGCATGCCATGAATGTGCTTGTCGATTGTCACTCCTACCGAGAGTGTGAGGTAGTCGAACACCTCTGTGCAATACCGCCAGGCATTGGCATTTCCGTACTTTCTTTGACACTCGTCATAGAAGCCATACACCTGCATGGCAGGGAGAGCTATGTGTCGTTCGCTCTGGCAGACTTCTTGCATCACGGCTGTCCTGACTGATGCCACAGCTGCATCAAAACGTAGCTGCCTGAGCTGCGCGGCCGCACCTGCGTGATTTGCCTGCTTTCGTGGTTGCCCCGCAGCAGTGTCATGTTGGCAGGCCATCGGGCCTTTAGTAACAAAAGCAACGTGAAGACCTCGAGGCTGTTGTACCTGCAGCATGCAGGCAGAAGCCATGCTCTCATCCCGCCTGTTGTCGATGTACCTCAGCGGGTGCACGTGCTTTGGAGCAAGGATCTTGCATATGTCAGAGGCTCACCCTCGGTCCACAAAATCCCCCATGAAGATGTACGAGCGCTCTGGCAGCTGACCGCCTGTCTCCAGCAGCTTGAGCAGGTCATGGAACTGCCCATGGATGTCTCCACACACCTGCGTGATACAGCATGAGTTCGTGCAACAGGTTTGGTTCAACAACCTTGCGGCTCATCAACACCCTCGCACTTTGGCCAGCAGCAGCCGGGACGCACCGTGACAGGCGCATTCACGGGCTGCACGTTCGATTCCTCCACCAGGATCTCCTTCACCTGCGCAAGTGTGTGTCGTGGTAGCCTGTGGGCCGCCTTCATCCGCTATTGTCAATCATGTCAGCGGGCCAAGCGCTGCTATCATGACACGTCTAGTGTGGCGGTAAATGAAGCAGCACGTACATATTCGCACAGCGCCTTCAGCTCATCCTCTGCCAGATACTCGCAGCGTCTGACTTTCTCTGTCCATTTGTCAAGGTCCACTCCCATGGCCTGCCTGCTGTTGCGCAGGAGTTGTGCGGCCGCGCAGTGTCGTCAGGGGTCAGCAGTCATGTGGGTTTGGTGAGCTGCTCCTGATTCAGTGCCTGTGGCTGCTGAATCCTCTGGTCAAGCTACAAATTTCGGAGCAGTGCGGGGACGGGTTGATGAAGTACGCTGCACCCGGACCTGTTGCCTCTCCTGCTGAGTGGTCGTGTATGACAAAGTGAGGCAGCAGCCTAGATGATGGACAGACAAGCACGCTGAACGCTTGAACCAGTAACTGTGAGTGTTGCAACCACGAAATGATGGCGTTGCTGCCCTGGCAGGACTTCTGCACAGGTCCTGCATGCCTAAGAGATTTAGCACTGCCATAGGTGCAGGCCAGGTTGCACAGCAATCACATGCAGCGGGACAATACCGTTTACAGCTGCCATTCCCCCCACTGCCGTTGACAACATGGCATCGCAAGTTTGCGTCGTCTCCTAATACCGTTGAAGCAACAACACATCAGCCAACATCGCAAGTGCCCGAAGTTGTCTGGTCCCGCAGTACTGACCAGCTGGCAGCTGCACCACCTGCATGGTGAGGTGACACGTGTCGACGCAGTCACACTCCTCAAACCCGCAGGGACGAAGCCTGCTTTTGTTGTAGTGTCACATGCGTGCGGTTACCCACCGCCCCGCAATGACATAGCCATGCACGAGACCCGTGACATCTGCACAGCTTGCTAGCCCGGCGCCTGTCACAATGGCACCTCCCGAGCGTCAGGCAGAGCGAGATCGCCCCATCGGCAGTGGCCGCACCGCCAGCGGCGGTGGGCGGCCATCAGCTGGGCAGCATGCAGGCTGGCCGGGGCGCCGCGAGCGAGACCCGGACTCCAGGAGAGGCGACGAGTACAGCGACAGGTACATCAACTGTCCTCTGCAGCACATACTCCAAGCTTTTTGGCGTGCAGTGGTGCATGCATGTCGGCAAGAAATGCCGGATCACCGGTGGATGCTTCAGCACTCCCGATAGACGACACCGTGCCGTTCGTGGCCTAAGGGAGCGCGATGGGCGCGATGGCCGCGGCAGCGACCGGCGGGACAGGCTTGACCGGGACCGAGAACGAGACAGGTGAGTGTCCTGGTGGCCACAGACGACTCGTGCCTGGGAAGGCAGCCACTGCTCAAGCCAGCGGCATGCTGTGGCATCAGCAGACACCGCAGGCTTGCGAACTGCACTGGTTGCCAGCGTACATGGCAGCACGAATTCTGTTGTGGATCACGCAGGAGCCGCAGCGGCCGGGAGCCATTTCCGCGGCCGCCCTCAGGGGCCGGCCTGCGCAGCCCACTTGGACCACCGGGGCGCTCAGCACCTTCACAGGAGCCCCGCTCAGGTAGGGCCAGCTCCTCTGCAGTTGCTGCCTTGCCTGCATGGTGTCAACTTGCAGCCGAAGGTGAGCAGACGAGCGGCTCAGCCGGGTGTTCGGCAGCGTCCAGCGAGCCATTGCATTGCCTGCTGGCATGCGACTGCACCGCCCGTCCCTGCGCAGGCGCAGGCACGCCGCCTGGTGATGACGTGGCGTACAATGCGCTGCGGCACAGCAGCTTGGTGGCCGACGCTGCAAGGCTGGTGAAGGAGAGGGCAGCGCGCGAGGCCGAGGCCAAGCGCATGGCGGAGGACAGCTCCCCGCCTCCTGGCAAGTTGTAACATGCCCCTGCAGCTTGGCCCATGTCAAACTGCAACACACCTTCGCATCTGCATTTTGCAGGCGTAGGCGGATGTGCACGCGTAGCTCTGCTGGTGCCGCGCGAATCTGCACGCTGAGAACGTTGCATGTACGTGCAGTCGCTGAGGGTAAGCGAAAAGGGCGGTGGGCAGACGAAGATGATGAGCAGCCAGCTGCAAGCGCTTCAGGGTCGCCTTCGTCTGCTGAGGATGGCGAGCTGCCGCAGGGTGAGTGTACGCTCTTCAACCTGCCTGACAGCAACTCACTGCACAGTGTGACCGAGCGTGCAGGTGCACCCCGTGTGCTCATTAGATCGCGCCAGATGTACTAGTGGCACAGCCAGTCATGCAGTACGTGCTGTGACAGCAGGGCCGCCCAAGCGCGTGCGGCACGAGCCCATAGTGTGGCCCGGTGCTGGCGACGACCCGCAGCCGCCGCCCAAAAGCAGGCATCGAGAGCGCGGGGAGCCAGAGCAGCGCGCTGGAAGGGGCAGGGGCGAGCGCGGCAGCCGGGATGAGGCTGGGCCGTCGCCTGCCACAGTGGCGGAGCTGCGGAACGGCATGCCCACAGCTTCGCCTGGGACGCAGCTGCAGGGCCTGCGCACAGCGGCATTACGGCGGTGTGTACCTGTCTTCGGGACTGTCATTTTTGCAGCTGCCTGTTGCAGTCGAAGTCCAGACTGCTGCGTGAAGACCCTGAACAGTGACATCATGCAGAGGGTTCAGCCAATTGCCCTGCTCCTCGGAAGCCTGCGCCCAGCACAGGTCACCCCTCTTCTGACAGCCTCCCTCCTGACACAGGCGAGAAGGAGCTGGGTCCAGCTCGGCTCTTGACCGGGGCGGCGGCTCGCCAGCGGCTGACGGCGGCTCGAGGCACTCGTCACCGCGGCCTGAACCCTCACCCGTGCAGCGCCGTGTGGAGTCCCCGCCCAGCCGCCCTGGCAGCGCACTGGGCGGCCGCACCAGCGGCAACCTGGCTGGCGGCATCACCAGCCCCCCGCCTCGGCCGGCCAGGTCTGTTGCTGCGCCGCAAGTTCACAGAGGTTACTGTGCGGGTTGCATCCCGACTGCGTCATCTGATGTCAGCACGGTTGCATGGGCTGCAGAGGCTGACATGCCAGGTCATCATCAATTGACATCGGACGGCCTGGTATCGGAGCGGTGCAGGACATGAAGTCAACTGACGGAGATGTTGTCTTCACAGCGCGCTGGGGCGGCCGCCGCGTAGTGCAGCAGAGATTGCCGCAGCAGAGCTGAACGAATTCCAGGCAGCCATGGACGCCGATGCGTTCGACTTTGACCCGAATGCACCTGCAGCCATGAAGGCCTCACCGTCCGGATCTGAGGGTGGGCTGTTGGCACATACCTATGGTGACTGTTGCATTATCACAGCAGGGTCCAAACCCACAGCTTTATGTGACCCCCTCGTACACTTCTATGTGGCAGGCAGTCAATCCCTTGCTCGCCCATTCAAGCGCAGCAACTTTGCACATGCGAAGTAGATGTGCGGCCGGCCTCAACAAGTGGCCTTGCTGGCTGTGCAGACGAGGTCCCTGCCGCCAGGGGGGCAGCCTCGGCGCCTGCGGCTGTGGAGGCCCAGGACAACGGGGACGCGGCGTCAATGGAGGACGGCGTCGCGCCTGCAAAGGCGAGCAAGGGCCTCAGCCGGTGGCACGACGATGACGCTGCTGAAGACGAGGTGACTGTGGTGCATGCACCCAGTGACGGTCCACCGGCTTAGTGATGGGTTGAGCACATGGCAGAAGTGAACTTTGCGGCCCGGCAGAAGGTCGATAGCCGGCAAATGCGAACGGTTCTGGTTGCTGTCCGTCGAGACTGTGATGTGCTGGACGTGTGCAGGCTGGCGTTGGGGCGGCAGAGGCGGAGGCGGCGATTGCTGCGCTCAATGCCCAGGAGCTGGCGAGCCTGGAGCGGGGCGCGGAGGGCGCCTTGCCCGACGTCGCCGCCAGCTCGCCCGAGAGCGTCGACGAGGAGCCAGTCAGGTGCGGCATGGCGTCTGTAGATCACTCAGTCGGTCTTGTGCAATGTGGGTGCGTCAAGTGCTCCTTACAAATCGCCGGTGGTTGCCACCCAATGGGGAGCCAGCAGGGCAGTCCCCGCATGCATCACTCACGAGCTGCCCCGCTGAAGTCACAACAGCCATTCGGACCGGTGTGCTGCTGCGCAGGGGGGTGTCCATGCTGCAGGAGTGCCGCAGCGTGGAGGAGTTCGAGCGGCTGAACCGCATCAGCGAGGGCACCTACGGCGTCGTGTACCGCGCCCGCGAGAAGTCCACGGGCCGCATCGTCGCCCTCAAAAAGGTGTCCCAGCACGCCTTCGTGTCACAAACCAAGGCGGAGGCGTCATCTGCACTATGATGACCACGATGCCGTGCTTCAGTCAAGTGTCGATGCATGCAACGTGGACATGGCCGCGACCCGGGCAGCCGCGCCACCTGGCCTGCAGGTCAAGATGGACAAGGAGCGCGACGGCTTCCCGCTGACCGCCATCCGGGAGGTCAACATCCTGCTGTCCTTCCACCACGCTGCCATCGTGGACGTGTCGGAGGTGGGCCGACTTGCGGATGTCTTACGCAGCCAGACGGCGAGTGGTTCGTGCGCCTTTGTGCCAGACCTGCTGTGCTCGCAGGCTCAACACCCGACCCAGTTGCTCCGATGTCACATCTACCTCGCCAACGCCATCGGGCTGCGTACGCAGGTGGTGGTGGGCAAGTCGCTGGACAGCGTGTTCATGGTGATGGAGTTCATGGAGCACGACCTCAAGCAGCTCATGGAGGACATGCCCCACCCCTTCACCGTCGCCGAGGTACGAGATTCCGTTGCTGTCCGCACTTCGTGCTGGGAGCACCAGTGCTGCATAACAGTACTGCTTCCTGACGCTGGTTCTGCATGCCCAATGGCAATTCACTCCAGGGAGTGCTCCATGCCAGTCACACCAGTCACCATCACACTGGCTGTGCAAACACGCAGGCGAAGACGCTCATGTTCCAGCTGTTTGACGCGATCGAGTACCTGCACGACAACTGGGTGCTGCACCGCGACCTGAAGACGTCCAACATCCTGTACAACAACCGCGGCGAGCTCAAGGTCAGTTCCCAGTGTTGCGCGCAGACCATCATGGCATGACCCGTCCTTGCTGCATGATCCATCATGGACTGTACTGCCTGCTCCTGTTGCGGCATGGCTAGGGCGCATTGTCGCCAGGCAAGTTGCTTACCATGTGCAACGTGATGGTTCTGCGTGCAGATCTGCGACTTCGGGCTGGCACGGCAGTATGGTTCCCCGCTGCAGGCATACACCCACATGGTGGTCACCCTGTGGTACCGCTGCCCCGAACTGCTGCTGGGTGAGCAGGCCCAGTCTGCAGAGCCTTAATATATGCTTGCTTATGCATCCCTTCATGCAATGTGAAATCAGAGCACTCACGCCAAACGGGCTGCATATGCTGCAGTCAATGCTGCCAGCCCCAGGCATCAACCTGCAACAGTGTTGTTGCGTGGCTGCTAGCCTGGCGGACATGAAAAGCCCGGCTTAATGCTCCGCACTGCAGGCCAGAAGGAGTACTCCACGGCCGTCGACATGTGGTCCCTGGGCTGCATCATGGCGGAGCTGCTCAGCAAGAAGGTGTGACGGATCAGCAGCACGATGCTCGGTCCTGTGTCAACTGCGCACAGCATGACAGACAGCGGGGTCGCTGGGGATGTGTACCCCTTGCAAGCTTTGGGGCATTGTACACTGGTATCACCTGCGCTGCCGCTGCTGCAGGTGCTTTTTGATGGTCGCAGCGAGCTGGACCAGATCACCAGGATCTTCAGCCTGCTGGGCTCGCCCAACGAGAAGATCTGGCCCGGCCTCTCCAAGCTGCCTGCTGCGTCAAAGGTGTGCCCCTCAACCGCATGTGCCCTTCGAAGGCAGCAGCACGCTCAGTGGGGTGTCATGATGCGGCAGCACTGTGGCGAGGCAGGCAACAGGGAGATCTGGCATCAGACGTGAAGTGTCAAGGGCTATGATTGCATGCCGTACATGCGCTCAACCTGAGCCTGCTGTGCTGCCGCTCCGTAGATCAAGTTCCCGCAGCAGCCGTACAACCTGCTGCGCACCAAGTTCCCAGCGCCGTCCGCCCTGGACACGCGCGGCGGCCTCAGCGACGCCGGCTTCGACCTGCTCAACCGCCTGCTGACGCTGGACCCCGCGAGGCGCATCACAGCCAGCGACGCGCTGGCGCACAGATGGTGCGTGGTGCAATCCCCCAACCTCCCAGACAGCCGACGATGCCACAACCACCTCAGCGCGCGCACAATGCTCATGGACCTGCAGGCCGCACCTGGAGTAGGTGCAAATGCAGCTGGACCCTGTCGACACCTCAGCGCAAAGGATGTCCAGCTGTTCGTGTTGGTGTGATGATGGCGTGCTGTGCCTGACTTGAGACCTCCACCGGGCGCAGGTTCCAGGAGGCGCCCCGCGCAAAGGACAAGGCGCTGATGCCGACGTTCCCCAGCCGGCAGGACAAGATGCGGGCGCACCAGAAGCACTCGCCGGACCCGCGCATCGTGGAGGGCCGCCGCGCGGCGCTGGGCAAGGCCGCTGAAGTCGGCGGCCTGTTTAGTTTTGCCTAGAAGTCTACATGCATATGCTTTTGCGCGGTCAGGCTTGACAATCTCCAGTGGCCATCCAATGGCCAACACCAATGGTGGAAAGCTGTGGCAGTGACTTGAGGCAGTTTGCCCTATATATATACCATACTCCTTGAAGCGGCACATTACACTTGTTCGCAAGAATAGCTGAACTACGACGCCTCGTCGCAGCAAGGATCGCAACTGAGGGAGTAGACCTGCCGAAAGAATGCGGCAGCACCAATGCGGTGCGTGCCTAGCTACTCACGGGACCCAGGGGGTCACCAGTAGTCCTCAAACCCCTGCCGTCGCCCCGCCTCCTCTTCCTCCTGCCACTTCGCCCACAGGTCGCTCAGGCGGGCGTCCTCGCCGCTGTCACCCCTGTACCCGCTGCCGCCCCCGCCGCCGGCGCCCCGCTGCCGCGGCGCCGGCTTCTGCTTGTGGCTCCAGGGCCACCAGCCGTCGCCGCTGCTGCCCTGCCTGCTGCCGCCCTGTTTCGCTGGCGGGCTGTGCCTGATGATCTGTGAGCATGTTCACCACTCTCAGAGCACAGCGCGGCCAGAGGTACTACGACCATGACAACGACTAGTCAGCGGCAGCTCTACCTATACAGCCAGCATACATGAAATTGTGCAGCAGGATCCGCAGGCTCACGGCTAAACCCTCGGGGCCACAGCCGCCGGCGCACCCGCTGGACGGCGCCCGTGCGGTCCACCAGGACCTCCCCCTCCGGCTTGACCCACTTGAAGCCGGGCGCGGGCGCGATGTACAGGTGCACCTCGCCCTCAAACAGCGACACCTGCACCGTGCCGCGGTACGCGCCGCGCGGCACCCCGTCCTGTGAAGCGCACAAGGGGTTTCGTTCCGCGGGCATGCGCCGGCACTGGGCAGCCGGCTGAGTGGTTGAAACCTGACTGTGGTGGCACTGGTTGAGCCAAGTGCGGGGAGGTCCTCTGTCAACCGTGGTTCCCCGGCACAATACTGCAGGGGCACGGCGTGAGGCTCACCCGCCACTCGCGCAGCATGCGCAGGCGCCCGGTGATGTGCTCGTACTCCTTCTGCGAGTGGTACAGCACCTTGACAACGCCCTTGGCTCCGTCCAGCTGCAGCCGCGGCACAGCACACCTCGAAAGCCGTGCCATCAGGTAGCACTTGGGAGGCGCGATCTCGTCTCGTTGGCATGCGCAGGGTGCAACAGCGTGGCACAAAAGTACCTCTGTCTCAAGTCAATTTTAAAAGCCAGATGGTACCTCGTTGACGCTTTTCAGCGTCTTGGCTGCCGCCAGCGAGCGGTTGAAGTCCGCGTCGTAGGCATCGAACTTCAGCCGGCTCAGGTCCTGTGCGCACAGGATGCACACCTTTTCCAGAGAACAGGACACAGACGCGGATGCAGGACGATGAGTATGTGCACGCTCTGACCCGTGCATGCTGCCGCCAGTAAAGCTGGTCATGTGCGCCAAGCACTGGTGCGGCGCAGGAATGGGGTCCCAGAACACGCAGCACCACCGCCGCCCGGCTGCCATGCGCACCCGCTTGTGCCAGGGCACATCCACGGCGTTGAGCTTGATGGGGACCAGGTAGCGGTAGTAGAACTGGCCGCCGCTGCTGCCGCGCTCGCCAAAGTTGTAGGTGCGGCACACCTCGGGGCGCAGGCACTGCCGCCCCTTCCGCACATCCGCCCGCCGCATCCAGTCGTCCCAAAAGGCTGCCGGCCTGCAGGAAACTCAAGGGAAGCGTATGTGATGCTGTGCTGCTGGACCCTGCCGTCCACCTACACAATTGAGGATTTGCCTGTTATCGTGAACCTGCTGTGCTGCTACTGCGATCAGATCTGCTGCATGCTACGATGGCCTGCTGCTGGGGACAGGCGCGTCGAAGATGCCGCAAGGCCCGGAGCCGCTGCTCGACGCTGTGAACACAGGGTGTACCAAGGGGCAGCGCACCACTTGTCTGCGAACGAGTCCCACAGCTCCCGCCGCATCATCCACCCCAGCCCCGGGAAGAAGTCCGACCGCTCGATGCGCTCCGGGTCGCTCACAAAACCCTTCTGCCCGTGGTCGTTCCAGCTGGACACGCACATCAGGGACCGATCCTGCACAATGCAACACCACATGCATGAGCTGTGACGGAGGTTGGGGACATCGCAACATGCTCAGAGGGCCTATGTGCAGGCTTTCAGCAGTTGGCTACCCCATCGAGGATCGTGGAGGTGGCCTCGAAGTACGAGAAGAAGTCCGGGGAGAACAGCATGTCGTCCTCAATGATGATCAGGCGCTCGTACTGCCGGCAGTCGAACATCTGCTGCATGATGAACTTGTAGTGGTTGGCGATGCGGAAGTACACGATCGGCTCCTTGCTGCAGCCAGAGGACAACACTTGTGAGCACGCTCGACTGCACGACTGACGAGTGAACTCGGCGGTGCTGATGCCTACTCCCGCTGTTTCAGCATGTACCACAGAGTCGGTGTCGGCAGTCCAGACTCCACATGTTACATGTCATTTGCTTGCATGCCAGGTTGCACAGGGCTGGGGGCCAATGTCAGTCAGTGAGGTGGCGGAACATACACACAAGCAAGCATGAACAAATGCATGCCAACATGTGCGCATGCCGCCATGTGCATTTGGGCGTGCCTGTTTGGGAGCTCGGGCGGCGCGTCCTCGATGTGCTGCATGTAGGTGATGCGGGGCGTGAGGCTGAGCGCCAGCTCCCGCACCCCCCGGTGCCCGCCGTCCTGGCTGATGTACAGCGGGAACTTCCGCCTGTGGCATGCAACACAAGGCACATTGGCAGGTGTGCATCCTACCTGCTACGCGCTGCAGGACTAGGCAGACAGGACACTGGAGGTCTGCCCGCCTCCGTTACCGACATCTGTGATAGGCGCAGAAGGTACATGCATGCAAGTGCATCTGTACACACGTCTGCTCGGCAGCCCAGCTGTGCACAGCTTGGAAAACAGGTGCACCAGCAGCGCTCCGCCGGCAGTGCATGCGCAGGTCTTGGGAGCAGCACAGGAGTCCGCTCACGCATTGGCGGGGTCGCGCCGGTGCACGCTGAGCAGCGAGCCGGTGGCCTTCTGCAGGTACGACGGCCGGTTGAAGGTGACCATCAGCACCGCTGCCACGACGCCCGACTGCGCTGCGGGCCCGGCGATGCATCCTCTGTGCTCGTTGCCGGCCGGCAGCACAGCGCCCTGCTTGCGTGGCTCCGGGATCGCTGCAGTTGCCATCGATGCACCGCTGAGTGCCATTGGAGAGCGGGACCCGGTGACATGGGATGGGACACTGCGATGGTGTGGCAACCGCCGTAGTGCCAGGCTGTCATGCTGACATGGGGCTTGCAGCATGTGCTTCTGCGGGGGCCCACCTCGGTGCAGCAGCTCCTTGCGGGCGTGCTCCGATATCAGGCCACGGGCTGCGAGACGAGCACGGCACAC
The DNA here is from genome assembly GCA_032358165.1 of Diplosphaera chodatii. Taxonomy (NCBI): domain Eukaryota; kingdom Viridiplantae; phylum Chlorophyta; class Trebouxiophyceae; order Prasiolales; family Stichococcaceae; genus Diplosphaera; species Diplosphaera chodatii. The sequence goes on along the minus strand of JAALGY010000043.1, from coordinate 736,856 downwards.
GTTGAGAAGCACTGTGCACGCTCGCTTCTCCGGGAAACCAAGCACAGTATCGGCATTGCACCATGCGCCGCATTAAAGCCCCCACCTCCCAGCTCCGCAGACGCCAGCGACAGCTGGCTCTCCAGGTGCTTGTACATGGTGCGCAGCTGCGCGTTGTCCTCCTGCAGCGCCGCCAGCCGCTGCTCCAGGGAAGAGTGCTGCGCCAGCTGCACCGCCGAGCCGGTCGACCGCCCATGGAAGCCGGAAAAGACCAACAGCTGCAGGGCGACCTCCGGCAGTCAAGCACACAGCATGCATGTGGTCAGCGGATGCAAACACAGCCATAACATGTCTTCAGAACGCACGGAGTGGCAGTAAACAGCGCCAAATAGGCTTACCTGGAACAGGACCAGTGTGGCTGCGGCGCCAACCAGCAGCCGTGCAGCAGGGCTCAACCGTCGCGCCGTGCTGCTGAGCCCGTTTGTGGGGCCCCGAGACATTTGTTGAGCAGCAAGCCCTAGCTCGGCGAAGCTCCAGGCGCCGTGTATTGGCAGTCCGCTGCCATTGGTGAAGGCAGCGCGCTTGACAGTGTAGGTGTGCCAAAGTGCCGATCTCAAATGATCAGGCGTCGCACCACTCAGATCAAGGAGAAGACCCACAGGCTAGTCTACACGCTCGCTACATCTGCGACTGGGATCCACTCGCTTACAAAGGTCAAATTGCTCAGTTGTCAGCCAAGCTCAAGCCGGCCAGCCAGCCAGCCAGTGCAAAGGGGCAGGGGCAGCACTTGGAGTTATCGTCAGTAGGTGCTACGTACAGCTCTACAGCTACGGCAAAGCATTCAGCGGCACCGTCTGCAGTTTGCGTGTGCTTCGCACGCTTTAAAGCCTCGGCACGTTGTGAGTGAACCCACGAGTAACACCACAGTTTTCGGATGGCAGATGCCGGGTCGCATACACACGATAAGCGCTGACTAATTTGCACGCTGTTGGTGTATCGGCGATGCAAAAGAATGTGCTTGTGCCAGTTTCGGCCATCTGCACATGCCTTTGCTCCAAGTTACGTCAACCATTCGCCAGCGCAGCAGCCAGCATGAGTGCATGGCGACGGGCGATGCAGCAAACAAACCATAGAGAGTATTCCCCACACGTCGCAAGGATTATGCAGTGACGTTAAATCGTTCATGCCATACTTGGGTTCCGAGCGGAACCATAGCCTCTGCCGCTGGCGCACCACCTGCTGGCTTGCAAGCGCCAGCTGGGCGCCATTCAGGGCACCTGGCTGCTGTGCTTTGCGCAACGCCAAACCGCAGCTTGGAGCTTCAGATGAAAGGCGACATCCCTGAGATGCGGCGATAGGCACAGCAGGATGGCCAGGGGCAAAGTGCCGTTCGAGGCGGTGCGCGGCGTCTCGCCAGAGGCGCTGGCGGTGCTGCACGGCCTGGGCTTCCACCACGCCACGCCCGTGCAGGCCGCCGTCATACCGTTGTTCTCCGGTCACAAGGACGTGGCGGTGGATGCGGCCACAGGGTCCGGGAAGACGCTGGCGTTCATACTGCCGCTTGTCGAAAAACTACGGGCTTTGGACGAGCCACTTCAGCCGCAGCAGGTCGGTTACATACCGCAATGTTAGACTCATCGATCACGTACCACGCCTGCTTACTGCTGGGGCACTGCTGGCCAGCACTGACGTTTCCTTGGCGCGGTCTGGCGACATGAGCAGTGGCACCCGCAGGTGGGCGCCGTGATAGTGTCGCCCACGCGGGAGCTGGCGAAGCAGATACACGCGGTGGCAGCACCGTTCCTGGCGACGCTGCCGAGCGTCTCCAGCCTGCTGCTCGTCGGCGGCACGTGCGTGCACTTCCCCCTGTCGCTGGCGCTTGCGCGACGTCCATTTACAAACTTGCCGGTTCAGGATATTGGGCCCATCAGCTGGCGGCCGTCGGCTGAGCGGAGCACCTGGAACATTGCACAGGGACCCGGCGGAGGACGTGGCGGCGTTCAGGCGGGACGGCGGGCAGGTGCTGATTGGTACCCCGGGGCGGCTGTCGGACTTCATGAAGCGCTGCGCTGCAATGGACGCCCGGAGGCTGGAGGTAGGAGCCATGCCATCGCACAAGGCCTCTCAACGCTCATTGGTTTGATGCTTCATCCGTTCCTCGAGAAGCTGAGGCCGGCGGAAGCGCGAGCATGAGGCGGGAGGGTGCCCCCGGCTGTTGCCTGCTGGCGACATGGACGGGAGCAGATTGACGAGGATGAGGCTGTTGCAAGCGAACCGGGCGACCTACACGTCTGCACCTTGTGCAGGTGCTGGTGCTGGACGAGGCGGACCGGCTGCTGGACATGGGGTTCCGCGAGCAGCTGGACGCCATCATGTCCCGCCTCCCCCGCCAGCGCCGCACCGGTGCGCAACTGAGCAGTGGTGTCAACCCTCTGCCCCAAGGCTTCAGAGTGCGCCACACAATGCAGATCCATCAACATGGCGTATACTCTGTGATGTGTGCAGGTGTGTACTCAGTTCACGGTGTCGATAGCTGTTGAGGGCTGAACGCTGGCCTCCGCCCGCAGGCCTGTTCTCGGCGACGCAGACGGAGGCGGTGGGCGCCCTGGCGCGCGCCGGGCTGCGGAACCCCGTGCGCGTGAACGTCGCGGTGCAGCAGGCGGGCCCACAGAAAGGCAGCACGGCAGAGGGCGAGGACGTCAGCGGCAGCGGCGGGCTGGAGCCGTCGGGCGAAGGCGCGGCGGCACAGGGTGGCCAGCGCACGCCCAGCAGCCTGGACATCGGGTTCCTCGTCTGCGGCAGCACCGACAAGCTGGCGCAGCTGGTCGCCTTCCTGCAGGCACGTTAATGAGGGTTTTCCCTGCTCAGGGGTGCATGTGCATGGGTGTACAATGGGCTGTCATGGCACCTTGCACAGGCTGAGCCATGTCACTGCTGGCTCCTCGCGCTGGCTACAATTGCCTGTACTCTCCCAAGATGCAAGCGCAAGTCAAGTGTTGCTCATGTATGAGTATCGCCTCATCCGGTGCATCTCGTGGCATTGCAGGCGCACGCAGACGAGAAGTGCATTGTGTACTTCCTGACGTGCGCATGCGTGGACCTGTTTGCCCTGCTGCTGGGGCGGCTGGCCGGCCTGCAGCCGGCGCTGCCGCCCGTCAGAGCGCTGCACGGCCGCATGAAGCAGGCGGCCCGGGAGTCGACGCTTGCGTCGTTTGCAGCGCTGCCAGCGGGTGACCTGTGATGCCTGGTCGTGTAGCACCAGCTGCAGTGCTCTTGAGTTACGACCTTGCAGTACTGGCATGCGTCCATGCCATATATGCGTGCTGCAGAGTCACGCTGTTGACATCGTGGGCTAACACAGCCTGCATGGCTGGTCTGCAGGCTGCTTGCTGGCGACAGACGTCGCAGCTCGGGGCCTGGACATCCCAGATGTGGGCTGGGTGTTGCAGGTGCAGTACAGACCCCCCAAATGCACAGGAATACAATGTGAAATGCCTGATGTATGCCTCCTGTTTGTGGTGCTCAACCCTGTAGATTGCACGGCAGCGAAGCATTTTTGCATGATGCTGCTATCGAGGCACGAACAATTGACAGTGAAAGTTCACATGCAAGCTTCCTGCCCGACGCCCCCCGCAGTTTGACGCGCCCCAGGAGCCGGACGCCTTTGTGCACCGCTGCGGGCGCACCGCCCGCATGGGCCGCCGGGGCAGCGCCCTCGCCTTCCTGCTGCCGCACGAGGCCTCGTACGCCGACTTCCTGCGCCTGCGGCGGGTGCGGGGCTTGCGGCTGCACCCGCATGAGCTTGTTTCAATGGCACATGCTGTGTTATGATTGGCGCATGCTGCACACCACTGGCTCCTGGCCTGCAGACGGTCTGGTCTGTTGTGCCGGCCGTCATCCTGCAGCACATTCATCTGCAGTCTTTGCAACCCTGGCGGCATGTGGCCTGCCAAAGGGTCTTCGCGATCGCTTATCGCCCACACCCGCCTGCCTTCAGGTGCCGCTCCGGGAGGTGCCGGCATTCGACACCACAGCCCCCCAGCTGGCGGGTCTGGCCGAGCTGCCGAGGCGAGCGGCGGAGGGCGACAGGGAGGTCATGGAGAAGGGCACGCGTGCCTTCGTGTCCTACGTGCGCGGGTACAAGGAGCACCAGTGCCGCTTCATCTTCCGGCTGTCGGGTGCGGCTGTCTTCCCGCCGGCAGTGGCATCCACAGCCGGTGTCCAGCGGCTGCCCTGCGCTGCTTTGTGGTTGCTCATATGACTCTGTCTGGCACTGGCAGATGCGCGGCCCGTGGTGAGCATGCTTTCTGTGCCCTTTGCCTTGCGTGAATGATTGTACACAATCAAACGGATTTTTCTTCTGCAACTGTGTGCAGATCTGGACCTGGGGCAACTGGCGACGGCGATGGGCCTGCTGCGGGTGCCGCGCATGCCGGAGATCAAGCACGCGTCCGTGGCGCTGCGCAACTTCACGCCCTCTGCAGTCGACCCAGACACCGTCAAGGTGGGTGCCATGTTGAGTTTGTGGCGTGCAACTTGTCTGCACGATGTGACATGTGGCCATGGCGTGCTCCGGAGATTCGCTGCGGCACTGAGGCAGTCAACATGCGAGGCAGGAGGTGGCTGTTCTGAGTGTGCAGGTCGCTGCATTGAGATGCTGCTTTATGCATTAACATGTTAAACCGGTATGGTTGACCGTCTTCCTCTTTCCTGTGTATTGCAGTTTGCGGACAAGGCGCGGGAGAAGCAGCGCCAGAAGGCACTGAAGGCAAAGCCCAAGGCCAGCGAGATACCAGCGCAGCAGAAGAGCGGCAGCAAACAGCACAAGGCATGCCAGCTTTCCACTTTGCCATGACGTGAATCAGATGACAATGCTTGATGCACTCGAAGAGCATCCACCATGGTCAAGGTGCATGGCAGGTGCTCGTATCTCATTGGCCATCTGCATCCCAACCTGTAGGGCATATCAGCAGCTGAGGAGGAGCGGAAACGACTGCCGGCAGCTAAGAGGCGGCTCATAGAGACCCGTGCCGATGCCGATGACTTGGCCGACGACTACGCGCTGCTGCGCAAGGTCAAGAAGGGCAAAATCACTGAGGTACGGCACACAGCACGTGGAATGTCGCTTTCACGTGCATCATTCGCAATCTGCGAGACAGAAGTGGGTGTATGGCCGGTCACATGCTTGTGCATGTGCCGGCTGGCTTGAGACCGTGTCGGGATGTGCTTTACTTGCAGCTTTGGCCCGCCATGCACCGAGTCAAACTTCACGACCTGCAGGGAGACTTCGACATGGCAACTGGTCTGGCAGAGGATTTGGCGGCCACTTCAGCAGCAGTGCCAAAGCAGCGGCAGGAGGAGCAGCGGCGGCACAAGCAGCCGGGCAAGAAGCAGAAGAGGGCAGCCAAGCAGCGGGTAGCCAAGCAGAGGGCGAGAGGCTGACGGGGCTGGAGGCACGTGGGAGGGTTGCAAGAGCGGAACATTGCGGGGCGACATCGTCTGCATCTTGCTAGGACATACGGTGGTGTGACTTGTAAACAGTCACGATTGTTGACATGTAGCCAACCTGATGCCTATGTCTTCTGTGCAAGGTAGGCACTCTCAAGACCTCGTGATCACAGCTTCACTCACTCGTCATCCCGCTCACGCTCATCATATTGCCCGTCTGAAGCCGATGCTGCCGAAAGCTGCTGCTAGGCATGCTCATGGCACCGCCGTCGGCGCCACAGGCGAGGCATGCGAGATGCCCAGCATCGTGAAAATCTGCACAGCAGGGCAAGAATGTCAATATCCAACATGCTGTTCCATAACTGTCACAAACCGACGGTGGCAAGCCCCCCCAAAACTGAATGTTGCGAGCATGCAACAACCCTGCATTGCAGCGCTCTGGCTCTAGTCCCCACCACTCACCTGAGAATACATGGCGGGCCACTCCAGGAACTCGGGCCTGAACACATCGTTCCACTTGACCTCGATCGCGTCCACCAGCAGCAGCGAGCCGTCGTGCACCATGCGCTCCAGCACCTCGAACTCAGCGCCTGCAGGCATATGACGCGATGCAGCACCTGACCACCAGCTGCATCATGCCGTCCAGCAACCGAAACGCATGCATGCCAGCAGCAGCAAAGCCCTACAACAAAGCCGCTTTGTCAGTCGAGTGTCGGTTTCGTGTATCAGACGACGACCACCTGCTATGTCCATGTGCAGCACGACGTGGTCTTGCGGCGCTGCGTGGCGCAGCAGCCAGCCGCCAAAGTCGGCCGCCGGCACGCTCACGTTGTGGCGCGGGCTGCGGGCCGGCACGAACATGGTGCCTGCTGCTGCGCCTGTGGTGCCACGCCGCCTGTTGCACCCACAGCCCCGTCTCAGTCAGCCAAGTTTTGATGGCCGGACTGCAGCTCGGGGTGCCAGGTTTGTGGTGCACCAACGCTGTGATGAAGCACAGACGGAGCCCATGTGCAGCTCAGATCCGGCGGTGGACAGGATCCAGGTCGCACCATGCATGGATCGTGTTGGCGAGCCGCTTGGCAAAGCCACGCCGGCGGCGGCTGCCCCTGTGGTCCGCCGTCTCGGCTATCGCCACCGTTTCGGTGTTGAGCCGCACCTGAGCGAACCAGCTCTTCGGTCACTGGGGTACGTTGGGATGCTGCAATACGCTTGTCCCCTGGTTGCTTGCATACTTCCTTGCTGTATACAGCTGCCATGTGCCGGGAATGGGCTTCGTCAATCTGGTGGTCGCAAGCTTGACATGCTGACTCACCGTGCCATCGGCTGTCCAGGCTGCCTGTGGGTGCAGGGTATAGCGCGCCCCCAAGTGGTTGCGGCCTGCCCATGCCTTCAACGCTGACTGGTGCTGAGGATTTGCTTCCCACGCATGCACCTACGGGTTGCGACACCAAGTGCCGTGACAATGATAAGACATGCTCACAGCACGGCCATTGATTCAAAACACAAGCTGCCGTGTCGCACTCGTCTTACTGTACAGGCGAGCAAGCTCGTGCTGCCGCCCGCACCTGATACTTGCTGCTGTCGGGCGTGGCACGCAGCCAGCTGCTGATTGAGGCGCCGCGCTTGGCGCCCAGGCTGATGTACATATACCTGCCCCTGCACTCGGTAGGTTTGCCCAGGTTTGCAGGCGGTCAGGCTATGCAAGCATCATCACGATAGTCGACTGCCGCCATAAGCGTCTGTGGACCTGCCGCGATCCAGCATCAACAGAGCACCCACCCAAGGCTGCTTCCAGGGAGGGTTGTGCGCTGCTGCTCGCTGGGCAGCATGTCCACGCCCAGCTCCTGCACCCCCGCCAGGTACACCTGCCCCGAAAAGCCCAGCAATGGCATGTCACAACCTCACCACATGACCGATGTGGTTGAACAACAAGACACGGTGCGACGGCATTGGTGCGGTCCATCAACAGCGCCACAATTGCCATTCCGCACTGTCCACCGGTACCATGAGGCGCCGCACCTGCCAGCCCTGCCCGCCGTGCGTGGAGTCGAAGGCGACCTGGCGGCCGTTGCGGGACCACAGCGGGCGCAGCCCGTCGTGCGAGAAGCCGCGGGCGCCCGCCTGCACGGGTGGAGCGGCGCACACAGAGTCACCGGCATGTGGGCCTTGCCGTCATGCAACGACGCTCGGCCCGCATGACCGGCCGTACGTGACTCAGCGCAGGCATAGTTGCCGACAAGTTGAGCGCAGCTCTGCACACGTCCCCCGGCCGCGCCTGAGACGCGCCGCACCTGGGGCAGGTACTCGCCGACGACGTGCACGGCGTCGGACCAGCGGTCCCACACGAACAGCTTCTTCGCGGGCGCCGGCGCGGTGTCGGACAGCACAAAGCGCTCGTTGTCCAGGAAGTAGCGGCAGTCCCCCGCCCCGCCCCACGCCACTGCGCGCGCCACGAGAAGGCAAGTCACTTGGAGCATGCGGGGCGACCTGCTGGACAGCCAAGCCTACATGCCAAAGAGTACACAATGCGTTGGACCGGCGCCGGGAGGGCTGCTTTCGCCGATGTGTGACTCTCGGAAATGCAGCACTGGGGCGGTGCGGTTCAGGAATGGGACCAGGGAGTGTGGCCTGCCGTTCCTGAGGTTTTCGTTGTAATCGTGTTCCTGCGCTTGCCACACCTGACTTTGGGAGCTCCAGGCGATGCACCTCCCGACGGTTGAGCACCTCGTAGAAGCCGGTGCCGTCGCACACCAGCAGCCGATCACCGCGCCCGTAATCGTGGCGTGCCCCCACCACCACCGGCACGCGCCACAGGTTGCTGCCATCAGCTGCCACTGTGAACAGGTAGGTCCACGTCTGCCTGCTGCCTGCTGCGGCGCCAGCTGCATCCACCTGCTGCCCGGCGACCTTGCAGCCGCCGATGTGGTACAGGAACACGATGCTGGAGCTGTCACGGTTGAACTGCGCGAGTGACACCATGAGAGGCGTCAGCTGAGCAGACCGACATGTAATTTCGGACAGACTGCTGTGCGCTGTCATGGAGAGAAGGGGGGAAGCAAGACGGAGACCTCTGGGGGGCAAAACAGCAATCAAGCCTTCACAGGATCAGGCCGCTGTAAAGCAGGCATCATTTCACCTGCGGGCTGGAAGCCCAATGCAGGCACTCGGTCGCCGCAGATGCTGGAGGCGGGTCCGCAGCGTGGTACTCCAGGCCAGTGATTGCATCCTGGCGTCCTGTCGGCAAGCAAACCCAGTCTGTCTCGTTGCTGCGTACTGCTGGAATAAACACAAAGCTCTGTCGGTGCGGCTGTCGGGCTCCTCAAGCGTGACAGGAGGAGCGCACCAGCTTGTGAGCCCTCCCGCACGGCTGCAAAAAGCCGCCGCAAGCTGACCAGCACAATGGACTCCCCAGTGAACATGTCCACCTGCACGCAAGTGGTAGATACACGTTCCGGCAGCATGATGGCCAGCAAGCACGACGCAGCATGCTCAGCTCCGCCATCTCCCTGCGTCAGGTTGTCCTGAAGCCGTGTAACGTGGTGCACAGCCAGCAGCGGCGCCACGCAGCACTGGACGGATGACTGCGGACCTTCCAGACACCATCGCTGCCGGGGCATGGCTGCGCCTGCAGCGCCGCCTTTGCGCCTGGCGTCAGCGGGTAGCCTTCACCTATGAAAGCGCGCAAGCCTGGTTGTCGGCACACTTGATGCTACTGCACAGGACCTGCTGCACCGTGTGGCTGCACTATACGGTTGCCACCTGCCACATCTGCAGCTTTGAAAAATTTCTCAATAATTGTGAGGACCTGGGGATGCTGCCTCGAGCCGCTGCATGTTGACTGCAAGGCCATATGCGCCGTCCTCTGACACAGCGTGCAGCGGCAGCGGCAGCCGCCGCGTGCGTGTCATGCGCTGCAGGTCGTACACCACCTGCAGGTTGAATCAAAGTGTGATCAGACTGATTGCAAAACAACCAGTTTGTTCCCGATGCATGGCAAAGCTTGCGGTATGTCGAGGTTAGGCAACTAGTCCTGTCAGCACTGGCAGATACTCACCGCGCAAGCATCACCCAACAGCGCTGCCGGCTGCGCGGCATCCCGCATTGCCTCGGAAGCCGCTGTCTGTGCCGCAACCCCCGGCAGAGCAGCCCGCTGCCCGGCCGACCCCGTGGAGCCCAAGCCCTGTGGCACAGCCTGCCCGGGTGCTGCAGCCGCCGCTTCCTCCGCTTCCGGAGCCACCGCAGGTGCAACCACAGCATCCGCGGACTTGGACACGGCAGCGCCACTGCCCTGCTGGTGCAGCGCCCTGCCCTTGATGGTTGCCTTGCCGCCCTTCAGGACCCTATTGGAGGCCGATGATGCCTGCATCGCACAGCTTCACCTCAGCGCATGTGTGCGCGCCATCATGACATTGGCTATACACACAGCTCTTGGGCCAGCCAAGCTTCTGTAGAGCCCATGTCACCTTCACGGCGGCTGCAGTGAGGCTGGCGCCGCCGACGTTGGCAATTGCACGGCAGCGCAGGTCGTTGAAGAACAGGTAGCGGCTGCTGGCGCCCAGCCACTGCAGCTGCGGCCCGGAGCGCGTGTTCCAGGCGGCTGTAGTGTCCAGCTGTTCCCAATGCCACACATGGCCTGGGCAATGCGTGTGACCATCAAGACCGTGCGCAGGTGAGATATCCCAGCAATAACATCTGCCTGATAGCGTCACCATGGAATATGGCCTTGTATCGGGAGCCCACTGGCATAGCTTTGCTCTGCGCAGACACCTTGTATCAAATGGCCGTCAATGCTCACAATTGCAATGAGCCTGGGGACTTTGACTGCATGGCCGATCCCCACCTTTATCATGCCGGAACACCCCGATCTGGATTTTGTCCCCGGGCGCCAGCGTGTCTGCATGCTGCGGCAGCCGCAGCGCTGCCAGCGCGGTGCCCGCGGACGACCAGGGGCTGCCCAGGTAGCTGCCCAGCATGTGCTGCGAGTCGCGCCAGCCCTCCGTCAGCCGCCACACCTGCCCGCGCCGCCAGTCCACGGCTTGGCACTCGAGCACAGCAGCTTCGGGCGCCAGACCAGGGTGAGCTACACCGGATGAGAGGGTTGTGCGGCAAGGCCTGCACACGGATGCACCTTGCCATGCTCGAGCAGGGAGGGCGGCTGCGGCTGGCGGGTGGCGACCGCCAGAGCCCGGGCCCGCTCCTTGAGGGCACGCACACGGCCGCACTGCGCCAGCCGCTTCCCCAAGTACCTGGAACACACATGCTGACCATGTCAGCTTATCAACTTGGGCCTCACTCACAGCATGCCTCACATGGCAGACGAGGTGCAAACAGCCCCTCTCTCACAAGTGTCGTAGGGTCCAGAAATTGCAGATGCCCTGCATCCCTGCCATGACCTGGCGTCGCTGTTCCTGTGACACCCAGCAACTGTACCGGCTCACCGCATCTCCTCGGCGTACTCGATCTTGTGCAGGATGAGCCACTGCTCGCGGCACAGATCCACAGTGACACGGAACCAGGCGCGGTTCTCGTCGGGGGTGCCCGCCCGCCGCTTGGCCCGCTCGAAGCAGCAGGGGTGGCCCCAAGTGACCACCTGCTCGGGGCAACAGGCTCTGACACACCGCCGCAAACAATGCAGGACACCCTGCTTGTTCGTCTTCCAGCTTTGTACGCTGTTTCAGCAAGTGCAACAAGGGTGAGAAGGTGACAAGAAGTTGTATGCAGGCCAGATATTTTGGCACCCGCTGGTTGTTGATGCGGCGCAGGTCCACCGACATGAGCCAGAAGCCAATGGACACATCCTCGTTGGGCATGAACTTCAGCAGCGTTGTGTTGTGTGCCTGTGTGGACATCAGGGCACCTTTTGCGAAACAGCACCATCCAATCGAGCACACCTACCTGCATGCGGAGGAGCTGTGAACATCGAGTGCTGTCCAAACCCAGCAGATACATCTGCAAAGCATACGGTCGTGAGCAGTTGCCGCAACTCGTGAGCATGACGGCGGGCGTCGAACCTGCTGGTTGATGCCCAGGATGACATGCGCCAGGTCAGCGGACAGCACATAGCCACCACCCATCATGTAGGGCATGTAGGTCTTCAGGCTGGTGTGCTTCAGGTACTCGACATCCTGCCACTTGTCGCCCTCTGCCAGCCGCACCTGTGACAAGACAATAACGTGAGCTATTTGACCGACAGATCACGGCAGGCAGAGCGCGATTGAGAGAAGGCTCTGCACATGCAATTCATGCGGCATCATCTCTGGCTGCAGATGTGCCTTTATCGCAAGACCAGGCCTGTAACATCGCTTGGGTCAATGCATACTCGAAATTCCCAAGCAACTGTCTGATCAGAGTCAAGTTTGAAGGTTGTTTGCAGGACGCACCACATTGTTGCGGATCTCGCGGCCAAAGTACATGCGCTCGCGGCGACAGCCGGGCGTGACGCAGTTTGCCTTAAGCTCTGCAATGAGCGCCGGTACGTTCACAAAGGCATCATCGTCCGCCTTCATGATGAACCGCACATCAAACCGTTGCACCTGCAGGCATCTTAAATCTCTGTGAATATGCCCACAGTGTCACAAGTGCTTGGCTGGCATGCAATTTATCAACAACGCACATTGCCTTCACTGAGTATCACGCAAAGCAATGTGCATGGGTATACCATCTGCTCACCACATACTCCAGAACGAAGTATGTTTTGTGCACTATGGAGCGGTAGCCCGAGAGCCGGTCGTCTGTGAACAGCATGTCGCCCTTCTGCTTCGCCTCTGCCTCAGTATCAGCGTCTCGCTCAGCCCCTGGATTGGCAGAATAATGCTTCCCCGTTCAACAAGCACCACTATGGGTTGGGACTGCGTAGATAAGAGCGTCTCCAGATAAAGCAAGTCGAGCATGCTCACCTGTGAGGACGAATCTCGGCAGCACATTTGTGCGGCGTGCCGCCTCCTCCATCCAGGCCTCCCGAACCGCGTCGCGCCGGTGCCGGAAGTCGGTCGTCGAGAACACGGCGATGAACATGAAGAGTGCCGGGCGGCCATCCGGGCTGGCAAGTGCATAGCTTGGTGCTGACACCTCCTGAAATGGCACCTGCAGGCCCAAGTTGCGGACAGCAGGTCGTCTCAATGCCAGCCCACCTGCCTGATCCCCATTACGCTGCTTGCATATACACAGCCTCCACATCCCATGTACGCATTATGCTAGCAGATTGTATTCGCAGACAGCACCTGGCTGAATGCGGTGCCGAGCAGCTTGTCGCGGTCGGCCTGCAGCATGCGCTGCTCGTAGCGCAGCTGCTGGATGCCGACCAGCAGGCTAGTATCCAGCTTCGCGCCATGCTGCACCTCCTGCTGACAGCCGAGCGGGGCGTACCGTGCGCCCCGGAAGAAGAGCGTGTGCAGTCCCGCAACCACCAGCAGCACGCCGAGGACGCAGTACTGTATGGTCTGCAGGCCCCGCGGATACCGTTGAGGCACAGGCTGAGTATGCATGCTGGGCTGGCCGGTGCAGCAACTGCAGAGGCATGCATGCATGCACGCTAGCAGCATCATGGCATCTCACACACCCGACTGCTGTGTCGGCTGCGCGCAGGAGCAGATGTCAGGACGCCTGCTGGTGTGGCGAGCTTTCTGTGTGAGTTTGCTCGCCTCATCGTGCACACGCCTCATGCACATGTGAGCTTGGCGCAGCCATCAGTAGCGCACTTGCCTCCTTGCAGCAGTGGCCGCTGACTCAGGGGCCCTCAGACATGCATTACAGCAGCTTTCGTGTAATTGTTTGCATTGCGCTTGCGTGCAAACTCACGAATTGCATTATCAAGATGCCGGTCGAACAGGGTCTCACAACATTTCCTCGAGCGCATCGAGGTCAGCCAAAGGCAACGTGGTTTGATTGTTGTGAACATTCCCGGATCAGGCAGTGTATGATGGGTGCTGAAGCAGATACAGATTGGTGTGCACAGTGGTTTTGAGTTGCCGGCGTCTTGTTGAGTGCTGACCAGATCCCCCGGTACATGAGCAATTAGCAGCACAGGCAAATCGACTTCAGCAGTCACGCGCTCGCAGATGTTGCGCGTATCTCATTGTCTGTGCTGGTCGCAGCATGAGCGCTGATCTCCAGGCGATGCATGAGGGTAAGCAGCGAAGCGTCATGCATGACCGCACACACCACAGAATGGCACAACATCGTTGCTGAGCAGCTCATATACCTCAACAATTCACATACATAGCAAGACGCTGTGATAGCGGTCGGTACCCATTGTTACAGGTGCCGCGTGAGGCGCAGCGTGTCTGGTCCCTGGTGCTGCGTGCCTCGCACAGCCGGCCGCTGCCGCTGCGTGTGCTGCTGTTTGCCGCCCTTGCCACCACCCTCTGGATCCTGTGCAGCGGCCTCTGGCACACCTCGGCGCTGCTGGGCTCTGCGTATACCGATATCTTCTGCGACGGAGCCGAGGTGATGCCTCGGTGGACTGGCTGCCCAAGCGGAACTGTGGAATCAACAAGGATGCCATGGCAGCCGCTGAGATGGCACATGAGCAAGCCTCTGCTACCTGATGAGTGCAATCCAGTCGCACGAAATCAGTCCCGTTGCTGCAGGCGGTGCAGCCGTGGCTGGCGGAGGCTCAGGAGGAATACAACCAACTGGTGGACAGCCTGCACACTGTCAGGTGTGCCATGGCGGAGCACGCGGGCTGCTCTGCCCTGTGAATGGCACAGTGGGTGTTGATGCACTGATCCGTGGTGCGTGCTGAGTGCTGGTTGCCCATTCGCGTGCAGGCGGCAGTCTGAGGTGCTGCTGACGGCAACCACTGTGCCGTCAGCATCAGCGGGCAGCGGCCATGCATCAAAGGCGCGACCCAAGCTGGGATCGCAGCAGCATCAGCAGAACATCAGCGGCGGCAATGCCACGGAGCCATTCTTGTTCATCGGCGTGCTCTCGGTGCCAAAGAGTTGGGAGCGGCGCACTGCTGTGCGGCAGACCTGGATGCAGGATGCCGGGCCAGACGTCGCCGTACGCTTCGTACTGTATGAGGTGAGGAGGCCAAAACACAGGACCTACATGCCCTGTCATTAGCTGCCTCAACAAGGGGATCAGCCAGCTATCATACTACTGATCTTCATCAGAGGCTTGACGCTTCATAGGAGGAGGCGGATGAGGCCACCCTGAAGGAGGCGGCAGAGCACGGCGACCTCATCTTCGTGCCGGGCACGCAGGGCACCGACTACCGCTCCATCGTGTACAAAACGTTTGCGCTGGTGCAGTGGGTCGCACGCCACTCGCGCCCAAGCTTCGTGCTGAAGACGGATGATGACGCGTATGTGCACACCGGCAATCTGGTTACAGCCCTTCAAAAGGTGCAGCATGTGCCGTATATGATCACTCTTACAACAGAGCCACCGACATCTACCAGTAGGAATGGACGCTATGCAAGTGTGCTGTCTTGGAACGGACTTTGTGTGTAGATCTGCCGACCCCTGCAACGCATATTCAAAAGACGGTCTTCTGCTGCCCTGCAGCTGTGCCAGTACCCAGACTGTGCCTCTGAGAGGCTCTACATGGGTGCGGAGAAGCGCAACGGCGTGGTCATCACTGAGGACGGCAACAAGTGGGCGAATGTAGAGTACTTCCAGCTGACCGGCATCCGCGAGTATGCGCCATATATGTTTGGTGGCGGGTGAGCGTGCGGTACACAGTCTTGGCCATACATAAGCCAAGTTTTCATATGTCGCACGCTCACTTCCAGATGTTTCCCCAAGACAACAGTTTGCAGCAGCACAGGCTGGAAGTGTCAGCTTGTGAGACCCGCAGCTGCTTTGCGTGCAGATACGTGTTTTCAGCAGACGTGGCGCGGGCACTACATGAAGTCAATGCCATTGCGCCGCTGAAGTTTATGCCCAATGAGGATGCCACCTTTGGCTTCTGGGTGATGGGGATGGACCTCCGCCACGTGGACCAGCCGATGTGAGCCCAAGCTGACACAGATTGATGCATGCACAACCACCCACACTCTCTCGGCGCTCAGTGCGTCATTCAGAGGGTGAAGCAGCAAAGATCCTCATGGCGGCCTGTCTGAGGCCTACAGGATGCGCACAGCGGCTGGGCAGTGCTGCTTCTTTGCGCTGCCAGATCGCGATGCATCGGGGCGCTCTGCCCATGCACGCGTGCGCACCCACGAGTCGCTGTGCGCCGGCTGGCTGGTGCTGCACAAGGTGACCGACAGTTGCTGCTCCAGGGGCTACGCTGTTGCCACCATCTGCCAGCTCACCATATGTGGCAACACCATGCTGGATGCACGGTGCAGGTGGATGGCAGTGACCAGATGCGTTACCTGCACCACCGCATGCAGCAATGCGCCCAAGACGAGGCAGTCATCACGCAAGCCCGCCAGCTGGCACTGCAGCGGCGCACAGCCGCTGCGCCAGCCATGCACATCCGCCCTCTGCAGGTGTCCGCACAGCTGTCTGTTAGCCAGGACCGTTTCGTGGTGGCTCTTCAGCGCTGTGTTGTTGCAATTAACATACTGCAGAGGCTCTGCCTTCATGGTGGCTTGCTGCATGCGTCACCACCATGTTTGCGCCCCCAGCTGCACCTTCATTCGGTTGGACGCGCAGCTGTACGCCATGACGGACTGGAGGCATGGCTTCCACTTCTTTGGCCGCAACGACATCGAAGCTTGGTCCTCGGACGGCAGCCGCCTGCTGCGCTGCCGCAGCCAGCAGCTGCCGCACGACATGGATGGAGGAGACAATCTGGCGGTCGGCTACATCCCCTTCTCTGAGGGTGGGCACTTCAGGCTGAGCGGTGCTGTATGCTCTGTACCGCATACATTGCTAATCACGCTGGTATCTGGGGTCGTCATACTCCTCACGATGCCTGGCACTGGGCTGCAATGTGCGCTAACAGCATGCCGACTTGTCAGCAGGTGCGCCAGTTACCATGGAGCACAGCGGCTGGGGTTGGCACTCTGTGGCGCTCACCACTGCCTGGAGCTATCGTCTGGGTCCCAGAGTCCAGGTCAGCATGTTTTGGGGCGGCTGAAGCAACCTGCCGTACAACGGAAAGCCTCTGATGGCCTGCGCAGGTCCCAGCGGAGGCTGACATTGCTGGGTGCGGTGTCCATGCAGTGGCTGGGAGCATCAAACACGCGATTGGTGTACAACGATCGTGGCTGCGCCGCAAATGCCACAACAAACCGGCTATGCAGGCAAGTGGGCATGCAGGGTCCAACAGACGCAGCCTTCAGATGCATTTCGCCGCATCTGCAGCATTGATCTAACCTGGGGCAGCGCTGGTGCTGTGGCTGAAGCCATCATGCCCGTGTGACTGCAGTGTGGTATATGATATTGGCGCTCGGGCACGGCTGCGGGTGCTGCCGCGGCCCATCTACAGCGTGGCGCCTGATGGCAGCCTGGCTGCTTCGTTCTGCTTCCTGCGCCTTCACGTTGCTGAACCAGGTTTGTGCGTCACTTGACACCATAGTTGTGTGCAGTCTGGCTGCTTGGACGCTGGTGGGACATGCTGAACTGTATTCCGCATGCAATCCAGCATGCTCATCCCGCCACCTGCTCAGCTGCCATGCAGCGTGTCTGAAGCCTGCGCACGCAACTCTCTCATCATGCTGGTTGGCCTCCCGCGCTCAGGGTGGGGCTACACTGCCAGTGGCGCGGCACTGCGAGCAGCTACAGCCTCCAAGCACCCAGCGGACGATGGCCTGTGGCTCATGGACACGCACTCGGGCACATCCCGGCTGCTGGTTTCGCTGCAGGCGCTCTTCCAGGCCACCTTCTCAGGTGGGCAGGCCCATACCTGTTGAAATGCCTGCAGCGTATGCTACTGTATATGCTGCAGCAGCATCCCGCCTTGCGTGATGTGAGTATAGAGCCGCAAGCAGCTGCAGACCCCCTGGTCCTTGTGTTGACATGCCACAAACACCTCGACCATGGTATCCTGCAGGAAAGTTCTCGTGGCAGAAGGATGCGGCCAGCGGGCTGCCCTACAGGACGACTGTCCAGCGGGGCGGCAAAGCCGCCGCGCACTGCCTGGGCTGGGTCTCCAGCGTGGTCTTCAGCCGGGACGGCGAGCATCTGGCGTTCCACTACAGGGTCAGCCGCTGCGCCAGCGACAAGTCGCCTCCGCTCAGCTTCGTGTACACCATCGGAATCGACGGCCGGAACCTGTGGCGGTATGTCTTTTTACCCTGTAGCGATCGATGGCCAGGGCTTGTGGCAGCATGTCTCAGATGAGTGCAGGCACCTCCTAGCTTGCTTCCTCACTGCACCTCGGTCTGCTTGCCGCTCGCCGCTCGGCAGACACTGCAGCAGTAAGTAAGATGGGCCTTTGGCAGACTCTATCACAACACGTGGCTGCAGTGTTCCCATGGTGGAGGGGGGCGACATGGACTATGGTCATGACGGCAAGCTGCTGGTGTGCGACACTACAGGCACCTACCTGGTCGACAACCGGTAGGATGCAACACCCTGCTTCGGGCTGTCCATATGCACGCAGGAGAGCCTGCTGTCATGTGAGTGCAGCGGGATCCTGGCAGCCTGCTCTCCATATGTGCAAGCGTGCAATGCCCGCTTTCCTTTGACTTCGTCCTTGCCTGCGACTGCAGGAAGGGCGTGCTGGAGCTGCAGAAGCCGGAGGCGATCAGGAAAGAAGGTGTGGCGACTGGCTGTTTGGCTGTTTGACCGTGACGATTATCATGCCAAGTCATGTGCCACATGCATGACCACAGCACGAACCTTGATATCGTGACCACTGGAACCATGTAGAAAACATCGTTCTGCCATCTCACCTGGTTGTCGACATACAGGGTCCTGCTGAATGACACACACTGTCAGTGCGCGAGTGCGCCAGGCTCAGGGCTCAAGGCTTGGGTGCTGCAGGCTCAGGGCCATGCCGGCTGTATGGTGACGCCAATCGCTTCCTGCTGGGCGACACCAACCATGAGCCGCACAAGCTGTACGTCTGGGACCTGTACCGCAGCGAGGTGAGCGGTACTGCCAGTGTGGCAATTCCGCTGATGTCGAGGTGAAGTGAGTGAGCTGTCAGTGGGCACGACACCAGCACCTGCTGCCGCAGGTGCAAACGCTGGCAATCCTGCCGCCAGCCGACTGGCCGGGCCCCAGCTATGCGCGGGCAACTCTGAACCCGCACTGGAGCCCGGACGGTGTGTGGTTGCCGGCTTATTGCTGCACCGTGGCATCCACTGTGGTCTGGACAGCAGCAAGCAGTACAACATCTTGGGCAGGGTTTGTCTGAGCACGTGTGTGTACGCCAATCGCAGGTCAAGTTGTGGCCCTGGACTCGTCCTTCACTTGGGAGACGGGGTTGCAGACATATGTAATCGGCGTGCAGCACTTGCAGGTGACCTGCTTGCAACGCCCGCAATTCTGCCTCTTCGGTCCTCCACAGCTTGGTCCACCTCTGATTTATGGCGGCTCCTGCCACTCACGCGCGATCATGCGTGCGTAGACCTTATAGCTGAACAACACTTGTAACACGCTGTAGGCGGGAGCACAGCGGCCGCAGCCGCCGCCGTACGTCCGCCATCTGTACTGTGACCTCGCTGTCAGGTGCGGGACCCCCTGCAGACCATGACGGCGCCTGTGTTTACTCACTGTGCAACAGGAGCCGAGTTGTTGGCATTCCACAACTGCAGTCAGGCTCGCAGTGCGGTCGTGGTGGCCCGCACAACAGGGTACCAGGTGTCTTGCTTCGCTCACGTCTGCGGGGCAGTTCCCGGATCTGAATTGAAACACCCTTCAACCGCAGGTCGGGGGCGGCCATGGCGCACTTTGTGCGGGGCGAGGTGGAGCCCTGGCGCTGGCAGGTGCACGCGTTCCAGGCTGCAGGGGTGCCCGTCGAGCAGGTGAGCATGCGGACGCAACCCACCCTGGTTTCGCACCAGCAGCACCCCAAACCCTGCTGCCTGGTGGCCGATGAGCCGCCGGAGGCCGTGGTCCTGAGCATGCTGGCGCGGTCTGGCGTGCCGTGCATGCTGGTGCCAGCCGACAGCAACATGGACACTGGATGCTGCAGGAAGCGGCGTTGGCGGCCAACGTGGAGGCGCTGTCGCGCGTCGCTGGCAACGTGACACTGCACCCCCAGGCAGCAGGCGAGAACGAGTGTTTAACATGTCACAGTTGCATGGACATCAGCGCAGTCTTGGGTGGTGGTGATTGCGCGTGCCGACATGGGAGCATGTGTCTGCAGGCACAGCAAACGGGACGGCTTACGTCAATGTGCATGGGGCGTCGAGGTGCGACATGATGGCCTGCGCCTCTGCATAGAAGATTCCACATCGTCTTGATGCCTCCAGCATGTTGAGCATATGCATTTCTCATGCATAGCAACATGTGCATGCATGTGCTAGGGTTGCAGCGCAGTCCTGAATTGACATGTTTCTGCGCCCCGCAGGTTTGACGTCAGCATGTCGGACATCCAGACGCTGCTGCTCGCGCGGCCGGGGGCGGCAATGCGCAACCACTCCTGGTGGCGCATGCACCTGGGCGGCTGCCACAGGGTGGGCGGCTGCGACGCCGCCAGCCCCGCACCCAGCCCCGCGCCCTCCGAGCTGGCCGCCCGCCGGGAGCTGCAGGTGCGGTGCACAAGACTACCGTGCCACAATGCTGCGTCATTGATACAGCTCCACCAGGACTGCGCTGTGCAGCATCACGGGGGCAGCTGCAACGACCATATGTGTGGGAGGCTGTGCTGGCGCTGTGTGAGTCCAGCGAGAACGTATATCGACTCCTGACCAGATGAGGAGGTTCTAGGGTTTGTGTTGGCACCCTGCAGACGCTTGACTTTGCAGCATGGCTGCGCCAGCACGCCGAGGACAAGGACTACGTGGTGCTGTCGCTGGCGCTGGGCGAGGGCCGCGACTTCCGGCTTCTTGCTGCCATGCTGGCAGAGGGCGTGCTGCCGCTGGTGGACAAGGTGTACGTCAAGTGGCGCTACCAGCTTGCGGTGCGTCTGAGCCTGTGTTGCTCTGTAGGCACTGGAGTTGCACTGACAGGCACCATGCACACTGCCATGCGCCTATGACTTGCTCATTCTATTGAGTGCCGCTTTGCGTGATGACGTGCAAGGGCTCATGGCGGTTGACAGTCCACTTTTGGTGTGCTACGCAGACGTGGCACCAGATAGCTATGTGGGAATTCGTCTTCTCGCTGCTCAACATTCCCTTCGAGTACCTTGAGTAGTGTCAGCTGGTCTCAACGGGGTTGCTTGTACCATGACAGCTTGCCACGTGACGGCAGCCACCGAGAGCAGATCTGCACACTTTTGTGTGATGACTGGGGAGCGGCAGTGGGTGCTGTCGGGCAACAACACGTTGCAGTGGTCCGCACACCAACTTGAAGAAACAGAAACCTTGGTTGATCTTGTTTCGGTCTCTTACAGCTCTCGGTGAACAACCCTTATGTGAGTGGCCACTAGGCCGTAGAAGCTTGTAAGCCTTGGATTGACTGGCATATGTGGCTGCAGACGCTGTACCATGCTCAATCTGATGCGCAACAGCAGCATTCCCTCATCATGACTTTGCATAGTAACTGTAGCGCGAACGAGCAAGCGACCAGGTGGTAGTCACTATCATTGCAAACACGACGGCCCAAAACCGGTAATCGGTCTTGTTGTCGTCGTTGGGTGTCCACATGCCCGGCGCGCCAAGTCGCGGGATGTCCTCTGCACACAACATACATCCGATGATGTGCCGAGCGAGCATACTTGATATTTTCACCACCAGTTATGCAGCATGACGAGGTTGCAGCTGGCCTCACCCACCGTATATCACGCGGCTGCCACCTCGGGGAGACTCATCGCCACCATCAGGCCCGGCCCCCTGCCGACACCGGAGCCTGATCGCAAGGCGGCCCCAACGCCTTCTGGCCGCTTGGTTGACCTGCTGCGGCTGCTCTGCGTCTTCACTGAGCATGTCCCAGGCCTCGTCCGGCAGCTCCGGCCCGCTTATCTGAGATGGCCACTGCATGCTGTCAGGTAACGCAGTCGAGTGGAGGTGCAGCGAAGGTACAGCAGGCTGTGTGCGTCCGAGCTTGTTGAGGAAGGACGCAATGCTCAAGTGATGGATCGCGGAGAGCCTCTGTCAATGTTGTCTATGGATGATCACGTGCAGCGGCGGACATTCCGAGACGACATGGACATGTGACAATGACAGGTGTGCGAGGGACCCCGCTCGTAGGCGGCACGCTTTGCGCAGTCGGCCGTGCACGCAGCTTCTGGCTCAGGTGTTCAGTAGCTGCCAAGCCAAAGACAGCCAGGTCCAGTCAGCGCTCACTTGATGGTGAGCGCACAGTGCAGACGGACTTGCAGCTGCAGACCTGAGCGTCGACCGCGTCTGTGTGTGCAATGCACTGCAAGCAGTCATTGATTCGGTACTTTTGGTGAGAGAAGGTTGTCGCTTGCCCGAACAGGATGCCGACACGGCGCTCTCGACCCTGAACATCCTCATGCACGGCACCGCCACGCCAGATGCTGCGGTGCTGGGGAATGCGCACCAGGGCAACCTGCGCGAACGCATTGGTGCGGGCATATTCTCATCCAAATGTCTGTGCAAGGTCACCAGCCTTTGCAGGCGATGTGCATTGAGGCTGGGCCCCGATGGCAGTGACGTGATTGCCGGCATGCGCACCAGTGCATGACGACGCAAAAGTGACAACTGCTGATGCCCTTGTTTTTTTATTATACGCAGCGGAGCTGTTGGCGTCCCGGATGTCAAGTCCAAGCCTCAGCCATATCGATCTGCTGGCAGAGGCGCTACAGGGCAGGGTGCCACCACCTCCGCCAGAGAGCAACAGCAACGCAGAAGGGCCCTACGGACAGTCCGCACCACATAGCCGCAATGACGCATTGCAGTCATGTCGGTGTCGCTTGCCAGGCGCTCGGAGGCACTGCAGCGCCTACATTGTCGGCTGTGGAGCACGATGCAGATGCTGTGCGAATTGCAGCAGAACCTGCAGCCATGGCACCTAGCTGCATGGACTGGCTGCCCCATGAGGTGGTAGCAAAGCTTGTACAGCACTGCTGGTGCACGTGCGCTGCCAGCTGTCAGTCTGCTTCCTTGCCGTTAGTAGTTGTGATTCTGCTGTGCTGTCCTGCAACCTAGATCAACTCTGTTGCATGTCGGCTCACTGCGCAACTGAAAAACCACAAGACATATAGTAGCAGCAATTAAGCGCAGTTTGATGACAGCTGCTGACTTGTGCACCCGGCTTTTCGTCGCTGGAGCCGCTAGAAATTAGCATGCCCCATAATTTGTATGCGCCGAGCCACCACCTCGCCCTGCGCCAACTCTGCCAACCTCACTCATGGGCCGCCCCTCTTGCCGCAGCTGATTCGCTCCGGCATCGCCTGCGCTACTTGCCAGCGGCCTCCAGCCGCTCCGCCACCTCCTCCTCTGTGATCAGCTCTGGCTGGTGGCCCTGCACAAGTTGCCTTGAAATAGTAAAGTTGCTGTGACAGCAGCTCGGAGACTGTATGATGGCAACATGCAGGGTAGTCGCTCGCTCAACACGCAAGCGGAGCAGCGCCCACCTCGGGCACCTCCCAGGGGCGCCACTCCGCCATCCGGTGCACCAGCTCCAGCTCCTTCTTGGCCATGAGCGTGAGCTCCTCCAGCTGGAAGTCCAGCTCCTCCTCCACCTCCTCATCGGTCGCGCCGCTGTTCAGCTGCAGGGACGACATGCGGTTTGTTTGTACGCGTTCTGAGCTTGCAGCACGATCGTTTCTCTTATCATGCAGAGTGCATTCCCCACCCCTTTCGCCCGCTGTGCGGCCCTTGAGGTCAAAACTTGCCCAACATCAGCAAGGTGCCGTGCTGAAAGTACTTCATGCTGCAACCAAAGCCAGCGATCTCATGCTTCCATGATAACTTGCATGCTACGTCGTGGACGAGGTGTCTCATAAGCACCCTGCATGTTACGACATACCTTCTCGATCCAGTGCTCCATTGTCGCCTCCACATTGGCGCGGTATTGCGCCTCCTCGGGAATCTTCTCCGCAACCGCCGCCAGCACCTGCTGCGACGCTGCCAGCAGGTTGGTACGCGCCTCGGGGTCCACCTCAAGGCCCACTAGGCCTGTAGTCTCCTTCAAGCCCCTGCATGCAACAGGGTCATGGCGAGTTGCGGCGGACTTCGTCAGGTGATGCGAACACTCAGTAACAGGGCATAAGCTCGAGGTGTTCAGCAGGCATCGAGCCTGAGCGCACAGCGTATGTCAGAGGAAGCTGGAGCATAAGTACTCACCTAGTGCTGGTTTGTCCAAAAAGCGCGGAGCATGCCCCAACCTGCTGCGCACATTGCAGGCGGAGGCCCCTGGCTGCGAACGCTGTCCCCAGCGCTCTTAACATGCTGACACCAGCTGGATCGCACAGTATGATACGGTACTGCTTGTCTCCAAGCTCAACAGTATAGCTATGTGGGGCAGAGGATTGCTGGTGCACTCTACAGATGATGCCGTGGTGCACGACTTGTAGCCTGATCAAGCGAGGAGCCCTGTTGCTGATACGCTACCGCGATGCAAGCGCACGTCTGCATGCAATCGCAGGCCTTGCACCATTGTGTGCAGCACAACGCCCCTGCACTCGAGGGTGGGGTCGCGGCGTTGGCCATGCTGCATGGCCATGATCCAAGCTGGCTCGACCTGTCCAGTGCTCATTGTAAGCTAGTGTCAAGCATCTCCTGCCAAGGGAGGCATCAGCGGCGCTGAGACGCTTGCGATCCCGCTCATTCAGCAAGCAAACGCTGCATTTTGACTTGGTCAGCGCCGCGTCAACACACTTTCGCTACTGCTGTACCTGCACCTGTTGCTTGATACTGAGATCTCGCCTGATCAGACTGCCTTCACTCAACGTGGAAGCAACGGAGCACCCGGCCAATGCCGCATGGACGGTAGCGAACCTGCTGCTGCGCATGTGCCGGATGCAGCGGAAGAGCCACAGGGCCCAGTCAAGCCGTCACACGAGCTGGTAACGACTTAGCGCGATAACGGTCTGCAGCGGGTTGACATTGGTTGACCGTTACCATGTAGCCCTGACTCCGGATCCGCAACCGCTCCGCCGTACCATGGTGCTTGCTGTGCCCTGCAGACCTTGCCTATTACGCGTGTCAAGCGCATCATCAAACAGGACGGCGAGGTCAAGGCCGTCTCAACCGACGCAAACTACGCAATTGCAAAAGCCGCAGTGAGTTATATCCCGGGGGTGATGTGCCCTGCGCTTCCTCGTGTGGCTGCCGTTTCACTCAAAGCACGATGCAAGCTGATGTTCGACTATCAACAATGACCATAAATGTACAGGAGATGTTGCTGGACGAGCTGGTGCAGGGGGCAGCAGACAAGACATTGCGCAGCGGCCGTACCCTGCTATCCTATACAGACGTTGGTGAGGTTCTGTGTTACAGCGCATAAACATGCCTGCTCTTCATATACTCAGGCCCCGCAACGAGTTTACATACCTTGATTTGTGATCTGCAGCGGACACAGTGCAGGAGTTGCATCATTACAGCTTCCTGAAAGGTGCTTTGCGGGACGCTCTATGTATGGTGCTGTCATTGTTGCAGTTCTGCTCCCAAAAGCCAAATGTCGGACCTGCTCCAGA
The DNA here is from genome assembly GCA_032358165.1 of Diplosphaera chodatii. NCBI lineage: Eukaryota > Viridiplantae > Chlorophyta > Trebouxiophyceae > Prasiolales > Stichococcaceae > Diplosphaera > Diplosphaera chodatii. Next base: position 711,815 of record JAALGY010000043.1, on the reverse strand, counting down.
CCATGACTATCTGTATGCAGACATAGTACCTAGGAAGATGCCTGCTGCACAGTTGCTGCAAGAGTTACAGCAGGCGCAGCAGGGGAGGGAAGAGTGATCTTGCCATCAGGGATGGCAGTCCGCCTGTTCTGCTGTGTCCCAAAGCATGAGCGAAGAGACGTTTTTGTGTGGGAGCACATTCAGCAAACTCAGGCTGCAGAGGAGCAAACATCTGACAGTAATGCTGAAGTATTTTGTCAGCTTGGTTGCCGGCAGACAGATGATACTGTCATGATCAGTAGCACAGCGGCATTGCCAGCCTGTTCATGCACGTCTTCACTGCATCTTGACTGAAAGATGGTCGTTGCTTCCTCTGGTTAGGTGCTTGCAGTACGTGCCCCCGTCGTCTTTGCCGATCTGCATGGTTCGGTAGACCCTTGTTGTATTGTGATCATCAAGGATTTAGGGGCTGTTGTCTGGAGAACATCTAACCAGTTCACCGTCTGACTCTGCAGCGCTCACCTTGATTGTAGCGTCGCAGAGGGCCTCGAACTCAGTGTGGTGTGTCACGCAGATGACTTGCCCCCTGGTTGCACTTGGCCCCGTTGTGGCCTGCGGTGCACGGATCACAAGTCAATCGGTGTGCAGTTGGAAACGAGTATCTAGAACCACAGCTTTGCACGATGGACAAGCCGGGGTGGCGCGCACAGCACTGCAAGCCACCTTGAGCAGCGCGGCGATCAGCTGCTGGTTGGTCTCGTCCAGGGCCGCGTCCACCTCATCCAGCACCAGCAGGGCAGGAGTGCCCGCCACACGCCCCGCCTGCAAAGTGATGCCCACTCAGACGCAGCGCGGGAGGCGCAGAACCTTTCATGCCCTCATGTGGCCTTCGCAAAGTGCGGCTTGCGCAATGACATCAGCAACCTGTGCATCGATGAGGACCGTTTGATACAGTTCTGCAATGTGGCCATTCGCCAGGCCATGGCTGGTGAGGACCTGTATTCCTTCAGCAGTCAGGTGCAAAACAGGACTTTCACCGCCAGAATGAGTGCTAGGGACAGCAGCGTGCGCTGCCCGCCCGACAGCTGGGCTATGCCCACCGCGCGATGTTTGCCAGCTGCCGCTGATGCCAGCTGGTGCTCCATGAAGATGCCCTGTACACCAACGTCTGTTCCTTAGGCCCTTGCCTATCATCTCGTCAACGTGAGCTTTACCAAAGTACACACGCATGCACATGCAGCGGCTAGCGACATCAATTCATCCCGACAACCTTATGTGCTCCCTGAGCATGTGCCCGCAGCGCGAACGTGTGGCCCGGCACCAGGAACTGTGCAATCTCAGCAAAGGCGTGTGCAACCCGCCGGAACACACGCCCGTTGTTTGATATCACCTGCATTTTGCATTTCACTTGAATGGGCCGTGACCCTCGCAAAGAGGTAGGAAGGGCTGATTGGGCAGGTGCTGGTTTCGGTTTCGCGAGTGCGCCCCGAGGGGATGTGCCGGTTGCAAATTGCAAACTACTATGCTCACTTGCTGGCGCGCCCGCTCCATGCCCTCGCCCAGCATGCGGGCTGCACTCTGCAGGGCCTGCGCCCGCTCCTGCATGGGCAGCCACGCAGCCTGTGACGCGCGTGACACCGGGAGCCCCTTCACGGGCCATGTGCCCCCGCTTTGCAGGGCACATGATGGGCGACTTAGATTGGGAGCATGGATCTTGTCCAGCACAGTCAGCAACCATCAGACCTCCGTCTCAGGGTACTGCATGGAGCACCTACCTGGCATAGCTGCAGCGTCTCAAGTTGCGCCACCATCTCGTCCTGCAGCAGTGCACGTCCTTGCATGAGGGTGAAGCTGCCTTCTGAACACCAGCGAGGATCCTGACCATGTCCTGCGGCACGGCGTGGGAGGACACCTGGTGCTTGATGACTTTGCCGTCCTGTCTGCTGAGATTGAACTGCCTGTCCAACAACTTGCGCTCCCTCTGCATTGGCAAGGTGGGGCGCATGGTCATGGACACCAATTGCACAGGTATTGAAGCAGCTTGCAAGGATGCACTGAAGTTATCACAAGGCACGGCTTTGACACTTTGACTTTCACATACATAATTGACCACCTGCAGATTGTCTCTTATCCTTGCCAGCTGCTTCAGTGTGGGCAGCTCAGTGTCATTGCCCTCAACTCTGCAACTGTCGCCAGAGTTTGGAGCGCTGCAGCCTGTGGACAATTCGTAATCACATATCTGGCGGCGTGCCTCTACCAGCTGCTGCTGTGCCTCCTGCACGTCATGTTCTGCTTGCGCAGCAGCTGCAAGTGCAACGGCCGCAGCTTGCTCAGTTTTCTGCTTCAGCACCTGCAAATGTTTTGAGCCCATCAGCTCACATTGCAAAAATCGTCGCCACGACCAGGGTGCAGCCCACATGGAACCTGCCACAGCAGAGCAGAGCTGTGCAAAGCATGCAATCGGCGGCAGTGCAACTGACTGCGATCTCGGTGCAGCGCTGCTCAGCGGCTGACATCTGCTTGTGCAAAGCATCCTGCTGCTCAAGGTTGGCAGCACTGAGCGCCTCTGACGCTGCCAGCGCTTGCTGTGCCTCCTCCTGCACAGCAGGCACTGTGGTCGTCAGCACTGCTGGGAGCAGGCATCAATCTACGTGGTCTTCCTACATGCAAAACGCAAAACCTGTGAAGACCGTTGACACACAAATGCATGTTGCCAGATGACAGATTGCGCTGGCCGCAATGGTATTTGTCGATCATGGTGGCTGACGTGCAGCATGAGCAGTGGGCATGCACCTGCTGTGACATCAGCTCCCGCAGCTGCAAGTCCAGTTGCTGAACGTCGTCCGCTGCTTCGACGTCAGCCTGCGGAACAATGCCCTTCAGCTAGGACAATATGGAACAGTACAGTGGCTCGTGGCAAAGTGCATGCATGCAATTGCTTGATGGTGTGAACTGCAAGTGCACAGCAACATCTGCCTGACCTGCAGGTCAGTTGCAAGCTGTGACGCGCGGCCAAGGCGACCGGTGAGTTCAGCCACCTCGCGCTTCAGAGCATCCTGTATGGCCCTGCACCAGTAAGGTGTTGAAGATTTTTACATCGTGCCTGCGTCAACAGAGGCGACCCCACTACGGCCCCACAGATGAGGAGCACAAGCGCACAGACCCACCGGCTCTGCTTGAAAGCGCCTGAAACCGATGCACCGTCTGCTTTGCCGCTGCCTGCTGCCAATGCAGCCAGCGCATCGGCCTGCAGTTTAGCAGCTTCCACAGCCTGAGCTGCTTCCTGCACATCCTGTGCAGCCTGTGCGGCCTGCTGTTCCATCTGCTTCTGTTCCTGCAGCATTTGAACAAATGGAAGCGCGTGTTGGGTACCGCAAAGATCAACAAGCGGATGAGGATCGAAGCAGAAGTACTGTAAGGGGACTGAAGATGCACTTCTCACCTCGTGTGCCCGTGATGCTGCGTCTGCTGCAGCAGCGGCAGCAGCTACCCGTGCTTGCACATCGTCCAGCGCATTCTGCGCTTCCTGCAGCCTCTGGTTGGCAGCGTCCTGCAGCATCGGTCATCAGCCTTGTGTGTGCTACTCGGTACAGCAACTGTGTGTCTGTCACAGTGTGTCCATGACGCGTGGAAGTGCATGCAAGCAGACCTGAGATGCCTCCGCAGCTGCCAGCTCAGCAGCGGCTTGGTCCCGCTGCAGCTTCCTTGCAATCGCACTGTGGCGCTCGCTAGCATTGCCGCGCCAGCCACCCTGCACCAATAGGCAGCGTCTGGCCTCCCAGGCATGAGGGTGTGCAGCACGGGTAAGGGTTGCACGACAGGTTGACTTTTGTCTGCTCTTGAGCGGATGCACCTCCAGGCTGCCAGGCCGAGCAATGCTGCCGTCCAAGTTGACGCAAGATATGCCAGCAGCAACCAGCCGTGGTACCTGCAGGCACAATCGCGATCCAAGTTGCATGAGCAGAGCACACTGTGCATGGCTGACCTTTCAGCCGCTTGGAGGTGGGACACTTTTCTGCTTTAGAGCGGACAGAAGGGATCAGAAATGTGCAGCGCACCACTGCAACCGACAGCGCAATGACATACGGCCCTAATGCCCTTCGGACGGCCACATTGAACCCCGCGTCATACTCCAGCAGGTCCAGAGGCAGCAGCACCTCATCTACATGGTGCAGGCACAAGCAGTGACACAAACAGGACCTCGGCGTGAGGTGCTTTAGGCGGTGTTTTACCAGCAGAGCACGCTTTGGCGTCTGCATGACAATCATCAGGCCTCTAATCACAGGGGCCACCATCTCGCACCATCTTGGAAGCCTGCCTCACGCAGCTGCTGCCGAGTGGGTGGGCTTGGACCAGGCCGCAGCTGTGCCAAGGGCCACAGGCGCAGCCCAGGACCCTGCGCCCTGGCAGCAGTGACGCTTCCCGCTGCAGCCGCCAGGAGTGCCTCCGTCTGGGTGACATCCTTGACAATGGCAATCGCCGTCAGGCGGCTACCTGCATGTCAGCATGAATGAAGCCTGGTCGTGCAGCCCACATATCGCACAGCAGGTGATTAGCATAGCCAGAAGATAGCCACTCAGTTCGGCCCTTGTTGCGTTGTTAAGCACACGCTCTCACCGAAGATCGCATGGAGTGCGGGTAGCAGCCTTTCAACATGCACCGCAGGACTCACAGCGCTGTCAGCGCCAGGCAGCCTGAACGTGAAGGTTTCGTGCAGCATCTTCAGGGTGGCTGGATCACTGTCGACATTACCAGAATGTGTGTTCCGCCCTGGTGGTCTGTGAATGCTGAGTATGGCGTCCAGAGCCGCGACCTTCTCAGACAGCACGCCGGTAGCAGCTTCAGTGGACTTGAGCTCCAACAGCGCCTGATGCATCTGCAATCAGATGCAGGCGATTGCAGGTGCCTAATACTGCTTTATGACAGCTGCCAACTTGCCATGAATATGTGATGTGCTTTCTTGGTAGTGGGCGCAACTAACCTTGGTCCGCGCTGCAGGCATCTCTGCAGATGCATCCGGTGCACCTTTTGCTGCTAGCCTGCGACTTTGATGCTCTTCATCAACCAGCCAGTGTGGGTCCACATATTCTTACAAATGCGCAAGATGATACCGTACAGGAACCCAAGGCTACAGAAGATGTGAACTCACCCTGCAGTAGTGGTACCTCGGCGCCGCACCAGCAGCAAACTCAGGCGCCCAGACTTCTCTTGAGCCGTCCGTAAAGCCTGCTGCTTATGCTTCAGATGCTGTGCGGCAGCGGCTGCCTGGCCAGAAAGGTCTGCAGAGTCCGCACCTGGTGCAAGGAGGACAAAGATTGCTTGATTGGGCTGCTGGATGTGTGCAGCTGTTCGTCTGCATCGTTTGCATGTGCAGATGCACCATGGTGAGTCTACGATGACAGCAAGTGGGGTTAGTCCTGCATCACGGAAGCGCTTACATCCTCTGAGTGCAACATTGTAGCACCTGACGTGCCTGCTGTAACCGACTGCAGGAAAGTGGTCTGCTGCACTGCAGCGCTCAGCTCTGCCTTCTTTGCTGCCAGCCTGTCCATCAGCGCAGCAGCTTCTTCTTGCGCGGCTGCGGTGTCAGCATCCAACTGCTGTGCTGCTGCCAGCCTGGCGTTCATAACCTTTACCTGCAGCAATCACTTGCACCAACACAGTACGATGGTACTGTACATGGGGTGGCAGCTGGCAGCTACTGTGACAAGCCTGACTGAGGAGCACCTGTTCATCAATACGGGCCGCCTGCAGCCGGACTGCGCGGGCCTCTGCTACAGCTTCTGCACCCGCCTCGTCGGCATCCAGTGCTGTTGCCGCAGCATCTGCTTTGCATCTTGCTGTCGCCAGTGTCTCCACATACAGCTCGGCATCCCTCTGCACGCCAGCGCACTGTCACGACTCACAGCAGTGTCCTATTGACCATTGGCAACTCAATCACCATAGGAGGAGTTTAGACCACCCAAGCACAACATGACACCGTACAATCATCAGCCACGAACACTCGGCATACCTCGTGCTGCTTGGCCTGCGCCTTTGCGGCTCGCAGGCTCGAGTGCAACACGACGATGTCCTGCTGCAGACGGGCAACCATTTGGTGCTCCACCTGCATCCAACTGGACCACCTGTGGCCATTTTCCTGTGCACTGCACGGTATGCCAGTTGGCAGCAACACCTCACTTACTTGAGTTGTTCTCTAACGAGCACCTGCAGCAGCTCTGTATCGATGGCGTGTGCACGCACGGCGGCAGCATGCTCCTCCCGTTTGCCTTTCAGAAGCTTGTCCTGCATGCAAGAGCGGGCAGCTTGCACAGGAACACACGGTGAAGCTGTTAGCATGTGCTAGAATCTGGTAGTGTGCAGGCTTCATCAGCTGTCGACCACATCGGACCCAAGCCCACACATGGGTTGGTGCGTTGCTGCCACCCTCACCAGTTTGCGCATGTTGCGCGTGATGTCTGCATGGGCCTCCTGGAGGCGGCGCAGCTCAGCGTCTGCAGAGACCGCTTCGTTTTCAAACTGGGTGAGGCCGGAGGCATCCGCCACAACAGCTGCCAAGAGCAGCTCGTCTGCGCATGGGGCGCACAACATGGTTGCTCCCGGCAGATACACGGCCATTCTGTGTTGGCTCGCGCTGATGGATTAGGCTTTGTTGGTCATCAGAGGCAATGACTCTGAGAAGAAGCACATTGTTGCAGCCGGCTGCAATGCACACCCTGGGTGTCGGCGAGCCTGGTGACTTCTGCCTGCTTGATGAGGCAGCCCGTGCGCTCCAAGCTGATGCCGACGCTGTGCAGGTACTCCTGAATGTATGCAGTCAAGCCTCACATGCCGCAGCAAGTCGTTGCACCTCAACTGCATGCAATGCTCTCAGCTGTGGAGTACAAGTACTGCAGTGGAACACAGCTGTGCACCTTGATGTCACGAGCGGTGCGGTGTTTGCCTGCAAGCTTGTATGACCGCGTACCATCGGGTGTCAGCGTACAACTGATTATAGAGTCTGGTTGCTGTCGCTGCACGCAGGACAGTGTCAAGTGCACCTGCGTGTCATGATCTCTCCATTGTACGAGGCCCACATGTGTACATGTAGCCACAGGGCATGCATGGTCATATATCAACGAGCGTGCAGTATAGCCAAGGGATGTCACCTCTGCAGGGTGCCGAGTCTCCGTGGACTGCACATCGCCAAGGCGCGCTACCCGCAGCGTTGCTGGCGAGCAGCAGCATGCGAATGCCAGGGCGTCGACCATGACGTTGCTCTTTCCGGCGCCATTCCTGCATCACACTTTGCAGGCAACACATGCATGTATACTGGAATGTTGCGTCTAACCAGTACCTGTAGCATGCCAGCGTCTGCAGCACAGCCACGCGAACAGTCCAGATATGATTACTGAGAGTGGTCTTAGAGATGAGCATGCACACACACCTGCCAATGACTGCAACCAGACCGGGCGGCACTTCCACAGTCAGCTCCCGGTCTCCAACGGACTTGAAGCCCCGCAGCCTGATATTGGACACGTGGCACGGCATGTCGCAGACTAGTGCCTGAGGCGTTAAGGACTGTAAACAGACGACCAAGGGCTGGCTTTGCCGAACTTTGTGCTTGGCAAGTACAGGGCATGCGCAAGACTTGCTTGCATCTGCCACATCGTGTCACGCATGCATGTGGCTGTGTACAATACCTAGTGCAGTTGCATATGCAAATCAGACATCAATTGAGCAGGCAGTCAGCGGAATAGTTTTCAACGTTGGCAGCCAATTATCAAGCAGACCGCCAGTTTATAGTGGAAGCATCAGCATGCAGCCGGAAGCAGCCGAATGGCGCGACCGATCTCCGACAGAGAAAGGCGCGCAGCGCATCGGGCGGCGCAGCAGCCGCAGACCGTGCATTTCATTCGAGAATGTAGCTGTTGCATCCCTTGAGGGATGTCGCAGCCAGCGTCTCGCGCGTCGTCGGCAAGCCTGCAAGGAGTGGATCTTGCAGCAGTTCAAGCGAACCTGCGTGCCTTGGGGCATGAGGTTGACGAGGAGCAGCTCGTACTGATGCTGCAAAACATAGACATCAGTGAGGTACTCGGACGCAGCGCGCGCGGTACCTACAGCTCCTCAGCTCCTGATCAGGCGGACCCCCGGGCAGCAGGCACAGCATGTTTATCGACTGTAGATACGAATGGTGAACTGCAACGACAGAACAGCAGCCCAGGTGGCTCTCATGTCACGACAGACGCCGGCACTAACGGTCCTATTGGTAAAAGCAGTGCTGCGGCATCGACAACGGGCACGCCTCATCAGCACAGCCACAGCCGCACCAGTAGCTACTTGTCGGATGTGAGTGCATGCAGCCTCAGCGAGCCCAGACTCCAGGTGCGATGACTGCTGATGAAGCTGTGTTGTTTCAGCTTTTGCAGAGACGAGAGGCTTTACCAAACATACCTTCCTGCGCCTCAGGACCAAGCAGCGACAATAGGCAACAGCAGAGGGCCCTCCTCGCTCTCGACGTCCAGGTGCTCTAACGCCTGACAACCCATCATACTTGTTGCTCTACAAATCTGCACGAACTTCACGTACGATCCTTCCGCTGACGGCCGCCGGCACACGCCAACCGTCATGGTACATGCATGTGTGCATGTAGGCGGTCAACAGTATCCAGCAGCAGGACACCCGCCATGCTGTCTGACGTGCAAGAGGACGAAGACAGCCGCTCATCTTCGTCATGGTACTCTGACGCGGCGTACAGCATCAGCAGCCTGGCCAGCAGGCGGGCTCGGAGGGCGGCGGGTCGCACCAAGCGCAGCAGCCGCGGCAGCGGCGATGGCATCTCGGACATGTCAGCTGCAAACAGTGCAAGGAGCACCTACACGGCCACCTATGAAGGACCACAGCCGCTGCCTGCGTTCATATACCAGGCGCTGCCCTGCAGAATGCCGCAGACGGACCGCCTTGCCAAGTGGAGGTATGAGCCTGGTCACATGCTGTTGTGCAATGATTTTTCTGGACAATCATCTGCATGCGGAAATGTTGTGTTCACGTGCAGATGCAGCTGCTCAAGGTTGCACCGACCACCCCATGCACAGGCAGTACCAGGAGGCATGGGAGCGAGACCCTTTCCTGACGGCCGGCGGCGACTGCAAGGTGTCAAGGCGGCCGCGGGAGAACTTTGGGGAGTTCTTCGCACAGGAGCACATGCTGCTGGCTATGGAGCGCGAGGCGTACATCAAGGGGCGAGGCACCGTGTATGTCGACGATGATCTCACCGAAGAGGGGGCAGGGCTGTAGATCCGTTGTGGAACTGTGACAAGATCTAGTGCATTATCTTGTGTACAGTCAGTCATTGATGGCAAAGTGTTGGAAAGCACGAACTGCAAGGAAGAAGAGACAAGTGGGTTGCATTCTGCTACAGTCTTCGAATACGCCTGACACTGTAGCAGGAGTTCTGCAAGCAAAGCGTGCTGAAAAGTTGGCGGGCAGCGGAGGGCATCATCTCCGCTTGAGCACCAGGTACAGCACGAAAATGACGGCGACCACACCCATGGTCATGTAGAACACCTTTCGTCGCTGTGGTTCCTCCATCACCTGCACGCCAGCGACAGGGCTTGTCAACGACAGCGTGAACAACAATGGCGTACAGCGGCCAGCGCTTGCTGCTGGCACAAGTTGATCGTGTTGAGCACTACAGAGCACCTTCTTGAAGCGGTCCACTGCGCCGCCGAGGCCCATCCGCACGCTGCCCATGCTGTCTGCCTGCATAGCGCATGATGCTCAAAGTTTGGGTGATGTAGCAAGTCACCAGACTGATCAGGCACACTGCTTCTGGTACGTGCTACAGTGCTTTGAACAGAGCACGTCATCAGCGATCGCTGAGCTGCATGGTCACAGCGCACCATGCCGTCGAGCATGCTGTGCTGGCTGTCGACCTCGGACTTGATGCCATGGGTGATCTGTAGAAAAAGGGGGACCAAATCGGGTGCATGTGCATGCCGGCCGAGTGTCATCAGCACTGCGGCATGGCAAAACATATGACTGCAGGCGACGCATCTGGTTAGTGTGCTTCACCGACAGCTGACCTGCCGCAGGAGGTTAGTTCGCTCGCCAAGCGCTTCGATGCTGCGGTCATTCTCCTGCTCCAGCGACTCGGGGTCGATCCGAGGCGCCTGTAGGCCAAGCACGATGTAGTGCAGGTGGTCACGTGCGCCTGTCTCTGTTGGGCAGCAATCATCCGAAATCTGACGGTCACATGCCATATTGGCGTACCGCAGCCGGTGCGCCAAACGCTCTGCCTCTGCAAGCACCACAACACGATGTTGCTGCACGGACAATGACCATCATCTTGCGCATCGGCATTGGCATCTTGCAGTCTCGCGGGACCTGCCGACCCACCGAGCATTCGTAGGCATTGGCCTCCTGCTGAGGCTGTCTATGTTTGCCAGGATGCTGACACACCAGCTATCAACAGTGCAGCAGTGATGTCAACCACCAGTGCTGTCCACTGCCCAGTCAGTGCCCCAAATAGAGCATGAGCAGATCCTCAAGAGATCCTGGCAAATGTTGTCAAGCGCCTGGCTATTTCGCACTCAGATGATCCAAGGAAGGCCAACAGTTTGTTGAACTGTATCAAATGTATGCAAACACGTTGTCATCACAGGTGCACGGGCAAGGAACATGTGCAATGTCGCTGATCGGAGGGCTGTCGATCGGCAGATGGCTGACGAGCCCTTCAAAGGTGGGACCATACGTATGCACCACATATGCATCTGAAGTGTGGAGACATGCTGGATGCAGGATAAAGTGGGCAGCGGTGTGCATGTCTCAACATCGTTGTCTCTCTGGCGGCACCCAAGTGTAAATGCAGCTCACACACTGCTGTAGGAAACCAGCGCAATCCATCACTACTGTTGCGCACTTTCCATCCCTGTTGTTCACCTCCAGCACACCTTATAGCAATGGCAACAAGGCAGTCCATTTGTGCCGGATGTTTTCCAAGTCAATCACATGCCCACCTGGCGTTTGGTGGGTGTCACAAACCACAAAACATCGTTCGGAAGACAGCGTCTGTGTAGCTTCAGGCGGCGCAGCATGCGAATGCCAGCTGTTGCTGCCCTGCTAGCCGATCGCATGCACGGTATATGCCATCCGTGATAGAGGAGCAGTCTGGCAGCCTCCTGGATACCTCAGCCCCTCATCTTAGCAGCCGTGCTGCTGCCATCATGCTACAAGCTTCGGCTGCTCTCGCAACTGTATCAGCACCTGCTGGGCAGCACCATCATCACATCACCGCACAAATCCATCAGATGGTGCTCCACCCCTGTCCGAGGGAGTGCTGATCGTGGCAAGGGGGCTGACCAAATCCTGCATGCTTGGGAAGAGTGAGGAAAGCAGTTATTTTGCAGTCAGGGTTTGGCACCTGCTCCCCCTGCACCGCCAGATTGATGCGTGATGAGGGTGCCTTCTTCCGGTGGCCCCTGCCCAGCGGCGCATCAGTTTGCCGTGGGTCATGGTCGTCGTGCAGTGGCTCGGCTTCGGCCAGCAGGTGTGGCGGCTGCATGTAGGCCTGCTGCTGGTATGCATGTTGCTGATATGCCTGGGTCACTGCATGCTGCTGCTGTTGCTGCTGCTGTTGCTGCTGCTGGTGCTGGTGCTGCTGTTGTTGCTGATGGTGATAAAGCAGCAGCTGCTGCTGCTGCTGCTGCTGTGCGTGCGCAAGCTGAGCGAACAGGACCTCCTGATTGGCCCATTGCAGACCCGGGAGCTGCTGAGCCTCTGTCGCCAGAGGTGGCTGCAGCAGCGTCGCTGGCACTGCAGGCAGCTCTGCTGCCTGTGGCTCCGCTACTAGATGAAGAGGAGAGCTCGCAGCAGCGACTGCCTGCACGTCCAGTGGCGCTGCTGCTGGTGCCTCAGGCGACATGGCCGCCGTCTGCGGGGCCTGCGCAGCTGTGCTGGCGGCTGCTGCGACGGCATTAGCGGGTGTCATGGTGGTGGCAGGATCCGCGCTCGGCTGGCTGACAGCCACGCCGTGCACAAGCCGCCAGTTGATGGCATGCCAGATGCCACGCACTGCCTGGTCCATCCCAAACACCGTGGGCGGCCTGCAAGACATCAGTCAACAACTGTCGCAGGTGGGCGGCTTGCCCCTTGACACCAACATCATGAGGAGCCCCGTGAAATGCGGGAGTATCCCACTGTGCCCAAACTGCACGCACCCATCAGCCTGCAGACGGTGGCGCAGCTGCTGCTCCAGATCAACGATGCCCGGCAGGAGCGCCTCAGAGCGCAGCGCCATCGTCAGATCAATCACCTGTTGGAGCGGTACACAGTGTCAGAACAGGCACACACATGCACACACTCAGCTGCACAGGTGATGGCCAGGACAGCAACATGCACAAACGGCATACACCACCCGCTCAGCATTGGCCACAAACCCTGGGAGGTTGCCAAGCGATTAGCTGAAGGCGACAGCAACCTCACCAGCGGGGCGAGGCCCGCGGCGGAGTCTGCGTGGCTCAGGCTGTGGCGCCAGGCGGCCCACGGCGCCCACTCGCCCGTCTTCAGCGCCGCCAGCGGGAGCGCTGCCTCGAGGGCCGCGAGCCGCGCCGCCACCTGCCGTGCGCCCGCCGCCTCGACGGTGGCTGCCACCGCAGCCTGCAGGACACTCGAACACGTTGCATTTTCACGCCACACGGCTGGAGAACATGTGCAGCCCTACAAGATGCTCACACACTGCGCGGCATCACAAGATACCACAAACTGCAGTGGGGTGCATGTGCGTACGGTGCACAATACATAGGCTTGTCAGGCATGTCGGGCATGGCAATGTACGTCACATCCTGCAGCCTCGCACCTCATCGCCACAGTGGTGCAGCTGCACTGCCAGCTTGAGCGCCTGGGAGTGGCGGCCGCCGTCCGCCGCCGCACCCCCCTCCGGGCCGGCAACGGCCTCGACCGCCGGCTGCGCCAGCGCCTCGTCGAAGGGGCGGCAGCAGTCGGTTGCCACCCACCTGACGTTGGACGAGGTGTGTCGCAGCTCAGACAGTGGCGATTCGACGTTTCCAGGAGCTATACACGCCTCAACGGCTCATTGTGCTCTTGTGCCCGACCAGAGAAGGCAACTATACTGGCTGCGAGCACACGACCAGTGCATGTTGCAGTTGCTTGGAAGCCGCTGCCTATCAGTGGCATTGTGGGTCGCACCCAATAGCGCAGCTCCCCAGCGCAACGGCTGGCAGCGCGTCTGTCACCCGCCCGCTGCCGGCTGCCCGCGCCAGGGATGCGAGCGCCGGAGCGTCGCCGCAGCCCTGCGCCCCGCCGCCCGCCACCCGCACGGGGAGGTGCAGCCCCGCAGCCACGACCACGGGCCACAGCCTGCGGCGCACGACTCGGCGTGCTCACTGTCGCGACCACCAGTGTGTGCAGTGCGCACGCTGTCACGCTGCAGACGCAGGTGGCACGGAGCTGCCATCCCGATCCTGGCTGCGCAGTCAGCAAAATGTGAACACGGCGCTTGCAGCAGAGCACAACCTCAAAACTAGCGAAGCGCGAAGCTCACTTGGCAGGGTCGCTGGGCTCATGCGCCAGCAGCAGCGAGCCGGGCTGCGGTCGGGCGGGGTTGCCCTGGCAGGCGGCCAGCTCCGCGGCCGTCGCCTCCATCTGCTGCTCAGTCAGCGGCGGCGCCACTGCCGCGGGAGCCTCCCGGGGCTCTGACGCCTGCCGCCCCTTGTTGTCCGCCTTGCGCCTCGCCCGTGCAGCCCGCTTCGGCCTGGGGGTGGGCGCAGGCGGCGGCGTGGCGTCCGCCTCCGGCGATGCGTCCTCAGCGGCTGGTGACCTGGACCCGTCCTGGGCCTCTGGCTCCGCGGAGCCGTCGTGGTTGTCGTCCCACGGGCTGCCGCGCCGCTTGCGCTGGCGCTTTGGGCGTGATGTCGCTGCAGGCTGCCACTCCTGCGGAACATCCGTGTGGTCTGCTGGGACAATGATGCAGCCTGACAGCTTTTCGGCACATCATAGTAGTGTGTGCTCACAGACCACCGCTGAAGCTGACTGCGGGCTGCGGGACTCAGGGCAACAACAACAGGCAGCCAGAGAGGACAAAGGCAAACATGTGCAACTTACATCTACCTCATCAGGGGCATCGGGCGGGCCGTCAACACCGGCGTCGCCGGTGCTTCTGTAGCGCGAGCGCGCCTTGCGGGCCTGCCGGCTGCCGGCACGCAGCGCTGCCTCGGGGCCGTTGTCTGCATCGGCTGCATCTGCACCTGCCTCTGCAAGCGCGTCACCATCGCCGTCCTCGTCCTGCGCTGCCAGCGCTGCCAGGCCCCCGCTGCCCTGCAGGCAGAGCCAGATGCATGTCCTGACTCATGGTTTCCGCCTGAAATGCACCTCGAGTGCTGCTTCAGGCTCTGCAACCATGTACCGCCACCCTGCTTGCACGCTGCTTGAGATGGAGATGCACAAGCAAGCATCTGCTGTTGGCAGCAGGTTCAAAAGCTTACAGGCTGCAGCGGGTGCTCAGGCAGGTCCACAGCCGCCCACGCACGCTCATAAGCAGCAAGGTACTTGCGATAGTTGCTGAGCAGCTGTGTGCCAATGGACGTTGCACGATGGCCGCGCTTGTAGTTGGACATTGAGGGGAAAATGTCACCAGCCTGCGCATCGGCATGCTTGTGATGAAGAGCTTGCATACGACAAGTCCGGTCGTATGCCAAGCGCATTGCTGTCAGGCTGCGCAGGTTGCCTGTCATGACATTGGGGGACAGTGCTTCGTGATTGTGCGCACCCAATTGATGGTGCCTGCGTATCGGCCAGCAGGGTCGTAGGCCTCATTGGCAGCCAGGCCGCCATGTGCTACCACCGACTTGTACAGCCCGAGCATGTCGATTGGCGTATTATTACTGCAAGGCAACAGGTCACTTTACAGTATCCACCGGATAGAGGTGAGAGACACGACCACCAGCGTTGATCACCTCGTTTCAGGCTGAGAGCACTGCCTTGGAGCGCACATGGAAGAAACATCAATCTCAGCCAAGACATGCAGGCAACTCACCAGCCAACATGCTTCCCGCGTACGTTCTTCGCGAGGCGGTCCTCGCCAATGCCCTCCAGAAACTGGACCAGGTCCGCCTCAAAGTCCTTGGCGTTCACCTGCCATGATGCAGGATGCGACACATCGGCCTTGACCAACCACACTCTGTGATGAGGACCGCACGAGCTTTATTGGATCTGTGTGAATTTGTTGAAATCAACCTCCCAACGACCATACAGTCCATCGTGTAGATTGCAAGAGAGGGGTGGTATAGGATATGTGATGCCAGCGATCACAAGAAACGACGCCGTCTGGGGGGCCTCAGGATGTGCACCTGATCAAGAGGCGCCCTCCTGCTGAGCGTGGCGTGGTCAAAGTCTGCGCTGCAAGACTCTCTGCATCCAGCTTGGCGTCAATCTCCTCATCCGTCATTTCCTGCGGCGCTTCGCACGAGTTGAACCTGCAAAGCAGACCAAATCGTCCCATGGTCAATTTTGCAGTGCTCACGTGTGTAGGCAACGCGTGACTGTCATATCCTCATCTCGGCAAAAAGAAGAGTGTGCTGCTTCTGGGGAAGCGCGAGGGCTGGCACCTGGGGTCCACATTCATGGAGCAGGTCCAAGGGCCGCGTGCAACATCGCCCACAGCCGCTTGCCGCCACTTGCCGCACTCGTCACACGCAATCCACTCGCTGCCGGTGCCACCCATGCCGCCGCGGTGCAGCGCTGGTGGACCCTCAGGCTGCTCTGCTGCCTGGTGATCTGCTGCTGCAGACGGCGAAGCTGTGGGCTGCTCCTCCACACGTGGTTCTGTTGTCTGCATATCAGCATCTGCAGCCCCATGATGCGCTGCTTCAGCAGGTGAACCGTGTGCAGCCTCAGCTGGGGGAGCATCCTGCTCTGCTGGCACGCTGTTCCCAGGATCTGCTGCAGGGTCCTCTGAAAATGTCTCCTGTGGCGGCGCCTGCATGGTGCACGACAGGATTCGTGAGCGGACAGAGAAGACATGGTGCACGAGCACGCAGAGTGTGAACGAAGCCTGACAGACTCTCTTGAGCAGGTCCAGCATGCAGCCGACCTGCGGCTCGGGTGAGGCAGTTTGCGCATGGCCCTGCTGCCGCCTCAGCGCCTCATCTTCCGTTGCATCTTCATGCTGCCCAAAACCATCGTCAGCAGCAGCACCTGCTGCACTTGCTGGCTCATCAGCCTCTGAGATGGGCTCGTCGCCGAAATCTTCTGCTGACAAGTCTGGTGCATGCGGCTCGTCTGCCTCAAGTTCGGAGTCGAAGTCAGGCTCGCCCTCACTGGGCAGGGGATCCTCCTCAAAACCGTCAAACTGCTCCTCCTGCACAGGTGAGACGGATGTGTACCAAAACACACTTTGCCCTTGTTCCAGCATGCAACAGGGCGGCGTGAACAAACATTTGCACACATCTCATCACCAGCAGGCACCAAGGGATGCAGCATGTGCATGACCAGATGTGTGAGCAACAAATGCAGCAGGTGGTACCAAAACCTCATATGACCGCAACCAGTTTCCGCACCTCCTCATCCGCAGCTGCACTGCTGAGGGCCTGGTGACGTGGTGCCGACCGGCGAGGCCTCTTACGCTTAGGCCCCGCATCATCGCCCGTGAGCCCATCAGCCTCGGCATCGCTGCCATCCAGCGGACGCTTTGGTCGGTAAGTCTTCAGCAGCTCACCGCGATACTTGACGCTGGTCCAGCCGTCATCAGCCTGCAGCATGCATGCGCCGTGGCTGCATCAGGGTATGCAGACGGCTCCCTTGATGTGCCTGGGATTTCATTCACTGAGATATGTGCGGTAGTATTACATCGTTATGCCATTGGTGCGCTGGCTGCGGCAGCCCTGCACGCTAGCAATGGACGAGACCTACTGGTAGCATCAAATCGACCTACAGAATCAGACGGAACGCACCAGGCGGGACGGGTTGACCAGCCGCTTGACATGCAAGGACCACGATGACGGGCTCTTAAACAGCTTGCCATTGTAGATGATGTCACCGTTTTCCAGCAGATCTGCACGTTGGCGACCACAACGACACTCTCCATGCTCCGCTCAGACATGCGCAGCTGGCTATAACTAGACCCAAAATGGAATGGGTTGCTGATCTGCCCAAGGCGCCCCTGCATGCCGGTTGACATGCAGGGGCCACAGCATGATGTAAGCAGATGCGTCAAATGCGAGCAGTTCTGTGCCTATATTGCGCGATATACATCTGCCAGCAGACTCACAGTGCCCACCTGCACTGAATGTGTTGGTCCCTCCCGGGCCTCCCACTGTCACGGTCAGCACCTGCTCGCCCGGCTCGATCACGCCGGCTTCTATCAGCTGAGCCAGCGTCACGTTGGCGGCTCCCTTCATGGCTGGTCACGCCGCGATGCGGCCATGCAAATGGGCAATGACCAGCATGTGACAAGATCTTGCAGACCAGCATGCACGCATTTTTAGGGTCACAGCTGAGCACGTTGTCAGCATAAACCTGTTTCGTTCTGAGGACTATTGTATTTGCTATTGCGGAGCTGCGGCGGCATAGCTTGCTGGCACTCAATATGATGCGTGGCGTGACACCTCGAGATCGACAGTGTGAGGCATGATGTAGTTCGATGCTGACCAAAGCAATCAGGCAAGAGTCAGGCGATCTGAAGTAGCAGCCTGCACAGCCTGACTACATGGCACAAGGATGGTGGCGGGGCGTGCTTGACACGCTGACGGCGCGCGCTGTGCGGGAGCGCCTGGACAAGCGGCGGCTGCAGGCTGAGATCGACATCCACCGGTTGTATCTGCTCACAGCCTTTCGCGAGCGATTGGTGGCAGGTGAGCGTCATCATGCCGCCGCCTGTATGTTGACTGTCAGCATGCGCGGCAAGGTGCCGGCATGTTGCAAGCCGTACACTTGTGCACGACACAGTCGTCTTTTGGTTGATCTTGCAGGCGAAGCGATCACAGACAGCGTTGCAGATGACCTCGATCAGGCTGCACAGCGCATGGGTCATGAGGTAGTTGTTATGGTGTTGCAGTTGAGAGCTTGGGACCGAAAGGTTACCCTCCATGCGGTACACTGATAAGGCTGCTCTATCGCGACGTGCTGCAGGAGACCAGTGCGGCAGTCTCAGAAAATCTCCGCAAGCAGTTTGCCGGACTGTCAGGGGCCCTGCATGCAACGCTGGTGCAGCACGGCAGCCTTTGTGGAGCGGTGGCGCAGGCGCTACACCAGCAGGTGGTGCATCGCGCACGTGCGTATTGCAAGCACAGCGGGCGGCGCGCAGCAGTGCAAGGGTGCATCAGTTTACTTTGCTAATGGTGGGCCGTGCTGACAGCAGGCGCATGGCAGCCATGCGGCAGGGCAGCTGGACCCTCCAGAGCCACAGCGGCGCCGCGGCAGCGGCCTCGCAATGGCGACTGGCTCTGCCGCAGCACCTGCGTTCCGCACGCCGCAAGCCGCACAGGCGCCAGCGGTCCCGCCGCAGCAGGGCGGGCGACCTGTCACCATGCAGCAGCTGCAGTCCGCTTTGCAGGCAAGCATCTGGATGCACAAGTTGTCTGGCATGCAGCAAGTATCCTGCAGGTGGCCTGCTTCTGCCAGGAACTGGTTTAAATGCAGACTGCATGCAATGCTGCCCCTGCAGGAGGCCACGGGGTACAGCGTCTCAGTGGCGACATCAGTGGTGTGGCAGGCCGGGCGTGGCCTGTGGGTGCACGGAGCCGCGCCAGCAGGGTCGCTGCTGGCACTATACCCTGGCGTTGTCTACAGCACCGCGCACCACAGGTATGCATGTGTAAGTCAATTGCATTGCCCTCAATGAATATCACAAGTGAAACCATTGCTGGGAGGGTCACACTGTGAGGTGATTTGACTCCAGCAGCATACCATAATCGGTGCACATGGCTGTATTATGAATGCAGGCAGATCCCGGGGTACCCGCGCATCGACAGGGACAACGACTCCCTTGCATCCCGTTTTGATGGCTCCATCCTCGATGCCAAGGCGTGGGGCGACGGCAGGGAGACGCCAAATTCCATGTGGCCACTTGAATGCAGAAATGTCGCTGAGGCTGCACTCCCGCATCTAGAGGCGAGTAGCCCTTCTACCTGTGCATGAACATCCAATAGCGCGCAACCTGCTGGTGAACATGAGAATGTACTTGGTGCATATACCATCTTGCGAGAGCGCAGGGCCGCAACCCATATGCCCTGGCACATTACGCAAACCACCCGGCAGCCGGAGAGCAGCCAAACGTCATGTTTGCGCCCCTGGACCTCAGCCATGAAGGTAACGAGTCGACAGGGTACCCTCACAGAGTTGTAGCTTCTTCAAATGCCTCCAACACAACCATGACAGCTGGACAGATGATATTGCAGGTTCGGATGCATGGCTGCGGTCATACCTCCCAAATGTGGACTACGGATGGGCCGCTGCAGCTGCTGCGGCTGCAGTGGCAGATAACATGCAGCCTTCAGACGTGGCGCATGGAGCTATTGGCAGCAGCCCGGGACAAGGGCTGGCGTTGATTGCAACGAGGGACGTCCAAGACGAGGAGGTCCTATTGAATTACAGGTTTGCTGCCCACCGTTGTGCATCCCGAGGCTTCGTGTTGCTGTCGTGTCAGTGCAGTGTGCAGTATGTGTGTGATCCAAATGCGAGTCGCTGCCGTAGGCTCAGCCCGGGCATGGCTCGGCCAGACTGGTACAACCCAGTCGACGCCGCAGAAGAGCGACGGCGGTGGGCCTGACGTGTGTGGACGTCTGCCTTGACCGGATAGACAGTAATGATGCGGCGCTGGTCCCAGTTGTACAAGTGCTTAAAGAAGTAACGGTTGCGGGAAGCTTTAGGTATTTGTGTGCAGCCTGCAATACCCATGGCGGTATATATGGCCTTGAAACTGCTGCATGAACGGTCGCATATGGGCAACAAAGTGTGTGCAGCGCTCAGCGCCTGATGCCCAAGCAGGTGTCACTGTGGCATCGCTGAACGACCTACCCAGTAGTGCTGCAAGCCTGCACGGCTGCACCCACGCCAGCTGTCAAGTACTATTGCCTTGCAGACCGTGCAAGTTTAATAGCACACTCGCTGACGTGTGGATCAAGTCGACAGCTCGCGGTCACGGCGTACTCTAGCTCTTCACGCACGCCAAGCTACCAAAACTGAACATCAGTCGTCCACCTTGCCGCTGATCCCGCTCGCAAAGCCGCTCAACCGCCGAAATGGCATCCAACAGCTCCGCGACACCAGTGGGTCGGGGCTCCAACGATCCGGAGAAGGTCGCAAAGGACCCCGAGGTCCAGGACATGCTGAAGAAGGCGGCCATTGCTGCGGCGGGCATTGCGTTGGTTGTGCTGGGCGTGAAGGCGGTGCAGAAGAAGCGGGAGGACGACTCTGCTGAGGGGCAGGCCAAGAACACGGCGCAGAAGGCCAAGAACAAGGTCAAGGACATCTTCGGGCAGAAGTAGGCAACACGCCGCCTGCATGTTTGTCGCACACAAACAATTGATGTTGTGCTCATCTTGAGTGGAATGATCTGTGTGAAGATCTGCACTGCTTGATTTGTTTGCACACACTGCTGGTGTAATAGAGCATGACAGCGGAAACACTCATTTGCACACGACTGAGCAAATTGCCCAGGACCAGTGCCTCGTTCACACCCACTTCCACCCACGAATACAATGCTGCATGCGTCACACTGCCCTGCACATCTGTACAGAGGCGAACCCTTGCCATAAACACAGCTCCTCTTGAGGAGTCGCTGCTTGAGCTACCACTGAATAAGTGTAGTGTGCAGTCACCAGGTGACCAGGCTGCATGCCACAGACCTGCGGCAGGCCTGCCGGTAGTCTCCTTCACAGGAGGTATGCTGCTGCAATCAGCGACAGCAGCGAGCAGGGCGGCCTTGATCCGGGTTGCAGACCGTAGCCACGCAGGTTGCGCACTGCGACGTGTGAGTCCATCAAGCCCCCTCAAGCGGCACATGTCGGTGCGCCTGGCTGAGCGCTCATGTGCCAAAGGGGAAGCGGCTGGAGGGGTCTGCCTCGGGGTCCTCCTCGTCCCACTCCACCCTCTCCAGGCCCTGCATGCAGCCCGCAACGCCTCAGCCGCAGCGCAGCACGTCCATGCTTCAGCTGTAGGGCAGATGCCGCAAACATCACCGCTATGCGTCGCCCGTGCCCATGCACCGCACGGCGCAGGTCTGACCTCCATCTCATCGTCCAACCCCAGGCGAGCGGTCGGCTTCACCCGCTTGACGGGCACCGCCACGCTGTAGATGGTGCCCAGATCCTCGTCCGTGGTGATGTTGACCTAATGCAGGACACTGGGAAAACCATTAGGCAACCGTCAAACCTTGGCATCCGTCACCCGATGCCCTGGGGAGGCATGGCCAAAGAGCAGGCCAGCACAGCACGGCTGCAAGTCCACCAGCCAGCAGGGGATGCCACATAGCATGCAGCACAGACAGCGCCGCACCTCGATGTCATCCGCCTCCTCCACCTCCACATAGTTGGACAAGGCCTGCATGATGCTGGACCTGCGTGGCATGACGGGACGACCTCCGTCACAACATCGCACCACAAATTTGTGCAGCAGCATCTTCTGCAACGCCGGACAAGCAGGCTGGGGACGCCCGCAATGAGGCACTGCTGGGTCATGCGGCCACATGTACAAGAGTAGCAGGATCAGGAGTTTGCTCACTTCATGTCTGAGAGGGACGAGGGATTCATGGAGCAGCGGTCGGCGACCAGGATCATGCGCAGCCGGTTGCGGCCCAGCTCCTTGGGGCTGAGGTTCCGCTGCTCTGGCGGGAAGAATATGCGGTAGGCCGCGGCGCACTTGGCAAAGAATGAGGACAGCGGGCCACGCTGTTGCGGCGCATCTGCTGCCGAGGGCGTGGCTGCTTTCGCCGTCTTCCGGCGGGCTGCTGCCACTATGTCGTACACGTCACTGTCCTCGGCCGCTGACAATGAGGTGCTGCCTGCTTGCGTCTGCGGGGCCGCTGTCTCCTGCTGCGTGGAGTTTGCTGTGCAGCGCACGCCGCAACCGCCGCGGGTTGCTGCCCTGCAGCTTTGCAGTCTGATCTGTACCTGCCGCTTTGCCAAGTGTGCCTGTAGAACAGTGACATAGGTTACGGGTGAATCTTAGCCTCATCAAGAGGCGGTGACGGCCTCGACATCCAAAAGGGCTGTTGTTTTGTGACCAGGTCGTTGGACCAGCTGGCAAAGCCAAATGTCGGCATCGCCGAGAATCGTCATATTTGCCTACTCACAAGCAGCGTGAGCACCGTCAGAAGCATGTGAGCACCTGCAGGCATTGCCCGGGCTGCAGGGCGGTGTGCATCCGAGCTGGCTTCCGGTGTGGCCGCGATCCGCTGACAACGGTGCCACGCGCTTGCAGCAGCTTCTCAGCGTCAAGTTTCACCCGCTACTGCAAATCAGGTCCACAGGGTGCGCACAGCGTGTGCGTGCAATGTGAGACAATCAGCCAGGCAGGTGCGATGAGGAGTTGTCGCGCAGTTCACGGCAATCGGTAAAGCGTTTGACCTACAAGCTTGTGCCTTGGTCGTGCAAGAGGCAAGTGATCCACCCCTGCAGATATATGGGTTTGTACCGTGGTGCGGTCGGTGGTCGGTTGTTGGCTTTCATGTCAGTTCGTCACCCTTGTGCCTGCCGGGGGCCGTTCGACCTGCTGGACGCCCAGCAGCGCGCTGGGAATGCGCAGCCGTAGGCTTCGTCATCGCACACAGATCGTTGTCTGAGGGGCCTCACTGTGACAGAGTAAACATTCCTGGGCCTTGTAGACCGCACGTTGGCTTTTCAAAGTTTGATGGGCAGTGTGCTCTGAGGCTGCATCTACTCCTAGGGCCTTTTCACAACCTAGCATCTGATTGTTTGCTGTGTACCACGCCTTGGGATGGTGGTGGGTTCAATTGATCAATTGATTTGACATGTTGTTCGTGTGCCATTTGTGCCCTGGTGCATGCATGATGCTGCACTGCAGCAAGCACATGCCAAAGGGTGTCGTATGAACCATCTCGCAGCTGATACTCCTAGAAGTGAGGGCGGAGCTTGACAACGTGGAGAGCATTCAGCTGCCAAAGGGCACCACCTATACTCTAGCGGTGCGCACCTGGGTGCGGCTGCACCACAGCACAGCAGGGTTTGTGATCATGCGCAACCTGTGTGGTTTGATTGAATTTGATATAGCAACATGGCCAATTGCAGGTGAAAAACAGCTCTGGGGAGGACACGAGGGAAGGCGTGGAGGTGATCGCCGCAAGATGCCACTTGCTGCCACTTTGCTGTTTGGCATTGACGGGATCCTTTCCGCTCCTCGACACCGTCCGTGGCAGTAAGCAATCCTGGCGAGTACTGGCTCATTGCTGTAGGCTGCGGCAGCGACATTTGTTCATGGTGGCAGGTGAGTTCAGCGGACGAGGTGGAGCTGGCGGGCAGCCGCGGCACCGCCAACTTTGCGCTGAAGTGGGCCCGCGACGCGCGGCAGCAGGCCAACCTGCAGGTTGTGGAGGACATCAAGGGGTTGCCCCTGCGGTATACAGGTGAGCGCGGCACTTTTGATGACTGCCAGATCCTGTACCTGCACTGCCATGAGACGCCCGCCCATCCCCTTCGGAGTTGCAAGTTGCTGTGGCCGACACCAGAGCGACTGTCCTGCGGCAGCCTGCAGCAGGCAGCGTGTTCTGTCGTTGCTCGCACACTGAAGAAGGACTGACGCCCACATGCAGCGGAAGATGGCCAGAAGTATGCGCCACTTGTGGGCTTTGAGTGCCGGGGTCTTGAACCTATCGCCTGGCACCCCTCGGTGAGTGCAGTCGACGACGTGCACCCATCCATGACAGACGTCACTGGATGTGTGCTCCGATGCTGCTCCTGCTATGCTGCACAGAGAACTCTGCTCCGTTGTACAAAACGCTGCTGCCTTCCAGTGAGGTGTCGCATTTGCTGCACGTTTGTCAGGACGGGTTCATAGTGGAGGCGGCGGGGGGCCACAAGTTCCACGATGTGGACTTGTCGGATGATTGGGCGGATTTCGACGAGAAGTCAGGCAACTCTGTCAGTGTGATGGATCTGCAGTGGCGCTTCTCTGTTCGACGGTAACATAGGCAGCTGGCAGCGCAGTGGCGTGCAGCTGCCGCAGGGGTGTCCTGTTGGCCAACGAGGCTTCCGCCTTTGGGCTTGTCAGACAGGAGCGAACAGTGTACGCTTTACAAGCACAGTCACAGATAAACAGCAATGGCAGGATCGCAACAGCATTGCCAGACATACCATGCAAGCCCCTGGCCTCAGTGTGCTGCAACCTGTCCTCTGGTGTAGCGAGGGTTACAGATGTCAATTTGTGCACATCAACACGTCTGTTGAATCATGTGCTTGGGGAACAGTTTGCACACTCACCACTGGACGATGCGGATGCGCATGCCAGACAGGACAGCTGCCTGCTAAGCTCCAGCTTCACGTCCACCATACCCCCCACCCAGGGTCTGGCTGTATGTACTGATGGCGCGGTAGATGTACCTGCCTCAGACTCCCTTCTCGAGCTGTTCATGGCTTCCACTCGAGGCACTAATATCATCCAGGAACTTGGCGTCCTTGGCAACGTTGGGCGGTGTGGCAATGTCGCAGTATGATGGTCGCCAAGCTTTGCTTTGGTATGCGCATCAGCCTGTGAGCATCATCCCACGCAAGAGCAGGAGATCAGCATCAATGCAATTAATAGTCGAACTGGTCGCGACATGGCACAATGCTGCAGTCAGGGGAGGCATTTTTCCACGGACAGCAGGGCACTGTACCTTGCGCCAGAGGAGGACGTTGAAGAACACCTGTCGGCCTTGGATGACGGGGAAGAATATCACAATCGCCGCTGCAGGGTCACAACACACACAATTGACCGGGCACATGAAGGGTGGCAGACAAGGACATAAGTAGAAGTAGACATGCTAGACATTGCAACTCAGTGATGCAAGCCGGACTACGGACTGCTGGAGCATGCACACCTGCAAGTGTGCCCCAAATCATCGCAAGTATGATCCAGAAGCGGAAGTAGTCCCGGCTGAAAATGCCGGCAGGCAGCGTCAGTAGGGGCCATGCAACGAAGATGAGCAGCGTCAGGCCAATGGCCTGCATAAAATGCGATGAGCACACAGATCAGTTGACGCAATCTGTGGTACAATGTGGAGGTGGACAGTTTGTAAGCAAAGTGCACCCAGATCCAGGTCATCTTGGCGGCATGCTTCATCATGGCCGGGTCATCCTTCTCGTGATCTTTGATCTGCACAACGGGGGGTCCATCGTGTGAGTCTTCATGATGCGATGTGCCAAGCTGTACTGCCTCGAGCTCCAGTGGTCAATGAGTACGTGTTGGGTGCGAGGCACGCTGTAGCGTCAACACCCTAGCATTACCTCGGTGCCGTCCAGCACTTGGATCTTTTCGGCCAGCCGCTCGCGCAGCTGCAGCCAGTCGCAGCTGTCGTCAGGCGAGATCAGCGTCCAGACCACGCACACCGTGGCCGACACGACGATGGCTACGATGTTACCGGCAAGCGCAGGCCCAGTCTCGCTGGTGGTCGTGATGGTCAGCTTCCCTGCATTAGGTAAGACCTCCATCATTACATGCAGGCATCGGTCATGAACGAACACACTTGTCAGCTTGATAGCCGAGCACCCTGGCTCAGCAGTAGAGAGGCTCTCATAAAGCAGAGAGCATTTGCTGCACGAAGGCCAGCGCACCGTAGATGATGTGGGTGCTGACAAGCCAGGCAAGAATGGCGGCCATCTGGCCGCCGAGTGCAGCGGTGATGGCGGCCCACTGCACTTAAGGTGTACACGGTTGTCATGCAAACATATGGTGTGCAGTTGGCAAACTCGCCTTCATGCATACATCACTGACATCCTGTCCTCACAGCTGCAGTTCCCACCTTGCCAACCTTGTTCCATGTGAGCAGGAAAGAGATGGGTGGGAAGACCGATGCAACCAACAGCCTGCAGTCAGAGAAAGTAGGTCAAAGCTGTGCACGCTTACAGCAGCACCCGCACTTTCATTGCTACACGAAGCACGTGCCAATGCAGAGGAGGTGCTGCTCAGACTGCTGCGTGTCAGGGGGCGGTAGGTTTGCACATACTGCAAATCCAACCAGAGTAGTTTCTGATGTATACACACCCAATGACGAAGAACAGCCAATTGATGCTGATGCCAATCTGGAGTAAGACAATGCAAAACACGCCCGACAGCAGGCCAAAGGTCAGGGACGCGAGACGAGACACAAGCAGAATCTCCTTGCCCTGTGCCCGGGGATGCACATACGTCCTGCATAAGCGCAGCAATCTGGTTTGACCCCAACTGGTGACGTGCCCATGGGTACAGCTGTGCAGGATCGCCAGTGCCTTCAAAATATCACGCTAGCTGCAGCGGTGCAGGCAAAGTGCCCTGAGCAACAGCACTCAGTAGGCTTCAAACACCACAAACAGGAGTAGCAGAAGCTGGGATGCCGCACTTCCAAATGTCATAGGAGAAGAGGGAGCTGACAGCCAGGAACTCAGCCGAGCCGGAGGATGTCACCGCCATGAACACAATGATGGCGATCAACACAACGCCACCTGCAATATCAAAGAAAACATGCAACCTGAAGCTTCTGATTCTCATCTGCTAGAACAAACATTGTGAGTGGTTGAGGTCCATGCACTGAGTTGCCGGTGCAGATGGCCCTGAGTCAGCAAACGCTCACCCTTTTGGAACAGATGGTATGCAATGGCGGGTGGCACGAGGCCCTTTGCAACTTCTGCTGAGCTGAGCGGCAGGTCGAGAGCCAGCGAGCCCAGACCCAGGCATGTCGACAGCGTGTACTGCATCATGCAGAGGCAAGCGCATGATGAGTGACTGAACGGTGC
The DNA here is from genome assembly GCA_032358165.1 of Diplosphaera chodatii. Classification (NCBI taxonomy): domain Eukaryota; kingdom Viridiplantae; phylum Chlorophyta; class Trebouxiophyceae; order Prasiolales; family Stichococcaceae; genus Diplosphaera; species Diplosphaera chodatii. Next base: position 684,918 of record JAALGY010000043.1, on the reverse strand, counting down.
AGTGTTGGTCTGTAACATGCACTTCTACAACACCAGTGGCATACAGCATCATCATTGTGCAACATCCTCCAATTGCTTCGCACCGGTACTGCGAACCACAGCAGGCCACCCAGGATGTAGCCCCTGGATCAATCAGCATCGTCGAGTACACTTGATGCTTCATGCCATCTCAGCTCAACCATGCACATGAATGACCAGGTGCATAAAAGAAGCAAGCCATGTGTCTCGGGCTGCCAGCAGCTGCGCACTTGTAGGCAGCAGAGGGGCGGGCAGCAATTGCGGACTGCCAGAAGCCCTGGTCAGCCCACACCCAGCCAAAGCACGATGCAAAGAATATCCAGCCAAACTGAAGGCCCTTGGACGAGTACATCGTGATGAGGGAGCCCCCCTTATTGCCGTCAACCGGTACAGCCTGTGGGTATTCTCAAACAATTTGGTGAGCAGATGAGCGCCAACAATCGGTGCGTGGTGTGTGATAAGTGGAGATTTGTCAGCAGAAACATTGTGTGTCACTCTGCAATGCAGAGTGCAGTCTGATGACAGTGCGCACCTCGCTGCGGATGTTCAGGTTGCGCCACACGTTGTCAATCGTACCGATTGGGTCGTCAGCAGAAGTGTACACAGTGTAGCTGAATGCCAGTGCAACAGCAAAGATGAGGGAGGAATGCAAGTATGACGAGATGAAGGCTGCCTGCAAAATAAGGACAAGTGGCCATGTCAACAGCAAAGAACATGGCAGGCACCTGATGCAGCCCAGATGCAGCACCGCAGAGTAAAGTTCTTCTACTCGCTGCTCACCTTTAATCCGCCGAAAGAGATATATATGACGACTCCCAGGGGAATCAGCATGCAGGATGCGTTGACATTGACACCAGTCTGCAGCAGGCTCGAACCTCCCTCAGTTGGCGGAGACTTGCATGAACTTTGCACATGTGTAGCGCTTGAGATGGATGCTGGTGAGAGCACACGGCCAACACTCCAGTGAGACGAGGACACGCACACCAGAGTGTTGACGACATCGCTCGCGCCAACAATAAGCGTGCTGGTGATGAATAGGTTGTTGGCTAGGAATAAGTACAGGAACACCTGCATGTGATGAGCAGCCAGTTATAAAACGCGTGCCACACGTAGGAATTCAGCATGGCCAGAGTCAGGATCAACTGTGCTGGAAACGCTGGCTTGTGCATGACTAGGTCAGCCTAGCGCACCCAGTGAGCCTTGTTGCCCCAGCGGACCCTGACCACCTCCAGGATTGTGTGAGCATTTGGCGCTCTGCGCTTGATCTGGCATGGTAATGATGGAAGACAATCAGGATCGTGCGAGCCACTGGCCAGCTTCCATTTCCCATCCATAGTGCTGGCACCCGGCACGCACTGATATGCCTGCATGCCTGCATGCACACCTGGATCGCCATGACGCCGAACAACATGATCTGCAGCACAGCTCCTGCCGAGTACCTGCAAGCGCAGCACACATGTGGCTACACATACAGAGCATAGTCAATAGTGTGTTGTCATGCTGTCTTCTTCTCACACAGAATCCTGTCGGCATCAGTAGTGTGCCTAGCGCTAGCCATGGGTACAGCGGAGGCACTATGTACTGGGCTGCTCACCAGAAGGGCCCACTGATGCCCCAGTTGAAGGCGACTGTGGACGATTGCAGGAGTGTAATCTGCGCATTGAGGGAATCTACAATGCATGTGTAAGCACCCGTGCAGGGCAGCGGAGGTCAAAGGAGCCATGTGCACGCAGGCAATGTTTCCTACGCCGCAGTCGTGACTATGCACTGCAGTGTCAGTGACGGCTGCTGCCTGCAGCATGACCTGCTGCCAGTGAAGCTGGAACAGACTCACAGCATCAGCAGTCACAAGAAGGAAGGAGAAGGGAACAGGGAACATGCTCACGCTCCAGGTCCAGTGGCTGACGACATCCACCGCAATCAGCCCCGTCTTCACGGACCGTCCCGCTGTGTTGAAGTGCTCGGAGGTGTTGTTGGCGCCTGCAGTTTGGCGGCAAGCTTGTGATGTCGGTCACAAGTACCGACTGCCAGAATATCGGTGCCAGGAATGGCGTTGCCTCGTGTAAATGCTCTAGTGCCTGATGAGACGGTGCACTGCCACCCTGACAGCCAGGCATCACGCATCGGTTGCAACTGCAAGGTGCTAAAGCCATGCCCTGCTCCTGATCGGAATTTACCTCCAAATATGACATCGAGCCAGACCTGCACACGCGCAATGAAACCGGATTCATCACTCCCCTGAGCATAAATGATCAAGCATGCAACTGCAAAGTCGTTCACCAGGCAGCCGGCCATATGGCCAGGCAGCCATATGGTGTGCATGCATGCGCACCAGTCCGACGGTGACCACGGCAAACACAGCTCCTGTCGGTGGTCCATGCACACAGGTGAACAAGTCGATATTGCTGTATCATCTATATATTATGCGGCCGAAGTTCACCACTGCTATGCGCAGAAGTGCGGTACATCAACTCACCAAAGCCCACAAGGATGCCATAGCCAACGCCCTGCGCATCAGTGAAAACACACAAGCGTGTGATGTGCTCTGAAAAGCATGGCCATGATGTCCTAACACCTCTGACGTGCGTCTGCCTGACCTTGAGGGACGTGTTAATTCGACACATGCAGGTTGCGACAGGGATCACCATCATACACAGCCAAGGCGACACCTGAGAGAGGATGGGGTTTTGTGGATCGAAGAAGGACGTCTGCCCATCATACTGGTGCAGGCCGAACAGGTTGTCTTCGCCGGTAGGCATCTGCGACAGCCAGCAGGTCGGGTGCATGAGGTCACTGATGTACAGGACAGCTGCCCGTGGCGGCGAGACATGGGCACAGCTGCAAGGCATCCTGGCACTGCGCAGTTCTCCTCATCGCGTGCTTGCCGTCTATATACAGGTGCACACAGCTGCTGTAGATTGCAGGCATGCGCGGGGTCGTCGATTTGCGACATCGGCAAACTCAGTGCATGTGCACTGGCAGTGTTCGGTCAGGTTGCGTACGAGCACAGCTGTGGTCACCGACCATTGAAAAGATCATTTTTAAAATCAATACGAGTTGGCCGATAACGTTTGATTGCTGGACCCCAGACCCCTGACGTCCAAGCAGGCATCCGAAGGTGCCCATCTGGCATGCCATGCAGTTGATGCCATGAGTAGAGTGCGGCTTGACGCGCTCACCTTGTGAAGATTCGTCTGTTGGCTTACAACCTGCCCCTGCAACGAACCAACTGGCAGCAAGGCCGGCAAGTCGCCTGCATGCACGGGAATGGCGCTGGTACTCACGTGTCAACACGTGCACGTGAGTTGTCCGAAAAACGTGCTCTGACAACGCGCTGCGAGGCGTCTCGTACAAAGCCAGATTGTTCGTCACCGTCCGCTTCTGCACTAGATTTGTTTCGTTGAGCCTCTCGCTGCATTTGTGTGCAAGCATGGCTGCGGATGACTACAAGCACCTGGCCACCATCTCTTTGAGGGATTTTGAAAACCGCAAGCAGAAGATCGCGGAGCAGCTGTTTCGGTCGGCATCCACGATTGGCTTCTTCTACATTGTCGGTGTGCTTTCACGCGGTTATCGCCTGCTATGCGACAGCAGTGCATGCAGTGTTGCATGGCGCAGCGCAGCCTGTCGTGCGCATGTCGGTCATGCAACCTACACGCGCTCGATGTATCACGACGCTCACCGTTATGTTTAAGCTGTAAAGTTTACACTGATTGCCCGCAGATCACGGCATCGCGCAGGACGACATTGACCGCGCGTTTGCGCTCGGGACGCAGTTTTTCAACCTGCCAGAAGATGTCAAGCTGAAGTCGCAGTTTGACCCCGACACTTACCTAGGTTATGATGGCTCTCCAACCAATCGGAAGCTGTCGTGAGAGAAATTCTGCATGTTCTGCTGTCACTTATATGCTCTCTGTGCCGTGAAATGTGTGAGGGTGCCGACGCCATGCTGTGTTCAGGTTGGCGCGGCATCCCCGAGCTCAGTGAGGTCACAGGTGTGTTCGATGGCTTCGCACTGAGAGACGCGCATTACCGGCAGCTTCTGGCAATATACTGCTCATGCGAAAACACCGCCCACGCTCAGCAAACTTCGCTTTCAGGGACGAGCCTCTGGGAATGGCTCAGTTTGGGCTACGACCACCCTGAGAACACATCCGCACAGCAACGCTTCCCAGATGAGAGCAAGGTGCATCTGCACTTCCACCCAGTTTCGACAGGATCGCTTTTGACGTTGTGATGGTCCCGATTCTGTGTGACGATCCTTCAGGGTCCCGTCCTTGAAAGACTCATACTTGGCGCAATGCAGGTGCCCGGCTTCCGTGAGTTCTCCCAGGTAGGGAGACAGTGTAGGATGTGACCTACGTACCTGCATGCTGTTTGTTTGTTGTTTACATTGCTTCGCAGCATCGAACGTGTCATCAGCAGCCTGTGAGGCTGTGGTGGCACCTTGGCTACATTGTGACGATCGTTGCTCCCGTGCAGCGGTTCATGCGGGAGAGCCACGAGGTCGCGCTCAAGATCCTGCGTGGCCTTGCCATCGGCCTTCAGCTCCCTGAGGACTTCTTCCTAAGGGTGCGACACGTGCAGCTGCTATGGCAAATTCCACGTGCGTCCCTAGGCTTGTATCCATACTGCAGCGCAAACTGGTGGCAGGGTGGCACACTGCTATATGAGCCTGGGATCTTGCAGTCTTGATGGGTGACCACACACACTAGATTTGCACACGTGTTGATCGACATGCAGAGCTGCTATCAAGCAGCACATGTTCGTTGGCGGTATCGTGATCTGGTTGTCAAGTTGTTGACACGCAGGCTCAGGACAACAATGCACCTGACAACGGCTCCTTCCTGGCCTTCAACCACTGTGCGTCGGTGCCTGTGTACGAAGCATGCCCGCCTACTCCTTGACATGCTGTCTGTGCAATGGAGTCTCAGCATGCGTGATGTTGCGTTGTTATGCTGCCGATGCAAAGATGGTTTGGATGCGCTGCGCAGATCCACCAACAGAGAAGTACTGGAAGCCAGGAGACACAATGCGCCTGCACGCCCATGCTGGTGGGGGACGATTGGTCTGTTGCAGATTCTGATGTAGGTCATCAGGTGTTGATTATCCTAATGTTGATGCTGACCAACTGCGCCTTCTTCACAGCATCTGGATGTGTCGTGGCTATCTTGAACTTGTGCTGCAATGGCGCCTGGCAGTTTTGCGACCACGATGAAGCATTCGATTCGCAGCAGTCTCCACTGAATGTGACGCCCTTGCTGCCGCTGCAGATGTGACGATGGTGACGCTCGTGTTCCAGGTGTCCCTGCTCACATCACTGGCCGCCCACCCGGGGCTACTCATATCACGCCCATTTGCATTGCTGATGCAGACCCTCCACCTTCCCATCACACGTTGTGCTTTGCGATGCTGGCCCACCTGGATGACCCACACTCATCGTCGTCATACTAGTTGTGCGCAGAAAGGTTTGGATATGCACTTGCGCAGCGCCTGGGCGAGGTCGGGCTGGAGGTGAGTCCGGGGCGGGACACGGTGGCCGACCCGCGCGTCGCGGACCAGGACCTGTCGGGCGCCTGGGCCGGCATCCCCTCCAACCTCAACAACTGGGTGCTCATGTGCAGACATTCCCTGCTGCAGTCGCACCTGCATGCACCGTTGCTGATATGGGGTAAGACACAAACAGAGCATAGGCAGGTAGAGCTCCTCCATTGCATCACCCAGGCAGTGCTGCTGCGCACACCTACTTCCCGCGGGACAGCACAATGTGAGCACCTGACCGGTAGGTAAATTTGCATCTATGAAGGTGCCGGCGTCGCCGCTGGAGGGCGCTATCACCGTCAACATCGGCGATATCCTGATGCGCTGGTCGGACGACACCCTGAAGTCCACGTACCACCGCGTGCGCGTCCCTGAGAGGGTGCGCAGCTGGTGTGCCGACAGCTATATGGCAGCACCGGCGCCCGCCTGTATGTCTGTGCTCAGTGTTCGGCAGGTCACCTGCTGTTGCCTGGCTGTGCACTGTGCCAGGGCCCGTTTTGGCATGCCGGTGCATCATGCACCGCATGGCAGCAGCTGTCAAAGCGTGCAGCAGCCTTACCATTCTAGTTTAGCTGTACTTCACCCAGCAGTTGCAAGGTGCAGGAGAAGGGCGAGCCGCAGGACGAGCGGCGCACTGTCGCCTACTTCACCACGCCCCGCAAGTCCGCCGTCATCCAGGTTCGTCCGCACTGATAGTGCACTGTCTGGTTACTGTACGAATCATGCGACCTTTCGCAGAATGGCAGGCATCTTTGCATGAAGAAGCCTGCCAGCTTATGCTCACTCACGAAACAAGACTATGGTACATCAAATGTCATGAGCAGCAGCAGACTTTCACGAAATGTCTTCACCTATGTGTCCCAGCAGCCAGCGAGCGTTGCCCTGTTGAAACTGCAGGGGCCTGCCAAGAAGTACCCTGCGCTCACCTCCGGCGAGATTGTCAAGAAGGAGGGCAACGCATATGAGAAGAAGAAGGGGGACCCATTGTGGCAGCAGGTCGCGTACAAGAGGGATGATGGTGCCGCCGCTTCCAATGAGACGCCGTCCGTGCCCACTGTCAAGGCCGCAGCCTGACCGGTTGTCGATGTGCCAGCATGTTCGTATCCTGTAGATACCATAGTGTTGACGACAGCATCGCCGCACAAAGTGTCTCGGGAATTGCGCACGGCAAACTCAGCTATCCTCAGCATGAGCACGTCAACATCCGGATTCTCGCACTTTCCTGGGTGTGCATTCTGTGCATGTTGCGCCTAGCAGGTGTTCCATGAACAAGCAAAACCGGCCTGCACTGTTCATAACCGCACATACATACAAGCATCATCACACGGAGGCATCCCAGGTACTCGTCTGAGCAACAGTTCCACACATCGGCTGTCGAGAGGATGGTGTTGTCTTCCGCTCTTCCTGCCTTTCGCCCACTACGTCGGTCTGGGAAGGGGCCACCCATCACGTTTTCCCAGGCTGGCACCATCACGTGTCGGCGCTGGTGCAATGCTCCGACGGATGCTTCAACGTGCAAACCTCAAACACGAGCGCTCAGAGGCACGAGCATTGCTTGAAGCGCCCTCTCAACAGTGAACGCGGCGCTGAAGTGAGTGAGGACCGTGGCCAAAGCCGGTGAGGCCCTCTTCGTTCCTGGTGCATGCACGAACCAAAGTGCAGAAGTATAGCCCTATACAAGACCAGTAATTCTCGCTCTGCTGTACCTGAATTTTTCACGTTGACAGACATGCGTGTCATCACAGCTTCACTACATCGGTATCAGGCATCTTACGTGCTGATGGCAACCTCATTTCACAGGTGCACTCTACCCCAGCACATTGAAGGTGCCCCACCAGGCGTTTGGCGTGCTCTGTATACCTGAAACTGCTTTTGTGCAGGCTGTCTCAGCAAAAGCAGTGCAACGTCCTGCAATGGCTGCAACAACGCAGTTTGTCATTGTGCGCGAGCTTCCTGGCGTCGGATCCTTCACCCGGGAGCAGCTTGCCGGCGCTTCGGACACCTCAAATAAAGCCATCTCACAGGTGGAGCTGCTGTTCTCACTGTCGCGGAGTGCATCCTACACAAATGCTGCGCTTGCAGCAATACCGCGGGGCCCTGGTAACTCAAGTCATGTCTGTCCGATGAGGTGGCATCGCCGTTCAAGAATGTAGTGGTTGGAACCATCAGGTTGACGGCGTCAAGTGGGTGCACAGCTACGTGGTGGCAGACCGGACCTACTGCATCTACGAGGCGCCAAGCGTGGTAAGTGGATGTGGCGTTCACCACTCTTCCTGTGTCCACATTTGGTTATGCCACAGCACCACTTGCAAGGGGATGCGACTTTGTCATCAGGTTGTCTGAATGCTCCATCCGCCTGCGTCGGTGCAGGAAGCGATCCAGAAGCATGCAGAAATTTCCGGGTTCCCTGCAAATGTGGTGGAAGAAGTGAAAGGCATCATCTCGCCAGCAACGGCTGACTCTTGTCCGCGGGCTGCGTGAACGTTTCTCAAAACGCAGAATTCTGCGGGCTCGTGATGGTCTGACTACTGCGACGGACCCTCGACAGTGCCAGTGGAGGCGCTGTAGTGCACAGCATATTGGTGGACTCGACTGTACGCCACTTGTCGTTGGTCTGATCTGAATCACAGGCATCTCAGGTTGCTTGTCTGTGATCTGTTCACAAATTGGCAAGGCGGTGAAATCACACTTCACATGCAAGGAGCTGGTTTGCACCATTCTCTGCATCCAGTTTCCTCGGAATGTCCAAGCCCCCGCCCGGGCACATTGTCGATGACAATCCCATGCAGACCTCATCACAGTAGCATTACTGTTACAGACAGTCATGACTCACACCTGATGGTCGTGCGCAGCATGTCTGTGCAGAAGTGCGAAGCGTTGGCCCACATCAGAGCTCGATGTTGAGCAGCCAGCGCACAACATAGTGGGTAGCGAAACTCTTTCGGTAGTCAGCTGCCCAGCATACCATGGACGTTTTGGCATTTGCCACCAGCAGGACTGGCGCGGTCGCGGCGTCGGTGGCCATCACGGTCGCGCGGCGCACAGTCCTGCGCAGCTTGCTCAGGTGGCGTGCGGACCGCAGACGCCGGGCCAGGCCGCAGGTACACGTGCCAATGACGAGCAGCTCAGCCCAGACCAGTGATAACGCAATGAAACATCTTGGTTCTGGATCGTCAGTTGATGTTACATGCATGGAAGTCACTGCTGACAGGTCTGAGCTGGGGGACAAATTGCCCCTTTCGTTCTGATGGTCTGGCCCTTGAGTCGGGAAATGTTGTAGCTTGTGCACCAACTTCGCTGATGCGCGTCTTGAGTCATGCATCGCAAAGGTGCAAATTTGAGTGCGCAGGGTGCTGGTGTCGCTGCGCGGTCGAGTGTGCCGGAGCACATGTTGCCTCTGGCGGCGCACCTGGCATCAGAGCGGGTGTCCGCGCAGCCCCGGCAGGGCCGGCTGTGGCTGCTCAAGTGCAGCCTCCATCTCGAAACCAATGTCATCCGCGCCCTTCGCATTTGGCGACAGCTGTCCTTTGCTTTCGATATGGCCTGCCTCAGCGCTCTGGTCGTTTCGCCCGTGGCGCCGGCGCCACTGGCGGCACTGAGCGGCCGCAGCGTGCTGCCAATCTCCCCGCTGTGGGCGCGCTACATGCACTGGTTCGGCCGGCTGAGGTTCGATACCAGGTGGGGCGTGCAGAGTCAGCCGTTGCCTGATATTCAAGATATGAACCAGTGCGTAACCTTCGTCCATCCCTGCATGGCATGTCATAGTCAATTGGAATGGGTATGGCATACCTGCCATCGGTGACCAACACGTAGCAGAGTAACATGCACCTTGCTGCACATGATGGGGACCCTGCCCGCCCGTAGGAAGCACAAGGAGCTGCAACGACGAGCGCTGTGGGGCAACGACGTCCAAGCGGCCCGCTTTGCCAGGGAAGTGCACAAGCGCATCAGCCTTGCAACACACACAGAGGTCAACACCGCAGGTGCAACAGAAGCATTCGGATATTACGTCAGCACGCTCAGATCGCCCGCTGGTTGCAGAATGCCTGGTGCTACATATCTGGCTCGTCATGCTGTCCATTCTGATCAACAGATGGCGAACAAGTGTCCTACGATGCGCCGGCGCGACACAGCTGGGAGCTTTTGGTCTTCTCAGATACTCAGCAGCATCATGGGAGAGGCATTGCCAATGGGAGCGGCGGCGCAACATCATACTCGTCTGGCGATATGGTACGGTATGCTGTCGTTGTTTGTCGGTTCAAGTGTTTCCGCAGAAAGGTAGATATACGTCCTCCATCTGTTGATGTTTTTGCAGGTGGTTGCGGAGCACTTCGTGCGCTTCTGTATGCTACACGGTGACGGTGGCGACATGTTGGCAGGCGCATTTGCCAAAGAGGCTGCCCGGTGAGAAGCATGTGACGAGGATGTAAGCGCAGGCATGAACATGTTACATTGACAACGGGAAAAAGCTGCACCAACCGAACATTCGGTTCTACATCACTCCTTGTTCACGGCAGTCGACTTAATGGTTCGTCCTTTTAAGGCATGAGGCGCACCGTTGCCATGGCAGCCGAAAAGCCGATGATGGCCTAACTTACGGATGGCATTCGCATGGCGCAGGATCGCGGGCCAGCACGAGGCCGAGGAGCTCCTGCTGCGCACGGTGGTGGCGCCCACAGCAGATCGTGTCCTGGCGTGTGGCGGCCTGGATGAACCAGAAATCAGGGGCAGCGCTGCTGGCACGCCTGCGGCTGTTGGCTCCGCTGAGACAGCTGCGGGCACACCCCGGGCACAGGATCTGTTGGACGAGCTGGTCATCATGGCAGCGAGAGTTGCGTCATCTTCCCTGCAGGTGCTTCATGGTCACTTTGCCTGCGTCAACCAGTCACAATGATCTTACATTTTGGTCGGTCTGAATGCTGCAGAGAGACATGGCCAAGGTGTAGTGTGTCATGCTGGGGTTGCATGAGCAGGTGCACTTGTGGAGCGCCTTCAGAGTGGCGAGGGACGCAGACGCAGACGCCGCTGCGCCGGCTATTGCTGTGGCGGGTGGCTACTCTGGCGACTGTCTGCTGAAGCTGCAACGTGCCCTTGACAAGGTGGTCTCGGATTACTGCACCTCTTGCAGTATTCACGCACGATGGTCTGTGCCACAAAATGCTGACCTTCAGTCGCCTCCGTCTTCTACATGCAAAGCTGCTGGTTGGCAGTGGCGCAGGCAGCAAGGATACGATCGGGCCGCAAGCAGCCCAACAAACGCCGGCTCCAAGCCGCCGGCCGCGCGTGGAGGGCTATGGCACTCAACGACACTGCGCTGCGCCACTGGCGCAAGGAGACACATGCACTTTCGGCGTTCGCTGGCTGGCTGCGGCGGCGGTGAGACGAGGCAAAGCTACGAGCGGCGGGCAGATAAATGCTGATTGACGTGAGGGGTACGTTATGCCGTCAGAGAGCACCCACCAAATGGTGTCATGACTATGGTATGAGGTCAGTATCAGGTACTCATCAGGAGCTACCGTCGACACTGAAGACTTGGGCTCATGCGTACTGGCAACGCTGGGGAAAACACGACATATCATATTACATCAAGGCACCCCTGCACGACAATACTGATGACTTAGTAATCACAGTTTGAACTTCATGGTTCAAAGGTGTTCATCTCGTATGATTATGCCTATGAGGCGCATGCCGCCATCCCTCATATCATGCCAAACCTGTGTCTAAACATGGTTACTGCCTCGATATTCCAAACTCTGTTGCTGGCAGCTGCTCAACCGCGGCAGCTCTGCCAATTGGCGGCTGACACTGCCGAAGTACAAAGTCCGCGGGTTGGGGACGACTTCTCTGCCGCTCTCTGTGTGTGCGAGTGTCAGGTTCCGGCTGCCGGTCCCTCCCGCAAGAGGTGCACCATGTGTGCTGCCTTGGGGCCACGGTCGTTGCCGACGGACGGGATGATGCGCGCCGGCTGCGCCCCACACCAGCAGTGGTTCAATGTCGGCTCAGGTGCTGCTTGTGCCTCGCATTCCATCCCATCAGCATGACGATATGGAGCACAGGCGTTGAGCTCACGACACTCGGTTCTGTTTGTGCATGGTTACTCTTGAACACTGCAAGCAAGCGGAAGATGGGAAGCACCTGCAGCGTGGCCACCATGTCCCGCAGCTCCTCGAAACTGGAGTGCTCCGAGTAGGGCACCTGCACAGGGATGCTCAAAATCAGAACATGAGCATTCAAACTCCATGACATCGACCCCGCCAGTGGAAACCACTACGTTGAGCAGGATGCGTGTGAAACAGCAGGTGGAGCACAGAATCCGCGCTGCACAAGGTGGCAATGTTCCTGTGCTACCTGGTACTGGATGAGGGTGCCCTTCTGCAGGCGGCGGCCGCGGGACGAGCGGCCCCGCTGCGTGGCTGCCGCGGTCCACCCTGTGGGCCTGAACGCCACCTGCACACGGATGAACAGCGTGATGCATGTTGCATGGCAGCAGGGTCCAGCCGGCACTTCAGGGAGGATGCATTTGCTGCGCACATAGCAAGATGTAGGAAAACAGATAGCTACCTCTGTCACCGATGTGAAATGTGCATTGCACAGGTCGCGCACATCTAGTCACAGGCGTACATGACGCACCACGGTGGTGAAGCGGCCGCGGTAGTGGCGGGCGATGCGCGCCATGGACGCCAGGCTCGTCATCCCCAGCGGCACCGCCTGCGGTGCCCAGGTTCGGTGCTGAGCCATTGAATGTTGATGGCGTCTCAGGGCGAGGCTGGAAGCAGCACCCGTTGCTTGTGACGACAGCGTCAAAGAGTGCCGGCTGGTACACTTCGCACCTGCACGCGGGCCTCGCTGTCGTCGGTGGTCAACCACTGTGCGTACTCCGGCCGCAGGTCCAGCGCCGCCAGCGTCTTGCGCTTGGCCACACCCACATACACCTGACCCAGGTAACCACATGCGTCTGGCACAGTGCACCCTACAGCGTCACTGCGCAGCCAGCACTGGGCCGCTGCTGGCGCGAGGCTACTGCGCATGCTGAGTGGCAGGCCTTGAGTGGAAGCCGCCGCCTGGTGGGGATGGCGGCGGCGCACGGTGCTGTGCACACCAGGCCAGCACCTTCATGCGCAGCTGGCGGGCGACCTCCAGGAACAGGCGCTCCTTGCCGATGGTGTAGCTGCCGAACAGGAACAGGGTGCGCGGGTTGAACGCCTCCGCCCGCACCGCGTCCACAGCAAAGCGGATCACCTCCACCTGCGCCCGCGCCGGGCAACACGTTTGCGAAGCATCGTCGCACCCGCTTCAGTAGCACACCTGCAGACTCTGCAACATGCGTGTGCATGACAACATGGCGGCAGAGGCGCAGGCGGCCCAGTGCCTGGTGACTGTCCCCAACCGGCAGCGGCAACTGCTTCGAAGGCCCTGCCAATCGCGTTCTAGAAGCTCTTGGTGCGCCCCCGGGCGGCGGCAGCACACTGATGTCAGCACCTGCGGGGGGAAGGCGTGCTGCGGGGCGCAGTAGGTGGTGTCCAGCACCAGCTGGCAGCGGCCGCGGGCGGCGGCGAGGGCGGGGTGGGCCGCCGCCGCCCCGCCCGCCCGCCACCGGCAGTCCCCCGTGTGCAGGACGGGCGCGCGCCCCGGCGCCTCGAACAGCACCTGCGGGCGGGGCTCAGTGATCGGTTTGGCTCTCGCATGACTGGACTCAGAGGCGCCGCCCACGTCCGGGGCGCCAGGGCAAGCATTTACCCAAAGGTCCCTGGCAGCGGCCCGCATGCCGTGCCACGACGGGAGTCGTGGCTTTCCAGCTGCAGTGAGTGCGTCGCAGGCGGGATGTGCAGTGGACACCGGCTTGGAGAAGGCGGCAGTGTTGTGTTGTGTCAGGTGCTGTTCGCCTGACTGGTATGACCCGCAGCCGCTGCGCTCAGAGGGGCGCACCATCACGGCGCCGGGGCAGTGGTTGGCGTCCAGGAAGGTGCACCGCACCATGGCCGGCGCCCAGCCGCCTGCCGGATGACGCCACACCCTTCAGCAGCTGCTGCCCCAACAAAACATGGCTGAGATACATCATTGAGGGCAGCTTCAACGGTCTTTGGGCAGGGCAGCAACCGACGCCGAACGCGCCTGCTCCATCCGCCACCAGCGTCTCCACGATGAACGGCTCGTCCATGGGCTTGCACGCCAGCCGGCCCCAGGGCACCTGCGGCGCCAGCATCACTGGGAGACCGGCAAGCTGGTGGCGTGCGTGCGGAAGACAGACTGATGAACATGCACACCTACAAAGGAGAAACGTGCAAGCTGTGCAAATGCAGTGTCCCGGCATAGGCTGAGTCGCACCTTGAGGCGGTCGGAGGCCAGCTTGGCGGTGGGCGTGGTGCAGTAGATCAGGCCCTTGTTGTTTGAGCACCAGCGCTTGGTCAACCCTGCACGTGCCAGGCCCAACAAGTTTCGTAGCTGTTTCCGACACGTAGCGACAGTGGTGGGATACTGATGCCTGCGACGTAAGCTGCCAGCGCTGTAGGCTGTTATGACGACAGGCGCTGGCACACACAGTATCGAGCCTGTGTGCCAACCGAAGCCTGCGCATATCTCGTGCGATAGCCGATTTTTTTGCCTTACTCAGAATTTTGACAAATCGAATCATTAGCACCTCCGTAGTGGTCTGCATGGAAGTGCGTCAGGAACCAGGCGGTCGCGGGGACACCCGTTGTCTTGGGCCCGAACTTGTCCACGACCAGCCGTATGCCGGGCAGCAGCTGCCACTCCGGCAGCCAGCCGCTGCCACCTGTGCGCGGGCACACCAAGCGCTGGCTGCCGGACTTCAGCCAAATGCAGACAATGCAACATATTCGACTCATTTCATTGACGCATGAGCAGTATCGCTCCGCCAAGGGGCACGTAACACAAAAAGCGTGCAGTGCGGGTTGTCGTCAAACAAGCAAGAGCTGCAAAACCAAGGAAGTTGTTGTGCACCCTGTCGCACCAGAGGGTGCCGGTCCGGCGCGGTCGGACGCCCACGCCGCCGGCAGCAGGCGCGGCTCGGCGGCGGGGGCGGGGCGCTCGGCGCCGCGCTGCAGGAAGCGGTCGATGGTGGCCCTGGGCCGCGGCGCCGACGTCAGGCCGCCCTGCAGGGTGTGAGGCGCACGTCAGCAGTGGAAGCCTGGAGCCACCACCTGCCTGCACATCAAGGTCCCGTGAAGGGACCCTGCGCCGAGGACAGGTGCCCTGCAGTGCAGCGGTGGGTGCAGGCATCGAGGCCTGCTGCATTCATGGGTTGTATGCACAGAGCGAGCAGAGAGCGGAGTGGGGTACCTCGAGGGGCTGCTGGAAGGGGGGCGGCGGGGGCCGCCCGCCGGGGGGCGTGAAGAAGTCCGTGATGCGCTTTGGGCCCAGGTCCCCGCGCCACTGCCCTGCAGCGCCAAATCACGGCTGGCTTCAGCACCAAGCAGGAAGCACAGGCCGGCGCTGAGTGGCAGAGGAGCCCGCAGCCTGCGGAGGGCTGCGCTTGCACCTGCCGCTGCGCCTGGCTTTGTGGGCGGGGGCGTGCCGGTGCCCGGCCGCAGCTCGGCCGCCGCGGCGATGAGGCGGCGGCGGCGGCCCAGGGCCCGCACCCCCAGGGCCTGCAGGTCGGCGTTCCCCAGGCCGGGCAGGTCCGCAAACGCGACGCCAGCCTGCGCAGTGTGCGGACACCATGTTGGATACTTCAAAGGTAGCAGAGTATCACAGAAAACTAAAACGGGTCACTTGTGCAGTATTCGTAGGCAGAACGTGCACTTGCACGTGGGATGTCGGTGGTCCTGGGATAAGCATGCAGCACCTGGGCAAAGGCGTCGCAGCAGTCGGCCAGGGACATGCTGGTCAGCCACACCCGCACCGCCTCATCCAGCGGCTGCTTGCTGCGCCTTTTGCGGCTCCCCTGCCCCTGCTGCTGCTGCTGCTCTGCAGGGACGTTTCGTGCTGCCGGCGTCAGCGGACTGCCACAGGATGAACAAGCCTCAGCCAAGCAGGATCCTGTCCTTCGTGCAGCACATGCTGGCCCGCCGACCCAAAACTCGCGCACACACATGCACTCTCTGAGGCACTTGCCTGCGCCGCCGTCCGGCTGGCCATCGCCTGCGTCCTCGTCATCGCCATCGGAGAGGCAGATGCCGTCCAGTCCCTCTGTGACGCTGCCCACCGCACCAGCAACGCCGCCGCCGGTGCTGCTGGAGGCCCTGCCGCATGTTGCGACATGAGCCGCACGCCCAGCGGCATCCGCCGCGATGTCATACAGGTAGTCGTTGCATCTCGGGCAGAAGGCCTGAACATGACAACACACTGTGGTGAGCGCAATTGTACGGTCGTTAAAACAGAGCACAGTGCAAGCGGTATAGCCGGCAAACACGCGGTAGTCGAGTGCTGCACTTATACGAGCGGGGCCACCTGTGCATGGCCGGAGCCTGCACCGCTTGCCAGCTGGCTGAGACATGGCTGCTCCCAGGTCTGAGTCACAAGCCACGCTGCTGCAGGCCCGGCTGGTGTGTCCCGCTGCTGTTGCTGCGGCTGCACGGCAACCTGCGCTGGCAGCGGCTGGGAACCGCGTAGGTTGCTGAGCAAACTGCTCTGCCTGCTGACAATGGCGCCGGGGTGGCGGCCTTGCCATGCAGCTGGGGCATGATGAGCCTCCAGCGGCTCAGGCTGAGACTGGGGCTGCGTAGCGTCTGCGGCTGTCAGGTCGATGACGTCTGGCGGTTGCGCATCTGGCAGTGGCACTGCATGCGCTTCCTGATCGTAGCCCAGTCCACTCTGCCGCTCATGTAGCAGGTCACTCCCTGCCAGATGCTGAGGCTGCTGGGCATGCAGTTGAAGTACGAGCGGCTGCGTGGGACGGGTGTCCGCTTCCGCCTGGCTGGGCTGCACTGGTGGCGTGTTCTGGCCAACTCGAACCGGAACCGTGGCCATGGCTGCGCGACCAGCATCACTTGTTGTACCCTCTGTTGCAGCGTGCGCAGAGAACGGCAAGCTGCACCGAGCCCTGCTGCCACATGCTACCGTTACTGTCGGCTGTGCCGGGGCTTGGACCCCAGGCGCAACGTTTTCCTGCTGGACGCCGCAACCGCCATGTTGCTCCTCCTCTGCGCCGTGCGTCACTGACGCGCCGCATGGAGCGTGATCAGGTGCAGTGCCACTGTTTTGGCACGTCAAGGCCCTGCTGGCATCAAGGGGTCTGCTGTACTTCATCCTTGCCATGGCTGCAGTGGCGCAGAGCAAGGTGCAAGCTTGTCCCAAGCAACCGAATGAACGTGGTTGCAGCTCCCGTGGACGCCAAAAGCGTTCAGAGCGTGAGCCTTACGTTGCTTGTACGATTGCTGTAGGCAATCAAACGCAAAGATGCAATGGCATTGGTGGTGCACGGAGGTGCTCAAAGGATGTGCACCACAACCGGCGCACGAAGTGGATCCACAAGGATGCAGGACCGCGGTCACCGCAGGCAGGCTGCCACCATCGGTACTGTATCAGCCTTTGGTGTGCGCAATCTGCGCATGCTTGAGCTGCACCTTGCACGATCAAAAACCAAAGTGGCAGACCTCGTTCATTGTTATGCCTCCAAACCTGGACCGGTGCAGGGCTGCTTTCCGGAGCTCGGCGTGCCCGAGGGCGCATCTCACTCGGAGCAAGCAGCCTATCTTGCAAGGCCCCTCTGCCTGAGAGGTGCACAGAAATGGGCTGTAAGTCGAGGTTTCACGGTGAAAATACTGTTGCACCGCCATAGTCAGCACAAGCACACCATACTCAGCGCACGATGACGAGGCGGTCCTGGTTCACCGCGACACCGCATGAAAGGCACAGGTTTGATGAGGGTGTCCGTGATAGATTCGAGGCGCCCAAGGCCAGCATCAACTTCAGTAGCAACGGTGAGAACCATGACCATGACCATGTATGACCGTATTCTGATGAATCCGCCTCGAACCACCTGCCCACCCACCGGCGAGGTGGCCATCTGCATCTCGGGACTTGTTTCATGTATAGATTTTGCTTGACATACACAGGGACGTGCGTGTACGGCTTGCCGAAGCGCCCCTGCCTGCGTGTCCTGCGGTGCGGACTGCAGCCCTGCAACCATGTCGCTAGTGGATAACAGGGACTGTCGAGCATGACGCTCTTTCAGTGTATGATCGAGACAGGAAGGCACACGTGTCGTATGTATGCTGAACATATATAGGCCCGAGTTTGAGGCACGCACTGCCCGTGCGAACGCCGATGCCGCGGGGCTGCGCAGCCAGCGGCCCGGCGGGCGGCGCCATGCGGCGCAGCGCGACTATCTGCTGCACATGGGCGCCGCAGCGCGCGGCGACCGCAGCTTCGACCAGACAGGAGTACGTATTTTGTAGACATCAGCAGGTCAGCTGCACCTCAAACACTGGCCATGCACCCTCTGTCTCAGCCACAGCACCAGCTAGCCGTCGATCGACTGTACATGCAGAGGTTGATGTCCCCGTACTGATACAGGGCTACACGCTTCTGACTCATGACTGCAATCTGATGGTGTACTTTGCGTGTGGGACAGGGCGATGCATTGGACATGCTCTCTGGCTTATGCAGGGCAGATCTTCAGCACTATACCATGGCTGTCGTGTGAGGCCTTGCTGCATCTTGTCTGCAGCTGAGGGGCGCACGCAGATGCCAGCAGAATCCATGTGCGTCGCGGGCACGGGGCGAGTCCCCAGACAGCCCGCTGCGCCACGGCTGGGCGGCCGACGGCGGGCAGCAGCGCCCAGCAACGGCTCCAGCAGCCAGCACTGCGGCGCGAGCGCCGTACCTTGGAGGCACCGGGCACATCCTTGCCCCTGCAGGTGCTGCCGTTTGTGTTCAACCCCTCAGATATTGTGCAGTCAGCCTCCATTGGGCAGGGCAAACTGGTTCGACTGGCCGGCTCTGCTGACTGGCACTGCTGCGTCTGCCTTGCACCTGTACCAAACCGTCAGCACCCCATTCTGCGCAGGCCTCGTCACAGCCACCAGCCTGGACATCGGCCGCCGCGCCAGCCCTGCAGCGGACCGGCTGCCCCAGGGCCGCCGTCATGAGGCGCACGCGCGCTTTGACACAGGCCATAACAGCAGCGCAGCATCGGCCAGCGGCCGGCGCCACCAAAACACGCCGCGTCCCGCCGCCGCCGCAACAGCAGAGGCCGAGCTGCTGCGGCAGTGGCCGCACGGCCTGCCGGTGAGCTGCGGCTGCACCTCGCGGGTGTCCACCGCACAGGCTAGCGCGAGTGGCGCCTGAAGTTCTTGCACAATGGCGACGGCATGATGCGCTGTGGGAACTGCCAGCAACTGGCCCAATTGCAGCGACGTGCTTGGCAGCTTGTTGCAGCATGTGAGAGCTGCACGCAATTCAGGACAGCCACCTGCGTCACTGCAGGGCAAGGAGCTGCGGGCGGCAAGAGCACTGGGTTTGGACCCGGCACCCCTGGGCTTCGGCATCGGTGTCGATGCGCGGCGCATACCGGCGAACATGATGTGTCCATGAACAGACAACGACTAGACGCTTAGGATTTATGAACGGCATGTATCGAATGAAGCCATGCGATGCTGCAAGTGCCGACACTGTGATGCACTGTGGGCAGGGTTAAGGATTGTGGCAATAGATGTGGTAGTCAGTGCTTTTTTGCTTACAGGGCAGTATGCGCCTCATGTTGCACCACAGAACACTAGGGACAACTTCTGCAAGCACATTTTGATATCTCGATCACTGAACAGCTTGGGCATTAGATGCTCCCCATCGCTGTCTCAGCGAGTGTGGCGCGTCGCACAGCGCTGGCCGCTGGAGCCCACAATCATCAATGTGGAGGTGCCCCACTCGAGCAGTAGTTATGTTTGACACAGCCCCTACTACCTAGGACTCTCGACTGTCTCCCGCCCTGTATTGCCTGATATGTCTGCCTTCGCTGCTGTAATGCCGAGGGCCAACCAAAACTGGCACCTGCTGCACCCTGTCGCTGGCACAGCCGGACAAAAAGTGCAGGGACCCGAACACGACTAACAAGACGCATCAGCAATCTCACCGTGCACTGTGGACTGCACCTGACGGCTCCGCCATGCCTGCTGCTTGTCTGCAGCGCGAGCTCAGGCCGGCAGCAGCCGACAGTCAAGGGTGACGGGGTGCTGACCTCACTGCTGGCCCACTGCCTGCAATGCTGGCTGTGGGATTCACTGCCTCCACGCCGCAGAGCAGCCCCTGGGGTCTGAACGCCACCTTCACGACTTGGGTGCTGCCACCTGCGAAGCCAGACATGAGAACTCCAAATGTAAGGCAGGTGCGCAAGGCCGGCAATATGATCGAGCTGCACTGCCGCAAAGCGTCTCCAGCAACGGGTCCCCGGAGTTGTGGCAGGCGCAGCTGGCGGCAGGTGCCAGCACTCACCCACCCCGCAGCTCCGCCCCCGCTCCGCCTTCCTGTTTGGGCAGCAAGATCCGCACGTCATGTCTCCACGTGCGCAGGTGAACCAGCCAGAGTATAGCGTCTGGCTGACAACAAGCCAAGTATGACCTGAGGTAGCATACGAATGTCCAAAACTGATGAAAGGGCTCTGACTGCCCACAGCATTCCTTGGCATACACCTTGTCCTTCGCAGACACACGTATGTGTGCAAGCCACACGCTGTTACTCGACATGTCAAGACTGGCGATTGCATAGGCATGGGTCGTGCAACAAGATGTGCAGCGCCCAGGGTATGTCCGGGTTGTGTGGAACCTCTGGCGACTGGCATCACGGCTTCGGCGCTGCAAAACCCGCCGCCTCCATCCCTGCGACGGCTGCTGCCTTGGCTTCGCTACCTGCAATGTGGGCACACACACCGCCACTGCATTTCCCGGCGCCACAACTCGAACCTGTGGCTATCGTGACGTCACTCATCATGGTTGCATCGCGCCTGATCCACGGAGCAAAATGCTGTCATAGCAGATGACGGCAGAGCCCAAACCCTGGGCCCCCTGCAGCGCCACGTGCTTCCGCCACAGCGCCAGGCTCCGGGGCTGCGCCGCCACCGCCGCCGCCGCCAGCTCCCTCTCTGCCAGCCTGGACACCTGCAGATAAGGAATCGTCGTGAGTCTGACACGACAGCAGCATGCTATCAGATGCATTACGGTATGTGCCTGCAGAGCACTTGTTTCGACAATAACCTTCGCTCTGACTGGTTGGAAGGTTCACAGACTCCAACATAGGGACTCACAGTAAAGTGCGGACTGGCAAACCTGAGCAGCCAGCGCGATGGCCTGCAGCCAGGCAGCCGGCGGCGCGGGCGGGGCGGCGCGCAGCAGCGCCCCGGCCGCGAGCGGCACCGCCCAGCCGCGCCACTGCGGGTCCTGGGCCCGGCTGCGCACGGGCGCAGAGGGGAGTGGAGGTGCGGAAGTTTCAGGGAGCGAGGGGCTGTGCCAGTTGTGCTGGCGGCGCTTGCCGCTGTCGGGCACTGCATGTCGGCCTGGCTGACTTCCCGCTGCCGGGTGCACACCTGTGAGGCGCTTGTGTACGAGCACAGGCAGACGCCGTCCGGCTGTGGTCTTGCTTGACTGTTAGGGCACTACCATGCTGCATAGCTCTCAGGAGGCACCTGGACGCGACAGACAGCAGCAGCTGCGCGACGTCGGGCGACGCGGGCTGCGCTGACGCCAGGAACTCCGCGACCTCCGCCGCCTCTGACGGCAGCAGGCGCGGCAGGACGGGCGCCAGCGCCGCAGCCACCAGCGCCATGCTGCTGCGTGCGCGGCCGCACAGCGCGTCACTGAGCGCCGCGTCCTGCGCCGCGACAACGCATCAAATCAGTCGGTCACATACCATGCACTCCTGCGGAAAATCACCATGGGTGTGGCTAGTTCAAACGGTCAAGTGTCTAGGATGGGGCTCTGCATGCGCCGGCAGCGCAGCATGCGTCAGACGCAAGCATGATCGCGCCTGCAGCTGGAGGGTCTGTGCAGCCAGCGGCGCCTGGGTGCGGGCCGCGGCAGCCGCCAGCAGCCGGCGCACCTGCGCCATGAAGCCGGCAAATCCCGCCGCGCGGGCCCGCGCCCCCGCCGCTGCTGCCTCAGCTGAGGATGCGCTCGCGGCGGACAGCCCTGCAGCCGCAACACCAGTGGATGCGCTGCCGCGATGCTGCTGCGGGCCCGCAGCCTGCTCCTGGGCTGAGCTGGCCCTGGGGTTCGAGCTGGCAGCCAGGAGTTCTCCGTCCGGCGCATCCTCTGCGCTGAGGGCTGCGGCTGACAGCGCCATGACCTCGCCCCACACGTGCCGCTGCAGCTCGCCGTCGTTTGCTGCGCGGAGGAGACAAAGAGCCTGTCGGATTGCGCAAGAATGGGAGGAACAATGGCGCGGTAAGGGAAATGGACAAGCCAGTCGGGACCGCCAGCTGCGACACGCAGAGTGCAGCACGAGGAAAAGCTGTGTAATCATGTAGGCAGGGTGGGACCACGGCAACTTGACAACATCTCGACGTCGGCAGGCGAGCCCACCTGCAGCGGCCAGCGCCGTGGCGCGGCCGGCAGCCCCCATCGCATCGGCGCCGGAGCCCGTCAGGGCGTGGTAGGCGGCCAGGTTGAGCGCCGCGTGGGCGCGCTCTGCCATGTCGAGCGCGCCGCAGCCGGGCCCCGCCGCCGCCCCGGCCCGCACCTCGCCCTCGTCCAGCGACGCCGCGGGCGACCCGCTGGCGGCCCTGCGGCAAAACAGCACACCAGCCGACGGTTGGCGTCGGCGGACATACAGCGGACGAGGGTGCGGGACACGGCTGCGCGCGTGCCCTGTGCCCTTGCATGCACTGCTGCAGCAGAGCATGTGCTGTTTTCGCGGAAAGGCAGGGGCTCCCACTGCTGGTCACCCGGGAAGAGGGACAACCGCAACCGCACGTGCGGTGATAGGGAGGCGCACCTGGCCTGGTCGGACGGCGGCTGCAGCAGGCGCTCGAAGGCGCGCACGACGGCGGCCGGCGCCGGACTCCCCGGGGAAGCGTCCCAGGTGGCGGAGCCCCAGGCCTCGGCGGCGGGCGGGGGGCTCGCGGCGCCGCGCGAGCTGCTGGCGCTGCTGCGGCTGCGGCGCCTGGGGGACGGGCTCGCATGACGCCGCCGCCGCCGCCGCCGCCCCCTGAGCGGCTGGGCCGCGGCCGTGCTGGCAGCAGCCGGCCCGGCGACCTCGCCGGGGATCTCGCCGGCCTCCGGCTCCTCCGTGGCGCTGGCGGGCTGCGGCGAGGCGGCCGCCGCACCTGACGGCATACTGCGGTTGGCGCTCCGGCTGGGGCTGCGGCTGGTGCCGCCCCTGCCTGCGCTGCCCCGACCGCCGCGGCTGCTGACGCTCCTGCTGCTGCTGCGGCCCGACGAATATGATGTCCAGGACGACGCGCTGTCTGACCAGGAGCCGCTGCTCCTCACTCTGCGTCTGCGGCTGCGGCTGCGGTCCGGGCTGGGCGAGCCTGCTGCTCCGCTGCTGCTTCGGCTGGCTGATCGCGGGGGGCCGCGGCGGCTGTCAGCACGCCAGCGCCGGCGGCCCCGCCCCGTTGACTGCCAGCCAGCGTCCGCGTCGCCGCCGGAACACCGCCAGGCGGCGTCCAGCGCGGCAGCGGCCAGCGCAGCGGCGGCCAAGGCGGGACCGCCCCCGTCCGCACCCAGCGCCGCCGCCGCGACGGCGGCGGCTGCGGAGGGCGGCAGCGGCTGCCGCAGCGCTGCCGCCGCAGCCGCGCCGACGCTGGCGCCGGCCGGGGCGGCAGCGGCCGCGAGCGCCGCCTTGACTGACGAGACCAGCCGCCACGCGATGCCCCAGGCGCGGCTCGAAACTGCACCCGGCAGCTGGCTCGTGTCCGGCGGGCCGTCCACGGCCGCTCCGCCGTCCGCCGCCGCTTCCGCCAGGCAGCGGGGCAGCGCCGCCGACGCGGCCGCGCCCGCGGCCCGCCCCGCCAGCTGCATGCCGGCGCTGGGCCACTCCAGGGCCGCCCAGGCGCCCAGGTCGACGCTGGACAGCCCGCCGGGCGCGGCGCCGGGCTCCGCCGCCGCCTGCCGCTGCTGCGGCGGCGGCGGCTGCGGGCCGTGGGGGGCCACCGCCCCCAGCAGGCGCACGGCGGCCTTGGAGGTCGCCAGCGCGGCCGCGTGCGCCCAGGCGGCCGCCGGCGGAAGGTCCGGCGGCAGCTCCTGCGCCGCGTGCCCACCTGCAAACGCGCTGTCGGCTGCGTGCCGGCCGTGTGCCTCCCCGGGCTCCGGCGCCAGGCGCAGCAGCTGGGCGGCGGGCGGCGGCGGCTGCTGGCCCGTGAGCCGCGCCCAGGCCGCCATGGTCGCCGCCAGCGCCTGCCGGGCCCGGGCCGCCGCCGGCGCGGCCTCCATGTCCGCCCGGCTCACAACCTGCCGCGGTGCGATGCCGGCAGGAGGTCAGCGAGCCCGGCGGCGAGTCACGGCGTCCGATCTCACCGATCAGAAAGCGCAGGCAGTTGATGTTGCACCAGCACAGCGGCACCGCATGCTGACTTGCAGTTGAGACACACTTGCCAGGGTTAAAGGGACCACCACCGGGCACACAGATTTGGGTTGGTGCGCATCGACAGGAACTGTGGCAGTGAGTTCCGAAGGGTACCTGCAGCGGGGACAGCAGCTGCAGGCCGCCCGCGCCGCCGCCGGCAGCGGTCCGCAGGATCTGGCCTACGCGCGCGTGGCAGCTGGACGGCGGCGGGGCGGGCCCCCACTCCAGGGCCCCCGCCCGCTGCCGCTGCCCCAGCCTGCGAGCAGATGTTGCAGAGTCTGCATCGTCTGGCATCTGGCTACGGGCCACACGTGGCTTCTGCCTCATTGCCTTCAGCCGCCTGGCAAACGCTGCTGCCTAGACTGGCTGCCGCTGCTGCGTGCAGGAGCTAGTGCAGGACCAGCATCTGGGGCGGTCCATAGAGCACTGGGCACATCAGGGGCAGCGGGGTTTGTCACGTCGCAGCGGCGCGTGCCGCACCGGTGCAGCGCGGCCCGCGGCAGCTGCCCGCGGGCCGCCAGGTGCGCCGCCGCCAGCCACAGCACGGCGCAGGGCTCCGGCCGCCCGGCCAGGGCCCGCAGCAGCGCGCGCGAGGCGGCGGCCGGCAGCTGCGCCCGCGGCACGGCGCCGGCGCCGGACGGTGTCGGCGGCGCTGCGTCCGAAGCAGCGTCCTTCGGCTGTGCCGGCAGCGTCGCGGCATCCCGCAGCAGGGTGCCGACCCAGGCGGCGGCGTCCGCTGCCTGCGATGAAGACAACAGGCTGCAGGCTCAACGACCAGCACCAGGTGCGGCCTGAGCGCGTGCGGAAAGCAGCGCCTCTGGTGCCGACCGCAGCTGGCCCTCCACCAAGATGCAAGCGTTGAAGCCTGAGGACCAGCACACACCTGGCCGGCGGCTGTCCAGGTGGCCAGCAGCCGCAGCGCCAGGTCCAGCACGCACGCCGCCCGCAGCCGGGCCCCTGCGTCAGGCGCCGTCGAGCTGCCCGCTGTGGCGAGGGCCACGATGCCGCGCTGCAGCGCCTCCACCGCCCCCTGCCACCGGGCCTGCGCCTCTGCCGCGACACACCACGCCACATAGCTGCCGGGGCAGCGGGCCGCTGCATCGGCTGCTGCAGCGGCATCCGCCGGCATCGTGTGCGCCGGCGCCGGCTGTGCCGGCTGCTGACCAGGCGACGGCTGCATCGCCTGCAGCAGCCGCAGCCGCAGCAGCAGCAGCGCCTCGACGCTGGGTCCCGTGACCCCACCCCCGGACCGGCTACCATGCGCATCCACAGCTCGGTCTACCTCCGCAAGCGCTGCTGCTAGCCCTGCCGCCGTGCCGGGAGCCCCCCTGGGGCGCAAGTGGGCAGCAGCTGCTGTGCAGGCCGCTTCAGCGGCCGAGCGGGGCTCCGCCTGTGAAGGCGCAACGTGCAGTGGTGCAGCCGGTGCACTTTGTGGCTGGGCTGCCGGGGAGCCATCGCCCTGCTGCGGTGCTGATTCAGGAGCTGCCGGCGGCGCTGGCGCTGTGAAGTAACGACCCACACGGGCGTTGTCCGCCCTGTGCACCCGCGCTATGCTTCCATCACCTGCAAACAACAATACCATCCTCGCCTCAGTATGCACTCGTCACATGGAGCACACTGGCTGCCTGCCGTATCCTTTGGTGGAACCTCACTCGACGGAAGGCACCGCACCATGCTGCCTGCTGGACTTTGGCAGGAGGGCGTCCAGCGGCGGCGTGGGCGCGGGGCCTGCAGCCGTCAGTGCAGGGGAGCTGAACGCCGGCGGGCCCCGCTGCGAGGCGCCTGGCCGTTCCAGCGCAGTGGCAGCGGCTGCGGGGCACATCGGCGGCGGGGCATCTACCACCTGCACGGAAGACCCGATAGCTCGCAAATGTTGATGCGTGCTCTTGCATCGCCAGCGGCGCAATCAGCAACATGGCGGGGGTACTGCACGCCACTCAAAGGGGCGTAAGGCCGATATGCTGAGATAGCAGGCGTTGCTCACCTTCTGGCGCTGCTCTGGCGCCACACTGCGACGCGGCTTGGGCATTCGATGGTTCGCGGCAGCAGCGGCACCAGGCAGCAGGATCTGCGCCGGGCATGTCTGCACGGCCGCCAGGGCCAGTGCGTCCATCTCTGCTGCCTTGGCCGCCAGCGCCGACTTGCCAGGCTGGCCACACGCCCTGCAGCGATTGTAACTCCACATCAGATGGCAAGCGTGCCAGGTGGAGCCCTGCCGTGACAGCGGCGATGCCGTGCCACGACATTACACAGATATGCCAACTAACCTGCCGCACTGGCCTCCCCAGCAGCGCGCGCACATGAAGGCAGGGTGAAACGTGCCAACGATGCAATGGGACTGGAGTGTGCCGTCACCTCTGCACCAGGTTGTACACGTCCTGCAGCACGGCGGCGGGCGGCAGGGCGTAGTCGCCCCGCATCTGGTGCGCGCAGCTCGCATCCCGGCACGCCCCTGACCCCAGGATCAGGTATCTGGCTGTACAGGGTCGGGCAACCAGGGACGACCCGCACATGCTCGACGACACCGTGCGACGGGACCGAACGCCGAAGCCCCGTGGCAGCTGTGCTGGGTGCCCTAAACCCTAAACCCTAAACCCAGCGGCGTACCTCGGACCGCGGTCTCGAAGGGGCACAGCGGCCACAGGGGGTCGATGGCGTGCGCGTAGGTCGGCGACAGCAGCGGCAGCTTTGTGACGCTGCGGTAGCTGGGCGAGAGCCTGCAGCAAGAAGCGGCCAGTCGGCTGCACGTTGAATTGACCCGACTGCATGTGTTGCCTGTGATGGTGTACAGTGCAGCTGCTCTGCGGAACAGCAGGTCTGATGTGCTAGCTCTGAGCAGTCCAACATTGCAGGGCAGGCAAGGGGAGCGCTGCCACTTGCCTGTACGAGCGGAAGGCCAGCAGAGGGCTGACGTATGCGCCGCGTGCCGCCGCCGCCGCCGCCGGCGCGGGCGCCAGCTCAGCAGCTTGGACGCCACCCTGCAGGGCCGGCGTCTTGGGCGCGGATGTGCCAGCCAGCTGGCGCCGCTCCGCTGCGGGGCGGGCCAGCAGCGCGGCGCACAGCGCCGGCGCAGATTCCAGACCGGCCGCCGCCTGCAGCAAGGATAACAGAAATAACTTGATCGCCCTTGCTTGCCCTGATGTTAATCTTGACCGGAGGACAGCGGCAGGCGATCTGGCAAGCTCCGTGTTGCTCCCAGGCTGTACAGACAGGAGCAAAGCAGTCGCTGCAGCAGCATTTGCAGCAGCATGTGTCAAGGTGCAGCTTGCCTGGGAGCCTGCGGCGAGGCTGAGGGGCGAGGACAGGCCCAGGTCCGACACCAGGGCCCCGCCTGTGCGCTTGCGTGGCTGCGGCGCCCGCACCTTTGAGCTTTGCAGCGGCTGCATGTCGGGGAACGCGTCGCTGGCGCCCTGCGCAGGCTTGCTGGCAGCCGGCGCGGGCCCCTCCACAGCTGCTGCCTTTGGCGTCGGCACTACGCCTGCTGCGTCCGCCTTGCTGAGCTGCTTGGTAGCTGGGGCCGGCTGTGCTGGCTCCGACTTCTGCTCCAAGCGGCTGCCAGCTGGCTGGGTCGTGCTGTCCCTGCGGCCGGAGTTGCCTTCTCTGCTGCGGCTGCGGCTACGGAGGCGTGGCGAGCGGCTGCGCCGCCCCAGGCGCGGCTGCGCGGCCTCCCGCGCGCTGCGCCGGGAGCGGCTGGCGCTGCGGCTGCTGCGCCTCCCGTCGGCGGCGCGGCCGCGGCTGCGGCTGCGGCTGCGGGGCCGGCGCTGCGCCGGGGAGGGCGACCGGCGGCCCAGCCGCCGCACCGCCTCGTCGTGACGCCGCTGCCGTTCGCGCAGGGACCTGCCGGGCGGGGGCGGCGAGCTCCGTTCGGCGCGTGGCGAGCGCCGCTCGGCAGGCGGGGCGCGCCCAGCCGCGGCGGTGGCCTCGGCCGGCGACTCGGCGGCGTCCTGGGCTGCGGGCTTGGCAGTCGGCGCCGACTGTGCCCTTGGCGCCGGTGGTGCCCGGCGGGCAGCGGGCTGCTGAGGCGCATTGGCTGCTGTCGGCATGCCAGCAACTGCCTCCCGGCGGCTGCCAGCTGTCCGGAGCTTGACCGCAGCCTCACGCCCAGCTGTAGGATGCTGCTGGCCCTGTGGCCGCTGCCCCTGCGCACCTGGTTGCTGCAATGCATCCCGTGCAGCCGAGGCCTCCGTGTGAACTTCCTTCCGGCGAGTGGCACGGCTGATGCCTGGCCGACTGCGCGGCATACTGGTTACCAACGGTGCCGCCTCACGAGGTGGTTCTGGTAGCTGCATCGCTGCCGCAGCTGCTGCCGCAGCCGCTGCCTTCTGCTGCTGCGCAGGCGGCAATGCCGGCTGCCCAGACCGCTGCTTCGACGAAAGCGGCGACGGCGGCGGCAACTGCGGCGGCGGCGGCCCTGCCGGCGGCGCAGCAGAGCGACGCAGCAGGTGGTCCACGGACGGCAGGCCGCGGCGGCGCAGCTCCGCCGCGGTGGCGCGCTCGGCGCCCTCGACGCGGGCGCGCAGTATGAGCCGCCGCCGCAGCCGCGCCTCCTCCGCCGCCTGCTTGTCAGACGAAACCGTCACAGGCCCTGAGGCTGCTGCCTTGCCGGCCGGTCTGCAGCAGCTGCTGTGCTCTGCGCGCTACGGGGTGTCAGGAGCGGCCAGGTGGGTCGCTCAGGCCTGGATCCCGTGGTGGGCCATCAAGGCCCTCTGCCATGGCACCTGCTCGGGCGAGACGTCCTCGGCCGCAGGCGCCGCCACGCCGCTGCTGGTGCCGCCTGCTTCAGCCCCCGTGGACGGTCCACCTGCACAGCGAGGCAGACACCCCTCCACGTCCTGCCTGGCGGTTGAGCCCGAAGCTTGACATGAAGGAAAACGCCTGCGTTCTACTGCACATGTGTCCACTGCGCACCCGATTGCGCTGCCGATGTGCCGCCCTCCACCTCGCTGGCAGAGCCAGAGTCCGATGTCCACGAGCGGCTGCTGTAGCTGGCTGACGTGTACGAGCTGCCTGTGCTGCCGCTCGTGCTGCCGTCTGTGCCACTGCGGGTAAGGTTGTCAATGTGACCTGGCGGCTCGGCTGCAGGCGGCGCCGCGGCTGCCGCAGCATCGTCGCCCGGCCCAGCTGCAGCTGCAGCGGCCATGTCGTCGTGGATGGACGACAGGAACTGGTCCACGAGGAGAGACACGTCCGACGTTGCGGCGGCAGCCGCTGCGCCTGCCTTGGAGACTGCTTCAGGGATCCCATTGGGCTGAGCGGCCGCCTGCTGGCGCTTGGCCGCCTGGATCTTGGCCTCCAGCTCGCCAATGCGCCGCCGCAGCGAGGCTGCGTCGGTGGGCGTCTTTGGCTTGGGCCCGCCGGAGTGACGGCGGCTGGAGCGCGGGGTCGCAATGGGCGCGGGGGCCTTGCTCGCCGGCTGCGAGGGCCGGGCGCTGCCGAGCGGCGGCGCCTGTGCCAGAGCTCTTCTGTGCACAGCCGGCCTGGCGCCCTTGGCAGCGCCGCCGCCGCCGTCCGCCGAGCCGGTGGCTGGCGGGGGCCGCTTGCGCTTGGCGGGCAGCTGCGGCGGCAGCCGGGCCGGCGACCCCGAGCTGGCAGCCGCCTTCGCCGCAGCCCCGTGCGCACTTGCTGCGGCAGCAGTCGCTGCTGCGGCGAGCGCTTTGGCTCCAACGCTGCTGGAAGCTCCGGCTGGCGGTGCATTGCTCTGCGGCGGCTGCGCCGCCGTCTCATGGTCGCCATCGTCGAATGTGATGATGAGGTCGGGGTCCGGGGCGTGCCGCCGGGGCAGCTGCGCCGCTGCGGCTGCTGGCTGAGCGCTCTGCCGCCGCTGGGGCTGCTGCGTCGTTGCAGGTCCAAGAGCCAACATTGGAGCGTCCTGAACCAGCGCTTCGGTGGCGAGTGGCTGCCCAGACGCTGCTGCTGAAAGTAGAACACACTTGGCGTCAGTTCGGCAAGCGCAGTGCTTTATATCGGCTGGTAGACTTATTGTATGGTGTGTTGTCATGATGATTGTACATGAACGAAGGGGGGTTCTCGAGTTGTGATGAAAGCGACACTACCGTGCGTCACCTGTGTAGAATGGGAGGGGGAGGTTGGCGTCGAACATGACATGCTCCCGCTGCGGGTCCATGACACCATCAGCGCCACGGTTGCGCCGGTTCATGACGGCGGTCGCAAGGGTGACACGGCCACCAGCCGCGATGCTGGCGCGCTACATGGCGGCCGCAGCATGGCGGGCCAGGCAGCCAGCCCCCCGGCTGCGCCACCCCTGAAGCATGCTCCACCGCGTCAGGACGACGGCCAGTCGGCGTGCTGACTCCCGGAAATCCACGCTTCACTGGTCAGAGGAACACCAGCGCGCTTGCGTGAAGTGCGGTGTCACACCCCATGGGGCAACCGCGAGGACAACTGCCATCTGAGCTGCCCAGATCTCTTGCTCACACGCGACCGGATCTGCCAGATGTGACCCAATCAGTCGAAAATACTACTTGGCCATGTTCAGTATGAGGAGTGTGTGGACTCCAGCTCAGCAGGAAGCAGCGGCAGTACACGAAGCAGCAGTACAGTGTCTTACGTACCAACCCTCGCAAATATTTGCACGCCCCATGCTGCGCGTCCTGCTCCATCCAGTGCTCCTCAGGCGAGTTTGACAGCTTCTGGCGAGCGTAGAGCGGGCGTACATGACCTGAAACTGAGTGTTCTTCCGTTTGTGTTAGTCGAGGGTTCAGGCCGTGCGGAGTGGGGAGATTCAGGAGGCTGGGTGAGCGTTTGTATGGCACTTTCCAGGGGCGATCTGTGCAGCGTATTCGGCGCTTGAGGAACGGCACCTTCAATCAGAACACGAGTGCAAGCACCATCGTCGTCACCAGCGGCTCAGCTGCGCAGCATGCGGCCAGGGGTGCTGCAGGGCCGCAGCCTGCGACAGGGCCTTGAGCAGCAGCGCCACCTGCTGTCTGCCAAGCTGCTGCCCCGAACAAACCGCGGCAGAACCTGCGCTTCCTGCAGCGGCGGACCGCAGCCAGCGGTGTGGGCTGAACGCCACAGCCGCACCCAGGTGCTGCGCACGTGTGCCCGTTCTTAGCGAAGTCCCGCATGACACACTGACGGCATCGGCAGCGCCATGTGCTTGCACCTGTCACCTGTGACATGCCACCTGTCGCGGTCTTTATGTGCATGTTCACAATGATGGCATATGCACAGAAGGCACACGAATCGCAGGATCCTGGATGTTGTTGGACGGTTGCAGGTGCGGGATGTCTCCGCAAGGGTGGCAAGCCTGGAGCGGGCGCCGGCCGTGCAGCAGCGCTCCTCCGGCAGCCGCTCGGTCACGGCGCACTTCAGAGACAGCGAGATCGTGAGCACCTCGAAGGCTCCTGCACTCTCCGTGCCTGTTGTCGTATCGAGGCATTGTGGGACTGGTGCTCGCCCCCAGTCCGCCTGCACGCAGCTGTGCATATATATGGATTTGGATTGCTTGCGCTTGGTGAGCGTCAAGATTTGATCTAGTGTTTTTCGCGGGCAGGGGTACGAGCTGGTGCAGGGGGCGCTGGTGCGGTGGACGGAGCACCGGGCGGCCAGCCGGCCGCCGCCCACCGCGGTGCTGGTGCACGGCATCCTGGGCTCCCGCCGCAACATGCTCTCCTTCGCCAACCGCCTGGTCGAGGTGCGGCGCGCAGCAAGATGTCAGGTCACCGCCGTCCGGCCACACCTGTGCAGCAGACGGCAGCAGGCTACCCGGGATGATGGCATGCAGTGTCCTGCTGACTATTTTGACGAGGGCTACGCAGTATTGCACACCAGTTAAACACAGTGAGAACACAGCTCCCGTGCGCCGCAGGCCTTCCCGTCGTGGCAGGTGCTGCTGGTGGACCTGCGGTGCCACGGCGAGTCGGCGCGGCTGCCGACGCGGCCGGGCGGCCCCCACAACCTGGGCTCGGCGGCGGGCGACGTGCTGCGGCTGCTGGGCCGCCTCAAGCTGTTCCCCGAAGTCCTCATCGGCCACTCCTTCGGCGGCAAGGCGCGCACCGCCGCCCTGCAAAACCCGCACAACCCCCAATGCCGGCAACAGCGCGAGGCGCACCCTGCGCTTGAACGAGCCTTCGCACGCGGCCGAACTCATTGCGTGGGGCCCTGCCGTGCGCAGGTGGTCATGAGCATGGCGCAGCAGTTTGGGGAGCGCCTCGGCAGCCGGCTGCCCCGCCCGGTCAAGGTGTGCGCCCCAACTCCTTTCATCTGCCCGCTCTCAAAAGTCGTTGGTGTTGCCTGTCACATAAGTACAGCTGACCATGCCGGCTTACACGTCAGCTCCGCATGCACGGCTGGAACGTGCAGTCGTCCTACAATCCGCAAACTGGTTTGCGTTGCAAGGTCAGAGTGTGCTCAAATGCAGGTGTGGGTGCTGGACACGCTGCCGGGGGAGGTACGGTCGGGGGAGGCGGGGCGGGTGGACCACCCGGCCGACCTGATCGCCGCCCTGCGCGCGCAGCCGCTGCCGCTGCCGGGGCGCGCGCAGCTGACGGGCGCGCTGCAGGCCGCGGGCTTCTCCCGCCACATCGCCGCCTGGGTGGCCACCAACCTGCAGCCGCTGCCGTCCGCGCACAGCGGCCAGGTCAGACTTCTTGTCGAGGCCTGCCTCCTGTCGAGGCCTGCCTCCCGTCAACCTAGCAGTGTGTGTGTGGTGTGAGCCTGCTGCTGGGGCAGTGCCGTGGTAGACTGCACCCCCAAAGCATCTGTGATGCGCTTGCAAGGCCGTGTACCACCCAGCTATTCGGCAGCTCTGGGCTCCAGAGCAGGCCTCTGTGGCTATGCCATGACCTCCGCTGTCATGTCAGGCAGGGCACATGCCGCGGCTCCCACTTCTGCCATCTCTGGCGAGGCTGTGTTCACCACTGTTCTGGCGTGCGCGCAGGGCGGGCAGCTGGTGTGGTCCTTCGACCTGGACGGCATCGCGCAGATGTACGAGTCGTACGAGGGCGCCAGCCTGTGGCCCTTCCTGGCGCGCCCCCAGGACGGCATCTCCGTCTCCTTTGTCCGCGCCGAGCGCTCCGCCTTCCGCTGGTGCGCCGGCCACTCCCCCTCGGACCTGGCCATGGCCAACATGCCAGCGCCTGCAGCAGGCCACATCTAGCCTGCCCAGCTATACCAGAGTTCAGGCTGCCCTCCACTCAGCACCCGGAGCGCGCAGCTGCGGTGCCATCCGTTGTCTTCCATGATGGGCCTATCGAAGCGATTGTGCTGTCGTACACAGGGGCGGCGGTGACGAGGCGGAGATCCGGCGGCTGGGCCACAGCGTGGCGTACCTGCCTGACGCGGGGCACTGGGTGCACACCGACAACCCGGTCGGGCTGCTGGACATCATCTCCCCGTCCTTTGGCGCGACTCGCGTGCCGTCGCATGCCAATGCTGCCGCCCAGTGGCAGTGAGGCAAGCTGTAGACAAGCGTGGAGCAAGTCGTATGGTGAGGGAAGGCATACTTCGAGAAGGGGAGCAAATGGGGTATATCCCAAGTCTCGAGGAGGGGAGCAAACTCGAAACGACTTGGAGCAGCACCCGAGAGGACATTCAGATCAAGGGTCAGATCAATATTGGATGTTGCAAAGCGAGTGCGAGCGTGCGTCACTGACATTTGAGTGTTCTGGGAAGCGTAGCAATCATCTGGGGTGGAGGTGCTGGATCATGGGCAGTCTGTTGTGAGGTGGGGAGGAGACGGTTGAGGCGGCGAGTGTATAGAACGAGCGTGGGAGCACTGCTGATTGTACTTGCAAGCGAATGTTAGCGAGGGTGCGAGAGCTGGGAGCGGGCATGTACTATTGATGTGTGATGCGCAAGATGAATGGAACAGCATCTCATGTAATCCCGACTTCGCTTCACGACCTCAGCCCACTGATCCACACACAAACTACACGTCCGCTGACCATCTGCCCACAATGGCGATCTGCACAACGCATGCTCCTGTTACAACGTGCAATGCGATATGCTCTCTGAAGCAACCTTGCCCTTCACCGCAATTATGCCTGATATCATCAGGTTGTCGCTGCTGCGGTGGCGTCTCACAACAGGTGAATCTGACACATCAACGTCGCATCACCACTGAATATTCGAGAAGCGTCTACAGCAGCGGTGCGCCTCGTGCGAGGCTGAGCTGGCGCTTCCCCGGCCGCTTGGCCGGGCTGCCGCTGGTCGGGATGGCCGCAGCAAAGTCCCCGCTGACGCGGTGCGACTTGGGAGACGCCTGCATTGGGAGACTCATGGTGAGCAAGTGCAGCACTTAATCCCGTGCTACAGAAGCCACCAGCAGGACGTCAGGGGCCGAGCCCGATGCATGCCCAGCTCGAGCTTGAGGCAACGCGCACCGCAGCGGAACCCTGCGGGGACGCGCCGCCGGGCGAGTCAGCGCTGAGGCTGGTCCTGCTGCCCCCGGCTTCCCGCAGCCGCAGCCGCCGCAGCCCGCCGGGCACGACCGGCGCGGGCGCCGGCGACGGCGGCGCCCTTCCTGCAGCGCAGCCCGGGCACAGGCTCTGACGGTCGCAGCTGGTCGCACATCGGAGTATGTTGCAACAGTCCGACACCAGAGGTGGCGCCAACCGGGCCAACCGCAGACACAGCAGACGCAGCATGGCCGCAAGCGGTACCGTGCTGGTTCATTGGCATTGACGTGCTGCCACAGGGCGCGCTTCCCGCACCTGTGGCAAAGGCCACCATGGAGCCCGCGAGCGGGGACTCTAGCACGCCCGAAGGCGCCGCCGCCGACGCCCCATCCCTCGGCGGGGCGTCGTCATCAGCGGCGGCCGCGGCAGCCGAGGCCGCGGCGCCGCTCGCGGCCATCCGGGCGGCCGAGGCGCGCAGCCTGTCAATGATCTGGGGGCGCCTCGGCGAGGCGGCCGGCGAAGCCGCGGGGGCCATGGCCATGTCCGGCGGCAGCTGCAGCGCGCCGGAGGCTTCTGGCGGGGCCGCTGAGCCGTTGGCAGGCGTGCCGCGCTCGGGTGAGGCGGGGTTGGACCTACAGCAGCGGTAAAGCGCGTACATCGGGCGGTGCTGTGACCGAGTGAGTCCTGCTTGTCATCGTGGACGCAGCACCCAGTGCACCGTCTGGTCTCGGTGAGTGCCCGTGTGCCACTGCAGGTGCCCACCGCGCGTCCACTGGGTAGGAGGCCAGCCCGCGGCCGCCGCCCGACGCCGCCGCATCCCCGTGCGGCGCGCCGGGCTCCGCAGCGGCCGGCCCCACGCCGCCGCCTGCCCCGCCGCTGCTGACCGCTGCGGCCCCCGGTGACGCGTTGTGCCCGGCGCTGCCAGGCGCCCACACGGGCGCTTCGCCGGCTGCTGCACGGCCGGCCGGGCTGCCTGCCTGGCTGCCGGCGGGGCTGGCCGCGGCGCCTGCCGGCCGGATGCCGAAGGCGGCAAGCGCTGCGGCGTCCTCGGCTGACAGGCCCTCCGGCAGCTCGGGCGCCGGATGGGGCTCGGGCGAGCCCGGCTGCTGCGTCGCCGGCACGGCCGTCTGCTGCTGCTGCTCCTGTTTCTGCTGCTGCTGCTGCTGCTCGGAGAGCGCCCTCACTGGGTGTGGCCCGCCAGCAGGGCGACTGTCATCTGGTAGCGGTCCTGCGAAAGTGGCAGGCAAACTGTGAGCACCCATGCCGTTTTGCATGCACCAAGCCGGGGGAGCCGGCTGCAGACGCTGCTGCAAAGCACCCTCAACGCTGACAGCATGCGCACTTGGAAGTGTGCAGTGGCTGACAGGCAGCCAATAGGCAACTGGAGATTGTTGTGACGTGCGGTGAGGTGTACATGCATAGCAGAACAGATATGCTAGAGACCCTTGCCATCAGCTGATGGCTGCAGCGGGGCGGCTGGCAGGTGCCGCTGGTCAGGAGGCTGTGTCACCGACACAGCCTCCTGCTGAGGCGCCGCCTGCTGCTGCTGCTGCTGCGCGCCTGCTGCTGGGTGGGCCGTCGGCACCAGACCTGCTGCGGCAGCTGCGCCGGTCCCCGGCACCGCTGCTTGCACCTCAGGGCCTGCATCCAGCGCCACCAGCATCGCCTCCAGCCGGGCCTCCGGCCGGTCCGCAAGAGATCCGGGCTGCGGCCCCGATGCCGCCAGCTGCTGCTGCTCCGCTGGCGGCAGGGCCGGCTGGGCGGGCTGGTCATCCCCGCCGGCTGCGCCGCCGGCGCCTGGCGGCAGGCCGGGTTGCGCGGGGCTGGGCTCCCGGGCGCGCGTCCACCTGCGGTGCTTGCCCGGCGGCGCGTCCCGCGACGTGTCTGGTGCCGCCGCGGGCCCGGCGCCGGCGGCGGCGGGCTCGGCCGCCGTGCCGGTGCTCGTCTTCTGCGCGCCGGGCGCCGCGCACGCCGCTGACTCCGGCGCCGCTTCCGGCGCGGCCGCCGGCCGCCCGGCCTCGGAGGGAGCGGGCACCGCCGGCTCAGCCGGGCGCGCCTCCGCGGGCGTCGGCTGACGCGCCTCTGCCGCATCGCCTGCGCGAGCACCACCGAACGCGTAAGGTGCTATGGTCCTGACGTCGAAGTCCGCACAGTACGCCTGCCCAACACTGCACTCCAGAGGGCAAGCTACTTTCCTGGCAACCCGGCGACTGCACCCACCGGGAGGCGTCACGCCGTCGAGCAGGCCCTGCGACGCGGAGCGCTTCACGGACTCCCAGATGTCCAGCACCGGCGACGGCGGCCGCTGCGCGCCTCCAGCCAGCGGCGCGGCGGGCTGCTCGGCAGCGGCCAGGGGCCGCGCCGTCGAGGCCGCAGCTGCGGCCGGCTCCGCTGCCTGCGCGGCGAAGCGCACGCGGAGCGAGCCGGGGGGCGGCTCCCGCTCGGGCGGCAGGACAGCCGCCGCGCTGTCGCCCAGGGGCGACATGCCGCCACCCTCGGCTGCGGCTGTAAGTGGGGCCGCTGCCGGCGCGACGGACTTGACGATTGGCGGGGAAGCGGCGCCCGTGGAGCCGGCTGCCTCTGGCGAAGCAGCCGCCGCCGCCGCCAGCAGCGCGCCGCTGGCCTCCGAGGAGCTGCGCGCCGACGCTGCTGACTCGCCGTCATCGAGGTGCTGGACTGCGGCTGCATAGTCCTTATCGGCTGGAGGCATGTCTGTCTGGGGCGCCAAGCCGTTCTCGGCGTGCAGCCCGCTGGCGCCGTCGCTCGTGGTGACTGGCTCCTGGGGGGCCGCCACCGCCGCCGCGCGCTCGCTGCTGGCGTCCGAGCCGAAGTCGTCACTGACGCGGCGCAGCTCGAAGCTGCGCGCTGCGTGCTCAGCCAGCGGGCCTGCGCGGGCTGCCGCGGCATGACCCGCCCCTGCAGCGGCCGTGGCAGCAGCTGCGGGCTGCCGGTCGCCTGCGGCTGGCGCGACCGCCGGGCCCGGCAGCTGCTGTCCTTGCGAGGACACCGCAGCCGCGGGCTCGGCGGGCGGCGTGCCGCCCCGGCGGTGCAGCAGCCTGCTGCGGAGGCTGGGCTTCTGGCGGGGCTCCACGTCCGGGGGAGACTGGGGAGAGGCGGCTGGTGCCGGCATCCCGCTGCCGGCGGCCTCCCCGCCAGGCGAGGCCGCTGCCGCCTGCTGCACACGGATTGCTGCATCCTCCATGCCGGCTGTGCTGCGGGCTGCCGCTGTGGGCGGCAGCGACAGCTGCGCCTCTGCCGCGCCTTTGGGGCGCAGGAAGCGGCGGAGGGAGCTGCGGGCTTTCAGCGTTCCAGGCGATGGCTCCGGGCTTGCGCAGACGCTGTGGCCCGCCTCCACTGCCGCTGCCGCTGGCACCGCCTGGCTGCCAGTTGCGATGCCCCCGCCGCTGCCATAAGCGCCGTCGCCGCTTGGCGCTTCTGGGGGCACCGCCGGGAGCTCGTCGCTGGCGGCGCTGCTCTGCGGGCTCAGGCCCGAGCGCCGCGTGAGGCCGAGGCGCCGGCGCCGGGGGGCGGGCTCCGGGGTGGGCGGGTCCGGGGCGGCTGCCTCGCTGTCGGCCAGCTGCGCCGCCGCTGTCTGGGGCTGCACATGCTCTGGCGCAGGGCTGGTTGAGACTCGTATGTCGGCATGTCGCGCTGCGAGGTGCCCATTTGTTGGCTGACTGGAGCCTGCCGAGCCGCTGGCCAGCGAGTGCGGGGGGTCAGCAGCCGGCGGCTTGTGCGCCACGGCGGCGGCTGTGGCGCCGCCGATGGCCTGTGCCGGGTCCTGCAGCAGCCTGTCGGGCTGCGGCTGGTGGCTGCCGGCCGCTGTGGTCGCCAATGCTGCCAGAGGGGCAGCTGCTGCTGGAGGGCTGGGGCGCTGGGGCGGCGCCTGCCGCAGCGGGGCATCCACCCAGTCCCACAGGTCTGCCCAGGCGCCGTGGTTGGGGTCCTTCTGGTTGCCCGGGAAGGGCGGCGGCCTACACACGGATTGGCTAAACAACATCAGCTGTGAGCAGGCATCACTCGGCATGCATTAGCCAGTAGATCACACATTCCTTTGTACGCGAAAGACCAGGTCCTCAAGGTCAAAGCATGCTGTGTGTTGCGGCTGTGTCACACTCCCACTCACTGCTCCGGTGGGCCGTCCTCAAAGCCGGCCGCCGGCGGCGCTTCGGACAGCGGGTCCCGGGGCGCCGGGGACGCGAAGGGCGGCCGCAGCGTGCCCGCCTCCAGCGCCGACCAGTCCACGTCCTCAAAGTAGGGGTGGTCCTTGATCTCCTGCGCGCCCCGCGGGCCGCACCCCAGCCGCCGCTCAATGTCCGGCTGCATCCCCACACGACATCAAACCGTCCGTGCCATACGAGCCAAACAGCAGTGTCGTCATGTCACCCAGCCGCACAACAGGGTGCGGCTGAACGTGATGGGACTGGTGAGTCGCTACAACGCCCACAGCCCAGAGCCGAACTCACACATGAGCCATGACATCGCTGCCACACAACGAGCTGCAAACTACCGCAAGCACCCTGGCTGAGCATGGTTGGCTCGCCACCTGCAGCAGCTGGGTGATGAGGTCCGCAGCGTTGGGCGAGATGGTGTCCGGCAGCGTGAACTTGCCCTCCATGACGACGCGGAAGGTGGACCTGCACCAATGCAGGCGAGCCGTCGACATTGCTGTTGCGCACAGCAGCTGGTGAGAACCTGTGGACAGGGTTCGGTTCTGGCCTGCACGCTCTGGGTGTGTGGCCCTATGTGTGCGCAGCTGCTGCACAGTGTAGCACCCTGCCAATCGAGAAACCGGCAGCGTCGAGGTGTGATTTGTGGCGGGCAGCCCCACCAGTGGTCGCCCTGCGACTGGAAGGGCGGCTGCCCGGCCAGCAGCTCGTACAGCAGCACGCCGACGCCCCACCAGTCCACGCCGAAGCTGGTGCCGCGGCGCTGCAGCACCTCCGGCGCCTGGGGCGGCAGGGGCACGAGGCAGTCGGCGAGCAGGTCCCCACCTTTCGTACCCTCAGCAGCACCAGGTGCGGGCAGCGCGCACATGCACACGGCTGATGCGTGGCCCGATGGTGACATGGGAATGCGCAGGGAGCTTGACAGCTCCGGTGCTGGCAGCTCACCTGGTACTCGGGCGTGCCGCAGACGGTGTATGTGCGCCCGTCAGCGATGTGCTTCGCGAAGCCGAAGTCTGCGACCTTGATGTAGCCGGCGGCATCAATCAGCAGGTTTTCAGGCTTCAGGTCCTGCAGCAACAGGTGCCCGACATGTCAGCAGCTGCAGAAGCAAGCACACCAAACGACCCCACGTGCTGCAAGCAGGCGGGCAGGCATGGAGTTTGATGACCGCCTTGATTGTGTGACTAGGGAGCTGCAGTAGAGCGGCAGCGCAGCCCACCCTGTAGACCGTGCCCTGCGCGTGCAGCGACGCCAGCGCGGCCACGACGCAGGCGGTGCACCACCTCGCGTCCTCGTCACGGAGAGCGCCCTCGTCATTCAGCCGCGTCAGCAGCTCCCCGCCTGGAGCACACGTGCAAGAGCGGCTCAGCGGCAGCAGGATCATCAGCTTGCCGTGCAGCGGGGCGTGGCAGCGGGCCCCCTCAGCAGGAGCGGTGCCGCTTGCCTGGCACAAACTCCTGCAGCAGGTACAGGCTGTGGGTGTCCTGGAAGGCGCCGTGCAGCCGCACGCACAGCGGGTGGTCTGCCGCCGCCTGCACGTTTGAAAGCATGATGGTTTGGTCTCCACCGGCGGCTGGTGCTCAAGCACACGTCAAGCCAGCAGCGTGCTGGTGCTGCTGCCAACAGCAGTGTGTTGACCAGAATTTAAGCGCACCTGCGTGCGCCGCTCGTTGAGCACGTGCTCGATGTGCTTGGCCTCCTTGATGGGCGCCTTGTGCAGCACCTGCAGCGCATGGAGCCGCGGAATGGACTGGGGTCCGCAACCCAATGCCCTCTGGCAGGGTCAGATCGGCAGTCCCTGAGCACATGCCAGGGCTTGCTTGGGACATGGCGACCGGGAGGAAGCATGCCAATTTGCAGCCTGCGAACTGCTCAGGCCCACCTTCAGGGCGTACAGGCGTCCGGTGGGGAGGTGGCGCACCAGCCGCACCACGCCAAACTGGCCGGAGCCCACCTGCCGGTGCACCTCCAGGTCGCCGAAGGCGATGTGCACATCTGCTTCCTGCTGCTGCTGCCGCTGCTGCTGGTGATGCTGCTGCTCCTGGTGCCAGGAGGCGCTGCGGCCAGCCGTGCCTCCCCCCTGCAGCAGACAACAGGCGGCGGCTCGAGCCAACTGAAGGCACAGCGAGACACCGATGCAGCAGCACAAGCAGGACGGCTGGCACCCTTCTGCCTACAGTGCATCCTTCTTGAGCCACAGCCCTCACGTCACTCCAGGGATGGTCGGCTGTGGAGGCTGGGGATGGCTTTTCTGCTGTATCGGCCAGCCCGGGGGGCACGAGCGCGCTGACCCAGTTGCCTGCTGTTGCATGCCGCTTCAGCGCCGCCCGATGCTGCGGATGCCTGCAAGTGCAGAGCCTCGCGTTTCGACATGCACCTTAGTGCGTCCGCTGCTCATGAGCACACACTGGCAGCCTGGCAGCAGCATCCGGGAAGCACGATGCGGCACCAGAGCGCTTGCATACACCCATGGCAGCGAGATATACGCACCTTGCATCCTCGAGCTGGAGCCCGCCCGGCGTCGAAGACCGCATCGCGGCCAGCTGCTGTGCAAACACCGAGCCGCCGCGGCCGCTCCTGGCATCAACGGAGCGGCTCGCCAGCGACGGCTCGCCCGCCCTGCCGCCGCCGTCGGCGCTGCGCTCCTGCATGCCCCGCAGCAGCCGCCTGCTGCCGGCGTGGTGGCTGCCGGCAGCGGGTTCCTCCGCATCGCGCACCCCGCCGGGGGCTGACTGCCGCAGGAACGGCTGCGCTGTTGCGTGGTCGACGCGCTGCTCGGCGTCACGCGGTGTGCTGTGAGGCGAGAGCGCCTCACCGCCAGCGAGGCGGGAGAGCGGCATGTCCAGGGACTGCGTCGTCAGCCGCCGTGTGAGCCGCTTCTTA
This sequence comes from Diplosphaera chodatii, assembly GCA_032358165.1. Lineage (NCBI taxonomy): Eukaryota > Viridiplantae > Chlorophyta > Trebouxiophyceae > Prasiolales > Stichococcaceae > Diplosphaera > Diplosphaera chodatii. Next base: position 643,490 of record JAALGY010000043.1, on the reverse strand, counting down.
GGTGGGGCCGCCACCTCGGCTGCGCTGTCATCTCCTGCTGGGGGAACTAATATCTGCGGCAGCGCTGGGGAGGACTGCGTGTTCAGGCGCCGCTGCTGCGCGCTGCTGCTTGGGAGCTCATAGTGTGGCGCGCCGCCACCTGTGTCCGCTGCCGCCGCCGCTGCCGCCAGCAGTTCACCTGCACGATCTTCTGAGATGGGTGCTCCAGCTACAAGCGTACACGAATGGATGAGGCTACAGCAGGCTTCATACTCAGCTTGAAATAGCAGAACATGTGGCGGTCTCCACAGCACCTGATGTGACGGTGCTCATCGCGGCAGCATCTGATACTTCGCTGGCGGCAGAGTCGTGCGGGCGGCGGTCGACGTGCGCCGAGATGCGCGGCGACTGGCTGCTGCTGCCGGCGCTGGGCTCCCGGAGCTCCTGCAGCTGCTGCTGCCACTGCGGCGCCTCGGGCGGCGCCGTCGCAGTCGCAGGGCCCACACGGGCGTACGGCCGGGGCCCTGTGAAGGCGTCTGCTGTGTCCTCCGCCTCCGCGGCGTCGGCTCCGCCGGCTGCTGTGAGGCGCCGCCGCCGCTGCTTGCCACCGTCGACTGACGTTCTGAACAGGGCGTCATGCTGAGGCGCTGCAGCCGGATCTGCGGCATCACACGCCTGAAAGTCAGCCTGTGTGCCAACCGCATGCGCGTGTGCGTGCTGGGGCGCCGACGTCACGGCATCGCCGCTGCCGCCGTCCCCTGAGTGGCCATGGTACGGCGGCAGGGGCGGGCGGCCGCTTCTGTCGCTGAGCTGAGTGGACGCACTGGTGGAGCTGTCCGTCCTGTCGTCGGCCTCATCCTTCCTGTGTGCGGCAGCAGCACACTCTCAGGCGTGGCTGCACGGATTGTGCGGAGTTGTGCCGCCATCATGCACCACTTCCGCCACCGGCGTGTGCACTCTTGGGCATGCCACCGTAAAGGATGTGCGCAGCAGATAGAAGGCGCGCCGCAGCATCAACACGTTGACAGGGCGGTCACCGCGAGGTAGGGCGCCGGCGGTTCAGGAAGCTGGAGCTGTTGCGCAGACGGTGCATGCCGTCGCCCAGCGGGTAACTGTCAGCGGCCTGGAGCTCCTCGTGCACGCCCTTGCTTGTTGCGCATCCCATTGCAGCACGCCAGGTCGGCGAGTTCCTGGACGGATCGGCCCGCGTCTGAAGCGGCCAGATTGCCTGCCAAGCTCATTATGGCATGGGATCTACGGTTCAAAAAGTGCGTCGAGGCATCCGCAAAGCGCGCAAGCAAAGTGGGGTACCTCTCTGCTGATCCGCCTTTATCAAGTAGTGGATTGAGCGGGACTGCCGCAAGCCGATCAGGCACAGCAACTACTTCAATGCTGTGGGCTGCCCTGGAGCACTCGTCGAGGGTCGGTTACACATAAATGTGAGGCAGTGAAAAGGCCCCCCTGCAGCGACTACTCATGCTTGGAAGCTGAGGTGGCGGTTCACTTCAGAGTCCACGCGAAGAGGACGAGGACGCTGTCCACTCGGTCACCTGCGTGCCGCTGAGCTCCAACTTGCACCGTCTGAAATGCTCGATAGAGTGTGCAGCTATCATTTGCACAGCGCGGCTAGCCGTTTGCTCGCCTTATAGCACCGTATTCGAACTCGAGGCAACAGCCGGGCAACAGGGAGCTAGAAGTTAGCAGCAATAATGGGTGCCCCGAAGACAGAGCAGACTGGCAGTACCAGCATTGCCAAGCCCAAGGCGCCCCAGCCTCAGCCAGCGGCGCCCGAGCAGAAGGTGGAGCAGCGCCAGGGCTCCTTTTCGTGGCCCCACCTGGGCCTGCCCAAGCAGCACGTCAGCTACCTGGAGTCCTTCCTGCTTGCGGACGATGGCTTCTTCTGATGCGGGTGGGATGATTTGAAGCGCCATGGCTGCTGAGAGTGGCGCTGCTGTCTTCAGTTGCAGCCGCTGCCGGGTGGTCTTGAGTGCCATCGGTAGCATTGCGGAGCCCTGTAGATGCTGTATCATGACGACGATGCAGCGTCGAGAGAACTGGTGCATGTGGTTTCATGATTGTTCTGCAGTGTACCATATTGTCCGTTAGGAAAGTGGTAGCGGCTGGGCGGTCTGCCCAAGCGCCAACTTTGCCACCGTATTTGCAATCAGCACTTGTCGGGCGGTTCAGCGTGCACCGGTTGATCCAGTTCTGCATGCTAGCAGATATGGTTCTGCCCGAAAGGATGGTTTGTATGTAGCCATGATGTAGCTTATGGTAGTGTAGCAGATGTCATACTGAAACGTCATAAGTGTACTATTCTAGTGCTAAAGCCATCGTATATAGCTATGGAAGCCACCAACCGCACTTAGCTGCTGATGTGACGACAAATAGCTATTGCACCTCAGCTGACCAGCAATCTCATCATGTCTGATGTTCTCCGCCCGCCAAGGCTGCCGGCGGACTTGGACTTTGCCTTCTTCTTTGTGCTGCCACAGGCCATGGCGCTGACCTGTGTCGGTTCGGACTCTAGGTGTCCTGCTTGCGGTTGGTGGCCATTCCGCTGAGCGGCAACATCGCCTGCCTCCTCGTCTGTCCCCTTGCGCTTCTTCTTCTGCATCAAGATAGCATTGCCATCAGCATCCGGCTGAGCAGGCTGTCAGAGGCCGCACTTGTCAGCAGGAACCACATGCTGCACTAGGGCGACACCTTTTTCTTTGGCGGCTCCGCTTCAGCAGCAGCCACTCCAGGCTCTGCAGCAGGCGCAGCAGCCGCAGCGGCTTCCTTCGCCCGCTTCTTGGCTGCTCTCTTGCTGCCGCCAGCTGGCGCTGCCTCGTCTGGCGCAGCCGCATCCGCATCGGTGCCTGCACCCGCTCTGATGTCGACAGGCACCGCTACAGGTGGCTCATCACCCAGCATCGCCGCAAAGTCAGAGCGCACGGCGGCCGCCGTGGCGCAGCGCCGCTGCCACTCTGCCGGCGACCGGGCATACACATCTGCGCCCGTCCGCTTCATCACCTGCGCAGGTTGGGAAGCAGCTGCCGCCGTCGCTTTCATGGACCCGAAAAGTATGGCAATTTGCTGAAGCTCCATGTAACCGGTCTCGCTGCGCCTAGTGTGGATGTTGTCCGACCTGGACTCTCGCGATCAGGCTCGATCGGGTTGCAAGGCGCAGTGCCTGACGTATTCTCACCGCGGCGCCGCGCGGGGCGGTGTACAGCTCCCGGCGCGCGGCCGCCAGCTCCTGCACCATCGCCTCCCTGTCTGCCGCGCCCTGCGCCCAGCGGGTCCAGACCCGTCTTCATTCGACCGCACAGGCCGGGGTGCATCGGACAACAGCCGAAGTAGCCGAACACGTCAGCCATCAGGGTGTGCCCCGCGCGATCTGCCTCGTGTGGCATGGCCGCAGCAGGTGGGAGCGCCAGCTCACCGCGAAGTCGAAGCACTTCTCCACCAGGTGGCTGCTGGCGAACTCGCGGGCGAGCGCCGGCCAGGAGCCCGCCAGAGAGCGCACCACCGCCCGCTTCTGCTTCGCGGACGCGGGGCCCAGCATGAACGCCTGCACGGCGGCAGCGCAGTCATGCGCGAGGGCCGCGGCTGGGGCGCCTGAAACCCCCCAGTGGCGGCACCGCTCACAATGAGCGCACGGCGCACCAGCGCCCTGCCTGCACACCCGCGGCAGGGCGGCGGCGGCAGCGGCAGCGGCAGCATTGAAACCTGGAGCGTGTCTGCAGCGGCGTATCAGGGCGGGGAAGACGCCCAGCTGTATGTTCATGCACCGCACCTCGAGCACACGGGTGCCGCCCGGGTCCAGCCCCACCGCAGCTGCGTCAGCCGCCGACAGCGCCGCCACCGCCTTTGCAAACTTCTGGCTGGCGTCCTGCACGTTGGGCACCGTGACACAGTGTGGTCTGGTCGACACAGGCTCGCACCCAGAACCAGGTGCATGGCCAGCTGTGCCCTGCTGCTAGCGAAGGCACTCTGCACCCTTGCACCGTGAATGAACGTCCAGATACCTGGGGGAACCGCAGCAGCAGGGCCAGCATCGCGCAGCCGGGCGGCGACAGCCGCGGCCGGTGCCTGGCGGGCAGCGCCTCGCCCCCGGCGTCGGCGCCCAGCTGCCCCGCGCCATCCAGCGTCATCAGCGCCACCTGGCGGCGGTTACATCGGGGGCACGTGATCAGGGTGAATTGCCTGCAGAATCTAACCTTGTTAACCTCAAGCTGGCGGCCCTGCTGTGGCCGGCAACCTACCGCCAGAGGCCTCTCTCGCGCCAACGCAACCACTCGCAGCACAGCAGCCGGGCCGCACGAACCGTACGCGCTGCTCACCGCCAGGCCGCGCTTCTCGACGCCCGCCGCCGGCAGGCCCGTCAGCCCGCGGGACAGCGCGCGGCAGGCGTCCGACTGCGCCGCCCCCAGCCGGCCGCACGCCGCCAGCAGCGCCGCCACCACGCCCGCCCGCCTCCGCGACAGCAGCTCCCCGAACGAGTCGCCCAGCTCCGCCAGCGCCTGCTTCACCTGCGGGCGGCGGGCACGGAGGGGAACTGCAGGTGACCCCGTGTTTCAGCGGGAGCCAGGGAGCAAAGTCCCCAAAAGTTTTCACAGATGCCCACCAGAGGCAGAGGACCCCCCCCGCCAGCGGTGTGCATTGTTTGGCCCTGGACTTCGCTGGGCTGCCTGGGCCGTCCTGCCTGCCCAGAGCGTGCTCGGCTGTGCACGATGTACCCACCTGGCTGCCTGTGCGCGCTGATGCGAGGGCGGCCTGCACCACGAAGTTTGCGATCGGCCCCGACGTCAGCGCTGCCAGGGAGCCCGCAAAGAACGCGTCCCACAGCCGGCCAAAGAGCTTGTCTGGCGCCGCCGCCAACACCGCCTGCAGCACACGCATGCACAAACCCTGGGTGGCAAGTACTGGTTGCACCGGCCTGCCTGCAATACAAACTTATTTATTCCTGCAGCATGTCCGGCTGCATCACATGCAGGTTTCCAAATGCACAGCAACGTGCTGTGACCTCGAAAACGTGGCTTGCGGTGCGGTCCGTCATCATCTCGTGGGCCGCCTGCGGCCGCACGCCATCCAGGCCCTGAGCGCCGAGCACGCAGGCCAGCAGCTGCTCCAGGGCACCCCTGCAAGGCCAGGCGCAGGTCATCATGCAGTCGCAATGTCCGGCCGTGGTACCATCACGCTCAGCATGGATCTCGACTATCCAACACACAAGGGTATTTAATGGAGATCAGGATGTCGGAGTTGTCAGGATCTTAGTGACAGCATTGAAACAGGCAACTATGCAAAGGCAGCCCACGTGTTGCCAGCGTTTGCCGTGAGCAGGGCCTGCAGCCAGGGGCTGCCCTGCAGGTGGTACGCGACGTCTGGAATGAGTGCCGCCGTGTCCGGCTCCAGCACCGCTGCCGTCAGCTGCGAGATGACCTCGGGGTACGGCGCCGCCACCAGAGCTGACTGAGGTCCCAAGCGAGCCGCCAGTCCACCCGCGTGCTGCTTGTCTCCTGGCGTCTGCATCAGAATCACATGCACATCAGCTGTCGTGCCACAGCGGCACATCTGCCTTGATGGGTGTTGTCCATCAGCAGGAAGTGCATCTCAGCAAACTGTGCGGTGCATCACAGTGCGGTGCATCCGTACAGAGGAAGCCACCTGCATAGCAACACGCATGGGTTGAGCGCCCGCTGCAACTGCACCTGCCGCTGCTCTGCTGGCTCGTCCTGCTCGTCGAAGAGCTCGGAGGGCTTGGGCTTGCGGCCCTGTGCGGGCGCCACGACCCGCCCCGCCGCGACCGCCAGCAGCCGCCGCGCCACGAACGACCCGCAGCGATCCGTCACGCAGTCGCCCAGGTTGTCGATGACCGCTGACGTCACACGCCCCAGTGCCTGCGTCATCAACTGCTTCATACGTGATCCGAAACCCCTGAGCCCCCGTCACACCCCGGCTCCTGATGCAAGCGTTTCAGCTGCTCTGAGGGTGGCTCCGGCCACCAAGCTCCTGCTGCTGCTGCTGCTGCTGCTGCACAGCAGCCCCCTCGAGGTGCCTACCTGCTGCACAGCAGTCTGCGTGGCGGGCTCGAGGCCCGGCGCCTCGTCGCCCAGCTTCTGCAGGATCTTCTCCAGGATGTGGGAACCTGTCTTGCTGCGGGCGCACCAGATTTGGTGGTGAGACGTACTGTCCAGCACTATCTCACGAGGGCATGTCCCATCAATTTTCAGCCCTTCGATGGTCTGCAGGCTGCGGGCTTGGCATTGCTGAACCTCCTGGTGTGTGCATCTCACTCGGTGGCAAGGCTGCCAAAGGCGTCCTGCGTCTCCAGCACCGCCCGCAGGAAGCTGAGCGTGGTGCTGACGTCCGCCGCCGCCAGCAGCTTCTCCAGCGTGAAGGCCGTCGCCGGGCTGGTGGCCGCCTCCACCTCCTGCCCAGCCACCTGCGGAGCTCGTGATCGCGCTCAAGCGGCCAGCCAGTGCCGCGTCATTGCCTGGCATGTCTGCAGGCATGTGCCCGCTGCGTGCGCCAGGGAGGGGTGCACACCTCCTCGACGGCGTTTGCAGCAAGCAGCGACTTCTCCTCCGCATCCTCCAGCGTCGCGAAGTGGGCTGCCACCTCCTGGAAGTAGGACGCCAGCTGCGCCGACTTGCCGCCGAAGCCCAGTGTCGCCATTCGGGCAGCGCTTCGGTTCGGCCGCTGCGCCGCAGCAGTGCGTTACGACCAGGCTGCGACCTGCGGGCGCTGCACGGTGTCAGCGCCCTCAGTCGCCTGCTGCACCTGCCTCAGCAGGGCGGCTGCATGCCTGATGGTTTGTTAGCGGAAGAACTGCGAAGTGCTAGGTCAATTAGACGGGCAAAGATGGATTCCAACCGAATCACTGGAAGATGGCGGCGTTCAACATGCATTTGCATCTCGCAGCCTGCTCCTGTCTGACAATAAGTTTGCCGGGAGATGCAGCGCGCGACCGATGTCCGGAAGTTGGAAGGGTTTTGAGAGAGGCAGTTCGCTAGACGCTCGTCGCTTGTGCTTCTTACCTCGATCATCCTCACAGCAGCTTCAAAACATCAGGCTGTGAACCTGCCGGAACGCGCGGCCACACTGGTATATCGCTCGACTGCACTGTGACGCTTCAGCTCGCTGATCCGTCGGGATGGCCGAACCGCTGGCATACAACACCAACCTAAGGGCAGACATCAAGAAGGTTGTGGGGGCAGATCCAAAGGCGCGGGTGCACAGCAGGGAGTGGGTGAAGATTCTGAATGGCGACCCGGTAGAGATCAACCCATCCGTGGGTTTTGGCTACAAGGTGCCAAGCGCTTGGCACCTGAGTAGCATTGCAGCAGGCATATCCTCATTAACGTGCAAGCATTCTAAGTGGCAGATCTGTGCTGCGTCAGCACGCTAATAGCAGGTCGCATCCTTGCATGCACAGCATCACTGGAATTATGCTGCTGCACATGCACTGTGATACTGCGTAGTGCTTGGTGCTCGTACATTCAACTGATCTGCAGATATAATTAGAATGAACTGCATTCGCAGGTCATGACAATCAACGAGTGGTCCGCGCGGTGGAAGCGCAACGACGACCTCCCAGAGTGCCTGAAGTGCGGCGGCAGCAACACCAAGGAGCACCACTTCACGCAGGTAGCGGGCAGCAAGGTATCTTCAGCCACCACGGACAACACTTCAGTAGGGTATTGCTTTGAGCGAAGCACATTACGTGCAGACGTGGTGCCGCGCCAAGAAGAGGTGGGAGTCAGAGACGCTGTGCCTGGACTGCCACGCCTACTCCTGGCGTGAGTACTGCGACCCGGACTTCAAGACGCCGGAGGACTACGAGAAGGAGCGCTGGACGGCGCTGGTGTCCGGCAAGCCGGTCGCCGCCACAGCTTGACAGATGACACATGGCTCAGAAGAAGCACAGGCGTTCGTGACATGTGCTGACGGGTAGCGTCTACAATCTGGCGTATGTCACATACCGACACACCTGAACTCAACAACAGACAGTACACCTATGTAGCATATGGCAACTACGCCTGTTCTCCTAGTTTAGTATACATCTGTCCATCCTGCTGACGCACACAAAACCACGATACACTCTCACACATTATCATGGCTGCGGACCATAGGGATGGTCCAGACACTGCCGGTTCCTTGTGTACACACGCTGACAAAACTGGACGATACAACGTCCTCAACAGCGGCTCTGAAACTGCGAACCAATAAATCCCAGCGCCGCTCAGTCGACCTCCTCAACTGTCGGGCCACCGCCGCTGCCGCCGCCCGCGCTGGCTGAGGCACCGCCAGGCATGCCACCGCCGCCAGCACCCTCGCCGCCAGCACCTGCAGAATGCACACATACGTGGAATCACGTACTGCCTCTGCAGCCGGCGTTGGTTGACTCCGATGTCGGTCTTAAGCTTGGGTCAGCCTGAATGACGTGGTGACACATGTTTGCAGGGGCGGAGGGTCGGGGGGGCGCACCCTGGTACAGCCGCGTCATGATGGGCTGGATGGTGGACTCCAGCTCCTTCTGCTTGTCCTGGAACTCGTCCACCTGCAGACATTGGCGCACTGCACTGAGCGCGTTGCATATTGCACTGCCAGCACCGTGCTTCCGGCTGCACACCCAGCTGCAGAAGGACGCCCATCTGAAAGATAAATATATAGGCTCGTGGGGCCGCACCTCGCCCAGCTGATTGGCGTCCAGCCAGGAGATGGCGTCGTCGATGGCCTTTTCCGCCCGCTCCTTGTCCTCCGGCGGTATCTGGGACGCAATCTGCATGCCAGCCGACATGACAGTGAAAGCGCCAATCGTCTCTCTTGCATACAATGTGTCCATGCCTGCACTCAGACCGCAGCCATGTACGCCTCACAAAGCAGGAGCTGCATGCCCAGCGCAAGTCGAAGAGCTCGTCTGCATACACTCCGGATACGTTGCTGTGCACACCTTGTCGTCCCGCAGGCTGTTGCGCACGCCGTAGGCATAATTCTCCAGGCTGTTCTTAGCCTCGATCTTGCGGCTTGCCTCCTCGTCCTCTGCCTGGACAGTAAAGGGGCGCCTGATTGAGCTATGTCAGATCGACTGCAAGTGTGAGTGCTGCTACAAAACATCTACACGTACGTCTACATCACGGCGATGAGTCTCGACAGCCAGGAGGCAACAACCATGAACATGACACTTGCGGGTCACCTTGTACTTCTCGGCGTCCTGCACCATGCGCTCGATGTCCTCCTTGCTGAGCCGGCCCTTGTCGTTGGTGATGGTGATCTTGCTCTTCTTCCCTGCGGTATGCACAAGGTTATCACCTTTGGTCATAGACTATCACCTGTGGGTACAGCCAGCGATGTTGCTGGTGGCTGGCAGCAGCCTGCGATATATGCCAGACCTTGCGGCTGCCGTTGGGTGCATGTCTACTTCAGTTGTGTCCCGTACCTGATGTCTTGTCCTCAGCAGAGACATTGAGGATGCCGTTTGCATCGATGTCAAATGCCACTTGGATCTGCACACATGCGCCAAGTCTGATGTGAGCATTCATGCCCTTTGCTGCGCACGTGTCACCTCACCAAACATTCACTTTATGCGCCATGGAAGACTTCAGAGAATGTGCTTCACATGGTGCTTGTGCCATTATAGCAGCCGAGGAGTCTGGCAGCCATTTGGCCGCTTACCTGAGGCACGCCACGAGGCGCGGGCGGGATGCCGGTCAGCTCGAACTTGCCCAGCAGGTTGTTGTCCCTCGTCCGGGAGCGCTCGCCCTCGAACACTTGGCTGCAGGCATGCAGGGAGCAGGGTGAGGACGACTTGAGACTTGAGACAGGAGCGCAATGCAGGCGGAGCCTTGAGTCAGCTGCTGAGCATGCAGGTGTGGTTCGGTGCAGCTGATTCGCACGCACATGAGAACGGCGGGCTGGTTGTCAGAGTAGGTTGAGAAGATCTGCTCCTTTTTGGTAGGCACCGTCGTGTTTCGCTCGATCAGCTTCGTCTGCATGCACACCAAGAAGGCTCGGTACTAAATGCTTTCTGAATGTGTCTTGACGCCATTCAGAGGTTGGTATCTGTTGTCAGTGCCAGTTTGCTATTCCAGCAAGCGGCACAGCGCTCACCATGACACCGCCGGCGGTCTCAATGCCTAGCGACAGCGGCGTCACGTCCAGCAGCAGCAGGTCCTGCACCTGCGCAGCGCCAGGAACACCATGTGCACACTGTGTGCACTGTGCAGTGCCTGCCCTGCAACAGCTGACGGTTTGGCACTTGGTGGACACCACTGCCTGCGACACACCCCTGCTGAACGGCCTGCAGCCGGCCCTTGCACCCGATGACAGACAGCTGACAACGAACCTTCTCGGAGGCGTCGCCCGTCAGGATGGCGGCCTGCACCGCGGCGCCGTAGGCCACCGCCTCGTCGGGGTTGATGGACTTATTCAGCTCCTTGCCGTTGAAGAAGTCGCTCAGCATCTGCTGCACCTGCAGGCCACCACCAGCATGCTCGCATGTGCTCGTGCTCAGCATGCCGGCGCCATGTCCCTTTTTCTCCGTTGGTGAACCAGCCTGTGATTTTGGGCAGTAGGCACGGTGCCGCTTACCCGGGGGATGCGGGTAGAGCCGCCGACCAGCACGATCTCATGGATGGAGCTCTTGTCCATCTTCGAGTCCTGCAAACCAGTACAGCAGAGGGCGATTGCACACGCTGACTGCACCAGCCTGCCACAGCAGTAATTCCAGGACAACAGCTCTGTGTGCGCTGCTGCCACTGTGCCACTGCAGCAGCTGTGTGCTACGTGCACACATGTAGGTGCAACACAGTGGGAGTTGATGCAGCGGTCGTCGCACCTTGAGGACCTTCTCCACGGGCTCCATGCACTTGCGGAACATGGGCATGCACAGCTCCTCGAAGCGGGCGCGCGTGATGCTGGAGTAGAAGTCCACACCCTCGTACAGCGAGTCGATCTCGATGCTGGCCTGCGCCGCAGGAACGGCGGCCAGCTGGGGACATGTGCTGGAAGTCTACTGTGCTGGAGGCACATGCAGGTCAGGGTGCACGGCTTCGTGCTGAGCATGCGGCAGGACAGAATGACTGCCTGGCAGCGTGGCTACGGTCAGTGCACAGCCCGAGATGTAGGCCGGATGAAAGGACGGGCCGCCTTCGCAACTTGGGCGCAAGGCGCCTGAGTGGCGCGGGACGTCCATGACTGTGCATCCAAGCATAAGGCAGCATGCATAGTATGGTGCGTGTACACAAGCCTGCAAGGTACGCAAGCCTGGTACTGAAGGAGACTCGAGCGTGCTCAACCTTTGGGTGATATGTGCGCACCTGGGTGGAGGAGGACAGGGTGCGCTTGGCGCGCTCCACGGCCGTCAGCAGCCGCCGCACCGCCCGCGGGTTGTCGCTGATGTCCTTCTTGTACTTCCGCTTGAACTCCTGCAGCGTGCAGTTTATCGGCTGTGAGTGCACCCTGCTCCACATTCAAGCATGGTAGCGTGCATACATCGATGGGCAGCAGAGGCTGTGCAACGGTCTGGAAGCTTCCATGGCAAATGGCTGTGTGTAGCTGGACCAAAACAGGAAGGAGTAGGCCGGAAGTTCAGCGCCAGTGATACAACAGCTGAGATGCATTCTCAGTCCAAATTTTATCCGGATGCGCATTGTCAGCGTTGCTGATCTGCCAAAACGCCCACCGCAATGAAGTGGTTGGCCAGCAGGTGGTCGAAGTCCTCGCCGCCCAGGTGGGTGTCCCCCGCCGTCGCCTTCACCTCGAAGATGCCCTCGTCGATCGTCAGCAGCGAGACCTGCCGCAAACGACCAAGCTATCATTGCTGTCTCATCTGCAGGATGTCATGTGCTATGTATGCTGGGAGTCCTTTGCCGCCGCACGCCTCTAAGCACCATCAACGCAGGGATACATGCTTGATCGCCGAGAGCAGGGATGCCTGCTGCAATGGTGCACAGAGGCCACAATGCTTCCACTACACAAAGGTGCATTACACTGCAGTTGACAACGCAGTCAATGTTCCTACACAGCCCGCTCACATCGAAGGTGCCGCCGCCCAGGTCGAAGATGAGGACGTTGTTCTCCTTCGCGCCGCCCGTGCCCTTCTTGTCCAGCCCATATGCGATGGCTGCTGCCGTGGGCTCATTGATGATGCGCAGCACCTGCGGATGGAACCAGCAGCAACTCAATGTTGTGCTGCCTCAGCTGATGCTTTGCTCAGGACGCAACACAGACGTTGATGCGCTGCATGGGAGTGCATATGCCAGGCACGTTTGCAGCAGAACTGGTTCGGTTTTCCATGGCCATCAATTTGCCATCTGCATGTACCGACTACAGCATGAGGTTTGCAGCTTCTCGGCGGCCTGCGTCACACCTCAAGGCCGGAGATGACGCCGGCGTCCTTGGTCGCCTGGCGCTGGGAGTCGTTGAAGTAGGCCGGCACCGTGATCACCGCCTGCTTCACCTGCTTCGACTCGCCCAGGTACCTGCAGGTCGCAACCATGCACCAAACTCAAATGTATTGCCCCGGTCCAACCAGAATGTACCTTGAATGGCCAGGAGTACAATCGGCTGCACTCCTGGGACCATGGAGTTGCAATACTGTGTCTGGTCGTGTGCAACGTACAGCATGCAGGGACACTCACGCCTGTGCGGTGTCGCGCATCTTGGCCAGCACCATGGATGAAATTTCCTCCGCCGAGAAGCGTTTCTTCTCGCCCTTGTACTCCACTGTATGTACAGACCACAGCCAAGCGTTAGGTTCAGCCAACGGTCACAGCCCATGCAGGCAGGGCAGCTGTGCTCTAATCATCATTGCAAATCATATGCACATCGAATGTGAGTGCACAGACCTTCTATGAGCGGCTTGTCATCGGGGCCTGGCACCACTATGAATGGCCACAGCTTCACATCCTTCTGCACCTGCAATGCCAGTGCAATGCATACAGTGTTGGGTGCAGGCAGTTGACAGGGCAGTGCATTCGGGGTGCCGCTGTGCATTGGGCGGTTGCAGGATGCCACATGCCCGCAGCAACAAGGTGCTCACCTGCGGGTCGTTGTACTTGCGCCCAATGAGCCGCTTGGCGTCATGGACGGTGTTCCTCGGATTCAGCGCCACCTGCAGCGAACAGTATACAGGCGCCTCTGCACCACCATCCGAAGCGTCGTCGCAACATCTCACCTCATATGTATGACACAACAAGGACAGAATCGTCTTCCTTACAAAAGGTGTTGATGCAACCCATACTCTTACTGTTCAAGATGAAGACTGCACCTGGTTCTTTGCGGCATCACCGACCAGGCGCTCGGTGTCGGTAAAGGCGACGTATGACGGCGTGGTACGGTTGCCCTGGTCATTGGCCACAATCTCCACACGATCGTTCTGCCACACACCCACGCACGAGTAGGTCGTGCCAAGGTCAATCCCTGCAGATGTGAGCAGCAGACGTAAGTCCAGCAGGAAGCTACCAGATGCTTCCGCGCATGCACGCGGCGGTCAGGCACTGCAGGCGCCTCATGCATGCACATGTCAGTTCAGAAGGTAATAGCTCACCAACTGCTGGGGCGGCCATGGTGCCCAGATTCTATTCAGCTTCGGTTTGCGTCAAAGGAGAGCGCTGTCGAAATCCCGGTAGCAAGGTGCGCGCAGAGCTGACCGACAGCCGATCGATTGTTGCCCGACGGAATGACCGCCAGATAATAGGGATCGATTCAGCAAAGCTGAGGTTGCGGTTCTGCAAGGTAGCGAGGGCAGCGGACGCGCGAATGCATATAAAGTTGTTTCACAAGCCTAGGCTGTGTCGGAAGGCAGATGCGAGGTTGAACCTTCTGGAGGTGGGACTCGATCAACAGAAGTTTCGATCACCTCTCCCCGTGCCTTTGGGCCAGCTTCGCTTCGAGACCTTTTGGCACGTGATTTGACCAGGCACCTGTACTTACCTGCTTCAAAGTTTCCAATCGTTTGTACTGCGCCTTCAGCTCAATCCAAACTGTGGACAGGAGCGCATACATGTGTCTGGAGACCTCCATCCTGCATATTACTTGCAACCTACATCCGCCAACTGCTGCGCCAAGCGCTGATGACGCATGTGCTGCTCAGAAGAATGCGCCACGGCGGCCACGACCATCATCACGGTTGCTCTTGTCATCACGGTCATGGCTGTCGTCACCGTTGCCCGGGCTCCAGTAGCAGTAGCGGCTCACATTCTCGAAGCCTGCCACGCATCAGCAGCATGCATGACCACCTGGATGCTACCATTGCCATGCCAACAGTGCAGATCTGGGTACAATCTGCACAAGCCAGCCGCTGCTCACCATGCTTGCAGCAGTTGTGCAGCGCTTCCATCTCCATCCTGTCAAACAGTCCAGAACACATCGACCAATCAGAAGCTGCGTGCAATACGAGGCTCTGCATGGGCGAGCAGTGACACTACAGGTGCCCGTATCGTGGGGACAGCCTGCGATTGCCCTCACCGGCAGCGGCGCAGGTCGCAGTCCGAGCGGATCAGGCAGTTCTGCAGCAGCCTGTGGAAGTCTTCGCAGGCATCGCGCTGCAGTGCACATGCCGCCACATGAGCAGCGAACACCAATCGTGTCACCAACATGAGAGTGTCATCATGCAACAGGCAGCGTCTGCATGACCAGCTGTCAAGAGCTCCATCGACAGCTGGGTTGCACGGCGGCAGCAGTACTTTTGCTGGGGATCAATGATTATGATGGCCCAGGCAGAATACTGGCCATGCCAACACACCTCATCCATGCCTGGCGGCAGTAGGCGACGTGCAGCAGCGGTGGCGGTCTCCGCCTTCTGCTTCGTCTGTTCCTTGACCTGCTTGCCCTCATGCTTCATGTACCCTGCGTGCATTACACCAAGCGCATGTGTGCATGCTATGCTAGGACGTGCTGCCCGGTTCACGGACCATGTGAGTTGCTCCCCTGCCTGCCTTGTGCAGTCCCGCACCTGCCGTCTCCTCTGCCTTCTGCTTCAGGCGGCTGGCCTCCTCCTCCGCCTTGTTTTTGGCATAGCTTAACTTCTCCTTGGTAGCCTCGATCGTGTTGCTGATTGGGCCGCCGCTGTCGTCTTCGCGGCGACGGTCATCCCACCGATCGTTGCGGCGACCGCCCCAGCCATCGTCGCGGCGGTCGTCATCCTGCAAGTCATCCACGTATTTTGTCGCGACAAGTGTTGCAGGACTTGGTTTATACCTTTCGGAAGCTCGGTTTGGAGCTGCCTGCAAGCAAGGCTTCCGGGACTAAACGCCATATATTGCTGGATTTGCAGGCCTTGTGACAGCTCAGAACATCTTGCAAATGATCTAAATACTGGTAGGGTAGTATGGAACATATGAAGATGCTACTTGCGTTTACAAGGTGCAAAAGGTGCATGCATGGTGCAGTGGAAGGTGGCGTCGCACCCGTCGGCTCATGCTAGCACCAATCTTGATTGATTTGCTGTGTATGTTATGGCGTTGAGGTGGGTAGGTTTGCCATTCAGCAGTGCGTCCCTGCATTTGTGTCAGCTGCGCTGCTCTCGGCTCGGCCAACAAAAAATGCCAAACAGATCAAGATCTGCTGCCATGCTCTGGCTGCCAAACACAAAGGTCGCAGCGGTAACAAGAAGCCACACAAGTCAAGCATTGCAGTCTTGCTTTTGCGGCGCGCTTCGCTGTGGACGGCCCTCCGCATTCAGTGGTTGTCATTGCTGCTGTTGGCATGTGCTGAGGCGTTAAATTCGCTGCATGGTTGATGAAGGGTGTAAAGGGGCAGACGCTGCTGAAGCTCAGCTGCGGTCTGACTCAGTACCATCGGCCTGGTGTAGCCTCTCGGACACGACCAGCAGCTGCCATTCCTTACAGGCCTGCGCTGCCAGCCTCCAGACCATTCAGCACAGGCAGTCCGGCAGCATCTCATGGCGTGTTGAGGAGCCTGCTGCTGCCTGTGATCGTGGGAGCGGGCGCTGGGGTCAGCTGCGGGACGGCAGCCTACTACTATGGTCCAGACAGCCCGAAGTCTCCCGCGGCGGCAGCGCTTCGTGCTGCAGGTGCACCTGTCCACCCGTATCCTACTCAGCTTAACTGAGCTACCGGTGGCCACTTGGATAGCAAGCAGTATCAGGCCAGAGGTGGTTGACTGCGCAGATCCGTTATCGGCTAGTACGGCAGCACAGCTGGGGCCCGCCTGGGCTCAGGTGCTCGCTGCGAGGCAGGGCGTCATGGAGGTTCTCAACCCCGAGACACTGCGCACACGCAGCCACCCGCTCCTTTCAGAGGACCACATGGTGGGGCAGCATGCGTGTGCTGCCAACATGGTGTGCGTGGCAGTGAGGCAGCATGAGCAGTGGGGTGGACACAGTGGTGACATGCCGGCACTTGCAATGCAGTTTTCGGCGCTTGTGCGGAACGAAATGGTGCAGAGCATCTCATGCTACTACGAGCCTGAGCATAAGCAGTTCTATTCAGTGATCCAGCTCGGCACTGATATATGTGGCTACAAGCGCATTGTGCATGGTGGGTATTCACAAACCCCTTGAAAGCTCAGCAGCGTGGCAAGCTCGGGAAGGTGGGCGGTGGCGAAAGATTTCTTCAGTGGTGCATCTCCAGGTGGCCTCACAGCTGCAATGTGTGACGAGACCTTTGGCGGCCTCCTGTTCGCTCTCAGGTGGAGATGTGGTTCCTGGTTTGCAACAATGCGTTCCTTTTGCATATGCGTGTTGCAGACGCACACACAGTGAGGTATGATGCCAGGTATCGTGTGCAATTGCAGAAAGCAGCGCGCCCTGCCATTCTTCGGCCCAGCCTTCACTGCACAGCTTGACATGACCTATAGAGGCAAGATTCAGTCGTGCTCGACGATCCTGTGCACCGCTGAAGTGGAGAGCATCGAAGGCCGAAAGGTGGGCACGACAGCTGTGATGTCAGATGCTGTGCATATGCAGGGGGTGTTGTACCAGCCTCACGGCATAGCTTCTGTGATATGCTGGTATGATCCGGCCACCTTTTGTGTCCTGCAGGTCTGGATGCGTGCAATTGTTTCGGATGGGCCAGACGGCCGTGTGTATGCAACAGCACGGGCTCTGTTCGTGGCACCAAAGCCGCAGCGTCTCATACATGACGGGATTCGGCTCGTGTTCCCAGCATGGCCATTCTGCAAGTAAATAGCTGCAAGTGCAAGCTGCAAGTGAATAGCTTGTGTTGCAGTATTTGTTTGTTGGGGTCACTAGCGACCTTTAGTGCTTCATATCTGGACGAGTGCGGCTTGATGACGATTGCCACGCCACAGCAATACATGGAGCCTTCTACACGAACTACCATATGCAAGCACCAGCACATGCAAACAATGGTCTGGACAACAAGGCGCGTAGTCATACTAGATGAGCAATGTGCTCCCGTTTTGCTAGTCTGAGCCATCGGCACTGTAATTACCGATGGCGTCAGAGCTGCCTGCAGAGCCACCTACGCCCCCACCTCGACCTCATCGTAAGGGTCTGCTGCCATGTGGTCCATGTGGCGGTATTTGCAGCGCTGCGGCCTGATGATGCGCCACTGTGGCACGCGCTTCTGCAGCTGCACAGCGGGGCTGCTGTCCGGAGGCTGCCCTGCTGCGTCCTCATGCCCCGCCTCCTGCATGTCTGCCGCTGCCTGACCGCCAGCAGGCTGCACCTCATGCCCGGGGCCTGCCCCTGAAGCAGGTAACAGCTCAGCTGCTGCTGGCAGCTCGTCAGCAGGGGCCGCATGACCGGGCAGGTGTGCGCCCACTGACGCCTCTGCGGCTGGGGCCGGCGCAGCTGTGTCGCTGCGCGAAAATGCCGCAGCGCCGGCGTGTGCCCGGGCGGACGCGAGCGCCAGGCGCTGGGCGTTGTGCTCCGCGCGCGCCTGACGAGCACCCCGCCGGCTGCGGCGCGCAGCCTGTGAGCGCTCCTGGGCCTGCTGGGCGCCGCTGAAGTCGAAGGTCTGCACCGCGCCCGACTTGGCGCCGGCCGCCGCAAACTGGTCCGCCAGGGCCACGCAGTGCAGGCGCGCCTCGTGCGCCGGCAGCTGCCGCACCGCCAGCGGGGCCGCGTCCCCGGCGTCCTGCGCCGCCTGCGATGTGCCAGAGTGCTGGATGACAAGCGCGCATACCGTGCATCACGCTGCCACAAGATTAAGAGGGCTCTTCCGGCATTGCAGGCGATCCTGCAGGGTACAGCAGGTCTGATGTATCGGCAACCTTGCCGGGGGCACCTGGCGCCTGTGGCTGGCCCCGCCGCCGGGGGCCCAGCCGCAGCCGCCGCGCATCGCGGCGTCCACGTCCGCCAGGGTGACGGCGCCGTGGGCGACCGCCAGCCAGGGGTCCTCCAGGGCGAGCGCGGCCACCGGCTCCGCATGGCCGCCCAGCACGCCGGCGGCCGGGCGGCTGCCGGGGGAGCGCAGGTCGTACGCAGCCACCTCGCCAGTCGCTGAACCTGTGGCAGACGATGCTGCACTGTTGCTGTCCGGTCGTGTTGCAACAGGTTGGAGCAGGGTGTTTCACAGGTGGCTGCGGGAGGTGGGCATGGCTCAGATAGCACGCCCCGCAGCAGACCTGTGAAGAGCAGGCGGGAGTCGCGGCGGCCCTCGATGCACAGGCGTGCCGAGACGTCCACCGAGCCGGGTGCGCACGCAATGGCGCGAACCCGCTGCGCCGTCGCCAGGCTGTGCACATACACCGTCGAGCCAGCGGCCACCAACAGATGCGAACCCCTACTCACACAATGCATGCGATCACAGAGCAGATCAGCACCGAGCGAAGCAACTGCTGTCACTTCGCTGATTGTTGCCTCGACAGAGGCTCCAGTTGAGCAGAAGGTGTAGCTCAGCAAGACTGTGTGTTTGCACACCTGGGGGCAAGGGCGTCCACCCAGTCCGGGAAGCTGAGCAACGCCAGCTGCTTCAGGGTGGCCCGGCTCCACACCCGCACCGAGTAGTCCCACGACCCCGAAAACACGTTGCTGCTGCTGAGCGCCACGCTGCTGACCGGCCCCGTGTGCTGCGTCAGCTTCTTGGACGCTTGCAGGTCGAAGGTTGCCCGTCCAGGCTCCGACCGCCACACCCGCACCGCATTGTCCTGTCGAACGAAGGCGGACCTTCATCATCAGTGTCACCAGCAAGGCCTTTGGCATGTTGCCCAGCAGCAGTGTATCGACAGCACAAGCATACCCAGCCAAACTCGTGTGGATACGGCCTAGCTCGTGTTGGCACCGCCGGCAGTCCCTGACCTGCGAGGTGCCGGCGACCAGCATGTCCTCGTCGAGCGCCACGCCCCGCACGGCGCCGCCCAGGCGCCGGCTGACTGCCCGCGGGATGCCCGCCTGCAGGTCCCACAGCCTCACCGTCCGGTCCGCAGAGCCTGCACGTGCCCAACGCAGAGGGTCAGTCAGCTACAGCAGTGGCCGCCAGGTGCGGCCAGGAGAGAATGCAAGGCAACGCAGCCTGCACAAGCCTTTCCAGGTACAAGCACAGCAGATTACTCACAGCCCGCAACTTGCCTGTGACCAGGAGGTTGTGGGCTGGCTGCAGAGCGAGGCAGCGCACAGCGCCTGCATGGCCGCTGAGCCGATCGTGCTGGAAGCGGCCGCGGTATGATCCGAGCTGCTGCTGCTTGGCGCCGTAGTGCACCTGCCAGCGCTCTGTGCGCTTGCTGTGCGACACCTCTTGCCACCGCTCAATGTAGTGCGACTGCCACAGCCTGCACACGTTATTGCACACGTTACAAATTACCCCAAGGGCTGACTCCAACACCCGAATACGCACCAGAAACCAAGGATGGAGGCGCACGCCTGCACGTGGCAGACAGCACATCAAAGTTAGGGCACATCAAATGGCGTCACCTGTCTGATAATGCATCAGTCCCATGCTGCCGCCACAGGCTGCAGACGGAGCTGGCGACCGCCAGATCTCTGGGGCCCAGTGCATTGAAGATGCGGTGCACCGCCAGCCCTGGCAGGTCGTGCACGGTTGTTTGCCATGCATCCGCCATGCTCACGCCCCGCAAGCACTTGCCGTGCTCAAAGCAAGCAAGCAAGAAAATGAACAGCCGCTATCAACCCAGTGGCTGTACATGTGGTTGACATGTGATGCGCCGTAGCGTGACCACGCAGAATTTACGAGCTACACCCCATCAACATTTCTGGCATAACATCAGATTGCAAGGACGCGACATCCAGCCCGACCAGCGTGCCACAGCCGCCAAGTGAGCACCCCAGAAGGCCCTGAAGCGCCAAAAAAAAACCAAGACTGCTGCACCGTCGCACTTGCGGCTATTGTATCATGAGCTGTAGTCGGGGACTCTCATGTCTGCTTCCTTGCAGACCTTCTTACTTCCCAGGTTGGCCGAGCGGCGCTGGCCAGCGTTCAGTTTGCTGAAAGGTCGACTGCAGGGTGGCTTGCGTCTGCGCCAGATACTGAGCTGTTGTATTGCTGTTTCTCTTGTGACGCCGCCTGGTCTGCCCAAGCGCTTTGGCCGCCAGAATCCCCAACAGCAATCATGGTGAGCCAGGATGCTGGCCGGGGGCATCATCGCCCATGTGTCAATGCATCAGCAGCCCACTGCGACCTCAGCACATCATAGTGTGGTTGGCGCAGTCGTACTGGCCCACGCACTCGTCACACCATGCTGCGCATGGACCAGGCAACGCCACTCAAATGACAATGATGCATGGCACTGCCGTGCAGGCATCCCGGTTCTGGGAGCGCGGAGGCAGCAGCAGCGATGACGATGACGAGGAGGCGGAACAGACGTCCTCTGAGGAATCAGAGGACGGGTCGGGGTCCGACTCTGACGACTCCAGCAGCAGCAGCAGCTCCGAAGACAGCGGGAAGGGTCCTTCCAAGTGAGCAGCATGCCCTGTACACTGTTGACGATCCCTGTGCGTCGTCAACACGTTGCAGTGCCCGAGGACGTCTCGCTCCCCTGCAGCGGAGCAGCGCCACGCCTGTCGGCTGAGCAGGTGTCTGTCACTACATGCAGGTTCCTGGTCGGCTCAGACTCCGACTCTGACGAAGACGACAAGCGCGTCGTGCGGTCGGCCAAGGATCGGCGAGGCGAGGAGCTCAGGGCCACCTGTGATGAGATGCGGGTGCGCTGCCCAGCTGGATGCCCCGGTGCATAACGTGGACAAGATTGTCATTATTGGTCCATAAAACACATCGAGCTGCAAAACGTCCATCGGAGCTGCAGACAATATTCTTGCACTGCATCCACAGTGCATGACCCTGCTGACCTGGGCGCCAGCGCCTTGCTGAAATTGCCGTGTGTTGGCTCCCGCAGAACAAGATGCACATCAACGACTGGTCGGCCATCCAGACGCTGTTTGACCGGCTGAACAAGCAGCTGGAGAAGATCATGAAGACTGCTCCAGGGCTGGGCGTGCCGCGCGCATATGCCCGCATCCTCGCAGAGCTGGAGGACTTCCTGGTCAAGTCCCTTGCAGACAAGGCTGCTCGCAAGAAGGTATGCATTCCTGCTGCATGGCAGGCTGTGGTGCTGGCCTTGATCTCACACATCAATGACACCGATTGCCCCTGTCAGTCTGCCTGCATGCTTGCATGTTGTCGTTGTCTGTCATACGTGTGTCAAGCTGCTCACTGCTCATGTGTGCACTGCAGATGTCGGCCACCAATGCCCGGGCGCTGAACACGATGCGGCAGCGGGTCAAGAAGCACAACGCAGGCTTTCAGAAGGACATCGAGGCTTTCCGCGAGCACCCGGTGTCGAGCAGCGAGGATGAGCCTGAAGGTGCGCAAGCACTGTCAACAATGCCAGTACTCAGCATCAGCACACACATCAAACTGTGCTGAGCTAACAGTTTGCCACTTCCCCTGCCATGGTCTGCTCTCCTGCCGTGGTCCAGAGCTGTGCTTGATGCACCTGTCACCTGTTGGAATGTGAGCCATTCAATACTCACGCTGACTGAACCGCCACGCTGCAGAGGACGAGGCGGAGAGCTCCGACTCGGAGGCGGACGCCAAGTCGGCGGGCGAGGCGGCGGAGGACGCCTTCGAGAAGATCCGGTCGCGGCAGGAGAAGAAGCGCGACAAGCTGTACACCATGGACCCCACGCAGATCACGTACGACATGGTGACCAAGAAGCTGCGCGAGATCGTGACGTCGCGCGGCAAGAAGGGCGTCGACCGCTCCGAGCAGGTACACACTCCACAGACAGGATTCAGGGTTCGCCTGCATCTGGAGGGGCTGGGTGGTCAGCTGCAGGGCGCCTCGCTGTGTGAGCTGCACATCCCAGGTGCCGGCGCCACTGCACAGCCTTCGACGCTCATCTGTGCAGCTTGGGCTGACGCGCTGGCGCCACTTGTGCGCAGGTGGAGATGCTCGAATACCTGGCCAAGGTGGCCAAGGGTCCGACGCAGAAGCTGGAGGTGCGCTGTTGTTTTTCGCCTCGCAACCTGCTGCTTACTGTCGTCTTGTCGTGGACCTTGGCAATATTGTCCAGGTGCAGTTGCAGAGATCTGCATATTCATAGTGGGGTGAAAGGGCTCCTGTTGGCCCTGCAGGTGCTGGTGCACGTGGTGTCGGCGCTGTTCGACATCAACCCCAGCATGTCGACGCACATGCCGGTGCACCTGTGGAAGAAGTGCGTCGCGACGCTGCTGGACATCCTGGCGCTGCTGGACGAGCACCCCCACATCAGCCTGGACGAGCACTACGACGGCGGCGAGGTCGAGCGCACCGGTGCGGATTCTGCTCTTTTTTGGGACTCTTTTGGGATCCTGGGATTGATTTCCATCAGTGGTGACAATGGAAATTGCCAATGAGTCCAGCAGGAAGCTGCTTGCACGCTTGGTCCTGTACGCTGCCTGCAACCAGGGCATGCCACGAACTGCAGCCTGCATGAGCACATGCAATCAGCCGGTGTCATGGCATGCCTCGCAGAGGAGCCGCCCGCGGGGGAGGAGGTGAAGGTTTGGGGCAACCTGGTCGCCAACGTGGAGCGCCTGGACGACGAGCTGTTCAAGAGCCTGCAGGTGCGCGGCGTGGGCAGCACACGCAGCACCAGCCACGTTCGTTTGTTTTCGATGTCTCACAGATTATCATTGGACGGGGTGATGGGATAGCATCTCAGTTTGGGTCCGGGGAACACCAGCGGGTGAGCACCTTAACCGTGCTGTTGCAGGTCATCGACCCGCACACGCACAAGTTCATGCAGCGCATGCAGGACGAGCCGCTGTTCCTGGCGCTCGCCCAGAAGGTGACTCGAAGCAATCTGTAGCTTCCTGGCTCCGTGCTTTAGGCAGACCCTGCTGTGGCAGCGGTGTTGTCCCGCATGACCGGAACTGCAAGGCACACATCTTAGCTGGCGCAAATGCGCATACGCTGTACAGAGGCTGATGATGTGTTTTGTGCTGTTTGTATATAGGCCAGCGCATACCTGGAGCGCAAGGAGGATCTGCGGGCTCTGCCACGCATCGCGCTGCGCCGCATCGAGCATCTGTACTACAAGAATGACGTGGTGTACGATGCCATGCGCCGCCATGTCATTGCAAAGCAGGTGCGCTATGTTTGCATCAGAGCTGCTGCCCAAGGAACACGCAAGGTGCTAGGCGAGGGTGTGGATGATGTGATGATGTTCAACAGCTGCAGCTATTTCATGCGTGGCCACCCGCCTCCCGACTTGCCACTCTTGCGCATCTCTGCATACGGCGCACCGGCGCATGGTCTCGTGCACTGCTTGAGCGTGCGCCTCTGCTGCGTGCAGGAGGCGCAGGCGGCGGGGCAGGCTGAGGAGGAAGCCAAGGAGAAGGAGGACGAGCATGCTGACCTGGGAGATGACGATGAGCCTGCCGAGGAGGCGGTGAGCCGCTTTGTGATTCCCATCATTCAGTATAGCATTCCCCACGATACGTGAAGGATGCTGATGATGCGCAGTACAACTCAGCATCATGTCACCTCGCATGTCTGCACTCGCCGCCGACGACTGGGGCGCACACACCCTGTGTGCTACCGGGCTGCAGCCAGGTCACAAGGCTTTGCTGGTTCTGGGGTTGTTCTGCTGACCATCCTACTGACAGCCATACTCTCGTGCACTCTGCAGAACATTCCGGTGGACAAGGTGGTGGTGATGTTCCCCGCCGACTTCGTCATGGCCGAGTCCGTGCACCAGCTCATGAGCGAGCTGACCGCCCTCGTGTACAAGTATGGTGAGCGCCCCAGCTACACAGAGAGCCCGCACAGTTGGCACTCTAGGACCTTGACACATCGCTGGTACGATGTCAGTGCTCCAGTCGTATCGCAGCACCCAAGCGCCGAGCGCTGAAGGCTGCATGCAACTGCAGGCGATGAGCGCACCAAGGCACGCGCCAGCATCTGCACGACCTACATGCGCTGCATCCACGACGACTTCTACACCGCGCGCGACATGATGCTGATGAGCCACCTGCAGGTGTGCCACATCTGAGTCCCAAACCTGCTGTCGGTCACGTGCTCCCAATAGGCCGCGCAGTATACTCTGTCATGTGCGGCTGTAACACCTGCTTTACAAGCGGGGCCTGGTGAGCATTCTAACCACCCTCGGCTGGATGCTGCCCCGCAGGACAACGTGCAGCAGATGGACATCAGCACGCAGATCCTGTACAACCGGGCGATGGGGCAGCTGGGGCTGTGCGCCTTCCGCGCGGGGCTGGTCATCGAGGCGCACTCCTGCCTGTCCGAGCTGTACTCCTCGGGCCGCGTCAAGGAGCTGCTGGCCCAGGGCATGGCCATGTCCCGCTGGCAGGTGCGCCCGCCCCGCAGCCACCGTCGCTGCTGCTGCTGTCGCAGGCGGCCAGCGGCGTGTGCTGCTGTCACCGGAACGTGAATGCGCACTGCCGGCTGTTGTCGGCTGCCTACATGCTGCCGCATGCGGCGAGCTGGCGCTCGTCAGAAGGGTGGTCAGGACATGCCGGATCATCTTGTGCGATTGGCTCGGTCCAGATCACTGAAACTGCCTGATGCGACCCACCCTGCAGGAGAAGACGCCGGAGCAGGAGAAGCTGGAGCGGCGGCGGCAGATGCCCTTCCACATGCACATCAACCTGGAGCTGCTGGAGTCGTGCCACCTCATCTGCGCCATGCTGCTGGAGGTGCGCCGATGAGCACTGTCAGCAAAACTTCCCCCTGAAAGGCTGTCCTGCTGCGAGACGACCTGTGCATCAGCAGCTGGTGAGCGACGTCTGCTCACAGGCCTGCCATCAGCGCTGGCCACATGTCTGTTCCCGTTTCCATGCTACCCAGCCAGTTGAGGAGTGTTGCGATGCTCTTGTGTGGCAGGTGCCCAACATGGCGGCGGGCGGCCTGGACGGCAAGCGCCGCGTCATCTCCAAGCACTTCCGCCGGCTGCTGGACAACTACGAGCGCCAGACCTTCACAGGTGTGGCCGCACTTTAGCGGAGGCGCTCAGGCCAATGGGCTGGGGTTGCTACAATAGAGGAGCAACAGCGAGCATGCTGCCAGCGCACTGTATCTCTTTTCCCTTCCTGGCTGCTGGCCGCTTGAGGAGGATGTAACCCGGTGCGACAGCACAGTCCTGGGGCGTGCCCGGGCTGCAGCGTCTTGTCAGCTGCAGCCTCGAGGCAGTGCCCCAGACATGCTTATACCTTGGTGTCTTTCACATCCAGATATGTGTCCGTTACTGATTTCCAGCGGAGACGTTCTTATGGCATTGCCTTCACCAATGTACAGGGCCCCCGGAGAACGTGCGGGACCATGTGATGGCGGCCACTAAGGCGCTGTCGTCGGGCGACTGGGCGGCGGCGTACAACTTCCTGGCTGCGCTCCCCGTGTGGGGCCTCATGCCCAAGAAGGACGAGGTCCGCGCCCACTTCTGCTCAGCATCGCTCAAACTCTGTTCAGCCTCGCTCACAGCAGGCAACCGTCTGTGCGGCAACATCAGCAAGGCCCCAGCTGTCACCGCTGCTGTCGCCACTGCGAGTGTCCGCACCGCCAACCGTGCAGGCAGGGTGCCTGGGACCATGGCACCCTCTGCTCCGTCACAGGCGCCGCTCCACTTGCCAAAACCCTGACACCCGCGCCGCAGGTGCTGGCCATGCTGCGGGAGCGGGTGCAGACGGAGGCGCTGCGCACCTACCTCTTCGCGTACGGCCTGCACTACTCCTCGGTGTCGCAGGACCAGCTGGCCGCCAGCTTCCAGCTGCCCGACAAGAAGGCGAGGAACCGTCCCTCGATGCTGCCGTCGCAAGCGTCGCACACCACGACATCACTCATGCTGGGCTGCCTTGTGGCTGCTGCTGTCGAGTCACATGCCGGGACAGTCGGTATGTCAAGCGTATGCTCGGGCCAAGTGCGCACTCCGGAATGTTGGCTGCTGACGACTCTCGGCTGCTACCACACCAGGTGCACAGCGTCGTGAGCAAGATGATGATGGAGGAGGCGTTTGCGGGCAGCTGGGACCAGCCCACGCGGTCGGTGGTGATGCACAAAGCGCAGCCCAGCCGCCTGCAGACGCTCGCCTCCGAGCTGTCAGACCGCGCCGCAGGTAGCCTTACCTAATGAATCATGATCTTGCCTGGCTGCTGCTGCTGCTGCTGCTGCTGCTGTTCACAGTTGAAAGTACAGTCTTCTCAGGCGATAGCAGGCAGCTGTTGCAAGTGCAACATCTGGGGCCCGGGCTAGCTTGCACCAGGGCCAGCAGAGTGTGGCGCATGCCGCCCGCTTGCCGACGCCGGCTGCCGCACAGCGTCCTGGCCGTCCTGAGTGCTGGTGCCCTGACGCCGCCCTGCCCCCCCTGCAGCGCTGGTGGACCTGAACGAGCGGGCGCTGGCGCTGCGCACCGGCGGGCTGCGCGACGACGAGGACGGCGCGTCGGGGCCCTACGGCGACCCCTCCATGGCCGGCGCCGGCCGGGTGCGGCCGCGCTTGGGAGCATGTGCTGCGAGATGCATGCTCGTTGCGATGCCACGCGTGCATGCAGCACACCGCATGCATGCAGCGCACGGCATGCTGTGCCCTGCTCTGCATATGATTCCTCAACAGCGCAGCACAGCGCCGTCCGAGTCCCACCTTCCGTGAGGCTCCAACCACACCATATACATAATCTGTCAGGCTACGGTTGACATGTGTGTTGCTTTTTGGCAGGGCGGCGGCCGGGGGCGTGGCCGCGGCAGGGGCCGCGGCTTCCTGCCGCTGCCGGGAGACCGGGACGGCGGCGGCCGCGGGGGCCGCGGCGGCAGGGGCGGCCGCGGCGGCGGTCGCTTCACCGGCAACTACGGTGCGCCCGTGGTTCCTCTGGCCTGTCTGTGGTAACAGCTTGTCAAAACCGGTGTCATATGTTGGTGTTACCTTGGTGACGATCATGTCCTGTGTCCCGCGCTGATTGGACGCTGTGCAGAGCCTGTACACAGCTCATTGCTGTCTGCCATCCCGTGTTGCAGGCTACGTCAGTGGCTATCAGCGGGTGTCAGACTTTGACCGTGGTGCACCAGCCATGATCCAGCTTGGCGGCGGCGGCGGCGGCGGCATGCGGCGATAGTTTCATGCTACACGACAGTAGGATATAGCATGCATCTAAGAGCGTCGCAGCTATGAAGTCTGTGCTGACTGCCTGACGTTTTGTAACGGTCGTCCCATCGCTCGATGCAACCCCTTCCATGCTTACAGAACCATGACACCCAACCACTGCCATGCACAGGCTGCTGTCATTGCAATGACATGACAAATTCCCTTACTGAACTCTCCCTCCCTGACATACGCTCTCACGTACCGCTCACACTCGCTCATCTGAACCCTCACTGCTGTCTGAACGTTGCGCTGGTCACAACGTGACCTCGATGTCTTTGAGTGGCGGGTAGGGCGCCACCTTGCTGAGCACGACCACCTGCAGGGGCCCGCACAGCCACTCAGGGTCCTGCTGCCTGACGTGCTTCTGCGACACGCGTGGACAGCGCTTCCGCGGTGATGCCCTGCAGACGCCACAGGCAGTCGCACCTGGTTCTTGTGAGAGATGTACCCCTTGACGTACTTCTTGTAGATGAGGTTGGCGGTGATGCACTCCACCTCGTCCATATCCAAATCGAGCCCTTGCCACCGCAGGGCCTTCTGAAACAGCCCTGCAGCGCGCGACCGTCTGCCATGTTGACCAGTGCGGACGATGTCTGGAGGATGGCCTTGCTCCAGCTGTGCCCCTGAGCCCCTGGGCACCTCTCACTTGCAAGAGTCCAACAGGGCTCTAGCCCCATCATCCTGGGGTGGCACGATCACATGCTGGACCTTGAGGTGTACCCACCCAGGGGCAGCTGCGCGGCCTTTGCGGGGTTGGCCTCCGCGTGCAGCAGCTGCACGCGGCGGAACAGCCGCCGGTACACTGGGAACTTGAGCCGCTCCAGGAGGAGGTAGATGCCCTGCAGCAGGCACGCCGGGTGTGTGGGTGTGGCCTGCAGACTAGGTGCTCGACGAGCTGAGCTGAGCAGCCGCGGCGTGCTAGGGTTGCTACCAACTGCAGGCAGCCGTCCCAGGATGCATTCCATCCTGTCGAATGTCACTGCGCTGCAGTGCGAGCCACCCAGACCGGCCGTTGCGACTGTGCAGCTGCCGGGCACGAGCGTGTCACCTCCATGATGAAGCGCCGCTGGTTGGCCGCCAGCGCCCGGTTGAGGTCGCCGATGCTGCCGCTGCGCACCGCCCCGGCGATGGCCGCGTACTGCCCCAGGCGGTGCCGCTCCAGCGCGCCCGCCCGCGGCAGCCGGCCCGCCAGCAGCTGCGTGGCAGTCCGCACCCGGTGTCAGGACAGAGGCGATGTGCCACAACACAGCTGGGCCAGCAGGGCTGCCTCAGCCACATGCCCGCATAGCTGCAGCTACAGACGCATACCCATGGCGGGCTTTGTTAGGTGACCGTGCAAGTAAGAGAGCACACTTGACCCTGTGGCAAGCAGGCTATTGGGTATGGACATGTGGCCATCTTGGGAAAGCTCCGTTCGTGCTCCTCGGCGCATGAAGGCAGAGCCATGCGCCTCGCCAGCCTGGCGACAGGATGCGCACCTGCACCGGGACGAGGTACTTGAGGAGCTTGCTGCGGTTGCCGGCCGCGGTGCGGGGGCACCGCCGCAGCGCCGCCGTCAGCCGCTCCTGCGCCTTGCCCTGCAGCGCAGCGGGCAAAGGGGGTCGGTGCCGGGGTGGAGACGTGGCAGGTGGCAGCAGCTGGTGGCGCTGCAAGGGACGCGGTGCAACTGCAGGACCTGCACTCACGTAGTCCTCATCGAAGATGGCGAGGCGGCCGACATAGTACCCGTAAGTGACCTGCGCACGTCCAACGGCAGTCAGAGCGGCGGCAGTGGGACACAACGGATGCACCCTCCCCTAACAGTTGCTCAACAGAACGCTCCCAACGCGACTCGTTGCCGGCTGGGCCAGCACTGCGGCAGCAACGGCACGCGGGCTGCTTCATGTGTGCCGGGCACCTGGTGCGCTGGCGGGAACTGCTGCAGGGGCAGGAAGCCCTTGGAGGCGACGGCGCGCTCCAGGCTGGCGCACAGCCGCACCGTGTTCAGCCGGAAGAACACCTGGGTGGCAGCGGTTGCAGCGTGTCAAGGGCGGAAACGCTGTGCTTCTCAGCATTGACTGCAACAGGGCAACGCAGCAAGAGCGGCGGTTGTGTGGTAGGAAATGCGTCACAAATCATGTAGCAGGTACACACATCCCGACTGGCAATTCACCTTGAACTGCACGTTCACTAGGTCCAGGGTCGCCAGCTTCTTGGCCTTGTTGCCTGCGACAGGCCAACGCCAAAGCCACTCAGCGCTGCGCCCACCACTGGTCCTCTCTAAGGCGAGCCGTCCAGCCAACAGCGTCTCCACTGTCGTTCCACACCCTGGAGCGCCATGCACGATGCACACCTGAGGCCTGCTGCGCCGCCTGGAACAGCTTCCGCAGCTTGTCCAGGCAGTCCGCCAGCTTCTCGGGCCGCCGCCCCGTCTTGGCGAGCCCCGCGTCCGCCGCCTCCGCCACGCTGCGCAGGCTGCGCACAAAGCCCAGCATCGGCTGCAGCGTCCAGGCCGTCGCGTCTGATTGGAACGCCTGTCCGCAGGGAGAGGCTGCCGCTCAAGACCCCAGGAGCTTGCGCGTCGGCTGAACACATCTCTGCCACCGGCAACAACGCTGTATATCCTGAGGCAGCATGTTACGAGACGGTCTCCTCCTACAGCTTTCACGGTCGAGGTGCAGCAGGCAGCACCGGACCTTGATGAAGGGCTGCACTGCGGAGGTGATGGCGGCGTATGCCTCAGCATGCCGCCCCGCCTGCATCTCCGCCAGGCACTGCGCGTGCGCTGCCACCACCTCGTTCCACGGGTCCTGCAGCCGCTGGCACGCCTGCGCTGGCGCCCACCGGGCGTTCTGCTGCCTCGCCTGCGGACATCGGACATGACGCTGACACGCGGCGGCACAGAGGCGTTCCATGGGCTGCAGCAGCCCGGCAGCGCCGCCGCAGCGTACCTCAAAGACCGCGGTAGAAGCGTCGGGGTTATTGATCTGCAGCAGGCCGCGTAGCTGAGCTCCTGCGGAGGATGATACCTCGTGGTCGGCATGGCGTCATGCGGCGGAAAATCTTCTTAGGAGTGCAAGCATGAAGGGCAACCAATCCGCACCGTCCTCCCTCCTGATCGCATTCTGTACAGCGGATATGAACTGAGAGAAGCTCATAGCTGTCGATCGTCGCGTCAGTAGCTCAAGGAATGTAGCCAGGTGCAGATCATCTCAGGCTGACTGCAATTGCGATGGACGTTCCACTCCCACGAAACAGCTGTGGCAATCCAGCTGCTGTAGCTATATATATGATCCGTCGATTATGCACGCAGATTGCAACAATGTCTTTGTGAGCCCGTGGTGACTTTTGGGAAGCAGTTGCAGCGGTGCCGGCTGCTTCCACCGCCATGCAGCAGTGAATCCGACGTTTGAGAGTGGAGGTTGCTGCCGTGCGTGGTGTAAAATGAATTTGTAGTGCTTGTGTTAATTCCACATCCTGAGCTTGCATGCCCCTGTTAGACAGTGGTGCAGTCCAATGTGCGTCTCAGCCGATAGCGGCAGTCCACAACCATCCTCATTGTAAACTGGCAATGATACTGGCAGCAGCTCGGTGGTGACGCCTGGTATGTCTGTTTGCAAACCCCAATAATGATTTTCAAGGAAGTAGAGCATGCATGGCCAATCAGCGGTGGTTATGTGCCGAAAGCACGGTCGCCGGCATCCCCCAACCCAGGAACTATGTACCCTTGGTCGTTGAGCTCTGCATCTATTGTCGCTGTGTAGACCTTTAGGCCTGCGCACATGGCATATGCCCGGTGTCAACAGCATTATGGGCATGTGCACCTGAAATCCTGCATGAGAACCCATCTGCCATGTGCTCTGGCTGTCACCGGCACCTGGATACTTCTCTGATAGCTGCTTCAGCGCCGGCGTCGCGACCGTGATGGACAGCACGCGGATGTACTCCGGCGAGGCGCCGCGCTTCACGATCTCGTCCAGCACCTGCAGTCATTGCATGCAGCCGGCACGGTTGCTACACGTGTCCTGGGACCATGAGGCAAACAAGGATGGCAGCAGCATATGGCAGCACATGTGACAACCTCCTGTCGTCATGCCATCACCTGGACCATGGTGCCGCCAGTGGCCATCATGGGGTCGGACACCAGCACCCTGTCGTCCGGCGCGAATGTTGCTGGCAGCTTGTTCAGGTACCACGACGCCTGCAGGTGGGTGGTGATGGAATGTCACCCGCTGCCTCTGCAGCCCGTATTGCGAAACGCCCCTCTCAGCAGAGCGGGGCCCGACATGGACCCCGATGCCAGCTCTTACAACGTTGTGTGACATTGGCGAGCAGCATTCATAGCAGCACCTCGAAGGTCTGCTCATCACGGACGAGGCCCACATGGTACGTCTCATACGCCGGCAGAACCGTGGCCACCTGCTCAAGGGGCACCAGCCCTGCCCGCAGAATCGGCACCACCTGCAACAGCAAAATTTGGATGCCGCCTCCACTCCCTTTGCCACTGGCGGTGATCGATAGTGGCCACGAGAAGGCTGATCTTGTTGGTACATGTATTGAGATGCGGGAACGGTGTGAGGAACCCTGCTCTCCGGTGCGATGCAGACCTTGACAGGCCTGGTGATGTCGATGATGGTGCCATCTGCTGAGCCACAGGGACTCTGGAGCTCGACGTCCATTGTCGGCAGCCAATCTCGTGCGGCCTGCGGAACAGCCATGCTGCCCGTCAGGATCCTCTTGAGCACCCACCGCAGCTGAATGGCTGCTGCTCTGCTACATGACATGTGGCATTGGAAACCTCATAGACTAGCAGCCGCCCCAGCTCTGCCAAGGCTGATCTGAAGACTGGCGTTGGTGTCATGTCGCTGCGCAGGGTGGCCAGCCAGTGGCCGACCAGTGGGTGCGGCGGCACATGCACCTGCAGAACGCCATTTGCAGTTGCAATAACATAGTCTGTTCCACAGCGTGACTCGATGATCCTCCATGGGAACGACTAACAAAATCAACAAGAAAAGCTCGTATGATCACCAACATCTGTCTCGGTGCTGCCATGACTGGATGCCGTGCAGCCCGGCACAGCCGCTGCCGCCGCTGGTGCAAAGGAACTGCGCATCTGAGGTGCTGCGCTGCACTGCAAGGGGATCTGAGCTGGTGTTCTATGGTCTGTAAACTGCATGTCTGCTGCCCAGCATGGTGGATCTGCCTGCTACAGTGCATGGCAGGCAGCCGCGGCACTGCGCTGACAGCAAGATGTGCACGCTGTACTCGTCGTCACGAGACACGCTCGATTTTCCCGTATGGAGCGCGGTACCTCTGTCTAGCCTCACGCAAGCATGTGATGTTGTCTGGCCGCAGGCAGCGAGCGGCAGGTCGTGCAGGAGAGCAGGACTGCAGGTAGGTCCCTCGGCAGTATTCTGCACCCTGATGCTCACAGGCTTCTATGAAAAGGTTCAACAGTGGAGCGCAGGCACATGCGCGAAAGAGGCACATGAAGTTGACAGGACATCAGACAGTGTGTCAAATCTACGGTGTGTTTGCCCAGTGCAGCATGGTTGAATGAAGTTGTGACTCACACAAGTTTCACAGTGAAGTTGTCCGACAAGTAGTGACAGTCAAACACCAACAGTCAGTCCTTGGAGTGGCCTCCATCGTGAACCCTGGAGGTGTTCTGCACTCCCGATACATCCACGCATTCCGGCGTTGCGTGTGTGTTTGCATCGAGTGGGCAGCCCTGACAGCAGCTGCGGCCGGCAGCATGGACGCTGCCAATCGTGAACTGGGGTCGCGACTGGTCAGAAGCGGGGGCTACCTCATCAGTCTGCAGGTGCTTGCGTGCGCTCATTGCTGTGACTCCCCACTGCTTCCAGTCTTGTGTGCATTGCCGCGCTGACATGCGCCACGATCGCCTGGCAGGCCAAGGCGCTGCTGCTGCCGTGGCACCTCATCAAAGTATGGCTAGCAGGCAGCATGAATATACTAGTGGCGCTATTCCATCTCATGGTGAGCTTCTGGTGCATGCGTGACGTATGATCAACAGCGTGTTGCCAGGCATGGCGAGCACACCGCTCGAGGGACTGTTGGCATCCCCTTGCAGGGGCTGCTCCCCAACGACTTCGCGAACAGAGTGAAGGTAAGTGTTACCACAGCATGGCAGTGCCCTGCCTTGGTGAGGCAAGGCCACCTGCATGACGCCTGGCCTCGTCAATTGCAGATAGCAGAGCTGAACCGGCACATCGACAACATGCATCAACGCGAGGAGGAGTACAGGCGTAGGGTTCAGGTGAGGGCTTGATACGTGTGATGCCAGAGGATATAGGCCTTGCAAGGTGTTCAAACGCTGACTGTATACTGACTGACACATGGTTGTCTTGAATGTCAAGGTGCTTTCGGAGCAGCTGGAGGCACAGAGCAAGGACAAAAGCAAAGCCATCAAGAAGCTGAACAGGGTGCGCCCCAACTCAAGCGGTAGCAAACATGTGCGCGTCACTCCATGGAACATCATGGTGCACTTGGAACAGCTCGGGCTCGGACACAGCACCAAAGCTGAGCTCTTCCTGCAGGCCCGTGCTGAGTCCCAAGAACTGTCAGCGTCGTTGGACGGCCTGCAGGTCAGCTGTGGCCCTACTGAGCAGGATGAGCACATCACCAAGACAGCATCGAGCAGTTTTCGTGCGGCACACTCAGAAATAGCATTCTAGCGGTGGTGCGGGCAGGTTCAAAGAGCCTGATATCAGGCCGTGTCTCGTTGCAGCGGAGCGCTTCTAGGCGCAGCCTCAGCGGCGAGGCCGCTCCAGCAGGCAGCACCAGGTGAGACCGTAGCCGTGCTGCTCAACCAGCCTGAACTGCAAGAACCTTTCTCCACCCTTACCACGCAACGGCACGTCCGGTTGCAGGCTGCGACACTCGCTGCTTCACCGAACCCTGTGTCGGCAATATCCCCTTCCTCCTTTCTCACCATGCACCACATGCCCGGGTCGCAGGCTGTCGCACTCGCTGCTGTGGGGCGCGGTGCTGGCGGTGTACCTGTGCTCCGGCAGCCTCACCAGCCTGGAGTTTAAGCTCCTGCTCAGCGTCACCGTGCCGGTGCGCCCTGCTGTTTTCTCTGCATTGGACGCCTGCAGTCTCGGGCTGAGATGCTGCCCACGGCATGACGCGCATCACATCTTGACGGTTATCGCTTCTGGCACCCGAGTACAGCAATCACCAACTGCCGCTCTCTCTCGCGGCGAGAGGTGCTGCGGTGGTCGTTGCTGATGGTGTCTCTGCTGTGCAGGTGGTGCTGATGTACTTCATGATGCAGACGTCAGGCGGCGACCGCCCGCCGACCTGGAAAACGGTGGCGATCCAGTGCGTGGCGTCAGGTGCGGCAGTATTAGGGTCTTTTATCTACAAACAACAAATGTCGAGCAGACCCCTTGCATGGCTGCCGACTTCTGGTGTACGGACCTTGAAGGGCTGCTGTGCTGATGTGGTGCTGGTCTGTTCTGCAGGGGTGCTGGGGTTCACGCTGAACCACCTGGTGTGCTGAGTGTGCGCTGGCAGTGAGTGTGAGAGGAGACGAAGCGTTGTGAGAGTGTGTGCTGTATTGTATGCGTCTGTACGATAGAACTTCCTCCTTTCAAGAATAGCTAGATGTTGAAGCTGCTCTAAGCGGTCTTTCCAAACCCCCATGCTGCCGTGACAACTTGTGTGCTCTGTTGTCTGAGTGGGGTGTTGTAATTGAAGAAGACCAAGCTCTGGATGGCACTTCCGGGCATTGCAATATCTTCCCGTTGCACAACACGGACAGTTTGCATGTCTGTGCAGGCCCCAGGCAGCTATTCGGAAGCGCTAGTGTGCCATCAAAGGCATGATCTAGGAGGCATACGTGTCAGCATATCGTCATCCTGACTGACACAGAATGAGCCAACATTGCAGAGACAGCGTGACAGGCTGCTGTGCGAGCTGCGGCTGGCCTCGTGTAGTGCGATGTCGCAGTAGGGCGGTGCTTACTCGGCAGTGTAGGCCTCGCCGCTTGGCGGCTGCCCAAACACATCAGTCCCGCTGATGTGTTCCTCGTGGCTTGCAGCCTGGGCGGTGCTGGCGTCCGACACCTGCAGCGCGCAGGCTGACACTGGTGAATACGTGTCTCAACACCTGCTTCTGCTCTTTGCAGTGGAGGTGTGCAGCTCAGCAGTCAGTACTGCACCGCTGCCAGGACGCACGAATCAGCCGTGCTTTGCAAGACCGTGCACCCCCTGTCGGCACCTGCGGCACGTCCGCACTGTGGGGCAGGCCGGCCAGCTCGGGCGAGTTGAAGGGCAGCTCCTCAATGACGCAGGCGCCCCCCGCCTCGTCTAGGGTCCCCAGCTGCTCCGCCTGCAACAGTGGGCGCGACATCCACGTGTGTTTGGAAAAACGGAAGATGAGCAGCCGCCATAGTACATGGGTCAGCAGGGGTGCAGGAGGCCGTCCGGCGGAAGTCAAGGCCCAGCTGCCGTGCAAGCGCTGTCGCTGCTCATCCTGCACGCGGGATTTACGACCCATGTGCGCAGCTGAGCTGGTCCACACTTCCGTCGGAACCCCCGGCAGGCGCCGCACCTCCTCGGCCGTCAGGCCGCCCTGCACCGCATGCTCGGCGGCGCCCCCGGCCCCGAGCGCCTGCTGGGCAGTCTCCGCGCGGTTGTCCTCCGCCTGCGCCTCGTACTGCTGCCGGGTCTCTGCAGCCAGCACCAGCCGCAGCGTCTTGTACCACGCCCTGACGCAGCCAGGCGGGCGGCTCGAGCACCGTCCCCTGACCTGGCTGCAGACCCAGCCGACTGCATGGTCAGCAGGCTCTAGACACGGGGCAGGACGCTTTGGCGACTCCGCAGGCGGGTAGTACCTGCAGGCAGCGCGCCCCAGGCGGCGCTGGCCGCCTGGCTGACCTCCCGCGCGGGCGCCGCCTGTCCCGGGTTCTCCGCCTGCACGTCAACGCCGACCAGCACTGCTCTGTCATCTGCTGCGAGACGCTGTGTCAGCCCGAAGTCTGACCATCCACTCCCACAGGCTCTGCCCAAGGATCACCCCCGGGCCCGACGGGATCCTGCGCAGGCTGTGGGAATGGCTGCTGTGGTGCTGGAAGGCCGGCACTCCGATGCACACAGCAGGCGCGGTGCGGCGGGCGCTGCGGGGCCGCTCCCGCACCTTGAGCTGGCGCTTGAAGTCGCCGTGGAACAGCGCGAAGGCCGTCTGCGCGCGCCGCGGGGGGGCGGCCCCGGGGCGCTCCCGCTCCGGCTGGGGGTTGGCCGCGTGGAACGCCGCGATCGCCTCCGCGTACGCCGCCTGTCGGTTGCACAGCCGCCACCGTAGCACCAGGCCTCCCAGGGCGCTCACACAGTGCACTGGGCCACGCAGGCTGCAGAGGGGCAGGGCCTTCGCCCGCCTTCGATGCTGTGACCAGGCAATCACACCGGAGCCGGTTCTTTAATGCAACCCCGGCAACGGTCTGCGTGGCATGCACCATGGACTGCAGCGGCGATGGCAGCAGCGACGCCCACCTTGTTGTCTGCGGACATCTTCTCGTACTCGGCCCGCTTCTCGGGCGCGATGGCGCGCCACGCCTCCCCGGCATACCGCGCCATGTCAGACACCTTGGTGACCTCGGGGTTCTCCTGCAGCGGCACGCACACCGGGTCATCTGAGGTGACGGAGGCAGCGGCACTCCCTACAGGACATGCGCGGCATTGCAGCAGCTGTGACACAGCACTGTCTTCACCATGATCCTCTGCAGTGTGTGAGATAGGATGATGCCGTCATGTGCGAAACCATCATCAGGGAGTTCGCATGTGAACATGTTGACTTTGGCCTCACCTGCTTGAACTTTTCCCGGAACTCCGCCAGGAAGAACATGTAGGCGGACCGCGGCCGGGTCGGCGCGCCCTTTGGCTTCTTGGCCCGCTGCTTCTTCTGCGCCGGTCCGGTGGCCAACCTGCAGCAGGGTGGGGTGCCCGGCTGTTGGTGTGCTGACAGCCTCTCCGCTGACACCCATGGGGACTGCCCCAGCAACGCCTCGCAGGCTCTTGCAACGATAACCAATTGCCTGCGGGTGGGGCAGTGCAGGACTTCGCAGGGTGTAGCCCAGCTCTCACCCCAGGCGGCTGCTCGGCTGCGCAGTCGGCAGCAAGGGGTTGCCGCTGCCCACCACAACAGGGTGCGGCACCGACGCAGGTGCATACTGCTGCCCAGAGGCTTGCAGCTGGTCTGCATACCGCAACGGCGGCAACTGCAACGCATAGTGCACCTGCGGGTCCAAATGCAAGCCCAGGAGAGGTATTAGCATCATGTTGTAGGTTTTGTCTCGACTGATGTCAATCTGCTACTGGAGGCTGCCGCATCCGAAAAGTTGTCCGTCACGCACCCGCTCGTGCATCGGCAGGGGCTTGGCGTTGCGCAGCTCTGCTGACATCTCCTCGGATTCATGCGGCAGCGCAAACGGCACAACAGCGTCAGCAGTGCGCTGCCGCTTCACAGGCCGCTCGGCTGGCTGCAGCGGCGGCAGCACCCTCGGCACCTCCTGCTGCTGGTGATGATGGTACGGGAGGTACGCCCCTGCGAAGCAGGAGGGTCTCTGTAACCAGCTGGTGGCTGCCCCGCTGCCTCAGGGCAGCGCAAAGGCGACCCATACCGCCTGGACGGACGGCAGAGGCATATTGACGTGCAGAGTCCGTCAGCAGGCGGGTGTGAATCGGACATGTGCACTGCACGGTCGCAGACCTGCAGAAGGTAAGCCCCGGGGAGGGGGCAGCTGCAGAGCTGGCGGCTGCTGCTGGTCGGCTGCGTTCGGCAGCAGCTCCAGCTGCGGCTGCGCTGGGTGATCTGGCAGCGCCTCCTGCTGCTGCTGACCCTGCTGCGCTGCGTCAGGCGCTGGAACTGCTGGCAGCGGCAGGGGCTCCGGTGCCACTGCATGGGCGCCATCAGCAGCTGGTGCATCACCATGCGCGGCCTGCTGCTCGCCTGGCGCGGCCTGATGGCCAGCTGCGTCCATGTGCACACCGTTGGACAGGCCGTGCAGGCCGGTCTGCAGGTGCGCGGGCGCCTCATGGTGCTGGGCCTGCACCTCCATCGCCGCTGGCTGCCAAGAGATTTTGCAAGGGTGTGCGAGCACCTTGTTTTCCCCTGCGGTGCATATCCGTGTGTCAGCTGTTCAATAGTCATTGGGCATGGAAAGCTGTGCACTTTTGTGTGCATTGCCTCAGCATCACCGCCACGGTGGCGCAACTGCCAACTGTATTGATGCAGGCCAGGCCTACAAAGAGCCTGCACCTGTCCCCGCCTCTGGTCACGTGCTAGTCACTAAGGCGTGTTTAGCAGACGTCTGCTTTCATCGTTGTGCGCATGTAGGCAGAGTGTTGGAGCTGCCAGCTGTCTGGGGGATGCAAGCCACAACTAGGCCCGTCCAGATCGTGTGAGGCGCCTGCAGACGCAACGCAACAGCAGGTTGCTCTGACTGCAGCGGCTTCTGTTAGAAGCTGTTGCGCCTGCGGGTTGAAAGCCTGTAACAGCCAGGCATCCCTGCCAAGTGGACGGGGGCTGCCAAGCTTTGCATTCCCCCGAAGCCTTGCTGACGATCTTGAGGTGCAGTCGCAGTGAACACCAGATAGCCAGCTTAGACAACTGCAGATATCCACCAGCGGAGTGCTGCAAACTGCGTTGTCAGCGTGCCGCCGTGTCCGAGGCTTCATGGCGTTGCATATGTCGACCACACAGCTGCAGTCGTTGCAGGTGACCAGCTGAAACCTGCATGGTAGCTTGCTCCATTCCTTCAATGCACAGTGCAAGCTCTCCTGGATGTTGCTGAGGTTTTCCCTTCCATGCAGGGTCCCTGCCGCACTGTGAGCTTTGCGCCGTGCTGCCCGCTGCGCGCCTTCAGCGCAGCGCGCAGGCAGCAGGCGTCGCGGCTGCGGCGCGTTGCGGTGCGAGCGGAGGGGGAGGTTGAGAAAGCATCAGGCGGCACGGACTCGCTGTTTGCCAGTGGCAGCGGCAAGGTCGAGGGCGCTCTGACGTATGGGCGGGATACTGAGAACTTCCAGGACGTGTTTGCGTTCGCTGGCGAGCTTCCAGAGCGGCTGAACGGGCGGGTGGCGATGTGGTCGTTTGCCGCGCTGGCGCTGGGCGAGTTGCAGAGCGGCAAGACCACCCTGCAGCAGGCCACGGAGCACCCTGTGGCGGCCGTCTTCTTCAGCCTGCTCATCTCAGTCGCATCGCTGGCGCCCAAGTTTGCCGCCGGCCGCTCCCTGAAGGACCTGCATGGCTCTGCCAGCCGAGAGGAGCTGCCGCGCGTCCTGGCGTTCTTCAACAAGACACACGAGCTGTGGCTCGGGCGCGTTGCCATGATCGGCATCGTGGGTCTGGGTGTCCTGGAGGCAGTTCGTGGCACGCCACTGTTCTGAGGGTGAAGCTGATCGGCACATGAGATCTGGGCATGAGCATGACAGCATGCAGTTGTGCGCATAGCACAAATAGGATTTTGGGAGCGCAGCGTTCTGATTGAGCAAACAATTGCTGAACCTCACAGACCAGTGTAAACTTCCCGATCAGTGTCAGCTAAATCAGGCGCCTGATGCCTCTGTGTCTGAGACTTCGCTCCCCGAGATCGGCTGGCTGCTTACAGACTCTGGGAAGTTGCTGAAGGCAGGGGCACCTGACTGCCGAGGCTCCACTTGTCGTTCTCATCCTCTACTTGCTGGACTCAAAGCCGAGCTTCGATAGGTCGCGGATTGCACTGCCGATGCTTGCGCTGCTGGACAACTTGGCACGCAGTGGCGGTGTTGCACTGGGTTTGCTTCCTGAGCCCACCATGCTCGCGTCTCCTGCAGGCATGCTGGCCCGACCCTGCAGCACCGGGTCCTGAGCCAGAGCCTGCCGCAGCAGCTCATCCTGCGACCCGAACGAGGCCAGACCAAATATTGTCCTACTGCGCATCTACAAGCCCACCAGAGGTGACCAGCAGCTGGAAGTGCAGCAACCCGGCGCTTCTGGACAGGCAGCACCCTCGCCGCACCTCGAGGATGGATGTGTGGGGGATGCCTTCAGCCGCCTCCAGCCGGCACAGCCGCAGCACATAGTCCAGGCGGCCCAGCACATGCTGTGGCATTGCATCTTCAGCATTGCCTTCCTCTGCCGCAGCGGCATCCTCAGCGGCAGCCGGCTCGTGATTTGTGGCGCTGCCCACGGCACCGTCTACAATGCTGCCGCTGTCAGCGCTGCCATCAGACAGCGCATCGTCTCTGTTTGATGCCTGCTGGCTGGAGCGGCTGATACTGTCACTGTTAATGTCATCCGAGTGATCAAAGGCACACTGTATCACATATAGCTGCTGCTGCTGCTGCCCTGCAGCAGTGGCCCCACTGACAGGTATGGTGGGCATGGCATCTGCGATGCAGCCCAAGTGCCAAAACTGTGAGAACCTCATTCATCATCATTTTTACGGATGCTTGTTCAGTGCATTGCTGTACAAGGTCATGAGCCCGTGGTCTCGACTTGCACCTGATTCCGCTGAAGGTGACAGCATCATATGCACAGCAAGGGCTGGGCTGAATGGGTCGCCATCAATGCCCAGGCTGTGGGCGGTGCTGAACTCCACACCTGCACGGATGAACCAAGAATGCGCTTAGGAACGACAAGGAATTCGGAGCACCACCAGAGACAGCAGTTTCGGTGTGTGCACTCGCCACGTCCGCTCTGCACACCTGCAATATTGGCAATGAGCAGCGCCACAGAGCCCGGTGTCTCATCATCGTCGTGGTACAGGCCATCATCAAGACGCTGCTGAATTTGCAGCACATGGTTGCGCGTGCTGGCAAGGCCGTCGTGTTGAAGCTTGGCCGAAGCATCCGGCGCACTGTGAATGGCTGCAGCAGGTGCCGTGGCCACGCTGCCAGCCTCATCAGACGTCACCACACGCAGACTGCAGAGCGGGTACAGCACGTGCATGCCTCCCGGTGCCCGGGACGGGGCCTCCTTATACAGGCATGCCTGCGGTAACATTGTGCTGACATCAGTGGAGGTGGGCGCCCACGCACAGCACTGCATGGACTGCGACATTATGTGTACCGTCTGCGCACATGGGATGCTGTCAGACAGGCCGAGGGAGCGCGGTGGATGACCAACCTTGTGGATCTCGAAAACGCATGCAGAGGCGCCGCGGGCAGCTGCAGCGGTGAGCGCGCCGGATGCGAAGATGAGGCGACCGGGGGACAGCATGCTCTGGCCAGCGCCTGTTGTGGCCAGACCCGAGCTGGCGATTGCCATGGTGAAGAACGGCACCAACGTATCCAGCTGCAAGCGGATGAAAGCAGATTCGAACAGGCATCATGCACCAAGCATGGCCTCAGCATGTGTTGCTGCATGCAGGGCACAGCGTTTCCACTGCACAAGTCAACACAAGTAGCCTGAGGGAGTACAGCAAATGACGGTGAGCAGTGGTCCAGTGGAGAGGTGCAGGCCTGCGTGATGAGCTTTTGCAGCCGGGCGCAAGCCTGGCCTGCGGTCATGATGTCAGCACAGCCCCTGCGGTCGTCGCGTGCTGCGGCCAGGTCCTGCGCCTGCACCGCCTCCTCGAAGGCCGCAATCTGGCGCAGCGCCTCCATGACGACCTCCACTGCGCCTTGCAGGACCTGAGCAGTATCGTTCCTTATCAGTTCGAGTTGCAGGCTGCAACTCGCCTGCATGAAGCTGGAATCGCTAGTAATCGCCGGTCAGCCATACGGAGTTCATACTGCTTGGCGAATGCGATGCAGCTTTAGAGATCGACCGCGGTCTTCTGACCTCCTCTTTCACTCACGGTTGCACACTTTCTTCATGTTTCAGTGCATGCATGCACACTGCAGCCGAGCATGCCGCTCAGACACTTACCGTGTTGCCATGCAGCGCATGCCTGACGCATGCGTCTACCGGCATGAGCAGGACCTTGGTCTTCAGCTCCAGCTCAGACTTCAAAGCTTGCACCTGCAGGGTGGATAGCCTGTGGAGGCGGGAATCATGCACAGCAGCCACTATGTGCTAGTGTGCAGCTGCTGCCGCAATTTGTATTCAACACGGTACATAGGTTGGCCCGTTGATGACCTCTCTGTCGCCCTGGAAGCGTTGGTTTAGCGCTGTCGAGATGCCATTGAGACTGGAGCGAGCCAGCGTGTCGAGTGCTTTCCTGCTGATAGCCTTGCCAACTGTTGCTGCAGCCAGCATCACATATGGACTCAATAAAGCCTGATCCATGCTGATCTGCTGTCACGGTACGCTGCAGTCCAAATGACACTGGGATGCTGCTGCTGGTGAATGCATGAGCCGGGTGGCCAGACAGCATGGTTCGACGGCCGGGTCTATGATAATTGCTTGGCGGGGTCCAGTGACTAATCTGTGCAACGGCCTGCATTCCCCAAACGCATACACCGGCAGTAAATGTGATCAGCGCATATGCTGACTCCCGACCGACGTTTGCACACCGGCACGCCGGTGCTCGTGTATCTGAGTGCTAGCAGCAAACCAGCATGTTGCATACAACGCATTGATGGGCGTCCAACCAGGGCGACAAGCTTCACATTGCACATTCGCAGCGTCAGTGCTGGATGCTGTGTGCTTTCATGTGTTTGTATCCTAGCTGAGCGCACTGGTACGCATGACTGTTGCGGCACAGCAACAACACATGCCGGAGTCCCGCACCTGAGCCTCACTGTGAGCCTCACGAGCATGAATGCAGCGCCTGGCTGGACTTTGACAGGCCCGCAAGCGCAGACCTCAGCCATGACAGGACCGCCCCTGAGGTTGAGGCTGTTGATGCTCCACTCCTTCCGCACATCTGCCGCCATCTTCAAGCAGCAGGTCAGAGAACCAGCGGCATCATATTGCTGTACCCGTCGATGCTTTGGTGTGGTGACAGTTTCTTGCTGGATGCGTGCCAAGTTTCACATCAAATTGTTCTGCAGATGCAAATTTCGGGCTTGGACGTGCAGCTGAAAGATCTGGTGGAGATGGTGCGCAGCAATATGGTATGCAAATGCTGTACCTTGTGTGGAGGATATTGACCGAGGCAATGCCAGGAGCCATAGCCATGTGATGTTTGCAGATATACATCGACGCTCCGCACGAGGCATCAGGCCCCATTCCTGCTGATGTGCAGCCATTCTTTGATCCGCCATACCGAGAATGGTGAGTAGCTTGTGTCTGGATATTTCTGGGTTGCCTTGAGCTGGCTCACATGCCTTTGCAGAGTTGCAGTGCCTCACACACACTCAGCAGATTGCAGGTGGAACTTTGTCAGGAAGGACGGAGATGGTCCCATGCAGTATCTGGGCTTCTCAGAGTCTGTAGCATACATTGAAAGCAAGCTCAAGGAGCATGCGCCCATCCACGGCTTGTGCGGCTTCTCGCAGGTAAGCAATTGCTCAGAAACCCCGAGAAAGGCAATGATGACGCGACAACCGCACACAGTTGAGTGGTGCCTATGCCATGTGCCGATGATGCATCTTGCAGGGTGCAGCCATTGCAGCGCTTGTGGCCAGCTACCAGCAACAAGGGGAGCTGCTGCAAGGCGTGGACAGACTGAAATTCTGTCTGCTTTTTGCCGGCGTCATGTCGCGCCTGGGCGAGCACCGGTCTGCCTACATGCAGCCAATCGCCTGCCCGTCGTTACATGTCATAGGTGTCGCTTTAGACCATGCTGCTAGACATATGTTAGCGCACTATTAGCCTGTGAGCACTCTTTGTGGTGGCCAGGCCTCTGGCTGCTGATCTTGAAAGCCCTGAAGTAAGTGTGCCGTGCGCTGCGCAGGCGACCGGGATCCCATAAAACCAATTGCAGATCAGCTGGCAGGCTGCTTTCAGGAGCCACAGATCATCAGGCACCCTCGTGGTCATGTGATCGCAGCACTGCCTGAAGAAGATGTAAGCCGCATGCGTGACTTTTTGGGTAATGTGCGTGACAGCATTGCACAGCCGAACCTGTAGTGTCATACCTGCCAGGAGGTGCAGCATCGTGCTAGTACACAGGCTCTTGCCGTGGACATTAGCTGGCTCTTCAGGTACAGCCATGTAACCGCCAGTGCTTA
Source organism: Diplosphaera chodatii (assembly GCA_032358165.1). NCBI lineage: Eukaryota > Viridiplantae > Chlorophyta > Trebouxiophyceae > Prasiolales > Stichococcaceae > Diplosphaera > Diplosphaera chodatii. Next base: position 598,962 of record JAALGY010000043.1, on the reverse strand, counting down.
CAGCTGGTGACGCCATGCTGCCGCACTGCAAACCATGCACCTCACCAAGCTTCCAGCACACCCCGCCCAGCAGTCAACCGTGAGGGCAGCGCACCCAACATCGCGCCTGCAAAGCCGCACACCTGTGGCCAGTGGCTTGCAAGCCTGACAGGGTCTCCAGTAAACCAGCTAAGCTAGATTGCTCCAGCTGATGCCAGCTCAGGCGGCATCCGTGTTGGTGGCGCGGGTCCAGATCTCCTGGTGGCCCGACTTCGACACCACACGGATGGTGCCCTTCTCTGCCAGATCCCTGATGGCGGCGCGCGCCAGGCTGCCGTTGATCTGCAAGCAAGATATGTATGTAGCACATCACCGTCAGGCCCTCTATACACCCTGCCATTGCAAAATCGAGCATCGAGCAATTCTCAAAGGCCTCGCACAAGGTCAGCTACAGAGCCAAACTCACCCTGAGCCGATCGGCGAGGACTGAAGGGGTGATCATCTTGTACTTGGGCACCTCGGCGATCAGCTTGTCATATGAGCCCTGCACAGCAGGGCAGCACACACGGGTGTCAGCAATGATGTAGGGGCGGCAATGAGGGCGCAGCCAGCAGCAAACGCTCCGCTTCGCCGTGGTGTTCACAGCGGGACGGCATGGCCGGTTTGCAAGCATGGCCCCTGGCACCACGGCTGTGCTGTATGGCTTGGCTGCAAAGCCGCTGCCCGCAGCTGATTGGTGCTCACCTTGTCGAAGAGGACCTGGTTGTTGACCTTCTCCTTCATCTTTCCCTTTGACCATTTCTGCAGGCAGCAATAGAGGCACGCCTCACGTCCTTTGCACGCCTGCTGCATGCCCATGCCGCGCAGCGCAAGACACGGGGCTGAAGCCATTCGCAGGCAATGAGCACCTTCTTCTTGCCCTTGCTGCTCGCAGCGGCCGCCGCTGCCTTGGCCTCCTTCGACGCCTGCACCTTGGGAGCCTGCGACAGCAGGGGCAGCAACTTTCCTGGCATTGCTCCTTAGGTGCCAACAAGTGCAGCACTCGCACAGGCTACGCCAGAGCGCGCACGGAGCGCACAGCGTACACGCACCATGCTGGGCAACCTCCCCGGGCCCCTGGCGCTGCAACTTCAAGAGGCAGAGTTGCAGGCACGCGCAGCCGCTTCCGCTGCGAGGAGGGTTTTCTGGCAAGCCAGCACCGTTAAACCCTGGCCAGGCGGCTCATCACCGTCCCGCAGCCCTACCAGCTCGGCCTCTTTGTGCGTATACAGACGCACAACACCTCCGGAGTCCGTCAGGTGAGGCAGCGCAGTTGACAGTGTTTGCAGTCGTCAACGTTGTGGCACTGCAGTAGAGCAATCTGCGGACTAACCGTGTCCCTGAACAGCCTCTGCGATCACCGCAGGGCGAAGAAGGGGGTCAAACTCCATACTTTCAGTACCAACAACACAGCAGCCATGGTGGCCAAGAAGGCGGTGCGTAATGCTGGCAGAGCTGCGTCCCATGGTGCTGCCGCTGACCGCGGCATGTTTGCCTTTCTGGTGCACCTGGCGCAGGGGCCCTGCAGCTGCTGAGCACGCCTTGTGGTTGTGGCGCTGCAGAAGAAGTCCCAGGAGAACATCAACTCGCGCCTGGCGCTGGTGATGAAGTCGGGCAAGTTCACGCTGGGCACCAAGACCTCCATCAAGTGCCTGCGCTCTGGAAAAGGTGAGACGGCGTGTCAGCCGAGCGGAGGCTTACGGCTGCATTCATGAGCTGACACCAGCTGCGGAAGCAGGTCGGCGCGGCGTCAGCACGAAATGCAGGGAGGACGCAGGGTCAGCAGCCCGGCTGTCATTGCCATGCTAACCACATTCCTGTGTCCCCTGCAGCCAAGCTCATCATCATCTCAAACAACTGCCCGCCCATCCGCAAGTCCGAGATCGAGTACTACGCCATGCTGTCCAAGACCGGCGTGCACCACTACACTGGCAGTGCGTCCCTGGCGCGTGCCCTGATGCAGTCTTTGCAGTGTCACCATAAAGCGCGGTGTCGCCATGAGATGCACTTAGTGAGTGTCAGCAGGCTGGAGCACAGTCGCGTGTCGCATGTGCGGGTCGGTGTTCTTAACCGTGTTCGTGCAGCTGAGCCGTGCTGCTCTGTGGTGCAGACAATGTGGAGCTGGGCACCGCCTGCGGAAAGCTGCACCGCGTCAGTGTGCTGGCCATCACCGACGCCGGTGAACTCCTTGCGGCAACTCCTCAGCTGCTTTCATACCCTGTCACTCATGTCGAAAGGAAGCTGGTTCTTGTTGCAAGCTGGTCATGCACTGATAGTTGCAACATCTTGCTTTGTGCAGGTGACTCTGACATTATCAAGACGCAGCCCGGCGCTGAACAGGCGGCTGCATGATGAGCTGTGTTACCTCGTCTGGTCAGCCGCCGCTCGGTCTGCGGTCTGATGCGTGCAGTGCATGGATGCACTCGATCTGGCTGTAATGCGGCTGCGGGTGGCATCTGGCAATAGCCGCTATCATATGGCGGAGGAACATGCACAGACACAGAACGGCATCATATCCACAAGCTCGTGCGCGATGTTTTTCGCCACCACGTCGAGTCACATCCCAACACGTCCCGCCATCGCGGTCTCTACAGTGCTTTCCGTTGCTTTGCTGCTGGCCTGAACCTCGGGGCTGTGCGTGTCTCCACATCTGAGTGGCGACATGCACAGCTACCAGAGGAACCTGCGATGCATAGTACGAGCTTCCAACATCATCCAACACAACAGTTGACGTAGTTAGCACGGGCTTGCGTTGTGGTCGTATGAGCAGCGTCGATCGGTGACTGGGCGGCCTTGCAAGGCGAAGTAGCAAGTGAGGATTCAGACAGCTGCTGCCGATTTTTCGAAACGCTGCTTGGCCGGAGACAGTATCAAGCAGCGTTCAACAACCTTGAAGACAACTTTCCTCTCGTTCCTCTCCAGGAGGCATACGGTGCGAGAAGTGGAGGTGATTTGGCCGTCCAGATCTGCCATGCTTTGCAGAGCAAATGCTACACTGTGCATGTACAGTGATGCACGAGCAGCAGCAAAGCAGTCGTGTGCCAGTGACTTGTGTGCCAGTAGGCTGCATGATCTGTCAACTGCATCCGAAAGCAACATACGAGATGGCCTTGGAGTCCACGCAGGCGCCAGCCTGCACAGAGGGTGCTCCGAACAGCAAGTCGTCGGTTGTCAGATAGCTTATGTCGTCATGCCTACCACCTGAGAGGGTGCGTGAGCCATCAAGCCCTGCGTTCGGTGGGTGGCCATCCCGGAAGCGGCATACACCTCCGCTTGTCTCGTCAGGAACCTTCAACATCAGCAGGTGCAAGTGGCTAGAAGTGCCTTGCCTCAACACTGGCCTCGCTGAGGGCTTTACATTGTTGAACGTGCAGCTTTAATTACCGCGTCGACTGTCTCCAGCGCCACTCAGACACTGACTTTCACATCGTATGGCATGTGGCAGGACCTCAGCACAGGGCACCAAGCTGGCAGTTTCATCAGGTCCAAGCGCCAGCCCTTCGGAGTCACCGTTTCGATTCGGCCTGGAGACAGGCAGTACAGTGGACTCCGCCGGCAGCGCCCGCACACAGCGTGACAATTCGGGCAGCATCCAGCCAGAGCGCAGCTCTGGCGGCACTGGCGGCGGCGGCGGCACGACAGCATCCACACCCAATGGCCCTGCCATGTCACCAGCGCAACCACAGCAGGCGCCGTTGCGCTCCAGCTCGCGGAATCCCGCATCGCCGGCTGCGGAACATGCGTTGCCGACCCGCCGCAGCCGCGGCAGCAGCAGCAGCAGCAAGCGGGAGCCGACCGCAGGCCGCCCGGCAGGCGCGGGAGCCGGCAGCGCTGCAGCAGCTGCAGCAGCGGCGGCTCGGGCAGCGGCCCGGATCCCACTGCCGTCCGAGACGCCGCGGACGCCCGCAAAGCTGTCCCCGGCAGCCGAGGCGGCCGCAGCAGCCGCCCGCATCCCCCTGCCCGCAGACCCCCGCGTCCCGGTCGCCAGCCTCTCCAGCCGCTTCGACGACGCAGTCAGCATGACGGACAGCGGGGCCCGTCTCCATGCCCGCTTCGCCAATGCGGTGCACCTGAGCAGCAGTGGTACCACCGCAGCGGATGAAAGGGCCGCCAGTGAGGCACTGGCTCGACGGCTGTCCGCCACGCAGCTGCGAACTCCAGATCCCCAGATGCAGCCGGCACCACACGCTGGGGGCCAGGCAGCTAACTTGCAGCGCAGCGGGCAGAATGGTGCCAGTGCAGCCGACGTCAGCAGCAGCAGCAGTCAGTCCGTACACAGCGCCCGCAGCTCACCTGCAAGCAACCAAGGTGGTGGCGCCCGGACAGATGACAAGCAGTCACGGGCGCCTGCAACCTTCAGCGCCGCGTCAGGCAGCAGGGTAAGCAGCAGCAGCGCCGTCCTGCTGTGTGACAGCAGGTTATGCTATGTAGCCATAGCCTGGTGCAGCTTATGTTGCAAAGATAAGCTGTCTGTGTGCAGGGGAAGCAGGCTGCAGAAGCCAAACCCGTGTCGCATCCAGTTACAGACCAAGCACCATGCACACAAGCAGCAGGCACACCAGGGCAGCCAGAAACCTCGCAGCCCAGCGGGCGATCTGCACCGACATCGCGGCAGCAGCAGCAGCAGCAGCCTGGGGCAAGTCCGCCGCAACCCTTGCAGGCGGCTCAGGCCCAGCAGCAGCCCGCGACCGCAGCGGAGCGGCCGGCGCCGCAGGCGCCCGCCCATCCACGGGCTGAGCCGCACCAGCGCGCCACCCACGGCAGCTTCATCTTCAGCGGCAGCCCGGCAGGTGTGAAGCAGTCATGGTCCGCCCTCAACCACAGCGGCGAGCTTCCTGTAGGAGCGACGGGTCGATGGGCACAAAAGCATGTGGTCAGTTGATGCGGTTGCACTGTGTCCCACTGCAGGCGGGGTGCGGAAGCCGGTGTTCACAGCAGGCGCGGCGGCGTCCCCGCTGCGCCCGCGAGCGGGCGGCAGGCGCCCCGGCCGCCGCCCCGCCGCCAGCGCCTCCCCAGCCGCGGCCGCAGCCGCCGCAGCCGCCTCGGCGTCGCCTGCATACACCTCCCCGACGCCTGCCAGCCCAGCGCCGCCAGCCGGCAGGGGCCCCGCCGCGAGCGCCGCACCCTTTGGAACCTTTTCACCCATGGACTGCTCGCCGTACCCGCCCTCGGCGCAGCAGCCGGGCGTTCCGCCCGGCGCGCCGGCCGCGCCGCCGCCGACGCCGCAGCCCTTCAGCGTGCCGCTGTTCGACGGCCAGGCCGCGGCCCCGTTTGCCGCCCGGGCGGCGCAGCAGCGCCCGGCCGAGGCGGCGGCGAACCGCAGAGCGGCGGCGGGGAAGGCGGTGCGTCCGCCGTCCCGAGCTGCCGCGAGTCCCCGGCCGCAGCGCACGCCCGGCCCTGCAATCACGCCGCTCAGCCCCACGCGGAAGCCGGGGTCGCCAGCGGATGGCCCGCGGTCGTCGCCGCCGCCCAGCAGCCCGCCCTTTGCCTTCGGCAGCGCCGCCACGGCCAGCAGCGCCCCGGCGCCCGCCACGCCAGGCACCCCGCCGGCGTCGCAGCCGCAGCCCCACCCAGCGGCCAGCTCGCCGCCGGGCTTCAGCTTCGGGCTGGGCGCCGACGCCGCGGCTGCCGGCCCGGGCGCCGGCAGCGGCGGGGCGGCACATGCTGGCCCGGTGTTCGGCACAGGCCCGGTGCCAGCAGCGGGCGCTCCAGGGAGGCCAGCGGCCGCCAAGACGCCCGCACAGCGCGCCCACCACGCAGCCAGCCGCCACAAGGCCAAGGCGCGATCGGCGGCGGCGGCGGCCGCCGACTCCGGCACCGCGCGCTTTGGCCTGCGCTTCGGCGGCGACGGCAGCGGCGAGCCGCAGCCGGCGGCAGCTCCACGGACGCCGCCGCCCGCCCAGACGCAGCCGTTCGGCGGCAGCGGCAACCTTCGCCCAGACCCCGCCACATCTGTTCCAGCGGGCTCCGCCGCCACGAAGGGCGCGCCCGCCGCACCCTCGCTGTTCTCGTTCGGCAGCGGCGCCGCGGCGCCGCGGCCGCGCGAGCAGCCGCAGCCGCGGCCGGGCCCCGACCCCGGGGCCGCCGCGCCGACGCCCCGCTCCCGCCGCACCGCCCCCCCTGTGGCGGCCGTGCCCGGCGCGGCCCCGGCGCAGCCCGCGCAGCGCAGCCGCCCCCCGCAGCGCCGGCCCGGCCGCGCCGCCCGCTCGGCGTCCACCGGCCGCGCCCTAAACCCCGCTGCAGCGCCGGCGGCGGGCCCCGCCCCGCCGCCGGCGTTGGCGGCGGTGCCGACCGCCGAGGCCGCGATGCAGCGCGGCAACACGGCCTTCAACGCGGGGAAGTACCCGGCCGCAGAGGCCGCCTACAGCGAGGTGCGGTATGGCAGAGCAGAATTCGACTGCTTCAGCTCATGCAGCTATTGGGGCTGCGTGAGCAGCCCTCTCTAGGCTGACAGCAACACTGCATCCCTGGATGCAAACATGCAGAACAGAGAAGAAGACCATTCTTCTGCCCCGCTCATACTCTGACCTTGCGCTGTGCACCTCCTTGTGCAGGCCATCCTGCTGCTGGAGGCGCTGCCCGCGGCGGCGGCGCCCCTGCTGGCCAAGCTGCACAGCAACCGCGCGGCGGCGCGCCTCATGCGCCACGCGCCCCGGGAGGCCCTGGCCGACTGCGCCGCCGCCCTGCAGGTGCGCAGCGTCAGGCCTCAGCATGTAGAATGCGACAGGTTTACATCGTCAGTATGGATTTCCAATTACCATCCTCCGGTGTGCTTTCTATGCCCATTCAAACCCAAGGCGACTCGGTTGACACCACATTGCACCCTTGCCCTTCTGTGCGAGTCAGTATTACAAGCACCGGCTTCTTCCTGTACGCATTCGTTCATGCGTGCCTGTTCACACAGCACCAGGGTTCTCAATCACTGCACTGCATCTGCTGCAAGGCATCCTCCGTCTGTGTCAAAGCTAATGGCTGCACACCCATGCTGCAGGCCAATGCAGCGTACACACGGGCAGCAGTGCGCGGCGCGACCTGCCAGCTGCGCCTGGGCGACTTTGCTGCGGCGGCTGCGATGCTGCGGGCGTCGCAGCCGCACGCGGCCACCCCGGCGGCCGCCAAGGAGCTGGCCGACAAGCTGCAGGAGGCGCAGCAGCTGCAGGCCGCCTACGGCAAGGTACGGTGAAACACCCGCCTCCAGAATGGGCGTCCCTGTACGGTTGATCTTGATGCCAGCATCCTGATGACAGTCACCAAGTGGTGTTACAGCGGCTAAGGGTGCCGACGGCTCAGCGGCTGCATTTGCTAGTGGTGCTCGGTGTCAACACGCCGGTCAAAGCGTCCCTGTCGGGGCCACAGCTTGTTGTGACAACTCATGCGAGGCTGCCCAGGGCTGACGGACGCCCGCGCTGCAACCCGCAGGTGCAGGATTGCATCATGCAGGCGACCACGGCCGGGCCCGTCTCCGAGGCGCTGCGCGAGCTGGACGCCGCCCTGCTGCCGAGCCTCGCGGCGGCGCCGGCGGCGTACCAGCTGCGCGCGCACGCCCTGCTGCGCCTCGACAGGCGCGCCCCTTGGCAGCCGCGTCGGTCGTGCGCCGTATTGCCTACTCGGATGGGCATGTCCACGTTGCCCTGCAGAACAAATCAGCGGACCAATAGAGTGTGATTGGCACCGACAGGCCTGGGTGAAGCACTTGCATGTACAGGCTCGGTCGCGGAAATTCTGTATGCTATGCCTGAGCGCTGAGCATCGTTCCCACTGCTTCACCGGCCTGCGCCGTGGCCTGAACCTGTAAAGACTTCACAGCCGGGCTCACGCGTGTGCTGCGCGGCAGGCGGGAGGACGCGCTGGCGGCGGGCGGCTGGCAGGCGGGCGCCCAGGCGGCGGGGGCGGCCACCGACGCCTGGCTGTGGTGGACGCAGGCCCAGGCCGCGCTGGCGGCCGGCGACCCCCACCAGGCGCGCCCACCGCTGCTCACCCCTTGAATGCGGTGTGCCGGCGGTGGCGGGTTTCTGTGGCCTATGTTTGAGCTCCGCTCATGCGCTATTTGTGCATATATCGTTCGCTGCACGCTGAGCAAGCGTCCAATCGGCATGCTGAGGGGAAGCTGCCGCTGTGGTGATCATTCTCTTGGCAAACCCCGAGATCGCAACCCCGCAGGCGGAGAAGGCGCTGCAGTCGCCGGCGGCGCGGCGGCACCTGGCGTCCGCGGCGGCGGCCGCGCCGCAGCAGCCGCCAGGCCCGGGCGCCCCGCCGCGCCTGCTGCTGCCGGGCCAGGCGGAGGTGGTGGCGGCGCTGGACGACGCGCGCCTCGTCCGCCGGCTCAAGGACCAGGGCAACACGTGCGGCGCCCGGCGCTCGCCCTGTCGGCACCTGCTGGTCCCTGCTCACCTGCCTGGCAACCAATCACGTTGCACATGGTGCACACGTGTCGACGACTCCCTTGCCAATCACCGCTGAAGGGTGTTTTGTGGGTGAGGCATTCGCAAGCGAAGCGGGACACCCAAATGCCATCAGAAGGCTGTTCGCCGATGCGTGCGCCGCTGCATGCTGCAGGGCCATCAAGGCGGGGCAGCACGAGCGGGCGGTCCGGCACTACACGGCGGCGCTGGCCGCGGCGCCGCCGCCGCTGCCGCCCGCCGCCGCGGTGCTGCACCAGAACCGGGCCGCGGCGCACCAGGGCATGGCCGCCCTCGCGGAAGCGATCGCGGACTGCGGCCGGGCCCGCGCGCTGGACCCCGCCTACGCCAAGGTGGCGCTGACAGCCTTTCGAAGTTGCTGTGTGTTGACTTCCCCCCTTTCCTGTCATTAAATCTGATGTCTGATACCCAACCTTCAGGTTGGAGGCGACCTGCCAGGCGTGGCAGCGCTTGCCCTGGCCATGTGCTGCTTGTCTAATCGCTCGTGTACTGCACCCGTGCCCTAATCCGGCTGCAGTCACGTGCTGCTCAAGGATGTCATGAAGCACGTCAAGTCGCACAGACCTCAGGGACTTGCACCCTGTCGCCGCTGCTCATGCTGTGCTTACCTGGCGCAGGCGCTGTCGCGGTCGGCGGCGCTGTGGCTGCAGGCGGGGCGGCCCGCGGCAGCCGGCGAGGCGCTGGAGGCCCTGGAGCGCCTGTCCCCCCAGCTCAAGCCGGCCGAGCGCCAGGAGCTCGCCTCCCGCCTCGCCCGGTGCGCACCCCCACATGCGGACACCGCCTGAGACCGGCTGCTGCGGTGATGCAGCAGGACATGCTGACGCAGCAGTGTTGGCGTGCCGCTTGAGGGGCAGACGCCTGTGGGGCCGGCGCGCTGTTGAGCCAGGTCTAAACGTGCAGCCTTGCACGTGCATCGATGGCGCCACGATGTACTGGTGGCGGCCATGGTGCTGCGACGCATCTGTTCACTGTGGACTGTCTTGTATATGCCATCCTGTCGGGCACGCGCAGCACCGCCTGCTCCCGGTCCTCCTCTCTTGCATCTGCTCTAGGCGCCTGCTTCAGATCAGCCGACCTGCTCGCGTGCCGGTGGCGCTGCAGGTGCCGCGCGGCGGCGGCGAGCCACGCGCGGCCCGACCACTACCGCCTGCTGGGCCTCAAGCCCGGCGCCACCGCCGACGACGTGCGCCCCCGCTGCTGCATGCACTGGGCTCGGCTCTGTTTGTGGCACCCGCGCACCAGCCTCATGAATGTGACACATCTGGACGCTCTATCAGGGTGAGCGCTGTCGTAGATCTGGAGGTTATATGATTTGTTGGCTGCTGCCCAATGCAGGTGCGCAAGGCGTACAAGAAGTTTGCGCTGCGGATGCACCCGGACAAGGCGGCGGCCGCCTGCCGCTTCGGCACCGAGCTCATCCCCGGCACCCCACTCGTCGGCGACGCCCCCGCCATCCAGGTGCGCAATGCTGCCAGCTGGGTCGCATTGGGGATGCAACACTGTACGGGGTTGGGGTTGGGCTGGGGTTGGGTTGCCATTGAAAACGTGCGCTGTTTCTGTCGCTCTATGTATGCAACTCGTCCACTGTTGGGTGCCGTTTCCAGGTGGTCGGCACCCCGATACGATTCCTACAATCACGTGTGCAACCATGCAGGCCGCCATCCAGGAGCAGGCCAACAAGCTGTTCGCCTGCATCAGCGAGGCCAACACGGTTCTGTCGGACGCCACGCGCCGCGGCGAGGTGCGGGTCCCGCAGGGTTCCCTTAGGGTTTAGGTTTCGGGGTCTGCCGCCCAGCGCATGGTTGGCGCTGCTGCCATGTTCCGTCACACTGGAGCACGCCTGCTGTTTGTCGCCATGGCGCTGCTCGTCGCTGACGTGTGGACGGTGTCATCAGTGGCCTGCCTTTCACCACACAGTATGATGCGACGTATGGGGCGTACAACGGGACGGGCAGGCGGGCTGCTGGTTCCGCAGCGCGGCACGGCGGCGCTGAGCCCAGCTTCTATGCCCAGTGCGTCGTGGGACCATCTGTAAACCAGCCTGACAGCCCCTTTGGGACTCCAGCGCTGATACATGCGTCGCATTGCCGGCTTTCCTCATGAGCATGTCATCGAGCAAGTCATTCAGCTGTGCCAGGCATGTAGGCAGACAAAGTCAGCACGTTCCGTTCCTGTCCTTGCACCTCCCTGATTTGCGCTGCCGTGCATCATCACAGGCAGCCGTACGGCGCCGCCGGCTATCGGCGCTCGGCTGGGACCAACTTCAGCAACTTTAGCAACTATGGCAGCTACACCAACAGGTGTGCTGTTATTTTGACGGCTTGTCACTGTGTGTTCACAGCTTCAGGTCTTCGGTGGGGCTGGCACTCTATCGTGCATGCAGCATATGTCATCGTCACCAGCGACACAGCAGTTGTGAACTGGTCTGACCCAGCGATGAGTCCCTATTCGAAGTGATTCCCGCCGTGCCCTGCAGCGGGTACTCGTACGCCTACGGGCCCCAACCGGGCGCCGCAGGGCCGCGCTCCCGCCAGCAGCAGTACACGTACACCTGGGCCGAGGACTCGGACGACGACGGCGAGGAGGAGTGGACGCGCCACGAGCACCACGAGAGCAGCAGCTGGTCCTACTACTAGGGAGAGCCCTAGCAGGCAGCCTGTCAGCGGCGGCGTGTGAACACTTTCAAGGCAGACGAGTGATCTGGCGTGGGGTCTGGCAGGGTGGGTACGGTTCAGCCGGGGGTTTAGTTTTCTTTTCCGAAGGAAGCTGTAGTAGCGGAAGACGCTGGACTCTGCCGTCGGGCATCCTGATCAAGATAGCGGAGTGCATGTGGAGAACATACAGCGCATGTCACTTGTCGCGCAACAGCAGTTCGGCGTCCCGGCGCAGCAGGGCTTTTCACCCACACCAAACCTGAGGGATCACAGCTCCTAGATCCTTGACGGCATTCAATAGCATGGCACACATGCCCCACCCGCCAGAGAGTGCAGGATGCACATTCGTCGTACCTTCCTTCGCGACTCGCTCCAAGAAAGCCGTGCTGGGAAGGACAGTACGACGGTCGATCCTGTCCTTCACGAGTCTCTGGCCACGCCCCAGAGCAGTGTTGACAAATCCCAACAGCCTTGTCAACGCCCACACGATCGGTGCCGTTCATTTCGCGTCCTCTGTCCAGCGACGAGTGCAACTGCACCCACGTTCGAGAACTGCAGCATTTGCATTCAGGACATACATCGCGACGCCGTCGAGATGGCACCGCACTTGGGTCTCCTGGCGCTGTTCTGCGCTTTCCTGCTGCACCGTCACACATACATGCTTTGCGAGGTGAGGCTGGAGGCCCGCTGCGCTGCTGCCCAGGCGGTTGGTGACCGCATGTGCACGACGAGTCAGAATTGGTTTTCTAGTCACGTCTGCTGCCAAGCGATCGAGCGCGACACGGTGTAACTTTACATGTAACTTCACGAGGATCACATGGCGCTTGTAGGTCCATCAAGCAGGAGCAGTTACATGGGTCAGTCCGTGAACTTGCCGGCTTTCCGCACATGCTTCGTAGATGTGTCAAGCACCCGCATCAAGTTGGCAGCCAGGTGGCGCATGTAGCCTAAACTGTGTTAACAATTTACAAGCATGAGAAGATAATGCCGCAGGTCGGCTGTCAGACGGCGCAGATTTCGGGCAACATCAGTGAGGCCGGTGCAGCAGCCGCCCAAGTCCAGATCACCAACCGCACATGCGTGCAGCCCGCAACAGCGGCGGGCGGTGGTCCTCCTGCCCACCAAAAACACCACCTCGCCTGCTCAAGCTGCGCTGGCAGGCGGCTCGGCGGCACCCGCACCGAAGGGTCTGCCCGCACCGGAGCTGTGCATCGGCTGCATCGGGGCCGACCGGCGCCGGCTGGTGACGGCCGCTGAGGCTGCAACGTTCCCGCAAACCGCCATTGGTGAGGGTACCCTGTACACCGGTGCATGCACAAGACCATCTGGTGAGCAGTGCACGGTGAGCCACATCATTCGCGCCCACGGCTGCTGGACGGCAGCAGCCGCCTGAGATGGCACCGGATGGGCGGCCGCTGTAGGTCGTGGCTCTTGCTGCTGTGCCACGGTCAACCTCGTCCCCATGCAAACGGTTTGCAGGGCAGCTGAAGACGGTCGACGTTCGGCTGACCGAGTCGGCGTTCCCGAACTCGGACCAGTGCACCGGCGCCCTGATCAGCCGCCGCCACGTGCTGACCGCCGCGCACTGCGTCTGGGACAGCACCCGGCGGGACCACCAGGTCGGCAGCATCACCTTCTCCCCCGGCCGCAACGGGGACCTGCGCCCCTACGAGGTCCTCGGGTTCGAAGTGGTGTGTTTGTGCCTGCATCCCAGTGCATGGTGGGAAGCATCGCATCATCACACGCAAAACATCGGCTCGTGCGTCAAGGCACAGTACAGCTCACCAACTGAAGCATGTGTTCACACTGAGCAGCGTGGTGATCCCCCTGGAGCATCTGCAGGTGCGCATGCCGGCGCGCTTCTTCCGGCTGGCGCCCAGTGCGGCGGAGCACTACGACTTTGCGGTGATCACGCTGCCTGCGGCGCTCGGAAAGCAGACTGGCTGGCTGGGGCTGCGCTGGAGCAATGACACCGCATTTAACTTGAACGTGACCATCACAGGTGTGCGCCCTCGCTCCAGGATATGGCATGGGTGCATCCTGCACATCATATGGTGAATACCGGAGTTGCAGCGGAACAGAAATTCCTTTTGTCCTCAGGAGAAAGGGTTATGCGCCATGCTCTGCATACCACTGACATGACGGTTGTTGATCCAACTCCTGGTTCACAGGCTACCCAGCAGACAAGCCGAGGGGCACGCTGTGGACCGACTCCTGCACCCTGACCATCGACAACGGCGACACCAGCAGCAATCTGGTGGCCAACACGTGCGGCGCGAGCACCGGGCAGGCGGGGGCGCCGATGCTGGACGCCGACGACAGCATCCGGGCCATGATGGTCGGCGGCAACCAGGGCGTGCGGAACTGGGCCGTCAAGATGAACCAATTCGTGTTCTCAGGTGCGTGTCCTGTCTGACAGATCTCTCATGATTGTTGCTCGCCACCTGCTGGGTGATCCATATATGAGCTGCATGGGCTGCATGCAAACCAGCATGTTGCCTGTTTGCAGCGATCCTGGAGTTCATGCAAGCTGATGGAGAGTTCCCAGGGCTGGACGGTAACAATGGTGGCCCACCGCTCATGTCTTTACCAGCCCATCCCCCAAGCACGGCGGCGGCTGCAGCAGCACACGCAAGGGGCGAGTGAGCACATGGTCAGTTACCAAAATACTCCTGGCAGGTGCTAGGAAGTAGGAAGTTCCAAGTTCGCTGGGTGCACGCCTTGCTGCTAGCACAAGCCCTGCCATCGACAGGCTTACAGGCATCAGCAGTTGTCCCTGGCATGGCCACTCGGTAAGAAATGCCAACTGCAAGGTGCCAGAGACATGTTTCGGCAGGCTTGGCACATACTGAGCCCTGCATCTGTCGCTGTATGCGCATGCAGAACTGCAGGTTTGTGCGTCTCAGACAGCAGTTGTTTTGTAGAGGTGTAACAGCATTTGCACTAGGGATGGTGCTGCACCAGACTGCAATGTGTTGATCAGTATGCTATATATGGCGCCAGGGTTTTCGGTCTTGTGGTTTACAGCAATCTGCACACATCTAGCTGGCTTGGTCCCATCAGCAGCAGGCTACAGGTCTACCATGCACACAAATGGCCTACTCGTTCATTTCAGAAAATCAATATATTGACAGCTACCTCCGACACTGCTGCCTGTTAGTTAATTGTTCGATCATCTGTTCCGCACGTGTACATTTGCTTCACAATTGGTGACATCACTAACAATTGCTGGCTAGCCTGCCATATCACAGCACCGCCGCTTGTGTTACATGTTCCAGTGGACGCAACGATGTCTTGTCACCTCAGCCCATGTTCTTTGCTTTTCTCGAATGGCTCTGTCAGGTACACAGTCTGCATGGCATGGCGCAGTGTTTCGTCAAAGCACGTTTGCAACCAGTGGCTGGAGCTGACTGGCGCTGTGACACCAGCGCAACAGGGCATTGGTGGTAGGTCTGCCAAGGGTGCAGGGCAACACTGGCAGCAGCATCAGCAATGTCGGCGTCAGAAGAGATTGGCAGTTTGGCATCACTGCACCTTGGCTAGGATGGCCGATGGCACTGCTGAACAGCCTAGCGCCTGCCGGCCGCTGCACTGCTGGCTGCAGCTGAGCCGCCTACACGCATAGAGACATATGATATGACTACGCATGCGGCAAAGGAAGCCAGGGGCTGAAGGCTTGCAGATGATGCCTATGCTACCACTTTGTATGTGGGTGTTCGCGACAGTTCTGCCCGACGGCACAGGCTTCCATACTCGCCGTCGTGGGTGCACGGAAGTCACGTGAGGTTGTGCAGCGAACACAGCTGCATTATTAATGCTCATGCTGCGCACCGTCAGAGGCAGCTGCAGCTGCGGCCGCTGCTGCATCGTCCGAGGTGAAGATGCCATCGGTGTTGAACTGGTTGAAGAAGGGGATGAAATCCTCGTGTCCGGAGGCCGCCGCGGCCGCCGCCGCCGCTGCGGTGTCCATGCCGATGTAGTGGTTGAAGCCTCCGGAAGCGGCAGCGGCAGCCGCGGCAGCAGACGACGACTCGAAGAAGTTGAGCAGCTTGCGGCCGGCAGCAGCGGCACTGCTGGCTGCAGCTGCGCCACCTGCCAACATGACGAGCAGAAAGGTGGCACAGTAGGAGTGGAGCCAGAGAAACATACACTTGCTGTGGATGTTCGTATGACGCACCAGGTTTCGACGCACAGTCAGCTTGCACCGCAGCGCCTGCGCCACTTGTGCTAATGCTGCATGTTCCGAGGTATTCATGACGACATCAACAAGCAGATGTGTGGCCTGTCCTCGCACCGTCAGAAGCGGCTGCGGCAGCGGCTGCTGCTGCATCGTTCAAGGTGAACATGCCGTTGGTGTTGAAGCGGTCAAAGAATGGGACGAACTGCTCGTCGCCACTGGCAGCTGCAGCAGCCGCCGCTGCTGCGGTGTCCATGCCCACGAAGCGGTCGAAGCCGGAAGCGGCGGCGGCGGCGGCTGCGGCGGACGAGGGCTCGACGATGAAGTCGAGCAGCTTGCGGCCGGCGGCAGCGGCACTGCTGGCTGCAGCTGAGCCACCTGCAGAAGAAAAATGATTCATGCACGCACAACTTATCAATCAATTAAGTGCCATCAAGAGCGATGTTCAAACAACTGCGCTGCTGGAACGGCTGTCTTCCAGATGTTCTGTTTCTCCTAGTGACTGCAACAGGTAACTTCTCCTGTTCTATACAATGCGCACCATCAGAAGCAGCTGCTGCTGCGGCGGCTGCTGCGTCGTTCGATGTGAAGAATCCGTTGGTGTTGAAGCGCTGGAAGAAGGGGATGAACTCCTCGTGGCCTGAAGCTGCTGCGGCCGCTGCAGCTGCTGCAGTACTCATGCCGACGTAGTGGTTGAAGCCTCCAGAGGCGGCAGCGGCCGCAGCGGCAGCAGATGATGGCTCGAAGAAGTCGAGCAGCTTGCGGCCGGCGGCAGCAGCACTGCTGGCGGCGGCTGAGCTGCCTGTGTCTGACACATAGTGTAGTACCCACAGCGGCCACAGGGCGAAACTTTGCAAGTGTTGCATGCATACAGTGCACATTATGGAGGCACGCCCAGCATGTTAGGCGTGCACTGCAGCGTTGCCGTTGATCAGCGGTCCTGTGTGTCCCAGGCAAGAGCTACAGTGTGCCAGCATGTGTTGTACTTTCAGCAGGTGCCACGCACCACTAGATGCTGCGGCTGCAGCTGCAGCCGCCGCTGCGTCATCTGGGGTAAACACGCCGTTGGTGTTGAAGCGGTTGAGGAAGAGCACGAAGTCCTCGTGACCGGAGGCGGCGGCTGCAGCGGCGGCTGCGGCGGTGTTCATGCCGATGAAGGGCTCCAGGTTGGAGGCAGCGGCGGCAGAGGACGCTGCAGACGACGGCTCGACGATGAAGTCGAGCAGCTTTCGGCCGGCGGCGGCTGCGCTGCTCGCTGCCGCTGAGCCGCCTGACAGTGCCACGAGAACGGGTCAAGGGCCAACCATACACTCGGCCTATCTGGCCTCATACTGTGTGCAACCCAACGCCTCTGGAATGACGAACACGAGTGGCCAAACGATGTCTGTAGCACCGCTTCTGACGACGTCAGCAACTGGCATCTGCAAAGGGCAGGCATAGCAGGGAGCAGGCCCCTTCAGAAAAGAACTCACCATCGCTCGCTGCTGCTGCTGCTGCGGCCGCAGCGGCGTCACCAGAGTCGAAGATGCCGTCGCCGTTGAAGTCGCGCATGAAGGGACGAAGCGTTCCCCGCCGGAGCTGGCTGCAGCGGCCGCAGCTGCAGCAGCTGTGGGCATGCCGACGAACCCATGCATGAAGCCGGACGCAGCAGCGGCGCTGGCAGCAGCAGAGGATGGCTCCACAAAGAACTTCTGCAGCTTGCGGCCGGCGGCTGCGACGCCTGCAGTCATCGGAGCAACAGATGACGGTCAGTTGACGACAGCGAGCTGCCGTGATAGAATGCCTGTGCTGACTTGCAGCTTGCATCGAGTGCATGTCAGTGTCGGGGCGTGCAGCCACAAGAGACCTCGCTCGGGTTGTCATGCAAATGTACCATAGCTGGCCTTGTGGGTTGATGTACTATGGCTGAGTTCGATCGAGGCAATCATGAACAAGAAGGGAGGACTGGTGAGTCGACGTCTCAAACCCAAGGTTGGTCACCCGAAGCATGAACATGCACACACGCAGGACTGGTGACTCACCTCAGTCACACCACACAGGTGCCACATCATGTATGCACATAGACCGAGGGCTGAACGCGAGTCGCTTGAAGAGAGAGTCTGTGGCTGGTTGTAAGCATGCCACAAACGCACGACCGCACGGTGCAAACTGTCGAAATACACACCAGGCGCGCGGGCTTTGTTGCTCCGTCCCGACATGCGCACTCCATCGATGCGACGCGCTGGAGCAGGTCTGCATTGCGTGCGCGCATCCCAACTTCAATGAAACAGGCCCACCTTCAGGTTTTTCGGCGGTGATGAGGGGCCTGCTGGCGGTGGCCCCAGCAGCGGCGAGCAGCGCGGCCGCGAGCACGGCATGCGTGATCGCGTCATGGCAACCGAGCGAGCGACTGGATCAGGTGCGAGCGAAGGAGGGATGAAATGGCGACAGAAGGCGGAGGCCACTCGCTGACGGGGCAAGGCGGACAGATCTGAACTGAGGATGGAGTCGAGTGCAAAGGTGGCTGTTGGTTTGCCGGCTGACGGCTCGGGTCTTTTGACCTCGCCGCAAGGGCCGCTGACGTGAGGGCCACGCTGACCTTACTAAGTCCTCCTCTACGGGCGCTGGTCGCCAGATGTCAGAACGTGGCACGGGATGGCAACAAACTTCATGTTGCTTCGCAATCTGCAGAGCCTAATGGTGATGAGGGACACCAGCAGCAGCCACGTGCTGCTTAGCTTGATGGTACAGTAGCACTGACGAGTCGATCCACTATACTGTCAGCCCTCATTGGCAAATGTCACCAGCATATGCTAAGCTGCGATCGCCTCCAGCTGCCGCCGCTCTGCCTGCCAGTCCGACATCAGCTGGTTCGCATGCTGCTCGTAGCGTCCCTGTGCATTGAAGACCACCCTTGACGTGACAGCTGTGGCAGATACTTTCCCAGGTGTCAGGCATACAGCCTGCTGAAGGCGAGTTATGCTGCTTTGAGGGCCTGATGCAGTGACAGCCGGCAACATAATTGCGCACCCTGATGCGCTGGATAAGGCGGTGGCACTCCGCCTCAAAGTACTGCTCCACCGTAATGTCCTCATCTGCATGCGGCGCAAGCTGCAGAACAGAAACGCAGGCTTGAGGGTCACACCAGTTCGGTCGGCATAAATCGACATCGTGCACACAGCTGGTGCACCATACGCCAGCTGTGATCTGGCGTTTGCTGCTTGCGACTCGCCTCAATGCGGACTTTGGTGTCTGTGCCAAACTGCACGATGTCCCCGTCCTTCAGCAGCTTGGCAGCACCTGTGTACAGCAGGAGCAACGAGCGCATCAAGGTCCAACTGCTGCCCCGCGGCCTGCAAACGCATCAGGGGTGCAGCCCGATTCCGCAGGTCCCACCATTTGGCTCTAGCCGCTCGCCGTTGACCAGCGTGCCGTTCGAGCTGCCCACATCCGTCAGCGTCCAGCCGTCGGCGGTCCAGGCAATGACGCCGTGGCGCTCTGACACCGCGGGATCCCCCTTGATGTGCAGCTTGCTGGCCTGCGGGGTGGGTGATCGTGCAACAGTCAGCCAGCATGGTTGTGCTTGAGCCACCCTTGACTTACAGCACATGCAAAGCTCAGCAGACTGCTGCTGCTGTCCAGCGTCTTGTGGTCGTGGCACCTTTGTGCGCCCCACTGTGAGCGACGTCTGGAAGCGCACGGGCTTCGGCAGCGCCTGGCCCTTGGCGGGGCCGTCGATGACGTGCAGCTCCAGTATGTCCGGCGCCCGTCCCTCTGCCTGGTCCAGCAAAGAGACACGCTTGTATAGAGCAATGATCCTGCAGCGGCGGCATGTGTGCAGTTGGGGGTTTGCATGATGGCACACCTGCTGCCCTGCCGCAGCCATTCTGCCACCTGCTGTCTGCCAACTAGCAGTACAGGCGGCTCTGTGAAATGGGTTGCCTGCTATTACAAGCTGCCTGGTCCGTCACGATCTGATGGGATTGCTGCGCAGCACAGTTCTTATACTGGCCATGTACCGGAGCGCGGGGTGCGGCAACGACTTCCGTTTGACCACAGGTCAGTGTAATTAGTGTTAATAGCACATCAGTCCAATTGTGCCGTCTGTGCGCATGTGCAAATGAGCTCACAGCTCAGCTATTGCCCAGCTGGCGTTGCGTCATTTGAAACCACGTGCGACAGATATGCAACTTGCGACTTCCAGAGCCTTGCGCAGTGCTCTGCTGTCGTCCTCACGTCCTGTCGACCTGTCGTGCCTGATTGTCTTACACGCAGTTGGACGACGTTACGACGTTGGTCCCGGTGACGCCAGCGGCACATGCCTGCTCAACGTGAGCAGAGGCCGATCACCCATCAACCCAGCTGACAGCGTGACGAGGACGCAGCACAGCCATGGCGCCCGCAAAGCGGGGCGCTGTACTGACGGAAGTCACAAACGCATCAGATGCTCCTACAGACACGAAGCCTGCAGCTGTCGCCCCAGCTATGTTCAAGCAGCGCCCCGGCACTGTGCAGACCTTCTCGCGCAGGAAGCGCCAGGACCAGGTGCTGCTGTTTGACCGTTATAGCAAGTCACTGGCACATGTACTACCCACGCAAGACGATCTTCAGCTCTTGTTCAGAGGACAGCATACATGTGTGGAAGCCTGCTTTGTCAACGTGCGCCGGCTCCCGTGCTTGCGCAGGGCTTGCCGCAGCAGGCGAACAGGGCGCTGAATCCTTCAGGCGAGAGCACGCACGAGCCGGACGCCAGCGGCGTGCTAGGCGACGCTGTGGGGCATGTGAAGGGTGCAGGGACAGCTGCCAGCGGCTCTGACATCGACAGCTCGGCAAGCGACAGCGAGTCAGGCGACGACGGCTGCGGCAGCCCGCCGACGCCGCAGCGGGCGCCGGGCGCCCGCCGGTACCCGCGCCGGGTGCCGGCGCCGGCGGCGCAGCGCAGGGCGGACGCCGACGCGCAGTTCCTGGCCACCATGCGCGCCCACTTCGAGCAGGCAAGGCTGCGGTCGGGCATGGCGGCAGAAGCGCCGCCGCGCAACTGCGTGTTGGCGGCATGACGAGACACCATTGGGCGGGTTGGTCACAGCCTGTCTCCACTTGCAGCAAAACGCTCGTGTCAAATGTGCAGGTGGACGCTTTCGAGCTGGCAGTGGAGACGCCGTCCCCCGCCCCGCCGCAGCGCCGCCAGCAGTCGCCTCCCACCGCCGAGGTTGCGCCGGCCGCCGACTGCGAGTCAGCCGCCGGGCTGCCCGATGCGTCGCGAGACGCCCAGAGCTCGGGTGCTCCAGAGACTGCAAGCCCCGGTGCGTCTGCTTCAGCGTGTACCAAAAGGTTGCGCATGCTCATGTTGCGCCACTGCTTGCTCTATCCGACGCTACTAGGTGCTGTACATACAGGTGTGCAAGCGGCGGCCGTGAAACGTGGACAGCGGAACCACTCATCCTCCTTCGGACTGTCCCGCCGGCGCTCCTCCATGATCTCGCACATGCCGCCGCCTCGCAGGTGCGTGCCGCATGCAGTCACACGATCGGACGGCAAATGATGCCGACCATGCCCTGCAGCATTGTTGTGGCGCTGCGCTCACACCGCCAGCTGCCCCCGGTGTAGGTACAGCATCCTGGGTGGTCACGAGCCGGCGAGCGTCATCCCAGCAGCAGCGCAGGCGCAGCAGCCGGCGGCGCCCGCGGCGCGCAGCAGCCTCGGCGGCCGCCTCAGCATCGAGGCGGGGCTGTCGCGCCTGTCCCTCGGCTTCAGCAGCGCCCTGCAGCGCTTTGGCCTCAGGTCAGCAGGGGTCCCGTGGTCAGTGCCAGCAATAGCGGCAGCCACAGTACATGGCTGCAGGGAGTATGGTATGGCCTGCGTCCAGCCAACTGCCGGAATATTAACAAATGCACGCTGTTGATGCTGCAGGAGTTCGGGCATTGGCACGCAACCAGAAGCCACGACAGAGGCCACACAGCAGCTGCCCGGTGAGATGACAGCGGTGCTTTGTGTACCAGATGCTTTGACACACAGCTTCACCTTTGCATGACAAACAGCGGTACTGCGGTTTTAACAGTCGTGCTCTGTGTCGCAGCGGTGTCACCCATTGCGGAGAGCCCAGAGGCGCAGTCAGGCGGCACCCCCAGCACAGCCGGCCCCGCAGCGGCAGCCTCCTCCGCAGCAACACCAGACGCAGCGACACCTTGTATACCTGGCACACCTGCAACGGCGGGGGCTGAGGGCGGTGCCGGGGCGCTCCACAGCCCGCTGCCGCTGCCGGACCTGCGTGCCCCCGGCGAGGACCTGTACGCCAGCCCGGAGTCGCAGCCGGCGGCCAGTCCCGCCGCCGTGCAGGACGCCCCGCAGGCTGCAAGCGCGGCCTCCCCGCCAGCTGCAGTCGCAGCGGTCGCTGACGTCGCGGGGGCCGCGTCTCCCGCTGCTGCGGCCGCCGGGCAGGCGGCGGCGCAGCTGGCGGCGGTCAGCCTGGTGGCGGAGCCCGAGGAAGCAGCGGAAGCGGCGGCCGGGGCTGAGCAGCCACCGCTGCAGCAGCTGCTGCGGCTGTGTGGGCAGCCGACCGATGTCGAGGCCCTGCCATCCATGACGGAGCTGCTGGAAGGTGAGCTGGCACACACCAGCAGACTGGGTCAGTATGCTACTGCACGTACGGCGCTGAGAAGCATGTCAGCCCTGCGTGCCTGAATACTGTTTTCAAGGTTGCACTCTTCGTCGCAGAGCATGTGGACCTGGACAGCATCGCCAAGGTGGGCGAGGGCACCTTTGGCGAGGCCTTCAAGGTGAGCAGCTCAGCGCAGTGTGCTGATGTTCCGAAGAGACAGGTGCCTTTCCAGAAACCGCCAGGGCGTGTTTGCATCTGAACCACATCATGTCGATCGCACGCCCTCGCTGTCCTACTTGGATGTGGCCTGCACCCAGGCGGAGGGCGTGGTGTTCAAGATCGTGCCCATGGAGGGGGCGCTGCCCGTCAACGGGGAGCAGCAGAAGTGCGCGGCCGACATCCTGGCCGAGGTCGACATCTCGCTGCGCCTGTCGCGCCTGCGCGGCGAGCCCGGTAGGGGCCCCTCCCCTGTAGCTGTCTACACCGTTTCGACCAAGCAGTACTGCTGTTGGTGTGCACAGTCGTACCTATGATGGCACCTGCATATGGAGCTCTACACCGTGCATCATGACGGTCATCGGGCTATACGTCAACCCGCATGCGGTTGCTGCAGGAGCGCCGCCGGCTGCAAACGCGACGGCGGGCTTCGTGCAGACGCACGGCGTGGGCGTGTGCCGCGGGTGCTATGCGCCGGCGCTGCGGCGCGAGTGGCACACCTGGGACGAGCGCAACGGCTCCGAGAACGATGCGCCGGAGATGTTCCAGGCCGACCAGGTGCGACCTTTGACATCAGTGCAGATGTGTGGGCTTATGTGCTTTCAGCATCAAACACCTGATGCATCTCGGCTGAACATTTAAGATCAGATTTGCATTGACGGCGGGAGGTCATCCTGCGCCCGCAGCTGTACATCGTGTTTGTGGTGGCGGACGGCGGCGCCGACCTGGAGCGCTTCGAGCTGCGCACCCTGGCGGAGGCCAGGAGCATCCTGCTGCAGGTGCCGCGCGCACAGGGACCTGCAGCATGCGCAGGCTGGCACCAGACCACCGCGCTGCTCTGAGTGCCGTCTTGCGGCGCTGCAGCTGTTGTGGTGCCGCACCCGCAGCATGCAGCCGCGCACGCACGCAAGGGCGTGTGCCAGGGTTGAAGGCGTTTGTCGGCGCTGCAGGTGGCGCTGACGGTGGGGGTGGCGGAGGAGGCGTGCCAGTTCGAGCACCGCGATCTGCACTGGGGCAACCTGCTGATCCGGCGCGGGGCGCCAGCCGCCACCGCCTACCGCTTCAGGTGCGCAGCCGCCCCGGCTTTCCGCTTTCTCTCCACTGTCCCTGCAACTGTGGCAACGAGAGTTCACGGCTATGGGTGTCAAACATGTGGCTCAGCACAGGATGGCACGCCGGGCATGATCCGGTCATGTGTGGCCCTTCCCGGTTGCTGAGGCAGTGCAGGCCAGCAGTTTGCCGACGGATGGCCTGGTGCCGTGCTGCAGGGGGGTGGACACCAAGGCCAAGACGGGCGGGCTGGCGGTCACGCTGATCGACTTCACGCTGTCGCGGGTCACGATGCCGGGGGGCGCCACCGCCTTCTGCGACCTGTCCGCCGACCCCGAGCTGTTCGCCGGGCCCAAGGGCGACTGCCAGGCATGTCCATGGCTTCGCTTCACTGCACAGCTTGACGCTTCACTTCCCTCTTTGTACACACCTGCAGCCGCAGCAGCAGCAGCAGCAGCAGCAGCCCTGGTGCTGCGCAATCACGAGGAGTGTCATGCCTTGCACCCGCATGCAGTCCAAAATCGGCACTGCGGACTGCGATGCCTCGCAGCCTCATGCAGCTCGGACTCCAATCATGCGTCAGCGAATTAGTGTTCTCTCTGCACATGTTCAGGCGGACACCTACCGGCGCATGGCCAAGCTGACGAAGGGCGACTGGGCGGCGCACACGCCCGCCACCAACGCCGTCTGGCTGGTGCGTCGCCAGCTGCCACCCTGAGTCGGCATGTGCATCGCCACTTCTGCAAGATCGAACGGCATGGTCCTGCCTCCAGCCTGTCGCGCAATGGGCAGTACGGAGCAGCATCACACCGGGAGAGCGTGCACCATTGTTGAGGCATGCAGCACCATGTTGCTTGCAGGCGTACCTGGCGGACGCGGTGCTGACGCTCAAGGCGGTCCCCATGAGCGCGCAGGACAAGCGCCAGCTGCGCGCCTTCAGGTGCAAAGCCTCCGTGTTGCGTTGCAGGACCACGATGTCACGCTGTCGGGGCGTGTGCTGTCCATGCATTCGTCAGTCGATCAGTAACACCAATGTCAGATCACATCACACTCTGGCCACGCAGATGGCGTCGGGTTTCAAGTAGTGCACCTGTGGTGACAAAATTACCTAAGGCCTAAGTAACGACCGTACATGCATATGCAGGAAGCGCGCTCTTGGCAGCCAGAGCTGCGCCGACTTGGTGTTCGACCCGTATTTCGAGGGGCTGTGGTCCGTCAAGTGATGCGGCAGAGTTTACAGCATCCGGTACAACCTACATCAGGCTGCGCATTGCGCAGCGGTGCCACTGCAATCACAGGCGTCAAAATGTCAGAGAGGGTCACTGTGCATACATGCACTGCAGAAAAATGCACTTCTGTGGCGATTCCATATTTTGCTGCATATGGAGCGCCAGAGAGCTGAAACACCGCACATATCAATTGCCGTTTTAACAAACATACAACATGACCTGGCCGTCTAGCGCCACAACAGCGCGATGCCTCACAACATTATGACCTGCAAGTACAGATGCAGCACTGGGTTCTCGACTGCTGCACATCTCGATCTCGATCTCCCTGCACGTGTGCCTGGCGAATCGTCCCAGACATAAGCATGCCGTCAGCACTTGCACGTCGCAAGGCGCATGTCTGCGACCTGTTTGCGGCATGTGTAAATCTACATGCCCAGCAAGGGCGACTTACCAACCGGCCATCTGGGAACGCTCGGCAGCGGTATCTGGGGACTGCAGGCTTTGCTTGGGCACGCCATGCTTGACAAGGCGTTAAGACAGAGGGCGGATGCTCCGGTGAAGCTCAAGCGCTGCAGAGCCATCAGAAGAGATGCACGTGTTGTCCTCGGCGCTGTAGCAGCAGTCGGCGGACTGGTGCTCCTCGCCTGCGGTGCGCAGCATTTTTGCCATCCAGCAGTGTTACATCAAGGCCCAGCTAGTCCCGGGCTACTTTGAGCGCCCTGAGGCAGCTGATTGTTGATAGATGACATAAACATACTGTAAATACCTGACCACATGGGCTCATCCTACCTGCCGATGCAGTGAGCGCCGCCTACGCCGGTTGAAAGATCCACGGCCGCCGCAGCCGCAGCCTCAGCAGCATGCAGCACCACCTGCTGCCACAGCGCTGGAAGCACATCTTCTCAGAAGCATAGCTGATGCAACAGATGAGTTGGATAACCTGGCAAAGCAGGTGCGTGATGTTTTGTACCCGGGATGGCCAACACTGACATCGGCAATGATGCATGTTGCTGGCACGATGTGGGACCAACACACTGCGGTCGCACGACAGTTACATTTAGATTCGTTTGACAACTGCGTCTTAATTTTGCAAACGCATCATCCCGCACCCTTGTGCCCATGCCACAGGTGGATGTGCTGACGGCAGAACTTGACGCGCTAGAAGGCGGCGCTGGGCACGGTGCTGTCGAGGCTGCCAGCCGCAGGCGCGCAGCGCTACTGTGGAGCGAGCTTCTCCTGGAGCTACTAAAGCGGGTAGCTAGGTGGCACCATGCCCAGTGCCGATTTGATGTAGGTCTCAGTTCTTGGTGCAGCAGGCCTACCATCTCAGGTGGCTAAACCATCACAGATGCGCAGACTCTGCTGTGATCGACCAGCCTGCTGCCTACTACAGGTCATGCTCACTCTGACCAGCATCAAGGCGCCGGCGCCTGGAGGCGTCGAGATGTCAGCGAACGTGCAGGCTGCAAGGACAGCCGCTCTTGTGCGCGCGCAGCAGCTGTTCGACCGCGTCGACAGCAGGAAGGCGGCCGCCTGAGATACTCTCTGTGGGAGTGCTGTCACAGATTGGTCCATGATGTGCGATCTAACGAAACAGACGGCTCAGCCAGCAGTTGTGAAAGGCTAGGCCATGGGGAGACAGGGTGGTCAGCAATGTCTCAAATGCACCTTTTTATGCCTAGAGTTGCTGCCGTCAGTTGATGTACAACATCCAGTCGATTCCACTCCATTCCTTGGGCATGCATATGCCTGGTTTGCTGACAGCAGCGCGCTACAACAGCATGTGGGCAGTCTGGGAGTCTTCAGAAGTGCGCTGCACTCCTCGTCCTGATGGGTGCTTCGGCGCCGAAACAGTGCCCTTCTGCGTTTGATAATTGTGTGAGTGTAATCGAACGAACGTGTTCACGACAGGGTCACGCCAACACGGAAGCATGCGAATGTGCTGCACATCTCGATCTTGATCTTCCCTGACGTGTCAGCAGGCTCGGCGGATAGTCCAAGGCACTACCTCGTGCACACGTTCCTGCATTCATAACATTGGCCGTCTCAGTGCGCCGTATCCGTGAAGATGATTGCCTCCATGAGCGTGTTTGTAAGGCTAAAGCGGATCGCTAGGGCCGGCAAGAACATCCTTGTGGTAGTGCTGCCGCCGCCTGGGCGGGAGGGACACGGACGAAGATGAACAAAAGAAGAGGCTTGTGCGGGACACGCACGGCGGACTCAGTCGCGGTGAGGAGCAGATGATTGCTGCGGGTGTTGGAGCAATCAGCGCCGCGCTCGTACTCCTGGCATACTACCTGTGGTGCGCTGCATGCATACATACATGCGTTATGGGGAGGCGGAAACAATGGGGCCACGTGTCGCGCAGTTCTGGTTCACGTGTGGGCGGTCGCAGGACTGTGTATAGTAACCTGTAGCTGTGTTGTACCTGGTTTGCAAGCAGGGAGCAGTACCGGCGCGGCGGCGATGACGGCGACAAGGGCGGTGCCAAATCTTCCCGTGGCTTCAAGAAAACTTTGGAGTATTCGGACTCCTCTGACGACAAACTCTGAAGCTCCTGTCACAGCCAGATGGCGGCGGAAGGAGCATGGTCGCTCATCTATGATGTCCTACATACCGTCTATGCGTCAGCATGCACGATCCCAGGCATCAACCCCTGTGTTGTGCCCGATCGACCCCTCAGCTTGCAGCGTGAGGCAAGCTTACGTATGCGTCACATGCGTTTCAGCGAACTTGCATGTGATGCCCTTCAGACTCTAGATGTGAAAGTGCTGTCAGCCTGGATGTGTTTGGTGCTGTGATACTCAGCATATGACTGCGTTCAGGCCAAGTATGGCTGTGAGTGTAGCATCCAGACCACGTGCAGTGTCCCTGCGCCGCCATCCTGCCATCCTGCATGCAGGACCTGTCCTGCAGGCCCATTCGCGCATGAATGCAGTGTTGCTGACCTCCAGGCACATAGCAGCCAGCGAGGTCCTGTCGAGCACTGCGCATGTCTAGACGCACGCTCATAATGCAGTATCAGTGCGGGCTAGACAAGTGTGCACCTAGTGGGAGCAGTCCCTCAGAAGCATTGCACATCACGATCTCAATCTCCTCTCACGTGCCAGCGAACTGTCCAAGGCGGAGCCCCTCGCGCACACATTGCACGCAGAGCTAAGCTGGGCTATGTGCAGGACACTCAGTTGAAATCCTGTCCCGATTCAACCAGGCGAGAGCTTGTCAGTGACGCCTGGTTCGGCAGGGTTGGCGGGAAGTCCACGGACAAGGACCTGCGGAGGACAGAGCGCAGAACTGGCAGAAAGCACAGGTCTGACGCTGCGGGATGGCGGAACGACAAGCTTTTGTGCCCTGGGTGGCAACTTTCACCGTCACAGCGACCGTTGTCGGCTTCTTCCTTTGGTGTGCAACTCCACAACCCTGCACATGTGTTTCTGAGGCAGCACAGAGTGGGTCTGTCACCTGGCTGGTCACCGATGCATATGAGTGCATAGAAGGTTTAATGACCTCAACCATATTGACGCCAAGTTGTTGCTTTCAATGTTAAGCAGGGATCGCTGGCGGCGCGGTCCCAATCACGGTGGTGGTCCTGGTGGTCCTGGTGCGGTGGGCGCGGCTGCCGGGCACTTCCTCGATGTGGATGGAGGGTGGGGAGGGAGCGGACCAGGAGGAGGAGGAGGAGGAGGAGGGGCGGTTGCTGTGTGTGAACACAAAAGGGCGCAGGACGGTTACGCTGCCGCCGCATAGCCGTGGCCTCGCACCTGATTGGCGTGAATATGACGGCACAAGTTTGGTTGTTGTCAGCTGGAAGGACGGCCACCAGAGTCTTGTGTGCACACGTCATGTGGCGGAGCAGCATGCAGGGACGCATGGCAGGCCCCTCTGCTGTTAACACTTGCATAAGCTCCGAGGCGGGGCTAGCAGCGCTGCATGTGATCTCACAACGTGCAAGACTGGTTGCATGCAACGCATCGAGGTGGTTCCCGGACGCATGGTGCGTGAACGTGCTGCACATCTCGATCTCATGCTGACGTGGAATCCCAAGCGGACTGTCCTAGGCGACCCCTTGAAACCAAGGCAGAGCCCTGTGCGCATACACGCATGCTGCGCGCAGCCCGCAGTTCTGAGTCGGTCTGGGCCTGCGATACAGTATGGGTTCTGTTGCAAATGCCGCGTGGTTTGTTCGCGTGGTTCACGTGGGTGGACCACATGCACAAGGAGGAGGAACGGCGGCAGAGAGAGGCCCAGCGAGTGGAGCTCATGCGCATAAGAGAGGCAAATGTCAGCTCGGGCATCGACGCCGCTTTGTCGCTGGTTACGATGGCGCTCGTCCTGCCGCCTTTGGGTCGCCAGCTCTGGTGCGCAGCCCCTTCTGCACGACACCCGCCAAGGCGCATGCTTATGCGTGTTGTGCTGGGCGCCCAACCGCATCTCAACGTTCACGGCTAACGGTGAGCGAACCCTCATCATGATGACACGCGCAGTACTCCTGGGTCCTGGCTTGTTCGTTGCAGGAAGCGCTGGCGGCGGGGCGGCGGCGGCGGCGGAGGTGGCAGAGAGGCAGGCCAGGATGCAGTAGTCGCCGCGCAGTAGCATCACGACACTGTCGACAGACAGAAAGGCTCATACAGTGCCATGATGGCATCTTTCCACATTGTTGCACACGCCGCCCGCATATCAACTCTGCAAAGCTGTTGGAATGTAACCTGTGTTGCACCAGACAGGCCGCTATCAAGCTATACAGATATGACTATGACTGTCCGTGATTCTTCAGCTGATGAAGCGAATGTTTCCAAACTGAGACAGTCGTGAAGCATACGGCAGACGACCTGCAGTTTGTCCCCAAAGGAGTGGGTCGACGGTCTGGCTATGAGCACCGTTGTGTGTGAGCACAGCCCTGCAACAGGGGCGGGCAAGTTCCGTGTGCGTCTGTCAAATCATACAACGATCAATGTTACGATGTGTGTGTATGGCCACTAGCCTTCCGCTGCAGGCTGTGCAATACATGGTAGCAAGCGGCAATGTGATGTCGGCCCATACACGACCTTGAACGACTGTCAACAGAGGCTGCCGTCTGCCGTACAAACACTTGAACCCCGTTGTATGTACATCATTTACGAAACAAGGCATAGCGAATCGTGATGCCATGTGCGATCGGCTTACGGAAGTGCTGCACTCATAATCTCAAGCTGGAGCTTGATCTCCTCTGGAACAGCGGACCGTCCGAGGACGAGCACCGTGTGTGCGGACTCGCACGCTGCGCTGAGGAAGTGTTTCCACCGAGTCCCTTGCCAGGCACTGCAAATTGTTCCGGAGGGTGTTCATCAGCGCAGTCATGAAGGTCGTCGCCCATCTTCGATGGCGGATTGGTTCTTCCCTGCTTGCCAGGGAGGCAAGGAGGAACAGGGAACGCGCGCGAGCTGCCATGAAGCGCATCCGTGAAGTGAACCTGGATGATGAGCCCCTAGTTGTTGCTGGACTGGCGGTGTTCGGCGCCACGTTGGTGGGCATGGGCTACTGCCTCTGGTGCGCGACCCAGGAAAGCTGCACGTGGTAGCTGCGGGGTGCACATGCTCATTTGCAGTCATCAACTGACGCAAAATGCACAGTATCAGCGAAATGATGTGCTGCATGCTTGCCACATGTACTCGGTGCTCATTGGTGATAGGCGTTGAATTTCTGAGCAGGAAGCAGTGGCGGCGCGGCGGGGCCGCCGACAAGGATGCAGCCGGCGGCAGTCATGCAGTGATGCGGCCTTTCACGAGGAAGCAGAAGAGGAGATCGTCAGAATGTGGGAGCTGCAAGTGTGTCCGCAGGCAGCTGGAGCGTCCGTAGTGAGAAGACCTCCATAACGTCTATTGCACATGCCTCCATTCAGTGTGCCGAACACAGTGCCACCCGCAGAGTGGCTGTGAAAGCCTCAACTCCTTACTAAGCAGACGTTCACAGAAATAGACTCACCTTCACGTGTCCGTCAGCAACCGCCTGCAAGCCTAGCATCCAACGACGCATGTGCTCACAAGCGCTTGGCAGCGCGCGCAAATGTCTCGCCTCCATGCCTGACCCTGTCAACGCCGATCACCTGACCTACCCTACCTCATAATCCCACCAGAGCCACCTCATCCCTGTGGTCACCGGCGCTGTCTAGGTGTCAGACCCCGGGTCCGGCGACGAGGCCGACCTGAAGCGGCTGGACAGCCGCGTGCGCAGGTCCGCGAATTGCGAGCTCTCCCGCCGTGGGCTGCTGCCCAGCTTGACGGCGGTGCTGTTGCTGGTGCCCTTGTCGTTGTGCAGCACCCCGCTGAGGCGGCCGAACACCGAGTGGCCGCCGCCGCCGTTGCTGGGCTGTGTCTCCGGCATCTGTGCAGAGAACAGAAGAGCATGTTTGGCACTAACCTGTCTCGAATGATCTGTAGTCGGCAATCGAGGCCAGCCTTGCAAAGCCAGATGAACAGGAAACAGACGCCATACGGCTGCTGCTGCGGCGTCTGTGCTGATGCTGCCGGAGCGCAGGGCGGCGTTGACCGCCTTGTGCAGCTGCGCATTCTCCTGCAGCACCGTCGCGAACGCCGTGCGCAGCTGCCGCTCATCATCGCTCCAAGCGCCTGAGCATGACAACCCTTCGGGCATCGATACATTGCAGACGCATGAGGAGGGAAGGGAGCCACCATGCGCTCTGTGTACACGTAGACCAGCCAGGAGACCGAGAGCTGTGGCAGCGGAGACGCACCACTGGAGTCGTCAGCCAGCAGCGCAGCCTCGGCGGCGAGCGCCTGCAGCCGGTCGTCGCTGGTCTGCAGCAGCTGCTGCCCCGGCTCGCCTGCAGGCAGGAGTGAGGCTACCATCTCAGCTGCGGACGTGTCTTAGGAACTGGCATTGACACCCAAGTTCAGTTTCAAAGAGTGAGACTTGGACGGCCAGTGTGAGCACTTTGCGAAAGGACACCGAACTCGGACACTGCTGCTCGCACCCGCACCGGGCGGCTGCTCGTCGGGCTCTGCTGCCGCCGCCATGGACTCCACGGCGCAGTCCGCCAGCCGCTGCCGCAGGGCCGCCACCTCCGCCAGCAGCCGCCTGTGGTCCAGGGTGGGCTTGCCTGCAGTCCCAGGGCACCCTGCCTGAGCACGACCGCAATCTTATACGAGCGGTCAGGCTTGTGCGTAAAACCTTTTGCATGGACCGTTTGCAACGAAGCATGTACCGCTGCCATACCTGCAGCTGCGGATGGCGCTGGCTCTGCTGCCGCGAATGGTGATGGTGCAGGTGCTGCGGGGGGCGCCGCCACCGCCCCCGCAGCCTTTGACTCTTCCAGCTGCTTGCGCAGCAGCTTCACCTGTGGTGCAAGGAGCTGCATGTCACTGCCGCGCTTCTCCCAGCTCTTTCTCTGCAGCATTGCACTCCCTGACACAAGCATGATGGTGAGAGCTGAGCTGCATGACCAACCTCTGTCGTGTAGGAGCTCCTTCACCTCCTACCCCATCATCAAGCACTCAAAGGACACCGCATGAACACGACAACTTTTCAGCACCTCCTTGGCGAGCAGCTTCTGCTTGGCGCGGTTCTGGGCCGCCTCCTCCTCCAGGCGCGCTTGTGCTTCCTGCAGCTGGACCCGCGCTGCCTGCAGCTCCGCTTCCAGCTGCCTCGTGCCTGACTGAGCCGTCTGAGAGTCCAGGCTGCTGAGCGCTGCCGCGTCCTCCTCGATCGGGTCCAGCCCGAGCCCCGCATCTTGTTCCGGAGCGGCAGCGCCGTCCGCCGCTGGGCTGCCATGCAGCTCGGGCTGCTGGGGCGGACGCGCGGGCTGCTGCTGTTGCTGCTGCTGCTGCTGTGCTGACAGCGCCGCCACCTGTGACTGCAGTTCCAGGGTGCGACCCGTCTCCTCCTGCAGTGCCTGCAGTATACAACAGAACACCCATTAGCTCGCTAGTCCACTCTGCTTTCTGCTGTTACACAGCACATTTCGCCAACAAGGCCAACGCCATCAGCCATCTGCATGCCAACACCATCTCCCCACACACAGGTAACCGGCCAATCCCAACGTCAGCCTGACGCACCTTCTGCAGGTCGGTCGTGAGCTGGCGCTCTGCCGTCAGCGCTGAGCCGAGCTCCGAGGGGCTGGCCGGCGGCGCTCCAGGGCCGGCTGGCGTGCGCGGCGGCGATGCATCGGCGCCGCCGGCATGCAGCCCTGCCATGGCTGCTGTCGCGGCTGGTCCTCCTGTTGCTGCCGCTGCCGCTTCCAGCTGCGTGATGCGCTCGTACAGCTCGCGCTTCGTCTCCTGGTCTGTCCGTATGGTCTCCACAGCGTCCTGAAGAACGACTGCCAGGGTTCAGGGATCTGTCACTGGCATCAGCAGGAGTGGCTTACTGCCAGGAATCGCAATGGCGTCGGCAAATGCGGAGGCATGGAGCGACCAGGCTGCCATGGTGAGCAGCGCAGCGTCGTATCCTGAGAGCCGAGAGGCAGCAGCACACCTGCATGTCGTGGCTGGCGCGCTCCAGGCGCTGCTGCAGCGTGCGGATGAGCTTGCGGATGTTGCCGCGGTGCTCCACCCGCAAGCCCAGCCGCAGCTCCGCCACAGACGCCTGCAGGTTTGCTTTCGCTGACGTCGCGGGGCTGCTGGACATGGCCCCTGGACCCGCGCCTCCGAAGCCGCCTGCGCCAGACGCCTCGCCTGGGCTCGGCTGGAAGGGGTCGCTAGCCGCGGTGCCGATGCCAGAACGCAGCTGCGGCTCTGCCATGACGCTGCCTGCGACCACGATGTTCTTGCTGTAGCTAGCACCAATCAGCCAGAGCATCGCACCGCCCTGCATCCCATGCAGGCCCGCCACCGCGTGCAGGTAGGAGAGAAGTGAGGCACAAGCTGTGCGTGCAGGGTTGTGCTTACCAGCTGCAAAGAAGGAGGTGTCAGAGCCCGTGTCGTCAAAGTCGGAGGCGGTGTCCTCGGAGCCGTGGAAGCCGCCGACACCGCTGGCAAGGCTGCCTGATCGCAGGTCCAGTGGGGAGTGGGAGCTGCCTGCCACAGAGGGCTGCGGCGACCTGTAGAAGTGCTGTCGTCAGTACAATTTACGTGTCAATGTTCCTAAAGGTCGTATCCTGACATTTCTGCCTGGATCCTAGATTCCTAGTGCCTCCAGACCTTGCATTTTTGCCAACGCACAATGGTTGCCAATCGCAACCCATCGTCGACCCTGTGCTCACTCAGTCAGCTGTTCCCACCGTGCCATGCGCGCGGCGTCGGACAGCTCCAGGAACTGGTTGAGCACGCGGGAGCGCGCGGTGCGCGGGTCGCCGATCAGCTTCCACAGCCAGGCCTCCAGCTCGCGGCGCCGCCGCTCCACCTGCTCCGGCTTCTTGGCCACGCTGAAGGGCGTCCAGCGGGGCGCTAAACCCTGCGCCGCAGCCGCGTCCTTGCCCAGCTCCTCCCGCAGCTGCGGGGGTTGCGTCATGGCACGTCAGCTGCACGTTCGCTCGCAGACGATGCGCCATGGCATGAGAACACGCGACCGGTATGAGATTGAGGATGAGGATGAGCTCATAGCGACTGCTATGAGTCTGGCTGCCTGTGAGGATGCTTTCCAACTGATTGGCAGCTGGCGAGGCAACATGACGGACATGTTTGAAACAGGCGGGCGCGAGGGTGGGGTTGGCAGCGTCGCACCATGCGCTGCAGCTTCTGGAAGTGGCTGAAGCGACGCAGCACGCTGCGTGTGATGGGGTCGCCCTGGTGGTCCGGCGGCATGATGCCGACCTCGATGCGGTAGAACTGCATGGTGCCGTGACGCATGTCATGACACTGCTGCACTTATCTCGTTGGCCACTTCCGCGCTGCTAATGCGCTATCGACACAGAGATCGTCTGTCTTGCGTCATGCCGCAACGCACCACGACAGCATCGTCGTCCTCCAGCTTGGCTTGGGTCCATGAGGGCACCGTGACGCTGTATCGCCACCCGGCATTCATGACGCGTGTCAGCCTGCCAGCATCACATGCTTGCAAGTGGCATCTTCAGGGCTGTAATGGCAATGTGTTGCGCTGCTTCAGACGCTGCTTTTGTGAGTGATCTGCACTGTTGGCATGAGTATCAACGTCACAGGGGACGGTCTCACCAGCCTCCAACAAGGCTATGATCCAAACGGAGAAATCAAGCATGGTCTCCGCATCTTGCGCTGCATTGTGCTTGGATGCAAAGGTGCAAAGTGGCACGTGGGCAGTGTTGCTCTCGGAACAGGAGAGGCTAGGCTTCAGTTCTTTGTAGCAACTCACAACAGTACCTCGTGTGCACACGACAGGATCGCGAGCTCAGTACCGCTGTCGAACCAACACACATGTGTGTGCATACCTGACCTGTGCGCTGCTGTCGAAGCCAATATTGCATTTGCCATAACAGGAGCCGTTTGCACTCATATCGCACAGCTGCGACAGCTCTGAGCTGCACACCTAGTGTTTCCATCACGACACTGCGCGGTCCGCAGTTTGCCAACTGGCAGCGGGCTGTCGAATGCCGCGCGAAGCTGCCGCAGATGAGCTAGATGCAGTGCTGAACGCATCAGCGGTGAGCGGCATCGTGCGGCTCCTGGGGTCGCGACTTCTGGCATCGCCTGGCAGGGAGGAGGAGGAACCGAACATGAACGCTCCCCAGCCCCAGCGACAGGAGGGCATTGCACAGGCCGCGCCATCTGCCGCTGTGAACCTGACACAGCTGGACTCCCTTGTGCGGCAGTACATGGTGGTGGAAGACATTGTGGAGGTGAGTCGCAGCCCTGCGTGGTGCTCGTGTGGGAGGGGCAACATTGGCATAGCATCACAGCATTGAAGTTCCCCCGCTGCATGATGCAGTCCGCCTGCAGTTCCACCTGCCACTGGACCTGAGCAGTGCTTATGCGATGCAGGGTGCTGGAGAGGATGACGCCACTCGTGTGGCTCGTCGACAGTGCGAGGCGGTGCGGGATGCGGTGCGGCAAGGCAATGTGGAGCAGGGCCTCATGGCGGCAGACGCCATTGACTCCACAGTGCTTCAGGTCTGGACTCACATGGACCTCTCTCACTGTTCCCACACGGCCACCAGCCTGCACGCCTTGGCATAGACCCGGCTGCCGCTGATGCACTGGTCCCAGAACTGCGTTGCCCTGTGCACAGGACCCGCGGCTCCTCTTCCAGCTGAAGAAGCAGGAACTCATGGAGCTGCTGCGGCGGAGCCAAAGCCCTGCAGATGCTTTGGGTGAGTCACAAAAGAGTCGTTAGCCCGGTATTTTTGTCCCCCACGGACATTTCTCCTGATGTCTGTAGATATTAGCACTGTACGGTGATACAACCCGCTACACTTTATCGATGCTGACAGTACTTGGGCGCCTGCAGCATTTGTTCGGGATGGGTTCTCTGCCTTGGCGCTGGACTCCTACCCTGAGGCCTACGCAGAGTTCAACCAGCTCATGCTGGCCTTCATCTACCCAGAGGTGGCTGCATGATACGACCTGAGCAGCTTCCACATATACTTGACAGCAGCCATGCAGGCAGGGTCGTGATCGCATGCAGCTTGATACGAGCGAGGCTCGTTGTGATGTCCAGGACCCAGACACGCCGGCATCGGTTGCGGAGCTGTGGAAGCCGTCGCAGCGGGAGAAGCTGGCGGACATGCTGGCCGCCACCCTGAAGCAGGCAGTCGGTGAGGTCGCCACTTGCCTGGTGTCAGCAGCTGGTGCTGCTGCCCAGCCCTGCTCTGCACGACTCTGTGTGATGCGCACTCTCTGGCCATGTCACCTGTCATTGCATCTGGAGTGCGTGCCAGAGCGGACAGTTGTGTAGAGCCATCCGCTGGTGTGCGTCGCATGCAGGCGGCTACGACAGCGAGTTCACCACGCTGCTGCGGTACCTGCTGGTGACCGCGCGCAGCTTCCACGGCATGCGGGACCGCGGGGGCCACTCCTGCGGCACCGCGTGCGCCCTGGCGTCGGAGCTGCTGCTCCCCGAGCGCTCGTCGCGGCCCCTGGCGCCAGAGACCTCCGCCACCTTCCCGGAAGCCATCGTGCAAGCCTTGGGCCAGGTCAGGCAGCCAGAATGCTGGGACTGCAGCGAGCACATTCGTCCGGCAACAATGTGTTGGTGCTTTGACACCGGCAGGAGCTCAGCTGGTTCCCTAGTTGGTCCGACTCAAGTGCACGTCGCTGTCCTGCTTCAGTGTCGGACTGAACACAGCCGCAGCTCCTCATGCGACAACCAGATAAGTGCTGCGGCAGGCGGCGGAGATGTCGCGGGAGGACGCAATCGCGGCGCTGAAGCGGTCGGGCGGCGACGTGGACTGGGCGCTGAAGGCTGAGCTGGGCTGCTTCCGCCTCAATGCGGGCCTGCTGGAGGAGCTCGCCTGGGAGTACGCGCTGTCCAGGTGTGCATTTAGACGGTGTCCGGCCCTGATGTTTGGAAAGGCCACGGTGCCATATCACAGGCAGGTGGTTCAGCGTCTTGCGTCCAAAGCGGCCCTGCCGGAGCGTTTCTACACAGCATGCAATGCTGCACGGTTGCTGATGCTGTCGGACACGAGCAGCTACACTTGCAGCTTGCTCTGAGATTCGTTTGAAAGTGCAGCCTGTGGACTGCAGCAGCAGGAGTCACCTTCAATTTCGGCTGTGCAGGGACCTGGTGCGGGCGCCGGCAGACAGCGCAATGGCCGACGCGGAGCACGGCCTGCCGCCCCGCGCCGCCGAGGCAGCCGCGGCCCTGGCGGCGGAGCGGACATCAGCACGTGCGCCCAGCCCCATGAGAGGTGCTGTTGCACACTCATCAGCACACCCTCACCGTATACACACCCTTGCTATGCATGGCTGAAACAGCGGCATGGACGACCCCGCGGCAGCTGGGCAGCATCCTGTTCGTCCTCCTGAGTGAGGCTGCCCGCCAGCGGCCAGTCCACCGATGCCTCGCATCTGTCCACGCTGCAGCAGACAGAGGGGGGGAGGGCGGCGCCGGGCTGCGCACCAGCAGCTGCGGCAACTGGCGGCAGCGCTCCCGCAGCCCGCCGCCCCGGAGGCCGGCCCGCTGGCGCACCCACCAGCACCCCGCCGCCGGCAGCACGGTGAGACGAAACTACCTTAGATGTAGCATGATGCCAGCAGACTCTTGGACGGGCTGGCACGCAGGGCATCCAGCACGCATCAGGTTCTTCTGGAGCGCTGGCTACCAGTGCTTCCACAAGCAACACAACGCCACTGCCTTGTAATATGACCCCAAATCTGTTTGGGAGCATGTGTTGAAGTTGTGTGACGGACCCTGCTGCAGGGCGGCGAGGCGGCCGGCGGCGTGAGCCTGGCGACGGACAAGTTTGCGGCGGCGCTGAAGGTGAAGCAGGCGGCGCAGGCGGGGCGCTTTGACGAGGTGGAGGCGGAGCTGCGCCGCCTGGACGCTGACATCTTCGTCGACAGCCACCCCAAGGTGCCCCAGCCGCCATTCCAAACAGTCCTCCAGTGTTGTTGGTCTACATCCACGTTCCAGGAAGTGAGGACACAACACGTGGTCGTTGTACAGATGTGAAGGACGCTCAGCGCAGCCTTGCCATAGCTGTCCGCATGGTCGTGTCCCATCTGCCACGCTACGCTCCTGAAGTCATCATCAGGGCTTGCACGTCCTGTGCACTATATTCTGTGGAGCTGACGTCGTGGGCTTGTGCGCGCAGGTGCTGTTCGAGGTGCGGCGGTGCCAGTTCTCCGCCCTGGTGGAGGCCGGCAAGCAGCAGGAGGCGCTCGCCTTTGCGCGCAGGCAGCTGACGCCCATCGCGGGCGGCGACGCCGAGCTCATGCAGGAGGTGCGGGCCTGAGCTCAGTGTGCTGAAGCCGGTTGTCCTGTCGCCTGGTCACCGTGCAACTACAGGCATTCTTTGGGACGCCATGCGCAGGTGTGCGTGCGGCATAGGCTGTTGTCGCAATGCAGAGCCTGCATTCCACATGGAATGCATTGTCCATGTCAGTGCAGTGTGCAATGAAGGGAGACAAGGTCCCACAGATCTGTCAGAAACACAATGTGATCACGGTCACGATCCAGTGCAGACCGTGCATGATGAGTTTTGCTTGTTCGTGAGCCGGATTTGGAAGCGCATGATGCATGCGCTCAGGTCAAGGCGGCGATGGGCGCCATTCTGATGGGGGGGCCGCCCGCCGTCAGCCACGAGGCCGCGGCCGCGGGCCTGCAGAAGTCGGTGTGCGAGGCCCTGGGCCTGCAGGTGGGAAGTACTTCTGGACCTGAACAGCATCGCCCCGTTTGGCAACGCACTGTGCTTGAGCAGGGGCTTCAGCGGCTTTGCAAGTGTTCACTGCCGCCGCCGCGAGCGGAGAACAGTGTCATACCAGCCCATGCACTCCACCCCGCTTGTTGCGTCACGTCGTGGCTGTCGTCTGGCTCGGGTGCGCGATGCCAGCAGTGCACCCCGTCATGCTTATGCCTTTTCTCTCGGCTTTCAGCCCGAGAGACACAGACGCCGCGCTGTGCGTAGGAGCCGCGGCTGATGGAGCTGCTGGCGACGCTGCTGGCGGTGCACGCGGTCTACTTCCAGCGCCAGCGCTGCCGCGACCGCTTCGAGGGCGCGCTCGGCATCAATGCGCTGCGGGCGGCGGAGCTGACGGCTGGCGCCGCCGCCGCCCTGCAGCCCTCGCCAGGCGCGCGGCTGAATAATGCTAAGGACGTCGACTTGGTTCAAGCAGCCCTGGCATCGACGATGGCAAAGCCCACTCGCGTCCTTCAACCAGAAGCTGTTCCCGCTGCAACCCCGACGGTCCGCAAGATGGTGCCTCTCAAAGTCACATCCGAGCTCTGCATTCCGAACTTGAACTGTTCGTGACGCTGCAGATGGGGGGGAGGCGGCGGGGGTGGACGCGCGCATGGAGGCGGTGGACTCCGAGGAGGAGGGGTCGGACGAGATGGAGCGGGAGGGGGGCGGGGAGGAGGGCGGCGTCACGGAGCACAACATCACCGTCACGATGGAGTTCTCCAACCTGCCCCGTGTGCAGGCGCGCACCCCGCTGAGTCGTTGCACATGGTGCAGATGATTGCA
Organism: Diplosphaera chodatii; assembly: GCA_032358165.1. NCBI lineage: Eukaryota > Viridiplantae > Chlorophyta > Trebouxiophyceae > Prasiolales > Stichococcaceae > Diplosphaera > Diplosphaera chodatii. The sequence goes on along the minus strand of JAALGY010000043.1, from coordinate 559,590 downwards.
CAGAGGTCTGACGTGTTGCCCAGGCAGGAGTCGGTGTGCACAGCCTGGCTGGGCGTTGACGATGGCGTTGAGCATGTACTGTACTACATCATTGCATGTCTCGTGCTTTGCAACCTGCCTGCAGGTCATCGACCTCCTGATGCAGCACGGCACGCCAGAGGCGGTGATGCAGCAGCTGTTCAACTGAGCACTCTGACTTGATGCTTGCTGCCAGCCAAAACAACACGGGTAGCTGTGTGACGCCATGTATATAGTGCAGCACGTCGAGCTCCCTGCTGAACCCTTGCCTGATGTGAGTAAATGCTCAGGCTCAGGGCGAGCATCGCCAGAACTGATGTCATTCTAACCCCATTGTTGAATGGGTCTGAAGCCAGAACCTGCCCGCCCCGACGTACACTACACACCATTTGTTGCGCCTGATGCCACTGTGACAGCTGCCACATGCACCAGCGATCAACTTTACACCCCCTCGTTTGCCTGCTCTCGGTCCGCTCATACCATGCCCAGGCATTCGGCGATGAAGCGCAACAAGTAGCCCGCCGCCACCCACAGCAGGTACGCCGCGCCCACCGGCAGCCCCAGCACCACGCCCAGCAGGCACACCAGCAGCACCGTCGCCAGCGCCGTGTCCAGCGTCGCCAGCACCGCCCGCCGCCCCCTGCCGCTGCACAGCACCAGCGCTAGGGGGATGGCGACCCCCGCGGCGGCGGTGGCCATGACGGGGTTCGCCGCCGCCGCCGCACGCAGGCAGGCGCCATGCTCCCGCAGCGCCGCCGCCGACAGGCCCTTGGACACGACGTTGTCTCTGACGCTGTGCCAGGGGCAGGCGGTGTCGTTGGCCTGCCCAGCGCCAGCCATGTGCAGGGTCTGTGGCCCTCACATGATAACTGCTGTGTGATTCAGAGCAGGTTCAATGATGAGTAAACCGCTAGTGGACAGCGGCGCGGTCAGACTCTGGCTTTCTTTCGGCTTGCTCAGCTTGACAGAGGTAGACGGCAGGATGTTTGCAGATGTTCAGAGCCTACGGACGAGGCGATCAGATGCAGACGCAGCCGTGCAAGTACTGTTCAATAACCATTTCTCTCGCCAAACTGCACCAGGCCAGGGGACCCTTCATGAGCGTCCCCTCTTGACTTGGAGCTGGCTGTGACATGCGTTCGTCGCCGAAGCACGGTGCCTGATGAGCTAGCCAATCTTGGTCGTCTCCAATTCCAGCTTGTGTCAACTGGCCAAGGTCTGCTTGACGTTCGACACGCAATGATGTCGACCGATCGGATCGGCTCCTGAAGGCGAGGTGCAGCCTGCCCAAGCTGTTACAAACGCTTCACACAAGCCTTGGGCTGCTATTCTGAGTTTTACAGAAGCGATCTATATCGAAGCCGCTCCCACTGCGGTGTCTCAAAGCAGCCAAAGGCAGTCGTTGACGATGTCCGCGGGCGTGAGGCATCGCGGAGCAACGCACGCGCGGGTCAGGAGATGACGCACCTGAGGCTTAGCTATGACTCGAGCCGTTGCTCCGGAGACTCGGACGATACCCGTTGGAGGGAGCGGCACCGAGCCGAAGAACCCCACAAAGGTTGGCAGGGTGCGCCACCCAAACATCTACAGGCTGCAGTGCAACAGTTTTCAATGCATCACCACGCGGCGCTGAGGTTGTAACCTGATTTATCTGCAGGACAATGCGATCCAGACCACCAAGTACACATGGATCACCTTCCTGCCAAAGGTGCATGGCGGTTGTGCTGGATTGCGCAGCATGAAGCGGGCTGTAGCAAAAATTGACCATGAGCCAAATTGCTGCTTCAAATGTTGCAGGGTCTATACGAGCAATTTCGCCGCGTGGCCAACTTTTACTTCCTGCTGATTGCCATCCTTTCATGCACTCCCGTAAGGTGCGGCCATGCCCAAGTACAATGTCAATGCGGAAAAGTTTTACACAAAGGTTGCATATCACGTTGAGACAAGTATGATGTGCGCCAGCCGGCTTCACTTCTGTGCCGTAGTCCCGTCAACCCGTACACCAATGTGTTCCCGCTGGTCATCGTGCTGGCGGTGTCGCTGCTCAAGGAGGCCATGGAGGACCACAAGCGCCATGCCAAGGACGTGGAGGTATAGACAGCAGATTGAAATAAACATATGCAAGTACAGGTGGCATGCAGGCTGGGACAGGAGGCATGATGCTGCCCACAGTCGAGGCACGTCTGCCTGTGGTGCGGTGATCGATGGTCCAACCGATGCTGTGCAGATCAACACCAGCACAGCGCTGATCGTCAGGAATGGGCTCCTGGTGCCGGTCGCCTGGCAGTACGTCAGGGTTGGCGATATCGTCAAGGTGCAGGCGCATGCAAAGCTGGCAGCAAGGATGGCTGGTAGTCGTCAGCAAACACAAGCTCGTCTCCAGATGTGTAGAACACACACAGGTGGAGGACAGCCATGTGTTTCCCGCCGACATGGTGCTGCTCAGCAGCACACTGCCAGAGGGCGTGTGCTACATTGAGACCATGAACCTGGACGGCGAGACCAACCTGAAGCTCAAGAAGGTGCTAGCGGCTGGTGATCCGTCGGCGTTGACATTCAGCATATATACACAGCTGATATGAACCCTGCACAAACCTTAGGCTTTGCCACAAACATGGGACTACAGCCCGGAAAAGGATATGGCCTTGGCAGCATCAGGCAGCGCGTCCATCGAGTGCGAGCAGCCGAACAACTCTCTATACACGTTCACCGGCAACCTACAGCTGGGGCAACAAAAGATACCTTTGACAACCAACCAGGTTGGGTCACTGTTGGTTGCTATGGTGGAAGTGGCAACCCTGTGTTAAGCCATACCAAAAGGTGAACACCAGCTGACCATCGCATGCCTGACAGGTGTTGCTGCGGGGTTGCATGCTGCGCAACACGGCCCACATCTTTGGCGTCGTCATCTTCACTGGCCACCAAACAAAGGCAGGCTGTCAGTGTCACAGAAGCTGTTGCTGGCTGTCAAGTACGGGAAGCAAAAGGTGATGCCTGTTGGTCAGCAAAGGGCATGAAGCGCAGGTCCCCGTCAAGGGCTTTTAATCCTCGTGCAGATCATGATGAACGCCACGGGGGTGCACGGCAAGCGCTCATCCTTGGAGCGCAGCCTGGACAAGCTGATCTTCTGCATCTTCGGCTTGCTGGCTCTCATCTGCATCATCGACGCTGTTGGCAGCTCCAGATGGGTCAACAAAGTGAGCAGCTCCGGAAAACAGGACTGCAGAGCATTGCTGCTGCGATTTACAGCAAAAGACTGATCTCCAACTGACAAGCACAGCCTGCTGCACGAGCTGATGGAGAAGGCCCACCACATGCAGAGGCATTGGTACCTGCGCATGGGAGAGGGCAAGGAGTCGAACATAGAGCGCCTGCTGTTCGACCCCGGCAACCGTACTGTTGTTGGCCTGCTGGACTTCCTCACGCTCTTCATCCTGTACAGCAGCCTGATCCCCATCTCGCTGTATGTGTCGATCGAGATCATCAAGTTCTTCCAGGTGGGTTGTCTTCTCGTCCCACAGAGGCAGTGTGCCATCTGCAGTCGTACAGCTCGGGTGGCGGTGTGGAGGCAAGCCACCTGGACTGCCGTGACTGAAATCAGTATCTGCAATCATTGCAGGCCACACGCTTCATCAACTGCGACCGTGCAATGTACCATGCGGAGACAGACACACCGGCGCTGGCCCGCACCTCAAACCTGAACGAGGAGCTGGGCCAAGTGCAGTACATCTTCTCGGACAAGACAGGTGGGGGCATGCACAACCTGCCGTACTGCGCCAAGCTGGTGCTTGAAACGTATGCAAGCATTCCCACACACGCCGTGTTAGGAGGACAAGCGTGGCACTCATGGCAGGATGTGGATGTCAGGTACACTCACGTGCAACCGCATGGAGTTCTTCAAGTGCTGCATTGCCGGGATCAGCTATGGTCGGGGCGTCACCGAGATCGAGCACACGCTTGCCAAGCGCGCGGGGCGCCCGCTGGCCGAGCAGCTGCCAAACCCCAACGCTGTCCGGGAGCGCGGCTTCAACTTCGACGACGAGTGAGGGTCACGCCCGCAGTAGCGTGTGCTTCCAGGTAACAGATGCAGGCTGAAACCATTCTGAGGCCGGCCACCCGTGAGCTTTGTGTTGCTGCCTACAGTCGCCTGATGCATGGACGGTGGGAGGCGGACCTAGACGCAGATTACATCCGCGAGTTCTTTCGGCTGCTAGCAGTGTGCCACACTGTGATCCCAGAAGGGCCGCCTACGCCAAGCGAGATCAGATACCAGGCACGGTCCCTGTGGTGCAGCACCCTGCAGCTGCACGTGCGACGGCTGTTCCTTCCATGGACCTGGGTTTTGACATGCACATGCAGGCGGGGTCACCAGACGAGGCGGCTCTGGTAGTGGCAGCCAAGGTCTTCGGCTTCTTCTTTCATGCACGCACCCCGCGCGGGGTCAAGGCAAGTCATGCCTTTGTGATGGTTTGGCCACTGTTTTCTGGTTGCCCCTCATGGCATCAGCTGGTCACAATGTCGATTGGCATCAGCTGGCTGTACATAGGACACTCCATCTGGGTGGTCTCCCCGCCGCACATGCAAGCATTCAATTGCATGCAGCCCACGCTTGCAGGTGTGGGAGGCTGGCCCGCTGCCGACGCTCAAGGAGTACGAGGTGCTGGCGGTGCTGGAGTTCAACTCCACGCGCAAGCGCCAGTCGTCCGTTGTGCGTCACCCCGACGGCACCATCGTGCTGTACTGCAAGGTACAACCTGCATGCGTGCAGGCACATGGCAAGGTGGTTCATCATTGTGCAGCATCTGCGACAGGTATGCAGGGAGAGCCTTTGCATGCATGCAAAGGCTAGTGATGCGTGCCAATCGCACATGCCACTCGCAATTAGCGCTGCTTTTGCTCGCTTTTGGTACAGGGTGCTGACATGGTGGTCTATGAGCGGCTAGCAGCATCTGGCAGGGAGCACTGCGACGCCACGATGACGCATCTGGAGACATACGGCAATCAGGGCTTGCGCACATTGTGCCTCGCCTACAGGTGACCATGGCATGCATTAAGGCTGCTGATCATGCTAGACAATGCATGGTACTGCAGTTGCCGCAGCCGCCAGATTACCGTATGGCATGCGCAGCTGAAGCTTGCATGTGGATCACCCTAGACAGCAGCACAGGGGTCTGGTCAGATGTGTCAGGGCATTATCTGGGCGCGCATGCTGCAGGCCGGTGCCGGCTCAGGAGTATGCGGACTGGCTGCCGAAGTTCCAGGCGGCCAAGACGACGATGCAGGACCGGGAGGCAGCGCTGGACGCAGTTGCGGAGCTGATCGAGCGAGACCTGATCCTGCTGGGCGCCACCGCCATAGAGGACAAGCTGCAGCAGGCAAGTCCCAGACGGCGGAAAGGAGTGAGCTGCAACAGGGAAGGCCTCTGCCCGGGTAGAGAGTGTCAGCACCAATGCTTGACCGTGAAACCCAACAGTCATCGGAAATGCAAGCGCAATGATGCAACCGTAAGCCTCTGCATTCCAAGTCAAGGGTGTGACGCCTATTGTGCTGCAGGGGGTGCCGGAGGGCATAGAGCGGCTGCGGGCTGCGGGGCTCCGCATCTGGGTGCTGACCGGCGACAAGGTGGAGACCGCCATCAACATCGGCTACGCATGCAGCCTGCTGTCCAACGAGCAGGTCAGTAGACACAGGCGTCAGAGCAGCGAATGCCAGACAATCCATTGAGTGTCATGGTCCAGCATCAGCGTGACAGAGTCTCGAGCCAGGAAGAGGGCGTAGACCTGTTCCCACTGAACAAGACAGTTGCACGACTCTGCAGGAGCGGCTGCTCATCTCATCCGAGACGAAGGCTGTGCTGGATGCGGAGCGACGGGAGGCTGCCGACGTGACAGCTCTGATACAGCAAGAGGTCCGCTGCATTGCACTCCCTGACTTGTCCAGTGGCAACATGACTTGTCCAGTGGCCAGGAATTGCTATTAGTGCCAAAGCAGCACGCAAGCTGCCCCTACACCTGCATGGCACATTCATGCTGCATCAGGTGGTCCAGCCACGACACCTTCGTGACATGGATGTGGCACTCCTGCCACACATTACGCTGCAGCTAGGCGTAACCCTGGGGCACCCTTGCACCCCTGGCAGGTGGTGCAGCAGCTGGAGGAGGCGGTGCGGCGGGCCCGCCAGTGTCGGGGGCGGCCGGGCGCGCCCGACCTGGCGGTCGTCATTGACGGCCACGCCCTGGCCATTGTGCTCGACGGCGCCAACAGCGCCAAGTTCCTGGAGCTGGGCATCGCCTGCAAGGTGAGCCAGTCGGGACGTTGGATTGTGTGGACGGTTTCTGACGTCGCCTAGCACTCAGGAGCATGTGCAATGCAGTACAGCAGGTCACCACGTGTACTTCAAACCGGATATGAGTACGGGCATGTGCGCAATCTGCTGAGATGTGGCTTTCAGTGCAACAGGCCGTGCTGTGCTGCCGGGTGTCGCCGCTGCAGAAGGCGCAGGTGACGCGGCTGGTGAAGGAGGGCGCGGGGGCGGTCACGCTGTCCATTGGCGACGGCGCCAACGATGTGTCCATGATCCAGGTGCCGCGGTGCACAGCCACAGCGGCTGCCACATGCTGAGCATGTGCGTGTAGTGCATCCTGCCAGCCTCTCCATAGTGGGAGGCTGGCGGGGCGGACCGCTCGCCACCTGAGATACGCTGCGCCGGATGTCAGGCCCTGGTGCTGATCTCTGTGCAGGCGGCACATGTGGGTGTGGGCATCAGCGGGCAGGAGGGCATGCAGGCGGTCATGGCCGCTGACTTTGCCATCGCGCAGTTTGCATACCTCACCAACCTGCTGCTGGTGCACGGCCACTGGTCCTACACGCGCATCACTCGCATTGTGGGGTGAGCACTCAACACCTGATACCATGCGACCATCCAGTGGTACTTTTCTATGACAGCACGCGCATATGTTGCATCTTGATGCAAGCAACAATCGCACGCTTTTGATAGCACTATATATGTGAGCTGAGGGCTGACGCTGTGGGGCGGTCGTGAGAGCAGCAACATGCACCCGGAAGCAATGACATGTCACCCATGCCTGTCAACGGGCTGACCATGCAACAACATCAATGTGTCTCAGGTACTTCTTCTATAAGAACATGGCTTACACATTGACCCAGTTCTGGTTTAATCTTTATACTGCATTCAGCGGGCAGCGCTTCTATGACGACTGGTATCAGGCACGCAGTTGCATGCGCCTGTCTCTGTGTCACTGCCACGCCAACTTGCTCGGGCTGCCTCATCGTCTCATACGTGGCTCTGCTTTGCAGGCGTTTTACAACCTTCTGTTCACTTCGCTGCCGGTCATTGTCGTTGGCCTGTTTGATCAAGATGTGTCACAGGTGCACCAGACGCCCTTGGAGTGGGTGTGAACTCAGAGTCTGCACATCTTCCAAGACACGTTCGAGGCCGATGCTGTGCGCACTGCTGCAGGAGAGCCTGCTGTCTGTTCCACACCTGTATAAGGCCGGTCAGCGAAATGTCCGCTTCAGGTGCAACACTGTGCATCCTGACTGACAGTGATCATGCGCCTGATGACATATGCAATGCGTCGTTCATGAAACATGCGTAGTACGTTGTGACCTCCAGATATCCTGGCAACAACAGATGCACCTGCTTGCGTGTCCGTGCTGCAGCCCCAAGGTGCTGTCGCTGTGGCTGGCGTCTGCCATCTGGCACTCGCTGGTGTGCTTTTATGTGCCGACGCTGGCGCTGTCGGCAAAGTCTGCCGTCAATGACACCGGCCAGATCGTCGACATCTGGGCAACTGGCACGCTGGCATACACCGTGGTTATTGTTGTGGTGAGCACGTCATGGCAAACGGCTCCTAAAGTCAGCTGGCTGATGATGACGTCCACTTCACTAGCAACCTACATGTGATCATCTCAGGCCGTCTTCATTGAGCTCGGCTATTTTGATTGAACTCAGGTGAACCTGCGGCTGGCACTGTCCGTCCAGTTTCACACGAGATGGCATTACATTGCCATCTACGGCAGCATTTGCCTGTGGCTGGCATTCGTGTGCGCATACAACGGACTGCCACTGGGCACCCTTGGCAGCATCGCGCACCAGGTGCGGCCTGTTCATGTGTGGCCGTCCAGAAGGTTCGTGCGGAGCAGCGGATGAATGGCTGCACAGCCTTGCACGTTCGACACGACTGCCGTCCAATCTCCTCATGCTCAGCACTGACATCTGTGTGCTGACAGGAAAACATCTACTATGTGATCTTCATCCTCATGCGGTGGCCAGCAGCGTGGCTGTGCATACCACTCAGTGAGCGCTTCATACTCGCAGAAAACACAGAACAAAAACGCAATGTGACTGCCTACAACGCGCCAAGGTGGTATGGCCGACAGTTTGCAGACTGGCACCGTGCCTGGCCGCAGGTCTGGGGGCATGCCTGCTGCCACAAGTGGTCATCGCGGGCGCAACGCGCGCCTTCCGGCCCCACGACGAGCACATCATCCAGGAGTACGAGCTGGCGCTGGACCGCATGCGCCTCTCGCCAGGCAGCAAGTGTGCAAACTATTCACAGACGCTCGCAGACACGTGTACTTGTTGCAAACTCTAGTGTGCCTGAAATAAGCGTCTCTTAGCATTGTTCTGAGCATATTCGACCTGAGAGCTCCACCTGCATCGCTGGAGGGTGCACAAGGTGCCAGGTCCTCTGCTATGGGTGGGCAGCACAGCGCCCTCGCCAGCCCGGCACCACAAGGTGTGTCAGCTGAACCCAATACTGGGTCAGATGGCCATCCGCACCTGCGACACGGTACAGCAACGGTTGCACTATGAACCACTACTCGCTGTTGCAGTGATCAGCCTGCTCACCTGCGCGGCTGTCTGCAGGTGCGCATCAACAGCAGCGTCGTCGGTGGCGGCGCCGCCCTGGAGTCCGCCGACAGCGGCAGCCTGCTGCTGCCCGGCAAGCTGCTGGGGCAGCGGCCGTCTGGCGGGTCAACGGCGGCAGCGCCTTCCATTGCTGCCGTCAGCCTGGCAGGTGCCCACAGAGTATCTGCCGTAATTCGCTGCCTGTGAGTGTTGCAGGCCAGCCGCTCTTGTTCCAACCAAAGTTGTTGACAATGTACAATACTGATATGTAGCAGCCTGGTGATGCTATGCACTGAAGGCCATGCCTTTCGTGTGCATCTGTAGATCTCGGTGCCCATGCTGATAACTTATGGCACACTGCCCCAGGCCACTCCGACAGCACCAGGTCTTTCAGCGCTGCGGGGCTGGGACCGCTCGTTGGCCCCGTCCGCCGCCGCCGCGCGCACACCGGGTTCAGCTTCGACACGCCCGGCTTCGAGTCGTTCCACGCCGACCAGGTGACCGTGGCATAATGCTTCGCATGATGTGCACGGCATGGACGAAGAAGAGAAATTTAGGCCGTGCAACCTGATGTGCACACCCTTTGCACCAAGGTTGACCAGCCGCTTCGAGAGTATGCTTCTGACGCACCACCCTTCGGCACTTTCACGCATCTTGACAGGCACAAAGGGCAGCAGAGGAGCAGTCGGCTGAGGCGGGGCCGCCGGGGCAGCAGGGCAGGCGGCGGCAGCGGCCAAAGCGGTACAGCGCAAGCGACGTGGTCGCGATGCTTGCACCCGCAGAGCAGCAAACACAGCGGCGTCCGGGACCACTTACACTCTGAGGGGCTAGCACGGCAGGGGGGCGACACACTTGCATCAGCACTGTCCTGCTCAGAGGGTATGATGAAGACACGAAGCCCAGCCCAGATCATTGGATGCGATGTCGCCTTGCAATAACATCAGCACTCAAGAGGGGCGTGCGATTCTGTACGACTGACTCTGAACTGCTTAAAACCACATAGTGCAACAGCACAAGTGCAGGAAGTGTACAGCTGTCACCGCATCCCCGCAAAGTCGTGCCGGCCGGCGGGCTTGTACTCTGTCATAGGCTTGCCAGACCCAATGACGCCCACCTTGCCACCCTCCGGCACTGAGAACATGCTGGTCTTGTGGTGCGCTGCACGGCATATGACAGCACAAGGCTCGACCAAAGCGCTGAGCACGTTTGCTGGTGGTCCATCCACAAGCAGGTGCCCTGTGACCGCATACACACATGCCAGGGCATGTGTGTCCATCTGTGGGGTGTGCGCACCTGTCATGAAGCCTGCGGGCTTCTTCTTCTTCGTCACCTTGCCCTTCTGGAAGTTCTGCCACGAAGACTGTCGGTCCTATGAGCACATGATATTAGAGGCTCAAGGGTCCGTCGTGGTTCATGGCAGAGCTTGATAGCGCCTTTGCCAGCTGACACCGGTGCTCGGTGCATGATGCAGCCCCACCTTCGTCTCTTGGTCAAGCTTGGCAAAGCGCATCTTGCTCTTGTACGACTTGATCAACTTCTTCTTCTTGATCCTTGTCTTCTCGTCGTCCTCCGGCAAGATGGTCAGCCACTGCAGATGGCGCAGCATTTGCAATGAGCGCGTGGATAAGTACCCGGCAGTCACGCAGCTCATCAGAAGCCAGATGACCCTGATCCTGCCCAGACGTTGGAGCAGATGTCTATGCCCAAGCCTCCGCAAGCCTCCGCCTCCGCAGGCGAGCGGCCATGCAGGCGCAAGACGGTTGGCTGCTTTCGGAGCAGCGTCCTATCGGAGCAGCGTCCCTACCTTGGGGATCTCGGTGACGACGGGCTCCTCGGCGACCTGCACGCGGTTGGGCGCCGACACGCCCCGGTACAGGGTGTCCTCCTCGGCCGCCTGCCGCACCGCTGACCTGTCCAGCTGCGCAAGCATGACACAGGTGAGTTGTGACTGCATGCACTGCGGACATCCAGGATTGATGTAGGACTGCTGCAATGTGCTGGTCATATGTGAACTGGGAGCAGGATCGCAGGAAACCTATAGTGCTCGGCCATGGCAGCTGTGAAGTCTGCACCCACCTCCTCTGTGCCGCCGTCCTCATCAAAGGACACCACGAAGCTGCCGGCTGCTGACACGCCGATGATGCTGGCTGCGTACCACTCGCCGTCGCCAGACCAGATCTGCCGGCAACACATCAACATGATCAGCAGCGCAGGCCATGCGGTCTACTGCCAAACATGCTGTGCAGCAGTGCTGCTGCATGAGACACACGACCGCAGCGGCATCTGCAGACATTCGGCTGGCACTGCGCTGATGGCAGTTGGACGCTTGGCGAGACCCACCGCCTGCACGCGGGCGCCGATGGCCCAGTTGGCGGGCGCCTGCCCGGCGAGCGCCGCCTTCTGCTGCGCCGCCCGGATCTGCTGCGCCACCTGCGGCGGCAGGAAGGAGGACACCGCCGGCGCGGCCGTCTGCACCGCCACCGGCGCCGCCGCCGGCTGCGCCGCTGCTGCTGCGGCTCCACCGGGCCCCGCTGCGTGTGGGGACGCAAAAACTGGCCGACGAAGAAGCACCACCAGTGCTGATGGCCGAGCCGGCGCGGGCTGGCCTGTGCATCAGGGCACACACTCGCGTGCCACAGGCCACCTGTGGCCGAATGCGTCACGGCGGCATCAGGCACCTGGCTGCGCGGGTGCTGCGGCGCCACCAGCTGCTTCCCGCAGCAGGTCCTCAGTCAGCTCGATGACCTCCGCCAGGCTCTTGGCGAGCTCCTGGTACTCCTCATTGCTGGCGTCCAGCTGCAATAGCTCCTCCACCTGCTGCTTCTGAGCTGTGTACTCCTCAAGGTTCGCCCGCAGCTCCTCTGACGACTGCGACTCCATCGTATCCGACAGTCACTGTCTTGCAGCGAGCCGGCAACTTGGTCCTGAACCAAATGCAGGTGTCACAACCTATGCGGAGCAGCCGAGTCTGCCTGCAAATTACTGGTACTCGCTTGCTTGTGACCAGCACAACGATTGCTAAGACGCTTATTGGCACAGCCAACCAGCTGTTGTCAACTTCCAGACAGGAATGGCACTCCGAGCCCAGGCCTCGTTCTGGGGTTCATCACGTGGGTGGCAAAACCCTATATTTGCATGTACTGCACGTTCCCAGTGCCAAAATCAATCGCTGGAGACTCGAGCAGGACAACTCCTCACATCAAAAAGCTCATGTACGAGTACGCTGGACTATACAATTCGTGATGCCTAATCCCAGCAGTGCGCATGCAGAGTGCAAGGTATGGCCGGCAGACCTCCGGCCTGCAGACGGGTAGCGAAAAATTGGACGCTGCAGAGCTGTGAGCGCAACAGCCGGCATTGTGTCCGATCCTGCAGGGTCAACTGGCAAAGCAGGTCAACTGCGTGCATAGCATACATAGCCATCTAGGCACAGCACGCAGGACATAGTAGGAGTATTGCTGCATCACCTGAAGCGTGTAGGCATGATGGCTTGGCAACCTGCTGTTGCCCCTCCCAGACAGAGTGGAAAGGCATAGGTGCGTCTTCGTATGCCGCTGCCGTGCCGCCAATATTTGGCCATTTCGCCCAGTGCTGCAGCTGTGGAAGCCGCTCCTGCCGCCGGTGCTCCGCCTGCTCCCGGCAATGGTGCTCTTGCCGCTGCTGCTGCACCTCTTAGCTGGGTGGCTGCTGCGGCAGCTGCCGCGGGGGCGCTGGCGGCTTACCCTGGCCCCACCCAAAGCGCTTCATGACCTCGTCCACCAGCAGGCCCGCTGCCACCAGTGCATTAGGGGAGAACTGCTGTTGCACGAACCTGTGAACATCGGCGTGACACCTTGAACGCAGCCATGCGTGAATGACGCTGTGCAATGCATCAACCACTGCCGACTATGCAGCGACAAGGCTGAGGCCATTGCGGTGTCACTGACACAGCCTGAACACGATATGCATGCTGGTCGGCAGCCACGCGCCTGTCGTTCTTGGAGGTCTGCTGGATGTCCAGCAGGCCGTGCTCCGCGGCGCCAGCATTGGCCAGGCCCTGCATGTCGGCCAGGACCTGCTGCAGCTCTGGCGGCAGCGCCTCCAGCTGCTGCGTCAGTGCATCGGGCGGCTGGTCATGCAAGAACATCCAGGGATGTCCTTAATTGACAGAGCAGGTGTGCGGTGCACTAGCGTGTAGCAGTGTCAGCGCTGGCTGGAACAGGCTGCCCTGGAGTAAAATGCTAGACACACACGTAGCTCAGCATGACTTAGAGACGGGCCACTGGGCGGTATCTTGTTATAGAATGATGATCCCTTGATCCTGAGCACGCGCTGCCGTGAAGACGGTGCATCATCCTGTTGAGACGCTTGTTGGGGCTCGGCAGCAGATAGCTCACCGGGTCGGGCTCCATGACCAGCGGGCAGTTTTGCTCGGCGTGCCCCACAATCCGGCAGCGACGACAGGTGTGCTCGCGCTTCATCGGCGGCGGCGGCGCCTCGCCGGCTGATGCCTCGACAGCAGTGACATGTTGCACTCCCTGTGCAGCCTGCACAGGCAGCTGCACTCACACCGATGCTCGGAACTGCAGCTGCAGCTCTCAGACCAGGTGCCACTACAGCGGCCTGCAGATGGCAAATGCAAACGCATGTTGGCGACAGAAGTGCTCTTGTGGCCACGCATTGTGCTCCTGGCGGCTGGCAATGCCCTGGCGCTTGCACCCCTGCAGCCTGACCCAGCGCGAGCAGCCCCACATGTGTACCTGAGCCGCCGCCCAGCGCAGCGTCAGGCCATGGTCCATCTGCGGCGTGCGTACGGGCGGCGGGGGCGGGGTGTCTCGGTGCAGCGAGAGCGGGGCCTCATCCGCCGGCGCCTCCAGCTGCCGCAGCGACAGCGCCTGCTCCCGCAGCTGCCGTTCCCTCGCCTGATACGGGAGCCCAATTACAGCTCAGCTTCCTGGAAGCGCAGGCGTGTTCCCGCAACCGACTGGAGGCACTGCCAGGGGCTGCACACGTTGCAACATCAGCACCTGGTCCAATAGCCATTGTTAAGACGCCATGCTGAGGCTTGCAACATGATGAAATCTGGAGCAGCACGACAGTGTTTTTATGTTGTGAGCACCTACCGCTGCATCTGCACGATCGACCAATGGCTGCAGCAGTAGTAAGTCCTCACTGTCATACCCCGCACTTCTCCTGGCCCGACGTGTCTGCTGGCGCTGCTTTGATTGCGGCTGTGACTTTGCTGCCATGGCCTCACAACCCTGCATCACCGTGTCACTGGATGGCACTGCCAGCACAAAGCAACCAAATCCTTGACTCTCACCACGTTGCAATTAGAATCTGGTTCCAACAAGTGCATCGCATCATTTGGAGAGGGGGGCAATCCACTGGGTGAGCAACGGCAAGGAGCTGCAATGGAGATAGCACATAGAGGTCTGCAGCTGCCCACCAGATGCAGCCAGGGCTGCCGGCAGGCAGCGCACACGCCGCACCGCGTTGGGAAATGGACATCAGCAGGGAAGAGGTCGGCCCCCTGCTCTGCGCCATCGTTCAAGTGCGACGCTCCTGGCGTCCCCTCTGGGACCACCTGCGAACCGTGCACCGGCAATGACCATCTGGGCAAGGTTGATACCTGTAAGGTGTTAATACATGCATGTGCCGACGCGAGTGCTATCAAGTATGCTTACATCCTTCTGCAGCTGCATGAGGAAGTCCGCCAGCTCAGTGCCTGTTCGCTGCTTGTTCTCCTGCAACGATATATTCCCCTCGACTACGCCCATCATTATTAATCCTACGAGGCACAGCCTGATCATGCGCATCCCAATGGCGTGCGGGACTCTGCCAGATGCATGCCTGTGGAACGCACCTCAGGTGGATAGGTGTCCAGCGGGAAATTCAACGCGGTGTCTTCTCTGCCTTCAACTGCTATAGTCGCCCTGTCAACAGCCCGTGCAGCTACTTCTGCGCTGCCGAAGCGTTTGCCCAGCAGGAAACGCTGGCCACCAATGTGTATCGTGGCCTGCCAGCGGCTGCCAGCGCTGCTGACGCCCCGCCACGCAGCCGCCACCTTCTGACGCTGCAGGCCAGGGACACGCGCCCATATCAGTACTACAAACCTGATGCTCACGGCTGCAGTACCTCCGCAGGTGTGCTCAGACCCGCTTTTGCAGCCAGATGGTGCTCGTCGTGCGTGAGAACTGCCACACCTTTGTGTTAGCAGCAGAGGCCACCGCATCAGAGTCCAGCTGCAGCTGCGGTGAACCCGACTCTGGCTGGCTACGCTTCATGGTACACATACCACCTGCTGACGAATGACGACCTCATTCATGCAGTGTTTTACCTGCACAGATGATCTTTGCAATATGGTGTGCGCAACCATTCGGCGCAGATGCATTTGCCTCAGCAGGAACCGCGTCGGAATCGGCGTGGCAGCATCGGCATGAGCATCGAAGGGGTGATGGCACTAGCAGCACAGTCCCGAGTCACCTCTTATGTGACAACATGTGAGGTGCACCAGCAGGGTGCGGCTGTGCAACGTGCATGCCAAAACAGCTGCCGCTTTGGCAATCGTGCAGCAGCTTGCATCGTACGTCAATCTACTCGAGACAATGTGGAACATGAAACATGCTGGCGCACGCTGAGCACGTTACATGAATGCATACTTCACGCCTGCATGCACGTGCACGCATGCTGATTTCATATATAGTGTGTTGAAAACTGATGTTGTGCCGCGGCTCCAGCTCTTTGAGCCACACTTGCTGCTCTCGTTTGTGGTTGTCACTGTCCATTGTTGTGCAGTATCGGTATGCACGGCAGCAGTCCTGTCAGCAGGCGTTGACGACAGTTGCATCTCGGTAGCTTACCATTCCGCACTTGACGCCAACTCACGCGACGGATTGTGGGCCAATCAGACATCCAGCTACGGGGTGCTACAATGCAGACCTGATGTTGCACGCATGCAGCAGCATCCGCATTTGCAGAGAAGCGTCAAGCTGCTACCGCTGCAGCCCAGCATCCGCACCAAGCTTGACAACGGAGGCTTCTTCACGATCGAGGATGTTCAGCGGGCCGGCACAGCAGCATCCATTGCGCAGGGTGGGTTATTTCACCAGCAACGTTGTTGTGGCAACATTCTAGTGATTGCGGGCCGGCATCGTTACATGGCATGTGCGTGGGTGTGAACGAGAGCTGACCTACACAGATGCCCAGATGACCTTTACCGAGGCGGCGGAGGTGCAGCGAGTCATCGATGATATCGTCTCAGCCCAAACAACAACTCTTAATGGTGCGCTGCGACATAGCTGCGCATCATGCTGTGCATGCTGTGGCAGGAGCATGCAAGACCAGGCGGATTCGAAACCGACTGGGTACCAATGCAGGCGCAGTATCAGCACAGACGATGTTCGAAAAGGAATCAAAGAGCCGCAAGATTGTGACATTCTGCCAGGAGCTGGATGCGGCGCTAGGTGGCGGCATCGCAACTGGTCAAGTCACCGAGCTTTGTGAGTGATCACCAGATGTGAATGACAGGTTATGGTGTCACGTCCGCCGCTTTATCAGATTGCAACAGCTGAGCGCCCTGCACATCTGCGCAGGCGGCCAGCCTGCAGCTGGGAAGACGCAGCTGGGGTAAGGCACTGCCCCACCTGACACCCAGCACAGCCAGTGTTCACTGTGAGTAACACACACTGAGCTGCTTGGTAGCTGACATGGGTCCTTGCATTGCAGCATCCAGTTGGCCATCGATGTGCAGCTGCCCAAAAGCTGCGCGGGCGTCGCCGGGAAGGCAATCTACATCGGTGGGCTGCTGACCTGGGTGTCTGGCTCTACAAAAACCTTGCCACCTTAGGTTGCCTCAGCAGGCTGCCATTTCGCTCCACAGCTAGCGTGGCTTCTTCGCAGACACTGAGGGCAGCTTCATGGCGGAGCGGGCGGACGACATCGCGGCAGCCTTCCTGCAGCACCTGCAGCGGATGGTCAAGCACAGCAACAGCGCAGACAAGCAGGCGTCGGTGAGCACACCCAGGGTGTCAGCAGGGATGGAGTCTGTCTGACAGCCAGCTGGACAGCGCAAAAGCACAGAGTGGGTGCCTGCACCAGATTTCAGGCACTGCAGGAAAATTCGCTCTACTGCAATAGCCTGCTCTGTTAACTGCAGGTGCAGCACATCACCAAGGACAGCTTGCTGGATGGCATCCAGCTCTTTCGTGTGCACACTGCGGCAGAACTGCTGGCCACCGTGAGGTTGCTGCCAGACATGCTGGACGCAGATCCACAGGCGAGCTGCTGTCATGCATTGCGTGCTCCGTTGCTCTGGGCAATGGGACGCACAATAGCACACGATGGCATCGTGGCTGTCAGTCGCATGCGCACATGGGAAGTTGTGCAACATTATAGCAGATGGCATCGTGGCTGTCAGTCGCATGCGCACAAGGGAAGTTGTGCAACACCATAGCAGACTTGCGTCCTGTGCTACCAAGGCTGAACATTGCCCATGACACTACAACAGTTCATCACGTCCAACGTGTTCTGCACCACAGGTGAAGCTGGTGATAGTAGACAGTGTGGCATTCCCCTTTCGCCACGGCTTTACAGACATGCTGCAGCGCACGCGCGCTCTTGCCGACATGGGGAACCGCCTCATGCAGCTGGCGCACACCTACGATGTCGCGGTGTGCGTCCTGCCTGCAGCAGTGAGCATGCTGTGTGTGTGACCAGGAGGGCAACCACGACCTGAACCTTCTGTCACTGCCGTTGCCGTCCATGCAGGTGGTGCTGATGAACCAGGTCACCACCCAGCGCGGGGATGATGGGGCGTCCAGAATCGTGCCCGCACTTGGTGAGCAGAGTGCTTGACAGCTGGCTGCAGAGCGTGCTGCCTGTGTGTTGTGTGCTTTCGGGTGCAGAAGTGCTGCAGAGCTACCCCGCCGCATGGGTGCAGGCAACAGCTGGGCGCACCAGGCAACCACGCGCATGATTCTGTACTGCGAGGACGAGCAGCGGCGTGCGCACCTTTACAAATCGCCGAGCCTGCCAGCCGCCACCGTCGACTTCTTCGTAACGGAGGCAGGCATCCGTGGCCGCAAGGCCCACAAGCGCCCCCGGGAGTAGCGTCTCAGCAGCAACACGGCGGTGCCGAAGCAGCTGGCATCAGGAGTGCGGGTGAGCTTCAGCCCGCCGTCAAGGCTGCGTTCATCCGCTGTCAGGTGCCGCTGTTGCACTGCTTGACACTGCGGTGCTGGGCTGCAGGTGTGGGCGGCCTGGCGTGCAGCATGGTACCAGCACCCAGTGCAGCACGCTGCCCTTGTAGAATGACCACTTGACTAGACAACATGGAAGACTGTGTCTGTGGGTGGCGCCGTTGAGACCGCGCTCGTCCTTGCACTGAGCCTTCCTCACGATAAACTCTCTGGTATATCAAGCAGATAGCATTCTGAGGGTGTTGTAAGGCACAACCGGCACAAGCAGAACGAGGACTGGACCACACTCCTGTTGTCGCATCTATGAACTTCAAGTCTGCTTGCTGTCGTCTCACGCTGCGTCGCTTACTCGAGTGCAATCTTGGCCCCCACTGCACGCAGTTGCACAGCAGCACATCAGCATGGGCCTGTGCGCCTGCATCGCCTGTGCTGGCGAAGCGACCACTATAGATACGGCGTGAGATGAAAGACAGAAGTGGCTGCCGCTTGCAAGCCATTGCACCTGCTTCCAGCTTCTTCTGCAGCTCCTCTGCCTCCTCCTTCTTCACGCCAGCTTTCAGGACAATGGGCGCCTTCTCAACCTGCGCCACAAGGTGTTGCATGCTCCCTGGACATGCGACATATGCTGACAGACGCATCAGGCATGTCCAGCGGCACTGAAGATGCCCACAAAGCTCGATGTGCAGATACGAGTCGACAAGAGCAGGTTCAGCGCAGCACGTGGGGCAGTTGACGCAGCGGGTCACAGAGGGGGCTTGCGGGCACGCACCAGCTCCTTGGCCTCCTTCAGGCCCAAGCTCGTCATCGTGCGGACCTCCTTGATGATCTTCACCTTGGAGGAGGCCTCGAAGCCCGTGAGCTTGACGTCAAACTCGGTTTTGGCGGGCTCGGGGGCTGCTGCTGCCGCTTCTGCCGCTGCTGGCGCCGCTGCTGGCGCTGCCGCGGGGGCTGCCCCCATGGCGCCCATCGCCGGCATCTGGATGTTCAGCCGCTTTTGCAGGATCTCCGTGAGGTCGGACACCTCCAGCAGCGACAGCTGCATGATTTCTTCCGCTAGCCGCCGGACCTGACGCATGGGGAAACATGAACATTGAGTGGGTGTCGACGCACGCATTGTCGCCCACACCGTATGCATGTGCATCTTCTGCTGCTGCAGCATTGCTGCGGCCATGGATGCGCCGCGCACCTGGTCGTTGCCAACCTCCCTGGTCTCCTCTGCATCGTCATCAGCTGCAGCAGCGAACCCCCTGCCTGAGCTGCCGTGCCACTGGTGTGGCTGACTGCAACCGTCTGCGATGCACTCTGCTGTGCTGACAACCAGCCTCTCGAGGTGCTGGCCCCCGCATAACCGTGCTGCAGCATGGTGGCAGCCTGCAGACGCGGCTATTCTGTGAGCAACGCGCCCAGCAGATCCACGCAGCATGTTGCAGGCTTGCCGTGGCAGCTGGTTGCTCCTCACAAGCAGGTGGCAGGCGCAACGCTGCGTTGGAATGGGTGTGCTGCTCGCTGTAGTGGTACCGAGCAAGCGACTGAAAAGGTGCTGCAAACGGCGGCCGCACAGCACAGGATGAAGGGACCTCTGCACAGGTGCTTTTACGTTGTGGATGATGATCGAATGTGGCACGCCTCTCAGGCGATCAGCCATGGCAGCCAGGCAGGCCGCACTAGCTTTATGCGTGTCGGTCGTAAAGCTACACACGAGCCCATGCATGTGCGAAGGCATTTTGAAACGCGGGCAGTATCACCTTGTTGAACACGCAGCACTGATCCGAGGTGAATAGTGCAGAGTGTATATCAGTGCTTATACACTGTGCAAGGCACATCCTGAAACCAATCAGGCCTGCGTTCACGCATGTGATTCAAACGCGTGTCCCAGCATTCCGATCGAAGCCTGTGGTACGATGAAGGCATCGATCCGCATCAGCGCAGAAGCACATCCGCCTTGCACATTACCAGTTTGCTCGGCGTCGCGACTGCGCCTGCGCGCATCCGTCGATGCTCCACCAAAAGACTTCGCTGCGATCTTCTCGACACCGCTGCAGCGAAAGGGCGCAGCGGTGCGGCAGCAGTGCTGGCCGCTGGCGACAGCGCATCAGCCTCTCTCCACCACATCGCAGCTGGTGGCAGATGCATTCAAGGATGTACAGCACGAGCAGCCACCGCCTACAGAGGCGCGGCCCACTGGCTACAGCGTGTCCACCAACGCACAGCCCGCGTCGATCAAGGTGCTGGGTGTTGGCGGCGGCGGTTCAAACGCAGTGAACCGCATGACCTTCTCGGAGCTGCAGGGCGTCGAGTTCTGGATCATCAACACAGACTCGCAGGCACTGGCCAGCTCGCCGGTGGACGACCCACACAAGATTCAGATCGGGCAGATGCTGACACGGGGTCTCGGTGCCGGTGGCAACCCTGAGATCGGCACGAAAGCAGCGAACGAGTCCAGGGCGCAGATCGAGCAGGCGCTGCAGGGCACCGACATGGTGTTTGTGACGGCGGGCATGGGGGGCGGGACAGGCAGCGGCGCGGCGCCCGTGGTGGCCAGCATCGCCAAGGGCATGGGCATCCTGACCGTCGGCATCGTGACCACGCCCTTCTCCTTCGAGGGCCGCCTCCGCTCGCGGCAGGCGGCGCAGGCGGTGGAGGCGCTGCGGGAGGCGGTTGACACGCTGATTGTCATCCCCAATGACAACCTGCTCAATGCGGTGGACGCCAATGTGCCAGTGACGGACGCCTTCAAGGTGGCGGACGATGTGCTGCGCCAGGGCGTGCGCGGCATCTCTGACATCATCACGATCCCGGGGCTGGTGAACGTGGACTTTGCAGATGTGCGCACCATCATGACGAACGCGGGTACATCTCTCATGGGGCAGGGGCGCGCCAGCGGCAAGGGCCGCGCCCGCGAGGCTGCCCTGCAGGCGATCTCCAGCCCACTGCTGGATGTGGGCATCCAGCGCGCCACAGGCATCGTGTGGAACATTACAGGGCCGCCTGACCTCACCCTCTTCGAGGTCAATGAGGCGGCAGAGCAGGTCTACGACCTGGTGGACAACAATGCAAACCTCATATTCGGCGCGGTGGTGGACCCCAACATGCCCAACGGCGAGGTGAATGTGACATTGATCGCCACCGGTTTTGGGCCGGGAGATGGCAAACCAGGCTCAGCGCTGCCAGCGTTCGGCACTGGGGCATCGCAGCCCGCGTCTGGGGCCGCACAGGAGGGGCAGCCACCACCACTGCCTGCCCGCGAGTCTGGCGGCATCGAAATCCCCGCGTTCCTGCGCAAGCGGCGGGACCGTGGCAAGTAGGGGATCAGCGGCAGCGTCCTGTGAAGCTTTGTGGAAGCCTCAGATACGCTTATCAGCATGTATAAGTTGGAATGTCCTCGGCCAGGCGTCTCGAGTGTCGAATGCATATGGTGTTCTGCAGCGTGCTCTGTTTTCTATGGTGTTAACGATATCGATTCCTACATTGCCCTTGCGTAAGCCAAACGATAAAAGGCCGTCAGACTCGCATGACCTCCCTGCTTACATCAGTCAGCACGCCAAGGGGACCTACTCTGACACTAAGCAGCACTGCAATCAACACATTTCATCTACAACGAAAGACAGTCATGCAAGCAGATTGAGCAGTCGGAGAGCCAGCAGTAGCGCTGTTGCGCACCGGCTAGTTTCAGCAACCGCACTCCCCCAGTTCTGGGCTTTGGGTGCGGGCGTCATATGTGCCGGTGCAACAACAGGGGATTGCTGCTGGCCGGGAGCCGCTGGGCCTCGGCTCCCTGGCAACGACTGTGCTCTTTCACTGTAACAATGAGGTCCTGCAGAGCGAATCCCATCGCCTACAAGTTGGGGTCGTTACACGGCCACTACACAGCCTCAGCGCCAACCCGCTGCTGCTGCCTGCCGTGCGCTCGGGCTCGCTTGATGTCGCGCCATGCGGCTCGAAGCTTGGGGATCAAGTCTGCCTGCCACACGATGCCTGCAAAAACGGCAGCGGAGTCGTGGTCACACCCAGAGTCTCAAAACCACAGGCTGCTAGAGTTGCAACGTTGCCAGGGACAAGCAGCCAGAGGCACATTAATATGGGGAACACTACATTGGAAGCTTGAGTGGTTGAGCCGGATGGCAAACATGCAGCTACAAGCTGCACCTGTGATCATGAGCGCAAAACCGGTCCAGGTGCACAGCTGGAAGATCCACCCTGTAACCGACAGGCACCAGAAGCCGTGCAGCCCAGAGACAGGGCTGCAGCCTGGCCTGTACATTGAGCTGGAGGGCCCAGACCAGACGCCGCTATCTGCAGGTTGAAACGAGCAACGTTTAAGTCTCATGTAAACAGCACTGCAAAATCCGCAACCGCTCAGGGCCAGCATGGGCATTGTGAGTAGCCTACGGGCAAGGAAATGAGGATGCAGCCTGAGAGCAGACCTTGCAGTACATGGCGCAAGGGATCTGCAGCCGTCAAGGGGATAGCATGTAGCAGCACGATGGTTGGCCCAAGACGACGCCATGTGCTTCCCCTGTAACCATTGAACAACAGACCATCAGCTGCATCCTCGATGGTCGTCCAGGACGGTCATCCAAAATTGGAAAACTGTCGCATCACATGGGAACAGAACCATCACATGGGCGCAGCTCACGTTCGGCTTGTCGAACGCCAGTATGTATATTGTGCCAGATTGCTCACGATGGCCAGTATCAGAGCAAAGCTGACAGTGTGACTCAATGCCTTGGCTCCCGCTGTGGCTGAAATTCCCAGAATTCCAGCCAACTGCCACAGAAGCAGAAGGTTCACGTCAAGAGCGTGCACAGCAAACACAGCAGGTATGGCAATGAGGGGCAGTAAACGCTGGGGAAGAGTCTGCGCACAGCCCTCACCAGCAGGGGCCAGCTGTTGTAGAGGGGCAAGCACGCAGCACGCGGTTAGCTGGAGCATTAGACCAAGGAAGCATGAATATGCAGGCACGCATGGATGCAGCACAAAGCTCATGCAGTGCGGCCATAAGGCAACACAGCCCAACTCACCATCAGGATCCCACTGCAAGGAACAACACACAACCATACTCAGCCATGGTGCGTTGGCAAAGCAACCAGCTGACACCCGGTCAGACGACCCCCGATGCAGATATTGCGGTGGGCACCTAGAGCAGGCAGGCTGAATGCCAGGGTGCCAATGGCGGTCCAGAGGCTGCGGGTGTCCAGCACCACAGTCTCCCCTTCGCCGTCGCCATTGCCATCGACACCCTGCTCAGCCTGCGGCCGCACCCGCGGCGGTCTAGATCATGTGCCTGCGGTTTGCATAGGGTTGATAGGTCATTCAGAGAGGCACCAACGTCTGTATGAGCAACGACTGATGGCACAATGTTGGTCGCTGTCCTGAGGGACGTCAGTGCAAGCTGCACGCATAGGGCAGCCAACACGACGCAAGACGAGTCGCAGTATCTGAGCAGATGAAGATACAGGACTTGTGGGGTCTGGCATGCTGTGCCGTGCCAACATGGCATACTATGCGAGCCATTTACCTCCTGTGCATTCAGCCTCATGGACCTCAGGCTCGCGGCCTGAGTCTTGCAGCAGCGGCTGCTCTGTGTCAGTCGCCATACTGGCAGTGCGTGCACAGTAGTTTGAGCTACACAAGGTGCTGCTGTGGCAGTTGCACCGGCCGGCAACAAGGACATCACCGGAACACGTGCTCGGACGTAATGCGGGAACCTGTTCTGCGATAGCGTGTAGCGTCCGCGGCAGAAGGCCAGCAGACTCGGACCCGACGAACGGCAGCGCAGGGCCACCTGTGACGGGCAAAGCCTCAGAGCTGCGGCCAAGCAGGTATTAGGACCACCATCATGGTGGAGAAGAACCCCTGGTGGCGCAATGTGTCGGGTCCATTCCCCAAGTGGGACGGGCCGATCGGCTGCAAGGAGGATGGGGGCGGATCGCATCGCGGCCGCGGCACCGTGGGGAAGATGCTGGTCCACAGGGCAGTCAACAACCAGGACAAAGAGAGTGAGCTGTTCGCAGTCTTGCAATGCTTCGTGCATTGCACTGACGATGGTGCACACTCGCCAGTGCATGCTTCCGGTGTCAACTTTAGCCGTCTGTAAGCAGCTCTGATGTTGCTCCTGTCATGATGTACGCAGAGATAGTGGCGCTGGTTGATGCCGGTGAAAGCGTGAACGAGGTGGAGGCAGCGGGCAACACCCCGCTGCACAGTGCAGCCTACAACGGGTGGACGGAGGGCATCGACCTGCTGATCAGCCTGGGCGCAAAGCTGAACGCCTCAAACAACGCCGGCGACCGGCCGTGGCACTGGGCGCGCAACATGGACCAGAAGGCAGCAATGGCCGCGCTCAAGAAGGTGCTTTGGTCTGCCTGATGTGCATTGAACTGACGAGATGTCTCTTTTGAAGTTTGCAAGAAGGTGTGTCTGCCTCATCTCGCATGGTTCTTGCTCGACAGTGACAGCATGGTTCCTCTTCGCAGCATGGTGCGACTCAGGAGCAGGGCTTGGTGCTGGTTCCGGACCACATTCCCAAAGTGAAGGTGACCCTGCCCCACGCCACAATCACCTACCGACATCAGATCAGACTGCTGAGCCCACCTGAGCACAGCTCCATGACCGTTTGTGTCGTTGATCATGTGCATGAAGTTGGCCTGGCACACATGCAGGACTTCTTCTCGAAGGATTGCTGGGCGCACCACCCGAAGCCCTACCAGGTAGCAGGTTTTCCAAACGTGTGTAATACGCTAGCAGTCGACCGCACTTGTCAACGCTCGTATGCAAGCGACTTGCACGCTAACGACAGCCTGAGCTGGGACTCAGTGTGCACATATGTCAGATGGCACATTGATGCAGGAGTTCATGACATGGCGAGAGGCAGAGGATAGGAAGATCGAAGCAGACCGAAGCAAGTTGATACCGGGCATGTGATCAGCGCGGAGCCATGAACCCATACCCATGGATTCTGCACATTTGATATGCACGGGATACTATGCAACTAAGAACTGCATCGAGCGGTGGCTAAGCAGACAGAGGGGCATACATGGTTTGGTTTGCTGGCGGGCAGCAGTGTGACCTGCAAACGACTATGAGTCCACGCGACGACGGCGGTGTGGATGTTCCTGCCTGGTCGAACTGTTGCCCTGTGCGCAAAGTACAGGTTGCTTATTGCCACACACACTCCCTCGGCTCAAAGAACAGCTTCCAGTGCCACCCGGAAGCTCACCATGCTTTGGCAGTCCTGTTTCACAAATGTAGCCAAGCGTTGCCTGAAAGCGCGAGTGAAAACGAGATCAGCGGATTGTCACGAACTTTGGCTGTGCAGCTGCGACGAAGTTCAGTGTATCAACTGGCACCACAGACCGGTCTTTGTGAAGCAATCTGGTCTGTTAGTGTTGCAAGGGTTCGGCAGCAAGATGACCATCTAACATCATGGCCGATCCGGTTGTTGAGTTCCTCACAAAAGCGCTGTCACAGACCGGAGCCGATGCTTTGCCCTATGCTGAACGCCAAAAATGGACGCTGCGCCAGCACCTGGCAGATCTGCTCACGGTGGACTGCTCCGCTGCCTCTCGCTGCTCACCCCTGCAATCCTGAATTTGAGCAGTGCACGGCACGTCACGGTCTGTTGCTGAGTTGTTGCACCTGTGTACTGCAGGAATTTCCGTCATTGCGGCCATCAGTCCAGACTTACACACAGGTCAACGGCAGGTAAGTCAACACGAGATGCAGACGCTGGTCTGACAGGCTATTGCCACACGCAGCTGAGCAGATCGCTGAACACCGTGCTGATATCTCAGCACATAAACTTCTTGCCTTTCGGCACAGGGCGGCCAAGCTGCTGCGGGCGCAGGGCACCCTGCCAATGTACCATCAGGTGCAGTCGGCTAGAGGTCATGCTGGACTCCAGGTTTCCACGAGACATGTTGTTGCTGACATTGCTGGCCAATGCATCCGAGTCTGAGATTTGTCCGTGGCCCCCAGGCCTCATGGCTCTTGTACTGACGTATCCTTGACATGTTCCCAGGGTCACAAGTACAACATCCCAGTGGCCATCTGGCTACCAGAGCAGTACCCAGCGCAGCCGCCGCAGCTGTTTGTGGAGCCCACACCTGACATGATGATCAGCCCTGGACATGCCTTTGTCAATGCGTCTGGCGGCGTTCGCTCGTCCTACATTGCCAGTTGGGATGCAGCCAGGTGGGAAATGTGCCAAACCTAATGCTCACAAGCAAGGGTTTGAGATTTGAACATCCCACATGTCAAGGGCACGGTCTCAGAAGGTGTTCACGCTGCTGGCAGGTCGAATCTTGTGGACATGGCACATGACACGTCCATCCAGTTTGGCGAGGCGCCGCCGTTGTTCGCCAAACCGCCAGGGTGGACCGAGGCGAAGGTGTGGATAGTCACATCCACAATCTGTGCAGACACAAACCTCGTGCAGCACGTGTGCCCAGGTTGTGAGTCGCCCGGTGCCTGATGTCTGACAGCCTCACCTTATATATGGCTGATTTCTTTTTGACTGCTGTCCACCTGCTGAAGGCGCTGGGCCCTGCGGCACACCCTTCGCACCTAAACCACCATCACAGCGGCAACGGCACTGAGCCCGTTGAGGAGTTTTTCCAGCAGAACCCCATGATCAGGTATCTGCTTACGTTCTTCAGCATATGGTGTCTTTGATCGAAGGACATAGCTACCCCGACAGCCAGACAGCTCTCTTGCCAGCTTATGCCTGCCACACTCCCTCCAATGGTGGCAAGGGTGCAGTGACAGATCAACGGTTCCCGTCATGTGTACAGCCGGCCCATGGGCGGCCACAGCAGCGCTGGGCGTGGCAGCGCGTCCTCGGGTGGCGGTCTGATGGCAGCGGATGCCG
The DNA here is from genome assembly GCA_032358165.1 of Diplosphaera chodatii. Taxonomy (NCBI): domain Eukaryota; kingdom Viridiplantae; phylum Chlorophyta; class Trebouxiophyceae; order Prasiolales; family Stichococcaceae; genus Diplosphaera; species Diplosphaera chodatii. Next base: position 532,649 of record JAALGY010000043.1, on the reverse strand, counting down.
ATGGCGCATCGCTGTGGAGCGGCGTCATGAGCAGCTCGCAGCTGGAGGCGCAGAAGCGGCAGCTGCATGCACACGAGGCGCAGCAGGTGAGCTGCCTGTATTGCCTCGTAGACAAACAGCGTCCCATCAGGGCTTCTGCATGGTCAACAACATGCCGCTTGCGGGCGCATTCTCGCATTTCAGGGTATTGCAGGTGCCCCTCATGTGTGACCGCTGTACTGCTGTGCAGCTGCAAACCTGCTCGAGTCCTGGTGCCCACTCCTGGGGTGAACTGGCCTTGCTTATTTGGAACGCTGATACACCTGTGCTCGAGCGTAGCGCTCCATCTGCACTGCAGCGGCAGCGGCAGTCAGAGGCAGCCCACCAGGCGGCTGAACCCCCGGATCGGGGACAGGAAACCGGCAGCGGCACAGCACAGGACCTTCAGGTTGTTCTTCACCTGCTGGGCAGCCATGTACAGCATGGGCCATGGAATCATACCTTTCGTGCACAATCAAAATTCAAACAGTAGAATAAGCCTGAAAGGTGGAGTTCCCGGCATATCCTCAAGATGTCGTGCTGCCACTATGCAGTTCAGACAGTGGCTGATAACATGCCATTGTCCAAGGGCTGTGCACATGGATTGCAGGAGGAGTTTCGGCAGGCGGCCATCAGGTGCCTCACGCAGCGCCTGCAGGTCAGCCTGGCGTCGGCAGCGCAGCAGGCGTCCGCCGAGACGGAGAAGCTGCTGGAGACGCAGACGGAGCTGGCCCAGCGGGGCGCCCACCTCCAAGTCGCGGTGCGCCCCGGGGCGGCACCTCGTCCATGATCATGCAACGCATGGAGGCTGCAGGAGCTGCCGGGCATGGACAGCCCTCTTCATGGATCGACAAAGTGCTTCGCGGTGCTGCCATTCGAAGCACATAGTGCCGGTGAGCTGGGGGCCACAGTAGTGAAGTGGTACTGACTGCAGATGGGGGACATGGCGCGGGAGCGGCATGTGCTGGAGGCGTGCGTGGCGGAGATGAACACCAAGGGGCGCGAGGTGGAGCGCTGGCTGGCCGCCAACGAGGCCAAGTCGCCCTCAGGTGCGCTGCCCGCAGGACACTGGACTGCACGGCCCCTGCTGCCTGGCAGTACTCGATGCAGTCCATCTCAGGCCCAGTGTCACAGCGGTCACGCAGCAGGTGCAGAAATCTACTCTGCACATGTCTGGACATGAGGGTACAGATGGCAACCACCAGGTTATCATCGCTGCACCTCAGGCCCGGTCCCTGCAGCTGCGCAAGGCACAGGCAGCATACATGCGTGTTCGACATCATCTCGCTCGCCGCAGGGGACATTGACCCGGACGAGGCGATCGTGGCGGCGGACCCGCTGTGCCGGCAGGCGCTGGAGGCGCAGGCGGAGGACATGGCGGTGGAGGACACGCTGTACGCCCTGGAGCGCAGCTTCCAGTCCGGCGGCCTGCCCGCCGACGTGTACCTCAAGCAGGTGTGGACCTCTCCTCTACGCAGGGGAGTCACCAGCACAGTTCGATGCACATGCTCTGCTGCCCAGCGGGCGGCTCCAGATGCCTGCCCACAGATGTGCATCCGCAGGTGGTGCAGTTGCTGGTGTTGGCAGCCGCTGGTGGCTCAGCTCAGCCCAGCTTAAGTGGGCTGTCGAGTCTGGCAAGCAGCGCAAGGCGCCTCCTGGTGCTGTTGCAACCTGTGTGCAATCAGCATATGGTGTGGCCAGCTTGGTGGCACCTGCATGTGTCCGCTTGCCTGCAGGTGCGCATGCTGTGCGGGAAGCAGTTCTACGTGCGGGCGCTGGGCATGAAGATCGCTGCCCTGCAGCACCGCCACGGGCCGCCGCAGCCGCCGCCACCGCCCAGCTCAGACATGCGCCAGGCCGCGCCGCCGCAGGCAGCCGGCTCCGCGGGGCGGCCGGTGCAAATGCACCTCGGGGACTCTTGGACGAGCACAGGCATCGTGTCAAACCCTCTGGTGTGAGGCCGCTGCAGGCCCTCGTCACAGGCATAGCTATGGCACGATGCAGAGGTTGTCGTGCTGTGTGTGCCTACCTGATGAGAGGTATCGTAACGTGTAACGCTGAGTTCATGCACCCGTGCTTGTGCCGTGGGAGCTGCCAGCATCAGTACCGGCTCTGTAGCAGGCAGTGGCTACGTCGAATCGCTTAGAAGGCACAGTTGCATACACATTAAGGATGAAATGGTGCATATTGATTCACCTGCGTCACCTTGCTCTGGTGAGTACGCATCGCAGAGATCTCCAGAGCTATCTCCGGTGGAAGCAGGAAGTATCCGCAGGATATCCCGCCGCTATTTGGTAGTGGTCCAGCATCATGTGGCATTCATCAACAGGTGCACGAGCGTACAGCAACGGTTGCACAGCTATCAAGTCGGGCCGGATTGGTTTCTTGACCAAATCGTCGGGTCTATGCAGGGTCTTATCGCGGTAGGTCGCTGTCACTGTCGCTGTCACTGTCCTTGCCATGTACACTGTCACGTGCACGTCGTTGTCCCGATCGGTGGGTACGCGTGATGTATGAGACAGGTGTTGTTACTGGTGAACACGCAAGTGATGCATATCGGGCAAAGCATTGGGACCTAGTCTATGCATCCTCTCGCAGTTTGGGCGCCAGTCTTCGCATGCTGTTTGCACCGGCTGGTGAAGTGCCGCACCAATCGCGAGATGGCCGTCAGTAAACTATGCAGTGCAGCAGCTGACGCTGTTGAGCGCGTTGGTACGCTGGCAGACTGCACGCTGGTGGCTGACGATGGGAGCCGTTATCAGGTGTCCAAGGCGATTATGGCGCTGCACTCGAGAGTCCTGGGGTGCGTCGGCACCTGACGAGAGTGCTGCCCATGTGCACAAAGCTGCATCCATTGAACTCGTCGACGACATAGTAGGATGTCCAAATCTCCGGATGTTGGTGAAGGACGATCAGCTGTTGCATGTGACACTGGATGCAGTGCAAGCACTCCTATATTTGCCTCTCGTTGTTGCAGGGCGATGTTCAATGACATCAGCCATGCTGAAAAGCATGTCAAACTGGACGATAGTGCCGCCGAAGTTGCCTGTCTGGTGAATCATGTGTATGGCGGCAATGCGTTTTTGGTCGACTTAGATAACCTGCTGCAGTGCAGCCGCATAAGTCAGAAATATGACATGCCGCGACTGCAAATGCGCATCGACGCCTTTGTCAAGCAGCTCCAGCTAAATGGCGACAATGTTGCGCACTACATGGCGATTGCTCATGACGGCCAGGGGATGGCAATGCTCAAGGAGCGATGCATGGACTACATGACCATGCGCCTGCAGCACATCATCGACCTCAGGTGAACTATGCCATTTGTTGTTCTGCGCAGACACATCTTCTTGGGCAGACATTCAGGGTACCTTAAAAACTACTGTTGATTGTTGACAAAACACAAGCACAATTTGAGAGATATAGTTGGAGATGGTCGCCTGCATGCAGGGTAGGCAAGAAGATGCAATCCACAGACTGGCTGGAGGCACTACCACAGTCCACATTGGTCGAGCTCATGCGACTCCGCTGCCGTCTGATTGGCGGCGTGATCCGAGGCAACATTATGAAAGAAGGAACGATGGGGGTGTTCACGTTGGACAATGAAGCGATTAGACAATATGAGGCCAAGCTTCGAGCCTGAAAGATGGGAGTACTTGCAAGAGGCTGTCATTTTGCTGGCATAACGGTGTTGCAGATGCAGGGCATATGGTACAGTGATCGAACCATAGTCAGCAGGTCATGCTGTGTAGACTCTACGAGTATGCCAATGTGACCCGCCGACCTTCGCAATTGACTCTTGCCTTTGTTCTCTAGTTCTTAACACTCATGTGGCTAAGAACTCTCAGGCTATCAATGTGTCCAGTGCTTGGCCTTCAGTACGGCTTCCTCAGGGTGTGCATTTCACTGTTGCGCTTCCCGTGTCAACGATGCTACTAGCTAGGTTCCAGCCAACCAAACCGGCGTGTCTCTGTGTTCTTCCGTCACGAGCAATATTCCTAGTGAATCAGTCATGATCGAGAAGCAGGTCTTACAGGCTGTCTTAGGTGAGCTACCATCACCTCAACATGCCACAGTTGCCGAGTTGCCCCTGTGCAGCGGCAAGATCCTGTCAAAAGTGATGGCAACCAAGTCAACAACACACCACTAACGCATCCGGCCGCGCTGGTCTGCAAAGCCACCATCCCGCTGAAAGCCACCGTCTCGCATGCCTGGCGCTGGCCGCTTTCTGCTCATGCCACCTGCAGAAAGGCACCCCTTCCCTTGACGATACATCGATGCAATCAACCCGGGCGTGCATGGTGCACCCATGGCACAGTCCTCACATTGTACGCAAAGTTCCGGTGCACCTGGCGGGTAGCGGCTGTCGTAGCCGGTGCCAGCGTCCGTGGGCGGCGGCGGGGCGCGGTGGCTGCTGCTGTGCGGGGGCGCGCCCTCCGCCGCCGCCTCCAGCTCCCGCATCTGTCGCCGCAGCAGGAACACCTGTCCCTGTACGCCAGGCGCAAACCCGAATGAGCGGCAAGGCCGTGCCACGTCCTCCGCAGCAGCAGACGCCGCACACCTGCTGCTGCTCCCAACTCAAACCAGTGGCCTGTGCGGCCCTGCCAAGCGGTGCTTCAGCTCATTAGCGACATGTCCTGATGCGAGTTCCGGCAGGCGCATTCCGAGACGAAAACTGAAGCTGAATGAGACCACGGAATGGCACCTGCAGGTCCTCGTTCTCGCGGTCCAGGGTGTGGGCGTGGTCCTCCAGGGAGGCGTACGCACGGCGCAGGTCGTCGGCAAAGCCCTTGGCCAGCGCCGCGCGCCGCTCCAGCTCGTGCACCTTCCCCTCCGCCAGCTCCCGCCCCATCTCCTCGTTCTCGTCCTGCGGGGGCAGCGCAAATACTCGCTCACAACATGCTGGCGAACTGCTCATTTCCAAGACTGTGACACGGCTCGAGGGTGCTGCCTTCCCCTAGGTCTTTGCTGCAGCAGGACTGCCGTGAACTGGCGTGGAGTACAGGAGCAGTAAGAGCAAGGAGTTTGCCTCGCCACCCTCAGCTATTTCTAAGCAGTCCTGTCCAGATGCTGCCGTTCGACTGCCAAGCCGTCTCTGCCTATATGTCCCGAGGCGCCAGTCCACTTAGATTGCACCGAAAAACAGCTGGGCCGAGGACGCAGCTGCTTCTGAGCAGGCCCACCTGCAGGGTGCGGCACTTGGCCATGAGCATGCGCCCGGTCTTGGAGTCCTGGCTGAAGTTGACGGCCTGCAGCTCCTGCTGCAGCGCCTTCACCTCGCGCCCCTTGGCCTCCACCTCCGCCCGCAGCGCCGCAAACTCCCGGTTCACCGCCGGGTCCAGCAGCAGCTGCCGCACCTGTCAGCGCCAGGCGCCAACGCTGTCACCCTCGTGTGCATGATCAGTTTGCTCTGCCCCTTCTTGAACCTCCCAATGCGATGACGCTGCGATCCACATTGCTTGCACATCTATGCAGGCGTATCAAGTCGTCTTTTGCGCTCATTTTGACTAGCGCATCAATGAGGTGCTGTCAAACGGACGTCAGCACACGACATGCCTGCACGATGCTGGGGTCCGCCGCCTGGCGGGCTGCATGCAGGCTGCGCCGCAGCTGCACGTTCTCCAGGTTCTTCTCCGACAGAGCGAACTCCAGGCCGCCGGCCCGCTGCGAGGCCGCCTGCCCCTGCGCCTGCGCTGCAGCTGCGTCGTCCCGCGCCTTCTGCAGCGCTGCGGCCGCCGCGGCTGGGGAGGCAGCGGCCGCTGAGCTGGCGGCATCGCCGGCCAGCGCCTTTCGCCAGGCGTCCAGCTCTGCGCGCGCCTGCTGCAATTGTGTCTGCACACGGCATACGAGTGTGAGCAGTGGTACATGGACCCATGACCATGGTGCATGCACGCATAGCCTGAGCAGCGGCAGAGCCAGGGGCGCGGTGCTGGAATCGATCACCTGCAACTCCTGCTCGCGGGCTGATGCTGACGCTGGAGCTGCTGCTGCGCCAGCTCCTGCTGCTGCGCTGACCTCTGCAGCTGTCTGCGGAGGGAAGAGAAGGCAGATGTTGCGCAGATCGTCAAATGGCTGAGCTCGGCATCGAGCATAGCATCGCTCGACCAAGTGCTGTCCTGCTGCAATGACACTCCGGCCACCATTGCATACCTCAGGTTCAGCTGCGTCATCTGGGCGTTGAGGAGAAGGGACGTCGCCGAAGGCCTCTGAGGCGCCGCCGTAGATGTCATCGCCGTAAATGTCCTCGGGCTGAACAGCAGCATTGGCAGGTGAGCGTCATGCATGCACGTTATTGCTCTGCCACAAGCCACCAAAACAACCTCGTGCTCATGCAAAACCCGGCAAAGAGCTGCAGGCTGGATCGAACAAACCACCTCGTCCATTCGCACACGCCGCTCAACAACACTTGGTCAAGCGGCCGGCACAGGGGTCCCAGCTATGGTGTGCTGCGTGTTATGCCTCAGCTCCCCGCGCTTGCGCCAGACGTGTCGATCAGTCGTCGCGCCCCTTGTCAGCCTCCAGACCCAGCTTTCGTGTCTCAGGCTGCAGCAGTGTGCCTCCTTTGATCCCGGCTGTCGTGACCTGTGGGTCGATCGCCGTCCGCCGGCTGTGCTCCCTCCGGCTGGCTAAAGTGCGAAAGCTGTTCGTCGCGGCAGCACCACCAGTCCCTCAGCAAGCATGCAATGTGGCTCCTGGCCGTTGCCTGATTGGTCTGAGCCATGACCCAATTTCAGGCTCTACTTCCTGCGCTTCCAGAAGCCATCGCCCGATCACTGCACGACTGCAGCCTGGCAATGTGGCAAACGTTGATCTTGGACTGGTTGAGCTTGCCCGCGCCCAATCCACGCAGTGCATTGTGCACGAACTGTCAGCAGCGCAGCGTGAAGGGCGGCGTCAATCTGGGAAGCTGTCAGCATGCTGCATGCAAGGTGACGGCAGCGGGAACAGCGCCTGACCATCATGTCTGGCTTTGACGGCATTTTCAGCGCCAATGGCAGTGCGCAGGAGAGCTTGCTTTTCAAGCAGTTTGATAAAGCGTCCCAGGTTAAATCAGACAGCCCTTCCAGCAAAAATGCAGCCAACGCCGCGCCAGGTCGAGGCACTACGCAGAAGGGTCTTAGCAAAGCTAAAAAGCTCAAACAGGCGAAGGCGCCGCAGGCAGAAGCCGTTGCGGCGCCCGCAGACACGAAGAACGGCAAAAATGCGAAATCCAGCAAGCTTGCACCGGCAGCACCGCCAGTTGCTAGGCCTGCCGCAGAGCACACACCGAAGTCAGCCAAACGGAAACGATCACCAGACGATGCCTCAGCATCGGCCGCGAAGGCGGCGCATGGCGAGTCAGCAGCAGCCAAGGCGGCGCGCGCTGCCGCTGAAAAACTGCTGAAGCTTGGTGGCATCGACAGAGCAGACCTCATCTCGCCGCCTCAGCATGAGACGCTGAGCCTACAGACGAAGCAGAAGAAGCGGAAGCACAAGCAGAAAGCAGACGGACAAACGCAGCAGCCACCATCATCTGCGCAGCAGGCTGAGACGCCAGCAGAGCGCATCGGCAGCGGAAGCGCAATGGAAGCAGAGCAGCCGCTTGTGCAGCGCCCAACGGCATTGAACAGGCAAGCTCAGCCACCAGACTCAGAAGGCTCACAGTTCGCAACACAGTCTGGTGTCCCTTTGGCCATTCGAGTAGGCATGACTCATGTTCATGTTATGTTCTGGGCTGCAGGCAGAGGATGGCCGAGCGGATGACAAGCTGGACAGGACCATCTTTGTCGGCAACCTGCGCGCCGCCATGAAGCCCAAGGCCATCAAGCAGCTGTTCTCCAGGCGGGTCATACTACACTCAGCAGCCTCTAACATTGGGCGGCCATTGTCGAGACTTCACGTGCACCGCTTGCGTGAGTTGGGGTCGGCAACCATCGAGCCACCCGCCACTGGGAAGGCAGCGTGCCAGAGGTTCTGCCATAACTGCAATACACAAAACCCGCTCCACCCATATGCAGGTACGGCAGCGTGGAGTCGGTGCGGCTGCGGTCGGTGCCGGTGCAGCCGGAGGCGGTGGCCCTGCCGCGGCGGGCAGCCGTGCTGGCCGGCAAGGTGGACGCGGATCGCGCCACCGCGCACGCGTACGTGGTGTTCGCGCAGCCCGGGCAGGCGCGGGCGGCGCTCGCCCACAACATGCAAGTGGTGCGTCCCTCCTCGCTGGTCGCGGCACGCAGTGCTGTGGGCGGACGGCAGCCGCCGCGCCGATAACTCGGACAGCCGTGGGGACGGGTGCTTTGGGTCGTGCAGTAGAAGTTTGTGCAGTCCAGGATGGAGACCGTTCACGGTGACTGTGGCCTGCGGGTGAGCAGGTGGACGGCCTGCACCTGCGGGTCGACATGGCCACGGGCGCCGCGGGCACTGCGGGGGCCAAGTCCTACAGCCGCGGCCGCTCCATCTTCGTGGGCAACCTGCCCTTCACAGCGCAGGTGGCGCCCGGTCGCCAGATGCCTCTGATCAGCAGGCCATTGCCCAGTTCCTGCTGTGTCACATCTGACGCCAGGCTGGGCCACTGCTGATGCGGACCTGGTGACATGTATGCAGGACGAGGATGTGGTGCAGCTGTTCAACGATGCCTCGCTTGACCCTGAGCTGGCCGACTCCATCACAGCAGTCCGCGTGGTGCGCTCACAGCTGCATGCGGTTCTCTGCTTGATGTGCTGTTCACTTCCAATCGGGCCCTGCTGCATGGCTCATGTGCAAAGGTTGCTGCATTCACCCTCGTCGCTCCCATGCCGTGTCTCAGCTTGCGGTGGTAACGCATTCGCAGGTGCGCGACAGGCAGACCAACATTGGGAAGGGCATTGCGTTCGTGGAGTTCAAAACAAAGGCAGCAGCTGCGGCGGCTCTGCGCCTTGCAGAGCCCAAGCTTCACGGGCGGCCGCTGCGCATCACGTTCCTCAAGCAGCCCAAGGCCAGCGCTGTGGCTGCAGCCATGGTGGAGAAGTCGCCGGCCACCAAGCCAGGCACGCGGACGTGATGCGCATGTGCTGGTAAATCACGCTTGTCTGCCGCCTACGCCATATGCCTTACATCGCTCCTGCTCAACGAGGATGCTTGTACTCGCAGGCGAGGCAGCAGGCGCCAGTCATGCACGCGAGCGCATCAGGAAGCAGAAGATGGCGGAGGGCGTCAGCAAGAAGGCCGCACGGCAGCCCTGGATGGGCGAGAGGGCCAAGAAGCTGGACAAGGCGGCGCCGAAGGGCAAAGGGGTGTCACTGGGAGTGAAGACGCCTATACGCAAGGTTGCGCGCAAGACAGCTGCCTCCGCCGCCAGGCCTGCAGTAAGGAGGCAGGGGCGTGGCGCGCGGCAAGGCAAGCCGCCCGCAAAGGCCGCTGGTAGCAACGCAGGCCGACGCTGAGCAGTACCTTGTGGTGGCAAACAAACTTGAGCAGCTGGGGATCTTGATTCAGTAGTGGTTGTTCAACGCTGTCCGCCAACCGAGCTGAACAGCAACAGAAATTACCATTGACGATGTGGTTTGGCAGTTCACCGGTGGTCACGTCGGCCATAAGTACTAGTCAACCCTAGCGAAGCCCCACAACCGCGTAAAACCAACCCAACTGCACTCAAGTCAGCTCCGGATCGCTTGCTCCCAGCGAGCGTCGTAATCAGGCAAGCACTGGCACCAGTGAGGCAGCTTACCGTCGAGCCGCGGCCAGCTGCTTGTGCGGACGCCCCCAGCGGCTGCGGCGGGCCCGCCAAACCGACTCTTGACCAAGGACAGGGAACCCTGCTGGTCGCCGGGCCGCTGCAGCGGGGGCCTGCCAGCAGATCAGTGCCCTGCGCCAGCCGGTCTCGCCACCGGCGCCAGTTCGCCGCCAGAGCACGGGTGCTGCGGGCCCGCAATGGCGCACTGAGGGGCGGGCAGCTGCCGTGGAGACCGCAGATCGAGCCCAGCGGGTGAGTTGCTCAGGCGGCTCGGGTGCGGCGTGTCTATGACCGTCACCGTGCGTCGGACCGCCGGCTTGCCATGACATGCATCGCTGCTGCGGAAGCATCGGCCAAGGCAGCTGCAGCCAAGGCGGGTGCTTTCACTGGGCCCGACCGGACTGCTGCATCGCCAGCACGGCGGCGTCTCGGCCGCATCAGGCGTGCCGAGAGGCGTGCATCTGGCTCGATGATTATTTGTGTGAGCTGCCGCCTGGGTCGGCCCCCGTGCCTGCACCGTTGTCGAGGCCACCTGCTTCGACGCTCGCTTTTGGAGGTCTTTGGCCGCGCGGCCCGGCGCATCGGGCCGCCGTCACACGGCAGAATGCACAGCGTGAGGGGTACACAGCCAGATCCCAGCGGCGTCGCCGCTGTAGGCGCCGTCACACATGTCTGGGAGAGCTGCCTTGACGCTGCATGATACCCGCTGGTTGGCCAGCGGTTTCGCGTGCAGCCGGCCGGCGAGCGGACGACGCAGACAGCTCCGCGGCCTGTGCTGAGCAGCACGCTTCTGTGCGGGGTTTCATGCGGCGTCGCATGGCACGGGCCCCGCAAACGAGCCTCCCAGCCCTCGTGCGGTCCAAGCCTCAGGCTGTGGTGTGACGGGCCAGGAACACAGCTGAGGCTGCACTCGTACGCCTTGCAGGCTGTTCCCCTGACGTTTCGGTATGCATTGTGCCGCGTGATGTGCCTGATCAGGCGCCGCCCGCCTTCCGGCGACAGCAACCCCCACATTCCGGTTGTATGGGGGGAAGTGTCGTGTGGGGTGATACAGCGCTAGACGCGGGCATGCAGGCCGCCAGCCCGACTGTGCAGGGGTACCATGCGGTGCTACACCGTCTGAGACGGCGCAGATCGTGGCAGACCGGCCAGATGTTCAGGTGCAGCCTGTGCCTGACATGGCACTCTACCCACCATCGGCGGTGTGGGACCTTATGTCTGTACTGCCATGCGCAGGGCCGGGGCACCATGAGCGGCAAGTCGCAGCAGGCCGTGAAGCCGCAGCGGCAGATCCTCAGCCAGGACCAGTGCTTGCAGCTGCACCATGCGCGCTCGGCGTCGCAGCAGGCCCGGGAGGGCGGCAGGTGAGGGGCAGCCACCTGCGCCACGGATCTCCTCATGCATGCATGTTGCAACATGCTTTGGACAGCCCAGTGCTGCACTGCGCACTGGTTGGTGCATGAGTGTTGCGACCGCCGCCATTTGGCCATTGCCATCAAGTGGGCGGGATGATGCTCATGTGCCGTACTTTGATGCCCGTGTGTGTGCCTCACTGCAGCTCCGTCTCGGAGGCGATGGAGGACGCGGTGCTGTTCATGGTGCGGTACCTGCAGGAGGTGCAGGGGCCGAAGCATGTGGTCGGCCGCGACTTTGCGTACATCGCCGCCACGCCCGAGGCCCGCCGCCTGTTCCTGTCCACGGCGCGCCACCTCATGCTGCAGGTGGGGTGTTCTGGCACGCTCATGCCAGCCGAGTGTGCTGCATCAAGACGGACTCAAGTTGACGCTTTCGATCGCGCTCCTGGAAGCTGCCATATGCCGCAGTCCTGCTCCATTCTGCAGCGGGGAGCCAGGGGTGCTGCTGACTGCCCTGCTCCTTGTCATACTCGCAGCTGATTCGGTCGGGGGACACGTACCTGTCGGTGACCAACTTCCACGACCTGCTGAGCCTGATGTGCCCGGATTTCCAGCTGCGCGTTGTCAAGTCCGCCTTCAAGGCGGCCTGGGTGGTGCTCAAAGGTCCGCTGCTGCTGCTGCTGCTGCACTGTCATGCTTGACCATGGACGTTGATACTAGATTACACGCAGCAACAGCTGCTGCTGATGTAGAATGTTCTGCAGCCTGCCCATCTGCGGCCGGCCAGTGCCTTGCTAGCGGGCTGACCTGACGGCGTCGACATGCGGTGTTGTCACGCAGACCGGCCGCGCGCCTCCCCGCAGCCCAAGCTGCCGTTTGAGAAGTTCTGGAAGTGCCTGGAGCTGACGTGGCTGTACGAGCCGTACTTCCTGTCTGTGCGGCGCTACGTCTTTGACAGCGACAGCCACCGAAGTGCGCCCTGGCGTCTGCCAGCAAATGCATGGCCACCTGGTGCATGGCCTCGTCTATCAGATGCCGGACTTGCTTGACGCCCCCTCTGGTACTGATGCTGGACTGCTGTGCGTGCTTGCAGTCAAGCTGTCGGCCCAGGTGAAGCAGGCAGTGCTGGAGGTAGAGGAGTACATCCGCCGTGAGAACTGGCCGGCGATCCCCCACGACATCATGAAGGTGCACGCGCACACCGCACCTGACCGTGACGGACGTCCACCTCTGTGCATTGCATTGCTGCTGGGTTGTGTCACCAAAGCCGACTTCATGGCGGACTGATCTGCCTGCGACTCCATGTTGCATGTTGCACACCCTGGCGCCTGCTGTGCTGCAGGATGCCATTGGGCGGGCCAGCATCATGCACGGCGACACAGCGGCATGCCACTTCGACGGCATCGTGCGCATGCTGTGCGTCAGCGAGCGGCTGCGCCACCACATCAAGTTGGAATCCAATCCGACGACGCTGGCGGCGCGGCAGGCGGCAATCGCCGCTGCGACGGCGCTCGCAGAGTGAGTTGATAGTCTGCAGCCTCAAACATGCAGCCAACATGCCCCGTCCACGCCCCATCACCAGAGCTCAGTCTGCGCTCGCTACACTTTCGTGTTGCACACATCTTGGTTTGCAGCAGTGTCACCCGCGCCGTGTTGCTGTCACCTGCTGACCCATAGGTCATGACCCGAAGTCGTGCCGGGACGACCTGCTGACGCTTTGGCCAATTGCTGCGAGCGCAGGAAGAAGCGGCGGAGCAAGATGGCAGCGGCGGCGCGGGACGGCGGCATCATGCGCTCCACCAGCATGGACCGCGTCACGTCCTACGGCTCCTTTGGCGGGCACTCGCTGGACCGCACCACCAGCTACGACAGCGGCGACAACTCCGGCTCCCCGCGCTCCGCCTCCTCCTTCGAGGTGAACTATGTTGTCAGCTGACAGTCAGCGTGGCTAGGTCAAATCGACCACAGTGCTGGTTTGTCGGGCTGAAAGGGTTTTGCACACATGCTTTGTCGAGGGAGAGTCGAGTTGCTGGGCATTGTTGCGTTGCCTTCACACCCTGCAGTAGTCCCGGTTGACGTCTCACGTCGGTCTGAGGCATGACAACTGACAACGATGCCTGTCTCCCGCAGCAGAAGCTGCCGGCGATGGCGCCGCTGCCGCCAGCGGTCACCCGCAGCAAGGAGTCCAGCACGAGCGGCAGCAGCGGTGGCACCAGCGGCGCCTCGGCGGGCAGCAAGGGCAGCCCCAAGCCGGCGATGCGGGGCGTCATCCCGGTGCACTCCGACTCCCGCGTCCCGCACTCCCCCGCCGACTCCGTGTCGGAGATCACCGCCGGCCGCGAGGTGGACCAGATGAAGCTGTCCGCCGCGCACATCCGGGCGGACGGCGCCCGCAGCAGCGGCGAGGCCGAGTCCGAGATCCAGCCCATCGCGTGAGGCGGCGGCCGTGGCGATCGGACGCAGCGGCCAGCAGCGCACGGCGGAGGCTTGTGCGCATGCCGCTGCAGCCGGCCAGCGCTGCCGCGCGCGGCGGGCTTGCAGGGCCAGGCGGCACAGGGGGGGGGGGTGCATTGGCTGGCGCCGAATGCAGTGGGGCCGGCGGGGGCACGGCTGCGGCCAGTGCTTGTGGTTTCTCCTTCCCGGGGCGCAGCGCCCATGGCTCCTGGCCCAGAACATGGGCCGGGCCCAAGTTGCCAAGGTGGGGGCAGGGCGTGTCGGCAAAGTGCTGCTGGCGGCGTGCGCGGTGCTGTGGGCTGTGCCCGGCGGCGGCGCACGCTCAATTATTGTTGAACGCCATTGTTCGGGGCCCAACTCTTCACTCCGCCGCGCAGTATTGATTGGGTCAGAAGGATGTACAGCTTCTGCTTTCGAGACCTGTTACGGATACTGACTAGTGGAGCCGCAGCAGGGCAGCCAGCGTAGCCTCTGTTCTGGTCCCTGCTGAGTTTATGATAGGATGCCCAGCTCAGTAGTTGATGTGTACGGGGCGCACCACGGCCACAGGGTTTGTTGCTGGCCGCCGTGTTGGCAGAGGATTGTGTAGCAGCCAGTTGCAGCAGCAGAGTTGTTTCCGGAGTCCAGCTCGTCGTGGTGTCCAGTGTTGTTAGTCTCTCCCTCCACGTGGCCAACTGAAATGCCTGAACTGATGATCAAAGCACCTGTGTCAATTGTAAGTGGCAAGCGCCCCGCGCCAACACAGGCCACTGCTCACGGTGTCTCGACACTCAATGCAGTGCACTGGGAAGAGAGCTGGGCAGCTGACAGACGCATGAAGAGCAGGCTGGACATCCACTATTGCGGCAGCATCCCCTTCGCCAACATATGCTGCGGCACCGCGGGACTACAATGACTGCATTGCATGGGAACTAGTGCCGTAAGCCAGCGCGCTTTCGTGCCGACATCGCACAAAATGCTTGTGCACCGATTAGCACGCTGGCACACAGCAGGCTTGTGACAGTGCTGCTGTGATCGCACTGCGGCAATCTGATCGTGCTGCAGACGTCATTCCGAAACGTCATACGAGGCGCCAGTCTTGTCACACAGTGGCTGCGGCCTTGGGGCTGCGATGCCGGGTCTGCGGACCGAGGGGGCCACCTGCCAGGGCAGTCTCTGGACCCGGGCAGGCAGCCCAGTGTGGCAGTCCGTCTTTGCCCGCCTGCAGCAGGACCGAATGCTGATCTACAGCGACGAGGCTGCCGTCAGTCCCAGCGCCGCCGTGCCGCTGCGCGGCGCCCAGATCTCCGAGTTCAGCATGCATACAAGCGGCAGAACACACATGTTTGAGCGGGCGTTCAGGATAACAGGCGGCCAGGAAAACAGCTCGGAGCCTGCGGGAGTCTTTGCTCTGCCCAATGAGCACATCTTCGCAGCGCACGACGGAGTCTCCCACCTGAACTGGCAGAGTGAGCTTGCTTCAGACACCCAGCAGAGCTGCCCACAAGCTCTGCTGCATGCCGGCAGCCTTTTGAAATGTTCCGGGTGCACATGCTGATCAGCTCTTCGACTTCCGCCTAGGGCACCTCGTGCGGGCGGCCACCGGCTGCAGCGCACCCGAGCCCGCCAACGGCAAGCCCGTCAGCGTCTCGCAGCAGAAGAAGCGGGCTCGGGCCACCTCGCTCTTCGGTGGGCGCAGCTTCCCCTCCTGGGTTGGGCTGCAGGACGACGCCGGCTGTGCTGCACGGCTCTGCCGGGTGATCGGGCTCAGTGTGGTCGCTGACGTCAGCACATCATCCGCCCGCAGGTCCCAGCCCCCTCGTGGTCATGCGGCTGTGTTGCGCCGGCCGCGAGTTCGGCAAGCAGCTGCTGCAGCGCCTCAAGGCGGCCCGGCAAGCCTTCGAAGAAGGTACCGCCTGCACACGGCTGCTTGGCAGGCACCTGCTGCGAAGGGGGCCGGCCTATACATTGACGTCGACCGACGAGAGTTCCAGGCATTTCCAAGTGGTTTAGCGGGAGCCACATGCATGTCACGGGCTTGTGATGCCATGCACGCTGCAGGCCTGCGGGACCTCAACGTGGTGGCGGACAAGGCGCGCCTCGCGCAAAAGGGCCTGTACGAGGTGGACGGCCTGCTGCACACCATTGCCCGCGCCCTTGCCGACAGCCACCCACCCGAGTCCCAGTCAGGTGTGTGGTCCGCCGTGCGGCAGCACACCTGTCGTCTTGTGAGCTTCTGGACACATACTCGTTGTCGCTTGTGGTGACACAGGTGCCCCACACTCAGCGGCGGTGTGCGCAGCTGCAGAGTCGGATGCAGAGGCGCTGTCATGGTGCCGCGAGTGGGTCAGCGGCCTGCAGGCCTTCGTGATGAACCTGGACCATCAGGTGAGCCGCTGTCTCGGAGGCAGTCTGCATTTGTCCTGCTGCACCTCAGCAATGGGCTGAGAAACCCTGGTTGCAGCAACGCATGTGCGACAACAGTCTGCAGTTGGAGGGTATCTCGGCTCTTGCTTCAGCTGAGCCTCAAAGCGGTGCATGGTCTACAGCCCTGACCATGGCGGCCACGCTGCAGGTGGACACGATGCTGCAGCGGGAGGCCGCGGCGCAGCTGCCCGGCAACTGGTGCACCTTTGCGCAGAACTGCGTCATGCAGCTGAGCGACCTGGAGGACGCGATGCAGGTGCTGCCGTGGCCCGGGCATGCTGCATGTGTTTCATGCACTACCCCCAGTTCGACAGTCACCACAATCCAGCCCTTCCGCTTCTGGGTCAGCTCAGCCGCAGGGCATGCTGCCTGCTCGCGCGCAATCCGAAGGGCCACAACTTGGTTGCACCCAACCTGAAGGCCCACCACTCTGTCGACTGCAGGTGGGTCAGAGCCAGTGGCGCAGGCAGCAGGCCGAGGCGCAGCCGGGCTCGCAGCGCGCGCGCCGCTGCACCACGCCGCGCGCCTGCATGCCCTACGCCCACTGGGCGCGCGCCACCGCCATCTGAGCTGCCGCCACGCAGCGCCGGCCGCTTCGGCCGGCAGCGCCGGCAGCCGCAGCATGTTTACAGCCAAGATACTCTGAAGCACTGTGGAGGACGGCGCAGGGGCGCTGGCTGCAGCCACTCATTGGCTGCGGTCGGGGTCATGCGCCAGAGCTCCCTGGGCCTAGGAGCACCGCAGCCCAGGCGCCTCACAGCTTCTGCAGCAGACAGGCACGGTTTAGCCGACCGTGCGCAGCTTGCCGCGTGGTCATGAGTATAGGACCAGGGTCGTTTGCAACCGCACTGCAGGGGTGGAGTCTTACAGTCGAGACTTCCAGCTGTTGCAGCAGTGGTACCAACTGCAGCTGCAGCTTTAGCTTCTTGACTGCAGCCCCTGATTAGGCATCTGGGTAGATGATTGAGTATGCATGTTCCCGAGTGCAGGCGCTCAGGCTCTGGGTATTTCTGTGCTTTGGTCCCTTGTCAGTGGTTTGTGGTCCTGTGACCCGATACCTGCGTGTTTTAGCAGGCTGTGACGGCAGTGTGTGCTACCACACCGTGTGCAGTGCTTTGTTCAGGCACAAAACCCAAGTCTTAGCGTCTCTCTTTTGGATGGCCTCAGTATGTGTGCTGCATGGCCATCGTCTACGTGGAAGCAGAATCAATCGGTTTGCAGGACTCATTTCGCAGGCAGCGTTTGTCGGTTCAGGACATGCCGTACATGCAGCTTTGTGGTTCCCTAGTGTTCAAGAATTTCGTGTGTAACAGCCAGCGTATCAATCCAATCGTACTGCTCGATTTCGACGTCGCCACTGATGCAGAGGACTGCATCTACACGAGCATGGGTGGGGCTGTTGTTGTGCATATGCAATCGTGCACAGCACACCCCACTTTGCCTGACACCACCCTTGGCTACCACGAGATATAACTTTGACATGCGCTGGAACTGGGCTTGGTTGCCAGTTCCAGAGAGGAGCACGTGCCTCCAACCCCCTGCAACCCCCTGCACAATGAAGCCACTCATGATGAATACATGGTGACGATGCGGATTGATCAGGCAGAATTCGCAAGAGACCGAAGTACAGAGTCCACCTGGGTTGCTCCCTGGATGCTGATGTTACGATGTCAATATTGCGGCGCTACTCTGACTGGCCCAGTCCTCATGAAGGCTGCCATGACGCAAACTTGTGCAGCTCAGCTGAAGTTAGCCCTGGCTGAAGCGCTGCTAGCGCTGCTGCAAAGTGCTTGGCCCGCACCTCGGTTGCACCCTGCAGGATCAGCTGCGGGTCAACTCGTGCCACATGCTGTCACATCCACTGCTCACCATTGTAGGCCGTACAGCATCCCAAAATACATGCGACAGTCATGGCATGCTGCTCTGCCAACCTCAAGGTCTTCTCGCAGCGCAGCCAGGGCGGCCTCCCGACACAACCCCTCGAGCTCGGCGCCTGCTTGCATGTACGGTGTGCTGTCAGCAACAAACTTCTGGGGCGAAGATGGCCGGCACCGCCTGGCTGCCAATCGTTGGTCAGCGATGCGCCCCACCTGTGAACATGTCTGTGGCAGCGGCGACTGCAGGGAGGCGCACATCGTCCGCCAGCGGCATCCCGCGGGTCTGGATCTCCAGCACCTGCAGTCGGCAGCTCGAAATAACGATTGCAACGAATTTGAGCGTGCTCGGGTCCGAACAGCTTCTGGCGTAGGAATGGGGATGTACGAAGCAGGCTGTGCACGATGGGCTGATGCCGGCATTTCTAACTGGTTGCTCACTGCCGACCAGACCCTCAGGAGGGAACAGCACCACGCACCCTGGCGAGCGACTGCCAGGTGCAAGCATAGCTGAGCGGTGCGTCACCTGGAGGCGTCCAGCGGCATCCGGCGGCGGCACGTACAGCAGCACGTCCAGGCGGCCGGGGCGCAGCAGCGCGGCGTCTACAGCAGCGGGCCGGTTCGTCGCCGCCAGCACCAAGATACCTGAACAAAGATCCAACCTCTGGATCAGATGAAACGGTCGCATCCCATCCCAAGCTGCACTGGCATGCCTCCAGATTTCACCCAGAAGAACCACTTGGCGCACGTATGTAGAGTCCAACGAGAGTGCACCAAGAAGCCAGCTGTGCTCACGGACTTCCCAACATGTTCCATAAATTTTCACCTGAGGCCAGCTCCAGGCCGTCCATCTCCACCAGCAGCGCGGAGAGCAGCCGAGCCGCCACATCAGCGCCAGACGAGTCCGAGTCCTCGCGCTTGGCTGTATAGCATGCAGCACAGGGTCTCGCAGATGGTACATAACGTGACATGTGATGCCGTTATATTTGGTGAACGTCCCCGCTGGCGTGGGCTTATGGCCCCTAGTGAGCCACAACGAGGTCCTTCTCCAGGTGGTAGCAAGCACATGCTGCGTCTGCCACACAGGCTGCTCCTCCCAGCGAATGCGACAGGCGATAGCACATCTGCAACATGACTGCTACAACATGCGCCACCTGCCACGGAGTCCAGCTCGTCGATGAACACGACGGCCGGCGCCGCCAGCCGCGCGCGGGCAAAGGCACGCCGCAGCGCCGCCTCCCCCTCGCCCACGTACATGGAGTGCAGCTGCGCGCCCGACAGCGGCAGGAAGGTCGCGGCCGTGGCTCCCGCGGCGGCGCGCGCCAGCGTCGTCTTGCAGCAGCCTGCACGGTGCGGCCGCGACAGTGACGTTGCCGCTAGACGATGGGAGGACGACAACTGCGGCGGCGGCACCGCTTAGTGCCGCAACCCGTGCTGCTGCAGGCCTGAGCAGCACCACCGCCTCGAGCGCACCACACCTTTGGCATGCCGACCTCCATGCAGGGCTTGGACCATCGGGGGTGCGTCGTCACGCATGCAAGCGGGGCTCGCAGCATGCGTTTCAAAATCGCGCTGTCACCTGGCGGGCCGTGCAGCAACACGCCGCGGGGCGGGGCCAGGCCCAGGCGCGCGAAGGCGTCCGCGTGCTGCAGCGGCCACTCCACCGCCTGCCGCAGCCGCCGCTTCACCCCGTCCAGGCCCCCGATGTCGTCCCAGCTCACTGCGCGACGGCACCGCACGTCGCGTCGCGCCGGGAGCCAGCGGGAGCACAGACCATGATGTCAACCGCGGGTGGTCAGGCACTCGTGACTTGCTCCTACACCTCACTTTCCTGCAGGCAAGCTGGTGATACTGCATTGGCTGGTCCGCAAGACAGCGCGGCCCTGACCTTTGGGGAGGTCGACCTCCGCCCCCCGCACGAGCGACGGCCGCACCTCCACCAGGGCGGCCTGGAAGTCGGCCTGCGCCACGTCCCGCTGCGTGCCTGTGCCACAAGGCAGTGCCAGCTTACATGCTTGCAAACCACGACGTCGTGCGTCGCCCCTTTGTCAGAGGAATGCCGGGATGATTCCGACTCACGCGTCGGCACACAGAGCAGTATTGCGTTGTGTTCCAGCAGACCTCAGGGCACGCCAGCCCGACCTGATGTGAGGGCGCGCATGGCCGCCTGCCGGCACAGGGCCGCCATGTCTGCGCCGGTGTACCCCACGCAGTCTGCTGCGATGGCGTCCAGGGTGACGCTCGGCCCCAGCGGCAGGAGCTGTGCGTGCTGCCGCAGGATCGTCGCGCGCTCCTGTTCAGGCCAGCAGCTCCAGCAGCTCAGCGCCGCTACACACACTGAAGTGCAGGGCCAGCACACGACCTTCCTGAGCAGGTGACTTGGCTAGGATAGATTGGGTCACACAGCCGCCAGACCTCGACGCCAGGGGGCGCAAACTGGATCTCCCTGTCCAGCCGCCCGGGCCGCCGGAGAGCGGGCTCGATGTCGTTGGGCCGGTTGGTCGCCGCCACCACCGGCAGCCTGTTACCTGCAGGCACCATACCAGCATGCTTGTCGAGAAAACTCGGAGTCATCAGCTCAACTTATCATGTGACTCGACGCCCCTGGCAGCCTGTGCACAGCTACCGGCTGCTGTTATTGCCTGCCGAGTCTGGCTGGTTCACCTGCGCTGCCGGCGGCGCCGTCCAGCAGCGCCAGCAGCTGCGCGGCGATGCGCGCCTCGTGCGGCCGGTTGCCAGCGCGCCGCGGGCACAGCGCATCCATCTCGTCCAGGAAGATCACCTGCACGATTGAGCGACCGACATCAGAGGCCGTCAGCATGCAACAGACGCCAGGTGACATGCAGAGGCCGGTTGGACTAAGAATGTCCGATGTCAAGAGCATGCCGTCAACGAGGTCACTGCCACGATGCAGCGGGAAGGCCGATCCCCTCACCACGCGCTTGCCGGCCGCCGCTGCCTCCTCCGCCTCTGCAAACGCCTCGCGCAGCTGCCGCTCTGACTGCCCCGTAAAGCCACCCACCACCCGATCAGCGGTGATGGTGTGCACCTGCGGATGAGCCCGCGCAGCTTCGTCCTCTCGTGGCCACCAGCCAAGTGCCGCATGCTACACATGATTGGCGCGTCTCTTTGGATGGCCTGCACCGGGCGCACATGCGCACACATGCGGTGCGTATGCACCTCGGCACCAAACTCCTGTGCGACGGCGTGGACTGACATGGTTTTGCCGGTGCCCGGCGGCCCGTGCAGCAGCAGGCCGCGGGGCCAGCTGACTCCCAGCTCCGCACCTTCGGCTGCATACAGGATTGGCCACCCTGCGGTGGATGCAGCGCCGAATGTCACGCCTTTAGCAATCAGCAGCACTGCTCAGCGGCGGCATACACGTACATGCTGCATCATCATGCAGGATGCAGCCAGAGCAGTACCTATTAGCTCGCGCAAAGCCTGCCGCGCGGTGCCATCGCTGCCGCTGGGCGGCACGACTTCAGACATGCGTTCAGCCTGCTATGCAGCTGATCATGCCGCCGACATGTAAAACAGCTGTTGAATACAGCCGTAGCGACTCAATGAGCGCATCACAGACGTCCAAGGTCTGTTGCTGGAGCAGTGCACGTGAGAAGCATGTTGGCACAGCTACAAGATGGCATCAGCGGGCTTTGTCCACACGCCTCCAGGTACCCACTGCTGGAACGTGGGTAACTATTACAGGAACAACACCTGATCTCGCAGCGATGTGCTGCTGCGGCCCACCAAGTCCGGTGTGCGGTGTCCGTTGCGCCCTAAACCCTGCTGATTTCGAAGGAGCTGTCGATGACCTGGTCACGCTTGTCATGCAGAATGGCAAAGGCCGTCCGCGCCGCGAGCTTGTACTGGCGCGTTGGTCCCCCAACGTGTGTTTGACAGCTTGCTGACAAGCTGCCGGCTACGAATGCGGCCGTGATAGTGCTCAGATCACATGTTGGCCGACTTTATGCTGCAACATCCATCGACCCAGCAGATAGAGGAGCGAGCCCTTGGACGGCGCTGGCGGACGCATCGCCGATAGCTTGCTGCAAGTATAGGTTCGTGATGCAGTCTATACGTGCGCGGCCATCGATCGGTCTGCTGGTCTGGTCAGCTGTTCTGGCAACGCTCTGCAACGATAATGCCGCAGCTCACTCGCGGCATTGACGGGCCTGTGTTGTCATCCGTAGCCTCTGAAGCACTTCATTCTTCCATGCTGCAGTCGATCAGCATCATGGCAGCCGTCTGCGACATGCTCAACGGGCACCAGCTCCAGCAATTCCTGCCGATGGGGCTGCACGCCCAGCCGGAGCTGGACCCCAAGAAGCAGATCTGCTTTGATTTTACAAAGGCAAATATACACAACGAGGACCGCATTTGCTTGGATCAGCAGCACCATCGTCACGTGCTTCACTGGCTGTGTCATACTTGAAATCAGCGCCTTCAGACTGCTGACTCTGATCCTGGTCCGCCAGTCACCGCTCACCTCCTCGTCTTTGCCTTGGTTTTGCAGGGAACGTGCATGCGCGGCGACTCTTGCAAGTACTCGCACGACCTGGCGCACATTGTGCAGGTGACCGCATTAGAGACTCTGCATGTGCGGTGCTGTGGGCATGAGGTGCATCAGATACATCTGCAAAGCCGTCTCCCGTAGTGGGCCTCAACAACAGTCCACTGTTTTGTGTCCCAGGTCAACAGCCAGGAGCGGGGCATCTGTTTCGACTTCCTGCGCGGGCAGTGCTCACGCGGCCTGCTGTGCCGCTTCAGTCACGACCTCTCCAGCATCGTAGCACAGCAGCAGATTCAGGTGATCCTCCAAGACACCGTGCAAGCACGTCAGTTGGACGTACTGCAGTGTCCCGGACAGCACAACTGTTGTTCTCGTACCTAAGGGCATCCCCTGTTGTCGCTCACAACTACCTTCATCATCTGCGTGTGCCAGCAGGGCGCCACTGCAGCCGCCAAACGGGGCGCGCCCATTTGCTACGACTTCGTTAAGGGCATGTGCGCCCGCGGCGCTGAGTGCCGTTATTCGCACGACATCACGTCCGTGATGCACAGCTCCCGGGCGCGGCCCGCGGGGCCATCCGAGCCCTGCTTCGACTTCCTTCGGTGCGTTTCAGCACTGAGGGTCCTGTAGGAGTGCCAAGCTGAGACTACCACGATGCCCGCAACCCGAAACACTGCCACCCGAGTGGTACCTGGTTTGATCTGTGAGGACTCACAGCCTCTGTCGTCTTCAGAAACCAGAGCACAACGTCCCCATTACTTACGCGTGTGTGCAGGGGCAAGTGCAGCCGCGGCCAGAACTGCCGCTACTCGCACAGCCTGCCGATGATGCAGCCAGGCGGCTGGCCCAGTGGGGTGCCTCTGCCCCCGGCGCCGCTGGCACTGAACGGCATGTCAGCCAGGCTGCCGATGCTGCCTCCACAGGTGTGGCAGGCGTGCACGGTGGCGGGAGGTCACAGTGCAGAGCCATGGTTTCATGCCATGCCACAACGCCACAAACCATGCCTGCATCCTCGTGTACAGCACCAGAACTGTTGCGCTGTGATGCAGTTGGCGTGCATGCAGCCACCATTGGGCATGCCGCTGCATGGCCCCCTGCCGCTGAGCGCAATCGGCTTGAGGTGAGCATCACAGCATCGTTTGCTGCACAAGCACCACATGGACTGCCCCTGCAGGCACCGCCACAGGCACAAACTCATAATGTAGAACCCAATGCACTTGCAGGCCGACTGCCGACCACCTCAGCACAGTCCCCAGCATGTACGGCGGGGCCGATGCCCCTCACTGCGACATGGCCTCGCGCTTCCCGCTGCAGCAGCTGGGAGTCGACGCACCCCAGCGTGGCGGCCTGCCGCCCGCCTTGTTTGCACCGACGCAGCAGAACTTCCACCTGTGAGCTGTCATCCTTGCCGTGCAGCCGCTCAGCACCGGGCTACGGAAACGTTGCGCACCACCTACCTTGCAGCGACTGCTGCGCCTGCACCATTGCTTCACATCAGCGTGACGGTGGTGTGCTGACAGGATGGCGCACATGGCAGCTCTGCAAGCGGCCAATACCGTGGCCTCTCAGAGCGCTCATCAGGTGCGCACACTGCGGTGTTCTCACTGTACAGGAGGGTGTGCATGTGCTTTTGCACCGTTTACACATTATGTCCCGCTGTGCATGCCCCTCGTGCCCTGGCAATGCAGATTGCGACAGCGCGCCACACTGCCAGCCAGGTCTCGCTGAGCAGGACGGCCAGCCACCACAGCTGCCAAGGTGCGATGTTGAAACAGCTGTCTGCATCGTCCGTTGTATCGTTGCTAGGTACAGGCAGAGCTGATGTGAATCTGGGACATCCCGCTCTAGCAAAGTCACGCTTGAAAGCGACACAAGCTACACGATGTGCTATCATAACTCCCTGCACTGCTGCTGTTTGCAGAGGCATTAGCAGAGGACATGTGCAAGCTGCAGCTGGCACAGCAGCAGGCACAGGCGCCTGCTGCAAAAGGCGTGCTGTTGAACACTGGCTGCAGCTCCGCCAGTGAAGACTTCGACAACGAGGATCGCATCCGTGCGTGCTGCTGCGCCTCCATGCTGCGGCATGCCACACCAAGTGCTCAGATGACATGCAAGGGTCCCTCTCCGGCTGGCCACCGTTCTTCATTTTCTGATCCGACCTCACACAGTGATGCCCGCTGGTCCAGGCGCCGTGTGGGATGCGCACCGCCTGAGGCTGCCGCAGCTGGCGACGCACCCCCGGGGCTCGCACCCGCAGTCGGGCACCTGCACGCCCGGGGCCTGCACGCCCCGGACGCCCGCGCTCCCACACCACCACCCCTCCAGGTGCGCGCAGGATGGCACGCCCCGGCACTGCGTCTGCAAGGCTGATCTTTCATGCCTGGTGGGGAACACGCTGTGCAACCTTTGTGCATCATGGACATCTTGGCTGCGCAGCAACTTGGCCAGGCAGGGCAGCGCCGGGAGTGCGTCAACCTTGGCTGCGGCCGCTGCCGGCAGCCAACCCATGGGCGGCAGCAGCGGCTGGCAGCCGCACATGGCTGCGGTGGGCTCCGCCATGGCCGTGACATCAGCAAGCCTCGAGTCTGGGCTCCTGCCGCCGCGGCCGTCTCAGGGTGGACAGCAGCCCACCCAGCTGCCAGCTCAGGATGCCGGCAGAGCAGCATTTGCCGCAGCAACCAGGCCCTTCGCTCTCTTACAGCCTGCCACAGCGCCAGCAGGGTTGCCCCACCCATTTGCGGCTGAGGCATGCCCCAAGCCGCTGGCGCGCGCACACTCGCAGCCCACATCAGCTCGTGCTGCGGCGGCTGAGGGGCACAACCCCTTTGCTGCCGCCGTCGCCCTGGCCTTTGAAATGGGCCCTGCAACTGGCGAGGCGGCGCACCCATCAGCTCAGCAGCTGTCGACGGCGTCCCGTGTTGCTGATGTGCAGGTGTTGAGAGACACTCTTCAAACACTTTTGCTCAGTCGTGTGTGCAGGTCACTTGGCCTCAATGCTTGCAGTTCTGCAGTGCTGAGTGCGACCATGCAATCGCTTGCAGGCACAAGTGCAGTCGTGGCTGAACCAGCCGGATCGCCCAAGCTCTGCGGCTGCGGCAGACCCACTGCTGCTGAGCCGCCTGCAAACCATCTGGCAGCCGCAGTAGGCACGATGAGCTAAAAGCCATTCTCAGCACTTTCACTTGTTCAAAGCAGGTTCCTCCGTGATCAGTACAGAGCTTGCAGCCTGCCAGTCAGAGGGACAGCGAATCTCAGCAGGCAATGAACAAGCGCGCGTGGCGCCTGTTTTCCGTTCCTCTCATCAGCGCAGCTCATGGCAAGGAAGCAAGCGGCAGTGGCAGCTGATGTCAAGAGTGTTGACGGTATGATTCCGGTATAGGCTGGACTGCAGCTCATCAGCCTCCACATGTCCACAGATGGGTCCAGATCAACGACTCAAAGTACCGTAAGTTGACTGCTGTGAGAGCAGTTGATATAGCGTAGTTGCATGGATGGTTGTAGACAGCGTCACACTGGACTGTTGAAGAGGAACGAGCGCATGGTGGGGTGCGGTGACATGATCTTGTCACACCTGCAGTGATGATTTTGCAGAGATGTTTGTGGCTTGATTGCTTGTCTGTGTGCGACTACCATACGGTGCTGTGCTGTGATCCTTTGCATCTTCCATGTTTATTGCACATCGCCTCTTTCAAACCTCCATTGCAGTGACGCTATCAACCCAGGGCCAAGCCAATAATGGTCTAGCTAGTGTATCTATGACGGCCTGTCCACCGTCAGCACTCTTGCCCGCCAGTCAGAGTGTCGCACAGCACGTGAGCTGTGGCGTAGGCCTGCTCCACACATTGCTGCACTTCTGACCCGGCCATGCAGTCGCCAACAACCGCCACCCGGCCGTCTGGCGTTGCCAGCAGCGGGGTAGAAGGGCCATCGGCGCCCTCTGCACATGGTGGCACGCCTTGCTCGAGCTGTTGCGTCACAAGAGATGCAGCCTATGCATGCTGTGGTTCTCCAGTGCAGTCTTGCCCATGTTAACAGTGATAACATGCTCGGGCTACTGCAGGGTACAGTGAAACCTGTTGATTTGCGGCCCCGACTGGGTGTTTTGCGCACCATTCGGCAAAGGGTACAGGGCGCTACCCCAGCGCTGCACTGATGCATGCAGCGGGCTGTGCAATGCTGCAGCGCCGCCGGCAGCGTAGGGCGCAACCAACTGGGCCACGTGCCGCACCATCTCTGCAGGGTGGAAGCGCACGCAGCATGTCAGACAGCATGATGACAGCATGGAACCCAACCAACTCAAAAATTGTGGCTGCGTGTACCCTGCTGCTGTGACTAGCGGCAGCATGGCTGGCGACGACAGCCCACCAGTGAGTGTACTGCAGGAGAAGCTGGGCTGCAATCTGATGTCAAGCAGCGGCCCACCTGACGTCACAGGCTGCGTCGCCGCCTCACCCGGCCGACTGAACTGGCCGTTGACTTGCAGCGGGAGCGTCTGCTCAATGGCCTGCCGTGCGAACTGCTCAGTGGAGACCGCCGCCCAGCACTGGACGCCATCATCTGCAGGCTGGCGACCTGCAGCCAACCACACAAGCAACCTCACTGGTCACCAGCGCGGGCACCATCAGAGGGTCATGCCATTCAGGCCGCGCAATGAGAGCAGCGCGCTACACAGGCATGCACCCGGTGCAGGTACATGATGGGGCCCTGTCCACCTGGCTTGGCAGAGTCGTTGCTGAGCCATTCGATGGCGTCGCTGTTGCCAACTGTCACGGCATCGAACGGCGCATCGATCGTGCCAGCAGGGAACGCTGCCATCAGCGTCATCCGCGGGGCAGCCCGCTTCCGACTCAGCTGCGCCAGTACCTGGTTCACGCTGTCCGATGACGATGTGACATGTCCCGGCGACCCTGCAAGGATGCTGCCGGCTGTGATACTGTGCGGCACGAGCTCTGCACTGTCTGGTGCCTCGAGTGCGCTGGTGGTGTGGACCTTGGGGCCTAGAGAGCAGCGAAGCAAGGTGACCGGAATGCCAAGATGGCTCTGCACCATGGGATGTGATCTGCAGCGCCACCGCCTCTTGCCTGATCGGCCGGTCATCGCGTCTGAAAGCACCACCGCGTCAAAGGTACCCAAAGTGCCCACGCTGCCATCAGCACCTGCAAGCGTGTACTGCCCACTCCCCTCCTGCTCCAGACGGCGCACCTGCGCAGCATGCGCCGATGTCCAGGCGTCACAGCACTGCAGCGCAACAATATGGGGATGCACCAATGAACCAGAGCAGCTCCTGTGCAGTCCTTCGGTGGCGAGACTGTGCTACAGAAGCTGCATCAAATTCTTCTCACGAGATGCGAACTAAGTAAATTCACAAAAGATTCAAATGTAATACAAGAGGTTTTTTCTGATGGCTCTCAAGCGTCAACGATTGCGCGCTGCACCCGGGTGCCCCAGGTGCGCGTCAGGCGGTCGCCGTGGCGCGCTGCGAGGGCGGTGACCAGCGCGCCCATGGCGGGCGTGCCGACGTAGATGTCGCCGGGCGCCAGCAGACGGCAGAAGCCGTCCCCAGCCGGCTGCCGCTGCTGCTGCTGTAGGAGCACGCCGCGGGGGGTGAACCTCTGTGTCGACGCCTCCAGCAGGCCGAGGCGGCTGCTGTCCCAGGTGGAGACGGCGCCTGCGGCATGGACGCATGTGCACGTGCTATATCAGCCTCACTGAAGTGCCGACAGCCCGACGGCACCTGACGTCGTATCCCGAACCACGTGCCGTCCACGGTGGTCTGCTGCAACTGTGTCGTGCGTCACCTTCTCGCTGCCACAGCTGCATCTGTTGGGCGAACTCGCTGGCGGCGGGTCCTGCCGCATCTGCGTCTGGTCGCACACGCACAAAGTGGCACCCGTGGTCGAATTGCAGTCCATCGCGTCGGCGGGTGGAGGCTCGACCTCCTGTGCGGGAAGTGTGGCAATGAGACGGCATGCTGCACTACCAGTTCAATGCCGCGATTCAGCAAATGCGCGACCCAGCCATGCCATGTTGATCAGTGACGGATACCTGGACCACTGCGCCCCATGTCAATAACGTTGACCTGCGCGTTGGGCAGCAGCTGCAGCAGCTTCTGCGCGCATGCCAGCCCGCTGATGCCGCCGCCGACCACGGCAATGCTGCATGCGCGGTGCATCGGTGACAGGCTGTCTTCTGCTCTGTGGGCTTGATCTACTGCGGCTTGGTGGTCAGGGTGAGGCCGTCCCAGCATGCCAGCCCTGCTCGAGCTCGTGTACGATCAGCAAGCCGTCAGCGCTGGCAGCATGCGCCACCGCAGCAGCGCAACCTGCCGACCGGCGAGCGGCGGCGGCGTCCAACTGGCGCCAGACGCCTGACGGTTGCGTGCTCTGGGCTGACCTTCACTACTCAGACATGCTACGCGTGATCCGATCGAGCTTCAGTACGCTCCATTCCGGGGCGGACATGTTTAGTAGTGGGTTTGCAACCATGCTGAAATTGCTGTTGCAAGCTGCGTCGTGCAGTTCGTTCAGGGCAGGCTACTGCTGCTCACATGCTACCCTGGGTACTGACTGCAGTCAGGCTATAGGAACCAGGGAGCTGCGCTAAAGAATATGTGCGATACTTCGCAGGGCACTGTTCTACTATGGAAGGAGTGTGGGAGTCAGACATCTGCTGATCAGGAGATCAGCTGATGCATGATCAGCAAACTCGTGTTGGGCTGCTGACGATGTGCAACATCATCATGCACTCTGAGGGAAGACAGCGCAGTTGGGATCAGTGGACGTCGGGGTAGCAGACCTCGGTGCAGTGCTTGGTAGACCGTCTGGTGCGCACTGTCTCTTACCGCCCCACATACATGCCACAGAAAAGAAGACACAACCACTAGTCTGACTGGACAGTTGCATGCCACAAGCCGGTCTGAGCCTGCAAAGCTGCTCGTGGCTGGGGCGACACGCCTACTCTGCTGGGGCCGCGCACAGCCCAAAACCATGCGCGCACGCACCCATGAACTTGAGGACCCATTTGGGATGCTGTGCCATGCCAGCGCTGCAGCCTGCCCGGCGCTGCAGCTGCAGCGAGCTTGGGCGTGTCTGAGATCCCTCGGGACTGGGCAGGGGCAGTCGCATGGGACCCAACCACCAGGGGCTGCACACCACCGCCCGGCGACGCGTCCTCAGGAGCGCATGGCATTCTGGCCGCCCCGCATGCCGCGTGGCGGTGTGCCAGGCCTTGCTGTTGCGATGCCGGAATACATGAACTTCTGCTTCTTCTCGGCTGGCTTCAATATCTGCACAGCATTGCACATCGTACAGTGGATGACAACACACGTGCGAACGGTCAGCACAGCATGGCAGTGGCAAGCAGCGCGTGGGCTGCCGGCAGCGTTGAGTTCGCCAATGACGCACCTGGAAGGAGCACATCAGCGTCTCGTCGACGCTCATCATGGCGCCGGCATTGTCAAATTCGCCGCAGTAGTTTGGCGCTGAGAAGATCGTGACTAGCTGCCGCTTGGCAAAGAACTCGTAGCCATCCTCTACCACCTGCGGCCGCACACTCAGCATGGATGATGCCAGGCACTGCAGCACGGTGTTGGGAGCAAACAGAAAGGCAACCCTTGTACGCAAGTGTGCAGCAGGGCAACTGGTGGGGTGGCTGCACCTGGTGGGCACGGCATATGAGGTCAAGGTCATGCTTTGCCAGGAACTCTGTGACGCTGTCTGGGCCGAAGGTGTAGCTGACGCCACGATCATTCTCGCCCCACCCCTGCAACACCACACCATGTCATGCACAAAGGTCTCTCGATGCAGAAGCAGGCTCTGCAGGATGTTTCAGACGCGGCAGTATTGCATACTGTGAAAGTCTTGCTCCCACTGCTCTTACCTGGATCTGTTTATCGGGGTCCGCCCACAGCAGGTCGCAGAGCAGCCCAGTGTCAGGCACATCTGTCGGCCGCGGGATCCGCTTGATTTGCTCCAATGATTTGAGCTCTGGCGACAGGCCCCCATGCATGCATAGGATCTGCAAAAGTGGGTTGGCCCCATGTCAGTCCACTGCGGTTGGCCAGACGGTTGAAGCACGCTGCAACATTCAGCACAGAGCCATGGCGGTGCATTTGTGCTCAGTGCTCAAGGAAGCGACTGACCTTCTCGTCGATAAGTGCTGCGACTGGCAGGCAGTTGAAGCAATCCGTGAAGATCTTCCATAGCCTGATGTTGTACCGCCGCTTGCACTCATCATAGAAGCCGTATATGCGGTTGATGGATGCGCACTCGTGGTTCCCCCGCAGCAGGAAGAAGTTTTCTGGATACTTGACCTGCCGGACAAGAGCACACCATTCCGACACCATTCCGGCTCAGCACCTAAGAGCCGAGGCGTGGCTCTGAGATTTCTGGCTGTGACATTTCGAGCACGATGTGCAGGAGACATACCTTGTACGCGAGCAGCAGGCAGATGGTCTCCAGGCTCTGCTTTCCGCGATCCACATAGTCGCCCAGGAAAAGGTAGTTGGCTTCTGGCGGAAAGCCGCCATACTCGAACAACCTCAACAGATCTGAGTACTGCCCGTGAATGTCGCCTGCAGAGGGGTGGCATGATACCCCAGTCATGCGCTGCATATGCCTTCGGTCGCCTGCCACCTTTCGAGCAACAGGAAATTTCCTGGCAATCCGCGCGCATGCCTGCCTGCCGGCATTGCACAGTGAAGCTCAGGAACTGTCATGTGTGCAGCACCCACCGCAGATTTTGATTGGCGCCTCCAGCTCCAGCAGGTTGGGCTGCCCCATGAAAATCTCCTTGGCTGTGAGGCACAGCTGCCGAATCTCCATTTCCGTCAGCTGCACCTGCTCACGGTGGGTGCAGCTTCTGAGGCGGCAGCAGCGTCTGGACGTTCAGGAGAGCTGCTTCACGCTGCACGTGACACCTGAATGTACACCGAGCTGGCAGTCGTGAGGACAAGTGCACAGCCTACCTGTTTGCCAGGCCGCCCATTCCGCACATCCAGCAGGCGGTCGATGATGTCGTCAAGCGCGGCCTCCTCCATTTTCGGCTCAGCTTCCGCGGCCGCGGCCTCAGCCGGGCGCCGTCACCGCCTGTCTTCCCACGTGGTCGCTGCCAGGCCCGCTCACGATGTAACAACGACCTGCCAGCGGCTGACGCCTGCAAGTAAGTCAAGCAGGCCTGCAATTTAGGCTGGGTACGACAGGTTGCGCGCGACCGCCTAGGGCATGATCCACTGGGCAGGCGGTCATACAAAGAGCTGCTTTGAGCCTGGTTGGGAACTTGAACCACAAACACAGCCCTACGTTGGGGCTAAGCTGCTTGAACATCCTGGGCCTTGAGACGGCTGCTGACAGGACGGGTCCGCTGTGGGCAGGGTCCATGCAACAGATCATGCGCACCTATGCTTCCGGACCCCAGTCCGAGCGGCGTTGCAGCCCTAGCTTTGTTTCTGACTGGCTGTGGCTAGACTAGCCATCCCGCGCGGGACGGGTGCCCACTCGGCCTGTGCGGTGTACCGGTGACTATGATCCCTGTCTACCTTGCGCAATTGTTGCTTTGATGTGCGAATTCGCTGGCGCCAACAGGTAAGTGCGTGCCGGCTCAGCCAAGCAACCCTGCTTTTAGAGTCCCTGCACACAGTGGCATGCAGCACAGCTGCACAGGCAGCAGGTCTCGCCCCCCAGATCGCGATCGCACATGTACTGAACCTAAAACTGTGCTCAACAGCGCACCTCACCTCCATAGCCTTGAGCACACCATTTGAAAGGGCATCAACCAGATTGCATACTCCCGCTGCGCCTGCTTTGCTCCTGTCTAGCAATGCTGTGTCCATGAACTGCTTCGCAACACGCGCTCACTTGCGAGTTATGAAGCCTTGAAGGTAGGATGAGCTTTGTGGAACCCGGGACCCTTCAAGTGATCGCCGATAGCATTGGCATCCCGAAGCTGAGCGCAGATGCGGCCAAGGTGCTGGCGCCGGATGTAGAGTACCGCATCAGAGAGGTCATACAGGTGACCACCTGGATGACAGCTCGAATCCCTAGCTGCTTCATTCGTGATCATGATGCAGCGTTCAGCACGTATTGCGAACCCAATGTACCGGTGCCTTGGCCATACACCGAGCAATGCGCCTGCAAGTCGTTGCAGGAGGCCTTGAAGTTTAAGCGGCACTCGAAGCGCAGTGAGCTGTGTACAGACGACATCAGCAATGCGCTGCGCTTGAGAAACGTTCAGGTGGACATTCGGTCTTTCTGTCAGTTGTCATTGGCGCATAGAATGTGATGCTGCTGCATACCTTGGCCTTGCACAACACAAACCTGGCCACACAGAACCAACATTCACTCTTTGACGGTGCAGCCGGTATATGGCTTTTCGAGCAGCAGCAAAGATGCAGCACGCTTTCTGCAAGCTGCTGGGCATGCCGACCTCTGGTTTCTTGAGGACCGTGAGGTGCCCTTCGAGCAGGTGCCGTGCGTCGCCTGATGTAATCAAGGCTGTGCAGGCAGATTCATCCCTCGTTCGGATCTCGCGATGCTGAAGCGTGGACCCAACAGCAGCACGGGCACATGGTGTCAGGCACATCGTATGCCCTGGGCAATCACAGCACCCCCTCCCTGCAGGTGGTTGGCAGGAACCCACCGCGGGCTCCGCTCGAGGTGGGCGTGCTGCCGCACTGGCTGGTGGTGGATGGCGTACAGCCAGCCATCCCCGAGAATGCCCTCCTCGAGCGGCCGCACGCTCGCAAGCGGCCTCGCAGAGCTGCGGCGCCCCATGCATCTCCGACGGCCCCTCAGACATCCGCACCAGCTGACCTTGCGCCCAGTAAAGCGGGAGCGGAGGAGGCAGCGGACGGGATCATTGTGCGGGCGCCCGTCAAGCACGTGCTGTCGCAGGTAAGTTCCACACGGCCGACTTCTCGCTGCGCATTGCCGGGCGCTGCCATCTGGACAGCTGCGTAGGTGTTGTCGTACCCACTTCTGCAGGTTCATCGACTTGGCCTAAACACTCACTTCACAGTTTTGACTGTATTCCTGACAGGAGCTCCAGCTGTACTTCGACAAGGTGTCGGATGTGCTGCTCAATGGCAGCACCACAGATGGGGAGGTCCTCGCGAATGGTCCTGTACCTACAGCTGCTGCTGCAGCAGGCGACAGTGCACAGCGGTTGGAGCGAGCAGTTCTGGCGTCCCTGTCATCAGACCCAGGTCGCCGTCCACTGCGTTTATCCCTAAGCATTTGACACCTCGCAGACCTGAACTGCCAGTGCTCGCGCGGCAGCTGCTTCCTGCAACAGGTTGTGAATCACAGCACAATGCTGTCTCCCGCAGGCTTATCGGACTTGGTGCCGTACATGGTGCAGCTGATAGCAGACGGCGTGGCCGGTGGCCTTCGAGACCCGCGACGCCTGCAGCGGCTCGTGGCCGCAGCCGCTGCACTGCTTGCAAACGGTCACCTGGACCTGACGCCCTACATACAGCAGCTGCTGCCAGCAGTGCTCACCTGCCTCGTAGCAAAGCGCATTGGGGTGAGGCTCTGTGTCCTGCAGATTGCAGCTGTATTGTTGCAATGATTTGCCGAGCCTGACTCAGCCTGTGCACCATTGCCCATGCAAGATGCGCAACAGGCATGCAACCATCATGTGACGACAGTCG
This sequence comes from Diplosphaera chodatii, assembly GCA_032358165.1. Taxonomy (NCBI): domain Eukaryota; kingdom Viridiplantae; phylum Chlorophyta; class Trebouxiophyceae; order Prasiolales; family Stichococcaceae; genus Diplosphaera; species Diplosphaera chodatii. The sequence goes on along the minus strand of JAALGY010000043.1, from coordinate 498,697 downwards.
CTGTCCAACCCAGGAGGCATTGTCCGCGGATCACTGGGCTGTGCGGGATGCGGCAGCTCGTGTGATCAGCACCGTCTGCGCCAGGTTTGGCGATCCGCTGCACAACATCCGGCCCCGCATCAGCAAGACGCTGCTCAAGGCTTTGCTGGACCGGGCCAAGCCTGTCACCACACACTACGGTGATTACCTGACTCGCTTGTTCACTGACAGGATCCTTGTTCAGTTGGTCGTGCAAGTAGCGATCTCCACTGCCATTGTGGCTCCTGACAGCTGCGCCCAGCTGCATGGTGCCAGCAAGCAACGCTTGACAGCCACATCGACAGGCACAAGGGCCATATGGCTCACATCACCATCACTCCTGCACTTTGCAGGCGCTGTCGTGGGCCTGGCGGCCCTGGGGCACCGCACAGTGCGCCTGATGCTGCTGCCGCACCTCGCTGCCTACCTGGCCCACCTGCAACCAGCGCTTGGCGCGCAGGTCAGCAACGTGCATAGTTGCTGATCAGAACAGCTCGGAGGTCGGTACTGTGGGCATTTGGAAGGCTGCTGCCCGGCTGCACATCAGATGTTTCGCGGCATAAGTTAGGTATGCTGAACCGTCACGCAGGGAGGCCCGGGCTCCGCGTCAGCAAAGGTGCAGGACCAGCTGAGACGGGTGGAGGCCCTGCGGTGCCATGCTGCTCTCCGGACGGCAGCGGCTTGCGCAGTATATGCTGGCATTGCAGAAAGGTTGGCATTCCACCATAGCAGCCAGCGTCCACAACTGTTGCAAACGTCCTCATGTCCATCATGTGTCCGTTTTGTACATATGTGCAGTTGCAGGTGTTGTGGATGCAGGCTTGCCGACCATCTTCTGATGGCACAGCAGATGCAGCGACCAGGCCAGCAGGACAGCGCGCAGCCCAGTGCCGCCGTCGACAGCAGCCAGGAAGCTCAGCCTCGTGCTCAGGCACCCGCAGTCAAAACGGAACAGCAGCAAGACGCACCAGCTGCTGCGGACCAGCCTGCAGCTGCTGAGCAGCCAGATGCACCCGCCAGTACGCCTGCAAGGGTGTTTCCGCCTGTGCACCAGCCAGCAACTGCCGTTAGGAAGGCGAACCCGCAGCTGGGGCCGCTTGACAGGCGGAAAGCCACAGCACATGGTCCACCCTCAGCCATTTTGGCAGGTGGGACAATCAGGTCGAAGGAAACCATTGATGTGGAGAAAGCCGCCATTTTGAACCCACCGTCTATTAACCTACATGATTCCTGCACAAAGTGTGTGCGCAACAGCTCCTGTTGATTGCAATCTGACTTGTTGTATGCAGATGCGTGGAAGGAAGACAGCGATCTCGGCGCGCAGCTGCAGGTGGTGACGGACCTGTTTGGCGACAGTGTGCTGCCGTGGGTGCCCTTCCAGCCCGGCATTGGGCTATTCCTGTAGCTAGTAATCTTAGACCTCTGCAGCCTGGGGTTTGTGCACACCGTCAGCAGAGCGAGCTTCGGTTATGTAATATGTCAGCTGACAAGTCGTCGCTGCAGTCGCCACTGTGAGCTTCTGGCTGAGCTCAGTGCAGCAGTGGGAACCAGCTTCTGCGTTCACATGCCGATCTACGCTTCACAAGTAGGACTGCAGTACAGTTTGTGAGGGTTGAGACGTGTAGCGCGTGCAAAGTGCGTGGGCAGGAGGTTGGCAGCATGCTGCAGATGCACCTGGCTGGAGGATGTCCAGCATCTCTCTCCTCACTTGGCATCGCGAGACACTCGCAACGCGCGCCCTTCACAGCTCAGCGGCGCCTGCAGACGCTTCAGCACAGGAGGCGACCGCATCTCGTCACCCGGGCGCAAGGTGTTGCAGCAGACCGCGCGCATGGTGTTTATGCAATTCACGAGCAGGGGCTAACTCACAACACACTGCAAAGCAGTCAGAATCAACAACCCGTCGCAGCATCAGACCGATCTCAATAGGCGGGGAGTACACCAGCGCCGCCCAGTTGCCGGTACTGAGCACTGTATGTGACATGCAGACGAGCAAGAGGCAGATGAGAGTGACGACGACTTCGATAAGCGGCTGGCGGCCATCAGGAAGAACAAGATGGCACCAGGCAATCGAAAGGCGAACACCCCATATCAGCAGCTGCAGGAGAACAAGAAGGTGAGACGGCCTGCTCACGTCGCTCTCGCTGCCCTGCATTACAATCGTATTGCTTACGCTGGTGGGAATACGGTCAGCGTCATCGGCGCACCGCAGTCCACCCCAGTGCAGGCCACACACCTTCGCGATTGATCTAGATATTGAACAAGTCGTCCAACTACGCAGGCGGGCGCATCAAAGAAGCAGGTGGACTGGGGCAAGGAAGAGGTGTTTTTTGAGTCGGCGCCGCACCGCGGCGATCTAGCCGTCAATATTGCGCTGGGAGCCACGCTGGTGTGGCTGCCGCTTTCCATTGCTGCGATCGGGCGCGGGGCGTTTGTCAAGTACCGCTTCACTGATAAGCGCATCTCCGTGATCACCACGGCCCCATGGAAGAGTGAGCCGTTCAATCTGAAAGGCGACTGCACATCTGCATGCAGAATACTCTCAATCCGATGCATTGGTTTGCATGCCGGTCAATGCTCAGGTTACCGAAGCCTATCAGCTCAGACCTGTTGTGCTTCCCTCCACCGCAGATGAGCAGCTTGACGCGGCATACTCAGACGTCAAATCAGTGATTTCCATCGGCCGCGGCATCGGCTACTGGGGTGACATGGTAGTGGAGCTCCGCAACGGCGACAAAATTGAGATGCGAGCGCTACCCAGGTAAAGCCTATGGTGCACATAATGAACCCTGGCACGCACCATCTGCCGAGGGTGACCAAGGATGGGCAGTGAAGCGGTGATGGCCCATGCTGCTGAGGGTGAGTATTTCGCGTATCCAGTCAAGTGTGTACGCCGCAGGCACAAGGAGATGGAGAAATATATCAATGACCAGCGGTCGGCAGCGAGCTCGCAGGCGGCAGAAGGCAGTAGGAGTAAGCCCAGCAAGGGCGGCGCAACAAAGGGCTTTGGCTCATGATCGATGTTGTTGCGATAACACCTCAGACGACTGCATGATGTACAGGGTTGCTTGTGATTGCTCCATCGAAGCGCCACTTTGATGTCAAGCTGACGCCTCATCATTCCAACTTCACTTTGATACCAAATTCAAACATAGCGCGTACGCCGTGTGTTGCAAGCGGCCAAAGGTTGTTGCAGTTGCGGGCGTCCACTTGTGGCCACTGACGTCAAATTCCCGCAGGGCTGGCAGCTGTTGTAGGGCTTCCAGCGTGCTACCGTCAATAGGTGTGCATCCCTGCATACGCAGCCTGGCCAGCGATGTCAACCCGTGCAACCCCCGTTGTACACCCCTCAGGTCGTTGTTGTGACTCAGGTCGAGCTCCTCAAGAGAGCACAACTGCTCTAATGGTGGCAACATACCGAGTCTGCAGGCCCTGAACATCAAGGAAACCAAAGAAGAGAGGGGCGGCAGCCCAGCTGACAGAGCAGTCAGCCCTAAAGGGCACTGCTCGAGATACAGACAGGTCAGACGAGTCAACGCTGAAAGATGCTCTAGTATAGGCTGCAACGACACACTGCACTTCAGAAAAACCAGTTCGCTCAAGTTAGTGAGGTGCATGTTGTGGATAGTGAACGACACAGGGGGTGCCGGCTGCTGTGCTGCCGCTTGCAGGCATAGGGCCATGTGTTGGACGCGGTTGAGGGAGCACAACACTTCCCAATGCTGGGACTGAAAGTCACTGCAGCGACATGCCAGCGCCTCCAGTGACTGCTGTAACGCTGCTGCCACTGGCCCGTCTACGTGAGCCAGACTGAGCGGCGCGGACATCACAAGATCATGGGACTCGCCTGCGCCCCCGGCATATACCATTGGCACATCCTCGCCAGCCATTGCGGCAGCAAGCGCTTGCAGCACGAACTGTTCGTACGCAGCCCGTTCAGAGTCGTAGGGTTTATCGAGGCTGCGACGGTTTGTCAGGAGCCTCAGGCCTGAAATTCCTGCGGTGCCAGACATGTATGCACCAGTTGTCAGCACAGCTTGCTCTGTATGATCATTGCAAGTATGCACTTCACAGCAGTCTCCGGTCACCTGTCTTGCGTTCCAGCAGCCACATGATTAGGTCACCAATAGGCTCTCGGTCGGCGCCTGTGTCTGGCTGCAACTTCACCGTAATGGATCCCCAAACTTCAGCAGTGCTCGGCCGCTGCAGCACGCTTCTGAAGCGCATGCAAGCTCGCTGTACATGCTCTACTTTGTCATGAACGTTCATAAACTTGAATATCTCGCACAGCAGGTGGTCGTCCAGGTCAAGTAGAGTTACGGCCTCAGGCTGCTGGTGCATGTCGCACCCAAACCAACGGAGCCATATAGGCGAATCTACAATGTTGTTCATGCTGCCGACTGCAAATTAGCACAGGCGAAAAGCAAATGCATTCTGTGTGTCCTCGCTTTCCCGAGGTGCACCTGGTAGCTGTTCTTGAGGCAGCAACCTTGGGAGGACCGACATTGGAAGGTGAAAGCTGGAAGCCGTACGGCCTGTGCATGCAGCATCTGCGTGTACCCTGGGTACCCCGTGAAATGTGACGAGTGTAACGAGGCCTACCATGCGGACCACAATGCCACGTTTGCGCAAGTGTGCATGCATGCTGAATGTGTCTCCGGAGCAAGTCCACTCAGGGTCCAGCATCGGCGGACGTACCTGAAAGCATGCTATCAAACAAGTGCACCTACTGAAATACAGAGCCGTCATGTATGCACAAACACACGTTTGTGCCTCGTGCAAGCCACCGTGACACACACTACGCTTCCCGCTCATAAACTGGCAATGAGCTGCTTGCCAACAGCACCCTTCTGCTGGAACGACATTCCCCGAATGTTCTTGAAGTCCTGCGGTTCATCAAGGTTCATAGCTTATCAGGTGGTGCATTATGTAGACGGCGGGCTGTGGATTCCCATTGCCTAGCATGGAAGATGGTGTACTGCTACATACAGCTGCATCACCTTTTGGAATCCCAGGCGCTCATATAGGCTGATCACTCCCGGCTCTGCATACAGATTGATGGTGGCGATGTCCTCCGCCAGCAGCATGGACGTCAGGCGCTCCACCGCTGCACGGCCAATGCCTGATCGCTGCCATGCTGGGTTGACCTGCAGCAACGCGAGACCCTCTGACAGCTCAATCACCAAGCAGATGAGATGCTGGTTTGCAACAGGCAGCAGCGAGCGAAGCAGCTACTGGATGGTGACAACAAATCAGGTTGGCTGCGATCAAGGCCTCACCGCAACATCCCAGATGGTGCCGAAGAGCGCATGGTCTGATGTGGCTCGTGCAAAGCCGAGCAGCTGCCCTCTGCGCGCCCACCGCGTCTGTTTGGTGGCTCGCACCCAGAGCACCACATGCGTGTTCTGCAGCGCCAGCTGCAGCTTGTCGGGGCTGCGCCGCGGAAAGCCCACCTGTGCAGCCAACGTACATGGTGTGGACGTTCATCTGATGATCCACGTTATACAGGCACATGGTGTATGGTAGTGAAGCTGATGGCAAGTTGGCAAATGTACACCCTCCTGCACGAACCCTTTCATCATACCTTGCCAAAGAGGTCATTGAGCTCCTCGAGGTCGATGCCCTCATGGCTGTACACGAACTCTACGCCGTCAGCTGCGAACGCCTCGTCTGTCTTTGTGATCTTTGGCGGCGCCAGCGTCTCAACCAGCTGCACTGCGAGCCCAGCCTTTGCCTCACAGACGCCATCCTCTGCTGCTGCTGCTCTAGCTGCACCAGCGTACACGCACCAATCAGGTGACTCTAGGATATCATTCATATCGTGTTGAAGCGGGCTAAGCAACGTCTTGATGATTTGCAAACCTGCTGCCGCTGTGCGTCGCTGGCTGCCAAAGCTCCTCGGGTTCTGCCAGCGCCACCAAGCAGGATGTGCACCAGAAGCCCTGCCACTGACTGTCGATGGGCGGGGTACAAGGGCTCTGTGGCGATGTAGTGCAACAACGGAATTCGGCTGTTCCACACACGAGTGACTCGCACGACAGCTGCAGTTCATGGAATGGCGGCGCACGGCATGTAAGCTGCAGGTGCACCGCTGTATGGGAGTGTATAGTGCCTCCAGCTGGCACACCGTTTGCAGGTATCTGACGGAAGCCCTGTATGTGCAGACCACCCTGAGTGTTGGTGCATCTGTGCATCTGGCCACGCTCCTCGCAGCGAGGAGGAAATGTCCAGCGTGGATGTACGTCCTACTGCTTGGCAACGAATACGCGCTCGGGCCAGAAGGGTGGTCCTGTGCTGAACTAGCAATTTGATCTGCAGCATTGTGTCTGGATCTGTGCTTACTACGTTTTCCACTTGTCTGGTCCAGTACATGCAAGTGGCACAGTAGGACCACCCTGGCGATTGCTAATCAGCGCACCACCGTGAAGCATCCTGGTGATCGCGAGGCTGGCAGATCCTGAACGTGAACTGCAATGGCTGTAGTCACCAACGCGTTCACAATGCTGCCCGGCGAACCCGGCGGCACAACCGCTGCAACGAACGAAGCATGGAGCACCGTAGGGGGTGGCAAAAGGAAACGCAAAGGCAAGGCAAAGGATGCTCAGCGGGCAGTGGAGGACCTGATCTCGGCCGCCAGCAGCCAGAACGGCCAGCAGGTGACACCGTACACACCGACAAGCTGGGTTGGGTCGCCAATGTGCCATACGTTCTGTCATGAGTACACTCAGCAGTACCACACTCTCACAAAGGCAGATCTCGTCGCTCTTTGCTTTGCTCCTGATCCGCAAAGTGGATGAACAGTTGATTGTGCTTGCCTGAAAGACCTGGTTTAGTGTTTCTCCTGTAACTTTGCAGGCGCCGCCATCGCTGGCGGACAGCGCGGCCAGCATCGCAGAGAGCGCCGAGCAGCAACAGCAGAGCCTGCACGTCGAAGAGCCGCTGGACGACGGCTTCAGGCCTGCTGGTCGCAAAGGCGCCCCGCGTGCCGCCAGAGCGGCAAGCACTGCAGCAGACGCTGCCAGTGCCCTTCTTGCGCAGTCGGAGGCAGCAGGGCTGCTGAAGCATGCTGCACAGTCCATGTCCGGGAGTGATCGGCTGCGCCTGTGGCAGGAGTGGCAGCAGCAGGTCAGTGTAGGCTTACAGCATGTCGGCTCAACCTGCGCGCCTCCACAGTGTATGTGCCTGCTTCATGGAACTCATGGTGCCGCTATGTATGCGCCATGGAACCCCCAGCTGATGTGTTCCTGACTCGGTTCGCAGCTGGCGAAGGCGAAGGCGGGGAACGGTGTCCAGTATGTTGGAGATGGCGGCCGCGTCGTCAGCTTCGAGCAGGTGCACACCTTGCTATCTGCTCAACTGGCTGCCTGTTGATCTGAGCACTCACCTGTCGTTTGAAGGTCCACCATATATTCCTTAAGTGTGAACTGTTGCAGGTGCTTCGCAGCAGCGGCGCGGTGGAGTTGTCAGTGCAGGGCAGTCTGGCAGAGCCCAGCAGTGATGCAGCCGCTTCGGCGCTGCAATCGCTGCTCAGCGGACTGGCCTCACCGCCGCTAGACTCCAGCCGCAGCATCGGCGTGGCAAATGCAGTGGAGCACTGGCGCGGGCTGCTGAGCACCAGCTCGGAGCCGCCGGCAGGGCTGCTGGCAAATGCGCAGCAGGCCATTTCAGCGGTTCTGGCATCGCTCCTTGATGCGCCTGCCGTGGCAGATGCCTTTGCGCCCATGGCGGGCAACGAGCAGGGCAAGGATGCCCAGGCGGCACTGGCAGCGGCACAGGCGGCCGCTGACACCGCGACGGCGCCAAAGGATGCTGCTGCTGCATGCCGTCGGGTGCTGTCAGTGGCGGAACGTCAGCTTGCAGGTGGCAGCACTGGTCAGGGGGCCTCAGCAGCAGCGGCGACTGCAGCAGCCAGCACAACTGCCCTCGTCGCGTTCACTGAGCAGCGAGTGCGGGCTCTGCAGCTCATGACGTCTGGCGGGCACTCTGGCAGCACACAGCGCAGTGCAGCCCTGGATGCCTTCAAGGCAGAAGAAGCTGGCCTTGCAGCCCAGGCGGCCGACCTGGAGGCGCGCGCTGCGGCGCTGCAGGCGCAGCTGGCTGCAGTGCGCCGGCAGCAGGAAGCGCTCGCTGCACAGCGGGCCGGGCTGCGGGCGCAGTACGCGCCTGTCCTTGACCAGCCTACGAACGGCAAGGGCAGCAGCAAGGCGGGCGCCAAGGCTGCTGTGGATGCCGACGCAGCACTGGCAGAGCGCCAGCTGGCAGCCGCACGCGAGCTGGCAGCGCTGTTGAATGGCGCAGGTGACAGTGAGGCAGCAACACGGGTCCCCGCTGCCGATGGCACGTGCGACGCCGCAGTGCAGTACTTGACAGCCCTGCAGGCGTCCCTGGAGGCGGACGCGGCCTACCTCAAGGAGGCGCGTGCACGCCGTGGCTGTCATGTGATGTGGCAGACAGTGCTGAGCAGCTGCCTCGCGGCAGTCATGTGCTTGCTCCATAGGCAACTGGCATCAATGGACACTTGCTGATGAGGTCAACGCTGAGAACAGAGGTACATCGAACACGACATGCACTGCTGCCTTGCTGCAGCTTGAGGGACGAGCCCAGTCCGCGGCGGAGCGGCTGCAGCGGGTGCGGCGGCAGGGGCAGGAGCTCACGCAGCTGGGGCTGGCCGACAAGGAGGCCGCCAACCAGAGGCTGCAAGCCACCCTGCAGCGCACCCTCACGGTGCGCTAGCTTTAGCATCTCTGGTGGCACACCCTCTGTCCTTGCCGCGGGTTCATGCCTTTCAACGCCTTGCTGACTGTTCATCTCTGCTGGCAGCTCTGTTGCTGATGATGCCTGCTGCACATTGCAGGAGACAGTCGCAGCAGCCGACCAGGTGGCCTCTGCTGCAGCAGCTGCGGCGGCGGCACTGCCCAAGCACGCAGCAGCCCTGGAGGCGATGCCGCCTGCGGAATCATCAGCTGCAGTCGATGCCGTCAAAGCCTCTGCGACTGCTGCAGCGGCCGCTCACGCAGCCATCACCGCGGCTGCCCGTGGTGATGCCCAGAAGCAGCCGCAGCGCAGACGCACTGCTGCAGAGGTTGCAGCACTGCTGGAGGACGCTGCAGGGGGCCCGCTGGCGACGACTGTGGAGCGCTCCTCATCTGCTCCCGTCCTGCCGCCAGCCGCTGCCACCAACGGCGACGCGCTGTCGGTGCTGTCGGCCCGGCTGGCTGCTATGGATGCGGGCGGCTCCCAGCAGCAGCGGCCTCCGCGCCCGGGCCGCCGCGACCGCCCCGCCGGCACCTCCAAGCTGGCCAACGGCACCAGAGCACCACACGGCAATCCCACCCAAGCCCCTGCTGCGACGTCTGTGGCGGGGGTGCCAATGCCGGCGGCAACCGAGGCAGCCGCGCCAGCACCGCAGGCGGCGGCGGCTGAGAGGGGCATCTCGCCGGCGGACAAGGTCACAGTCGAGCCCGCGAAGCGCGTCACCAGCAACGGCAGCGGCTCGGCGGTGGAGGCCGCGTCGGCATCAGCGCGTGCCGCGCTGACGGGGCTCGGGGCATGGGGCCGCCCACTGGGCAGCTGAGGCGACGTGTGCGGGCCGCAGCTGCATAGGCATACTGTTTTCGAGAGGCGGCTGTTTTCGAGAGGCGGCTCGAGGCGACAGCTGGGCGACAGTGGCTGTAGGCGTCAGGTGGGGTCAGTACGAGTCTGCAAGGGGTAGCTACGGCAGGTCGGAGCTCTAGGCATATAAGAGCAGGACTTGAGTGCAGATCGACGGCTGCAGGGTGTCTTCGGACTGATGCCACAATTGGCCGACTGAGGCGTAGTTCTGGCCAGGCACAGGCTGTATGCAGTACTGACATGCCTTGACCTTCATGCAGCAGAAGGTGAATACTCTGGTGATCTTTGTTTTGCAGTCGATGTCAGGCACAGCGGGTGGATAGCCGTAGGATCCGTCAGTAAGCTGAGTGCCAGTGGGGTAGATGAGGTAGCCATACTCTCATGCCTAGCTGCTGTGACGATCTTCGTCAGAAATCATAGCTCTATCCGAACAAGCCAACAACTGGGTGCCTCAACATTCATATCTCTGCCCTTTGATAACGCCAAGCCTTGCAGCCAAACTGCCAAGACCTGCTCGGGGCAGCCACAGTCCGCTCTCGCTGTGACACACCGCACCTCAAAAACACAACAGAACACACCCAAGACACACCGGCCAGCCCTGACGTAACAATGTCCCCGGTCAGTACAGCTTTGGCGAGGGCACAAAGGCCTGCAGCATGCCGGCCACCCGGGCGCTGGCCGCCAGGCAGATCCACGCCCAGGCGGGCGCGCTGATGGCGCCAGCGGCGGCGCCGCCATACCCCCCGCTGGACCCCCTGCTGAATAGACCCCTGCCTGGCAGCAGCGACAGCGCGTCGTCCATGGGCCACAGCAGCCGCTGCTGCACGCCTGCACCGCCAAGCAGAAAACCCCTTCGGCACACTATCCCGGGATTGCTTGCATGGTCACGGGAACTCAAGAAAACAATGCAGACACGGTCCTCGCCTGTCACTGCTGGCCGGCTCCACCACCACGCCACGAAGGACAGTGCTGCTGCAGTGTGCGCAAAGCGCAGGAAACGATAGACGATGTCCTTGCCATGCTTGGCCTGCGCCGCGTGAAGGAGCGGAATGCCTGAGAATGCTGCCCAGACTGCAGCAGTTGACCAGCTCACGGAGCCTCGGAACCTCTGCTGTTGGTACGAAACACGACACGTGTCGACGAATGCGGCGCAGACAGATACCTTCAGATCGGCCAGCTGCTGCGCGTGCTTCTCCCGCATGAGCGCCTTCCGCTGCAGCTTGGCTGCCTGGGCAAAGCTGTCTGGCGTCTCCAGCGGCTTTGCCTCCGCTGCACGTACAGAGATGCTAGTCTTGAAACGGTGCGACAAAGCTTCAGATCATCGGCAGCACGGCTGAAGGCAGGCCACAATGCATAGCGTCAACATCATAGTTGATGGCAGCATGGTCACCTCTGCAGCGTTTGGCATCCTCCAGAGCTTCCTGCCGCTCTTGGTTCAGCAGCGCTGCCTGCAGCACTGATCTGATACTGGTGTATCTGTTCGCCTGTGAGCTGTGCAGCACGCCTGGGTTTCGAATTGCAGTGCATGACGCCCCTTCGGCATGGCGGGGTGAACCATAAATATGCGAGCATGCAGCATACCTGTCTATCATGCGTGACGCGCATGATCACGTCGATCGCCAGCAGGAATAGGAACAACAGGAAAGGTGCAGCCTCCTCCAGCGTCGGGTGCTGCAGGGCAGGCCGCGGCTCCTCCTCTTGCTTGGTGTTTTTGAACACCGTCGCGGCGAAGAAGGAGACGACTGTAACCACGGGGAGGCTGCCCATGAGACTGCCGCACAGCAGCGCTGGCGCCACCATGGCGATCTGAGAGGTTTGCCCCCGAGCAGCGCTGCGGGGTCATTCACTTTGCGCAGACATGTGTGAGCGTTGCGACATAGTTGCACTTGCAGTCTCACAAAGCTGCGTCATCCGACGGTTGCGACATGGTGACGTATGAAGAGTGAGCAGAATGCATGCATGCAGGCCGGTTGGTCATGTCGCTGTGATCGTGTGACTGTAATTTGAATCGGTTCCGAATTGTCAGAATTGAATCTGGGGGTCGGCATCAATTTGAGGGTGTCGTCACACATGTCCGAGGGGTGACGCGATTGTCAACCACAATTCTGCAGCTTGTTGCCCCAACAATTCCCCTTTTTGCCAACATGCAGCAGTTACAGCGTTGTCCGTTCCTGCGAGAGGTGGCGCAGCGCGAGGGTGAGAAGTATGCTGCACACATCGCCTGCCGGCCCACGGTGCCTGTTGGCGCTTCAGCTGGCCCCGTGCTGCGAGAGGATGCGTGCGACTTTGCCGCAACGTTCGAGTTGTTCCATGGTCCGGCGGGCGTCGTGCCGCTGCGGTCAGGCATCCTGTCGTCAGGTGCGTGGCCGCTGCTGATGCGTCGATCATGGGTTGACATTGACGTTCATCCAAGGTAGCTCTGGGGACTGCTCATGTTGTCATTCATGCCAATACAACGGTTTGTCTGTTGCACAGGCAAGGGCTGCCCGTTTCACGCTGCCTCGGCTGGTCCACATCCTGCCAGCAGAACCTTCGCCACCGCTGCCTCGCCAGCGGCGGTCCGACTCGAGACTGCCACCAGGCGTTCAGTGCAGCAGCCCAGCCCCTTTGCGGGCTCGCCAATGGCGTCGCTGAGCCTGTCCTTCGGGCTGCCGGTGGGTGTGTCGTCCTATGAGTACACCAGTGATGCCTACTATGCTGTAGTGTCTTCGTCACCAGCTTGTGAGGCAGCCCGTGGCTTTATGAGCCGCTATTTCGCTGACAATCCATGTACGGTGCTCACACCTTGTCGACCGCTGCTTTGCTTGCTGCAGTCCGGGGTGGGTGATTGGTGGGCGCGGCGCAAGCCTCGGCAGCAACGAGACCGGCGGCGGCGGCAGCATCAGCGACAGCCGGGCACGGGCGACACTGCCGGCGGCACGCAGGCAGGCAGCCGTGCTGGGGGCGGCAGCCGGTTCCGTGGCAGCGGGACCCTTCGCAGCGGCAGCCGATTCAGCGGCCACAAGCTGCGCAGCGGCGGCCGCTTCCGCTCTGGCAACGGCTTCAGCAACAGCAACTTTGCGAAGAAGATCAGCAGCCTGCTCGCGTTCGGCGCCACCCAGGAGCTGAAGTGCCCGGCGGCAGTGGTGGCGGCGCGTGCTGCGGTGGCGCGCCTGAAGCCCGTCAGGGTGCTGCGTCCGCAGGCCCTGCCGATCAAGCTGCTGGCCATGGGCGCCTTCACAGGTATGCAAATTTCCTGTCGCTGACGTGCAAGCGCCTTGTGCCCCGTACCAAGGCCGTGCAACCATAAAATTCATCTAGGTGGCAGCTGTGGCACGTCTACCACATAGGATCAAACGTCAGCTGCCTGAGCTGCATGCGTTCCTGCACTGCAGGCTTTGCCAATGCGCCGTCAGGCGCCATGCGTGTGCACGTGCGCAAGTTCAGCCCCGAATGGTTCCTGGCGGTGCATGCCACGATCCCCTTCATCGCCATGCTCCGCAAGGTTCGTCTTACTTTGGTCTGCCTGCACTCTAGCGCAGGCCTAGGTTCACAATCAACCCTCCACTGTGGCATGTACCACTAGTTATCATGACTACCAGCAACTGAATATGCTAGCCATGTTATCATTGCGTGTGACAATTGACATGCTGCTCCTGATGTACAGGCAGTGGTGATGCCGAAGTGGGCGATCGCGTGGACGATTGCGTGCGCCATCATTGGGCAGGTCATGGGTGCGCGGCTAGAGCGGGCTCGCCTGCAGCAGGGGCAGCTGCCACCAGCAGGCGAAGCTGCAGCGGCAGGACCCACGATGATTGGCAGCGTCCACGCTCCAGCCTGCAGTGGCAGTCCCCCCGCAGCTCGCAGTTGCCAGGCAGATATCGCCAGGCAGCATTGTGAGGGCAGCTGGCGCCAGAGCCTCCTGATCCCAGCTCTGGGCTAGATTCTTGCTGTGATGGCTCCACACCAATCGTTCTTTCTAGTTCTCGAGATGTCATTATTCTGCCTAGCAGATCTTTTGTGCTGGGTTTGCCGAGGACTGTGGAATTGCTTGTTAATAGGACAGCAAGTTTTTCAGGAGCCAAACGTACGAGGAGGCTGTGGGTTGTATGTAAAGGATGTCAACGACTGGCTCTCAAAGCTCTTCTTCACCGTGTGTCCCATCCGTCAAGTCATAGCATGGATCAGTATTGGGCCATGCACATGAGCTCCTACTGTGCGTCCACAAATAACAAGCCCCTCAAGCTTTGGCAGAAGTCTCGAGGTACGCCTTGACGCCTGCCAGCTTGCGCTCAACACTGGCGTCCAGCTCTGCTTCCTGCAGCGACGCTGTGATGTCCCTGGCGTCAGCAACGTGCGCCTGAGCCGCTGCGGCATCCCCCAGAGCTCCATTGATGTCTGCAACCTTGATGAGCGCGGCGGCCAGATCCACCTGCTCAACCATGCAGGTTTGAGGCGTCAGACCTTTACTCTGCCGCAGGGTGCATAGAGGCACAAAAGCGGAAACAGGAGAAGAGTAAGACTACAGCGCAATCAAAGTCGAAGGCTAGCAGCTTGGCACCTGCTGTGCCGGCAGAGGTGTGCCGCTGCCATCATGGGCCTCGCACAGTGCCCGCCGGAGTGCGAGCGCCGCGTCGTACTGGCCACGGGCAGCAGGCAGGTCGCCTTGCATGTATCGCAGATCGCCCAGCTTGTTGTGGCACACCGACAGGGCGTGCTGCGCCTGCAGGCGCAGAGGAAGCGATCGTTACAAACCTTGACTTCACTTGCCCCCGCTGCGCACGAGGTCCTGCTGAAGAGGTGGTCTCAATGCGAAACATTGTTGACCATTCATCGCACAGCACCATCCATCGTGGCAAGTGTCGTTTCCCTGGCGACGGTTGCTGCCCACCTCGCGACTTCGTGCAGCACTGTTGGACTGGAAGTGCTCGACGGCCTGCTGATACCGCCCCGCTGCATCACCTGGCCGTTTCAGCTGTTGCAGCGCGTCACCCTGTTGCACCGCAAGGCGCAGGCGATGTATCATAATGAGCAGCCAGGTTCCTGCTGGCTTTAAAGTGTATGATGCGTTGTGGCGATGATGCACTAGTCGCACACTGGCAGCTGTGTGATGCTGGTCGAAGCACCTGTGACCCGCACACCGCCCCCAGCTGTGTACCAAGTGCTGCACTTCCCGCATCCTCGGACCGCTGTTCGAGCAGCGCTGCCTCGCAGGCCTGCATTCGGATGGCCATGGTCGCCACCATGCAAATCGCTGACAGATGATTCTGCGAGATATGTTGAAGCAGTGCTTGTCTATGTAGTGAAAGGAGCCTGGAATCAGATGGCATGCAACCATGGGCTCAGGGTGCTGTACATCGTGCAGAGTGGAGGATGGCACACGCCACAGGTGGAAATAAATAATGGCAACACGCCACAACAGGAACCTGCATAAAATTGAGGTTCTGCAGCGGGAGGCGGCACCTGCAGACGGTCAAGAGCGGCGGCTGGGTTGCCACCGGCAATGGAGCGCAGCCCGATCTGCAGGAAGAAGGACGCCCTGGCCGCCGCCGGGTGCTGCACCACCTTCTCCTGTTGAGCGCGTTGGCTTGCCTCAGCCACAACGGTCGTGTAACCATCAATACTCAGACGCAGGGCCAACGGAAAGCCGATCAAGCCGTGGAACTGCCACCACGTGTGTCACGGTGTGGATGCAGCCAGGCACGCAGCAGCGCCCCATACCTCGGCCTGCGGGGCCGCCTTGCCGCCGGACGTCAGCTTGTGGTCGCGGCTGTGCACGGCGATGTACTTGTCCACCGTGTCTGCAGTGCTAGGCAGCAGGGTGTGAGCTCCGCAGTCGGCTTGGCAGCCATGGTAACCGTACAGAACCGTCTGCTGCTGCGGCGGCAGACGTAGCATGCGGCACCATGTGCACGGCAGCACCCAGGTGTCAGTCTCAAAGATGCAAAACATCGCACCTTGCATTTCAGCGTCATCCGACAGCGGCTGGCAGTCGGCGCCGCACAGCGGGCAGTCGCGGAAGGGTGTGATGCAGAAGCGGCAGAAGCGGTGCCCGCACACCGTTGAGACCGCCTGTCACGACAGCAGGACACCGTCAGCATGCGCAGCCGGCCTCAGGATGTCGAAGTAAAATGCAGTCGTTCATAAGAACGAAATTTGCCTGCGGTTTCCGGATGCCGACTGCATGGTGAGTTGTCTGCAGATTTCTCACCTCATGGTACAGGCTGCGGCAGAGCACGCAGTTGAGCGGATCCAATTTGGCGGTGTTGTCGCTGCCAAAGCCCAGGGGGCACTTCATGGGCTTCGCCTCTGCGTCCGGCTGCAGCTCCTGCGGCTGCGGCTGTCCCATTTGCTGGCCCGACTGCGCAGACGCGACTTGTGGCACAGCGCCACTGGCGTCAGTCGCTGCAGCTGGCTGAGAGCTGTGCGCAGGGCATGCGTCCGCAGTATCATGGCTCCTGTGCATGGGGCAGCCGGAGGGCTGCGGTTCAGGTGCCTGCTCGGCCGCCATGAGGAATGCAGGCACCACAGCGGCGGCGCAATATTGCGCTTTCCAGGGCTTGAAGCCGGGGATCAAACTGTGCGACAGCAGATGCCACCGCGCTGTCGACAAAGCGAAGCGGAACAGACTTGCAGCCAGTTGCTGCCTCAAATGAGTTCGTTACGCTTGAGAAGCGAGTGTGACAGAGGGGCCAAAACGATGGGAGGACGACGACAGCAATGCACCACTATTACTATGCCGCGTTGCTGGTCCGTGCGTCTGTGATTGACGGGTAATGCTGTTGCAGGGTTGGCAGTGACAGCTCAAACAATCTGATGTGCTTCGAGTCGAGTGACCTCAGCTTCATCCCAGCTGCAAACGTATCCTGATACGGTGGCGATACGCCCAAAATACCCACCACCGAACTACTGCTATGCAGGGAGCAATAACTGCTCTTCGGTCCTGAGATGTCGCTTGAGCTCAGTGAGCTGCAGCCGCAACAGCCGCAGCAGCCGCAGCTGCATAGCGCGTGCTCTCGTGCCGTTGGCCGGTGCCCGATATACACTCTTCAGTGCTGCCGTCAACAGCTCGTCAGCAAATGTGCCATCTGCTTCGCTACCTGCAGTGCAAGACGAACCACCGTGGAGATGTTGCATGCCACCAGGCTGTGGGCATTGAGGTATAACGCATAGAGGCCACCCAGTCCTAGAACACTGACCCACAGAAGCATGCACCTGTCGCTTCGCTGAATGCTGGGGTCATGCGTGCCGCCGCAGCTGCTGCCCGCTTCGACGGGCCACCCTTGCGGCGGGCCGCTGGCTGCGAAGGCGTGGGCCTGAACGCGCCTTGCGCCACACTGTAGCTCGCTGCAAACGCCGTCGCATCAGCAGCAGCGTCTGCACAAACATGCCGTACTCAGCCACGTCGTGCTTTTGAGTACGCCTCAATATCACATGTGTGTGTAGGCTGTTTGTTCTTACACGGGCGCGGACTCAGGACTCCGCGCTTCCCTGCCCACAGACATATATACATTCACCAAAACGGCTACCTGCACTGGAGCGCTGAGCGACCGATTTGGCCTTGGCGGCCACATCGGGGTGGTAGTGCTGCTGCAGCAGCACCAGCTCCCACAGGACGCCAGCAGATGCGGAGGCGGCAAACAGCGGCTCCAGCTCTGCATGCGTCGGCGTCGCTGCGGGCAGGTCGTTGGCAACGTCAGCTGTGGACGATGGCGCGTAGCGAACCAGTGCTAGTGGCAGACAAGCACTGAGTGACTGCTGCATCTACGCTTCCTTCGCATCAAAGGCTGAAGGCGACTGCTGCATCTACGCTTCTTCGCAACAAAGACGAATCACGTGAGCTTGAAAGAGGGTCCACACTGCTGGATGACACGGTGTGAGGACCCAGAGGACGGCAACCCAGAGGATGGCGATGGGATCACATGGCACCTGAGGGGGTGCCGGGCTCATGCTCCAGCATGGCGGCCAGCCGCGGCTGCCGGGACAGCAGCCTGCCGAGCACGGTCAGCAGCCCGAGGGCTGTACCGCTGTCTGCATGGACGGCAGACAGCCCGACCGCCTTGGCGGCCGTTGCGGCTCGCCGTGCGTCCAGCAGCCGGCCGCCAGCACACAGCATGTCCTGCCAGGAGATGACGCGTCACGCTGTGGTATCACCCGGCAAGCGATAGCCATGCAGGTGATGGCTTGCGGCCAAGCTGAGCATGACCTGCCCACTGTATTGCCAGACACAGTGCCATGTATGGCTACCATCGCATGGTAGTCATCACAGCAGAAGTGAGCCTTGAACAAGGTGTAGGGCCCAGCATATGACTGGCACCTGCGCTGCTCTGACAAGGAGTGCCGTCGCCTGGGGCTGCTGGGTTGCCAGCGTTGCCGCATTGGCAAAGATGCCAGCATCACCACCAGCGTCACCACCCTGCAGTCCGGCACAATAGAACCACCCTTTCAACCATCTGCATGCCTGCAGCAAGACTCAATGAGAGCTGCACCACATCCTGCTCTCACTCAGTGCAACCAAGTGGACAATTTGGTGTCCGATCCCCACCTGCAGCAGCGGCGATAGTGATGCGTCACTTGCTAGGCTGCACAGATCGTCCAAGAAGCTGTGCTGGTCCGCGAGCGTGTCCTGCTGAAGCCTGCAGGGTCACAAGGGACAGCCACTTGACTATTGCTCATGCACAGGAGCGCATTGCGATGGTGCCACCTAGGGGCTCGGAAACTAGGGTTCGTACAACCAGCTCTCTGCTTTATTGATGCGACCCATCTGGGGGGCAGCCCGCAACCAGATGCCAGCGCCAGCACCTGCTGATGTGGACGCCTGTGGCGAGCGCCTGCAGCCGCAGCGGCAGCGCGAGCGACGTGCGCCGCGCCAGCGATGCAAGAACCCCCGTCAGGTCCGCGAAGTAGTCGATGCTGAGGTGGTGGCCGAAGCGGCGCACACCCTCCAGAGCGACGCCCAGCAGCGGGAACGCGCCGCGGCCCTTCGCCCCGCGCTTCCCGCCGCCGCCACTGGCTGCAGGGTGTACACATCAGACAGGATTGACGGGTTTCAGGGGACGCAGCACATATCATGCACTGCAGCATGCAAGCAGGTCTGTGGCAATCAGGCTGGTAATGCTATGCAGCAGTGCTGCAGAAAGGGAGTGACCGACACAGAGGACGGCCAGCAGCATCCTGAGCACAGCATGTCCCCACGGTGTGACAGAATGTGCGCGTGCACCTGCACCTGCAGGGCTGCCGTTCTGCTGGGGCGCGCCGCGGGCCGCGCCGCCGGCGGCGTGCTTCAGCACCCGGAACAGCACCTCGAACAGCGCCTCCAGCACCAGCGACTTGCGCTCCTTAGCCGCCTGGAAGTCCGCGACTGCAGCAGCAGTGCAGGAGCACAACTGGTTGCGGGGATCAGGGCCAAATATGGGTCTCTCAGCATGCTGCCCGTGGGAAAACGACGGTTTCCGAACATGGATATGCTGGATCCATTTCAGCCACGCGCACTACACCATGGCTGCAAATAGAGCCTGACGCTTGGAAGGTAAGAATGTTGGCTGCGATCGCATTGCACCATCCCGACCGCTGGCTGTCGACAGGTGGCAACGAGGCACGTGCCCCAGGTCGAAAGCACATGGCCAACCTGCGTCGGCCTCCCTGAAGGAGCTGGCCACCTCGTCCTCGGCCTTCTTCTTGCGCTTCTTGGCCTTCCCGCCCCGCTTCCGCTCCAGGGAGGCCAGCTCCGCGTCGCGGATGTCCATGCCATAGAGGCACGACAGCACCTGACAGGACGCCGGTGTGCTGTTGCTGTCGTTGGGCTGTCAAGCTCTGTTCAACATAAGATTTCGCAGGATCGGACACCATGCATCCACCAGATGTGCTGACGCCGGCGCGAAAAAATGGACGACCTCGAGCCGGGGCCACACCTCGGGCTTGCAGCGGCAGTCGTGGCGCTTCACCAGGTCCGCCACCAGCTGCACCACCTCCAGCAGCGTCTCGCCGCCTGTGTCGGCTGCCACCACTGCCGCCACTGCTTTGCACGCCGCAGCGGCCACCGCTGCGTCCCTACATAAGCAGTTGTACGCAATGCTGACACCCACGATGTTGCAGATGGTGAACGGATGACTGGCAGGAACCATGGGACAGACCGACAACACATGTTGCCCACCTGTGCACCATGGCAGGCACTACGGCCTGGAGCAGCTCGGAGGCGCAGTTGAAGTCTGGCCGTGCTGACAGCAGCCCCTGCAGGGTCGAACGTGTGCTGACGTCACACGGCAGCACGCCTTGCATGCTGCAGCAGGAAGTGCAGCTGTGGACATGCAGACGACCCAAGCGCACGGTCTTACCTGCATGCAGTGCATCGCTATCTGGCCCAGGGCTGCTGTGGCGCCTCCACCAGCGATACCCTTGGCACCGGCTGCTGCTTTCGTCAGTTGCCGCACGTATGCCTGCATGTTGTGTTACAACTGACACTCGAATGCCGAGCCGCTTGAGCATGGAGGACGATGAGCTCTGGCCTGGTACATCAAGATCTGCTGGTGCACAGCTGCACCTCGTAGAGACGCAGAAGCGTGGCCTCGTAGTCGCGCGTGCGCTTGACATCCTTGCTGACGGGCATCGCCAGCTCCTTCTCGGTGGGCAGCCTGATGCGGTAGCCCGGCAGGACGTCCCGGAAGACCGCCAGCAGCGACAGCATCGCCAGCCGCACAATCTGGGCATACCACGGCATAGTAGTTGTAGCAATGCAGTTACAGCCCTTTACGTGGCAGAGGCAGCAGTTACGCCGGCTCTGCTGCACAGCATGCTGTCAAGTTTCGTGCGGCAGGAGCAGTGCTCTTCATCCTGGTGCTGTCACCATAACAACCAGCAGTAGAGGGAGGAGGGTGGCCTCGTCGACTTTGACCTCAGCTATTGCAGCTGCATGTGAGGTCACCTCGGTGTCCTTGTCGACCGTGAGGGCCAGCAGCGCTCGAAGGTTTTTGGTGTGCGCCTCGGGTTCCCGCAGCAGCTGGCTGCACGCCACCGCCATCTGCTGCTTGAGCTCCTCGCGCCGCTCCTCAGCGTCCTGAAACTCCTGCGCAAATGCCAGAAAGAGCCCTGGCTGTCGAGGTGGTTCGATGTCATGTCCGGCAGTCTCTAACGCGGCTGTCACGCTACATTCAGGCCGTGATCCGGACCCACATCATGGCCGGCAGGCTCTGGCTGGCACACCTGCAGGTCTGACTCAAGCTCTGGTATGGCTGCGCTGGGCGCGACAGCAGGAGCAGCTGCTTGCAAGGCTTCTTGCAGTGGAGTCGCAGTGGCAAGCGGTGCAGCGGCAGTTTCATCCGCATCTGAGGGGCCCTGTTCCTCGTCCTCTGAGGCCTCCTCAACCACAACGCCCTCCACCCTCGTGACCTGCTCATGTGAGGGGCTTGCACACTCAGTGCGCAAGCTGCTGCTGACAGATGTCAGAGTTGGTGCAGTGCAAAGTCGCATCTGAGCTTCAGCAAATATGGTGTAGCATGCTGCTTGGCATGGGCGGGTTTCCTGCCACACTCACTGCGGACGGAATGTGTGCGCGTTTGGTTGTCCGCTCATACATCAGCATGCCATCCGGTCCTTTCACAGGGAGCCGCGGCAGGGCCTCCTCCAGCTGCTGCTCTGGCTTCCTGCAATGCAGCAGTACCGTCTGCCTGGACCTTCGCCTTCCAACAGACGAGCAGGCGCTGGCTTGCTCGGGTTAAGTACATGCAATCTCTGGTCAGCGGCCTATTGCCGTACACACGCAGACTGTGCATGACGCTGGTACCTCTGCTGCAGGCGCTGCTCGTAGGCACTCTCGTGGCCCTCGTCATCCGACTCATGCTGCTTCTGCTGCTGCTGCTGCTGCTGCTGCTGCACCGCTGGCTTCTGCTTGGGCGGCTGCTTAGGCACATGCCCCGGCCTAATTGTACAAGCCGAAGGCAGTCTGTACATGCGTGTCCATCGGACAAAGCAACATGATGCATGCCCTGTAGGCCTCCACGCAATCACGCCTCCTGTCAGGGTGCGGGGCGCAGTATGCAGGGCAGCCATGCTGTCGTTGCTGTTGGCGCACTTGACAGCCTCTGTGGCGTCCAGAGAAGACAGGAAGGCGGCTGCTGGGGCGCCCAGGCGTCGCACAAAATCCAGGTCATCTTCGTCCACCTCCTCATCTTCGCTGTCCTCCTTTTCATCTGCTGCCTGCTCCACTGGCTTCTGCTTCCGCTTCGGCTGCTTGTGTGGGTGCTGCGCGCCATTCTGTAGAGCAGCCGCCCATCAAGCACGGTCGTGTCGTTATCACAACGTCAGCCGCCCTTTCCTACGACACACACCTGACAGAGACGAAAGCACGCCCACCTGCAACTTCTGCCGCTTGGCTGCGCCTCCCGCAGGTCTGGGTGCACCCCTGCGGCCGCCGCCGCCGCCGCCGCCGCCGCCGCCAGCTGTGGGCTGCTGCCGCGGCCGTTTGCTGCCAGACGTCTTCCCCTTCTTCTGCAACGCTACAGATTTCAGCGCCTTCACCATGCTGCAGCGTTGCTCTCTCGTATCTTAAAGCGGAGCTGAGGGCATGCGGCTGACGTCGATTGCGGCCGCTACATGAGCATGCATCCGTTCATGTGCACACTGCGAACGACTTGATCAAGCAAGCAGCCCATACAGAGCCCTGGCTTCCACTAAGGCGTGCGACACAGTGCGCCTCTGGCTGCTGAACCTGGCAGCTGCCGTCCTTGCTCCTTATTGCTGCCTACTGCACTCGGCCACATCCAAGAATGCTCATCTCTGCAAGATGTCTTTGCGATCATCATGCTTCCAACGCACACAGTGCCGCTTTCGGCAGTGGCTGCATGTTTGTAGCAGCTGCTAGGTCCAGCA
The DNA here is from genome assembly GCA_032358165.1 of Diplosphaera chodatii. Taxonomy (NCBI): domain Eukaryota; kingdom Viridiplantae; phylum Chlorophyta; class Trebouxiophyceae; order Prasiolales; family Stichococcaceae; genus Diplosphaera; species Diplosphaera chodatii. The sequence goes on along the minus strand of JAALGY010000043.1, from coordinate 476,224 downwards.
TGTATTCAAGCTGCTAAGTGACATAAGGTGCAACCATGGGGTCCCAGTCCATGCGCGACTTCACAAAGGTGGTCATACGCCAGCTGCCACCGTTGCTGCAGGAGGCTGACTGCAAGGCGGCATTCGACAAGGAGTTTGCCGACCGCTACAGCTGGTTCAGCTTTGCTCGCGGCAAGATTGGGTGTGTGACCTGCATGCCGGTGCTTAACACCGGTGCCAACGATGGTGGAACTGCATGGTGCAACTGCTCAGTGCTTGCAACAGAATCAGTTGTGGGATGAGCAAATCAACATCTGCATGTCGACTTTTGGCATGTTGCGCCGCAGGCAAAAGACGACGCGGGCGTCGACTGCATACCTGAGTTTCAGGGCGCCCGGCGATGTGCTGGACTTTAGAGCCGCCTTCCAGGGAGCAACGTTCCCTGACGCCCGTGGCAAGCAGCAGCCGTGCAGCGTTGAGTACGCGCCCTTCCAGCGGGTGCCGCGGGGCCGCGTCAAGCGCGACCCGCGGGAGGGCACCATTGAGAAGGGTGCGACACTCAGATCGCAATACAACCCTGTGCATGCACCCAAAGCGCCTGGAAGGAGCTTTCAAGTCTTCGTGTCACTCTCCACTGCTTGGGTCAGGGGCAAGGGATTGGCAGGAGTGCGCGGCTGGCAACCTGTTCTGGTGTCTGCACTAGTCATATGTGGCCCTGACTATGTGGCCTTGAGCACCGGCTAGTCTCGATGATCACACACCAGATGGCATGTTTTCTGTAGGCTGGCGTGAACTGCATCACCCAGTCAATTTAACGCACAGCAGATATCCTGTGGAGGCTGCTCATGCCTTGGGGTGCACACGCACAGATGCTGCGTACAAGGCCTTCCTTGAGGAGCTTGGGAAGCAGCCAGAGGCGCTGCCTACCGCCGAGCAACAGCTAGATCAGAGACTTGAGGCAGGCGAGTCGCTCAGAGGACCAGTCACTGCATTGCGCCTGGCACTTGCATTGCCCCAGCATGCCTTCTTCACACATTCGGCACATTTTCAATGTGTCAGTTGCAACACAGACCCATGTCTGCAACCATATGCTCACCACTAGCTGCTGCTGTACCTTGCACCAACCACAATGCATAACCGCAGGTGCCGGGGATGGCGAGGATGTTCGCATCGTCACGCCGCTCATGGCTTATTTCCAGGAGAAGAGCATGCCCAAGGTTTGCATATGCTTTCACTGACTGCTAGTCGAGGTAAACGCAGCTTACCTGCACGCACAAGTTGGGGTGGCAATGCCCCAGGGCCTGTCAGCAGCCATTGGTAAACTTGTGAATTCACGCCATCAGCATCTCCATGCAGGAAGCACCTGGGCAGATGGGAACTCAATTTCACAGCATGGTCTCAGAATTCATACTTGCCACAGGAGCGGGAGCGCAGGAAGGCGCAGCCGCGGAAGGGGGCCAGCAGCCGCAGCCTGGTCGGCAGCGCCCTGGCCAGCATCTCGGAGGCAGGAGAGGGTGATGGCGGCGGCCGGAAGCAGGTGACTCGAGCACGCAGGCTGTCCGCATGACGAATTGGGATGAGTCGCAATGATGACTCATGGCATTCGCTAGCCAGGTCATTTGCTGTTGTGACATTCTGTAGCAGCATGCTGTGACACGAACACGATACTGCGGTGATGCAGAGCAAGGCGGCAAGCCGAGCAGCTGCTGGCAGCCAGGTAGCGGGTCAACGGGGCTCCAGCAGCGGTGGGAAGGGCAGCGCAGCAGCATCTGCCTCCGACTCTGCCCAGGTGTGGCCATCACAACACCCACGAGCTGCCAACAGTGCCCTGCCATGCACAACGGCAGCGGTACTCTAGGCGAGTAGGCAGCTGACTTGAGTTGGCGCTTGTGAACGTTGTAGGCAGCAAAGGAGGCGGCCCTGCGGGCGATGGGCAGCCTGCGACTGGGCAGCGAGCTGCCGGCAGGCCACGCTGACAGCAGCGCTGCTGATGGCGATGCGAAGCCGCCTCCCAAGGTGGGCACAGCCCACCAAAGAAGCTCTATGCCATCTGCAGGGGGCATTGTGTATGATAGCGGGGGGTACACCATGCTTGGGGGTAGCACATGCTTTGTCACCTCGTGCATCGTGAGGATGGAAAGTCCTTAGGCACGTAGATGTCAAGCTGCTGCCTGAGTGACTTTGTGCAATGGTGGATGCAGCTCAAGAAGCGGGATGCGCCAGCCAAGGAGCCCAAGGTGCGCCCTGGCTTCGGTGCCTTCGTGCCGCGCGCCGCCCGGCAGCAAGACGGAGGAAGCAGCAGCAGCGCCGTGGCAGGCGACGCTGCTGCCGCCGCCTCAGGGACTGCCTCAGCCCCAGCGTCTGCTGCCAGAGCCAAGGCTGCAGCCGCAGCCGCGCAGGCACCTGCCAGCGCGGGCACAGCTGACCGCGGGAAGCGCCCACAACAACAGCAGCCTGCTACGTCTCAGCAAAAAGACAAACAGCAGGGTAAGAACACCCACAAGCACCAGCATGTTGCCACCCAGCAGGAGCAGCAGGAGCCTAGGTCACCGCAGCATGCAAGGCAGCAGCGCGGGCGCGGCCAGCGGCAAGGTGGCAAGCATGCTACAGCGCCTATGGATACCCCAGCGGACGTGGCAGCTGCTGTAACTCCCACAATACTGATGCGGACCACGGACGCAGCCGGCAGCCGGGAAGCAGAGTCTCCAGCGTCAGCGGCAGCAGGTCCCAGCAGCCGACGCCACAGGGGACGTGGCACAGCCTCAGGGCGGGAGGCTATGCCTGCGCCTGGGGTGCAGGGCATGCCGCCGGCAGCAGCGTCAGCTGCCCCACAGGCAGCTATAAGAAAGGGCGGCAGGCACCGTGGCAAACCCAAAACTGCTGGGGATGCACAGCCCAATGGCTGACACGGACTGCGTGCAGCGATCAGAAGTCATGCGGAACATGTGCTGGCATTTGTAGACATCGTCAGCAGAAGCTTGGACTGGCAGACTTATTATGTTGTACTGCCGAACACTCCGAAACAAGCTGAGTATACAAGACGGTCAGCAATATGAGCTGGTCGGCTCCTGCCAAACCTTTCGTGACCAACATGTAGTGTGGCATAACCCTGGCTGTTGTTTCCCCCACAATGCTATGCTGCTCTGATCCGGCCCTTGCAGCTGCTACCGCTGCAGCACGCACACGCAATGCCTATCTGGCAACCGTGCTGATGCAGGACAGAGTCAGCTGCAGCGCGCGCAAAACAGCACATCATCCATCCCATTGCTACCAGCATCTGGTCTCACCTTCGCCTGTTCGCCCCATGCGGGTGTGAAGTCATCTGGTCTCCGTCGCATCTGTCTGTCCCGCCATTCGACCTGTCAACGGTCGAAGGAAGCACGTTGATCAGGAGGTATGAACAAGCAAGAGGCTCTGTGTGCAGGTTGTGGAGCAACACGTTCACAGCGGCACCTCTCTATCCCAAGGGTCCACGCCCACAGCTTTGGGCTTGCCCATGGTAGCCCACTGGCTGAGGCCCTGTAGGCTGCCCATTGCTGCAATTGCGCCGGCAACTGCACACAACCGCGGTTGGTCACATTGCGGGTGTGCGGCAGCAAATGCACTTGCAAAGTAAGGTCTGAACATGCATTGAATCCGTCCCAGCACGCAGACAAGCCACTCACTGATGAGCAGTGGTGGCAGTGTCTCCATCCATGCAAACCGCCCAGTAACCCTGCAGTGAAGAGCGCGGCAACAATTGTTGGCTTTGCCTTGATCAGTCCCTGGTGTCAGGATCCTGGCACGGCTGCCCCCGCCGTGAGGTCCACATCGGCCGCGCCACGCAGTAATGTTTAAAATGTTAATGAGCCGTGCAGGACCTGCACAGGGAAGGGCACTTACATGTTGTTCACCAAGGTCCTTTGCACGCTCTGGCAGCAGACGGCAGCAAGGCGCTGAACACACCAGCGGTCTACCACTCGTCGACGGATCTGACCGAGCACTGAGGCGCAACTCGCGACCAATAAACTGAAGTGGAAGCAAGTGCGTTCTGGGCTTCTGGCATCCCCTGTAAAGCGGGACTCTCATTCTGCCACCGCTGCCCGCCGAGTCCATGCATCACCTGCATGCCGCTTGCGGGCCGCTTGGCTGGTCAGTTTAGCACAGAGCGGAAGAAGCAGGGTGTGCCGGCTAGTAGCTGCAAGCTGAATCGCATACTGACCGCCTTTTCAGACGTGAAAAGCACAACCCTCACTTGACTCTGCGGTGGCGCAGGACTAGCAGCTCTGCGTCCTGGGTGTCCGACAGCCTGCAGCTTGCAACTGCTTGGTATGGTCCTGCACGAAGCAGGGCAACACGGCGTCTGCAGATGTGATGGCTTTGTATGGCGTACCGGCGGCTTCGGCGCTTGAGCGTTCAAAGGCGCAAGCAGCCGGCGGGCACCAGTGTCAACTTTCACAGTGTCAGGCTCATGCATACCTGGGTGCCAGCTATAACCGGCGACGTGGGGGAGTATTGACAGTGTGCTCCCAACGATCGGAAGGTGTGCAACATGCACACCATAGTATGCAGGGGGTGGCTGTGGAGAGGTGACGGCTGCCATCCCTATGTTGTTTGGCCGTGCGAGACGTCAGTCGCTCATATAAGACATCATGACATCATGTTCATGTGATGCACCAGGTCGGGCTTGACAGGGTGTATGCCCACTGATACTGTAGATAATATCATGGCGCAGCCTCCACGTGCAGCAGCAGCTGCGTGCGCTGCACCTGATGCAGCTCACGGAGTTGCAGGACCTTCTGACGAGTGAGTCTGCAAGTTAAGCCCAAGGGACCTGCCTGCTGGGCCGAAAGTGGATGGTATGTGCACATGGCAGTTGGGTGGCTCTGCCGATGCAGCTGCATGTCTTGTTTATGCAGCATCATGATCGAGATCAACCTGGAGGACCTTGCCGACGAGACGCGATGCCCTGTCTGCCTAGGTCAGGCTGTGCCAAACCTGTCAGTCGTCCCGCTATGTGTTTGTTGAGTAGGAGCATCGCCCTTGACACGGACCCTAGCTTGAGCTTGCTCTGTGATCATGCAGGCGTCATCAAGGATGCACGGCTGATTGCGCAGTGTATGCACCGCTTCTGCGCCGTCTGCATTGAGAAGTGGCTGCGCCTCTCAAAGTACGCCATCATATCACGTCGTTGATTCTGTTCCCTGCAGGAGATGCACCTGTCCCCATGCAAGCGTGAACCCTCTTGCACGGAGGTTGCCAACTGTAAATGACGAGTGTGTCTCAACCATCCTGCAGGGAGAATGTGTGCCCACAATGCCGGAAGCCGATGCAGAGTCGACGTGACTGCCGCCCTGACCCGCGCTTCGATCACCTGGTTGCTGTGTTGTACAATGATGTCGGCAAGTACGAGGAGCAGGTATGTAACGATACACTCCTGTTTGACCACAGTTGGTATTCCCACAGCAGCTATCCCAGAGGCTACAATGCTGCGCAACACGATTGGCATTGCAGCGCCCATGTTCACACATCTCGATGACTTGAACGGGCTCTGGAGGTCTGGTCAATGTGCTCGAGTGGCTCGTGCAGATCTTCGACGCCAGCGCTGACATCATGGAGAAGGCCTTTGAGGAGGGCGCCAAGATTCGGCGGGAGGCGGAGGCCCGCAAGGCAGCCGTCGCTGCGCGCGGCCGCAGCAGCGGGGCTGGCGGCCTGGGTAGAACAGCCTCTGGCGGCCGCGGCAGCAGCGCCCGCAGCAGCGCCGCCAGGAGCGGCGGCGGCAGCGCAGCTTCCAAGCTGCCGTGGACCCTCACAGCCATGCCGGTGCCGGTGATGCTGCCGCCAGCCAACACCGGCGCATTGGCGCTTGCCAGCCCTGCAGCCAGCGGGCGCGCCAGCCCTGTGGCAGGCTCAGGCGCGTTGACGCCTCCTGGTGGCGCTGGTGGCGCTGCAGTGCAGCCTGCAGCAGGGGCTGACGACGAATCGTTTGCAGGCGACCTGCCGCCAGCAAAGTGGCAGAAAACGTACAAGCGGAGCCAGAAGACAGCTGCCAACCCCCAGCCGCCTCGCGTGCCACTGCTGCAGTCTGGCCTGGGCATGCTGCCGACGCTGCTGCCCAAGGCTGCGCACCGCATTAAGGCAGAGGTGCAGCAGCCAAAGTCAGCGCCGCAGGTGCATTGCAGAGTCCGTCCAAAAGATCATTGTCATCTAGAGCTTTAAAGGTGGATGTGCAAACACCCGATTGCTGCCTGACGTGCAGGAGGTGTTGCCGGCACCTGCCGCAGCCTGGACGCCAGCAGGTGCTGTAAGTGGCAGCAACATGGCGCCAGTCTCGGCTGCCATGTCTGCTCCTCAATACTCTGCACCGGCTGCGGACTCGGCGACAGAGGTGAGGCAAATGCCAGGTCACCACCTTGCTGCTACCGAAGGGCCTATGATATTGCTCTACAGAACAAATGCCCTGACAAATCTACATTATGTTGCAGAGCCCACAGCAAAGTCAGGTCAAGCAGCCGCCACAGAGACCCGCGTCGGCTGGCGCGCTGCCCAATGGCAAGCCAGTGACGATGCAGATTCCTCGGCCTGGCAGTGCCGGACCACCAGGTCAGTCGTTAGCATTGGCACCACCTCCTCAGCTTGCAGCTGTCCTGCCACACAAGGGGCAGAAGCAAGGCATTGCTTCAGCCTAGCTGCTTTTTGTCCCGCAGGCAGCAGCGGGAAGAAGCGAAAGCACAAGTCGCTGGCGGCAATGAGCTCAGAGGCAGCTGCGGTTTCAGCCGGTAAAACAGCAGACGGTGGGACATCTGCGGCTGCAGCTGCCGCGGCAGCAGCAGCTGCTGCAAACTCTGCAGCGATGATTAGCGCAGCTGCAGCTCCAGTGGCCGCCGAGGCAGTCGACATGGCTGCTGACGATGCAAAACCTGACGCATCGCCAGCTGCCAACATGCCGAATGAGCTCGCGCAGCTTCCACCACCCGTTCCACCACTTCCTCCGGCTAGAGGTGCATATAAACAATGCTGAACACTGCGACTTGCACGGCTGTTCTGGAGGCCCGTGTGCTGCCGTCTGCATCGCATGAACCATCATCTTTGTGGCGTGCAGGCAGCGGGGTAATCCAGATCCCAGCCCTCAGCCTGCAGGCAACTGCAGCCCTGGCAGAACAGATGTCATCTGCAGTGCAGGTGCGCAGCTGTATTATGTACTCGCTGCTGTGCCACCTCGACTTCAGCTGCATCGCCTGTGTCCCTGCACAGCAGACATGGCTATCTTGCAAAGCCAGTGGTGTACTGCAGGCAGCCGCGCCGCCTGAGACACGCGTGGCCCTGCAGCTGCGGCCGGCCGAGTCAACCGCAGGCTTGCAGCCATTCAGTGCTCCGCACCTCAGCTGTCCAGGCGGCACCACAATCGGCGACCTGCTTCAGGTACCACAGCGTTTGTTGGCACGTTGGCCGGAGACCATACCGTGCACATGGTGGGCTGTGTCTGTGTTGACGCATGATGCAGCGTCTATGAGCTATGCAGGTCGTCAGTCAATCCCAGCATGGCAGCGATGAAAGTCAACCGTCAGCCAGTGCAGTGTCGCAGCCTGAGTACGTCATCCGGGCAGGCTGTCCTTTAGACGATGAAGCCCTCAGTAGCAAGCAGCATGCCGGCGGTGGCTTGGATCCTTCTGTCACTATCGAGGCCCTCAGCCGTGCACGTGTGGACAGCCGAACAGAGCTCCTGCTGACGTTCTGTCGCCGCTGATTGTTCGCAACAACTAGCTCTGTGATGTTTGTATGTATCTAGGCACTGTACTTCCGAGTCAGTTGCTTGCAGGCACGTGTTTTCTCGGAGTCATCGAAACAGCCGCAATGTGTGTGATCGGGTCGCATGTCTAATTGTGCAGGGCATAGCAACGTATATGTAGCGTGTGAAATCCTTGAAGTGTTGCTTGTACCATATAGGTGCATGGCACAGCGAGTGGCTGTTTTCTCACTGGGTTTCGCCTGCGGCATGGCCACAATGCTGGGCCTGGGTGTGCACGCAGCCCAGCGCATTGCTTCTGAAGTTGCAGAAAAGCTCGAAATAGCAGCCGCTCATGCCGTCCAGCAAGCTGAGGCCATGCTTCAGGAGTTCGCACAGAAGCACAGACTGTCCTCCTCGCGAGGCACAGAGGAAGTCCCGTCCGGTGTCACTGAGGTTCATTCCATAGACAGTAAGTGATGCAGCTCATGTCCCTCTGGTCGACGACAGTGTTCTCGTCCCCACGACAACTTCGTGACGTCGGCTGCTCATGTTGGCCCGTGCAGATGGAGACGATCCTGAGCGAGTATGGTACTGACCGCGAACGATGTTCAGCACTTCCGCATCCTGAGAGCGTACAAGCACGAGCCGGGCGACATCAAATGTGACGACGGCTGCTGCAGGCTGTGTCGAACTGTGGGACCCGATTGGGTGCAGCATCATGATAGTCCTGCTCTTTGAATTTGATTTGCTCAGCGGGGCACAATGCTGCGCTTAGCGTGCGCATCAGTGCAGCTCCTGCTTTTGACTTCTGTAGAAAGCAAACCACCTGTCCTCTGAGGTGTTTGGAGGTGTACAACGCTGCATCAACCCACTGACGGGCGTACTGCAAACCCCAGCCAGTGCTTGCCAGATACACAGCGGCGTCCTCTCCGCCTGCGGGCCGCCCACCGCCAGGCAGTAGCGATCATGACCGAGCAATTGACGCGTGGCGGTGTCGCCGCTGTGAAGACCAGCGACTCCACAGACCCGGTCGTGCTGCAGGTGGATGTCAGTCTGAGCACAGTAGCTATCAGAGGACTCTTGGGCTTGGCAGGACTTGATGCCATGTAGATGCCTCTTCGCCATGCTAGCTGTCTGTGAATGCGTGTACCACCCGCACGTGTCCCGCCAATGTGATGCAGCCAGCACAGCATGCGCACAGCATGTCGACACCATGCTCAGGAGTCTGCGGTCCCTGCAAGTCCCCGTTCAACACGTCCGCAGGTCGTCTCACTCACTTAAAGGATGAGGAATGGTGTTCAACACCTTAAAATGCCGCAGACTGCTGAATGCTCAAATCATCTGTGTGCCCTGCTGCACCCATCTACAAAGTCTCCCATGCAGGTGGGCTGTCTGCAGCCAGTGAAACCGGGCGCCGACAAGTTCAAGGCGCGCTTCACGGACGGCGTGGACGTCATCGACGGGGTGCTGGTGTCGCAGATCGGGCGGCGCGTGCTGGCCGATGAGATCGGCAACTGCGACGTGATCCGCCTGACAGAGTACATGTGCAACGAGCTGAAGGGCGCGGCCATCGTCATAGCCACGGCCGTGGATGTGATAAGTCGCGCACAGCCGCCTGCGCACGCCGAGGTGCGTCCGACCCTGCGACCAGGGGGTTGATGGCATCGCCGCTCTCCGATGCCATTGCATTGTGAGGAGTTCCTCACACCCAAGCACAGTGTGTGGTGGACGCATGAGGGCACTGATCACGTTGTTCACGCTGACACTGCAGATTGGCTCGCGGCTGCCGACAGATGTGACAAACGTGAAGGCAGAGCTTGCCAGCCCAGTCACGCTGAAGCCGATGAAGTCTGATGCCAGCGAAAGCACGCCAGGTCGGCGGCAGCACTTGGCCTCTGCTGGTCTGCACATTTCCTGTATCAACACCTACGCTGAGGCGGTTCTGGTGCGTGTAGAAAGCACCATCACAGTCACACATGTCTCAACATCTACCTGTTCGCTGTGCAGGCCCTGTGATCCGGGCAGAGGCGAAGGAGAATGCGCAGCCGATGGAGACCGATGCAGCCGCTGCGGCGCCTGCAGCCACACCGGCGGCAGTGCCCAAGCCGGCGGCTGCGATGCGGTCCGCACTGCCGGCACACATGCTGCAGACACCCGGACCCACACCCTCGCCATCAGAGGAGTGAGTGTGGCAGGCTTGACATGCGAAAGGCACAAATGCCTGCAGCTGTGCCCAGGCTGTGAGCATGTCAGTCTCTGTTGCTCAGCGCCAAGGGACGCAGCAGGCCAACAGCAGGGACTGACCGGTGTGAGTCACCATGAAATCACACATTGTGCTACAGGGTGCGGCGGACGGCGGGCGGGGCCGCCCGGCGGCCGCCCATCTCGCCCGGCAGCGCCCGAAAGGCGGCACAGCCCATTGCCGCGCTGAACCCCTACAACATGAACGTGGGGCCCTTGCCCCATGCGATAGCATCCCTGCAGTGCATTGCCAGCACCTGGCTGCAGGGTGTCGCACCATCACCACAGCCATGCCATCGCTGCTGCTGTGAAGTATTGTCAGCGCGTTGACAAGGGTCTGCAGCGGGGAAGAACAAGCTGAGCTTGTGCCTCTTCACACGTTGGCTGCAGTGGACCATTAAGGCCAGGCTGACGAACAAGGCGCCCAAGCGCTCCTTTTCCCGCGACGGCACCTCCAAGTCCGTGTTCTCCATCGAGGTCGTCGATGAGCAGGTGCCGGTCGTTCCACTCCTGTCCACCTGCTGCTAGTCAAGGCCAGTGGGCTGGATGGGCGTCGTGCATGAGGGTTTGCGGTCTGCACAGTACATACGCTGCTCAAGACGTTTACTGGGGCCATGGTCGCTGGTGTTCAGGGCACAGCGATTGAGGCAACGCTGTGGGGCGACTTTGCGGACAAGCACCACGACATGCTAGAGGAGGGCAAGGTAGGGTGTTGGATCACTCAGCCTGCAGACACACGAGGCTTGTATCTGTGACGCACCCTGCCCTACACTGTGATCCTGCATTTCTCCTGGGCCGCCGGCTGCAATCCTGCATCTGTCCTGTTTGCCACCAGCTGCACATGCTCATGGCTCTTCCTCATCCCGAGATGCCTGTCGTCGCTGTCAGGTGTACTACATCTCACGAGGGAAGGTCAAACCAGCCAACAAGGCATTTGCCGCTGTGCGCAACGACTACACCATCAACCTGGACAACGGGTGCTTCTTCCCTCCTTCGGTCTTCCTGACCATGCAGATTGTGGCCATGGGGCGCGCTGCGTCCCTTACGAAGTGGCTAGTGCAAATGCATTGCACCCACGGCTCCTACCTGCTTTCCTCAGTGCCCCAGAGCCGACAGGAGTTCGGTCATAATGCGTGCTGTACATGATGTTGATGCCTGCCGCTGCAGGGCTGAGATTGAGGAGTGCGAGGATGCGGATGCCAGCAAGATGCAGGCGCGGCCGAACTTTGTCCCCATCGACCAGCTGCCATCATTCATCGGCAAGAAGGTACACCTTATATTGCTCAACAGTAGATGCTCTGTTCAGCAGCTGGCTTGTCCGGCCATGTGTAGCCATCAGTGATCAGCGGTCGGCAGGATTATCAGCATGTCTGAAAGGAACAATGGCACAAACCAAGCACAATCTGCACATGATCGTACCATGTCGTCGTGCCTGCCTGAACCTGCTGCTGACCCCAGGCCCTGGTGGACCTGCTGGGCGTTGTGACTACGGTGGGCCCCCTGGGCAGCGTGAAGCGCAAATCGGACCAGTCAGAGCTGCAGCGCCGTGACATCACGCTTCTGGACAGCAGGTGCACCACAGCCTTGCCCAAGCCACTTGCCCAACGTAATGGAATGTGATCACATGCAGTTGCAGGCACTGGGACAGTGGCAAGGTCGGATGCTCTCGCGCATAACATGAACGCACTGCTCCTGTGCTCTCTGCCCTCAGTGCACACCTTGCACTCTGATCACACTTCTGTTGTGGTACTCAACATGCCATCCTATCTGCAGCCGCAAGACGGTGGTGCTGACCACGTGGGGCGCGTCCGCGGAGGAGATGGCCGCCCTGGAGGGCCGCGAGGCCCCGCTGCTCAGCGTCACCGCCTGCCGCGTCACCGACTTCAACGGTGCGCGGCGTCCGGCGCCCTGATCGCCCCACTTTCCTGCTTCCGCGTTCTGATCCGGAACTGCTACGCAGAAGCACAGAGGCCTGCCATGGCCGCTGCCCCAGTCCCACTGTGCCATGACAATGAGCCCCATGCAGTGTGATGTGGGCACAGAGCCTTGACTGCGGTACACGAACTGGCGCAGGCGTGTCGGTGTCCAGCCTCCAGCGCAGCCAGATGCGGGTGGAGCCCGACGACCTGCCGGAGGCGCAGCGCCTGCGGGCCTGGTACGACTCGGAGGGCCGCACGGCCGCCACCTCCGCCGTGGGCGAGGGCCTCGCCAATGCACGGTGCGCAGCATAGCGCACCAGCAGGGCAGGTCACTACTAGGCGCATAGCGCTGTCAGGGTACACAACTACGAGTTCAAGTGACTGACATCTGCAAAGGCTCCTGCAGCCATAGGCCTCTGCACGGCTGCGGGCTGCCCAGGGCAGATTAACGCGAGCACAGGAGCGAACCGGTTGTGGACACGACCATCACACCTGGTCTGTATCCGACAGGGGCAGCGGCGGCGGCACAAAGCGGGCGACGCTGCAGGGCATCCAGAAGCCCAAGGAGGCGCTGCCGCCGCCGGACGCCAAGCCGGAGTACTTCTCGGTGCCCGGCACCGTCACCTTCATCAACCCGGAGCAGACCATGTACTACATGGCCGCGCCCGAGAACAGCCGTAAGGTGAGGAGCCGGCCACCTTGCGTCGTCGGCTCGATCGTTACCAAGCACCACGAAGCAAGCTTTCTGGCATGGCTGTTGCATCTGGGGCCATGGAGTGTGGCTGTATACAGCCTCGAGCGTGCGAGCGCGTGCATCCTGAACATCTTATGTCTCCTCGTTACTTCAACTGGGCTGCTGTTGCCCATACACAGGTCACGCCGCAGGGGGAGGGCTACTACTGCGAGTTTGACGGCAAGACGTATGATCGCATGGAGCGGCGGTACGTGCTGCTGGTCAAGGCGTCCGACGCCAGCGGGGAGGCCTACCTCAACATGTTCAACGAGCAGGTGCCAATCCGTAACAGCAAAAGTGCACCTACTTCGCATCACGCACAAATGCTGGCTGCTGCTGCTAGACGAGGTTCAGCTGGATCTTGGGGGCAGGTTGGCGGCAGCGTATCTAGTGCAACCCACCATCATCCTTATCCACTCCGCTGCGGAGAGCCTGCCGTTTTGGCCACCAGCAAGTCGTCTAGCACATGCAGCGTATGGCCGCCACCGCACCCAGCTCGGCGTTCATTCAACGCTGTGATCGCGACTGAGCTGGCACCTGCAGGCCGCGGAGCTGCTGGGCATGAGCGCGGACGCGCTGGCGGAGCTGAAGGAGGCGGGCGACGGGCGGTACCAGGCGGCGCTCAAGGCCGCCCTCTGGTCCGAGTGGTCCTTCAAGATCCAGACGCGCACGCGGTGCGAGGCCCATAGTTTCACTGTTCTTATTGTTCTGTGCTTTATGTCATCAGGCATGGCAGCAGTGTGATTCCATGTTTGCTGTTGACATGTGTTTGACACGGCGCTCCTCATGGCGTGCGCCGCTGGTGCGCAGGGAGTACAATGGGGAGGTGCGGCAGCGGTGCAACGTGACGACCATGCAGCGGCTGGACTACGCCACGGAGGCGGGCACCATGCTGCAGGACATCGCCAACATGACGGCTGTTGCCGCCCAGTAATGGCACCTGCCGGGTGCCGACCTCAGTACATGTGTGACACTGGCTGACAGTTGCAAGACGTCGCAGATGCTTTGCTGATTTTGTTGTCTCCGAAGCAAACGCAGCGCACAGCAAAGAGTGGCGTGGGTGAACACCACAAAACCATGATACCGTAGACATCATCATAGCTGAGTTAGCCTGCTTGAACGTAAAGGCCCAGCATCTCCGTTCTAGACGTGATGCTCAAGATTCGACAAACTCTACAACGGCATACCGCCACCACACCAACCTCTCATGATCAGGCAACCGACACGAGCAACGACCCATAGCAACTCACAGCCATCAACAGGACACCAAGCTTGCATAGCTGCAATGCAACAGAATGTCATATAGGTCTGTATATCCATTGTACACTCGTGTTGAGGTGTGTTGCGGCTGCATATTTGTGCCGACAGACCCATGCTCCAACGCACTGTGTACGATGGAAGGGGCATGCGGCAGCGTACTCAGCTGCACTCGTCAGGATCTGCATCGATCCCACAATGAGCAAATGCCAGCCGCCGGATGCCCCAGAACTGCTGCGGCTGCAGATCATCGTGCACAGCGGAGAAGTGCCAGCCCACGTGCTGCAGACACCTGCCGAGAAACACCACACATGCATCACAATCACGTCGAGACCAGCTTCAAGCAGCGGGTATGTATACCGTCACGTGGGCATATACAGCACGATCATTGGGGGAGCAACTGCATGCAGATGGATGCGCACTGCTCGCAGTAGGATAGCTGCCATGCGTAGCCGTCAAACCAGGAGTGATCCACTGTGGGTACCCCCTGGTCCGCCACGCATTCCACCTGATCAATATAGCATAGCACAGAGCTGAAACATAATGCCCAGAAGCCAGCAGGTTGTAATCTGCACAACACTCAAGGCATAATGATGCAGTACTCGGATGAGAACAGGAGCCAATATGTGTCGTCATGGTCACCTTGCGCAGGGTGACCATGTCGTGGACGTATCCATGGGCATTCACAAACAAACCGGCGATACCCTCCTCGCTCATGTTGACCACGTCCTTTGCACTCGCCAGCTGCAACGACAATGTAAAGCATCATTGGACCGGCAGGTTTTGCACGGTGCCCGAAGCAGCTCCATGCGCCAATCCGCCCAAGGGTTGGGACGGCCAGACCATCTGGTGGGAGTGTGACGACTAGGACTGGTGACAATGATGGCGAGTTGCTGACCTCGGCATCGCACTCGCAGCACAGCAGCTGCAGGGCCTGCATGATGCGCAGCGCGTCGTGCAGCCGCTCGGCAGCCGAGCGCGCCTCCAGCAGCCGCTGCCGGGCGGCGTCGTCCAGCGGCAGGTTGGCCGCCAGCCAGAAGGACAGCGCCAGCGGCGTTTCACCGCACGCACCCTAAACCCCAGAACCGCAAAGGCGCGGAGGGCACTGTCCGAATGCTGCAGGGTCTGCTGAGGTCAGGTTGCCTTGGTCGAGAGAAAACCGGCAGCGTATATGCACTCCATGCAGCATTTCATGTGCCCATAGGGCTTGTGCGGGTACCATACACATCGAGGGAAGCAGGGTATGCCGCACCTTCGGGGAGATGGCTGCAAAGGCGGCGCGCGCTGCGTCGGCGAGCCGGAAAGCGTCATACGCCTGCCAGGTCCAAGCCGGCCAGGGGGTGGAACCCGCCGCCGCCTCCCTGGGGACGCGCCGCGCCTCATCGTCCGGCAGCACCCGCACAGTCGCGCGCCGTCCAACCCCTGCCTTGTGTGCAATGCCGTCGTCAGGCAACGCCACGCTCCCCGCGCGTCCCATGGTCAGCACCTCATATCAAGATGCAGGAATGCACGCTGTACCTGCCAACGTGTAACAGCAGCACGAGCAGAGGCCTGCACCTGTGATGGCGGTGATGCACACGCGCTGGGCGCCGCGGCAGACGGCCTGCATCGCGCCCGAGCCGTCCCGCCGCAGCCGCCGCACCTCCGCCAGGCACCCCACCGACTGCAGCACCGAGATGCCGCGCCGCCACCGCTCGCACACCTGCATCATAAAGCTGGTCGGCCTCTGACCCGGGTACAAAGGGGCACCTACACTGATGCTGTCGCTGTTGCGAAGCACTGCCAGGGGACGAGAGCTGCAGTGGATCTGCAGGTGTCAAAATTGAATGTTCACCACGATGATGAGGCGGTTGAGCGGCCATGGCGCGGCCAGCGCCGCCTCGGCGGTCTGCAGGTCTGACCGCCGCAGCAGCCACAGCGGCAGCAGCTGGCCCGGCATCAGCACCACCCCTGGCAGCCGGCGAACACGACAACTGAACCCGACAACACAGTGCGTCTTCATGAGCCATTCGAAGCCCCGAGCAAGCAGCTGGGTGCTGATGCCAATGCGCCTGCAAGTGCATGCTGTTATCCTTGCAGGCGCATCAGATCCTCACCGTCCAAGGGCAGCAGCGGCAGCTGATACTCCCGGCCGACATCTAAACATGCCGCGCCCTCCCCTTGCAGGTCGTCGAGCTCTGCAGAGGTGCCAGGCATGCACACTCGCATTCGAAGCACCGGCCGGGCATTGCATTGCACTGGACTCTGTCATGAAGCGTGTTGCCCGCATCCTGAGGCAGCTCACCTCCGAGATACGCATGTCGCGTAGACAGCGCTGTGTCGAAAGGGCGGCCGGTGTGATGCTCTGCACATCTAGGCCACAGGCTTTGTCACAGCAATTGGGGTCAGAGCTGCATTGTCCGCCTGGAACAGCAGCGCATGGGTATTCGCGATGTCGTGAGCAGCGCTTGTCACCTGCTGCTGCAGCACCGGCATCCACAGATGCCGCAGCGCCCCCGACGCTGGCCGTCATGCGCTGATGACGTGCGCTGAGGACATGGATGCGCATTGAGCCGCTGGGTTGTGCGCCTGCTCGGCTGCTGCCCCGACCTTGTGTGTGTTGCTCATCTCAGCTCTTCTCATGTGATGTGTGAACAGACCAGCGGCTGATGATTGGTATGTTTGCACAGTCCGTGCCAATCTGCACACTAGTGTTGGTGGCGATCTGCGGCACGGAGGTCACACCACAACAAAAGAAACCTGGCGTACAGCTTTGGCAGTGAAGGCACATCTGTGAGACCGAATCGAACTTGACACGATCAGGTTGTGAAGGTTGGCCCGCTTCTTGCGCACTTCATGTTTGCATTGCACGTGCCAACATGCTGACTGGAAGCTGGGATTGCGCTTGAGCACCTATTCAGTCTATGACTTGCTGTTCTGTCAGCTACATATTGCATCGCTAGCTACCACCTACGTTCTGCTAGATGAAGCCACCGTACTTGGCATCACGGTGTCCAACAATCATGCAAGAGTCCTAGCACACATGCGGCGCGGCATGCTGTGACACCTGAGCAACATCGTGCCTGTACACCGTTTTTTTATCAAGCAGTATATGGAGCTCCATCCGATGAGCGCCCCGCTGCTGGGAGGCGAGCCCGCAGACCAGCGTGACCTTTGGTCGGAGGGCGACGCGCCGCACCGGCAAGGCACCAAACGTACTGGCAACGACAGTGCCCATCAGCTGATGCGGCTGGTGAGGATCGTTCTGCTCGTGTTCACGATGTCTCGCATAGGTCATGGTATATGTTACAAGTCACATATGCAGTCGACATGGACGCATCACCTGTGTGGGATGCAGGGGCTGTGGCTATGCTTCATCTTCGCCGGCTATATTGTCGCCCGGCTGGGATGCTACGTTGGGCTTCCTGAGGACGGCACAACTGATGCGGACGCATTTGATCTGTTTGATGATGTATCAAAGATGTTTCAGGCCGGCGTTGTTCTTGGGGTGCGCTGGCATTCTGTAGATGCTGCGCATTTGTCACACTCGGTGCAGTGCAGCGGAACACACACACTTATGAAAAGGAAAACATGACTGCCATGCGGCTGTTCTGCAGGTGTTCTTGAGGGTCATGACTGCCGAGCGCTTCAGTTTTCTGTTCAGGACCAGCGCTTGGTACTTTGTACCCACTTTTCTGTGCACGCCTCCTGTGTACTCGCTCATCAGGTGCTGCCCACCGGCAGTGTTGTCACTGTAGCACCACCCTGCGGGTTCATTGTGCAGCAAATGAACAAAAGGAACTGACATACCTTCGGATTCAAGCATGATATCGCACATCTGCAGCAATATCCCAGCATTCCAGCACAGCCTGGCCGACATCTCGCGCTGGGGCTGGGGCATGTGGGCCCTCGAGCTGGTGGCTGTCTCAGCCGCACTTACCAGCATTGGTGAGACACAATTCCAGACCATCTCAAACACGCTGCCACTGCTGTTGTTCCTTGTGAGGTAGTGTCCTTCTGTAAAGTGCTGGGTTGCGATCAGGTGACTGCCTTTTGCTATATGATGCTGCAGGCTGGCATGCAAGGGCGGCATGGTGCAGGAAGAGCAGGACAGACTTCGTTGCGTACATGTGCAGCCGAGCCGCGGTGATCCTGTTCTACGTTGGGGCGGGAGCCCTGCTGTCGCTGACCGGCAGCCACCACAGCGCGCTGCATGTACACCACCTGTATCTGGGTTTTGCCGTCGCGATGTGGGCGGAGTTTGACCACCCGGTGAGCATCTACAGAGGCAGAGCGCAGTCAATTGGTCATGGTCGGTCAAAGGTGGATCCTCAGCTGTCTGCCTCTGCTACATGATGACGTGGGTGACGTGCAGGTTTCTGTCGTGACGCTTGCTCTGGGGCTCGGCATATTTGTGCAAGGTGCGCTCTGGTACCCGTTTTTGTCAATGATGCATGCTGAGACCGCCCATCATGGTGCCATTACTGTGTGGTTGGCTCTGCAGGCATTGGCGCATTCAGCTTTGCCAGCAATTTTGAGGACCCAGCCTGCTTCACGACTCGGGCAGCAACCAGGCTGACTTGCAACTTTCAGGTGGGTGGCATAGCACCGCTCATTGGGCTGATCGGCTCTTTGAAGGACCAGCGCGACCTCATACCACCAAGATTTGAGCGCATGTTGTCTGACACGAAGTGTTCGAGACGCAGGGCGATTCGCCGTATAGCATCCATGTGTGTCCAGCCAATGGCGGCATATACCAGCAGCATCATTGTACAGCAAGATCCTGATCAGGCCCACTCGGATAGTGTTTACGAAGTGTTGTCAGCAGATAGAGTGGTCATGCATCAGCGCTCAAGCCAGAGGCAGTTGCTGACAGCAGCGGGCAACATCGCCGTCTGCATGTAAGATGCACCTGAGCAAGCTTGTTTGCCTTGCTGCCAGCGTCCGCTGCATCTGCTGTCCGTTGCTGCGGTGTCCCGCTGCCCGAAGCCTCGGCGGGTTCTCCTGGATCTCCTTAAAAGCCTTGGACTGTCCTACATGCATGGTGTCTGGCTTGCTGTCCCAGAGGTGAGCCGTTGTGCACTCTCTAGGCACAATCTGCATCGTTTCATCTCCTGTGTGCGTAGTGCTGGCCACAGTATGGCGACAGTGCTGAAGTCTTTCCGCTTGGGATCGCCCATCGACACATCCGCAAGGCGCAGTGTCCTCGACAGCAGCAAGGCTCGTCTGGGACGGCACACCTTGATTTCACGTCCCTCTGCACAGCTTGGAGGCCAGAGACCTGCCAGCAGAGACCCAGATGGCACCGAGGGTCTGGTGCTGTGGCGCCCAGCGCAGCAGCAGCAGCAGCAGCCACAGCGCGTAAACCTTGCAGCGGGTGCCCCACGCCGTGGCGCGCTGCTGGTGGCGCAGTCTAGCATGTTTGACAGGGTCAGCCGGCTGAGCCGAGCGTACGTCAACTACTACAGTGATGCCATAGTGTCAGCCGCAGAGGACCCCGCCGTCGTGCTCGACCAAGTGCTGGCCGACATGCGCACTGACGTGCAGAAGCTGCGCAAGACGCTTGGCGAGGTCATGGCGGCCAGGAACCTGATGCAGAAGCGGGTTGATGCTGCGGTCGCCGACCTGAACAGATGGGCACAGCGAGCAGAGGCTGCGGCACGTGCTGGCGCTGGGGACGATGTTCTGCGGGCTGCCATCCGGCGCCGCCGCGCGAGCCAGGATGCGGTGGACAAGCTCCGGGTGCAGCTGGCTCAGCACGAGGCGGCGTTGAACACTTTGCAAGGAGCTGTTTCTGCGATGTCGGACAAGATGGAGCAAGCCCGCCTGCAGACCCCTGCAATGAAGGCACGGTGGGCGGCCGCCAAGGCGAAGCAAGCCCTGCAGGGTGCAGAAGGCCTGTCCTCGCTAAACGGCGCACGTGAAAGCGCTGTAGCGGCTTTTGAGCGTGCTGAGAGCAAGATCATCGCGACGGAGATGGAGAGCAGCATCTTCGTGGACGTGGACATCACAGCGGATGATGCGCTGGAGCAGCGCTTTGCTGCTCTGGACGACGGCGAGCTGGCGGAGCTGCGGCGCAAGGCGTCAGCATGATTAGACGCATTCTACGAGGTCTTTGGGTGCCAAGCACCGTTGCCGCCATGGCTGAACCCGCTATGCTCGATGTGTACAAGCAGCGACTGTGATTGGGCTAGATGCAACTTCAATTAGGCACGACAGTAGGCAGATCTCAGGACAGCACCGGCTTATGCACCGTAGCAATTGCACATGCCGAGCACCTTCGGACTTTTTACGATGCAAGTGTGTTGTTCCTAACAACGTGCAAAACAAAGCAGATCGAGGCCAACATACAAACGCCGTTCTGCGACATGAATGCCCAATGCTTGCATCTGCAACAAGTCTCAACCGTGATTCGTGTTGTTTACTGAGCTCCCTCAACCTCGGACTGTCCCATGATGTCCGGCAATGGCTCGGCATGCCCTTGTCACGCCGTGCGACTTGGAACACAACTCACCTGCAGAAGATACCATAATTTGCAATCCTCTTGCATGTGGTGCTGCTCCCTGCAGGGCAGCGAGAGCGCTGATCATGTCTATCTTAGTAAGGCTCACGCCTCCAAGGTGCTGCGGGTTCAACATTGACAAGGCGAATATCGGTGAGCATGCATGCAAACTCATCGCGTCAAGTCAAGACCGTTCGTTATGCAGGAGCCCAGGTCAAACAACATGCATGACAGCATCGAGCATGCACGGGCTGCGCATTCCTGCACGCATGTTAAGTGAATGCATGTCGCAGCGCAAGGCCAACGGATCTCCACCTTGCCCAGCCGTGCAGTTTAGCAGTCAGCAACCTTTCAGCAGATCCTTTGAGTGGTGCAGAACATATCGTGCGATGCCGGTGGCGGGTAGGGTATCAGCAGCCGCAGCATCAAGCATTTCAAAGTGCTTCCAGGAGTCGGGCTGCACACCAGGGCTTCCGGCTCATTGCGCATTCCAGCTTGCTTGACAGCGCCAGCCGTGCAAGTCAGGCATATGTTGATTATCACAGCGATTCAGTAGGTATGTAGATGCACACAAGCACACATGCTTCACGGCATCGATGCTGGTTCACAGTATCTGACCCTGCCGCACACTGACAGGCGACCTGCTTGAACAGCGTATGTGCCGATAGTCGTAGGGTGAGCTTCCATTTGCATACATGACATGTGATCTGGTGTCCATGCTGATTGCCCCTGCAGCATCCGCTATCGAAGGTCCGGATGACATGCTGGATCAGGTGCTGGCCGATGTGCGCAGTGACCTGAAGTGTCTGTACAAGGCACTGACAAAGGTGCGATGCAAGCTACTGCCTCCCACATGTATGTCCCAGCACTTCAAACGCCTGTGCCTGCCAGCGCAGCAAGGCTTGATGGCCGCAGTTGGCATGCACTCGCACCTTGACCTGCATTTTTACAGGCGCTGGTACTTCGTCACCTCTGCACCATGCAGGTGCGAACATCGAAGAAGCAGTTACAGGAGTGGCTCGACTTTGAAAACGTCAGATTGGACATGTACACACAGCATACGGCGGCTGCACTGCTTTGGCAACATTACGGTGGCGACAAGCAGGATCTGCAGACGCAAGTCAGCAACCGTGGCCACACCCAGGTGACCTATCAGCTGCGCATCACACCCCGCGTGTTGCTCGTGCCGGGCCTCAGTGCGCCAACATTGCATTGTTGGTAGGATGTGACTGTTCTCACACAGTGGCGAGCAGTCCGAACAAGCTGGCATTCCTTAAGCCCAACAGACGCAGGTCGCATCCAGGGTACTCAGATAAAAGCGATAGCCATGAAATCGCCAAAGGGTTTGGCTTGTCCAAACATCAGTCACAGCGGATTTTGCACTGCAGAGGGCAGTGGAGAGGCTGCAGGTGGACCTGGCTGAGCATGACGCAGCAATGGACGTTCTGGTGGGTGCTACGTTGGCTATAATGGGGGAGCTGGCAGAAGCCTGCATGCAGATTCCTGCAGCGAAGGTGAGCATGCTTCTGCTTCAAACCTGTGAGCAGCTGGGTAACCAATTTCATGCATCCCTTCTGGACATGCTTGTTTATCCAGCGGCATAGCCTCTGTGTGCTTATAATACAGGTGCGGGCACCATGGCTTGTAGGTTGGGCTTCAGTTGCCAGGGCTGACCGGGTATCGATGGGAATGAATGGTGCCTGTATCACGGACGCCGCATCAAGGAAGGCGCTCACGGCGTCCAAGCTCAGGAAGAAGCGTGCCAAGGTGGACAGGGTCATTGCGGATTTGCAGCATCAGTTTGATCGTCAGACATGGTGACCACATCTGCAGAAATACTGTTCAAAATGGCTACCTACTTGTGGACATTCACCGGCAAGCTAGCTGCTCGATGTGTTACCAGAAGGCCAGTTGTGTGTCATGTCTGACGTCGGTGTGCACATCGGCTGCCTCTCATGAGAATGACGATCGCATGCACAACATCAGATGCAGCACATACAGACTGCCCTGTTGGGTGCGTGTAGAGTGGATGTAGATCATATAAATGATGATCATTTGTAACATGCGCACATCTGAATGTCAAGCACTCGCCATACAACAGGCGAGTGAAGGCTTAGGTCATTGGCTGAACAGCATCACATCCAATGGGTCCCCCAATTTGTGTTAGCATCCAGACGAAGTTGGCTGTGAACGAGTGAACCTGGCCTCGGATGGCGATGCTACAGGGTCTGTGGAGAAGCCATGCCATTCCCTGGCCTGAGCAGGTGCTCACAGCAACTGATGTTTGCCTGCTCGGAAAAGGTCTTGCGTTAGCAGGCAACCTGCCGTGATGCTGCAGGGCCAGTGAAGGGGACGCCTCAGATGCCGCAGGTTGGCTGCAGATCCTTCAGAAATGCATCAGCGTTCACAAAAACGCAGGATTTGCACGATGTAGCTGGCCTGCTGTCGTTGCGTCCAAGGAGGCTGCAGCAGGCACGCTGTGGTCGGTCCCCGGGCATGCGGATACGGTCTAGCCGGCTCACCACCGCATCTGTTGAGCCGGGCTTACCACCCACTGAGCACAAGGAGAGCATGCCGGACATGGAACTGGAGCGGCAAGCACTCAAGACGCGCAGCAGCAGCGGCAACATCAACAGTGTTGGCAGCAAAGGCAGGAAGAAGCCTGGCCGAGTAGCGGGGCTGGAGCTGTCACCAGAACTCATCGCAATTGCGCTCGGTAAACCGCACACAGTTTCACTGGCTGGGTGGACTGATTGCTCGGTCCCCCAAGTCTGCAAGGTGCCAGCAAATCTCCATTTGAGCGTTCGTCAGACCCCATGTGCGTCCAAATGCAGTGTACCTTGTACAAGGCATTCTAGGCCTTGCCAGGCTCGCGGTCTCATTCTTCCTGAAGGACGAACTGCAGCTGGACCCTGCCACGGTATGGACTGTCGTTGCCTGCAACAGATTGCACACACCCACACTTAGTGTCGAGGATGCTCAGCACTGCTATTTTGCACACAGGTCGGCATCCTCAGTGGCATTGCTGCCGCCCCATGGGTCATCAAACCAGTTTACGGGTGGGTGGACCACCTGCAGCATGCAACAGGGATATGAGGGACACGAGATCATTGTGAAGTAATTGTCCTCTGTATGCTGCAGATTCTTGTCTGACAGCGTCCCCCTCTTTGGGTACAAGAGGAGGTCGTACCTGATTTTGACGGGCGCACTAGGTGAGGCGCGAATGCATGGTGTTGCCGTGCTATGCCATACGTTGCACACCCTGAGCCGCACATGTCACAGCCTAAGATGACTGCAGGCGCCACATCATGGCTGGCGATGGCCATGGTGGTCAACAACCCCACATCAGCGGTTGCGTGGATGATGCTGGGCAGCCTGGGCACCGCCTGCAGCGATGTCGTGGTGGACTCCATTGTGGTGGAGCGCTCACGCGGCGAACCGCAGGCAAGGATGCGCCCTTGTGCACCCCCTTTGATCGATGTAGTTTTCTGCTGCATGCCAAGCGCCGCACATGCCCATGTAATGCTGCTTGGCGTTTGTGGCATGGTGGTTGATCGTGCTCCTGTTCTGCACAGTCGACAGCAGGGTCCCTGCAGTCACTGTGCTGGGCGTCCTCGGCAGTGGGTGGCGTGGCATCCGCCTACTTCTCCGGCTCGCTGGTGCGGGTCGTGCACAGCATATTAGCACCTTCAACTGCACTGTGACACGTGCCTCTGCACGCTGCAGCTTGTGCAGATGCATGCGGGGAACAACAGACCCGAGCGCAGGTGCACTTGCACTATGCAGGTTGCGGCCTGGGGGACACGCAGCGTCTTTGCAGCCACGGCCGTATTCCCGCTGCTGGTTTGTGTCAGCGCGTTCCTCATCGACGAGAAGCCCGTCGTCGCGAGCAGGACGCAGCGTGCAAGTGATGCTCTCCTCATGTTCCATCTGCCGCCACTCCTGTGCAGACTTTCAGTATGTATCCCCAGACATCAGCTGTTGCCGAAGTATATTTGAGGCCTCCCATGATCAAATTGTCGCCGTGACGATAGTAAGTTCGCTGCAGTTCCGCCGGCATCGGAGCTCTGGCGGCGGCTGAAGGACCAGACGCGGGCGCTGGGGGACGCCATCGTGCAGTCTGGCATCCTGCTTCCGGCCACCTTCGTCTTCCTCTGGCAGGTGCCCTCATCTGCGGCCGGGTGCAGTGCCTTCCTTGCAAGCTGCAAACACCTACATGCTGACACTGTATCATCTATGCAGGCGACGCCCACTGCAGACACAGCTATGTTTTACTTCTACACCAATTCATTAGGGTTTGACGCTGAGTTCATGGGCCGCATCCGGCTCCTAGGCAGGTAAAGGGGCTGCAGTCCAGTGCTCTCGATACAATTGTGCCCTGCAGGATGCGAGTTGCCATCTACTAGGCTTACCATCTGCTTACCCTATGCAGTCTGGCCAGTTTGGCGGGCGTTGGCACGTACAACTTCCTGCTGAAGGTGCCACACGACCACCCTGCCTGCCCTGCTGATCACATCGTGGTGTGTGAAGCGTGGTACAAAACGTGGCAGACTACACTGTGCTCTCATCGCTGCTCCACGGGTGTGTGCAGGAGGTGCCGCTGCGGAGGATGTTCTTCTGGACAGCGGTTCTTGGGACAGCGCTCGGCCTCACCCAGCTCGTGCTCATCACAGGTGGACACCACTGCCGATCTGGCCAGCACCTGAGGGCTGCAGTCGTCAATCAGCACGTGTATGCAACCAGACCGCTGATCATGCGGCACCCGACGCAGGGCTGAACCGGGAGCTGGGCATCAGCAACGAGTACTTTGTGCTGGGGGACAGCGTGGTGCTGACGGTGCTGGGGCAGGTCAGTTATCAAGCTCAAGCCAAGCAAGGTTTTCAGAACCCTTGTCAGTCAATCCCCAAGGCTGGCGTCACTCCCGTGCCCTTCTGCCCAGCAGGTCAGCTTCATGCCCATCCTGGTGCTCGCCGCGCGCCTGTGCCCCGAGGTGGGCGTCACTCGTGTGCCCTTCCACACCGGATCGACACATGCATCAATGACAGCATATCCTGGTCAGCCGACGGCTCAAGGTGTTCCATGCATGTGATTTAGGGTCAGAACCTTCACCGCTGAAAACCGCAGGGCGTGGAAGCGACGCTGTTTGCAGCGCTGATGAGCATCCTGAACGGCGGCTCGTTTGTCGGCTCCTTCCTGGGGTCGCTGCTCACACGCGCGCTGGGCGTGGATGGCAAAGACTTCACCAACCTCGCGCCCCTGGTGAGCGCAGGGTGTTTTGGGGCCGACGCCCCGACTTGGGTGACTGCCCTGGCAGGGGTTGCTGCTGCTGTTATGTGTAGCATTGCCGTGGTTGTCGTTGCTTGCGCTTTTGGGAAGGCACATGCAGTCAGAACAGGAGGGTGCATTCCTGGTCAATGTTTGGGCCTGGCCCCTGCAGGTGCTGGTCTGCACGCTTTCCAGCCTAGCGCCGCTGGCTCTGTTGAGGCTGGTGCCGAACACAAACCCCAGGGAGGACATCGCGCAAAGCGTGGAGGAGGGTCGAACAGAGCAGTGATGTTGGAATCTATGTGGCAGCTTTGTATACACATTTTGGCTCTCTGAGCATTTGTATTGTAGTCGAACCTGTCTCCATTGTATCATTCGCTGGCAGCGGGCAACAGTTTACAGCAGGCAAAAATAAATCGTGAATCAGCAGTGACATAGCACCGCTTCAATGTGTCTCCAGTTGTACGCGCAAGACAGTACGTAGTCTAGCGGCTATCAATGACAGCAATCCCACACACAATAGACATCAGGTGTTCATGTCACAATCTACTTCACGCAGCTGCGAACATCACTGCATGCAGTAGACAACTTCGATATGAATGCGATACGACTACACCTTCGTTTCGTGCACGGTTTGGCAGTTCCCATGCTTTGCATAACACAGCGTTCTCACAGAGCGCACACAAGCGCTGTGTTGGCTTGACTTCCTGGTCGACAAGATGGGTAGGGTCAACATCACCCTGTCATCAGCCGCCAATGGTCCAGCCATGCAGTCGGCCGCCAGCGGCGATGTACATGCGTCCGTTGGACATGATTGGCGAGTGGAACCTGCATGCAGGGGAACTCCAGTCTCAAGCTGTCAGAATTGCTGAGGTTGTTCGTCCAGAGGAACAGGTTTGCACCAAGGTCCCATGTGCCATAGCAGGGTACCAGAGCCAATGCACACTGCAGGTAAGGGGCAGCACCTTGAGGGTAGTGACAGGCGACAAGCAAGCATGAATGGCAGTCCGGACACACACCTGGCGACGCTCCCCAGGGGTCCGCTGTCAAACAGCAGCGCGCCGGTTGTGCTGCTGAATGAACGCAGGCGGTTCCCGGGGTCGTCGGTGCTGGCAGACCAGACTGCTGCGCCGGTGCCGCCTGCATTCGCTGCCGTGGCCATCGGCGAGCCAGATGCAACGCCCGACGCGCACCTTTATGGAACCAATCGACACAATCAGACTCAAGCTTCACACAGT
The DNA here is from genome assembly GCA_032358165.1 of Diplosphaera chodatii. Taxonomy (NCBI): domain Eukaryota; kingdom Viridiplantae; phylum Chlorophyta; class Trebouxiophyceae; order Prasiolales; family Stichococcaceae; genus Diplosphaera; species Diplosphaera chodatii. The sequence continues at coordinate 449,403 of JAALGY010000043.1, read as the reverse complement.
CCTCCACCAGTGCAGTGCGCCAGACAGTACGTGCCATGCTGCGCACGTGGGTCTGTCACACTCTGTGCTCGGCGCACCATGCAATGACGAACGAGGGGTTGGGCTTGGTCGCCTGCATGCGGACGGCCATCATGTCGCCAGCTTTGCCGCCCGGACACATCAGGCCATTGCCCTGCGGGGATGCAGGCCACGGAAGTGTCGAAACTGGAAAGGGTGGCAGAAGCATCAGAGGCAGTGGTCGTTGGCACGTGCACTCCAGACACCAACTGAATCGCAGCTGTTGTGCGTCGTGGTGCTCACAGCACAACAGGTTACATCCACCGCACGGCCAATGCAGATCACTTAGCTTGTGACACTTTGGAGCAGGATATTGGGCAGCAGCCCCAACGTAATTAGCGACCCCACCTTCAGCACAATGTATGTCTGCTTGTCGGTGCCGGTGTACACGGCCGGCGCACTGATCAGGGTGCCGGTCGCCAGCTTCCGCGTGAAGAAGGCGGTCTTCATATTGTTTCTGTCGATGAGGTATCTGCAGCATCCGTGCCAAGGCTTTGTGGGGGGAGAAGTTGGCTGGTTGTGGTTATAGGAGTTGGAGCACCTGCCGCGTGGCTGGGTGCAACAGGCTGCAGGACCTCAGACATGACTGTGCCTGGATGACGAAGTGCGCACCCGATGCCATCCTTGCCGAACTGCGCAACAATCTTGCGCCTGCACAGTCGCACCTCAGATCAGTTCTCAAACGCACGATAAAGTCGCAGGGCAGTCAGGAGTGACGCAGACTCTGTTGCCCCTGGCTGCCCTCACTGGAAGCGCACCCGTTGTAGTCGAACAGAACCGGGTGGCTGCCGCACAGATCAATGTCTCTGTTGTCATAGTCCTTCCTGCAGCTCAAGGGCACCTTTTCAACAACCATTGATAGCATCAAGCAACACCAGGAGCGGGCAGCAGAGTTTGCAGTCAGCTGTTTTGCCGCTTCTCTGCAGCAGTACGAGGCTGACCAGTTGGCGGGCCGGAAGTAGTCGGAGGTGATGTTGCGGAACTTGGGCGCTGACGTCAGCCGCAGCACCGCGTTCCCCTCCTGCCAGTAGTTGCCTGTCAGCGTGTTGCCGGTGCTGACGTATGCGTAGGTGCCGTCAGTCGACACGCCGCCGGGCGTCCAGATGCCTGCACAAAGAGGTGGACCCTGGTCAGTCATGCACGTTTAGTCCAAGTCTGCTGGACAGTGTCGGCATATGTTGGGGCGTGCCAGGCAGGCGCATCCTCAGGACTGTTCGGACTGGCATTGACAGCGATCGGTCATAGCTGTATAGCTGTACAGCACAGTGTTGTAGCAAAATGGCGGCCCGGTGTACATTGACGGGACCCCACCTCCGCGGGCGCCGCTGGTGCGGTAGTAGGTCATTGTGGATGGAACCTTGGCCGCCGCAACTGCCAGCGAAACGCTCACCACATAGCTGCAGGCCATTGCACGGTGCTGATCAGGCATCCCACGCAACATCACAAGTGAATGAGCGGCGAATGCAGTGTCCTGCACCCTTGGGACCCCAGCGCTCGCCCGCGATATGGTCCGCAGTCTCCAGCCAGCCCTCCATATGGCACGAACAGCTGCACAGGCGCAAGGAACACTGATACAGCAGTCATTGGTCGGTCTCAACAGGTGTTGGATTGACACATGGTGTGACACAGTTGTTGCTGATATCTTAGTCGACGCAGCAGGAAGGGTGCGTAGGCACCCGGTTGCTGATGATAGCTAGTGCGCCCCGCTGGTTCTGGACATTGGCAGTGAAGATCGCGCCAAACTTCGCCTTCAATGCTGCGAGCAAATATGGTCGTGGCTGTCAGGTCAACCCTAGTGGATGAGTGCCTGTAGCATGTTGTGTGAGAGCGCTCTCATTGTGAGACGGAAGCACGCGTGGTCGTGCACTGTGCAACACGCCAGGATTGCATCGTCATCACTGCGCAGGAGGCCACCACTCACTTTTGGCGACGTCCACCCCCCATATGATCTTCCCAGTGTACACGTCCACACGCCAGATCAGCTGCATTCACAACATAATTAATGGCACTACGGCAAGATCGTGTGTTGCTCTACTTCTAGCAAAGCAAGTCTGTGCGGTGAGTGAAACAACGTTCATTCAACCAGTGCGGGCTTGTCAATATCAAAACGATGTGTCTGCAAAGGTTAAAATAGGTACAAACTTGTTGGGTCGTCTTGCCGCCATCCGGGGTGCTCATGGCGGCAACATAGAGGCTGTTGGTTGCGGCGTCAATGATCGGGGTGCCTGCGCAGCAGGGACGGCAGCTGTGATTCTTGCAGCATATGCACGTGGGGACGCCCAGGAACGAGTCCGCAGCAAGCCACTGCACAGCAGCGGCAGGAGCTCGACGATTGCCGCTTACCTGTGATACCGTAGGCCGGCCCGATGTTGCCGCAGGGCAGCTTGGACGAGACCATCGGCGGCGCCAGCACCCTGTCATACAGCACCTTGCCGGTGCCGGCGTACACGGCGGTGATGTGGTTCGTCTCCGTTGCAGCGATGATGAGGTCTGCCTTCCCGGGCTGCGAGGGAGCCACAGCATGCAGTGAGGGTCCTCAGCATGACGTGGCAGCATCTGTAGTGCCGTCGCAATTGTCATGCATGTACACACTGGCACGGACGCCTTGTGTGCGACTGCCCAGAGGATCGCGCGCACCTTGCTGTAGTACAGCAGCTGCGCGTACACCTGGCCGTTCAGCGGGGTGGCAATGAAAGGGATGCGCTTGGTCTTGGCAACCGACTTGCCCGCCAGCGCAGAGTAGGTGTAGAAGCCCGCCCTGGTGGGCTGCTTGTGGTGCTGCGTCACTGACTGCGACTGCGCAGCTGCTGACGCTGCTAGCAACAGCACTGCCACTGCAGCATACCGCAGCTGCACGGCCAAGCCTGCCGCGAGCGACATCCTGCAGAGACCCCATTTGCGGGATTCGTCAGTCGCGAGTCGTCTTGTATCATATCACATGGCTTCATGTAGCATATGCAGATGTATTGCCACGCTCGAGTCGTCAGTAACAGCCTGAACATGATCATCTAAGGCTGCTGTTTTCGGTTCAAACATCTGGAGCTGCTGCTATTGCAACAGGGCGCAGCGCAACGCACTGGCCCTACGCAGTGTTGAACGAGTACACGATTGCAATCAATCGCTGTGCCAAGCCACGCAGTTCACGATCAAAGCATGCATTTTGCATCTGTCGTTCAGGCCTGCGCACGATGCTCAGCGCTCCATCCTGCGAGCACTAAGTATCATTGGCTGCATGCCATCACTACTCGATCGTGTACCGAAGTCGCATTGATGCACGACGCCGCTCGGCGCCGTGCCGCAGTTTGCGCGACGTCACCAGGATGTCGAGAATACGAGCGTCTTGCCATCTTCGCACTTGGCTCCGTTCGCAACATGCACTGTGACGGGCTGCGCCGGTCACACGTGATGACGAAAGATGGTTTGATGGAGCTCACCTGTGCTTGGTGAGGGCTGCAGCGCGCTGCTGTTGGGTCGAATCGCCGAAGCAGGCAAATCGTGAGAATTTCGTTGGGCTAAGGGGGAGTGAACATTCTTTTCCGCCCTCGTGAGATCTCAACAGCCAGTACAGAGTCCCGTTAGTCTGTCAGGTAATCGTCCGGGTTTAGCCCTCGGCATAGCCTAGCTTTGCTGGCCTTCGTTGCGTCGTAGCGTCGAACGGCGATGGCAAGCATCCCGCCAAGCGGATTGCTCTTTTGGCTGCAAGATCCACCTGGGATCGCTGCGTGATCTCCCGATGTGACCCAGCAGCTTGCCCGCTGTGACACACCAGCAGTAGCATGCAGGCCAGGCGGAGCAGCGGGGTGCCTTCGCCGTACTCGGCGGAGGGCTCGGGGCTGCAGATTGCCGCTCCAAAGGCTCCTACAGGATTCACCGTACACAGCATCCAGGGGCGCAGACTTCGGGTGGGCATGCTGCTCGTACACTGCTGATGCTTCGACATGTTTTCGAATCCTCTGGCGACCTCATTGGGATCAGCACGTGCCCTGGTGTGCTACACTAGACAACATCGGTCCCATCCAGATGCACAGCCGTGCACAAAGGCCGCGCGGTTTGGGTACAGCCTGTGTGCATGTGCAACCAGATCAGTCGATGTCATCGGCTGGTGCTGACGCGTTACGGGGCAGAGGCACTGTATACTCGGCCACATGGTGCCTAGTCGTGCACGCCGATGATCTGGACATTCCCAACAGCTCGGCACATGCAGAAGGACGTCCACACAGCACACCCGCGTACTGCGGGATACCCTATTGGCATGGGAGCAACCCAGATCAGACGCCTGCCCAACACTGAGACTCTGCTGGCACGGTATATACATACGTTGACGCTGAGCGTTTAAGCATCAGTGTGCTGGTAACTGCAGGCGTCGGACCTCAAGCTGTCGATCCGTGGGTCCGCCATTGTCAAGCCGGAGGTGGCAGAAAACGAGGATGGCAGCCTGCAGGTCACCTACATGGTGCGCCTCGCTGGACGCGATCCCGCCGTGCTGGCCGTTTGCCATCCCGCCGCGCCTCTGCACCCTGGCAGAGCAGTCTGCTGGCGCCAGGCACCTGGAGGGTGGATGCCCCTGATTTACTGTGCCCATGCTGCGCAGGCGCCTATGTCTGGCGAGTACAAGATCACCATGTCTATCGGACCATCGGCTGTCGGCAGCAGCCCCTACAGGGTGCCCTGCCAGCAGCCGCGCCCCAGCGATGTGGAGTCGGTGGTGGACCTGCGCAATGGCCACGGCTTTGTGGATGAGCCATACACAGCAGTCGTCACTGTGCGAGACCAATTTGGCCGCAGGTACGAAAAGCACAATGGCTGCTGGGAATCAGCATGTACGTCATGGTCATGTGAATGCGACGTACCGCACATGACGAGGAGATGCGGCAACCCCATGTGAGTGTGCTATTGTATTTTGCTCATTCTCGCAGCTTTCAGGAGCGCGCACGCGTGACCGCCAGTGTGGTGGACATCGAATCCGATGCCCACACAGTTTTGTTTCCAGCAATAGTGACAGAGCGCGGCAGTGGCAGCTACGAGGTGAGCGGCCAGCACCAGGCCTTGTGTCACGAGGTGGCGCCTGCTAAACCGGGCATCAGGACAGGCAAGCCGGGCGAGGATGACCGTGGGACACCTGTCACTCACTTGCAGGTGTCATTCAAGCCCGAGATATCGGCCACATATGGGCTGGCCATTGTGCTAAACGGCACACCGCTCCAAGGCAGCCCTTTCAAAATCAAGATCCGCAATGACGAGACCATTGCGGCCAACTGTCGCCTGTATGGTCCAGGCCTCACCTTAGGAACTGCGGGCCTGCGCAATCAGTTCTGCATTCAAGGTGGGTGATAGCACCTCTTCAGCGTGCTGTGTGCAAGTAGATCGACAAGCAAAGCTTGTCCACGCTTCCATGGTGAAGCAGCAATACTAGTGTCACCTGCCTGAGGCCTGCCGGTATATTGTCACCGCAGCGGTGGACGGCAAAACACAGGCGCGGGCAGTCGGCGGCGACAAGTTCCAGGTGTCCATCGCTGGGCCGGCCTCAGCAGAGCAGCTGCAGCCGGTGGTGTCCGACAACTCCAACGGCACATACAACGTGTCGTGGAGCACCACCGTTGCCGGCGACTATCTCATCACTGCCAAGCTGGAGGGCTACACCGTGGGCGGCTGCCCAGTGTCGTGCACAGGTAGGCTGAATCGACAGGGTATGCTCAAGAGTTTCGAGAAACCGTGCAGCTGCACTAGATGGTAGCAGCTGAGGTTTGCGTGCTGTGGCGGCACTGCTTGGGGTGACTTGGTCTGGAGAGTGTGCCAGCAGTGATCAACCTTGCCGTTCTTCCCGTGCAGTGCAAGCCGCAAAGACGGAGGCGGGCAACTGCACTGCCAGCGGCGAGGGGCTGTCAAAGGCGCAGGCCGGCATCCCTGCCGCCTTCCAGATCAAGGCGGTCGACTGCTATGGCAACCGCCGCAACTCGGGTGAGCGCATGCTGCACATGTAGACCAAATACGCTGGACATCAGCCCCCTGGCAGCTGTAGACCGCCAGGCGGGTGTCATGGCACAGCGGGTGTGAGGCGGCTTTGCTGAGGGCAACACCCCGGGGACTGGGTCTCATGTCTGGCATACCGCTGGTGCAGGCGGAGACGCCTTTGATGTGCTGGTGAAGAAGGCGGGCAAGTCGAGCACGCACTCAGCGGTGCGCGGGCGGGTGGAGGACAGTGGGGAGGGGCTGTATAAGGCCTCGTACACCGCCAACTTTGCCGGCACCTACGAGGTCCACGTCACCGCTGCAGGTGCGGCCTGCAATTTCTTGCATGTCACTGCGGCGGCCCAGGCTGCCGTGTCTGTGTCTTGATATTTCGGGCCACGGCACAGCAGCTGCACGCAGCAAAGGCTGCTGGGAAGCCTGGTGGTGTTGGCACTGACTCCTGTGTCGCGCATGCTGCAGGCAAGCCCATATCCGGCAGCCCGTTCATGTGCCACGTCAGCGCGGGCGAGGTGGACGCGGGCAACTCGCGCCTGTTTGGCCCGGGGCTGCAGGCGGTGCAGCTGGGCCGCGAGAGCCAGCTGTTCTGCGAGCTCGCCGACGCGTTTGGCAACAAGGTGGAGTCGGCGGCCGCTAATGGCGCTGACCTCAAGGTGCTGCAATGTGCTGACAAACACAAGTCTTGGTGGCGATGAAGTTAATGTATGTTATGCTGTGGTTAGGATGGCTTTGGGTCAAAGCCGGTGTTCACGAGCAGTGCTGCCGCCCTGGGATGATTGGTCCCTGCATGTCATGCTGCTCAATGCTGTAAGGTGGTTCTGTTCACCGCAGGTGCTGGTCAAGGGACCCGCGCCGACCACGGTGACGCCGGGCGCCACACGCGAGGGGCTGCACACCTTCACCTACTGCGCCCGCTCCACAGGTGCTGGACCTAGCGACGTCGCCCGCTCACGCGCAAGCAAAGCTCGCACTGCAAACGATGATGCAGGTGCCGACTGCCGTGTGGACTGCTGTCAGGCGTCTACACCATCTCAGCGGTGATCGGCGACCAGCACATGAGCGGATCGCCGGCGGAGGTGGAGGCGTCCACAGCGCAGGCGCACGCGCCCCACTGCGAGGTGGTGGCCGCCCCGCTGACGCTGCACACCACAGCAGGTGCGTGTTCTTGAAACAGCAGCAGCTTTGCATCAATCACAGCACATGTTGTGCCTGAGGGGCATGTGGTAATCCTCTGTATGGCATTTGGTTTGGCAGATCCTGGCTCAACCAGCAGCAGTCCCATGCGCTCCTCGCCCCACTCTTTGAGCAGCATGTGTTGGCGCCGTATAGGCGAGCAGGCGAGTTTCACAGTGGTGGCAAAGGACCAGAAGGGCGTGCGCAAGTCGCTGGGTGGCGACACCTTTGCACTCTCCTGGACTCGCGCCGGCTCCAGTGACCCTCCCCATGCGGGCCGGGTGCGATCAGCCTTACAATGCATGCCAGCTGCTGACCTGCGACTTGTGCACTTGCGAAGGGTCACAGCAGCCAGCCAGTATGTGCCACTGCCGATCCACAGCGACTCCAGCACCATGCGCTTGCCGGACACGTCAGGTATGGCCCTGAGGTCGGTCAGTCAGGAGGCCCATTTTGGTGCGCAGATGGAGGACCTGGGCACCGGCGAATACGCGGGCGCCTTCTCAGCAATGGCTGCGGGCGCCTACTCCGTCTCAGTCACCTTCCAGGGCACCCACATCGCAGGCAGCCCCTTTGCAGCAGAGGCAAGTCTGAGGCAGTGCCACGCCAGTGCTGCAGCCGGCTGCGTACGCCAGTTGATGCAGACCACTGTCAGCGGGCAACCCGTCGCTATCAGGCATCCCGCAATGCTAACCTCTGTCTGTTCAACCAACAGACGTCAGCAGAGCACATGCTCACAGTCACAAGTCACAACTGAAGCGACCTGGCTGACCGCATGCGTTGACAGGTGTCTGCGGCGGAGGTCGACGCCCGTGCCAGCACAGCCGCCGGCGACGGGTTGGCTTCCGCACGCAGCGGCCGCCGGGCCGTGTTCGTCGTGCGCGCTGCCGACCGCTTCGGCAACTCGGTGGCGGCGCCGGCAGAGGTCCCCGGCATGACCGGCTTCAAGGCTGACGTCACAGGCAGCCAGGTGCCTTCCCTGGCAACGCAAGGCATCTTCAGCGCTGAGATAGCTGGAAATGCTACAAGCTGTTGCAATTCCACGGCTTCTTCTGACAGGCGCTGCCAGCCTCAAAACCCGCGCTGCCCTCAAGCTATTACACTGCAACGCAGGCAGTCAAGGTGAATTGGGAGGCCGCCGGCCGCGACAGCCACGAGCTGACGGGCGCCTTCACGCCCCACCTGGCGGGCACCTGCCACCTGGCCATCACCTACGGCGGCGCCCACATCCAAGGTGCTGCTGCGACCGCAGGCTGGGTGGTGACAGCGTCGGTCCGGCACGTGCGTCGGGTTGCCCGTAGAAACAGATGCCCAACCGCACGAATCCCCAGTGTTCGACTATTGACACTGATTTGAGCCCCTCACAAGACTGATGAAGCTATCGAAGGGCACAGGCACGCTGTTGACATACATGCGGCCTGCACCCTGCTGGCTGATGACTTGACGGCCCGCTGCAGGCTCGCCTTGGACGCTGGAGGTGCAGCCGGATGGGGGCCACGCGGCGCACTCAACAGTCAGCGCGCTGCCGCCGCAGCTGGCGGCCGGCCGGGCGGAGGCGGTCACCGTCACGGCGCGCGACGCCGCTGGCAACGCGACGGCCGGCGGCGACCGCGTGGAGCTGCTGCTGGACAGCGCTGCCGAAGGTCGGTGCAGCATTGGACGTTTTTGATCAGTGTCCTGCTGGCGGCACATCTCCTTGTTGCAGTCTCAAGTGTACCGCCAGACAGCTGGCTGATGAATACAAAAGGTACTGTGGGACGCGTGTGCAGCGCTGAGCTGTCTGGCAGTATAGCATTCCTGAACGAAATCCTTGGCCCCTTGCAACAGGCCACAGCAGCCTGCCGGTGACGGACAACCGGGATGGCACCTACACAGCGCAGCTGCGGCCGCTGCGTGCGGGGCTCGTCTCGCTCAGCGCGCACGTGAACGGCGAGCTGGTCGGGCTGCCGCAGACGCTGGCGGTCGGCCCCGGCCCGCTGGCGTCGCTGGCGCCGGCGCAGGAGCACCCGCAGCACTGCGTCGCAGGTGGGTCGTTGGAAGGTCACTTACGACGGGACTGCTGTGAGCGTTGTGTCGAGTCAGTCGTCGAATGGGCACGCCAACTGTGGCCCTTGGTCGCTGCACGCCTTCTGCCAGCATGAGCTTCAACACCATCTCGACTTGAGGCTGGTGCCACGCTGGTAAGCCTTGAATGCTGAGTCAGCAGCTGGCAAAAGACACATTCCTGCTTGGATCACGACGTTGCGCACCTACCTCCTGTGCAGGCGAGCGCATGGTGATCGCGCTGGCCGGGCACGACGAGCACGGCAACCCCGTGACAGCAGCAGGCGCCGGGGCGGTGACCGCAGAGCTGCGGCTGCAGCGGGACGGCGCCGCCAATGACGGCTCTGCCGAAGCCCCGGAAACGATGCCGCTCGAGGTGCGGGCCCGGCCGCACGGCGGCTTCGAGGTCTCCGCGCCCCTGACGGTCGCTGGCAACTTCGAGGTGAGGGTGCCGCTCGTGAGTGTTACCATGACCATGGCGGTCCCTGGCTGGGCATGCAGGTGTCTGTGCATCTGCCGAGGTTGCGTGTCCACCATTGGTCTAGGTGTGCTGTGATGTTGGTGTGGTCTGTGCAGGTGGTGGCAGCGATCAGCGGCAGCAAGGCCGGTGCGACCGTGCATGGCTCATGTACCCACGGGCCTGTGTGCGTCAGCAAGTGCGTCCTGGAGCTGGAGCCGACCAGCATCATGGCAGGCGAGCTGCCCGAGCAGTGATCGATGGTGTATCTACGGATTGAGTTGATCTCGACAGCATAGACAGCCTGCCATCATTTGCTTTTTAGTGGTCTGCTGTTCTTTCGATATCTGGGCGGGCATCTTTTGAGGGCTTTGGGTCGTATGCATGCAAGCAGCTTCCTAGATCTCAAATGCTCAGACAGTATCATATTGCCTCGACAGCTTCTGATCAACTGCATGCTGCGCTGTGCAGGCGAGCAGGGCAGCATGAAGGTCCGGCGCATGGACCGCTTTGGCAATAGCGCTGCTGGCGGCGGCGGGTTGGCAGTGGCGGGGCGCGGCCCGGGCCACCTCAGCGCCACGGTGCACGACTGCGGCGACGGCACCTGCGACATCAGGTGCTCATTCGTGCCGCGCGGACCCGCATCATTTGCTGTTTTCCGGTGTCGGATTGACAGACCGCCAAACGTTTGACGGCATGCTGGTGGAGCAGTCTCACAATCAGCCATGTCCATGGGCAAACGGCAAGCTTCAGCTCATCTGTGCCCAGGTACAAGGCGACAAAAAAAGGGCAGTACCAGCTGACCGTCATGGGCGCCGACGATGGGGACACGCTGCCCGGCTCTCCATTCACCATCAATGTGGCGGTGAGCTGAAGCGGATGATGGCAGCTTTCAAACTGAAGCAGCCAGAAACTACTGCATGTTCCCTGCCCGCTGTGAGGTCATGACTAGCCATGCGGTTCAGGTCCACCTCCTGAAAGTCTGAAAAGGGTGTGTTACACCTGCTTGCCGTAGTCTCAGCTAGGTTGTCAGTGATGACCTAAAAATGGGGGTTGAGCTCCCTTTGTAGGAGCTCAACCCTGGAGTGAACTCAGCCCTTGCGCCAGCATGCGCGCTGCTTCGACGTGTTCCTGTATCATGGTGACTGGGCCTGCAGGTGGGGCCAGCAGCAGCAGCGCAGAGCGTGGCGGGCTTGCGGGGTTGCGAGACGGGCTGCGTGGAGGCGGGCCAGCAGGTGACGCTGGACTTCCAGCCGCGCGACTCGCTCGGCAACGTGGTGAGTGGCATCTGCTGGCAGCTAAATGTTACACGGGACCTGCAGCTGAGGTTCGCAGCAGTGCTGACGTAAAGCCAAACCTACTTTGTTGACAAGAGCCACCTGAAGTGCGTGCACCAGCATTTGTTTGCAAGGGCGCTGCCCAGCTCTTTCACTTCAACTGATCAGCAGCAGTCGCTGTCTCATCAGGTGGAGAGCGCAGCAGGCGTCGACACCATCGTCGAGGCGGTCGGCCCGGCGACGGTGGCCTTCACGGCCGGCAGCGTGCCCACGCAGCGCATTGGGACCCTGGAAGCGGCTGGCGCATACCTGCTGCACGTGCGGCTGGGGAGTGCGCCCGTGCTGGGGTGGCCCCGCGTCCTGCACGTCCTCCCTGCGCCAGCCGACCCTGCAAGGTGTCGACTGGATGGCGAGGCGCTGCAGGGCCTCGTCGTGGGGCAGGCCGCGAAGCTGACGCTGGCGACGCGGGACCGCTTCGGCAATGCGTGCGCCTCGGGCGGCGAGGATGTGGATGTCGAGCTGCGCGGCCCCGCAGGTGCTGGCTCCTGGAAGGCCACGACGTCAGACAATGGCAATGGCACATATGCCGTCACCTTCAAGGTCGACCGCGCCGGGCCATGGGTCATTCTGCCCAAGGTGGGAGGGATTGCGATCAAGGAGAGCGGCTACGAGGTGTCGGCCAGCTTTGGCGCGCTGCACGCGGAGCAGTGCGCGGTGAGCACCGCTGCACTTGGCCTCACTTCGCTCCTTTTGCCTGTCCTGGGCAGGACCTCCACACTGGACCAAACATGTAATGCTGCAGTCGACAGCGTCATTTGGTGACCCTTGGGCCCTGCTCACAAGCAGCAAGGTCACGGACAGATGCAGTCAGCCTGCCATGCGGTGCAGGTCGTCGGTGGTGACAACAGCACCGTGGTACGTTTGTGCAATTAGCCTGTATGAACTGACCTGTGTGATTCTTCCCTGCAGCCCACAGATCCAGCCGCAGCCCACTCTGGCCCAATAGTCCCCAGCCATCACTTGGCACGTCTGCCCTCGGCATCCGCACTCCTGTTTGTGCACCCACAAACCCAACCAAGCATGGAACTGGTGTTCATCTGCCGCAGGTGGTGGGCGGTGACAGCGGCCCTGTAGTGTGCGGGGCGGGGACCGACTTCCTGGTGCAGCCCCACGACCGCGGCACCGCCGCCGCGCCGCGTAAGCTGTCGTCCCCAGAAGCACTCTCGGCCACCATCACTGGTAAGTATGACTGCTTGCAAGACCACCATAAGCATAGCTCCTGTTTCCCCTTTTTTCTGCTACCCTGTGCTTCAGCCATCACATGACAACCACTTCGGCATTTGCTGCTGAGCACCAACATCAGCTGAATAGCGTCTTGCCTGCATGTTTCTCTTGAGGGAGATGATTGAGTCTTTGACCTTCACGAAGTGTTCCTGCACTTGCCGCAGGCCCCAGCGGCTGCGGGCGCGCTATTGCAGCAGCTCTGGCGGACGGCGGCGGCGCGTACAAGGTGGCGGTGCCCTGGTCCGAGGTCGGCCGCCACACCGTCGCCATCACGCTGCACGGCGCACACGTCGCAGGCTCCCCCTTCACTGTGGACGCCATCACGCAGGTGACATGGCTTCCATTTGATAGTGTCACTGTCACAGAACATCCGTGTGGTGTGGCGGCTGCTGAAGCGCTGGCTTGCTTGTCAAATTGCAAGCGGTATGGAATACTGCTGGTGTCATGCAGTTTACTGACCAAGTTCTTCTCGCTGCTGCAGGAGGTCAGCCTGGCCAGCTGCGTGTTTGAGGGCGACGGCCTGAGCGCCTGCGTCGCCGGCAGCACAGCCTCTTTCCGGCTGCGCGCATGCGACGCCCGCGGCTACACCGTCGCATCGGCGACCGCCGACTTCACCCTCACCGTAGTTGTGGATGGCAAGGAGATCCCAGGTGCCAACGGCCTGTCCAGCAGTGCCCATCAACGACTGTGTATGGAGTCATGCGAGGCAAAGCATGGTGCACAGTCTGCCACGCAGCCAGAGCAAGGCAACAGTGGAGCTAGGGGATGTGCAGGCGGCATTGTCAACCACGGCGAGGGCAGTTACGAGGCGTCCTATGTGGTGACACGCGCCGGGGAGTACCAGCTGGTGCGCACCAGCATGTAGCTGCAGACCCGGCGCTGCCGGTTATGACAGGAAGTGTACAGGCCTTCTTCCACGTCCATGCACAGCCCTGGATACAAGACATGGGCCTGTACATCTGCAACGGGCACACTCAGACGCAACCAGGGCCTCAACCATGTTCCAACAGGTGGTGGGCCTAGCTGGTGACCCGGCCAAGAGCGTGTTCCGGGGGGAGTGCGCCCCGGGGCCCGTGTCGCCTGCGCACTGCGAGGTGCAGCACGCGCGCGTGGAGATCGCTGCCGGGCAGGCCGGCCAGCTGCGGTTCTGGACCGCCGACAGGCGCGGCCCCGGGCCACTGGCGCCTCCCGCATACAACTATTGCAGACCTGTTTCCTGATGAATACCTGTGCAACCAGCTGGCCAGGTGCGAGTGGCGTGTACCCGCACTCTGCAGGTTTGGGAACCGGGTGCTGAACCCTCTGAGCCAGGCGGCATTCGGCGCCGAGGGCAGCGGCCCAGGGACCCTCACTGCCTCTGTCGTGCGCGCCTCGGATGCTGAGCTGGCCGTGCACTACTCTGCGGATGTGGCCGGTCGCTACTCCCTCGTCGTGCGATGCTCCTCAACTGGCGAGGTACGAAACTGCCATATCTTGTGATGAGCACTCGAAGTGTTATGGGTTGCGCAGTGTTGAGCGCTGTTAACGCAGGCTACATCTCGTCATCCCCGGTCTTCACATGCCTCACATAGTCAGTGTTGCATGCTGCCGGACAGGTGCTCAAGGGCAGCCCCTTTGCCATTGGCATCGCTCCTGGGCTGGCGGATGCCGCCAAGTCCAGTGCCACCATCGAGGCGGCAGGACGATCTGAGCGGCGACTGGAGGTACTTGCAGCCTCATACTTTGCACTCCAACATCTGCTTCACTGTCCATCATGGTGCTGAACGGTTCATCAGTGAGCACATGAAGCAGTCCGCCTGCGAATGGAGCTGGCGGCAATGCATACAGGCTGGCCAAGAGCTTGTGGTGGCTATCCAGCTGCGGGACTCCTTCGGCAACCCCACTGCCACAACTGGTGAGGAAGGAGGGCAACCACCTGTGCCGTTCAAAATCACGCTTACGGAACCTTGTGATAGTCGGGAACCAGTTCGCCTGCACCTCGCTTTTCAGGCGAGGGCTCGGAGGTCAAGGTGGTGGCAAATGGCCCACAGTCGGTGCAGTTCATCAACGCCGGGTACGGGCGCCACTCAGCCACGCTGGTCACAGCGGGCTCCTATGTGCTCACAGCTACCTTTGGCGGCAAGCTGGCCTCAGGTGCGGCTACGATGGGCGTTCTTTCGAGATAATGGGTGGCCTGAGTGCCAGATGTACCAGTCGTTGAGCAAACTTCTAGGCGCCGGCCCCACATGGCCCCGCGCCCATTTGTGGAGCCTCTGCTGGTCTGCCACCCAAGCCGCGAGTGCCCACTTGCCCAAGGCAAATGGAGGTGGAGGTTGTGCGAGATGGCGGCCGCAGCCTGACATCCGCTGACGCCGTGTGCTGCAGGGTGGCCGAAGCCGCTGGAGGTGGTCCCGGCGCGGGTGGGCAAGCTGCGCGCCAGCATCAAGGGCGACGCGCTGTACGGCACCGTCTGCGGCCGCGACTACACCCTGACGCTGACCACCGCAGACCAGTTTGGCAACCCCAGGTGCGCGGCGCACGCGTTTCCCCAGGGCACCCTGGTCTCCAGGCCCAGGTCAACCATGCTGCCGCACCGGCAGACGCCTGCACTCACAGCAACACAGAACCACTGCCGCCGGCCACTCAATGCACCAGTGAAGAGGTGCTCCTTGCTTGGAGGCATGCGCCCCGTAGTGAATGCGTAACATCACCACTGTAGGAGCGAGGGGGGCGACAAGGTGGAGGCGGTGCTGCGGCATGCGGACGGGAAGCACGAGGTGCGGGCAGCCGTGGTGGACAACACCAACGGCGCCTACTCCCTTGCCTTCCGCCTGGAGCTGCAGGGCGAGTGGCGCCTCACTCCCCACGTCAACGGCGCCGACATCGAAGCCGCCGCGATCAAGGTCTGCCCAATGATGCTGGTACTTCCCCCGCTGCCCGACAGCAGGCACGGCCAGCCAGCGATGACACTCGCTTGTTCGCCACGCTGCGGAGGTCATCATTATAGGTTTTGCACCGGATGAAAGCATTGCAATGGTCCATTAGGTCATCCTGATATCCTTGCGCGATCGCTGACGTGTGGAAGCTGTCGTTGGCGCAGATCCAGGCGGCGTACGGGCCGCTGACGGCGGCAGAGTGCGTGATGCTGGGCGGCGATGTGGGCAGCCTGACCTGCGGCTGGTCGCACCGCCTGTTCATCCAGCCCGTCCTGTGGGGCAACGGTGCGCCTCTAACTCCTCCAGAAGGTCTTGACAACATAATCGTCGCAGCTTATCACTCCATACATTGGCAGAAGTCATCATTAAGTATCTGAGCCTCAGTTTTGCCTGACAAAAGTTCGTGATAACATGACGTGTGTGACGCGCAGGGGGCCGGGTGGTGAGCGGGCATGAGGCGGTGATGGTGACGGTGCAGGCGCCGTCCGGCACCAAGTCCCTGCTGCCGCTGGCCCTGGAGGACGGCGCGGGCCGCTACACCGCCGCCCTCACCTGCTCCGAGGTGCCCACTGCACAGCTGCACACCGCTGCATTGCCCAGATGCAATGTCGCCATGTGCAGCGGCCCTCACATGCCATGCGTTCACGTGCTGACGGAACCAACACTGTCAGGCAGCCTGGCGCATGTGCACCCCGACACACCAGGCGCACCCTCGCAGCAAGCGTGGCAGTTGTGCCGAGAAGCTGTGTGCCACTGTCTCTGCAGGTCGGCAAGCACAAGGTGTCGGCGATGCTCAATGACGCGCTGCTGCCGGGCTGCCCCTACACCATCAGCGCCTCGGCTACCGAGGTGCGCACCTTTCTTCACCCTTCAGTGCACTCGCGGTGCAGCTGACTACGCATATGGTTCGTGTGCTTGGTCTCTTACACCTTGATGAACTCTACTTGCACGTCTGAGGCGGGGAAAGATCAGCTGAAACCTTTGGTGGTCTAGCAGACTGATACCAAGGTTTCTTTGGGTATGTGCAGGTGGCCTTGGGTTGCTGCCAGGCCAGCGGTGCAGGGCTGGCCTCGGCGCTTGCTGGCCAGGTGGCCTCATTCCGCATTGCGGCACATGATGCCAATGGCAACCCAATTATGACCGGCGGCGCCAAGTTCTCCGTCAAGGTTACCTGCGAAGGTGCGCACGCCCGATGTCAATCCACCTACTGATCTTACTCACTACCTGCCAATAATTCATTCAGCCTTTACCTGTCAGGTTATCCTGCTTTGTGCTGTTATGCTAAAACAGTCAGGGCTGTGGCTGATACTGCAGGCGAGGAGGTGGTTGGTCAGGTGACGGACACAGGTGATGGCTGGTATGCGGCCGCCTACCGCCTCACGCGTGCGGGCAAGTTCATCATCACGCTGGAGCTGGCAGGGGCGCAGGTGCGGATCGCTGGCATGTATACGAGCAATGCCATGCATGTATGCTACCTTCTGACACATCAACTGGCGAGGAGTGCTTGCAAGGCGGATGTGCCGGATGAAGCTGCCGGGGCGTGTTCAGCTGGAGCTTGTGCATGGGATGCAGGGCGCACCGGTCACCTATGACGGCGTGTGCCTGCCGGCGGCAACAGCAGCAGCCAAGTGCGTGGTTTCCGAGGCGGAGACGCGCATCACAGCGGGGCAGCCAGCCAGCCTGCGGGTCACCCGCTTCGACCGGTGCGCTGTTCAAAAGCGGCATAAATGTGGGCTAACCGCACTTTGGCCACCAGCTTCGACGTGGTCTAACCTCTTCAAAGGACCAACCATGAATCGTCTGCAGTGAGCCCTGCAAGCCCATGCATCCATGCCCAACTCGACTGCTGACATGTATTATGCGACACCCTGCAGATTTGGCAACCGGATATCCAGCAGCGAGGGGCAGCCCCCGCTTTCAGCAGACGCGCACGGCCCAGGCACCCTCGCGACGCAGGTCGTGGACTACGCCGACGGCTCCGCAGCAGTGTACTACAGCGCCACGTGCGTGCCTCTCTGCTTGTCGTAACAGCTTCAAAAGTTTCCACACCGTCTGGGGCAGCGCCACAGTGTGTACAGCACGACAAATGTATACTTGTATCAGAACGATGTCCAGGATTAGCAATGCACCCAGCACAACAACTAAAAACAACGGTGTGTAGCATGACAATGCTACAATCTCCACCTGCACGTCCTGCGCAGGGCGGCCGGCGAGTACTCGCTGGCGCTGCGGTGTGCGGGGGACGACACGCTGCTGGGCGGCGCCCTCCTCCAGGTGGCGGTGCTGCCGGCGCCGGTCGCCGTGTCGCGCTGCCGGGTGCGCAGCTTTCTTATGGTCTTTGGCATGACCCCGCTGTGTCATAGTGACTGTAAGCATTGATGGGTATTGTGCCCGTCTGTGCATGTGCTTGACGTCAAATGTGCACTCGCGATTGCAAAGCCGGCACGACTGCGACTGCAGGCTGTGCTGAGGGGCGCGGCGGCGGAGGGGCGCTGCACTGCCGGCGAGGAGGTGGCGGTGCGGCTGCAGCTTCGTGATCAGTACGGTGAGCCCGGCTGCGGAATGTAGCGGTGCCCCGGCGACATCTGCAGCCATGCCCTTCAATGCGATCCAGGGTGACACATGCAAGCAGCCGTCACGCGAACGGCGAAATCTCTGGGGCATGCATCACAGGCAACCCAGCTGAGGCTGCGGCAGACGCGCCGCTGGCGGTGGAGGCCACCGGCGCAGCGGACGTCAAGTTCGAGCCCGCTGACCACTCCATCTTCTGGTGCGGCTCGTACACAGACCATTCGGGCGAGCATTGTTTTGTTTACCAGCCTCACAAGCAACGCCTATGCATAAGGATATCACAGGCAGTATCACGTCCGTCATGCCAGCTGCTGGGTGCTGGGTCCGCCCCCTTGCCGGGCTCAGCCTCCTGCCTGCAGCACAGTCCACAAAACTTGCGCTGCCGAAGTTTACAGTGTGCACAGGATGAAACAACTCCATTGTGTGCTAAACCGCTTCAGGGCGGTGCCCACTCGGGCGGGCAGCTACGTCATCCGCGCGACGATTGGCGGCCACAATGTGCCCGGCTGGCCGCAGCCGCTGCACGTGGAGGCTGGGCTGTCCGACGCGCAGCACTGCTGGCTTACCGGCCCGCCGCTCCAGGCTAGACCCTGACCCCTGACCCTGCTGATGCTGTTGTTACTGGTCCCTGCCAGCAGGACAGCTGCGGGTGGCCCGCCAAGCTCGTGGTATCGTGCTGGGCGCTGCTGATGAGCTCAGTGGCTGAGCTGGGCCGCAGGATCACGACCTGCAAGCCACACTGCCCCGAAGCTGACTGCTCAAGAACACAAGAGAGGAGCAAGCGCATGGTTCCCTGCGCTCTTGCAGGGCGTCACCTGCGGCACGACAGCCGTGCTGACGCTGCACACGGCAGACGCGTACGGCAACGTGCGCACAGCAGGTGGTGAGGTGGTGTCCGCGAGCCACGCACCAAAAGGCAGCCGCCGCAACAACCCCACCCGCGTCAAGGACAATGGCAACGGCACCTATGCCCTGCGGTATGTTGTGATGAAATCCTCAGCGTAACCCCCAACATTTCCTAATTGCTTTCCCCACCGTTCTCAAGTGTAAAACAGTTTCATTGGCTCGTGATGGGGCCTGGTCATCATGCAAATAGTATGTGTTTACGATCCAGTTTCAGGCTAAACGTCTTCATCTAACAACCTATGTGACAAGTGACAAACTCATACAGGTTCACCCTGGCGGCGGCGGGCGACCACATGTTGCACGCCCTGGTGGGCGGCGAGGCGGTCAAGGGGGCCGCCCACCCGCTGGCGGCGGAGTACGGGCCGCTGACGGCGGCGCAGTGCCACGCGCTGCTGCAGGGTGGGGGCGCGCCGGATGACAACGGCCACGTCGCCGCCACCTGCGGCGCCTTCCAGGAGCTGTTGATCGAGGTGCACCCCTGCTGCATTGTTTTCGGGGAAACCAGGTTCGCAAGCGCACACACTTGGCCTTGCTGCAGAGTAGCAGCAGCGTTTGCAAAATGCCCCGCCTGCTGCCGCTGCTCTAGTAAGTACCCAATCCTGTCAGGGCCTAGGACTAGGCTGGTTCTGCATGCTGGTCATCAGCGGGCCATGATGCTGGATTTCTTGACCGCAGGCGCTGGACATGGAGGCCGGGCGCGCGGTCAGCGGCCAGGAGGCGGTCACGGTGCAGCTGATCAGCCCCACCGGCGCCGCCGCCACGGTGCCCGTGGAGCTGGCGGACGGCGGCACCCGCTTCAGGTGACGCCCACCACAGCAGCGCTGAGGCTGATGCCAGCCGGACGGTGTGCATCTGCTGTCGTCTGTGCTCTTGCGGTGGGTCGGAGACCGTTGGGGCAACTTCGGGAGCACGGAGCTGCAGGCGGGTCGGAAGCATCCCGCCTGATTTGACTAGCGGCCTCATCCATGCTGTGTGGCTGCAGGGCGCGGTGGCGGTGGGTGGAGGTGGGCGTGCAGAAGGTGGCTGTCACGCTGGACGGCGCCCCGGTGCGCGGCAGCCCCTTTGCAGTGTACGTGCGCTCGGGGCCCCTGCACGCGCCCGCCTGCCAGCTGCTGGGCCTGGACGACCACCGTGCAGCCACAGCAGGTGAGGCCAGACCACGTGGTCCAGTCGCGGGGCTTCCAGCTTGTTGTGTCACTCTGTGCATGCACTGGCCCTCTTCGCAGTAAGGGTGGAGCCTGCAGACCTGTCAACGCTACCCACTGCCATGTCACGACCTTGCATATGCTTGTCTGCCACCTGCTTGTCAAGCCATCTGTCCTGTTGCGTCGCTGTCAGCTTTCAAGCCCTACAGGGTCCTTGTGACTGCGCAGTACTGACAAATCATCAGTCACAACCTGCCACTGGCGCTGCAGGTGGCGCGCAGGCGCTGACGTTCGAGGTCGCGGGCCGCGACGCGTACGCCAACGCCTGCCCGCTGGCGCCCGGGGACGTCACCCTGGCCTGCAGCCCGGCGCACGCGCTGGCCGACGTGTCCGTCGCGCCCAACGCCTCGCCCTCCGTGGTGGTCGTCAAGGCCAGCGTCGCCTGCGAAGGTGTGCTGGCAGATACGCACCCACATGACGGCATATTGCGACCAGTGAAAACCATCACCTCTGGTCAACCCGCAGCCCAGCAGCGCATAGGCAAGCCGCTTGAAGGCCCACCTCCCAGCTACGTGTGCTACATGAGGCGACCGGGTGCTGAGGTCCCGTCCCCGCGCCCCTGCACCCTGCAGGCAGCCTGAAGGTGCTGGTGCGGGGGGAGGCGGTGCACCAGGGGGCCACGGTGCCGCTGCGGGTGGCGGGGGGCGCGGGGTGCGGGCTGCACTGGCTGGCCCTGCCGCCGGGCCCGGCCGCCGGCCGCCCCGCGACCCTGCTGGTGGAAACCCGCGACGCCGCCGGCCACCGCATCCAGCACGTCAGCGTCCCCCTGAGACCCCACACCCTGCGAGTGCATGTGCTGGAGCGGCTGGCTGCGCCGCTGGGCGCCTCTGGCAGCTGCTCACGGCTGCTGCCGCCGCGGCTGGCTGTGAACCATGTTGACACCCATGCACCCATGCACCCATCGCATTTGACCTCTGTTCGCTCGACACGCATGCGGCTCCCTTGCGCTGCAGGGCGGGTGCCCGGTGCGGGCGCAGGTCAGCAGCGGGGTGGGCGGCGCCCCGGCGGCGGCGGCGGTGCGCGTCACCGAGCGCGGCTCCGGGCTGCACGAGCTCACCTTCCACCTGGACACGGTGCGCCGCCGTGTCGCGCATCGAAAGCAACTGTATTTTTGTGCTCCTTCATACGGAGCAATTCTAGTATGTTTCGGTGTTTCTCCCTGTGACGAGGCTGTTCCTGCACATGTGAGTGCACTCCTGCCAGCTGCAAAGGCTGAGTCCCGAAGGACATGCTGTGTTCGCCTGGCACTACGAGCCCTGCACGCTGAGAAACACACGACTGCCCCTGGGTCATGCTGCAACTGACAAGCCTCGACAGGCTGCCCTGCAGAAGCCTCCGCTTGCAGACGCTTGAAATGGATGCTACCGATGATTCCCAATCATGCCCGGATGACCTCGACCCACTCCAGCACTTTCACTTTGCTGTCCCGACTCCTGGCAGGCTGGGCCGTACACCATCAGCGCCGGCATCGCGGGCGCGGTGGACAGCGTCATCTCAGCGCATGGCATGGTCGCTCCAGGGCCGCCCTCCCCGGCAGCGTGCGCCTTTGACGCTGCCGCCCTGCGCGGCTGGAGTGCGGCCCGGCCCGGCCGCCTGCACGTCCGCCTGGCAGACAGGTTTGGCAATGCGCTGCCGCCGGGGCAGGGCACGGCCACGCTGGCAGCGCACGGCAGGGGCCCCGGCCCTGTCACAGCCACCGTCAGCCCGAACGCCAGCGGCGGCTTGGATGTCGCGTTCGTTGGGCGTGCGGCGGGGCCGTACCTGCTGTCGCTCACGGACGCCGCGACCGGCCAGGCGCTCCCCGGCAGCCCGCTCCAGGTGGAGTTGCTGGCGGGGCCAGTGCACGCTCCAGCCTGCAGCTACGCGGTGTCAGGGTCAACAGCAGGCGGCGCCACAGTTGCAGCAGGCGCGCCGCTGCGGCTGGCGATAACAGCCCGGGATGCGTACGGCAACCTGGCCTCCCTGCCGGCGGGGTCGCTGCGGGCAGCCGCCACGGGGCCCCAGGGCACCGTGCACTTCGAGGTCGAGGTGTGTGGCGCTCGGCTGCAATCGCAAAAAGTAACATACAAGACATGCTGTCCAAAGTTGGCACCATGGCCGGCTGGCGTGCTGTCGCACGGCGTGCGACAGCGTGCAGGTCGCCTTGCACCGTTGCCGAAGCTGCAGGCGCCCATCCCCTGTGTGATATGGCCCATGCAGGCGTCGTCCACGAACGGCGCCGGCAGCAGCGCGCAGCTGCGGCTGGTGGCGACCGTCACGCAGGCGGGCAGCTATGCGCTGTCGGTGGCGGTGACCGACCCAGCAACCAAGGCGGTCACGCACATACCCGCCCGCGGCTCGCCCAGCCATGTCACGGTGCGGCACTGTCTGTCAGTTTTGGATGCTCCGCAGTGACACACACTGGTCAGCTGTCGAGCTCAGTCGCCAACCAGCGAACAGAACTCCCACAGCGCAATATTCCCAAGCATTTCAGCGTGGTTATCTCGGACCCCATACTAAATCCCGACCAGCAAACTCGAGGGTTTTGGGTGGTAGGACGTTTGCGTGCAAACTTCTGTAGCTGTGCGCAGGTGGTGCCGGGGCCGCTGTCTGCGCGGCACTCAGCGGTGCAGGGCATCCCCGCCAGCGTGATCGCCGGCGTGCCGGCGGACTTTGCCATCATCCCCAGCGACCAGTACGGCAACCGCGGCGCGGCAGGTGCGCACCTGCAACACGTCTCGCTGCTGCCTTCGTCGGCCACCAACAGCAGCCACAGCAGCCCCGGCTGCCTGCGGCGCCTGTCCTCCCGCGCTGCCACTGGCCGCGGGACATGCTTCAGGCTTTGCAGCATGACACGCCCATCAGCACAGGTTGGCGACGAATTGAGTGGTTGACGACGGGTGCAGCCACTTGTGTCCGCCTCCCCCTGCAGGCGGCAAGTTCCTGGCGGGGCTGATCTGCGGGGAGGACACCGTCGCGGTGCACGTGGTGGAGCGGGAGGTGGGGGGCGCCCGGGCGGCCACCGCCACCCTGACCGCCACGCACGCCGGGCCCTGGGGCCTGGGCGTCTACGTGCAGACCGCCGACGGCCAGTGCGTGCCCAGCCCCCGTGCAAGTTTTGCAGCAGGTTCTGGGCTTGCTCGAAGGCTGTGTTTGCAGCACATTGCTGAAGCCATCGCTGCAGCCCCCTTCCAAGTCTGGGCAGGGCAGACCACGTTCAGCACACAGACTCGCAAGGATGGCACGCCATGAACTCGCAAGAAGTAAAAGCACTGGTCTGCAAACGTCAGGAGCCTCAAGCTGGCGGAGGCGGAGGTGCTGGTGCGGGAGGCGCCCACTGCTGCTGCGGAGTCATATGCCACCGGCTACTGGCCCGAGACAGGCGCCGTGGCGGGCGTGCCCGCCGGCTTCATCATCCAGGTGCGGTCGGCATGGCACATCTTCCGAAGGTCCTGCTTTTGCATGATGTCAGGCGCTGTCGAATTGCACCCAGCAGATCCATTCCTCCTGTATATTGCGCACTTTTCGAACGACAGCCAGGGCACCAAGCATTTCCGCTCATACCATGTCGACACTGGTGGAATATCTGTGCCTTGGTCAAGTAACGGCAAGGCTACTACTACCTGAGTGGCCTGAGCTGTCGCCGCCAAGGACACGTCATACTGTACCCGGACCCCGACAGCAGCTGCTGCTGTGCTGAGCACTCCACCACACAGCCCACTCAATCCTTCCTGCGTCGCCGCTGCAGGCGTGCGATGAGTACGGCAACCCCCGGCAGAGCGGCGGGGACCGCTTCCACGTGGAGGTGCGCGGCGTGGCGGCCGACGCGGTGTCGGTTGCAGACCGTGGCGACGGCTCCTACAAGGTCAGTAGCAATCCGTTGCCCGATGAGGCAGGTCAGATGGAGCAGGCCAGGCAGTTGCACCAACAAATTGTCCCTTTAGTTCCTTGTGGCCCGGTTTGAAGTGCAAAACCGCGCGCGACTGCCACGACCCAGGATCCTGCTGCAACAGCATCTGGACCGTTCATGCAGGCGGATTACTGCGTGCCCGGGGAGGGCACCTACACGCTGACCACCACGCTGGGCGGCGCCCACATCCGCGGCTCCCCCATGTCCCTCACCGTCTTCCGGTGCGGCCCCACCCTGCACTCAGAGACACATGTGAACGTGTCACATGTGAACCTACGTGCCTTACCTCCCGAGTGTGACTTGTGAATGCAGCGTTGCTGGACCTGCAGGAGCTCAGCAAATGCAGACTCTGAGCCGCAACCGCTCGGAGTGCTGTCCTCCATTGCTCCTGTCAGGGTCTGCCACAACCTAGAGATTCCATCAGGCTCTGTGGCGCTGCAGCGCCTTGTCTAGTCTCATTCCAGCGACTACATCTCGTCGGCCCCGATTGCTCCTTGAATTTGCTACCGCCCCACAGGGACATCGGCGCGCTGGCGGGGCAGGAGATGGAGGCACGGCTGGCGGACAGCGTGGGCGGCCTCCGCCGTGGCCTCGCCCAGGTGCCAGACACGCCGACACACATCCCCCACTTCCGCACCCTGCACCCTGCCGCCAGCCGCATGGCCCCGCCGACCATGCTTCACAGAGCTTCCCAGCATGCGTGTGCTATGTACCGACGCGGTGCCGGTCATCTCGAGCTGGTGTGGTAGACGGCATGTGCACCCGCTGCTGCGCAGGCGCGGGAGCTGCAGGCGGCGCTGCGGGGGGAGGCGGCGCAGCTGGAGGCCTTCATCCCGGTGCTCATCCAGGGCGCCGCCTCCGGCATATCAGACGCCCTCAAGCAGCAGGTGCGCTAAGCTGTGGGCTCACTTGGCGCTTCTACTTCTGCATCGACACAGGGGCGCAAGGACCTTCACAATTCTATGCGGTCGGCCACATGATGTCGCATGACAACGCATCCGTCCTGTTGTCTGACATTGGGAGTCTCACATCATGTGGGGCTTCCGTTCCGCAGGAGGACCTGCTGGCGGAGAGCCGGGCGGCATACCAGCGGGAGGCGGTGGAGCGACGGCGGCTGCACAACCTGGTGCAGGAGCTGCGCGGCAACATCCGGGTGTGGGAGCTGACAAAACTGTATTTGAAAGTTTGTCCGTCGCACGCCTCTGGCTGGCTCTGCGCTCATCTGACCGCTTACGAGTCGGCAGACAGCGCGCCATGCACATGTGGACATGCTGTAGCGGGGCTGCGTATACACCGTCTCAGATAGCGAGCATTGACAGCTTGCCACGCGTCAGACGTCCATCTGG
This sequence comes from Diplosphaera chodatii, assembly GCA_032358165.1. Lineage (NCBI taxonomy): Eukaryota > Viridiplantae > Chlorophyta > Trebouxiophyceae > Prasiolales > Stichococcaceae > Diplosphaera > Diplosphaera chodatii. The sequence continues at coordinate 424,313 of JAALGY010000043.1, read as the reverse complement.
TAACACCAGGTAGCAACCCTGTGCCAACTTGACGATGTACGCGCAGGTGTATGTGCGCGCCAAGCCGCTGACGGTGGGGGAGAAGGCGGCGGGGCTGCAGCCGGTGGTGCGCTGCGAGTCCGACAGCCGGGTGTCCCTCACCTTCCAGGGCGCCCCCAAGGTACCCGCCCGCTGCTCCGTTGCACAGGCTGCTGGCTACCGTGTTGGCAAGTCCCCTTGCCAGCATTGTGTGGGGTGACCCCGCATGCTCAAAGTCCTGCACGTGTGCTCCTGGGCTGCTCGCCACGCGAAGCTCAGTTGTAGCACCTTGCGCTGCAGGCCTTCGAGTTCGATCGGGTCTTTGGGCCCAACTCGCGGCAGGAGGAGGTGTTTGCCGACGTCAGCCAGCTGGTCATCTCCGCGCTCGACGGCTACAATGTCTGCATCTTCGCCTATGGCCAGGTGCTGTTGCGCACATGACACTTTCTGTGTCATGTGTCATCCTGCAGTAGCCATGGTCGACACTGAGCAGTCAAGCTAAGCAGACTGGGCTTTAAGCCTGACTCGCGTGCTGCGTCTGTGCATGCAGACGGGTGCGGGTAAGACGTACACCATGGAGGGCGTGCCGTCGGACCCCGGCGTCAACTACCGCACCATGAAGGAGCTGTTCAGGTGTGTTCCACGGGCAAGGGTGGCACTGGTGCGTGGCTGCCGTCGGCGGGTCCGGCTGAGTTCACAGGCAAGCCAGCCGTTCATGCATCCTGCGGCTGTGCTGCTGCAGGTCCATCGAGGAGGACCGGGCCACCGACACCAACTACGAGATCAGTTGCTCGATCGTGGAGATCTACAATGAGGTGCGGCTTGCAAAAAGTGTCGCTCGGCCTGCATCAGCCGCAGCCTGCAATGTGTTGAACAGTGTGTTGCAGGGCAGCATCACTGATGCGGCTGCCAGCAGCAGGGTACGTCATGAGCGGAGTGCCTGACGCTCTCAGCTGTTGTACGTGTTGCCAGGTTGTGCACGACCTGCTGGCGGAGCAGCCGCGCGCGCAGGTGGAGCTGCAGAAGACCGCCAGCGGCTTCGACATCCCCGGCCTCACCACCGTCGGTACGTCTCATGCTTCTTGGCGCACCAGAACCTTTCAACAAGGGGTGCCGCCAGTCCCTGCCCTTGTTCGTAGATACACATGCACATGCAGACAGCTGGCTGTGGGAGACAAAGACTGCTTCGTATGATCGCGGTATGAGGCCAAATGGCACACAGTGCGCCCTCACATCTGGGATGTGCCTGCGCCCGTGCAGAGGTGACGTCGCCGGAGCAGATCTTCGACATCATGGCCGCTGGCTTCGAGCACCGCGCGGTGGGCTGCCACGACATCAACGCCCACTCCTCGCGCTCGCACTGCCTGCTGATCGTGGGCGTGCACGGCACCAACATCTCCACCGGCGTGCGCACCGTGGGCAAGCTCACGCTGTGCGACCTGGCCGGCTCCGAGCGCATCAACAAGACCGGCGCCACAGGTAGCGCGCAGTCCGTAGTCCCTGGGAATGCTGATCATGCATGCCCCTCGACAGTGCGCGCTTGCATGCGTTATCCATCCGATGGAAGCCGCCATGCGACGCAGCGCTGCCGACCAATGCTCGATGACGCGGGTCTCGTGTTAGCAGAGCACATACAGGGACTTGAGCTCTTACCCCGTGCTGCAGGGCTGACGCTGACGGAGGCGCAGAACATCAACCGCAGCCTGCTGGAGCTGGGCAACGTCTTCTCGGCGCTCATGCAGATGGCGCCCCACGTCCCGTACCGGTGCGCTCCCGCACCGTGCGCGCCAATCTGTCCCTGCCCCGAGGCACGCATCCTGAAAGTGCTTGCTGCACGCAGCGCACTGCGTGCGCTGGCTGGCAGCGAGATGTCCAGGCACAGAGTTGCTGCCAGCTGAGGCTGACCTTTGTGCGCCGTCCGCAGGAACTCCAAGCTGACGATGCTGCTGCAAGACTCGCTGGGCGGCGACGCCAAGGCGCTCATGTTCTGCAACGTCGCGCCCGCCGCTTTGCACGCCGGCGACACCTTCTCCAGCCTCAACTTTGCGTCCAAGGTGCGGCGCACCTCACGCTCGACACGTTGCCCGGCTGGCGCCTTGCACACAAGGCTTGCTGAAATGTATGCATCACTGAATACAAGAAGTCTTCTTGAACATGTTCACATAGCAGTGAGGTGCCAAAGTGCACTATGCTTTTTGCGAACTGCTGTCGCAGCCGTCCGAATGATCCGAATGCTACGTCCGACAACTGATCGGCAATTTGAGCGCCATGTGGGATGTCAAGCTGGGATTCGTGATGTCGCAGGTCAGCAACGTGGTGCTGAAGACGCCACAGCGCAAGTTCGAGGAGGTGGTCGATGGCGATGCGAGGCCGCAGCCGCTGGCAGCGTCCGTGTCACAGCTGGCACCCGCGCCGAGAACGCCAGCCAGCCCTGCGCCCGCTAGCAGTGTTCGCAGGTGTGAAGTTCACCACTAATGCAGACTCCCTGATATCCTTGTGACGAACAGCGTGCACAGAGTGGACCACACGCAGCTGTCCTCCCCAAGCGAGTGTTGGCGGGCAGGCACATCTGGCATTACATCATGTCACAGCCGTGCCAAACACATGGGCGACATGCAGAGCCTGTGTGGTGCTGTTGCCCCTGCAGCATTGCTCGCATACATGCTGTCCCCAGCATTGTCATGTACAGGGCTTGGTGATCGGAAGTCCAGATCCTGGGGTCCCACTGCCTTCTTACATAACTGCCGAGCGGTTGACCTCGCTATGACCAACCATGCAGGATACCTTCGGCAGTGTCCAGCAATGGCAGCGTGCAGGGCACCCCGCCGCCCGCCAGCCCGCTGCGCTCGCACCGCCCCCAGTGGAGCGGTGCTGACTGACTGCTTTCTGTCAATCGCCACAGCCCCTCGGGCTTCAGGCGCTTCACTGCGATATGAATCAGCGTTGGCATTTTACAGTGCCGCTGTAGCTTGTGTTCTGCTGCGCTGCATGCAGCGCCGTGAACCGCCATGTCTCGTTCAGTGCCATGTAGAGCTCGGCTGCACATCAGGCCTAATAAACACTGCAGTGTAGCCACAGTTCAGGATGCATGACCGTATGGGTTGAACAATCTGGGCATTGCGCGCCTTGTATCATGCCAGCACTGCTTGTCGGAGGGTATCTTGTCTATCTGGTGTGAGTTGTTAATGTAGCTTGCAAGGGATTGCACCCACCGACCTAAATATATTTTCAAAGGTACCACGTGATTGTGTATTGAGGACTGGGAAGGGGCATCTCAGCGTCGGTCTGCACAGTGCGCACCGCCATACGTGTGTATTGTATACAGTACGTACTGAACACCGACAAGATGTTGTTCAGGGCATTGTCCGAAAGCTGGTGCGTGGCTCACAATGGCTTCGTGCTCGTGACGAAGACTGTGTTATTTGCAATATGATGACGGGACAATTGCAATTACACATTTGGCCATAAACACCGATTTAGACATTTTTCGGGGATGCGTCTCATGCCTTGCTTCCAGAAGAGAGGTATATTCAACGGCTTACACACTCAACTTTTTAGAGCTGTGTTGAGCATTGATCGTGGGTTCACGCGTACAGATTCTCCAGCTACTCCCTACTAGCTACCACGATTACACCCAGTGACAAACCTCTGGTCTGAGCAAATGTTTTCATGATGCCTTGACGACCTTTGCTATTCATCCCCTCGGTAGCATTCCTCCACTCAGAAAACTCCTCGGGGTCAAGGCCGGTGGTCTCCAGGCGATGATGAAGCTCAGAAGCAAGCAGCGCAGCGCAATGTCCGTCTTCTCTGCAGTGGCCCCCATGTCCAGGTTAAGTGTTGTTGATGCTCCCCGCACACGCGAGTCCCAGCGACAGTTCACCCACACCTGTGGCGCATTGCTGCATTGCTACGTAGTCATGGCCACAGGCATGCTGCATATGCACGTGTTACAGCTGACTGCATATGACGGCAGGCTCTGCCTCGCACTGGGGTGGGCAGGACCATTGCCTGCAGCAGCAGAAACAACGTCATAGCATCCACCTAAGCAATGACGCGTTGGCTTACCCTCAGGCTCTGCATTCCGACAAGTTGACAAATCTGCGACTGCAGCGTGTCCTGCCTGCTGTGCAGATTCGGTACATACCTGATGATGGTGCTGCGGCATACTCTGTTGCCTCGCAAGCAAATGATCGGGCCTTTGTTAGTCCTGGATGGCACCTTCATCACTTACTGCTACAGCCATTGGTCACAAAACTCGGACTGAAGGACAACACATGCACGGTATCTGCTATCATCATCTAGCAATGCAAAAGCATGATTTCGGGCATGAAGTTCGCAATGCCGGTGGCAGCAACCGCCGGTCAAACCTCCAATCAAGGGCGTCTTCAAGTGAATAGAACAACATCATATTGTCATCGCCATTGCCAGGCGAGCACCATGCCGCCACGCAGCAGGAACCTATCATTGTTCCGTTCTGCAGTAGGAGATACAAAATTCAAACCTAAGGGAAGCATGATGTCAATTTGACTTGAGCATGCATGCATCTGCAGTATGCATTTGCGCTAGTTCAGCCATGGATCATATTCTCAGCGAACACTCGAGATCAGCCATGTCAACCTTGCAAGCATGTGTTGTCGATTGTACCATCACAGTCGACAAGACATGTGTACCGAAGCACTTGAAAAACTCCTCGCCCTTGTCAACATCGAATCGCACACGGCAACGATACACATACAACATATAGCTGCCTTCCTTCAGATTGGCTGCCGAATCTTTTGGCAGAGTATCCCACCTGAAATAATCCATTAGTAGCCTCTTTGGCCTGCTTAATAACATACAGGTGAGTTTCAAGTGGATTGCTGCATCCGGGTGTGCAAGGCATGTGCAGATCCCTTGTCAGGACTGCTGCTGCATCATCATCCGAAAGACTACCTCGCAATTTGATGGGCAATGTACGGGTTGCCCATCAAATTGCGAGGTAGTCTTTCGGATGACACACCGACATCACGATCACCACCAGATCTAGACATGTCCAACAGTGGCACCGCGCTGCGGCGCGTCTCCCTGCTTATGCGCCCGAATGCTGGCTGAAGGCCTGGATGTTCAGCAAAGGTCAAGTTGATTGTGAGCAGCAAAGCGATGACTTGACCGCTGCTGCAGCAGTGCAAGGTCGGCTGTGTGGCAACACCAGAGGGAGATGGTTTGCTGCTGATTGTGATTGCACATCAAGCTGTCAGTGAGCTGACCGCACGGCTGCTAAGTCCGCTCAATCTGCTGGGCAAGGGAATCATCATGACTGGCTGCCTTTGCAGCCAGTCCACATGGCCTCCTATTGGAGATCCCATTGAGCATTGACTCGTGTCGGAGCCAGCATGGGATGCACTCTGCATGACACGGCTACACTCGGAAAAACGTGCTTTCAAGCATCGCATTGCAAACACAGCCAGAGGATAAGGGACTCATCGCCTCCGTCTTTCAGTTCGCACACATGTCTGCATGTCCCTGATGCTGGCATCCCGGAAATGGCTCTGACTGGGCTGGCCTCGGGACGACCGGCAGTCTCGACGCAAAGTTTACAACGCCACTGCAGTAGCCGTAGCCTCAATGGCGGCATATGATCCATGCAGCCCGCGCAGGCGGTTCTGGAGCCGCTGCAAGTCCTCCATCAATGTGCCGCCAAAGTACAGCGGCGGGGGCCCATGTCATGGCTGGCCGACGAACTACTATTCTCCCGGCGTGCACACTATGCCACCGCCCTACGCAGCACCGCCCTTTGCAGCGCCACCGCTCCCAGCCCTGCCGATGCCGCCGCAGCCGCAGCTGCCGCGACCGCTGGTGTCGCAGCAGCGTTCGCCCTCCCACAGCCTGGCCTCCAATCCCTCCGTCGACGAGGCGGAGCTGATGCAGCTGGCGCTGGCCGTGTCTATCTCGGAGGCGGCAGCCCAGCGTGGGGAGGCTGCGGCGGTGCCCTCGCCCCGGGAATGGACCCGGCCGCTGCGGCGGAATTTGCCGCCGGCCGAGGGACACGCGTCGCACCAGCGGCGCCACCCCCGCCGTGCTGAGACGCTGTCAGGTGCACAACAGATGGGCTTGTGGGCCCCTGTACATGCTTGCACGGACATCATGATCATATAAAGTCAGAAGGCATGCGCAACACCCACGCTGAACCTAAAGCGGCACGCAACCATGCACCACTGGCGCTGCGCCACCCAGTGACTGCTGTCTCCGGTTCATGTTCGCAGATGAGGCTCTGGCACGTGCCCTGGCCGACATGTATGACGAGGAGTTTGCACGCGAGCAGCAGCTCAGGGAGATGAGGGGTGCTGAGCAGCGCATGCCGATGTCGGTCCGCCCCCCTGCTCCGATGGGGCCCCTGACGGACGCAAGCCTGCCCAGGGCGCAGCAGGCAGCGGCCGGCCACCCTCAGCCCACGGCACCGCGACCTGAGCGGCCTCGGCACAGCTCAGCCCGGCGACCAGCAGCAGGCCCCAGCGGTGCCGTCACGCACGACAACCCACAGGACGGCTTCGACGGCACCGTGACCAACCCGCTGCGTGCGCCACAGCCTGCAGCGACCGCGAATGCAGGCCCGCAGCGTGGCAGTGCGCACAGTCCAGCGGGTGGACATAACAGCAGCCCTGCTGTTTTGCTGGCCACTGCGCAGAGAGCAAGGCCCCGCCAGGTGCCAGGCCTCCCAGAGGATGACTTGCTCACCCGGCAACCGCACACGCAGCAGCTGCCAGACCTCATTCGGCTGGACTCCCCTGAGCCACAGCTGCCGCCGCACCCCATGCCTGCTGCAGCTGGCATGACGCAAGGTACAATGATTGACAGCCATCAGCTCAGGTCTGCGAGCCCTTGTTGTGCGTGCCTGTCAGGCACCGTGTTGGGATGGGGTCTGAGCGGTAGTGCAAGTGAGGTTGATAGCACACGATTGAGTCCTCCAGTTCTGCTGTCGCCAGGCATGGGGTCGCACTCCACATCACAGACAGCGGCTCAGGCGCCCGACCTCAGGGCGGCGTCCTGGCCGCTGGCCCCCACCAGCGGCGCCGGCCCGCCGGCGGCAGCCCTCAGCGGCCGCCACAGGACGGGCAGCTCGGACGCTGGGGGTGCCGCGCAGCCCGGTGGCTCTGCTGCCGCCCGGGCCACTGGTGCGGCGGCCACCGCCGGGCCCGTGGGGCAGGGGGCGGGGCCACCGCCGCTGCCGCCGCCGCCGCTGCCGCAGCCGCCGGGAGCCGACAGCCTGCGGGCGCAGCTGCGGGCGCAGCAAGAGCAGCAGCAGGCGTGGTGGGTGCAGCATCGGGCGTGGCAGGAGGAGCAGCGGCAGCAGGAGGCGGAGCGGCGGCGGCGGCGGCAGCAGCAGCCACAGGAGCAGCATGGGCAGCCAAGGCACGAAGTCAGCGCACCCACCGCCAGTGTGCATCAGGATGTGGCAGCCGACACTCAGCTGTGTTGGGGCGACCACGGGCAGCTAGATGCGCAGCCGCCAGCTGCGCAGCCGCAGCTAGCTTCTGCTGAGGAGCAGCAGCATGCTCAGGAAACCAGCAGCGCTGGCCATGCCAATTCAGTTGGCGGCCCGGCAGCGGCAGCGGCAGAAGGCGGTGGTCCAGCAGCAGGAGGCGGCGCCCTGTGGTCCGCATTCTTCGAGTTCCCCGACGACTCAGACCTAACCGACTGCCACCCCGCGCTGCTGCAGGTGAACTTCTTCATCAGCAATATGCGATGCGACCCGATGCACTGCTCTGAATGCAGTCACTGTACATGTGTGTATGTTTTGTACAATGTCAACGCTGATCACTGTCCTGCGCAATGCTGATCGCACTCAGCATGCCACCATGTAGTCTGGTCACCGTGTCACAGGCGGCCAGGCTGCAGCAGGAGGCGGCGGCGACGATCGCGGCGGCGGCTGCGGACGGCCCGCCCGGCCGCATCTCCCAGGGGCAGTGGCGCGCAATGCACCTGGACATCGCTGAGGCGTACACCTGCCCCATTGTGCGCCCTTGGGACATCATTCAAGGACGCTGTGTGCATGGCCTGCGTGCTCCACATGGCCCTCACCACACCTTGCTGAAGTACATCTGTTGGCGTGACAGATTTAGCATTGCGACTGCTTCAAAGCTGAAGACATGGCTGCCATTGTGCGCTGCAGACGCAGGAGGTGACAGAGGACCCAGTCATCGCGGCAGACTCGTTCACGTACGAGCGCAGCGCCATGGCCGCCTGGCTGCGCAACCACGACACCAGCCCCATGGTGCGACGCCCCAAGTCTTACTGTGTGTGCAACGCAAGGACGGCGCTATCCAGGCTTTGGCGCATTCGCATGGCACACACAGGCTACACAGCCCCATGGTCTGAGCTGTGGCACTGGGCAGGCTCACCTGCGTTTTATGCTGTGCAGACGAACGCTCAGCTGCCGCACAAGGAGCTGATACCCAATGTTGCCGCCCGCTCGGCGATCCGGACGCTGCGGGAAGCTGGGCTGCTGGATGGCGCAGCAGACGACTAGGAGAGAGTGGTAGGGCCGTATCGGTAGTACAGTGATTTGCTGGCGGGTGGCGGCCGCAGTGGCCTGCACAGCAGCGAGTGCAGGTGTCCTGCGGGAAGTGAAGAGGCTCGCTTTGGTTTTCCGTATAGATGTACGCTGCGCCTCAGCTTGAGGGAGCTGCAACATTTCATGGTCTGTCGGTCTGTGTGTGTATATCTTTGCAGCTTTTGCACCTGTGGGCAAATGTGTTGCTGGTTGCTGCAGCAAGCGAGTTTGCTATGTACAACATGCATGTGTCACATGCACTCTGTAGCACGATATTTCACATGGCCAACTTTGCGGGCATTTTACAGCGTTGATGCTGCTGATATGTGTATGCAACGCTACTGTAATCCCGATGCTTTAACACGTACGAAGCAGATGCCACTTCAGCAATACCAGTGCAGTGCTGCGGCTCAGTCATGTATCATGGCAGCTGCCAGGCAAGTTTAGCGCTCAGCATTGTTCTTGATGAGCATATTCGGCTCCAACATGGACCGTGTGGCCAGCAGGCGGACTTTAAGTTGACATCTTGATGGCACCATTCGTGCCATTGGGAAGGAACAGGCCGCCATCCACGCCATTTGCACCATACACAATGGCCAGCACCTGCAGTCGTGCATGCAAGCGCTGTATCTGAGAGTGCAGGCGGGCCTTGGGTATTAGCAGGGCAGGTAATCCGTGGACCCACTGTTCAGTTCAGCACATTAGCACACATGATGCGAGCTGCATGTCACCTGGCTAGCGTTGCGTGGAAATGTGAGGGAGTTGTTGTCGGTCGGCACCTGCAGTCCGCATGACAGAATTTCACTCGAGACCCTGGACGGATTTGGCCGTGTGGCGTGAAAGACAAGCTCAGCAGCAGCCAGTTGCGCAGGGCAACAGACCATGGACAGCCAAGTGTGATATGGGTCAGCAATACTACTGTATTTACCAGATTGACGCCGCCAGGGGTGGTTGTCACAATGCCCTGGTCGTCTGCTGCCTTGGACAGCTTGGCACGCAGGTTGGAGATGTCCTGAAAACATATGAGGGGCAGATTATGACGCTGGCTGGCTGTACCCGACAACGATGCCTCTGCACCATGTGGTCAGGGCTAGTGCACTGCATCTCTGGAACGTCGATAGCAGCAGCGTTGCAGTTTCGACAAACAGTTTGGGCAGGAGCAGTCATCTGCAAAGCACATCTACTGCAGTCCTGCATGCCATGTATTGATATGTGGCAGCAGGACGATTGCCTGGACAATGGCGGCGACTGGCACGCCATATGGCTCAACGAGCAGGTTGGCAGCTTCTGACAGCTTGGTACGAATGATGGCTGCGACCATGCAGTCGAAGAAAGATTCGTCAGCAGCCAGGACCTCAGAAGCTGCTTGACGTGGTTCGTTGTCATATGTCAAGACTGGTGAGTCTTGATACTAATCAGGCGGTTGTGAATGGTGATGTGCCTTCCTTCTCGACGATTGGTGTTGATAGGGCAGCTTACCAGCGTGGTACGCCTCAACTGCCAGGATACCGGCAGCAGCGCCCAGATACGTCTTGTTCATGATTAAAGGGGCAGCTCCCTGCATCATTTGCGCATCTCACTGCTTGGTTCAGCCACTGCCAATGCAAAATCGCCCTACTAATGTCCGAATGTGCTGCAGACAAATGGCTGCGGACGACAAGGGCCGGGAACGACACACACAGGAGATGCGACACACTACAAGGCACCTGGTAGGCTGTCACACCGACATCTTCAAAGATGAAGGCGCCATGTAGAAACAGAATGTCATTCCTGTTTGGTGACAACATCAGGCTTACTGGAATAGAAACGGTCCACCTGTACTTGGAGCAGAGCGTGTGCATGGAATTTCTGTGCATGTGGTCGCAGGCCAGGACCAGGCTTTCCTGTATGGCCTGCAGGGTCAGAGCAGGCGAATGTTAAGCGGGCTGGTAGCTGCGCTAGTGCTCCAAGTCAGGCTGCCCCTGGCTCGCAGAGCATGTGATCATCAAGAATGAGGACAAATCTTCCACGTTGTGGCAGCTTGTCTGCACAGACGCACGAGAACGGCGGGTTCAGCGTCATGTTCGTCGCAACATCCGCTGCGACTGCAAATGCATCGCCGATATTGATGGCAGGGCACGGCACTGCGGCTGTGCCCAGCGCCGTCCGCAAGAACACCACATGGTTGAGCTCATCGTTCGCAATTTCCTTGGCAATTGCCTGCACGGCACACGACTGCATATGCAGCCTGAGATTCATTGGCAAGCTGTAAACGTGCAGTGGCATGATCCGGCAACATGCACAGCAGGCATGGTAGGTCGCATGATATACCAGTATCGGTGGCGAAAGGACAGCCTTCTGACCTCCTACCGGCGGTGGCCCGCCTGATCACCACGAGATGAAAGGCACCACGGCGTCAATCCAGTTCTGCTTTGCTCTTGAATCATGATCTAGTGGGTCATTCGCTGGTCAGCCGAAGTGGTGCATTGCACGGTTACATAAACAAGCTCACCGCCAGTGGCGGCAGCAGGGAGGCCGGACCCAGTGGTAGCGAAAGAGTAGAATTGGCCCTCAAGGCACTCCTGCAGCGTGCAGAAGTGCTCTAATCGTGAGAGAGCCATGACTGGGGACATGACTCAGCTGTTGTAAGCAACTGCAATGGATATAGAGGTGGTCATACCAGGTTCAGTGCAAAATTTAGGATGTCTGCATCCGTCAGAGCCTGCAGGGCATGGATTTGTTGTTCAGTCAGCTGCAGCCTACACCAGACCACCACCACCGTGTATGGCTGTATGACAACAACCAAAGGTGCGTGGCTGAAGGAGGCAATCCCATACGTGTACATGTACGTGCGCTGGACACCTGGGCAGCCGATGCCAGCAGCAGCGCCAGCAGTGCCGCAGCATGCACATACCTCCCCATCATGTTGCTGCATCATGCAAGCAAAGATAGGCAATCTAAATGGAGGAACAAGAAGTGCAGAGCGTGCAGCGCTGCAGTGACAGCTGGGTAGCTCTCGGTGCAGCCACAAATTGATTCCTTTCGCTTCACAGTCCACTTTGGGTTGGCATCTGCACTCAGGTGCGTGCAAGAGGCGGACACTAGATGTCATATTGCAAATCGGATACTGTTTAATTGCACAGGGATCTGCCGCAGTGGCTGGAAGCACTGCAATGCATCATCAAGTTCGTGCAGCAGACGTCAGCAGCATGGGGCCAACACCGGCCCATATCAGGTCACTGCAACACCGCGGGCTGTAACCCGCACATAGCCGATGGACGAGGGCAGCGAAACATGCGTACACTTGAGCAGGCGACAGCCGAACAGACGAGCTGCTAGTCTATGGGCGGGTTGACATGCCGCTGGGCTGATGGTCAGCTTGCCGCCAGATATGCCGCCAAGAAGGCCCACCTGAATTGGCGCGTGCTTCGCCGAACTCGATGAAGCCCTGACGGTCGCGAGATGTGAAGTAGGGAAGCGTTTTCGTGATTGTGAGTTACGATGCAAGCATCTGTGATGCCAGCCCAGGGTTGCCTTGGACGGGAAGGCACAATGGTGTGGTGGCTCGCAGCTTCGGTCTGGCGGTCGGATGACTCAAACTCGCTTCAGGGCTGATCTTCGACCGTCTTTCTAGGCCATAAGGGTATGGATGGTGTTTCACACCACGTCAACTACGACCCGCAACAGAGGTGCAATAGCGGCGGTGATGCGATGCTGATTGATGATATGATGTCCGCTAGTCCCGGCTGATAGTGCGCCGCACGTCCGGCTGCCCTGTCTGAGAGTCTCGCCGTCGCACCTCCGGTCCTGCTACCTCTGCCGCCGGCGCCCAAAAGAATGCTGCAGTGGTCGATCACAGCTCGTCACATGGCTGTTGCCTTTCACATAAACAACTGTGGCAAGTGGCACGGGGTACTGTGCATCACAGCAGTGCGCAGCAAGCAAAGCAACATGGTCGGCGCTGCTTCACCTGCCCAGTCTGGACAGAGCTTCACGCCCTCCAGGGAAGAGGGCCTGTGCGCACCAGACACGAGCCTCACACGACTTTTGTGGTAGTGTGGTAACTTGGGGCTTGGGCTGCAGCCTTTAAACGAGTGCAAAGCATCAACAGCTTTTACGCAAGCACAGCAACCAGTATCACCCTGACTTGACGTGCAGCACTGCCGCGCACAGCTCCATCACGTCGGTGCGGCTGGCGCCGCCGCCCGCCATCTGCAGCGTCTCTGCCAGCGCGACGGCCGTGGGCTTTGTCGCCGCGCGCGCGATCTCCTCCTGGAAGAAGCGCCCCGAGGTCCACAGCGCGATGAGCACCTGCCAGCAATAGCAGCTGATGTCAGTGTTTGCTATGAAGGCACGGAGAGCAGGAGGACGGGGTTCTCCTGGGAAAGCTCTTGGAGTGCCCATCTTTCAGCGTGCTGCTCTATATAGCCAGGGCGACTAGCGTTACCATCTGGCTGGTCTCTGTCGGGTCTTGAGAGCATCTATCAGGGAGCAAAGCGGTCCATCACTGCACCTTGGCGGCGGTGAAGCGCGTGAGCTCGGTGTCCGACTCCAGCATGTCCGTGAGGTTGCGGATCGCGATGCTGCCCTCCACGGTGCCCCGCGTCCTAAAGGCGTGCGCCAGCGTCGGCGGCGGCTTGGCTGGGTCCACACCCTGCAGGGCGACGAACGTTCTAAGCAAGAGTGACCCTTTGCAACTGCCCACCCGACAAGAAAATTGAACCTGATCTCTAGTGCATACCAACACGATGGTGGACACAAAGGTCGTCATGGAGCACATGGGTGCATCAGGGGTGGCTGACGTATCATAAACTTCAACTTAGCTGAATGTTTACCATCCTTGTGTTGAAATAGTATGTGCTCCCACAGTCCCAGGTTACCGTGCCAAAAGCACGCACCAGCCAGGTGATCTTGGCGAGGGCGCGCACGGCGGCCAGCCGGATGGGCGGCTCCCAGGACGCGAGCATGGTGATGAGCGCGCCCAGCGGCCGGTCGTCGCCCACCAGCTCCCGCGCCACGCTCACTGCGTTCGCCGACGCCGTGAGCACCCGCGCCATCATCACCGCGCCGTACGCCTGCGGTGTATAGGGTTTGAGCAGTCCCCCAAAGGATACAAACGTGCCTCGATTCGGGCATCGTTTTCTGCTCTGTCGCCATCTGGTGGTTGTACATCACATGGTTTGGGCGGAGCAGCTGAGTGTGGTGACGGTGAGAGATGCACGAACTCAGAAGGGCATCAACTTGTGGGTGATGTGCTGAGCAGGACCTGGTCGCGCTCGCGGCCCAGGGTGATGAGCAGGTCGGCGAGGTAGTGCGTGAGGCGGCCCTCGATGTTGGTGAGCTCCGCCACGTCGCCGGGGGCCGCGTCCGCGCTGAACAGGCACCCCAGCGTGAACGCTGCCGCCTGTAACAGGAGTCAACCTATGACGCCCAGTGGTCATACACATGACAGCTGTGGCAGGCAGCCTGGGCCATGACGCCAGCTTGACACCGGCCCAGTTCAGCGTCAAATCACCCAGCCCATGAATTTCGGTCAGAATTTGGGTCAGGGAAGATGCCCGCTCCCTCGGACACTGCGCTGCCCTCACCTGCCGCACGGCCGGCAGGCGGCTGCCCAGCAGCTGGAAGGCGGGCACCACGCCGCGCGCCGCGATGACCTTGGCGGCGTTTGCTGTGGAGCCCTCTGACACGGCGCCCAGCGACCGCAGCACGCCGATCAGCATGCGCTCCCGGCCGGCGTCGCGGGACTGCGCTATGAGGCGCACCAGCACCTGCACAGGAAAGGTGCAAGTCACCACAAGGACACCCAGGAAAACACGTCCTGCAAGGCGCAGGCCGCAACAGCATGGATCTGCAGCCCGCATCAGCCACCCGCAATGGACTGCACCCAGGCCTGGCCCATGAGCAGCGTGAGCATGGCTGCAACGAGCAGCAGGCCACGGTGAATGAAGTCTCCAGGCTCCAGCTGCATCATGGCAAGGAACCTGCGAGCATGTCAGGCTGTTCAACTCACCGGGATGGCGCCGGCGCGGGCGATGTGGGCGTGCGCCTCCGGCTCAAGCGCCAGCTTGGACAGCAGGATGGCCGCCAGCTCCTCGCTCGGCGTGACGCCCTCGTCCGATGAGGGGCCCAGCAGCCGCACCACATTCGTCACCTGGTCAGTGTGGCGAGCTGCACTCAGCAGCTTGCGCAGCGAGGCCAGCACTGGCGGGCAAACAAGCTAGCTCTTGCATGGCCATAGCATGATTCAAAGGTTCACAGCAAGGAGTCGGAATAGGCAGAGCCGGCACGCACCGCGCCGGCTGCCAGGGCGTCGGTGCGGGTGTGCGGGATGTCCACCAGGATGATGAGCGTCTGCGCTGCCGTGCCCACCGCCTCTGCATCGCTGGCCCTACAATGCGACGGAAGAAAGGGTTCACACCTCTGGTTGCCATGAGCGCTTGCCCATCGAGTTGGGATCCGCCCACAACTCGAGAAGCCACAGCTACCTCAGCAGGTCGACCAGGCCGTCGATGGCGCCGGGCGCCGCGGCGATCCACTCCTGCGACTCGGGGCCCTCGGCGGCAAAGCCAAGCAGCAGGCGGGAGGCGGCAGCCTTGGCGCGCATGCTGCCGTCCTGCAGCGCTGACACCAGCGCGCTGATGCCGCCCGCCCCCACCATGGCTGCCCTGTAGCAGTGCAACATACTGTTGGCACTGACGGTCAGCACTGACACAGCAATAGGCTTATGCCTGCAGCCTGACATGCATCAGAACCGAGCTTGCTGCGCACTCTTGACGAGCAGGGTTGCACAGACGAGCTGGTGGACAGGGCCTGCGTCCGTGTACACGCGCCTGAAGTCTGAGGTGCCGGGCGAGGCGGCCATGGTCTTGAGGGCCGCCAGCGCCGCGATGCGGCAGCCGTCGTGGCTGGTCGCCCCCAGCATGTGCAGCAGCGCCGGCAGCACCTGGCCCCGCATCTCGTCCCGCTGCCCCGGGTCCGAGAACGACACCCACACCAGGGCGCCCAGCGCCTCCGCTGCTGCCTCCTTGCCTGCAGGATTGACGGTGGAGACACCTTGGGGGCGCCCTGACTTGCAGACACTGGAAGGGGCTTCACAATCAGGGAGCCGGGCGCTGCAGCATCTGATCCTTGGCGTCAAGAATGCAAGCCAGCAGGGATGTGATGGCATGGCCAGCTGGCGTCACTGGTCCGACAGCCTAGGCCAGGCGTCAGTCCATCTGGATATGTAATGTCTTGCTGTATTGAGTGGCTGCGAGCTGCTGGGCACCTTTGTCCGTGCCGCGCTCCAGCAGTGCCAGCAGCGCCGGGACCGCCCCCGCAGGCCCCATCGCTGCACGCGCGGCCGCATCACCATCGGGCCCCGCCAGGATGCCCAGCTGCCGGGCGGCAAACTCCTGCCGCTGCGCCGCCTTGCGGCTGGTCTCGCCCCGGGGCCGTGTGCACGCCACCAGCAGCTTCATGTCACCTGCGATCACGACACCCTTTGGTAGGCGGGGTAGAAGGAAAGCAGCGCCTGATTGTGGAGGCAATCCCCACCTTGGAGCAAGAACAAGACGTGCTCAAGGGTGGGCTCAGTTTCTGTTCTGCCAACACATGATCAAGCAACGAAAGAAAGCGATGCGCACTGGACCCAATGCTGCTGCGTCCGCTGGCGTCCCAGAGGTAGTTGTAGCACACGTTCAGCAGCTCGGAGATGACCTCCGGCATGGCCGGCCGCTTCTGTGGCTTGTGATTCCAGCATGCCTGTGTAGGTCGAGCGCAGGCTTCATTGAGTATGCAGAGGGTTATGCCAGAGGAAGTGACGGTATTTGCTGAACCACGATGACACTACCATGACCCAGGCAGCGTCTGCCCACCTGTATGAGACCAGGCATGCCGTGCTTTGCATCCGCTGGCATTGGCGGCCGCTTTTGTGCAAGCACCAGCGCCTTTATTTGCTGTGGGAAGGTCTGCGCCCAGGGTGCCTATACAGTACAGCAAACACAAGTGATCGTGTTGCCTTGTACTATCCAATGCTCGCAGCGCTTGCAAGGCATCTGTTGTATGAGGTGACAACTAATAGGGAGCTGGGAGCAGCCGTCTGCCAAAGAGAAGGATCGCACATTGCCGGAGAAGATCTCGTACAGCAGCATGCCATAGGCGTACACGTCGGAGCGGTCATTGACCGGCTCGCCCTCCAGCACCTCAGGCGCTGCATACCGCAGCGTGTGTGGGTGCCTGGTGCGGCAAACGACAAGAGCACTCAAGCACTAGCGCATGCACAAGCCTATGCGACATGACAACATGGCAGCATTCCAAGGGCTGGCATGCCAAGGCAATGATGCCTGCTGCAGGCTTGCAGCAGGCATTGTTGCCAGACGCATGCAACAGACGTAGAACTCACGTGTCATTAGGCCCTGGGGGCATGACCATGTCTGCGTTGTTGGTCATGATGACTGACACGCCAAAGTCTGTGAGCTTCGCTGTCCCATCGGGCGCGATCAGCACATTGTTCCTGCACCATGTAGCACGACCACTGTGACCGGCCAAGCCCATGCCCATTGCCTATGTATATTGTTGCTTGTCATGTGGCCAAACAAACTGGCTGTGTAGCAGTGGTGCGGACTCAGGCCAGGCAGTCTGTCAGGCAGCCACCCCACCCCTTGACATCACGGTGAATGACCGCGGGCGTGGCCGAGTGCAGGTAGGCAAGGCCCAGGCCCACGTCCAATGCGATCTCCAGCCGCCGCGCTGTGGCCAGCTCCTTGGCGCCGCTCCTGGCAATAGTGGCAGTGTTCAGGGTGTTGTTCAGGGCTGAGCCAACCCCAGAATATACATCACGACACCCATGGTGCCACTCTAGCAACTGCCGGCCAGATGCGACCACAGCCTGGCACGCATACATAGGCAGCAGCATGCCATCTCGGGCAATTCCTTTGTGGGTGAAAAAGCGGTGGACGGCATCTTGAGTCTCGGGTTCTGCTGAAAGCAATTGCATCACGGCAACTCACAGCAGGTCGACCAGGGTGCCGCCCTCCAGGTACTCCATCATGATGAACAGCTCGCCCGACGTCTCACACGCGCCCAGCAGCCTGCGGACAGCCAGTCCAGTACACTGGAGGGTGCGGGTTGTCTGGGTGGGATGTTATGGACATGCATGAGCTGCCCACCTTGGGCCTGCTGTCAGCTGCCAGGTTGAAGAAACGCTGAAGCCTGCGCACCTGGTGATGTTGGGGTGGTCGAGCGTCGCCAGCACCTGCACCTCATCCTGGAACAGCTGCGCCGCGCCGTTGGCGTGCCGGTTCTCAGGCTCTGTCATCCTGCAACATTGCCATGCGACATGTGGTCTGCACGAGGACGTAGCAAGTCTGCCAACTGCTTCGACGGACAAACATCTGGGCAAACTTGATGCTGCAGGTAGTGTGTCCGCGCCACAGCGCACCTCTTCACAGCAAGCTTGGTGCCACCCGATGTAATGACTTTGTACACCTCAGCGGAGGAGCCCTTGCCAATGACCTCGTCCCTGATGATGTCACTGCCCCGGCAGGTATCTGAAAGTCCAAGCAACATGCTCAACTGTTGTAACACTAGGTTATGCATGGATGCATGCATCTTCATCTACGAGCTCACCGCTGACGGCAAATTCAAGCCCCTCTATTGCTGCATCAATGCCACAACGGCCAATGACAACAACAGCAGTTGGAGTTCGAAATTCCGATTCCAAGGCCACCAGCATGTGTATTGCGCACATTGACCGGCAGGCAGCTTTGGCAGCCCGGCAGCCAGCATCTTGACGAGTAGTGCATCGTCCTCACGCCCCAGGGTCTCGTACTGCGCCGCCTCGGGTGACGCCTGCATGCCACGCATGCACTGCTCAACTGCGGTCTATTCGTGACGCTTGCAAAGCAGCGACTGCGGCTTCAGGCAGTGAGCCGCTTCCCTGCACCTCGAGGAGCGCAACACAGACCCCCCTCAGCAAAATTGCCATCTTGACATGCCTACTTTTCCGCCTCTCACCTTCTCATACAGCGCTCCAGCATCATCCATAAGGTCCACAACATACTGCCGCCCGTCAGCCTTCACATCATTCCACGCGTGCAGCTGCAGCTCGTGCATGAGCGTGACTGGGTACGGCGCCCGCACCAGGCGCGCCTGGAGCGCCGCATCGCTGGGCAGCCCATCGGCAATGGCCTTGAAGGCGATTGCTCGGCTCCTGCAGGTGGACCGTCGCACACTGCTCATCCAGCTGCTTGACAGGCACTGGAATGGATATCAGAGCCAAAGCCGGCAGCGCCTGCCAGACCTCACATGCGCTGCATGGCTGGTGGTTGTCAGCCACCACATCGAGTCCGGAGTTGCAATGTTTCTGTGGAGCCGACAGCAGGGTGACAATGGCCACCTGGCGCCGCCCAAGCCTGCGGCGATGAGCTCGCCCACAGGGATAGGCCCCGCACCAAAGGCGGCCTGCAGCTGCTGAAGCGCCGGCTGGGGTGCACCCTCCTGCACCATGCACGTGCAGGAACATCGAGCAGGGAGGTAGAGTACTGACTATGTCTGCTGAAGTGACAGCTTACTTTTGAGGAGCTTCTGTGCAGCAACTTCGTGTGTAATTCACCTGCACCACTCCCATGAAGTTGCCGAAAGCCTCGCAGATGAGATTTGCGAGCAGAGCTGCACGGTCTGCTTCGGTGCGCAGCCGCGGCAGCTGCTCTCGCACGAGGCTCTGCAGCATAGACAGATAGTGAATGAGATCTGCGGACGGGCGATTGGGTGTATGAGAAGGGGCCAACCCGCCTGGCTGGCAAGTCGTGCACAGACATGAGCTCCTGCGGTGTCAGGCCACACTGCCCTGCGTGGCGGTCATGACCCTGAGAACCGCATTGCCGCAACTTCGTGTTACGGGTCTGAAGGCATGCATGGCAGCCTTCAAAAGCGCGATCACAACGTTCCCTCGTCACCGCAGGTGCTCGTTGTCGGTTCACAAGCTGTGACCCCTCACCTCCAAAGTCACCAGCGGGGCATCCCTTGCCCGGTCCACAACCATGACGACCTGGCCGCCGGCCAGCTGTGGGTTTGCCTCAAGCTCCCCCAGCATCGGCAGCCGTGAGAACTGCTTACGCACGTGGTAGAAGCCATCCGTCACCAGCTGGCCATAGTCTAGGTACGCCTCTTTGTAGAAGAATTGTGACGCCGCCGCAGCGTCTGCACCCAGGAGGCTCCAATTTGCAGTGGCACATCGCAGCATGCGAACGATGTCCAAGTGCAGCACTTGCACACGAGACAGCAAGTTTTCTGCTTACCTGCTAGTAAGATCGCCATCCCTGCAGGCTGTCACTCGGGAATGACTACACACTCCTGCAGTTGCTGCCGCTTCTCACCGCGGCACAGGTCTGAAGTGGTGCCGGCTGGACTCTGCGTGCCAAAGCATCGGTTCACAGAGTCAGCGTTGGCAGACATGTGTGAGCTCACACGCCGTTGATACGGCATGGAGGTACATGTGTCGCTGCAGCAGTGTGCAGTGTGCGCACCATCAGCTTGCAGGCGTGTCATGTTGCCTCCGTTACTGGTTTGTGATGATGTCAATGCCCGCATGTACACTTCGAACTTAGCTGCAAGTGCGTTCATCCGTGTTACATTGTAGTGTAGATGGCGTCTTGTTCACATCAATTTCACATTTGGCAGGCCTCGCGGATCGGCCTCCGCAGAGCTGACAGCTATGAGTGACGCTGGAACAGGTTCCTCTGATCAGACAATGCGGTCGGAAGCAAATGGAAAACAGCTGGATGCTGAGCGCAACGATGAGCCAACGGTGACGTGCTGAAGACTTGCCGCGCACTTTGAAGACATGGTTGCTCATGTCTGACAGTAAGTCAGACAGCGACTTGCTGAGAAGGCGGGGTGTTGACCAGCCTGTTGCGTGATTCCAGGGTGAAAGCTGCTTGTTGCACTTGCCAGCTACATGATCGGACAACTGCAAAGCTCGCACCAGCTCCAGACAGCGACATCGATCAGACTTCTTGTGGCAAGTGCGCTTGTTCAGATTGAGGTGCATGCAGACACCACTGGTTTGACAGCATTGCTGCGCTGACACCACTATTGCGCTGCAAGGCATCACCTGCAGTGCTTGAGAAGGCGCGGTATTTCAGCGTGTGGGCGACTGTGTGCAAGTGCAGCATGGCGCCGGTAGGCATGCATGAGGATACTGCCTGCTGATCATGTCCACATTCTGTAGGGAGGGCGAGGAGAGTTCAGGCTGATGAGATCAAACGAGGGCTGGATGTGATCCGCAGAAGAATGCTGCCGTGGCCGTCAAGAAGAAGCAAGGGTCAGCAGCTCAGAAGCAGCAAAAGTCAGCGCAGACGGTCAAGCAGTCAAAGGCAACAAAGCAAGACGATAATAGCAAACATTCAACCAAGAAGCGCGCGAGTGGCAAGGCAGCAGCAGATAGCGCAGAAACAGAGAGACCAGCCAAACAGCGGAAGAAGGCAGCAGGTGAGCAGCCCAGCAAGCCAGCAAAGCAGCCGTCGAAGAGGAAAGCAGAGCCGGCAGCGAAAGATGATGAGAAGCCTGCAAGGCAACGCAAGACTGGCACAAAGGCTTCCGGCGGTGGCAAAGGGAGCAGCAAGAGCAGCAAGTCAGCCAAGACTGAGGCGCCGGATGGCATGAAGCCTACAGGGCTGGCAGAGCATACCGACTTCTTCCTGGTGAAGGTGAGCGAATCTCATAGCTGCAGCAGAAGTGATTGGGGCCGCATGGAGCAATTGCGTGCCGAGGACCTGCGACGAGTGACCGTCAAGTAGCCCACCGAGCTCTCACATGTGCTTTCGCATATCTTCACAGGACGAGCCTAGTGACTACTCCATCGAGGATCTCGAGAGGGAGGGCACAGCCGAGTGGGACGGTGTGCGCAACTACCAGGCACGCAATATTATGGAGCGGATGAGGACTGGTAATCAGGTGTGCTGCTGCCTCTGTGGCCATTTTCACAAAGGCTACACAGTGTGCAGCACATGTGTTCAGTGCTGATGGGCGCATACAGAGAAAAGTCTCGGATATGTTTCTGCAGGTGTTGTTCTACCGTTCCGGCACAAAACATCCAGGGTTGGTCGGTCTCGCAGAGGTGTGTAAGGATCCATATCCAGACTTCACCAGTTGGGACGAGAAGGCGAAGGCCTACGACCCCAAAAGCACGCAGGAGAACCCTCGCTGGCACATGGTCGACATCAAGGCATGTCTGCTGCTACACCGAAGTTTGGTGCCGCATGTGCTTGCCGCTGGGTATGCGTGATGGCAGTCACGTGCTTGTCATCTTGTCAAACTTGCGACATGCAGTTTAAGCGTAAGTTTGAGAAGTTTGTCAGCCTGGACACCCTGAAGCAGCACAAAGACAGCGAGCTGGCCGGTAAGTTTGGCTTTTGCTGTGTGACATATATGCGCTTACAAGCTGCATCTGCAACTCATTTTAAAGACTCCGGTCCTCATTACGAAACAACGTGTTTTGCGCAAGCAGGACTTGCGCTTTTCAAGTTCAACCGGCTCAGCGTGAGTCCCACCAGATTGCTCATCTGCAGTAGTCTTGCCAGTGGATGCACCTGCGTACCTCCATGCTTCAGCACTGGTGCGAATGAGCTGCACTCATCCAATCTGTATGCACGAACAGGTCATGGCGCTGACGAAGGAGCACTTTGACTTCATGATGAAACTTGTAGAAGACGCACAGAATGAGCAGGACGAGTGATACACATCTATATCTTGCATGCAGAAACTGGCTAGCATCCCGACTCAAATCGAATGCTGCCATGCAAACGTGATGCATGACGCAAGTTCGATAGGGAACATGATCAGCTCATGACATCCACGTTACGCCTGGTGGAGGCTTGCTTGTGTATGTCCTGTCAAGGTCACCTGTAAGCTGACAGGCACACCCTGGGGCAGCGCCTGCGGGATTAACAGTAGGGTGGCCACGCTGTAGTCTCATGACCTTCGCGCCAACGCGACGAGGTGCAGATGAGACCAGTTTGCAGGTTGTGAACATGCGCAGCCCGGTTGACTCGCGGCAAGAACGGTGTTTGCTGCTGTCTGACGCAGCGCCACGCGGCCAATGAGCCTTCAGACCGGCTGATGAGCAGCACATCCCTGCTGACCTGCACCAACTCTTTTCCCAGCAATTTTCTCACCAAGGTGGCTGCAGCCATGCTTGGTACTCTGGCCGGGCCTTTGGGCCATGTTGCGCCTGACATGCATGGCAAACGGCCTGCTGTCGACACGCTTGCGACAGCACACCGGCTGCACACGAAACCCAAGTCAAGGGCGGAGAATCTGTGGCGATCGGCGGGCTGTCCTGCAGCTCAGCGTAACCTGGTCAGCGTGGCCGCCATGACGGGCGGCGGACCTTGCGACAGAGCAGATGCACCAGGCGTCAGCATCTGCGCCGGCAGCCGCAGGGGGCACAGCACTGCCACCAGCCACAGTGTGAGCAGCAATGGCCGCCGCGCCACATCGTTGCAGGCAGCCAGCAGTGTCAGCGATCTGCGCTCAGTGCCAGGCATCGGGCCCAAGAATGAGCAGCTGCTGGTGGCGAGCGGCCACCCATCACTTGATGCATTGCAGCAGCACTTCAGCGAGGACGTGCGCGGCGACACCGTGGCCATGTCGGAGTACTTGAGGGTGAGCTCTTGACTCGAGGCGTCACGCATGCTCTTTGATGACATGTCAATGGAGGCGTGCTAAGAACTCATGTCCAGACTTGGCACACGCATCGCTGAGGTTCCTGTGCGTGCTGCAGTCGGACGTGGGCATCCGTGTCAAGCGGCACTGCAACATGATTGCGCAGCATCTGCTGCACCTGCAGCAGGATGCGGATGCTGAGAAGCCGCTACAGCAGCCGCTGCAGCAGGAGAAGAAGCTGACATTATGTGTAGAGGGCAACATCTCTGCTGGCAAGAGCACCTTCCTGCGGATGCTCACGCACGAGCTGACGCTGCACGAGCTGGTCGAGGTGAGCCGTCTGGTATGCCGTATACAGCTCTCTGATCCTGTTACTGTTGCTGCTGTGATCCACGACCTGAGATCCTGCTGCTTCACTGCTGTGGTGCAGATGGTGCCAGAGCCTGTGGATCAGTGGCAGAACGTGAACGGCCAGGGTGGCAACATGCTGCAGCAGTTCTACGACAACCCGAAACGCTATGCGTACACCTTCCAGAACTACGTGTTCATCACCCGCGTCATGCAGGTTGGCCGACTTGGCATCGCAGCCCTTGATCCAGTCAGGGCCGCACCATTCTGAACTTACAGCACAGCGCTCAGCCCTTCTTTCAGGCGCTCAGGTCGTCACTGTGCATGCGCAGGAGCAGCAGAGCCAGGGCACGCCGCCAGGCACCAAACCCCGCATGCAGCGCCTCATCGAGCGGTCCGTGTTTTCGGATCGCATGGTCTTTGTGCGCGCTGTGCACAACGCCAAGTGGATGAGCGAGCTGGAGCTGCAGGTGTACGACTCCTGGTTCAACCCCATCGTGTCCGCCCTGCCTACGGTAGGCTGAAAATACCGCCATTGTCCAATACCGTGCGGATTTCAAGCACTGAGCATTTTGAAACGCTGCATGTGGGCAACCATGCACACGGGACCAGAGGTACATCAGTTTAGTGCTGCAGCTTCTCAAGGCCGTGACATATGGTCTGACCTTGTTGTAGGTGGTACCAGACGGCTTCATCTACTTGCGGGCAAAGCCAGAGACATGTCTCACACGCTTGGGCCGGCGGTCGCGCTCAGAGGAGACTGGGGTGTGGTTCAGCCTCGCTATGTGCTTCATCGTCAATTCAGAAGCCATGTGCAGCTGTGCGCGTGTGTAGCCAAACAACTGCCTGCATGCAACCTAGGTGTTCTGTGCAGTGATTTACTGTGGGCCTGTTGCGGCTCAGGTATCACTGGACTATCTGGAGCAGCTGCATCAGATGCACGAGGAATGGCTGCGTCACCCAGACGCCATGTATGCCAACAAGCAGGTGCGGATGTGACCTTCACATGATATGCGCGCTGCCATTGAGCCCTGCTGATTGGCAAGCACTCCAGTAAATCTGCCCAGAGGATGCTGAGCCAACAATGGTCAGTACAGGAGCTGCTGAGGAGGGAGAAGCTCGAAAGCCTTCAGCGGCTGCCGGGCGACAACTTCCAGGAGTATCCCAGCGGCTTTGCCGGCACCGAGCTCGGCCAGCTGCTGCAGGTAAGTTGCTGCAAGTCAACCTGTTGCACTCTACATCTTTTCATGCACACATCGTTTGCATGCGTACATGCCTTGGCACGCCTGAGCATTCGCCTACATTATGTGTCCCACCGCAGGTGGACTCGTTGAACATCCAGAAGCTCTCGCAGAGTCTGTACACCCAGGGGCTGGACGTGCTGTCAGCGCCGCCTGGCCTTGAGCAGCAGGTGGGTGCGATCTGTGCGTCGCAGTGCTGCATCAGCATGCAGGACTGTAACGTTGCTTGTTCCACGTCCCGAGGACATGCGGCGTCAGCATGCTGTGACCTTGCAGCCTGGCAGAATCATTGTTTCCCTCGTCCGCAGGTGTACTTCTTGGACCGCACGCACCAGCAGTGGCTGCACCCCAGCGCCAACCGCATCCCCGTGCTGGTGCTGGACTACGACCAGGTATTCCCACACTCAGCATGACGCTGCTCATTTATTGACCTTCGACCTTGACTGCAAGGCAGGTTGCGTCAGGGTTCACTCGTGTCATTTTATATCATTGAAAGTTGTCTCATCTCGCTGCACAGGACCTGGATTTGGAGAAGGACGCGGCCTCCCGCCAGGCGTACGCCAAGCAGATCAGCGACTACTTCGCGTGGGTCAAGCAGCTGCAGCAGAAGCGGTGCGCCCCAGCCATCTGATCAGCATTACACCATGATAGAACATGTGCTTGTGCTATCGCTATCGATTGCTGGAAATCTGCAGGATCTACTATATTGGTTCAGACAGCTTCAGCACTAACATGCGCATGTACTCTGATGCAGGGTCAGCTGGCAGCAGCAGCTGCTGCTGGAGGCCGAGCGGGACACAGGGCTGGTGATGCCCGGGGTGCATGGCTCCATCCCCTCGCACCGGGATATCATGCAGGAGCTGCGCCAGAAGCAGCAGGAGCTGCGCATGGCTCCCGTCTGATAGACTGCAGCAGACGAACTGTATGGCAGCCGCTGAGGCAAGCCAGGCCTGGGATGCAGAGGACCCAGAGCTGACAGTGACCCCGGGGGATGCAGAAGTGGTGACTCGTACTGTATAGTGTGCGGGCCGGTTTGTGTGTTGACCCGCTGTCAAGCAAGCCCTTGCGGCATTGCATATATGTCGTGTCAAATATATCGCACTCAGCGCCGTGGTTTGCCTGAAGAGCCTGTGATTAAGTTCAGCACCTTGTTTGCTCGTTTGCCCGTGGGGGTCGTATGGCACTTGCTAGACAATCTGCGCAGTACCCAGTAACATGTTGCATGTTGAACGAGTCGGGCATTGCACGCACACCATAGCGCAGGTGCAACCAGAAGTTTGACCAGCACTACTGCATGATCGGCACAGGCGCCTCCGAAAGGTATGTTTTTGAACAAGGGACACCCAGGACATGAGGAGTATTGAGGACAACATGGTTGTTTGCAGGAGGAAGCAGTCGCAAGATATTTCCTGCATCCTCTGCATCCGTACACATCCGCATGCCGCCAAATCCACAGCAATGTGCAGGCTCCGAAGCCTTCCTGCGTTGTCGATGCAAGCAAAGGTAAGAAGTAGAAAGTACACATTGCGATTGGTCCACTGTTGCGGAACAGCATGTCGTGCCCTGCATTGCACCCTGGTCATGCAGGGGCGTTGGGCGTTCGGCAGCTCAGCAGCGGTGCCGCAAGGACGCCATACACGGCATCGGCACTTGTTTCTGAGTCGAATAGGCATGCAGTCAAGCCGTGTCGGGCGGAGCGTCCGCTGCAGCATGCAGCCTGCCTGGTCGGCACCTCGCTTGCTGCTGTGTCCGCCCAGCGGCCGTGGCAGCATCGCAGCACAGGTGCTGTCTACGATGGTTCCTTTGATTCACACATGCAGTGCTAAGCGCCAGGCTGCATGAACCGTCAGAATCTGTCGTTGCACATGGGCGCAGCCGCAACGCCATTACATGGAACAGGCTTGCCATCCGTGACTAAAGCCACGCAGCGATGCCGAAGCAGCCGTTGTAATGCAGAAAAATCAGTGTGCATGTCTGCAGCTGCACCAACAGCAGCCGCAGCGATGCCAGCGGCCGCGGCGGAGCGTGACACAGTCAGCAGCGAGGCCGAGGTGTCTCCCAGCGGCAGCGTCGGGATCACTGCCGAGGAGCCGGTGCCCGCTGCGGAGCCGTCGTCAGTCTCTGTGGACCCACAGCAAGCAGCCACAGAAGCGGAGGAGCAGGCGCAGCAGGTAGCCGCAGATGCCAACGCTGCCGTCAGCTCAACCGCACCAGCAGACTCCGATGGCGCGGCGGCACCACCGGCGGCAGCTGCAGACACGGGCGCTGCAGCGAGCAAGCCGCAGCGCAGGCAGAAGGACCGGCCATGGGTCCCGCGGGGACAGCAGCGGCCGCAGCGGCGGGACCAGCCGGACCGGCAGCCGACCGGCCCTGTGGAGCCAATCCCAAAGGAGGACGTGTGGCTCAGGGCCGGCGACATCGTGGCGTGCAAGGTGGAGTGGTCCAACGGGCGCGGCGCCCGCGTGTCCACTCTGCGCGACTCGCGCATCATAGGGTACATGCCGGCGAAGGAGGGTCCCTTCCACATCCGTAGCGAGACGGAGATGCACGATGTCCCCCCGCACGAGCAGGCGGCCGCAGACTGGGGCCAGCCCATTCTGCCGGTTGGTACTGTGCGGGAATTCCAGGTCATGAAGGTGCCCACCGATATCGAGTACAATGGCCGAGGACCGCTGATGTCCGCGCGGCTGGTGGATCTGGATCTGCTGTGGGCGCGTGGCGAGCAGGCGCTGCGTGCTTGCCGGGAGGGGAAGGAGACGATGCGGGTGAACTTCCAGGAGCTGAATGAGGGCGGCCTCATGGCGCGCTTCTTGGGCCTGCGCCTGTTCATGCCCCTCAGCCACCTGGCGCGGCCCGAGCCCGGCAAATTCATGAGCCAAGAGGAGCTGGACGAGCGGTACATCCGGGGCGGCGCCGCACAGGTGGCCATCACGGAGGTGGACGCCTTCAACCGCCGCTTCGTGTGCTCCGAGCAGGCCGGCCTGGAGAACAACGTGCTGCGCCAGCTGGACGTGGGGTCGCTGGTGTGGGGGACTGTGCGGCGGGTGCAGGACTTTGGCGCCTTCATCGGCTTCGACCACACGCGCGCCAGCGGCCTCATCCACATCTCCAACATCTCCCGGCAGCACGTCGGCTACACGGACGAGGTCTTTCAGGTGGGCGATCGCGTGCGCTCGGTCGTGCTGTCACAGGAGGACTACTCGCGCTTCAGCCTCAGCACGGCAGAGCTCGAGGAGCAGCCCGGCGACATGCTGCGTGACAAGGCAAAGGTGTATGAGGGCGCGGATGAGCAGGTGAAGGTGTTCTTGGCGCTGCAAGCTGAAGCGGCGGCAGAGGATGACGCATACTCTGCCACGGACGGGCCGCGCGACTCGCAGATCCTGGCCAGCGGCCACTACTGAGCGGTGATGCGCCATCAGCGGCTTGCAGCGGCAGCAGCAGATGTGCCATTGGCCACCGATCTGCTGCAAGTTTTGCGCTCGGGCTGGCGACGCCGCCGCTGCTTCGGCCAGTTGCTGCAGCAGGGTGCATGGCACTGGCTCGCTCTGTGTACCTCACGCACATGACTCTGTCAGACGTGCCAGACGATCCTGATGACAGAAGTGCATGCACATGCGTGTGCATGTTCTTGTCACCGGAACAAACGAGTTGTTCTCAAGCCATGTGGCGCCTGCTTGTGCTGTGTTCAGATCACCCTAATCAGTTTTGCACTGTTGCTGTCAGTCATCTGACAAGACCGTCAGCCTCTCTTTAGAATGCAAAATGTGCCTAGCACTGCAGCAATCACAGTCGTGGCAACCCTAGCCCTTGACGCTCAACTCTACAGGAGGCCTGCCAGAATGGTTTGCACAGATGTCACTGCACGCCCTGGCAATGCCGCCGCAGGCAGCAACGAGAACGTATGTGTGACAGCATTGCACACCGCGCACGCAATGGCGAAGGCCAACGCCCGCTGCAGCGGAATTGGCAGCCACGCCTTTGGCTTAATTCGTACGCCGTTGTCCTGCACGACAGGCCATTACCATTGATGCCGTATGCTTCACCATCTGTCTGTGCATACCAAGATGCCAACCTTTGACACGTTGTCACTGTAGTGGCGTGCGAACAGTGTTGGTGGTCGCTCATGGCAGGGATGCTACACATGTCTCACATATGGGTGTGCGCTTGCCACGTCGATGCCGTATGCCACAGGTCGGAAGATCATGCAAAGAAGCACCCAGCAAAACAGCTGGTCACCTCGACTGCCTGCCGCCTACATCAGCAGTTGAACGCTAGTCAGGGCCTACCAGCAGCCTACGTAAGACATTGCGCAGTGCTCTGTTGGCCTCAGCCAGAGTTGCAAATGTTATCTTAGGACATATATATGCCAGTGTTCAGCTCACCCGCATGTAAACGTAAACTGTGGCCAGGAAAGGCAGGCAAACGTTTGCAGCAAAATGCGACACGGTCGCAACAGCTTGCATCAGTGGCTTGGTCTCGTCTTGTACTGTACATCACGAAACATGTATGTTCCAATGTCGCCATGATGGCAGCCTGACAACAACGCAGGTCAGCAGACATCAAGTGACCAGCTCAGCAGAGAGCTCACTTTCATAATGCAAGCCCCAGGATCCGAAGACGAAGTAGGGTACCAGTGATAAGCATGCCAGAGTCGCGCCCCACAATGTCGTAACCCTGCGCATATGCCAAGTGCGCATGCTGCTTTTGTCAAGTTTGCACCAATGCGCATATTTCCCACATACGCTTGCTGACAGCCGATTCAGCATGCAAATGATACGGCGTTAATCAGCTGCACAGCGATGAAGTCGCTGCATTGGTGCCCTGATTACCAGTTCCAGGACTCAGTGAGTGTGACAGCAGGCAGAGCTGTTGTGAATACTGAAAGCGTGCCATTGACAAATAAGCCCACAGCGGCGGCTATAAGAATGCGCAGCGTGTTGTTTCTGTCATATTTCTGCTTGCTTTCGGCCACCTGCATCAGACTGGAGGGAGGTCTGCTGGCTGGTGCGTTCACACCAGGGTGGAGTGTGACATGGCAAGCGCAAGGTATACATGTTTGGACCCCAGCAATCATGGGTTTAAAGTGATGCGCTACAACTGCGGACGGCATTCTTAACAATGTGCATACATATGTGAGGTATATACCTCCAGGCACAGCAGGATGGCGCCTGTTATGCACCACACGGGCAGCAGGCTGAAGATCCGGTTGAAGTGCATGTAAACCTGCATACCGATGCAAAAACGGTGTGTACGTGTCAATGTCCTGCGCATATCAGGATCAACTAGACAACATCTGGTTGATGGATGCAAACTGTGGCAGCTGAGGCGCACCCCACCATCCATTTGCAGGAAATATGCCAGCTGGTTAGCTGGCGACCAGACGGGTGCTATCGACTTGGCTGCAGCCTCAACTGCACGTGCAAACTCTACGTTTCGGCATGTAGTGAATGTGTATTTGTGAACGACATGTGGGCAGCCTGCACCATGGGCAATACTCACGATCAGGGTGCCATCTTACCATAGAGCAGCAGCACCGCCGCCCGAGCAATGGTGAACAGCATCTGGAAAATCAGTGCCCCAGGGTGAGCTGCGCTGGCACACGAGGTTACTTGTTCACCAACGAGTAACAACATTCCAGCTTTACGGTGTTCCAGCTAAGCAGGCTTTGCCATGTGTGGTGTGGGGCTCATGACCATGCGAATACAACACAGGGGACAGTAGCAAGGTGCACCTGGAATGCGGGTGCCAACACTGGCTGCTCCTGGCACAATGTGCATTGCCCTTCGATAACCTGAGCTCACCTGCCAAACCTGCACTGCGAACTCTATGGTACAAAGCCAATATGACGCTTTCAATACAGGTAACATGCTGTGAGCAGTCCTCTTGTGCAACAGCCGGCCATGAAACACAGCAGCTGGCGGCCCCACCGGACTCGAGCTGTGTATACGTCCAGTCTCCGAATATGAAGTATGCTGCGTGAAGATTGCCGGTTCCATGACATGCTTAGGGCTGCTGTTGCAGGGGGTATCAGCTGCCCTGGCGCATGATCGCGCAGTGGCCATGCACCCTTGCACGCGGCGCCACCCTGCAGCTGGAAGGATAGTACTGGTCCACAGATGAACCATGGTAAAAGATTGGAAGTATGGCTCCAGTGTCCAACAGGACACACTCACTACTCTGCTGCGGAGCGCTGTGGACAGTCCTGACTGCATGAAGCCGGTTGAGATCCCATCGAAGAGCGGACGTGGCTGTCATTGCGTCTCAAGTCATACAAAATGCAGGAGTTTGGTCAAATGATGGGTCTGCGTGAACTCAGGCGGGTGATAACGGCTTGCTCACGCGTTGCATGCAGGCAGGTCACGGATCACAAGCTCAGCTCAAGTTGCGCGCTTTCAATCTATCACCACCCTTCAGAAGGTTAATACATGGCACGCTGCGAGATCCATGGATGCAACGCAGTGCATACGATGCCTGGAGGACGGTTTGGTGATGCCGAGGAGATGGAGCGTCGCATGCCACCGCCTCGTCATATAGATGCCCCTTGCTTGCTGGATGAGTGGGCATCGGCAGCGAGCAGGCCTCCTGTTACACCAAGACTATCCTAACCCTTCTGATCTGAGTTTCCATCGCACTTCACCATCTGTGAGCTGAAGGTATGTGTAGCCATCTTCAGACACTGTACAGGACTATGGGCTACTGGAAGCACGTCATGGACCAGCCATAGCCTTCGGTGCAGTTGGCGCCAGCAAGCAGCGCTGCGGGCACGGTGTCTGCCCTGAACTTGCGTGCCATCAGAGAGCACAGCGGTCCCAACGGCTGAAAAGCCCTGAACTGTCGCCTTTTCCTGTACAGGTGCTGCCGCAGCGGCGCCAGGCTCTGCTTGCTATCGCGGCGCCTGCGCATGCACAAACTGCTTCAACATCAGCCGAAGCAATCGGCTGTGAGCGAATTTGCTGCACGGACGTCCGCTTTATTGTGACGCCACGGATAGTAAAATGGTTCACCTGAACATATAGTCCGCCGACTGCATGGCGGCCTCATAGTCGCAGGTCTGCCCCTTAGTGAACCACACCATGCGCTGCCTGCAACATGCACAGCAGTCCAGTGCTGTCTTTATGCGCAGGTTCGATAGGGATTGCCCTGGCTCGGGCTGCATGCATGCACGTGCGACGAGAGGCAGACTAAATAGCTCACCAAATAATCTGCCGCGGCACTTCCTCAGGTGTGTAGGAGTGCGGGCTCCACTCGCCCGGCCGCCACTCTGCATGCGTGCTCTGCCCCTGGCAGTCCGTCTGCAAAGCCAGATAGCAAGGCACGCTGATCCATGCACCACGTGTGGCACCTCCCCCGATAACGCTGTGCAGGAGGTTTGAACACACGCATCAGCTGGCCGGCATACAGCTGGAAGCGGTGGTTAAAAAGCAAACTGTCCCCCAAAGGTGTATGCTATGCTTGATCGCACGCTGCGCTGCAGCAGGTATGGTTGCCTTGGAGTCTCTCACCTCGTTGTCAAGGCCATTTGCCGCCAGTGCTGTCGGCACATAGTGCTCGTCCGCCACGCACTTTCTTGACTCGTGGACATTCCGGATCAGCGCCTGGGGTCCAGCGAAGCTCGCATTGTTGGCGTCGTGTGTGAAGCACTCACGGGCAAACACCTCGGCAATGTGCCGGTCGCTGGCAACCACCTACATGGGAACATGCAAAAACGACATGGGAATTCGAGGAAGGTTGCGCGCAGCCAGCCCAAGTATGCTGATGCTGACCGCATGTTGAAGTCCAAATGGTGCCTGTGGCCCGGCAGTGCTTCGATCCACAGCCTGGACAGCAGCAGGGCGCAAACCTGGAGTTGTGAGCTGATGGTGCTTATGAGTGCTGACCTGGGCATGCTTACGGGTGAGCAGGAACCACTGATTGCTCTTGCGCCAGTGCCGCCGCCGCAGGTGCTTCGATTCCATTCCCGGCTCCCACCTGCAGCCATCGTGCAACGTTGCCATCCTCAGTTGGCTGGCTCAACTCATATATAGAGGTGGCCTGGCGGGAAAACAGGAAGCTGTTGAGCTGTCAGCCAGCAGCAGTTTCCAACCATCCCATCCACAGCTATGCATGGTCGCACATTCATGTCATGGCTCGAACCCCGTCCTCAACTGGACAGTATTCAACACCCTACATCCTTCAGAGAAGCAGATGCCTGGGCTAACAGCTGCACGTACTGGCCCTTGCTTGGGATGCTGCAGTTCTGCACGTTCACAGTTTGGCGCTCTCACTTCTCGATGTTCCGCCGCTGCTCATCCTCCGGCGTGTCCTGCTTGCAGGCGTGCACGCGGCTGAGGCGAGAGGCAAACGCCTCCACCCACAGCACATGCGGCGGGTACAGCGGCAGGCACGCCTCGCTCAGCAGCATGAACCGCTGGTTGGCTGGCTCCTTCAGCGCTGCCCTGAGCAGCCGCCGTTCAGCCTCCGCCTGGAGCACACGAATCAGATCACTCGGGGCTGAGAGGCCAACAGGTGCCGACTGCAGTGAGCTGGGGGGTGGCAGACATCAGCTGAGCATGCTGCGTCGTGCAGTGCAGCATTTGCATGGACTGCAAAAGTCAGGCTTGGGAATCATGCGATAGCGTGCCATAGCCAGCGCAACACGCATGCAGTACTGAGTTGGCGCGCGTGCTCACCACAGTCCACTGCGCCCACTGCACCTCGACACGGTCAGCAATCTCATGCCCGGCAAAAATGCTGTCGTCTGCGAAAGCAAAGCCTGGCTTCGTGTGCAGGTAGACGCTGAACAGGCGCTGCGCTGTGACCACGCTTGCCCTGGGGCGCTGGCCATCTCCCTGCCACAGCCGCTGCAGGCGCCGCCTGCCACCTCTTGAACCACTACTGCCGTTGCCGCTGCTGGTACTGCCGCTGCCGCTGCCGTGAGGTGTGCCAGATGCTTCAACCTGCTGACCATCGATGCTGAGCTCTCGAAGACAGATGCACTACCTTCAAGCACTCAACACCACGCACAACAACCACAAATGATGATGCAATGGATCAGGACGCACATCTGTGACTGGCTCAACCAGGGCAGCAGCGGACAAGAACTCCCGCCACACAGGCTCCAGTGGCATGGGACCGCGAGTGAGGAAAAGCAGCGCCACCTGCTGATTTCACGTCCGACTTGAGCTGTCTGCACTTCGTCAGGCACACCACAACACAGCTTGGAGGAGTTCGCAGGACTCCCACTCAAGGAGCGCACCCGAGGTGTGTGACCTGCGCCAGAGCTCAGTATCTGCCGCCCGCCCCAGGCTCCTCTGTGGGGCTGTAGCATCAATATGACCATCAACAAGAGGGTCCAATCGGTGGCTACGAAGGCTTGCAGCAGCAATACAGCGGTCAACCAACGCTATTGCGCTTGGGTCGGCCAAACCATGCGACGCCTCACCACTGGTAGCAGCTGGTGGATGACCGGCAGTACGCACGTCAGCATGGCCAGCCCGAGGGCGCACGCGCCCAGCCGCAGCCATTGCCGCAGCCGGATGCGTCGCAGCGCACGAGCAGAGCGCAGCGCCCGCTGCGCCAGACCTTCAGCTGCACGTGCCCCAATCTCGGTTGGCGAGACTGCTCGACAAATGGCGTATCGGCTGTGCGCGGGGTGCTGCTTGAGCTCGAGTCACAGCTGTATTATATTTGAGGTCGGCACTCAGATCAATGGCAAGTCGATGCTGAATTGCAGCGCTGAAGGTGTCGACGCACACTCGGATATGCAGCAACGGTGTAGGCGCACTCGGATTGATTCAATCGCAACCTCGCAAGTAGAACAGTGGCAATAACTGAAAATCTTATTCTGGTGCAACATCTCCTCAATGCATGCACGAGCTTGCTCAAGCCAATTTGTATTCATACGCAGTTTCCACATCAAGGGCCCCGCGTCAGCTCTCCGTCAGTTCAAATAGTGTTTTGCGCCCTGGATGCTGATACTTGGTGGGCTTGATGCAGCGAGGTGATGCCAACACCGCGCAGCTTGCGGCCCAGATCAATGCAGCGCCGCATCCGGCGCCTTTTGTCGGCTGCAGGCCTGCTACCGGCGGCTGGTCTGGTGGTCTACGGAGCGCTGCTAGTCATCAGCCTACTTGCCGGCAACAAACACCCAAGCGGCAGCGATGCTCCGACCGGCGCTGGGTGCTTAGCATGGCGCCACACTCTGGCATGCAGTCCTTTTGGGTGAGGATGCCCAACAGCTTTCTGTTCCACGGTAAAGACTGCAACTACGCGCTGCTGAACATGCTTATGCAGCTTGACGGGTTCTTGGCAGGGCTCGAGTCCCATCTGGCGACCGAAGCTGTGATGCGGTCATCAGGGCGGACGCGGGCTACTGCGAGTGCGCGGGAGGTTGGACAACGCACAGGTGCTGCAAAAGTGCACTTTCGCAATTCCATGCTGCCAAGTTGGCATCCGCAGGCTTCTGCCGCAGGGGCAGGGCACCAGATAGGCACCGCCCGATGGCGCTCGACGCATGCGAGTGACGGTGTAGTCCGAGGTGCTTTGACTCTGAATCAATGACTGCTTTCCTTTGATGAACGTTGCAGAACAACGTGCGGATACCACAAGCCATACACCTGCGCAGACGCATGCCGCAAGTTGACAGTAGACCAACAGGAGGCATTGAAACTCCCAGCGCCGCTCAACTGTGCGCGCCAAGGTTAGCGTGTGATGCATTGTCAAGACTGAGGACATGCTACCTACCAAAGCGCTGTACAGTGGCACCGTTCCACATAGATCATTGTGACGATGCTGCTGCAGGGCCGTACATTGCCGCGCGGTTCATCAGGAATGATGACCCAGCCTGGGCAGCGGCGGCAGCCAGGCTGCAGAACAGTGCAGGGGCAGCCAAAGCAGCAGCAATTGCAGGCATAAGACGGCTGGCAGCAGTACCTGAAGACGATGCACACTCAGTGCACGAAGTTTCGAACAATGGCGGCCGGCGAGCGCAGCGTCTTCCTGGGCTTCCACAGCAGCAACCAGGAATGCAACAGCAGCAGCAAAGACAGCAGCAGCATGCCGACATCAGCACGCATGTGGTGCAAAGCGGTCACCAGAAAGTGTGGCATCAGCAGACAGACACTCAGCAGAGGCAGCTGCTTGTGGCTACCCAGGCAGGTGGAGCCGGCAAGCAGGATCAGGGCATGGCCACCTCGGCAGCGCTGCCCGCTGCAGGGGCAGACAAGCAGGCGGTGGCCCTGTGGGGCCAGGTGGAGCAGGCGCTCCTCGCAGCTGGGCCGCACTCAGTCAAGCCGCCGGGGACGCGCACCAACGCAGCAGACTTCGTCCGGCTGGGCCTGCGCATGAGCAGGTGTGCAGCCACACGGAGCCCACTGGGCTTTCCAGCTCGGGGTAGCGTGTAGGGTGCGTGCCGGCATAGCCAAGGCTCGTGTCGCGATCAGACAAACATGCAATATACATGCTGCATCACATGCGTCGCCTCTTTGAGCAGGTGGAAGTTGCTGGGTTGCACACCAGGTCAACCATTGCTGGTAACAACACCTGGACGACCTGACCCATATTTATGTGTGCCGCTGCAGACACGATGTGCAGCGGGCGCAGCAGCAGTGGCGTGCCTTCCTGGCGGAGGCGCCCGCATATCCTGAGGCAGCCTTCAGCGGTCGTGGAGTCGTCATCCTCAGCGGCAGCCTGCAATACATGGTGCCTGCCTGGGTCAACCTGCACATGCTGCGGCTGACAGGTGCGCTTCCTCACGCAATATTTTGTCGTGGTATTCCTGCAACCTGGAACTTGGCCAGTGTGCAGTCCAGGCTTGGCGCACCGCTAATCAATCAATAGCAGGCTAAGAACACACCCTCATCCAAGTACCACTTTCTCTTGCACAACCCCAGGGTGCAGGCTGCCAGTGGAAATGTGGTTCCCAGAGGCAGAGGCGCCCTCGCCGGGTCTGGCGGCAGCGCTCGCGAGGCTGGGCGCCACGGTCCGGCTGCTGCCGCACGCCGCCGCACGCGCGGGCGGCTTCACCATGAAGGCGGCCACCATCCTGCTCAGCGGCTTTGCCGAGGTGACTGTTCCGCCGGTCGTGCTGTGCACGGTCTTATTGTCCACTGCAGCCGCTGCTGCCATGGGGTGCTGCCCTGCAGCCGGCCGCCTGCACGCTACTGGCATGGGCCGTCAGCTTGCACCAAGCTGGTCTGCTCCAGCGCGCTGACACGAGTGCATGCGGCAACATTGTTTTGCCAGCCACACTTCTTCAAAAGCGCTCAAAACCCGGGATGCTGAGGGCGCAGAACTTGTGCCTCTGCCAGGTGCTGTTCTTAGATGCGGACAACATTGCGGTCCGGGACCCGTCGCCGCTTTTTGCGTTCCGCGGCTACAACGCCACCGGCGCGCTGCTGTGGCCAGACTACTGGGAGCGCTCGACAGCACCCGACCTGGCCGACGTTCTCGGACTGAACCCTGAGCACCTGCCGGCGGGCACATTCGAAAGCGGCCAGATGGTGCTGGACAAGCGCAGGTGGGTGTGACATCCCTGTGGTCTGTTGCTCTGGATGCTGTGCATGATGAGTGGCATGCGTTTGCCTGCTGTTCGAGACTTCCAATCGGCTCAAACCCTATTGCCAACCTGACAAGCCTCTGGCTTTTTACAGAGATGCTGTTGGTTGGCTTGCGTGCAGACTGTGGAGGGGCCTCTTGCTGGCCACATTCTTGAACATTCAGTCGGGGCTATTCTACGAGCTGCTGTCCAATTTCATGGGCAAGGGTGACAAGGTGAGACATTCCTGATGATCTGTCATCGATGGAAGATCTGGACAATGCGTGGGGTTACGTGTGGCTTCAAGCTGTGGCTTCACACAACAGTCCAAGGCTACACAGTTCATGGCATATCCGTATGTTGCTGATTGCACAGTGCAGTCTGTGAGCTGAACGTAGTGCTATGCTCATCTCAGGAGACGTTTCCATACGCCTTCACGGCTGCCGGCGCCACGTACTCAGCGATTGACACTCCTGCTGGCAGCGCTGGCATGACCAAGTGCGTGTGCTTGCTTATGTGGTGTGGCCAAATGCAGTTCTACTCATTGCAATATCAAACGCAATGTCATACACCAGTGTCCGAATAGGTTTTGCACTGAGCAGGATGCACTGTAACAAGCACCAGCGGCACTGCTGGCACGAGTTTGCAGGCAACACCATGATGCAGCACGATGAACAGGGTGCATACCTGTGACCTGGCATGCATTCGTTGTCGAACTGCGCTTTGCTTCATCGTCACATTGCGTCGGTGTCTTGCATTGCCATGTGCCAGCTGTATTGGGAGAATGCAGCTGCGCAAGGATGCGTGACACCGATGTGTTTTGCTTGCAGGTCAGCTGATGTTCCTACACACCAATTTCGTGCCAAAGATGAACTTGCAGCTGCCGCTCTCGATTGAAGCCTACACCAGGCATGACATGGCTGGTGCATGCACATTGTTTGACGAAGTCCCTCGTGCTACCAAAGAGCAAGTGAAACCGCTGAGATGTGCATGTCGAGGCGCAACTTAGGTCGAGGCAAGACCTGGACACCAGTGCTGCGCAATACATTTGCAGGCGATGGCAGCTTGTAGTCCCTGGGAACCGGCCATTCGCTGAAGTGACGGCCCCGCTGGGACGTGACCTTGAGCAGGAGGCCTTTCAGGCATGTGATGTCGCATGGTTAGCACCAACCTGGATAGTGCTTGACACAGCAAAGGACTTTCAAGCATGTGCTGGCAGCATGGCGCTTTGGCAGATTGAGGACCCTCTACATTTTCTTCGCCCTTCTCTCTGCTGTTGCAGATTCTTGCACATTTCCGGTGCGCGTCCTGGCTACCAGAGCTTCTGAAGCAGCAGGGTGCCAAACCGCCGCCACAGCTGCAGGGCTTCCACCCAGTGCACAATGGCATGGACTTCAGGCGACCGTACAGGTGCATGAGTGGCTTGCAGCTCAAAGACGACTGTTCTGCACAGTCATCAGCGCACTTAGCCACAGCCGCATTGTGGTGAGTTTGTACATGGAGTGCAAGGCTCAAACTAGCAGAAGCAAGTTTGATGCTCGTCCATGGACGCTTGACCTCGTTCACATGTAGATGGGGCATGAGCGGCCCATATCTGCGATTCACCACGGTGAGCTTTGGCGACAAGGTTAAGCACTACAGGAACAGGTGGCTGCGCCCGTGGTTGGCGCGCCACGGATTCGGCAAAAGGTCATGATAGCTCCGTGCGCTTGAATAGCATACATGTCTGTTTGTACAAATACAAGAAGTATGGACACACCATGTCCCTACGGATGTGTCAATCAGCTTGCCGAGCGAGGTTGCTTTGTGGGAAAGCCTTTGATGTAGAGTAGTTGAGGCTTAGGGCTGTTGGCGAGCTGCGTTTGTCAAAGCGGGCAGCATGCATTGTGGATGGGGGCCATGTGCTGGTCTTTCGTTCTCCTAGAGCCGATTGCCCCTCGTACACGGGATGGAACGACCCGCCGGCGGGGTCTAGCAGCACATACACTACCTACAATGACCGCATGTATGCGCAGCAGCATGAAATGCTATCATTTAGAAGTATTCAAAATCATGCTCTGGCCGTCCGTACTGCTTGTACAACAAGAAGCGAGTTAGCCTGCCATCATCATCGTGCTCATACTCCTCCCACTTGCCATCCTTGCACTCGGGAAATTCCTCAGGGTCGAACCCGGATATCTCCAGGTCCGGATGGTAGTCATAGTCGTACTCCTCGTCGTCTTGGTCGTTGGCCGTGACGTCTCTTCCAGAATGCCCTTTATCAGTCAAATGTGCGGCTGTCATGAAGTGCTAGCTGCATAAAGCTTGCTTGCAACACATCAGCGCCCTGACATTTGATTTCCTGTTGATTGCAAACGCCAAGCAAATTACTTCGCGTGGAACGGAGTCTGAAATATGCGGGTGCGCATGTGGGTTTATCTCCTCTCGCTATTCCCCTTGTCTGCGACAGCCTTAGTCGGCTTCTCTTGGGACTGACGGTACGCATCAATGATGGTAATTTATCAGGAAGCAAGTGCATTGTGTGAGTGCAAGCACGCATGGCATCGACATTAGAGAGTAACCTTCGTGCAAAGGATATGTGTGGTATGGTGCAGGTGCACAACTACATGAACCCCTGCCAGCTGCAGACATACATATGGTGCGCCTACGTAATTGTTAAAAAACAAAACAGGTTCGTTTCCAGCGTGTGCCAGATGACAGGCTAAGGCCCAGGGCGTGAGTGAGCCCTTTATGGGTTTTCACCACAATGCCAGGAACCCCGCCCACTTGTGCTAATATAAAAAAAGCGCCCATTGTTGTGGCCATCTTTTTTGCATCAGATTCTGTGGTGTGACAACGACGCTCACACTTGAGGGTTTCGCTTCGGCTGTCATGTCAGCAATGATGACGTCTGCTGATGTGATGGTGCAGCGTGCATAGATATAACAAACTCTGCCCGTTGCTCTGCATGCCCCTGCAAACAAGCGTGGTCGATCTCAGCTGGTGCTGTTGTTAACAAGGATCATTGACGGTGGAGACGCACCAAGGTGAGATGGAACTGACTCAGTAATACGTACTGGCTTGCTCAATATAAGCCTGAACACATTTGCTAGCTGCAACTCTGCGGCCTTTGCGCGTCGCGCTTTCATCTCTGTGAAGAAGGCAGCATACTGCAGCAGCGATGCAAGTCTGTCAACAGTTAATGGTAGGCCAATGATGCAATTGCAGATGCAAGACTGCACCGAATTGGGCAAGATGGTACCTTCTCGTCAAACTCCATCGGCACAAATTGTGGATCATGCGGCGGGCGGCAAGCTTCCAGCAATGCATCAATGTCAATATACATCAATTCGGAGACCTGTTCCCAGGAAAGTGTATTAGGCAACATATGCTCATAACACACGGCACAAAGCCAGAGTCTGCACACACGGCAGCATGACTGCACTGTTTTGAGTACAGTGTCGAAGCACCTCACTTGGCTGCAGCTCGCACACGCTCAGGTCTATTCGATGGAGCATGGTGACGAGGAACACGTTGATGTGCCTGCAAATGCAGTTGCATAGTGGTCTGGCATGTAAATCTAGCAGCAGTCTTACACCATGCTGCGGCAAGTCTGCAGGGAGCTTGTGTAGTAAGACCCACTCATTGTTGATGAAGGTGCCACCATTTGTCACTGACCGGTGTACTGTGTCAAACACATGCTCGAAAGCCTGCGCTGGGCCAGTACAGCCCTCAGCTTGATCGACTGCTGGAGTTGCCCTCACAGTGCTCAAGGGCTGCGACCCAGGCATGCAGGCTATACTGACTCTACACCTCGGCTGGCAGTGTCAACCCAATCTCTTCTGCCGTCTCTCTCTGTGCCGTGGGCAGAGGCTCGTCACCAGCCGAAACATGGCCTGCATACTTGGGCTAATTCTCTGAGCAAATTGCTGGTTTGCGCACGTGGGTTCTCACAGATGCGGCCATAAAAAGCTTTCTGTTGTGCATCTGTGAGCCGTTCATGGCAACAGCAGTAACATATAGCAAGCCAATGAATAGTACCCGCAGTCGAGATGTCAAGCAAGCCGGCCCAAGCATCCTTTGCCGCTGCACGCCGCTGCAGCACCAGCTGTCCTGTCTCCAGGCACAGGATCCACACATGCACCGCCCGGTGCCAGTCGCCATCCCGGTGCACGGCACTGCGTGCCTTTGCATACCCCGCCTTCATGCAAGCAGATGTGCAGTGAATGTTGCAACACCTTCCGGCCAATGGTCCAGTAAGTCATCACAATGTTATACGTCCCGCACCTTGGTGCCGTCTTCATTCAGCACATCAAACTCCTCCTCAGCCAGCGGCTCAGCGGAGATGGCTGCGGTCATCGTCATGTACGAGGTTCTGGAAAACTAAGGCTGTGTGATAGATCAAATGCATCTGGAATGGCCAAAGTGGTTTGTTCTGCTTGAAGAGGCATGCTCGCTGCTTGATGTTCCTACTGCCTTGCCAGTGTCATGCCTGATCATGCAGGCTGACATGGCAATGTACGCATGACGGTGCGGCACACGCCGTGTGATGTCTCGCAGAGTGAGTAAGCATGCTACACGCACCGTACGAGTGCGAATTCACGATGGCAGCGTGCTGCCTGGCCCCTCGATCATGTTGCTGCATGATGAATGATCAGTCATCGAGGTCAGGGGCATGCTCCTCAGTGTAGCGAACACTTCGCACATCTTCATGATCTAGTGCAGGATGTTGACAGAGGTGGCTCAAGCATCACGTTCGCCGTGCGCAGCTGACAGCCGCCAGTCAGCCTGCAGCAGCCAGAGTGCACTTGGCGCCGTCCCAGCATGACCACGGCACGGTCGATGTGGAGAGCCTGGCCTATTTAAGTGGGCACGTTCATCAAGCAATCTCGGAGCTATACGCCAGCATGGAGGCAGCACAGCATGTCGTGGAGCAAGCATGCGTGCAGCTGCAGAATCCGGGCATGCATCGGCAGGCGTCAGGCGTGCTGCTTGCATTCCGCAACAGCCCGGAGGCGGTAACAGCATGCAAGCACATTCTCGAACATTCCAACAGTGACATGGCACGCTTTCAAGCCGCCATCACGCTGCGGGAGGCTGCGCTGCGGGAATGGCCGCTCATGTCACCCAGCGACCGTGTCGCCTTGCAGTCATATGTTCTACAGCTCGTCCTCAGGTGTGGTTCAGTTCTTCCAAAGCTTCTCGCCAATGTATCGCCTCACGCTGCTGCTCGCCCATCATCGTCATCGTCCGCCGCCCAGCGCAACCCACAAGCCGCTATGTATCATGGTGTCCAGGAGTGCACCCGGCAGCAAGCGCACCACGGTGATCAACCAGCTCATTGCGGCGCT
Source organism: Diplosphaera chodatii (assembly GCA_032358165.1). Lineage (NCBI taxonomy): Eukaryota > Viridiplantae > Chlorophyta > Trebouxiophyceae > Prasiolales > Stichococcaceae > Diplosphaera > Diplosphaera chodatii. Next base: position 381,704 of record JAALGY010000043.1, on the reverse strand, counting down.
GGTGGCGCTGCTCAAACGAGGCTGGCTTGAACATCCTGATCAACGACGGGAGTTCTTCCAGGTGTGTCAGACAATGCAACTTGTGCTTCTGCGGACAATGCAACTTGTGCTTCTGAGGAGCATCAATAAACAGGTGCAGTTGAGTGCACACACGCACACAGCCAGGCACATCAGGCACTACGCTAAGTCGTTGTCGCCCTGAAAACAGGCAGTGCAGCAGGCAGGCGACGGCAAGAATGCGGCGCTGCAGATGGCCCTGTTTGAGGCAGTCGTGGCCGAGTTTGCCCCGGACACAGCCAGTGCCATGCACATGCCGTGGGACTTCCACAATCGTTGCCGCGCAATATTCCAGGCAAGGCCCTCGTTGCCCGGAACTGCTGCCTGTGCATCTTTGTTGGCACTCGATGAAGCATGAGTGATGATGATGCAAGCGGCGAATGCAGCATACAACACTACAGATCTTGCAACTTCTCTTTGTTGCACAGGCGGAGTATCTGAAAGACCTCTACGTGCTGGGCATCAACATTGCGCGCGAGCGGGCGGCCGGCAGCAGGGCGGACCTGGAGGTCGCGGCGTCCGCCATGGACCTGATGTGCGTGATCCTGGAGTGGGACTGGCGGCCCTCGGACATGCCCGCTGCGGCCGCCCAGCGCATGGTGGCAGACGCAGCGCAGGTCAGGCTGGACAGCAAGTCGTGAAGCAGCTGTGCATGTGATGGGACCACATGACAAAGTGTGCTCATGCGATGCGGGTTCAGGCCACTCAGCAGGCGGGTCCGGGCCTGCTGCAACATGACAGCACACGTGGCTGAGGCAAAGCTGGTTTCGTGGTCACTGCGACGGTGACTAATGGGGAGTCTGGTGCCAAAACAGGTGCGGCCGCATCGGTCGTGGCGAGATGTGCTGCTGGACCCTGCCGCCACCCACTGGCTGACGGATGCACTGCCGCGCCTGCTGGCCGCGGACTCCCCAGCGGCAGAGTCGGCCCGGCGGCTGGTGGTGCGGCTGGCGGGCGTCTCGGGCGACATCTTCGTCCCCTCGCCAGCAGGTGAGACGCTAGCAGTGTACTTGAGGCTGCAAGCGGACTCGGCAGTACACAGCGCTGTGAATATGAATTGGCGGGCAACCTCAGCATAGCTGCCTGAGGCACTGAGCCGGCATAGCACCTCCCTGACCCTGAACCTGGACAGCCGACTGCTGCGCAGAGCAACGGCAGCAGCAAGGTGGCGGCATGCCGTCGGTAGAGGGCATCTCCGCCACGGTGCGCGCCGCCAAGGCCGCCTACCTCCGGCCGCTGCTGCGCGCCGTCCTGGGCTGGACTGCCACCGCAGACTACACAGAGGACCAGCTGCGAGACGCCTGCCTGTGAGTCGCATGGGTTGCCTGAGGCATTGCAAGCAATAGGCGGCTGCCGCGAAGTAGCTCAAGTTGGTTTGATTTGATACAGAAAAGGGTCACATGCAGCTTGTGGGGCGCTGTACAGCTACAAGCCTGTGCGCATGTTCGTTCCAGGGCCATCGCAGCAGCGGCGCCGGTCCACACGGCAGCGGGTTTCCAGGCGGCCTGCCCACCGGCAGAGGGGTTGCCGGGCGGCGCACTGGGCGCCATCGCAGCAGCCACGAAAAAAGCCATCCGTGACGGCGGCCTCCAGGAGGAGCACGAGGAGGTCCACGAGATCACCACCCTGCTGCTGGAGGTGCGTAGTTGCACCGCAGCAGCAGCAGTATGAGTGGCGAGCGGGTGGACAGGATTTGGGCAGATGTGTTTTGTTCGCATCGGACCAAGGTCCCTACTCGTCTGCTCATACTAACAGATGTGTAAATCATGCAATGTTATGCCTGTAGGCGTGGGCAGATCTGATGGCGGGCATGAGCCAAGAGGGTGCGGTCCCGCAGGACACCGCAGCAGCAGCAGAGCGTGTCTTCCATGCGCTGGTGTTCGGCAGCCTGCAGGACATGGCAACAGGCGCCACCGAGGTCTGCAGTCTTGTAAAGTCTCCCATGTCGCAGTACCTGTGTCTTCCAGAGCTTTGACAATGCAAAGCTGTGACCAGAGGTTTGTGTCAGCAGACCATGTGCAAATGCTGGCAGCATTGGGCGTTGCTGATTGTCCCGAAGCTGCTGGTCGTGGTGCAGCGATCAAACGTGTGTCTCAATGCGGTAGGAGGCAGCCGATGAGGACGCAGAGGAAGCTGAGGCGGCAGTAGCAGAGGCCACCCTGGAGCGGGCTGCTGTGCTGGGACGCACGGCGCCCGCCGCCTCGCTGCCGCTGCTGGCGGGCCTCATTGCTGAGCGCCGCACGGCGCTGCTGCAGTACCCAGCCTCAGGTGTTATGGAGAGGGAGGTGCCCGTGACACACGCGCTTCCGTCAGTGCTGCCGACAGGTGTGCCAGGGAGCTGGGCGTGGGAGCGCCAACGGTACAAGATGTCTTCTGCACATCCAGGTGGCGACCCGTCGGTGGCGCTGGAGCAGCTGTGGTGGCTGGTGCGCATGGCGGGCGCGCTGCTTGCAGACGCAGGGGTTGGGGAGACGCCGTTGCCACCAGTGCCGATAGCAGCAGCGGCGGCGGCTGCCACGACAGCAGACGCCGACCCTGTCGCCCGGCTGTCGCACGAGCTGCTGGGGGTCCTGGCGCTGGCGATTGACCCTGCAGCCCATGCTGCGATCAGCCCAAGGTGCTGGCTAAAAGAAGCCTGACACATGCGACTGGTGGGCAACAGGCAGCCTGATGTGCAGACTACACTGCGGAGGGGTACGACTGCTGTGGGACACAAGATGTATAGCCAGCAGGCCAATTGACCAAAGTACCATCAGGACCATGCACCCGTGTGCCATGCTGCAGGCTGCTGGAGGCGGCAGCGTGGGCAACTGCTCGCTGGGCACGCACATACCTGATGCCAGCGGAGGCTGTGTCACGCGCCATGCACGACGCCTTCGGCTGCAGCGCTGGAGGTTCGGAGACAGCAGAGACGCTCGTCAAGCTCGTGGGTGCATCCCTCAGCACCTCAGACATTCACCACGGGCACCGCTGCAGCATGACAGGCGCCTGGGTTGCCCCAGTGCCCCCAGGGCACCTAGCACATGAGCATGGCGCAGCGTCGTAAACTCTGGGGTACTTGCCTCGTCAACGCATCCCGGTGCACCATGCAAAGTGCGCTGCACCTGATTGCCGCGCAGGTCTGCAGGCAGGTGGTGATAGCCTCTGCAAGACACGAAGCAGCCTGCTGAATTACAGCCTGTTGTGTCGCATGGGCAGGGACGCTCCTGGGCGGCTGGGCGGGCGAGGTGGCGCTGCACCGCGCCGCCGTGCACGGCCTGCTGCTGGGCCTGGCGCAGCTGGGGCCGCCGGTCACCGACGCCCTGCTGCGCTCGCCCTCCTGGCACGCGCTGCTTGGTGCGCAGTGCTGCTGGCTTTGCCTTGCGCTTTGCCATGCGCTCTGCAATCTGGCGCCGGCTGCAGGAAGCCGCAGGTCTCAGTCATGACACGTGTTTGTGCCCGCTGTTCCAGCAAGCGGGGTTTGTCAGCTGAGTGCTTGAGTGCAAGCAGCCTCCGGGGCCGCTTCACTCGTGCTGCTATGTAGAGAAGGCTGCCAACATGTTTCATCTGTGATTGTCGAAATGACCTTTCCAGCAGTCATGGCTGCAACCTGCCAACTATCCGCAGGTGCGTTTGGCGAGCACCGGCCGGAGGTGGCGGGGCTGGCCGCGCCGTTGCACCGAGGCATCGCCCTCGCACTTGCATTGGCAACGGCCGGTCTGCGGGATGCCGAGGCAGCACAGCAGTATGTGGGCCACATGCTGGGCGCCGTTGCGCGCGAGCTGTCCGGCCTAGCAGGTGAACTCAACACACAATCTTGTGGACGTTGGATTTACTGTGAGAGCGCATTGTATCCCGACTTGATGCGCACTTTGGATGTGGGACTCATCTCGACAATGGTGCAGCAGGCCGCTTCCTGCCTCTGGTCTGCGTTTGCGTCTGTCAGCGTGCAAGAACACAGGGCTTTCCCAACGAAAAGGAGCAATGTGCACACCTTTGCAGAGCGGGGCGACCTGAGGAAGCTGGCAGGGCAGGCAGAGGCGCAACGCCGGCTGGAGTGCTTGTTGGAGGCGCTGCGGGGCGCGGCAGGCGGTATCACGCCTGCTACCCAGGTGACCTGCTCTTGCGAAACAATTTAATATGCATCTGCAAAATCAGCATGCTTGCGAAGCATCCAAGCAAATGTTCTGGTATGTAGACGAAGTACATCCTTTCCTATGCTGGAGAGCTCTTACCCAGACGCTTTGGTGCATCTGGATTCCTTCTGGTGCCTCTCATGGCTTGCAGCACAAGTGCTTGCGCGGCTCCTGTTGTCGCAGGCACCGCTTTTCGATGTGCTGCGGCAGCTGATGGGGTCGCTGTTGGTGCTGGGGTCTGCCCTCTCGGGACATCACCCTGTGCAGCTGGCGCTGCTGAAGCTGGCCGCCGACTGCGTCGAGGCGCATGTGTCATACCTGTCGGTGAGGCGGATTCTACATAGTGGCATCGGCGACTACAAGTGATCTGTGCTGCCTGTGCTGCTTGCTGTGGCCTGCTGGTATCTACCCAGTCTGCCACCGTCCACTGCGGCTGCTGCTGCATTTGGGGTGCAAGTGCCTAGGAGGCAGAGTTGTTACTACATGAGACATATCATGACCAACACTCTCGTGGCTGCAGGCGGAGCAGGCGGCGGTGCTGTGTGATTGGGTCCTGGCGCTGCTGCGTGGCTACTCAGCATCGCACAAGGGCCTCACTGGCGTGCAGGTGGGCTTGCACCGGGCTATGTATACTTGAGACAAAGTGTGACCTCAGTCTGCCATGGCTGCTTCATCTGTCGGTGGCCTTCCACGTTCTGCTCAACAGTGCCATTGGCGATGCATCAGTACCCTGCAGTGGCAAAAGGGTGCAAGCATGCCACTTTGGTGCAAGCACAGCAGCTGGGTGCCGTGTTACTGGACAGGCACTCCATTGCACCGAGCGCTGGTCCCCTGCAGGCGTCCAGTGCCCTGCGGAAGGAGGAGGCAGCTGAAGCCGGGCGCGAGCTGCGCGCGCTGCTGAGGCTGCTAACGAATTTGACACAGCGCGACCTGCTGGACTTTGGCAGCTCACCCGATGGACCAAAAGTGGACGTTGCTCAGGTATGAAACCTTTTCGTTGTCGTTCTGAAAGCGATCTTAGGCGTGTCCTGGTGTGTATGCCATGTGACATGATGTCGTTGTTGTGAATGTGCTGGCGAATTCCACACAGATGGGAGCACTTGGCCAGGCTGCACCTGAAGAAGTCTCCTTGCTCATAAACCCTGTCTCTTCTGCAGGCTGTGTTCCTGGGCCTGCACATTGTGGTGCCGCTGATGAGCAGCGACCTGCTGGCGGTGCCCAAGCTGTCGCGCCTCTACTTCGCGCTGCTGTCATATATGATGGACATTTGGCCTGCCCGGGTTGCCGAGCTGCCAGGTGCTGTGCCATTCCTCTGACACTCACTTGAGTTAATTATCCACGATATAGCGTCGCTTTCGTCCCTGCTGATGCAGCCATTCGATGGTTGCGTGTGTCGCTTGGATCATTGTTCAAGTGTGACACCTGCCTCATGAACTGCCTGTGACCTTGCACCCTGACTGGTGCGAGGCCCAATTGAGACCCTCCTGGTACACCCATGCAATGTACAGGCCAGCAGTTTGACATGCTGATGCGGAGCCTGGACTTTGGGCTGAGCAGCTCCGACGCCGAGGTGGCGGGGCACTGCCTGGAGGGTTTGTATGCGCTGGCGGCCTGGGATGTGGGCCGGCGTGCCGAGGGGCACGCAGGGCTCGCAGCCCGCAGCGCGCCAGGTGTGACCCCGCACCTTTGCGCACCTCCTTCACGACGTCAGATCTACACGCATCATAGTGGTGTGCAACCTGTCTAGTGCTAGTAAGCGGCTGCAAGCCTGAGCTGCTTTGTGGGGATGACACGACTGCAGCCAGTCGCTGCATCAGCCAGCTAGCATGGTGCACCATGGGTGATGACACGGCCCTCCTGACAGTTGGAAGGCCCTACTCAGCAGGCGATGCCGCCAAGCCGCTGCTGGCGCACTTCCTGGAGGGCCTGCTGCGGCGGCTGCTGCTGGAGGCGGCGGGCCGTGACGCCATCGAGGCCGCCGCCGACTGCCTGCTGGCGCTCATCCTGGCCGCGCCAGACACCTTCCGCTCAATTGGTACGGCTTGTCTTCGGCACAATGCAGTGCAGTCTCTGATCCTGTGCGGCAGTGCGCACGCTGCGGAATGGTGAGACGGCCCCTCGCAGCTCTGACTGATTGGAGGCAGCATTACGTTGTGCGAATGTGCTTGAGACTGCTGCAGGCGAGGGCCTCATGGCGCAGCAGCGGGACTCGGGGCTCAAGGCGGCGCTGACGGCCTCGCTGACGCGGCTCATGACCACCAATGGCGTGCAGCAGAGCCTGGACCGCACCACCCGCCGCGCCTTCCGCGCCAATCTGCGGGCGTTTGTGGCAGAAGTGCGCTCCATCATGCGCCTGCACTGATGATTGGCCTCCCAGCCGTTGTCGACAGCGTGTGTGGGCCGTGTAGGGCAGTCACCCATGCAGTGCAATCTGCTGAGGCTGCCAGAGTCTCCCGAACGTCAACCGCAGATGTCGACATTCATGTACAAGTTGGATGGCGTCACGGTGTGTCTATTGGCTTGACAGATGTGCTACACCATGATCAGGATGACCAAATTCGGAGGTGCCATCGTCCATAGCCATGTTCAAGCAAATTTCACATCAGCCCGCTGCTGCACTCGCCTGTCACATTCAACTGCTCTCATGTCCTCGCCCACAACATTCGCCGAGCTCCTTCCCTGCTGCCCGCGAGACACATAGCATACCGTATGCATTCCGCTTTGACCACATGCACCGCTCTGCAATCTCGCTTCAATGCTGTTTCACCCTGCTCTATGCATCAGCTCTCATCTCCTATGCCACAGCCACGCTGATAGTCTACAACGCCAACGACCGCTGTTGCAGCTGGCCCTCACACGCTCCATGTCAGGTCGAGCGCCAGCTTGGGCTTTGGCATGCCGTCACAGAACGAGCAGGCAGCCATGGCCTTCAGCTTGGTGCTTCCACCTTCTGGCCGCAGCTGTACAGACCCCACTGCCATCTGCTGCTGTGGCTGCAGCGTGAGACTGTACTTCTGCCCTGCTGCTGGCCTGCGCACAGTCGACCAGTAGGCTGGTCTGTCCGCAGATGAACAGCAGGACTGTGACAGCATGCAGTGGAGGACGTGGTTAGTTCATGCAGCGACTGCTTGGAGCGTTTCAATATACAGTTCAGCAGCCATTCTTTGTCTTGCTGTAGGAAGCAGAGTGCGAAATGGCGCAAGTATTGCTGGCACAGCTAGGTATGCCTGGGGATGCCCAGCATCATTGCCAGTGCTGTACTACTGTAGGACATAGCGACACGCTGGGCACACAGCAGCACCTGCTCTTCAGCTGCAGCTGTGTGCCCGTCGCTGGCGCCACCGCCAGCGCAGCAGAATGCACCCAGCCGCGCCGCAGCTTGGTGCGCGCCACGAGCACCGGCCCGACATCTGTGCTGACCCCCGCCTTCAGCTTGTGCTGCCGGTCCGGCCTGTTCAGCCAGCTGACACGCTATGGCAGAGTTGCCTCGCAGCCGTGCTGAGCTAGCAATGAGTTGCAGCAGTCAACAGCGGGCCCTTGGCACAGTCGCTGAAATGCAGCGGTGCAAATTTTCAGCTATGCAGAAGAACCATCACCCGCTGTACAGCGTCTGCGTGAGCATGCTGCGGCGCGTCAAAAAGCTGTGCTCTGCCTGCGTGCGGCTGCTGAGCGAGGCGCCACCATCACCGGATGTCCGCAGGACTGCCCGCCTGTCCACCTGCAGCCTTGGCGTCAGTATTCAGGTATATAGCCCCAAGCATCGCACGTACGCACGACAGCGTATGATGATCGCTTTGTGTCACAGGCAGCAAGCTGCCCTCACGCAAGCATGAATGGCATGACGCATTGCTTGGCATGGGGCAACACCTTCAACGTTGGACATGGGATGAGGTACGCTTTGCCGGCAGGCACAAACTGCTCCAGAGTAAATGTGCTGTTCTTCAGCTGTCGTTTGCACTTTACTAACATGTCCTGCATCGTCATCATGCAGTGCACCAGATCTCAATTGGGTCAGTGAAGCATGGCGGCATGCATAGTGATGCATGTTCGTAAAACCCGGTGTAGCATGCAGCCGCATCTTCGAAGATGTGCACCTGAGAAGGGTGCTCAACACGTGCTGACCATCGCTGTCCGATCAATCCGACTTCGACAAGCTGCAGGTCAGGTTGTGCGCTGACCTCAAGTTGCACATCAGGCCTGATCTGCAGCACAGCCGTGCTGCGGATTGTGTGGCCCTTGAAAGCAGTCCTGACAGACTTTAATTCCGGCATACTGCCTGCACGCGATGTTTGGCTGCGGGCCTCCTGATCAGTGTCTGCAAGCAACAAATGGTGATCTGGAGGTGGTAGATTCAGGCGGTCGAGCACATGCAGCGAACGGCCGAGGAGATGTACAACTACAACAAACTGATGATGCGTGCATGAACATAGGCATGCGCCGATCAGAAGGTTGCTTGCGCACGCATGGCCATTGAATTCTCCGATGCAGCACGTGACCACATTTGCCAGCGTGGCACTCCCTACTGTCCTCCTCGGGTCCTCGCTGCACTGCAGCATCTTCAAAAGAACACCAGTAGTGCGTGCGAGTCTAGATCCCTGCTTTGCTGACGCGTACGCATCGGACATCAACTTCCACCACCTTGGTGAAAATGTCCGACAGCTTGACTTGCTGACGACCTGTATGCACATGTGGGTGTAGATATTCAACCGCTGCATCGGTACTGCTTGCTCGTGGGCCGAGCGTCTGCTTCTGTGGCCACTGCTCTGGTCGGTCAGGCCTCAGTTCTTCGCAGGCCGCCTGGTTGAAAGCATTGTTGCTGGGTTTGGCGTCTGGCCGCTCAGGAGTTCGCTTGCAAAGGCATCAGTCCGAGCTGATGCACTGACATAGCAGTCCGCAGCCGCCGCAAGCGCTGCAGCGGGGCTGCTTGGTTGCATGAGTGGCGCCGTGGTGCTGGCCTGGCAAGCAGCAGCGCTGCTCTGGACATTTGTGACCGCCAGCTTGCAAGCGCTATGCCACCTGCCGTATGCGCTGCTGAGATGCAGCGCCTCAGCCGGTGCCACCAAGGCTCTGCAGAAAGCCGGCGGTGCAGGGCAGTGCACGTTCTATGAGGGCACCGTGAAGCATGTACGCACGAGGCCAGCTCACCATGCATTCGAGTAAGTGCGATGCAGCATTGCAGTATCCTGCGATACAGGCTGGTCTATGCTGATCACAGCAACAGCTGCGCACGACGCGCCCAGGGCTGTCCACCCTCCTGCCTAGGTACCCTGTGCGAATGGCGGTGGTGAACCTTGATGATGCGCCACCCTGGTTCAGCGGCCAGGCAGCAGATCACATGACAGCCTCAGAGGCTCGAAACCTGGCTCGCACCGCAGGTTTGCGACCGTCCAAGCAAGCAGCTTGAAGCCGATACTTGCAATGGTGATGCTATGCCACATGTGCCACAAGTTGTATGAATATCGGGCCGGCATGTGCTGGGGACATGGCATTGCATGCATTTAATGCGCCCTTTGCTTGTGCAGGCGCAGTCAAGCTGCTGACACACCCACACAGCGCAGGCTATGTGCAGAACCCCATCAGCGTCTACTACTGCCATGACAGCAATGGCTCATTGTCTGCCTGCATTGCAGAGGTCAGCGACTTCAGCACTTTTGACATGTGAGCGTTTAGATGATCCGGATCCTGTCAGCCATATGTAGGATCACACACACCCGGCTATTCCAAACTGCAGGTGACCAACACGCCATGGGGCGAGCGTGTGACATTTGCGTTCGACCCTGTGGGCGACACAGTGCCAAAGTCACTACATGTGTCGCCGCTGATGGACATGCAGGGCCAGTGGTGAGCAGGCTGCAGTGGCATGCAGAGTGATGCTGCAGTGATTCTGCTGCGCAGATGGCTGTCTCGCACGACCAACTGCAGGTCATGCAATAGCCAACCCTCCCACAATATGCCAACACCGCCCTCAACAGCACAGACCACATGTATGAACCACGGAGTCATGTGCCACTGCTCAGGCTACTGAAGACGGCTGCGCCAGGCGCACGCTTAGGGCTGTCAGTGCGGGTACAGCACCCACAGCTGGGGGATTTCTTCACCGCCACACTCTCTGGTGTGCGGTCAGATGCGCCAATGCTGCCCAACGAGTACGCTGGGTTTGCCACCCTGTGGCGGTGAGGCCGCCATTGTCAACATTAAGCATCGAGCAAAAGGTCCAATCAGATGGCTGCCTGACATGCACGTATGACCACTGCATGGGCGTAATGTGTTGCGTGACAATTACAGGTATGGGTATGGGCCGCATCGTGTGGCGGTGTGGATCTACTGGCAGGCGCTGTTACTGCTGCGTAAGGGAGTGCCCTTCTATGGGCCGCCGTCTGCGAGTGAATTGTCGGAACTAGCAGACAACCTGAGGGGTGCTGATGTGAAGGGGAAACGCTGCTGGACATGGCGACCTGCCTGTAGTTTTCCCTGGAATGCAGAGTGATGTCACCTCCCTCCGTCAGCAGATTGCTGCTTTGTGCATGGGATTGAATGTACCGTATAGGCTGTTGACTGTTTCGGACAGCATTGTAGACAACGTGTTGAAAGTTGCCCGCCCTTGACTCCCACAGTACAACCCACATGTGTCGTATCAGTGCCCCCTATCATTGGCGTGTCGCTTTAACAGCAGCTCAACTCAAGCCGAACGTGTATGCTCACAAACTCTCAACCAGACTACCATACACTCTCATGTCACATCGCACATCGTCATGCCACAGCTAACTTGTCGCCTGCCTCCCTGCGGGGGCAGATGTGACCCGGTTCCCGGGCCTACTCCTTGAATGGTGCGAAGACCACGCTCGAGTTGTGCCCACCAAAGCCAAACGAGTTTGAGATGGCCGCTGTGATGTCGTGCTGCTTCTTCTCATTGGGCACCGTATCTATGTCAGACACCTCATCCACCAGGTTGCCCTACAGCAGAGCTCACAGAAACTTCACAGCACCATCTCATTGCCAGTATCAAGCTCCTCAGCAGCAAGTGCACGTGCTTGGCATGCAACTGGGTACATCGATGTGTCGAACCTTCCACACGTCGACCTCGCAAATATCACATATGCCTTGGGAAGCACATGCCATGGATGCATGTGACAAACCCGCACCTGGTTGATGGTGGGGTGCACCCAGCCGGTAGTGATGGCCTGGATGGTGGCGACGGCCTCCAGGCCGCCGGCTGCGCCCAGGCAGTGTCCGATCATAGACTTGGTGCCGTTCATCTTGATGTGGCTCCAGTCCGTGAACACCTGTGCACGAGGTGTGACACAACGAAACTGTCATTACAGCACCATGGGGAAGCCCTTCATGCATGGTAGCAAAACACATGCATGGCTGCACAGCCTTGCGAGACAGCACTGCACCCCAAACCGTGATTTCAAGCCCACAGCGACTTGCCTTCTTCACTGCCTTGACCTCTGCCACATCACCCACCAGCGTGCTGGTCGCGTGTGCATTGATGTAGTTGATCTGCATCAGCATACATTGATGTTTATGCACACAGCGATCACAGCGTGCAGGACTGTCTCATAGTGCACAGTCTTCCGGGTGTGTGGCTGATGACAGGACGCACCTGGTCCCGCTCAATCTTAGCATCCTTCATCGCAAGCTCGATGCACCCAGACACGCCCAAGCCATCTGCACGTGGATCCTGCACAGCACACAAGCCATCCGCCTCATAAACTGCCTCATAGAATTGCGGGGCTTGCATCCATGCACATCCGCATACTGCTAGACCCAACCTCATGTTTGTTTCTGTGCGGTGACTCTCAAATAGTAGCTACACCGTGCACAGTGCGCCCACCGTCATGTGGTAGGCATCGCAGTTGGTCGCGCCGCCCAGGTACTCGCAGATGATGTTGGCGCCCCGTGCCTGCGCATGCTCCAGTGACTCCATGCACAGCACGCCTGCGCATCAGGCCAAAAATCGTGAAGGGCCCAAAGATACGATATGTTGAAGCTGCCCAGCCTACTCACCAACAAACCCTCCCACGAGCCAAGACAACTATGGTGACCTCCTGTCCACGTTGGGGGACTGTGGGACAGCAACACAGTCCACATATCAGCCCAGGAGCAGTCTCACCAGCGCCCTCGCCCATGACGAAGCCGTCCCTGTCGGTGTCCCACGGCCGCGAGGCCTGCTCAGGCTCCTCATTCCGTGATGAAAGTGCTCTGCACAGACACACACATAGGGCATTCACTTGCAGAGACTTGATCTTGGTGTCATAATGTCAACGCAATGTTGCTCGGACGACCTCCTCTGCTGCCAGGGGTGCTTGATGGTGGGCCTAGGGCTCATCTCAATGTCTACCTGCAGGCCACAAAGCCGCCCAGGCCGACAGGGATGATGGGCGCCTCGGACCCGCCGGCAAGGATGACGTCAGCGTCGCCCCGCCGGATGTGGTTTGCCGCCGTCACAAAGCAGTAGTTGGCGGTCGCGCATGCGGTAGATATCGAGTAGTTCGGCCCCATGAAGCCGTACTCCATGCCTACCAGCGCACCCCCCCTGTTGCATCATCAGCACGGTTGTCAATGTATCAAGATGCTGAGCATCTCAGTCTACCGTGCACCACTACTCAGCACTCACAGGCAGTCGAGTGCAGCATCGTTATTGTGTTGGATGACCAGCTCACATGTTTGTGATGGCGAAGGGAATGAAGAATGGGCTGATTTTGCGGTGGCCCTTCTCCACTAGATTCTGGACGCCATCCTGAAAGACCTGTTGATTGCACAGAGGGAAGCGTTCAGCAACGTGTGCTATGCAGGCAGTTTTTCCACTTTTACTGGTCGAAATGATCATTGCTCCTGTCCGTAAGTGCAGCGGTGAAAGGCACCTGCAGGCCGCCCATGCCCGTGCCGACAAGCACACCGACACGCGACTTGTCCAGCTTCTCAAAAGCCTCAGGTGAGTCCTGCATGAGCGAACGGAACACATCCAGTGAGGCAGCTCGGGTCTATCTGGTGCCATGAACGGGAAGCTGTCGCAAAGCACAGCATAGTTGGCTTACGTCTTTGTCAAGGCCGGCCTGTTTGAGCGCCTTCTTCGAGCTGACTAGTGTGTAGCTGAGACAATCGTCATACCGCCGCAGGTTCTTCTTGTCAACAAGCCTGAGGCAGATGGAATCATGCGTCAAGTGGCTGCGAACTGTTATTGCTGGGTGGTTTCTAGCTGTGTAACTCCCGCACGCGCCCAGCACAGCAGCAGACAGCATGGCTTACCCCTCGCTGTCGAAACCCCGGATCTGGGCTGCAAATTTGGTGGGAAAGCTGGTTGCATCAAAGCGGTCGATCAGCCCCACGCCGCTGGTGCCCGCCAGCAGCCTGCGAAATGGCTGAGCACTTCAATATGTGTTGTGGACTTCTCGTCCATCGAGTGGATGCTACACGCATGGGAGCTGGTGTTGCGCACTTCTCATAGAAGGTGTCGACATCGTTGCCGAAGCAGGACGCGATGCCCTGCCCTGTGATGACGATCCGCTGGCTGGGATTGCTGTGCGTCGCCGCTGCCTGGCATGTGAGCGCGCCTGCGATGGACAGCACTGCCGTCAGGCACCAACGTGATGCACATGTCTGCAACAAGTGCATGGCGGCCAGCAGGCCCGGTGCAGTACATGAAGCGCTGCGTCAATGGTTGAGTCTTGGGACGTGCGCCACAAGGTCTGATGGCATGAGGGACGTGCATGCATGTGGCCTGATGCACCAGCCATGCACCTGTGCGTCCCCTGCCGAACGTGGCGCGCTGCAGCTGCCTCAGAGGATTGCTGCCACTGAGGCTGCTGCCTGCGCGTCGTAGCCCCTGCATCACGCCCGCATCAGGGTGGCAGAGGCCGGTGCAGTGCATGGTGATCTGTGCCCAGAGTAGTGCGCTTTCTGTGCCGCGCTATAGCACAGAGCCCTAAGCAACCAGTGCGAGCATCACCGACGTTGTCAAAGCTGCCCGCGAATGCTTACTTTGAGTCTGGACCATGACTGATGCTCTCGGCGGTCGCAAAGCTTCGACAGTAAAGTTTACGCATCTTCTGAAAGTACTGCAGAGCCCGCAGGGGAGATTACAGTGCACTCGGTGGTAGCTGGCAGTGAGGTGTTGCATCTTTGCCACCGTGCGTTTCGATGCAGCAGCTATCGGAGGTCCCTGTGCTTTGAAACGCTATAACATTGCTACTGTAACCTACAGGGTGAAGCACCGTAGGACAATCGTATGGTGCCTGGCAATGATGCTCCGACACATTTATGTGATCGAAAATGGCACCAAACTGTTGAGTGCAAATTCCAGCATGACCAGTACAGACAGCAGGTGGCACCTTCATGCCTTCACACGGTGTAATGCCGTGCTGTGACTTCGTACAATGGCGGATGCACAGCCCACAACACCCGCTCGGCGGAGCAACTCCAATGCCAGCGCAAACTCTACCACCATGTTGGGCAAGGCTGGGCGCTCTCTCAAGGCGAGTCGTGCAGTTTAGTCTGCCTGCATGACTGCCACGTGGCTCCCTGCTCGGCAAATGCATGGAATCTGCACTTCTGTGTGACAAGCGCATGCCAGTTGGACACTGCTGTGTGACAAGCGCATGCCAGTTGGACCATGATGCCAGCACGCTTGCCGACATCCATGCGAGGGCTAACTGTCCACTCGAGCGTGGGTTCTTTCTGCTGTACAGAGCGGCACATTTGCTGCTGGCATGGCGGTTGGCAGCACGCTGGCTTATGTCACGCCACACCTCAATGGTGCCATTGACATAATGGCAGTGCGGCAACCTGATGGCACCATAAAAACGTCGCCGTTCTACGGTGAGGCTACGCTGGGCATGACTGAACGTTTGCCACTGGATCAGAAGCTCCAGCCAGGAGCCCCAGGAGCTGTCCCTGATGATGCAGCTGTGTCAAGTGGTGATTCGGCTGCTGTTGCTCTGCAGTGCGCTTTGGCAAGTACACGGGGTCGGGAGTACAAAATCGTGCTGTCAAGATCATCGTCAATGGTAAGGCGGAGTGTTGTCATGCCTTCCCGTGCTTGTGTGTGCACAGCATACACTGCAGACATGCATCCAGGACCACGACTCGCTAACACACTCTACACTGTAACCACCAAGATGTGGAGGCGGATTTCACGATGCACTTGGGCCGCACGGGCGAAGCATTCTTCCTTGGCGAGGAGGTTGAGGATGGCAGCGGTGAGGGCGATTCTAAAAGGGCAATTCTTATCGACGTCTCATATCCCACCTGTGAGGTGTCATGCATTTCTGCCACCACATGAGCAAACAGCCCCAACAGGAGTGGAGCGGTCTGTGGGCAGCATGCTTCATCTGATTCCGCTGTGCAACCTACAGGTGATGTCGAGCTGACGGAGGAGCAGCTGAGTGGCATGATGTCGCCGCCGCCAGGGTACTCGTCGCAGGAGGACCGGCCGCCTTACGCCACAGCCGAGCAGGTGCCTCATGCATGCTACTCAAGAGTGCAGGGCTGCATGCATGAGCAGCATCTCAGCTATGTCATGCACCTCCTGAACAGGCATGACCACTGTTCAGCACCAAAACATGGGTTGAGAGTCCGAATGCTTGCGTCGTGCAATGTTAGGTGGTTGCCATTCGGGAGGCGGTGGAGGACATTGCCCGTTTGGAGTCAGCGGTGGCGTCCGGCAGGGCGCAGCCCGGCGAGGTGGACCGCCTGAAGCATGCGGCCGACCATGCCGTGGAGGACCTGCGGTGCCAGGTGGACGGCGAGGCACTAGCGGCTGCGGCGCGGCAGGAGGGCCTCATACTGCACGAGGTGTGCTGCTTGCACAGGACAACATGCTAAGTCGTCAAACAGACTTTGCCTGACGGTTGTAGGTCGGCAGATTGAGGAAGGCATGACCGCTTTGGTATGGCATGTGGGACTTGCCAAACGTTGTGCAGCTGCCATGTGGAAGTGCTGCTACTGCTGCAGGATGGGTATGAGCGGTCGCCTCCAGCGACGCCGGTCGTTGGCAATGGCACAGCAGATGCGGAACACGCAGCCGACCCAGCGTCGCTGACGCCTGCCAGCTTCGCACGTGCACGCTCGGACGTGTTTCATACGCCAGCCGGCAGCCGGGTCCACAGCATGGAGTTTCCGCGCATCATCGAGGATGCAGGAAATGCAGTGGAAGCCTCTGCAGGAGCAGAGCGGCCTGGGCATAGCCAGGGCGGTACCCTTGGTGACAAGCCCAGTCCCGGCATTGGCCGAGTCAGAGAGCAGTCCGGTGCGGATGCAGCTGCCACTTGCATCCCTCCGGTCCAGCCACCGGACAGCGGTCCGCAAAAAGCAGGCAGCCCAACCAGCGACGGAGGCCAGCCACCAGCGCCTGCAGCAGCGGCTGCACC
Organism: Diplosphaera chodatii; assembly: GCA_032358165.1. Taxonomy (NCBI): domain Eukaryota; kingdom Viridiplantae; phylum Chlorophyta; class Trebouxiophyceae; order Prasiolales; family Stichococcaceae; genus Diplosphaera; species Diplosphaera chodatii. The sequence goes on along the minus strand of JAALGY010000043.1, from coordinate 365,161 downwards.
GCCACCTGGTGCAGCCTCAGGTGCTGATGCCTCGTCGTCAGCACACTCCAGCAGGCACGGCAGCATGGCAGAGCAGGCGGCGCCAGACGCCATATCCAGACATGCCCCTGCAGGCACCGCATTGGATGCAGAACCCGACAGCAACGCTGAAGGGGACCCGCTGCACCCCTGGAGCCTGGCACGGCCCACAGAGCTGGCCGTGCCGAACCCAGCAGATGCGGCGCCCACCACCATCAGCCTTGCGGATGCCTCTGCGCCTGTTGGTATGCACCTCTGCATCCTGCTGTCCATGGCAGCAACCATTACTGCCTTGCAGACAGCCATGGTCAGCTGCGTCAGTGACACAGACCATACGCCTGCAAGCTGCTGTTGATGCGTGCTGCTGTCAGACGAAGAGCTTTTGACCCGAGCAGGTGATAGCATGGCTCACAGCAAAGGCGCCACAGCCATCCCTGCGGTGGCCGACCGGGACTCTGACACGGCATCCTCGGACCTGTCAAACCGCATGCAGGTGCACAGTGGCTTTGCTGATGTGGCTCACTGTTGCATCCATCGATCTTCACATGGCCATTCACCCATCTTCGAGCAGCCATTTAGATGGTGAACGTTTGCAAATGCCCCGCATCTCATCGCAGCTGGCCAGCATTGAGCGGCTGGTCGAGGAGGGTGCAGCAGCACCAGCAGCTGTGCGAGAAGCAGCTGGTCCGGTGTCTGACATTGCTGAGAGCAAGCAGCCGCAGCAGCTCAGCCGCGCTGCCGATCATGCAGCACTGGACGGTGTGGGCAGCGCAGAGTCACAGGAGGCTAGTCCTGCCGCCGGCACAAGTGAGGACCACCACTTGGCCGAGTCCGCGTTTGACCCTATGGCCGGTCATGCTGCTGGCAGCGACAGCTCAACGACAGCCTTGTCAGCGGCTGCACCAGATAGCAGTGCTGCAAATGGCGACGCTGCACCAGGCGAGGTCAGCAAGCCAGTGCTATCCAGCAACCCCGTGGGCAGCGAACAGCATGCAGCATCTACAATGGTGCAGCAGCCAGGCAGCGGGGTTGAGGCAGCGCACAGCGTTCCACCAGCCAGCCTCGACCAGCATGCAGCCAGCTCTGAGTATGCTGCACCTACTGGAAGCACAGCTGATGCGGCGGCGCAAGGAGTGTCGGATTACCAGGCCGACCGCAATGTAGGCGCAGAACCAGCAGACGATGCAGCGGCCGTTCCAAACAGGCTGGCAACCACATCAGGCAAGGAGGGGTCCAGCACTCTGCAGCAACGCATGGCAACGTCAGTAGATGAAGAGGCTGAGGCTGATGCGGGCCCTGGCTCAGCAGCGTCCTCCCAGAGCTTCTATGACGACGAGGAAACGCCGTTCTCCCAGGTTGGCACGTTGGTCCTCGCATGGCAGCGCAGGATGGACCCCGTCTCATTGTCCCGTCAACGCCTTCACAGCCGGGATACATCATGTTCGATCATGTGCTCCACATGTTGAGCTGTTGCCCTGCAGCATGCCGAGCAGCAGCAGCAGCAGCAGCAACCGCCGCTGGGTGTGCAACCAGCGTCAGGAGAGCGGGTGCAGAACCCGGCGGTTCCTGACTCGCTACTGGGCACTTCACCCTCCGAGGGCTACTGGGCCGACTCTGAGGTGGGCAGAGCTAAGCAACCTGGTGACAGCTTTGTAGTGGGCACACTCGGTACGCAAGTGCTGCACTGGATACAACATGCAGCCAGCAGGCATTCATGCAGCCTGTTAATGGCACGTACTTATCATGTCGACATCAGGCGGTCGAAGACCGGCAGCGGCCACTGAACCCAGCGGCAAGCTGTCCATCGCCAGCCAGCCATGCGGCAAAACGTGCAGCACCTGACGGGACGGGCTCTGTCCTGGGCACGCTGCAGATGTCGATGTGCGGCCCCACGCTGCGCCCAGACATGAGGTGTGCGGTCTGGGACGGGGTCTGTGGGCACTTTGTCTTCGCCGAACACTGCTGTCACAACATGTGCACGCAGCATGATCAGCATCGGAATATGCATCACTTCCCGCGCTGTGTCGTGGACTGCAAACCAGTACATTTGCTTGCAGTCCGGAGGAAGCGTGGCAAGCGTTTCAGGCATCGCGTGTTGATGAGGTGTGCGGCTGTTCCTTCTTTTGAAGCCATGGTGTCCTCATTTGGTAGATGGCCTTCTGTTCTTACTCACTTATATGAATTGACTTGCAGGCAGTCTTTGCCGCAAATGCGGTGGCGATCACTGGATCCCCGCACTTGTGGGTGTGCATTGGCGGCAGGCTGCACCCCTGGAGCAGCGCTGCGCCAGCGGTACGGCCACACCTCTTCTTGTGCTCCCCTGAAGCGTGACTGGTTGTCAGGAAGTGGGTCAGTGCCTCGAGTTGCATTCCCTGTCGTGGTCCTTCTGAACCTGTTGCGGGTTAGGGTACAACCAACTGGGGGTATTTGCTGTAAAGTAGGTGCTGGGCCTGCTGGCCTTTGGCACAGGGTGGGATGGGGCGCTGTCTGGTGGGCTGCGCATCCCAGAACCTGGCGCTCCAGACGAGACAGCAAAGCAGGTAACTGTTCTTCAGCAAGGCGTGGTTCCTCATGCTAGATATCGGATACCTTGTACATGGCAACGGTGTTTCGGACCTCTGCCTTTGACTGACTGTGAGACGCAGCCCCTGGTGTGAATCCTGATGGGAGTCGTATGCAGGCAGCCCTCCGGCGCAGCAGCTGGCGCTTTTGGCCATTCAGGTCGTCAGCCTCTCGAAAGGTGGGCATATCACGGTTGAAAGGCTTAGGATGCTTGGAGTCGGCTGAAGGATCTCACGATGGCGGTCATGCTGTGCAAGCCGAAGAAGCATTTCGACAAACAGAGGTTGCTCTGATGTCCCAAACCGCAAAATGTACTGTGTGAAGCTAGGCAGATGTGCTTGACATCATGGCCGTGTCAACACTTGTGCACTGCTGTGGCTCTGCAGGACTCCACTGGCGTCGCGGCGGCCACCGCTGTCGAGGGGGATGCAGCGGAGGCGCAGCAGCCGGAGGGCGCCTCCCCGCGGGGCAGCCGTCCCGGGGATGGGACCCAGGAGGGCAAAGTGCAGCTTGAACCCAGCGGCGGGCTGCTGCGCTCTGCATCCTCCACCGGCAGCAGGAAGCTCAAGTCCATGAAGTGAGCAGGCACACAGGGAGCTGCACTGTGCATTGAGTTGGCTTGCAAGAGCGATGCACATCCCCTTCCTGTCTGAACTTGGTGAGAAGTGTTGGAGTTTGAGCATGTACCAGTCAAGGGTGGACAGACTCGAGGCTGTCATGCCTGCACGCTTGCCAGGCGGCTGCGGCGGCACAGGCGCAGCTTTGTGCCCACCCTGGAGCAGTTGGGCAGCCTGCCGCTGCACGACGGGCAGAACACCATCGAGTTTGCCTTTGGCCGCGAGCGGGAGCGCGCCTTTGTTTACCTGCTGCCCTGGAACACACGCCTCGTCATCAGCGATGTTGACGGGTGAGATTATTCTAGCGTCTTCATCACATACTGGGTGATCTCAGATTACATGATAGGACTCTTGGTGTCGGATCCGCGTGCGAACGAGCACGAAGGAACAACGAGAGCAGTAGTGAGCAAGCTGCAGCTGCAGTGGGGCACCTTGCTTTGGCACATCTGCATGCTGCAGTGCCGCCAGGACATTCACAGGCCACGAGCTTTGTTGTGCAGGACCATCACGAGGTCGGACCTGCTGGGTCACCTGGTGCCCATGATGTCTTCGTACGACTGGGCGCACTCCGGCATCACCCATCTGTTCCACAACATCCAGGTGCGACGCAACCCTAGGCGGCCTGGTGGACGTAACCACGGCGATGCATTGCATCGTCAGCATCGCTGTACGACTGCATGCCAACACATGTGGGACGCGAGAACCGTAGCACAGCCCTTTGGTCGCTCTTCTCCTGGGCACGTGAGGATGCAGGGCAGGACCACCCAACGACTCATACCCTTGCTGCGCTGCAGGCCAATGGGTACCGCTTCATGTTCCTCAGCAGCCGCGCCATCGCGCAGGCCAGCACCACGCGGGACTACCTGCAGCGCCTCAATCAGGACGGCCACCGCCTGCCTGCAGGTGCTGCAAAGCACTTTATTTCCCTTGCCAGACTTGACAAAACCAGTGAAACAGCATTTTGAGTACCAAGGGACTCTTGTACTCTCTCATGCTGAGACGGGACCTACCAGTTGGTGCATGTGCGCCGAAAGACAATCGGTGTCCAGCGATGGCGGTTCATCTATAGCAAGCTGAAGCTCATCACACTGAATCGCAGGCCCTGTCATCATTTCGCCTGACGGCCTGTTGCCCAGCCTGTATCGGGAGCTGGTGCTGCGAAGGCCACATGAGTTCAAGATCAGGTGGCGCTTGGTCACAAGCATGCCCACATGTCAGTGCTGGCATCGCACTGTGTGCACCGCAACATAACTTCTTCACGGCCTTGAAACCATGGTGCTTGCCTCTGTAACCTGATCGCTGCCCATCAGACTGGCAGACATTGGACGCTTGCCGTGTCTGCTCTCAGCCTGCCAGTCACCTCGCGTCTTCTTTGGGCAGGTGTCTCGAGGACATCCGGGCGCTGTTCCCGCCGGAGTGGCAGCCCTTCTACGCGGGCTTTGGCAACCGCGACACCGACGAGATCAGCTACCTGGCGGTTGGCATACCCGCCGCCAAGATCCTCATCATCAACAACCGCAGTGCGCATAACACTTCGTGTTCGCCACTGACAACTGTGCTCACAGAAGACCCTGATAAACTGAGGTTGTCCAACCTGTTGAAACGTGGCCCTTTCATGAACATTGAACATGCCTGTCCTCACGCTTCTATTCAGATGTTGTAGCATCATCAAAGCCTGAGAGCAGCACGTAATAAGCAGTTGCACGTGCACGCAACTGCCGCATGAAGCTGCCTTGCATCGGCAATCTGCAGGTGAGCTGCGAAAGGCGTCATCGATCGTGGTCACGTCAACATGGCGGTCGCTGGGCTCGATCAATGCACTGGTGGACGCCATGTTCCCGCCGCTGAGGGAGCACCTGCAGGTAGCCACCTCGGGGTAGCTGCTAAGAGGAGCACCTCTGCCCAGCTGGCGCTGCGTGTTGTTGTGGATGCGCCATGAGGCCTGTAACACTAAGCCCTGTGTCCAGACCTTGTTGCCATTCACGAAAGTGGCTCACCAATGTTGTGCGGCACCATGGGATTCTGGCAGCTTTCTGCCCTGCAGCATGCGTGTGTGTTGGTGCAGGAAAAGAGCGATGAAGCTGCGCAGCCTGAAGACTACGCAGATGAACGAGATGAGTTTCGTGACCTCAACTTTTGGAGCGTGCCGCCACCCTTGATTCTGGACGACTCAGATAAGGAGGCCAAAGCAGCTAATTAGTGACGACAAGAGCAGCAGTGTACGGCGATGGTGAGTATGACACGGTAGCGACCCCTCGGACAGGATGATATTTCTACATTGTCCACATTAGCATCAACACCTATGGCAGTCTGGGCAGTTTGATCAGGCACACAAGGGTCTCTGGATCTCCAAATCCATGCTCCTCTTGCAGCACAGTGTGCAAGTTCGTTCCGCAGGCCTGCTGCCTGCCGTATGCATCTGTTTAACAACCATTGTTTTGCGTTGGTTTGATCATGTTCGTCGGTACCACATCTGAAGAGGTCTGAAAGATTGTTGTCTAGACTAAACCAGGAACTTCCCTACAGAAGTGTTGCAGCTACCCTATGGTATAGTGTACATCAAGGCGAGGTTGCATCCGCCCAATAATCATCCACATCTGATGATCGAAGCTCCAGCTTTGTTCGCTCCAGCTGCCGCTGCATGCTTTCCAGCTGCCTGTGCAAGGCAGATGACATGCAGCATTTCCAACAGTGCAGTATGTACATGTTATCTTAGGTGGGCATTAGGTACCTTACGCATGTGCTACAACGCATCCTATACCCACCGCTTTGCTGTTTGTAGCTCCTGTTTCATGACCTGATTCTCAGATGTCCGTGAGCCCAGCTCCCCCCTGAGACATATGCCAGCTTATCACACGTCCAAAAATGCACACTGCGCAGCACTGACTGACAGACCTAGGCCAGTGCCGACATGCCGCCACTTACCTAGCCTGCTCCAGCTGCACGATCACGACATTGAGGTCTGCGACCTTTGTCTCCAGCGCTGACCTGCACCGCAGAATGATGCTCACGTGATCATCTTGCGGGGTGTGTCCTAGCTGAGTGATTCCTCGACCCGCCACACAAGACCACAGCCCACCTGGCTGTGATCAGTTGTGACCTTGTGCTGGTAAGGTCCTGCTTCACCCGGTCGAGTTGTTCTGCAGTTTGCAGGTTCCCATAGTAGGGCTTGTAGGCAGGCGCAGCACATGCACTTTACGCAAGCGTGCCAGCACAGTTGTGCACCTGACTTGACGGTCAGCTGCTCCCGGTGCCACCTCAATCTGATGAGCAGCTTGTATGATATGAGACCCGCAGCAGCAACAATTGCCGAAACTGCGAGACCAATTGCATCGCCTGCGCCTGCGTCAGGTCATATGCATGTCATGAATGATGCGATTCGGATGTGCCCCAGACATTCGCAGGATCAGCCACTGCTCTTGCGTACCGTGCTGCTGCTTCTGCGGACTGCTGCTCCCCAGCACGCCGGCCATGGTTGTGCTGACTAAGTGTAGGGATTGAATGCTTCAAGCTGCTGTTCCAGCAACCTTGGCACGCGTGTGCGATGTTTCACGGACGTGACCACCTTGATCACAAATCAGTGCAACAGATGCATTCTGAATGGCATCGTACTACTCGGAGGAGGTTGCGCGTGCGGAGTGGTCGTCATGCAGATCTGCTTCCGACACAGCCATAGTTCAAATTTTGAGCCACAACAGCTTTCCTCTCAGTTGCAACGGTACGCTTTCGCCTTTGCAGCGCCCTGACTGTCACCCTGCCTGTCAATGATCGAACTGTGAAAGCACTCCAAAATGTCACCCATCAGCTGACGAGGATGCAGCGGGCAGGACGTCCCGGTGCATAACCACACGGCATGAACCTATGCGCGCATGCGCACTACAGCTGTGCGGGCGCAGAGCGGCCCAACGACGCAGCGATGACGGGCTCCAGCATGCCCTGCAGGCGCTGCAGCGCCGCCTGGGTCTTGAGCTCCGCGGCCAGCTCCTGGCTGAGCTGCGCCGCCACCCGGCTGAGCCCGGGCGCTGAGTGCAGCTGCACCCGGCAGCACTTCATGTCAGATGGGGAAATGCAAGACAGGCACTCCACAGCCACGCACCAGGCGCCGATATCAGTCCTTGGTTGGAAAGGCTGGTGCTGATGGGTATGCAAAGCGCAATGCAGGTGCTGTTTCGCTCGACAGAATGTGTGTCATTGGCGCACCACGCCGCCATAGATGTCGAGTACGCGGTGCGCCACGGCTGCCAGCTGGTGCGTGTGCCGCGGGTCTGACACGCGCCGCAGCAGGTGCCTCAGCAGCGCCTCCAGCGAAGCTGCGTTGCGGTTGCCTGCACATGAAGCGGCACCTGTCAGCATCAGCTGGCGCTGCAAGTGCAGACCGCACTTCTGCCGCCCCTGCCCTACACAGAACCGGTTGCCGCTGGTTGTTGGCTGAGCCTGCCGCTTGTTGCTGGCTGAGCCTGCCCGGTGAGTCTGCAGACACCCCGCTCACCGAGTGCGCCATCTAGGCCACCGCGAGCAGACAGCTCCCCAAGCACGCTTGCCACAACCTCAGGGCGGCCTTGCGCAAGTGCCGCATCCAGTGCCTCTTGGAACCTGTGCCAAACAAGGCACACCAGCAGCTTGCTGGAGCTCATGACTGTACATGCTGTATGCAACAACTGTGACATGTGAACCAGAACTGTCTGAGGCGATGGTGGCCAACATGCCTGCCAAACCACCAAGGCTGTCTTGGGGCCGGATAATGGTGGGAGGTGAAGCTTACTTGAACTGCCGCAGCGCACGGTCAAAGGGAGCCAAACGCACGCGGCGGCGCGCAGCCACCCTGTAGTCGTCTGCTGCTGCCTTCTCGTTGGCCCCCCGCAGGAAGTAGCGGTACGAGGCAGCCGTGAGGCGTGGCTTGTACCGGACCCGCCGCTGGGGCGCGCCTGCAGTGGTTGCCGATGCCTTTAGAGAAGGCATCATGTTGCTGAATGTGACCACAGCCACCAGTCGATGTCCATGCTACATCTGTTCACCACATGATGTCGCTGCTCGACATCGACTGGCAAGGGCAGAATGCCCACCCTCGCATCAAGGAAACCCCTGTATGCTACTGTCGCATCCAGTGCCGGGAACACACACCTGCCAGGGCAGCTGCTGTGGGTGACGGCTTTGCGTGCCGCTTGACAGAGAGCAGGCCGCTGGACATGCCCACTGCCAGGGTCGCGCAATCGGGCGACAGCCCCAGACTCAGCACTGGCGCGGGGTACCGTATCGCATGTGTCACCTGCGTCGCAAACGACACGGTTTGTGAGAGTGACGCTGGTTGATCTCACAGGCGCGTTTTGATGCCAAGAGGTCTAGGCTCAGCATACCCTAGACACGCCTCATGACAAGATACATCTCGAGGCCCAGATCAGCACCTTGAAGGTGTCTAGTTCGTAAATCTTGACATGGCCATCCAGCGAGCCTGCCAGCAGCCGCGGGGCCGCCTCTGAAGCACGCCCAGCATATGGTGACACCGTGACGCACGTGACCTGCGGCGCAGAGCGGCGCCGAAATGTGCAATGAAGGAACCGTCGCAGCCCATAGTCACGCCCGCCTTCTCATGCTGTCTGTTCTGCCTTTTGACCCTTCGCCGCTGCAACGCTACATGTTCGTTGGAAAGCAACATGCATGTGTGGGTCTCACCGTCTTCTGGTGGTTTGACAGCCGGGACAGCAGGCGGCCGCCTGCCAGCATGTCCCAGATGCACAGGCTCGTGCCGCCCGCTGTGACTGCTATTGTGCCTGCACACCATCCTGCCGGCTCAGCCAAGAGCTGAGCCTGCGTTCGGCAGCCATGTCAGCATGCAGGATAGTATGGTGATGATGCTAGAAACCAAGGAGAGGGGTTGGCATGCGCCAGGAGGATAAACCTGAAGGGAAGAAAGCCAGGGCCTCGATCGGCGCGCCATGATCCAGTGACATCGTCACGCTTTTGGCCCGCACATCCCACACTTTGCACACATGCTCGTACCCGCCTGCACAGCAACTGGTATCCCTTCAGATGCCAAGTCGTCCGAAATCGGCGAATTGAGGGCGGCATTCTGTCCATGGCTGGCATGGACTGGCCCTGAGCATGCTATACTCGTCCCTGAACTACGAGCGCAACCTTGTATTGGCAATGCCCGTCTAGTGTTGCAAATCGTGACCATATCTTGCACCTGTGGCCCAGGTGTTGGGGTCGAGCGGGTGCACTGCCGCGGCCCGCACATAATCCGTGTGACCTTTCAGCCGCCTGACCTGCTGCCCCTGAGTGACGTCCCACCACCGCACCTGTGCAGTGCACGCCCATGTTAGCACCTTGAGAGCTACGACCGGTGGCATGGTACTGCACTCCCGGTGCCATCGGAACGACAGCCGTGCAGCAGCTGACATGTGCGGAGTGCAAGCAGGGCGGCAGTGTATTCATGCATGATCTGCAGGCACCACGAGCAAATCTAGCAGCCGCACCGTCGCGTCGTCTCCACCAGACAACACGTGCAGCTTGTCGGGCGAGAAGCGCGCAACGTGCACTGGCCGCTGGTGGCCCTTCAGCTGCCGCAGCACCGCCCGGCTTCCGACATCGAACACCTGCATGCAGACGAAGCACCAGGTGTTCAAAGGGCCAGTCAGCTCATGTTATGTCTCTGTAGGGCCTGTTTCGGAGACAATTTTCTGGAAAGAGCTCGGCACAACGGTGCATGTGCGGGACACCTGCACGATGCCACTCTCGCCGCCGGCCGTCAGCAGACGGCCGTCGACTCTGTAGCAGCCCGAGTATGCAATGTCCTTGAACCGCGTGATTTGCCGCTCCAACTGCTGAGTGCGTCCGTTGTACAGCAAAACCTGCATGTGTAGTGACCAGGATCATATCGCGCAGTATAACAGGTCTACCGGCTATTGCAGGACCGCAGTCGCGCAGCACTGGGACAAGGCTCACCCTGGTTGAGCTGGTGACTGCATAGTTGAAGGGGTAGACCGACGCGAAGTCAATGTGACTGACGCCACCGATCTGCAGTCGTTGATACTTGTCAGATGTTGTTTCAACATTCGACGCAGTTTCCAGCATGCAGCAGGCAGCAGGCCGTCTCACCTGCTGAAGGGCGGTTGTGCCGCGAAACTGCTTCCAGTATCGGCCCTCGGCTGTCTCACGCAGTGCACGCTGAGGGTACTGTCGAACTTGCAGCTTTTGATACTCCCCCGTCTGCAGCTCCATTGCCGCGGAAGGCGCACAGTGACTAGCAAACCATAGCGGCTGCCGCTAGCTGCCAACCTGATCGGCGCCTTCCATGCAGGGGAGCATGCTGCTGTATCTGTGTCACGCTAAGCTGTTCACGTTGGTTTTCAGAGGCTGCAATCTATGACATGAAGGTCAGGTCAGACTGTGGATGCGCCCATCAACCATCAAGAGCTGCGCAGACTAAGCACAAAAGTAATGCTTCACGCAAGCACTGAAGTCACTATGACGCATGTACTTTGTCCTACTTCAGAGTGTAAAGCAGTTTGCACACTGCCACACCATGAAGCTTTCGGCAAATCGGCTGCGCTCTGCGCATCACGTGCGCTGTCTGACAACCTTTTTGGTAGGGTGTTGCCAAACCAAGCTGGCTTTGTTAGAGTGATCACTGCAGTTCTGTCAGTTCCCTCAGCACCAGATCCCCGCAGCTTACAGCTGGCAAGGCTGGACTTGGCCGCTGGCCACGCAGTCAGTTGTCAACATGTCTGCCGTGTTGCAAGCCACAAAGCGTGCACTGACACAGGCACCTAAGGCCGCACGGTCCATGCAGACAAGCGCCGCACGGTCCGGCGGCCATGGGCACGCCACTGGGGTGCGTGACGATCCATGCTCCATGGCTGGGGTTGCACCATTCTGGCCTGAATGATGCCGCGCAGGATGAACACGGGCCTGCATTCGTTCCGTTGATAATGCTGTGATGTGCTGGCAGGGCTATGACGACTACATCCACGCGGAGCACATGTACAAGTGAGGCACATTGTGTGTGCTAATATAAGCGCACATATCTTGGTGTACTACCGCCTGGCACGGCTGTTGCCAAGATGGCCTAGCACGTGGCAGACGGACAGCAGCAGCACAGTGCAATCCGTAACTGGGGCTGTGTCACCTGCAGCATCACCGCCATGAAGAACAGGAAGGTCAAGATGGCACTGGGGACCATTGGCCTTGTGGGCGCTGGCGTCGCCATTCCAGCGTGGGCGGTATGTTCTTGCAGTCCCTTGCAGCCATGCCCCTACACCACCTTGCCGATGCGCATTTTACGGGCAGTGCATATCTGATCCGTTGGAGGGCAACGTCTCGCGGCGATGATGCTGCAGGTGCACTGGACACAAGCAAAGCGGATGGGATGAGGAGAGTGCGCTCTCTTGACCATGCATGGAGCGTGAGACGTATGCCCGGCTCAAGGCATCAGGATCTGCCTGGTTGTAGCAATGCTGACCTTGATGTACTCTCACTGAATCACGCATGCTTGTGCAAATCACACACTGCTTCAAAGTACCCAAGCTACCGGTAACAGGTTACAAGGGGTGTTGGCAAAGTGTCAACATGTGTCCCAGACATAGCAAACCGCTGCTACTTCTGTGCCAGAAAACGTCATCTGAAGAACCACCCTAGGAGTGCGCAATGCTAAGCGGTGGCACTAGGTTGCCAGCGCCTCCTCCATCTCTGCCATTGGATCCTTTGGCAGGTGCTTCGCATTTTCCTCCTTCTGCGCCTTAAGCCGCTGCTCCTCCTCCAGCTTGCTGAGCTGGTCCTCTGCCTCCTGCCGCTCGAACCAATCATCTGCGTCTGCCCAGACAGCCTGGTGCGACCAGCCCTTGTCACCGCCCTTGATCTTCATTGGCTGCGCGTAGTTGACACGCAGCACGCGGCCGTAAAGCTCCGCGTTATGCATGTTGTCGATGGCGTCGTTGGCATCCTCCTTGGCCTCGAACTCCACGAAGCCAAAGCCGCGGTGCTTGCCGGTCGTGTTGTCGAGTGGAATGGACACGTCCTTGATGTCGCCGAAGGGGATGAAGGCGGAGTGCAGGATGCCCTCGGTGATGCTCTCCTCGAGGCCGCCAACATAAAGCGTAGTCTTCTTATTTGTTCCCTTGCCGCCAACGGCCACCGCGGTGGATTGCATGCGGATGCGCCGCCAAGCGCTATGGGGCTCACAAGCGACCAGGGATAGTCCACCAGCAGCGTCAAGGAGACGGTGCCTGACAGCGAATGCTGTGGTGGTGCCTGAACTGCAGCAAGTTCCTGAAAGTCAGCGGCTGCAGGCGCAACAGCCGCTGAGCGAAATTGTGCAGAAAACGAAAGCTGGCAGCAGACCGTGCTTGCTTCCTGTGCGTCTGATGCAGCTTGTCAGCACGATCAAGGACCATGTGTGGAGTAACAAGGAGCGTGACTGAAGCTCTGTTCAGCTGATACCTTACAGCTTTGCTGCTCGCCGTAAAGGTCATGCCTTTCTAGATCCCGCAGTTCGTCTTCTCCTCTGTGTGCCAAAGTACTGGGTCCCCTGCAAACATCTTGGATCTTGTTTCTGAGACTTGATCAGGTTGCGCCGTGCTTTCAAAGCTGGCGATCCTGGCGATCTTGCCGGAAACGACATCAGTGAGCTGTTTGGCAAACCTACCGCTGCGGGGCAGCGACTGTCGGCTGCAGTTGTGTTGCAGGCTGAGGCAGCAAGTGGGCTTGTTAGTGGGGTGCTGACATTGGCTCTCTGGCGTCTTCCGCCTCTTGCGCTGTCCGGCGCCAACCACGGGCATGGCGCAGACCCTCACGGGAACCAGATGCAGCGCCCAGGTGCAAACAGTTGACAATTGCATGAGGTGAATCTGGTTTGGGTAGCATGTGCATGACAATTACGTGCCGGCTGCAGGCTGAGGCGCAGCTGAGGTGCAGAAGCAGCGCCTTCTTGCATGGTACGGAAGCTGCACCTGACGCACACTGCTTGGAGATTGCCATGTCTGCAGCGCTGCGGCACTGTTGGCACCTCGCCATGACCCTTTACGCAGCTGTTAACAGCCCGGTAATGGCAAACCGCTGTCTCGCGTGATGCGTTCGCAGGCTGTCCGCTCGCCAAGGGCGTCGCCCGGCAGTGTTGCCGCCATGCAGAGCAAGGGAGGCGGCAGCATGTGTTGGCTGAGGTGAGGAGACAACGCAGCGTTGCAAGCCTGTGACTGTGGAGCTCATCAAACGCAGATTGATGGCACACCGCATCGCACCCTGCCTGCAGGCCACACCGCAGCGGGGAGGGCGGAAAGAAGTTGGGGCCATGGTGAGCCACTGCCGGACACGGCTGCGCTGACTAGACACGCCTGTGGGCCAACCTTTGCACACCGATACTGTGCATATTGCTGTCGACGCTCATCGTGAGCCGGAGCTGAATGGGCTGCAGGACTGGGACAAAATCTCGTCAGACGACATTGACGGTTGGGAGCCGACGGGGCCGCCCACACCGCTGCTGGACACAGTCTCCTACCCAGTGCACATGAAGAACTTCAACAACGAGCAGCTGCGGCAACTGTGCCGCGAAATCCGGTCGGACCTGATACACACCGTGTCGCAGACCGGGGGCCATCTCGGCGCATCCCTTGGCGTCGTTGAGCTCACTGTCGCGCTGCACAAGGTACACTGGGTTAAAATTGCTCCTTGTAAAGACACACGTGCTGTGCTGATGAACTCTTTGTTGATTTTGTCGGTTGCTTGTGTGCTGTGATGCAAGGCTGCGTGATGGATGGTATGGCGGGCGACCTTGAGCTCTGCTGCTGGGCCCTGATGCCCTGCTGTGCCCGCAATGCGCAGGTGTTCAACTCTCCGGAGGACAAGATCATATACGACGTGGGCCACCAGGCATATGTGCATAAGATCCTGACCAACCGGCGGTCGCGCATGAGCACCATTCGCCAGACTGGCGGCCTGTCAGGTTGGGGAGGCCGTAAAGTTGTCTGCTGGCGCTGAAGCTGTAGCTGTTGCTACTGCTGTACAAGACAGTCGTGCCCCTGCAAACTCCACATATGCCTTTTCAAGCTCACTCTACTGTACAGGCTTCACGAACCGGAGTGAGAGCGAGTATGACCCCTTTGGTGCGGGTCACAGCTCCACCTCGGTATCTGCAGCGCTGGGCATGGCAGTCGGTCGCGACTTCAAGGTGCGATACACAACCAGGGCACTGGCAACCCTGTCTGGCACCTCTCTGTGCAGGTCAACATACACTGCAGATGGGTGCATGTGACTGTACTCAGGGCGGATGCCCCAGCTCCTCCTCACAGTCTGCGTTTGCTGCCCACAGAAGCGGAAGAACCATTGCATTGCTGTCATTGGCGACGGCGCAATCACTGGTGGCATGGCATATGAGGCGATGAACCATGCTGGGTTCATGGACACCAACATGATCGTCATCCTGAACGACAACCAGCAGGTCTGGTCTTGCTGACCATGCCTGCTACTTCCTAGCAGAAACGAGTGTATGCATGACCTGCGTGCTCCTGACCATGTCCTGACAAAGGGCACTGTCATTGCTGCTTGCATAAGTCATGTTCACATCGTACCTGTTTGAAAATCTGAGAGTTTCAACACTCGGTCTGCCTGCTGGCAGGTGTCGCTGCCGACGCAGTACAACGGCCAGAAGCAGGACCCAGTGGGCGCGCTCTCGGGGGCGTTGGCTCGCCTGCAGGCCAACCGTGGGCTGCGGGAGCTGCGTGAGATTGCCAAGGGCATCACCAAGCAGCTGCCAGAGGGCTTCCAAGAGGTCTGTTCACGCCACTCTCTGCACTGCAAGCTGCCCGTGAGGACCTGTAGCGGCAGTGTGTCTGCAGAATAATTGGCTGCTGTGCTAGTGAAGATCAGAATTGCTGAACCAGCAGCATCAGAGCATGAGCACGGTTTGTTCATGGTGCAGCCGGCGTGTCGAGTGCACTCAAAGCTTCTGTCTGCATGCGGAATGTCATCTGCAATCGCGCGATGATCAGTGATGTTGGACTGTGAAGTTAGCATGTCACCTCCACTGTGTCGCTGAGACGTGCGCCCTGGCTGCCACAGGCCACGTCGAAGATCGATGAGTATGCGCGCGGCATGATCAGCGGCAGCGGCTCAACGCTGTTTGAGGAGCTGGGTCTGTACTACATCGGCCCCATAGACGGCCACAAGATGTCAGACCTGGTGGACGTGCTGCAGGATGTGAAGAATACACAGACAACAGGTCCAGTGTTGATTCACGTTATCACGGACAAGGGGCGTGGTTATGACCCTGCTGTATCAGCCTCAGACCGGATGCACGGCGTCGGCAAGTTCGACAAGGCCACTGGCAAGCAGTTCAAGACCAAGTCGAAGGCGCAGTCATATACAAACTACTTTGCGGACGCACTCCTCGCGGAGGCGGAAAGGGACTCGAGGATAATTGGGATCCATGCCGCGATGGGCGGAGGCACTGGCATGAACCGCTTCTCAGCACGCTTCCCGGAGCGTACCTTTGATGTCGGCATTGCCGAACAGCATGCGGTCACATTTGCAGCGGGCTTGGCTTGCGAGGGCCTGGTGCCCTTCTGTGCCATCTACTCCACCTTCCTGCAGCGCGGCTTTGACCAGGTCGTGCACGACGTCGCGCTCCAGGACCTGCCAGTGCGTTTTGCCATGGACCGCGGCGGTCTGGTCGGTGCTGACGGGGCGACGCACTGCGGCGCATTTGACGTGACATACATGGCAACGCTGCCCAACATGATCGTCATGGCACCTTCTGATGAGGCAGAGCTCATCCACATGGTGGCGACGTCAGCAGCAATGGACAAGCACCCCATCTGCTTCCGCTTCCCGCGCGGCAATGGTGTCGGCGTGGACCTGGCTGCCGCTGGCATCACGGGCTTCAAGGGCACGCCCATCGAGATTGGGAAGGGCGTGCTGCGGCGGGAGGGCAAGGACGTGGCGCTCATCGGATATGGCACCATGGTGCAGACGTGCATGGCGGCAGCGGAGCAGCTTGCCAAGTCGGGCATCGAGGCGACGGTCATGGATGCGCGCTTCTGCAAGCCCCTAGACGAGGGCCTCATTCGCAAGCTGGCGAAAAACCACCCGGTGATGGTAACGGTGGAGGAGGGCGCCATCGGCGGCTTTGCGGCACACGTGCTGAACTTTCTGATCAATGAGGGCGCGCTGGACGGCGGCAACCTCAAGTTCCGCTCCATGATGCTGCCCGACCGGTTCATCGAGCACGGCAGCCAGTCGGACCAGCTGGAGGAGGCAGGGCTGTCGGCGGCGAACGTCATCGCGACGGTGCGGTCCCTGGTGGAGCGCCCCAACGTGCCCTCCAGCACCTCCTTCGACAACGGCCACTGAGGGCAGGCGCTAGGTCGCCGGAGGCCGGGCGCTGTGGTGCCCAGCAGCAGAGGCTGTCGGCAGCTGCAGCGCGGCGGCCTGCATGGCGGCAGTTGCACCACCGCCGACTGGTGTCCGCAGCGACTCCGGGTGCAGCAGCTGCTTGACGTGCGGAGGCAGGTGCTGTTGTGGCGCAGCTGGAGCTGCGTGGAGCTACATTACTGATGTTGCAGCTCCAGTACGGGAGCGAGTGTCAAGCAGTGACGTTAGCTACTGTCACGACAGCATGGAACAAGGGTCAACATGGGGTCTGGACCATGAGCAGGGGCGCCATGGCTGATGCCAGGCGCAACCAGCGCGAAACCCTCACCCTTCAATTTTGATACGGCGCTGAAGTGATATTTGAGCGAACTGGGGGCTTCTGGGAACGTTGAGTTCTTGCTGTGTTGCAGCCATGCGTGTCATTCATAGCACCTCAATGTGCGGCAGTTTCTAGCAGCGCAGCGCTGGCCAACCTGTGGACAGGCATGGTGATGAGGAGCGTGGACATGCCATGCACCACTGATGCGCGACCGTAGCTGACTGGGGGCCTGCCTTTTGGGTGTCATGGACGTCAGCTCATGCATGCCAGCACATGCCGCAGCCCGCTGCTGAACCCTGCAAATTATGGAGCACATCTGCGGGACAACAGCCACATTTCGCACTCTTTCGTCGATATCCCCAAACAGCTAGACATCTCCTTGCTTCCCCCACTCTGTCAGCCTGCTGAGACTGCTGTCGCTGAGAGTCAGGCAAGAAGTGACACCCGACGTTGCTCATCGCCTTGCAAAGCTCATACCAACTTGAGCCACGGACACCAGTACTGCTCGGAGTGCATTGCAAAACGCCCAGCCTGACGGTGTGCAACATCACTGCCAGCTTGTGCTGGTTGACAACTTGCAACAATGTCGGGGGTTGTGAGGATGCCACGCTCGCAGCGCGGTGGGAATGGCAACATCCGCCTTGCCAACCCAAAGAAGCGCAGCTGCAAACAGAAGGTTGACAGACCTGGATATGCCGGCGGCCACCTGCAGCAGACCGACTCTGACAATGTGCGTGCAGACCTGGCGCCATGGCGGGGCACGCTTGGACTGTCAAATGGCTCTGCTCGCACGGCAACACCTGTTGATCGTCCTGCGTATCGAACAGACACATTCAGCATCTCGTACAGTTGATCCATACATACAGGTGTTCGCGGCCTTTGGAGACGCATTGTTGGCGCCATTGCCACTTGGAACCCAGACGCAGCTCCGGCGGTTGTGGCACAATCTTGGCAACACGCTCAGAGGCGTGCAAGAAGCATGCGGCAACACCGTGCGGCAGATTGCTGGCGGTGAGCGGTAGTATTTGACAGAACCATTCGTTGGGGGCAAGGTTTCCCGTTGGGGCAGAAACTGTGTGCCTCGGACATGGCTGACATAGGGGAGGGGTGAGTGTGCGAGAGCTTGAACACAGACTTCTGCACGAGTGAACTTCGGTTTGGATAAACGGACAACAAATTCCCCACGTTGGGACTGGCGAAGCATGGCAATTGCGTCCGCAGTTGTATGACAGTCGAACACCACAACTGAATGAGCAGAGCACGACAGCACAATTATTTAGCATGCGTCATGCCGTGGCATCGGAGGCTATTGTTCGTGGCGCTTGTGCCGCTTGCTGTGATGCCTGTCTGATGACGGCTGGTCTGCCCGCTCCTTTGGGGGAGACCGTTTGTCCAGCTTCCGCCCAGGCGAGCTGCCCCTGGCCTTGTGCCCTTCATGCCTGTCCCGCTTCGCAAGCTTCTTCTCCTCCTTTTTGGCTGTCTTTGCGACTCTCCTCGCCTGCACGTGCAAGAATACACTTGCCAAGACCATTCGGCAACATTCTATTGCTGAGGTGCACCTGAGCTCCTCAACATCAGGCAAATGTGAACCACCCAGCGGTGCCTACCTCTTTCTCAGCCCTGCGCGTCGCCTTGGCGGCCCGCTTCTCTGCTTCTGCCAGCTGCTTCTGCTGCTCGGCGTTGAGACGCAGCGGCTGTCCCGCAGTGGAGCCGCCACTCCCAGCTGCCTGCCCTGTAGCTGCGCCTGGCTGCTGGGTGCCGGTGCCCGCCAGCACCTCGTGTTCGCTGCCAGCAGCGCTGGCCACCAGCATGTCGCTGCGCACACGACAGACGTCACCGTCAGCGCGCACACTCCAGATCTGCAGGGGTGCAGGTGCATGCAGAGATATGTTGAGGATATGCACATGGATCTTGTGACGATGCGGCTACGCACAGGTAGACAGCAGGACGCTCAGATGTTGCCTCCACCTACGCTGTTGCCCTCTGCTGCTACTGCTCCTGATCGTGCACAATAGCTGTGCACATCTGTTTTGGAACCTTGCAGCTGTCAGGCTCACCCAGCGTGAAAGCCCAGGCCTGGCATGTGATCTACAGCCTTGCCGTCTGGCTCTGCTGCCTCCTCATCATCCTCCCCCCGTGCCTGCAATGGTGAACGTCAAGAGGACCTCGTTGTTGGTTCGATGGTAGATGGCATGCAGTTGCATTTGGCATGGTTGTGCGGCACGTCACAGATATAGGTCAGCCACTGTGCTGCCCGGGACCTCGGGATAACGGCGCTAGCACAGGGTGGCAAAGTGCCACAGCAGCACCGCACCTTCCGCATCAGCAGCTCCATCTCAGTGGCGTCCAACTTTGGCTTGGCAACCGGCCTGCTCTTGGGCTTCATACCCATCGCCTGTGCTGGACATGCTTGCTGTCTAGGAAGCTGAAGTTGCGCACAGCATGACTAGCTGAATTGCGCAAAGCATTCCTGAGTAGCCCTTGGAACCGCAGCAGGGGCCACACCATTCCACCGCACCCAATGACACGAGCGCTTTCACGGTTGGGCTGTGGACTCCTCGACAGGAATGGACAGCACCAACCTCGGCCATGAGGTCCTCCTCGCGGGCCTTGATGGCAGCAAGCTCGTCCGCCCGCTGCTGTGCCTCATCCGCCCCCTTTTGCCGGGTATACCACAAGATGTCCTTGTTTTTCTGCCACCTGCGCCCTAGGATCCACCCGCTGAGACCTTTGCCAGCAACTCCCACATCAGACCAGACCGTGATGTTCAGCGCCCAGGCAAGTACCAGGCGCAAACCGCTGAAGAGCACGCGGTAATGCACGTGCCTGCCTGTTGACGCCTTTACTGAGTGCCCCAAGTAGAATTCCCGGTCCTTGTCATTCTTGACGCTCTGCAGGGGCAATGTTAGCATGCTGTACACACTCTGCTATGTAATTCATGCAGCAGAGCAGACATTCTGAGGCGCATGCCAAACGCCAGTCATGCTGCCTGCTCACATCCCAGTTGAACTGATCCTTGCCGCCACGGTTGCCGCCACGCGCCGGCCCGTTGTATAGCGACTGTTATGCAACACAAGTATGCTAAATCACAGCGTGAATTTGAATGGAAGCTAAGCATAGTGACAACAGGGGAGATCATTAAGCAGGATGGCTGAGATGCACACACCATCCTGTTCTGTCGCGCTGCGGACTAGGCAACACGTCCCGGTTGGCAATGTGCAGCGTCACGACCGGCAAGACCTTGTGCCTATGTAGCATGTGTCATCTATCCTGAGTTGCAGCTGCTGGCAATTGCTATGCCTGGCTGTGGAAAGTTTCTCACCCAGGTCACTGTGACCAACGAGCAGCAGTCCAGCGGGAGACTTCTGCACTCCCCAAGGAGATGCCTTTCGTATTATGCTATCAATTTACCGATGCTGCGTTCCTGCGTTGCTGCGTATGCAGTGCTTTGTGCCCTTGAGCAGATGAGCACTGCTGCAGCAAGCCACTACCTAACAGTAGTAGCATCTAATTAGCCTACCTCCGCAGTACCGCTGCAGGGCCGGTCCGCTGCTCTGCCGATCAGCGGTGCCGTTCAAAAGGGCCTGTGTCAGGTACCGGGAGCATAGCCCCAGCGGCCAGTGCAGCGTGTGCACGGCTTCGCCAGATCGCCACTGTCTCAGCATAACCGAAGTTCCCTATGCCGTCACAACAGTCAGCCAGCTGACAGCCATCCTGAGCTACAGGCTGCGCTGATGTTGCAATCCTTAAGGCTGTTTAACATCACAGCCTCAGTGGCGACCTGAGGCCACGGAACACGACGCAGACAGCTGTAATGGCTGCACTGGCTGACCTTGCTACGCCGTCAGGGTCTGTGGCGATTGCGGAGAGCCTTGCACTCACCAATAGCGACATCGCCAGTGTGGCCGGCACCGAACTCGGTACTCGTCCTTCCTCTGCGATATCATGCTGCTCAGCTGCTGCGCCATAAACAACACAGTGTCATCCGTCAATATTTGTGATTGCAGGCACAGCGTTGAGTCCGAGGAGGCAGCTGTTTCCCGTGGATAACACTGTTGCAGGCCGCCCCGCACCCAGACATGGCGCGGCAGCAAGCAAACGGTGCGCTTTGAAAGCAGCCTGCCTTGCATCGACATCACAAGATGCATGGCGCGTGAGCATGCTGAACTTACATGTCTTTTATGCAGGGCTACGCTCGGTGGGAAGCAACCGCTGCATGCAGTTGCCAGTGGAGTACCGCAGGCCGGCAGGTAACATCCTGTTATGGAATCACTTGTCACGCAGCATTCCGCTTGGCGCGTAGCACTCATATGGCATGAGGCCTGTCGTGTAGGGTCGTGCAGCAAGGCAGCAGTCAATTGAATACTCAGTCCTGTGTGCTGGTTGCGCGCAACAGGCCGGTGTGGCAGCTCAACACCTCAAAGGTCGCAATGGCACAGCTGCGGGCTAAGGAGGCGCGTGACGCAGAACTGCTGAACTTGGACGCCCTGGAGCGCCACTCTTGCGCCACGCTGGAGTGAGAAATGTCCCTGACATCGCCGCTACACACGCATGCCCTGACAGCCTGCATTTCTGCCATTGCATGCGGGGTTGCATCTCAGGCAGTATGCGAGATGCGATTTCAGTCAGAAGCGTGTACGAATGTGGATGTTGCAGGGCGCTGGACCTGAAGGACGGCGGGCCTGTGAAAAAGGTGCCAGCCCAGTATCGCAGGCCGCAGCGCCGCAGCACCGGCAGCTCCTACAGCGACCGGCTGCTGCAGGTGGCCCCCGGGGTGGCGTTGCTCATCACGTCGCGTGCCTTTACAATCGGGGTGCTCTGAGCAGGCATGCGCAGTTCTGCAGTACGGGCACATGTATGTCCATCTTCGTACAGATGTGTGCTGCCTCACTGCAGCGGCAGGAGCTCCTGCAGTGCACGACCAGCACGCAGTCTGGCGCCTCTGCGGCGGCCGAGCTGGCGGACCACGCCCAGTCACGAATGTCGCCACAACTTGCACTGACTGATGAGCTGCTGGCGGACCAGCTGCTGGCTGACGAGGCGGAGCTCGGCTTTGACAACCAGCAGGTGCGCTGCTCAGAGGGGCAGCAGACGATCAGCCGTGCATACAGGGCTGGGTACAACTTGCTATCATGAAGACATCGAGGCATCAACTGCCTTGCTGTGTTCACTGCACCGGGACAGACAATGACCAGCATCGCTGCCGTGTTTCATCAACGCTGCCGTGTTTTATTAATCCAGGCGGCAGGGGAAGACGATGTGCAGCTGGGCACAAACGTCAGCACGCTGTCGCTGGGATCGGTGGACTCGCCGCCTGCAAGCAGCGCCGGCAGCTGGAATCCTGCGCTGGTGACCACTGCACGGTCCCGCCAGCAGGGCCCGGAGCCGCAGGTAGGTGCCGCGCTTAGGGCAGGCGCTCTGCCCGCTGCCAGTTTGTACAGTCAGGTCCTCAAAGGCTCTGCCATGGCTTGCAGCTCCAGCCGCTGCATGCGGCAATAGTGTGCTCTGTCGCAATGGCCGCAGGGCTGTCAGCTGAAATCTGTCCAACTCAAAGCCTTAAAAGCATCAGAATGTTCAACGTTGCTGCTAAGGTTTTTTTGCAGGGCGTCTGCAATGCGCATGCAAGCTTTGGCTCGGAGGCAGAGCTGGGGGCACAGATGCCCAGCACTCGACCACAGGCAAGCGTACAAAAAGTATTCAAGCGGGTGCAGCAGCTCCTGCGATGTCATTAGCTGTATAGCCTGTGTTAGAGGCGATGGGTGTGTAATTGACGCTGCAACCCACTGGCTGCGCCTTCCAATTGCAGGACCAGCAGCAGCAGCCGTCCAATGCATCCTGCAGGCACGGCTGCCTCACTGCACAGCACCCAGACTCGTCCACTGCCGCGCAGGCATGCAGGTGGGCATACTGCACATATGGTAAGGGCGTTCATACTGCTGATCTGGGCGTCATAATAATGCGCGTCCTGATGCGAAATGATGAGCAGATGGGCTTCACAGGAGCAGAGCCACCGAGGCCGAGCCAGCGACTGTGGAGGCATGGGGCGGCGGTGACTCAAAATGGACAGACATGCAAGCAGGTCTGTCCCGTTGCAGGTCGAGCGTCATTGTTCAGGGTGCATTGCACATGAGAGGAGGCATGTGCGCGAGTTTGGCAATGGGCTAGTACTCTCAAAGCCGTGCTGTAGCTTTCAGGGCTGTGCCTGAATGCTGTCGACATGGCAAGGCAGTCCACCAATGTCACGCTGGGAGGCGTCTCCACGATGCTCTGCACATCTGCGTCTGCAGGACTGCCACGTTCGGCGAGGGCCCATGCCGTTCGCCCTGAGCACCTTGGCATGCGCGCCATCCCCGGCCTGAAGCCCGCACCATCGGCTGCAAAGGTGGCCATGCGACGGAGAGCAACAGGCACAGGTGCTGACGTGTGCCTTTCGCATGGAAACATTCATCCTCAGGACAGCGTATCCAGTGTTGAGCATTCATCGTGTCCATCATGCTGTGTCATGTGATCTGCAGGCGCAGCTATGCGCCCAACGCAACAGCAAAGCAATACGTTAGCATCGAGAGTGCCAGCCACACCGGGCCTTGCAACTGAGGAGGTCGCGCTTGCTGATCTGGAAGCAGCCGTGAGCAGTGTGCAGCAACTGTGCGGTGCCACAGCAGGCCTCAGGTATGAAGGGCAGTAACTATTCTTGGCAGACGGCTCAGCGCGCCACTTGTGGATGACGCCATCCTGCTGACCTTGCATATATGATCTCACACAATCCGCAACAGGTAATGACGAGCTTGAGGTATGCTTCAGCAGGCAGCTTGCTGATCGGGATCCCGAGGATGCGCAACCGCCAAGCCCCGCACAATCGCCAGCACCGAGGGTCGTCACGTCCTCCACACCGGACATGTGCTGCAGCATGCAGCAGACATGCAGAGTGGGGGTGCCTCAGCGTTGGGTGCGCGTCTGCGCCTGGCTTCAGCCGGCAGGTGGGGAACTTCTTGGTCCCAGCTCGTGACTGGTGCAACCATGATAGGCGACTGACATCTGAAGGCACACTGGTGTACTTCCTAGGGTTGTTGTTTCGGTTCTCACAGCTGCTAGTCTTCTTGTCAGCTCAGCATGGGGTTGTCAGTCTGTTGATAGCAACATATTGACCTGGAACTCTGTTTGTCCAGCTTGCACAACCTGCGTCTGACGCACGTCGAATGCTGAATATGTTACAGCGTTGCAGGACCTGGTGCAGCATTTCTTACGGCCGAGGGTGATCGCCGAACACTGTGCGCCAACTTGGGGCCGCATGTCGCTGACGCACGCACATTCCTGGTTGATAAGGTTTGCATTACCACTCAGTGTCACAGATGCTTCCACTTGCATTGCACGCATGTGCCTGATGCTGGAAGTTGCGAGTCGAAACTGCCTGTACTGTTCTTGCACGGCACAAACGTCTGTATTAGAGCAAACATCATGGCGCACCGCTGTGACTGTACATCACTTCTGGTCACGAAGCGCGCTGCTTGACGGTGCATAGGTGCTGACCGCTGGCAACAATGGCGTCGCAGCAGAGGCCGAGCGGCTTGCCAATGCTGCCATCGGTGGCCGCAACAGCGCAGCGCTTGTCATGGGATGCAGCGCAGCCGGCACGAAGGATGTCTTCGGAGGTTTGCATCCGGATGTCCCACTGACAGTGCAAACTATCCAAATGGATGATGAGTATATTTGCAGACTGCAGGGTTGCGCTCTAAGCAATTCGTGGCCTGAGCATGCTGACAGATCAAATGACCCCGCAGGAATACTGAACGCAACCGTGCAGCAGCTTCTGGCACCTGATGTGCTGGGCCAGGCCACAGTGTCTCATGTGCAGCTGCCCCAAACTGGTACGCTTCTGATAAGGAGCATCAATAAGCTTGATAACAGCTCAGGTTTGACATCGATCACAATGTCCAATACAAGGCGATACCACTAATGCACAGCCTTTGATGCAACTGCTCATTCGCTGACAGTACATCTGCAGATGTTTGGCAACCGGAGGCACTGGCGCTGCACGTGTCCGCGTTTTGCCTGGCTGGTGACTGCATCACAGACCTGCTGAGGCCGGCTGCACATGGCGTGGTCACAGCAGGTGCCGCTTGTCGGCCATATATGTACAGCTGTCACATTGTCTCAGCCGACATAGGACTTGAACTTGCCTTGAAAAGGAGCTGTACTCAGCATGACTGAGGGGTGAGAGAAACTGCAGGACATGTGCATGAGGTGGTGCGCGATGGTTCCAGCGGGCGCACATGCATCACGGGCCTGGCTTCTGTTGCGCTGCGGGACGCAGCCGACCTCGCAGCTCTGCAAGTAAGTGTTGCCTGCCCAGTCCGGCGATTGTTTAACAAAGACATGACAACACCTGCAAGTTTGAACCCTCCTGCTTGCAATCACGACGTATCACAACATCTCTACAAGATGGCGCTCAAATGCTGTGCTCTCTATCACACAGGCATTGCTGGCAGACGCTGCGGAAGCTGCGCCGAGCGCCACACTGGCAGCGTCGGTGTTTGTAACAACAGGCTCATCCGCCGCCGTCAATGCTGCGTCCGCAGAGCTTGCAATGTCTGCTGCCACAGCACCTGCACAATCAGCGCGGGCTGGCGCCAGGCAGGCCCCCTACATGGTGCCGCCCGGTAAGCACACGGCGACCACCAAGCTCAGCTTTGTGCGGCTGTCAGCAGAGCAGCATCACAGGGCTCATGTGGGCGGCACCGCTGGCCGCACCGGGCTGCTGGCCCTGACCCGTCAGTTGACATCAGCGCCCAAGGCTGCTCGCGTCTCACACACCGGGGCAGGTGTGGCTCAAGATGTTGCTGGCGCTGGTGTTTGATACAAGCTGCTGTTCGTATCTAACGGTGTGTGTGCTCGCAGAGGCAGCTTGATAGCTGCTCCCAGTTCATCTGGCACCACCTCTTGTTCAGGTGATGAAGTGCACAGAAGCCTTGGCAGGCGCGGCGGCGGTGGCACCAGCGATGCAGTGATGTGGGCTGTGTCAGAGGTGGTGGCGGCCGTGCAGCACAAGGGCACCCCGGTGCCATACCGCACCAGCAAGCTGACTCGCTACCTGCAGGACACGTTGCAACCTGAAGGTACAATTTGTCACGTCTACAGCACGTTCCTGAAGGATGTGGAATCGAGCCTGGGCAGCGCCCCACACTATCATGACCTTTGTCAGCTGCATCATCACACCTCGGCCTCAGCGTGTAGGCACGATGGCTCTCGTGGTGCTGATGCAGGTTGCGTGGCGGTTGTTGCGTGCATGGATGCTGACGAGACTGAGCAAGCGTGCAGCCTCGCAACACTAGCGGCAGCTGCACGCTTGGTGAGGAGGAGGAAGGCGCCCGTGACTGTGCAGCCGCCAGAGCGCCCGGCAGGGCACTTCAAGTGATGCCTGCTCATGGCACCGTCGCGTTGTGGATTAAGGGTATCGTAGTTTAAACCACACTGATCGGCACATGGTGATTCGCGGTGGTGTACGGCTAACACCATTTTACAAAGAAAAAGACTGCAGATGATCCATGGGATCAGTCTTCCATACAACAACGCTGGGGCAATCTTGCTTTAGAACTGCACTCTGGCCTTCTGCAGCAAATACGGTAAACCATCGAACTCTCAGACAGACTGTACATGGGCTGATGGAGAAACTTCTCCGGACAGCACTGTGTTCAAAACTCGCCCTCTGCCCAGATCTCACTCAGATACTCCACCAGCTCCGTAAGGGGGATTGGCGTAGACAGCGGTGCACCAGTCTCCAGCATGTCGTCAAGAACTGTATCTGGCCATATTGTGCCCGTCGCTGACCGTGACGCAGTCATATCTGCCTCATTGCTGCCGCCGACTGCCTGTTGTGTCCACTGGTGTCGTTGGTACTCCCATCTGGCGCTCCCATGAGGAGGGACATCAGCAGGGTGAGTTGCTGGCCGAACGGCTGCCTGCGGGCTGCTCTGTTGCGAGCCATTTGCCAGTCCGCTGCCTGTCACGGGATGCGCAGCAGCATGCGCCAAATCGTCGGCCGGAAGCCCTGCAGATCTGTATACTACGTCACTTGAGCCGGTATCGTTGCCCATGAGATCCCGATTGCCATCTGATGTGAGGCATGCACGCCAGGCATGTGCACTGCTGCACATCGAAAGTGCAGAGTTCTAGAGCAACACGCGACGCTCGGTCATGAACGACAAGCTGTTGACGTGACAGGCTTCAACGTACGGCAAGCAGGCAATGCATGTGCATCTCATACATGTTGCATCTTGCAGATCGCCTGTCGAAGTGCAGTGAAAGATATCGCTGAGCAGCTCCTTGAAACCCTGATGTGCCTGATGACACATGCACACATCACCATGCTCGACGTGCGACACAGCAAGCAACACAAGCCAGCGGCCAGCCAAGTCGTAGGCAGCCGCCGGTCGTTCCCTCAATCTAACAGCACACACATCTTGCAGCGGCCGCTTGCCGTGTACTCGATCCGGCGTACTCGCTGTTGCCTGCCAAGCTAGACGCTCACTGCAGATTGTCCTTGTTGAGGCAGCAGTCGCTGGGCTGGGCGAGGGCACCAAAGCCATACTGGCTGCAACAGCCAGCGTTGCCGAGGCCGCGCACGGCAGGCGGTGCACGTAGGCGGTGCACGTTGATAGTGGACCTTTGCGGGAGGTCGCACATCGCAGCGTGCTCTCGGCGAGGCCGCGCATGCTTTCGATGAGCCGGCCTGCGCCAGGCGTCCTGCCGGCGATTGTGCGACCCGACAGCGCAAGCGAGGTGCGACGGCTGGCAGGTCCTTTCGTTGTCGGGTGGCCATCCGGGCAAGACGAACGGTGGTACTGATGATCTTGGAGGTCCACATTGCGCTGTGTACTATCTGTTGAGCTGCTACATCATCATATTCATGGCTGCATGCACGCGGTCTGTGGCGTGCGGCACTCACGCTACATGACTGAAGTTTGCATCTGTGTCCGTCCAAGACGCGACCCCGCGGCTTGTTGCTTGACCTAGGCCTCAAGCATGCGCAGACGCCAGAGGACAATGCCTGTATTTTCTCAGTGCAGCAGGATGCTCATGCTTGTCACAGGGCGCACAAAAGAGTACAGCACTACGGCCTGGTGCCACCCCTCTGGCTACCGGCTTTGTAGCAGTCAGCACGGCACCGCCCGCGGCCTCGCAGCCTGCAGCCACGCTGAACACCACGCTGCCGCGGCCGGCGACGCCGCAGCAGCAGCAGCAGCAGCTGCCGCAGGCGCTGCAAGCACCCCAGCGGCCAGCGGGCACGCTGCCCCTCCCGATGTCTGCCATCCACCCCGGCAAGGCGCAGCCTGCGGTGCGGCCGCTGCCGGCGCCGGTGCAGGGCGGTCTCACAGCAAAGCTGCGCACCAGTCCGCCGCGTGATGACGCAAAGGGCGCCCCGCTGCCGAGCGCCGCGGGCTCGCCCGCCCCGCGGCCCGTGGCCCCCAACATCCTGCCAGCACCCGCAAGGCCGCAGCAGTTGCCCGTCCCAGTGGCCGCCAATGGCGTGCCGGTGCCGCGAGTTCCGCCGCAGACGGCGCCCCCGCGCCCGCCGGCGCCCGTGACACGGCCGATCCGCAGCGAGGTGGTCCGTTCCACCAGCGGCGAGGTCAGCCAGCCGACCGCCATCCCACGGCCACAGCCCGCCAAGCTGCCTGCAAAGGTGCTGGCCGAGTCTCGCGGTCCATATCTGAACTGCAGAAGTGTCCCTGTAGTGCCTGCAGGCAGGTTGTCTGGCTGCCGTGGGTGTCGAGGAAGCAGCCGTTGCTGGCATTTTGAGTCGTGTGCTGTTCTGTTGCAGAAGCTCAAGAAGAAGGACGGCCCAGCGGGTGAGGCAGCCGAGGGCGATGTGGTGTCCAAGGGTCGGAACAAGACTTATCGCGGTGTGCGGCAGCGGCCCTGGGGCAAGTGGGCTGCAGAGATCAGGGACCCCACCGTCAGTGCTCGCAGGTGTGCAGTTCTGTGCAATTCGAAATAGCAAACGCAGACTCTGAGAAGACGCGAGGGTGCTTGTTGGTCATGTGACGTTGTTGCGTCAGGCGTTTGGGATATTGAACCGTGCTGAGCCCACGCCTGCTGCCTAGTATAGAGGTAAAAGTGCAACCACCAGGTCCGTGTGTAGTCTGAGGCTGCTGCGTGGTGCACAGGTGGCTGGGCACGTTCGACACAGCAGAGGAGGCCGCGCGAGCGTATGATGCTGCTGCAAGGGCCATCCGTGGCCCGTCAGCGAGGTGCAACTTCCCTGAGCCTGGCGAGGAGGGTGCTTCTGGTACTGGTGAGCCTCTGAGCTGCTGCCAGGTCATGGAGTTCGTGGCCCACAACGCTGCACGCTGACAGCTGACAGATCCCTCCTGCAAGGGCTCCTCCTTCTGCTCATTCTTCATCTTTTTCTCCTTGCTGATTCATATCAAGCACATCATCGGTGTCCCTGCTCGTTCTGGTGATGCACGCATTGTGGCACTCTGCCTTTGCGTTGCTCTGCAGGCATGCCATACATGCCGCCTCCCAAGGCTCCAGCAAAGAAGGTGGTGAGGCCTGCAGAGACCGTGTCGGCCAGGCAGATTGCGGAACTGGCAACATCCCCTGACGAGCCACTCATTCAGAACACTATGGTCGGCCGTGATCCGGTGCGTGCCTTTCTCTTCTTATGTGCTTGCTTTCTGTTACTCGAACTGTAACCTCTGCCATGTTCTCATGCATGACCTCGACTTCATGGCAGCCTCGTGCTAGATATGCCGTTGCAGACTGTCAGCTTTGAGCTGCTGACTGCAAGCCAGCGGCATCATGGCTGTCAGATACCTGCAGTGTCTGCAGTGCTCTGCCCTTGCTGATGTTCTGCACCTTACACTGCACAGCACGGGGCCTCCTCGTTCTATGGTGGCGCGATGCTGATCCCCGGAGGCATGTTCCACCCTGCGGGCACGAGCGGCGTTGCGGGCAGTGGCAGCGGCCCTGGCTCGATGGGTCCACCGCCTAACCGCCTGCCTGCAAGGTACCTTGTCAGCAGCGCATGCTGTGCCGAGCAAGTGTCTGCTTTGAAGAATCTTGGAGGGTCTCACATAGAGGCAGCAGGGTATCACATGGAGGCAGCTGAGAGTGGAGCGCTGCAGCGGAGCAGCACGGTTGGTTTGCATGCTCCCGCTCCATGTGTGCTGCACACATGAGGTTGACCCCATGCGGTCCCCTGCTGCAGCATGGCCACCAGCGCCTCCAAGCCGCCGCTCCCGCAGTGGAGCGGTCCCGACTGGCCGGCGTCACTGGGCCGGTCTGCGGGCGGCGCCTCGCACATGGGCATGGGCACCTCGCCCTTTGGGCGCTCGGTGGACATGGTCGACGTCGTCACGCAGCTGATGGAGGCTGGCGGTGCGTGTCGCCTCCGCTGCAGCCCCACAGCTGAAACTGTCTCTCAGGAGATCACACCCTGTGTCCGGCTCCTTGGCTGCATGTCCAGGTGTTTCTGCTGATGACAGCTGCACACACCTGTACGTCAGGAAGCACAGGACCCCTAAAGAAGTCCTGCAGAGTGATCGTGTGCAAGGATCGTCGCCGCTGCAGGGTGCGACACCATGAACATGGGCAGCCTGAAGGCGGAGCTCATGTTCCCGCCCAAATACACGGGCAGCGGCGTCGCCGGCGCCGCTGCAGACGCGTCAGACGGCGAGCTGGATGAGGACACCATGATCCTGGGAACCACACCGCAGGTAGCTGTCCGACCCGCTTTCCCGTCATCCGTCAAGAGTCTGGACACAGTAGTTGTTGCAGTGGAGTAGCGCAGAGACCATGCTCATGGACGTATGCATCAACTCCATCTTGTAAGACAAACAGTTAGCTCGTCAGTTGATGCTGTAAATGCCAAAGCCAAGTTCGCGTCAGGCTCAGTCGTCAAGGGCTGAGACGTCATACATTTGGTCATAAGGTGCAGCCGGCTTGGGCGCCGCCCGCGTCAGCGCCGATGGCAGCGCCTCCCCGCACCACGCCCAGCACCGCCAGCATCGGCGTGCCCGCCCTGCGCTCGGCACAGGTGGGCTTTACAGGGTCTAGGGTTCAGGTCCTGGAGCCTCGTATATGACGGTGGCGTGATTGCGTCTGTGCTGAGTGGGGCAGCCCGGACGCCGCATGTGTGCTGTTGACCTGAGCAACGCCACCTGCTGCTGCAGACGCGGCGCGGGTTCCCGGCTTCCCCCAAGCCCGGAGATGAGCAGCAGGCCGCGGCAGCTGCTGCAGCGGCTGCGGCGGCCGCCGCCGCCGCCAAGGGTGCAGCCGAGCCGGAGGACTTTGACGAGTCGCTGATGGGCATGTCGCCGGACGTGGCCAACCCCCACATGCGCAGCTTCCTGGGCGCGGTGGCGCACAACCAGGAGCTGTGGAACAAGTCGCACATGATACCCAACCCCAGCAATGTGCCGCTGCCACGGGTGCCGGTCAGCGGGCCTGTGGCTGCGGGCTCAACCGAGGCCGCGCAATAGCAGAGCATATGGTGTGCAACAGGTCGGGACCGTTGTTTTGTTGGATATGAATCGGATTGCAGGCTTCAGACTTCAGGCATGTATTGGACGGGGCACAGGCGAGGGTGCGTGATCCACAGCAACTAGGGAACAGGGGCGGTTTTTGGCCACAGCACAAGATTGACGAGCTGTGCTGGCTTCACACTCGCCACGGCGGACTACTTGGTTGACGGTGATCTCATTGCAGCATTGGGTGTTGAAGTCAGTGATGTGCGTCAACGGCTGATGTCACACATGCTGATGTGTATGGCAGTCACCATCTGGCGCTGGTCTTGACATTCTGTGTGCACAGCGCTCAGACATCTAAGAGTTGTGATGTGGCGTTGAGTTCGTGAAATATGGCAAACGATGCCCGGGTGCAGTCTCATGTGCGCCTGCACAATGCGCTGCACAGCAGCCAGGTCATCACCACGTGACAGATCAGGGTTCATGTGTCACCACTGATGCATTGAAGGAGTGCATGCTGATCTGCTGCCCGCCTTCCTGCGTTGGACATGTTCAATCTGAATCACAAGTGTGGCTGACGCGATTGGCGCATTGATCGTCACCACCCTGCGGCACACAAAGTGGCAGGTTCAGCACAGTGCTTGTGTCGGACTGTGTCGATCGCGGGGCTGCAGACTGCGTTGTAGCGTCGACGAGAAGGCGCTATAGTCACGAACCTCAAGCGTGTCACGCAGCCGCCGGGCCATTATGCCGGACATGAACGCATCTCTTGCAGTCGTGGGGCTCATCACATTTGGTACATTGACAAGCTTAGCGGCCAAGGCAGGTGAGATCGGGCTTTCGAACCCGGAACTTCGTGCATAGGAGCATGCATGTCGGCTCCAGAACAGGCCGGTGCGTGGCGTTTTTCTGCCGGCATGGAGTCCAGATTCATGCATGTTGCTCAACCATGCCCTACATTGGCGCTTGTGCCGCAGTGTATGAACTGGACGGGACAACACGCAAAGGGCAACACGAGCTGTTTCAAAAGCCATGGGCTATGACCAGCGTGGGTTTCAGCATCCTTGTGTGGCAGTGCTGAAGTGTTTTGTGCGTGGGTATCGCATGCACCAGTGCCTGTTGTCACTGCCACAGGTCATGTTCCTGGGTATGAGCCTGTGCCTGCCGCTAGCCTATTGGCAGCAATATAAGGCGAAGAAGCTGCGGCGTGCGGGTCGCATTAATGAGCCACTGCTCGGCGAGGATGTGGTAAGGCGCCCCAGGCAGCTTATGTAGGCCCAATGTCCGCCCAATGCTTCCGCTGATGAAGTTATCATCCAGCGGGTGACACAAATCCAGTGAATGGGTTCGCGTGTGCGAAACGATCAGATCAGTGTTGCTTCTTGCAGACCAAGGCGGCTGGTGAAAGCACCCATTCGGAGGCCAGGGAGATCATGCTGCTGGCAATTCCCACAGCGTTCGACCTCGTCGCTACGGTGCAACGATTTGCAACGGATCCCCATCTGCATGTTGACCCTGGCGCTTCATCCGTTTTTAATAGGACATACAGGTTACCTCATACAGGTTACCTCATATTGACGTCACAAGCTCATGGGCTTGTGCCCTCGCTTGCAAACAGGTGCTCATGAACATAGGGCTGCTGTCAGTGACGGCCTCCGTGTACCAGATGATGCGGGGCGCAGAGATGCTGTTTGCTGCACTCTTCTCTGTGGTGTTCCTGCACCGCACACTCAACAAGTACCACTTTGGCGGCATTGCCTGCTGCGTGGTAAGCCCCTGTTCACAGCTGATGGCTGCAAGAGGCCCACTTGCATGCAACAACACCTTTGGAGTGTGAGTCCTGTCCACTGCAACATGCCTCGTTTCAGTGTGCCCTGCCTTAAACCCACAGGCAGGCATCTGCTGCGTGGGCGCGGCGAGCCTTCTTGGTGGCGAGGGCTCTGCGACGCACCCAGTGTCACAGTGGCAGATGCTAGGCGGCATGGCCCTCATCATCCTGTCGCAGGTGGCTGTCGCGCTACTGTGTCTTACTCTAGCCCCAATGCAAACGGTCAAGTTTCGTGGCAACCACTACCATCGCTGTCATGTGTGCAATGTCTTAGGCACGATTGGGACTTCACCTGAACTTGCAGTCAGTTCAGGAGCATCGATCTGCAAGTGTAACATTGTTGCAGGCCGTGCAAGCGGCGCAGATCACCTTCGAGGACTTCTTCCTCAGCAGCATGGACATCTCGGCGCTCAAGATTGTGGGCTTTGAGGGTCTGTGGGGAAGCCTGGCCATGTTCCTGGTCATGCTCCCAGTGGTGCAGGTACACGTCTCACATGCTGTCAATAGCTTTGGGCAGAGCTGCATTGGGTATTCTGCGCTTGGCCCTGCTGTTCTGCAGGGTGTAGCAGGGCAAGCAAACACGCCCTCGCTTCCTTGTGGTGCAGCACCTGCCAGGCGCGGAGGGCAGCGGCATCCATGAAAATAGCCTCGACACCTGGCATGTGCGTCCAGCATTGCATGCTGCCTCTGCAGTGTCACCCTTGGAAGGGCTTTTGGAAGTTGCACCTGGCCTGGGCCCTGATGCGCTGCGGGGCGCACATCGTGCTGCAAGCCTGCAGGTCTTGCCCTCAGCATGCCGCACATGTCAACCTATGGCCACGGTGCAAAGTGCAAATGCAGATGATTACGCACAGCCGGGTCATCGCGACAGTGCTGCTGGTGGACATGTTGGCGCTGTTGATGTACAATGTGTCGGGAATGTGCGTCACCGGTGAGTGTGCAGCTCTCACGCCCCCCACACAGACCCTCCAATCTCCCAACAGCAAACCCGCTGACCAGCTTGTTGCCTATACTTTGTCCCACTGTCTGTGAGCTGTCCCTCGTGAGGTACGCTTCCAAAAAACAGCTGGCAGACGGTGCGATGTGTCGCTGAACCCCTACAGGGCATCTTGGGGCGGTGTTCCGGACTGTGCTGGAGACGACGAGGACGCTGTTCGTGTGGCTGGTACGTCGCTTCCGCTGCACTTGCCAGCAGTTCTGGGACTAATGTCTGGCTTGACGTGCGCATCCCACAGCCAGAAAAGCTCATCAGACCACGAGCGCAGGTTAGACACTCGTGCTATTTTGGTCAGGTGGACCTGCTGCTGTTCTACACCCCGCTGGGCTTCGGCAAGCTGGGCGAGTCGTGGTCTCGCTTCTCCCTGATCCAGGCTGTGGGGTAGGCAGTCGGCTTCAAGTTTTTTGTGATGCTGCAGGGCGCTTGCAGCTGGCAGACTGTCTAGCGTCCCACTTGCATGGCACAGGGCATCACACATGTGCCTGCTGCAATGAGATTTGTCGTGCTCTGCCGCGACCACATGTCACGGTTTTCGAAAGGTCTCCCCGATCTGGTTGCCGCAGATTCTGCATACTGGTGTGCGGCACACTCATCTACGGGCGGGGGGATGAGGTGGAGGAGAAGGAGATCGTCGCAGAGATGGCGGCCGAAGCTGGGCAGCCTGCTGGTGCGTGTTGCTCCGTGATGCCCGACTTGGCTTATCAGATCTGGAAGGATCCACAAGCAAGCCGTGTCCAAGGTTGTTGGAGTGGTGTGCCTGCAAGACGCTGCACGTTGCAACAGCGCTTCTTGCACATGCAGTAGAGGCGCCACTCACGCCGCCTGCAGCGTCTGGAGCACGGGCCATGGGCAGCGGTCCAACACGCAGCGTCAGCATCGGTCGCTCGGCGCCGGGCGCCAGCCGACCCATCGCTTTCACGCCGTCCTCGATGAAGGTGTGAGTGCTGCCTGTGCCGTGTCCGCATTGCTCACCATGCATCAACTTGTGCAGTGGTCCAGGAATGGCGGCCAGCAGCTACTGAAGGGTGCATGTGAAGGCAGACGATAACATGTCGAACTGTCTGAGAGTGGTCATGCTGTTTTGCACCGTATGCAGAGCACGATGAACATCAATGCGTTCCGCGGAAGCTACGTGGGCTCGGTGCCGAGGTCATTTGTGGGCTCGTATCAGGCGGCCCATGTTGGTGACGTCTGAGGCTGTATGCGTGTGTGGGCTTGACAGAACTTTCAGCGCACAAGCACACCTGTTGATGAGGCCATGCCGCTGTGTGCCACACTTGGTGTTTGGTCTACAAGATCATGGTCTAAGTAGTGACAGGGCGGTTGCGGACTTGCTCAGAGGCTGATCGCCTGACTCTATGCAGCATACCCGCAGAGTGCGTGGTTGCCGAGTCTGACCAGGAAGCTGA
Source organism: Diplosphaera chodatii (assembly GCA_032358165.1). NCBI lineage: Eukaryota > Viridiplantae > Chlorophyta > Trebouxiophyceae > Prasiolales > Stichococcaceae > Diplosphaera > Diplosphaera chodatii. The sequence continues at coordinate 329,584 of JAALGY010000043.1, read as the reverse complement.
TATAGTGACGGCAAGCACAACTCACATTCAGGTCCACAGGTTCCAGCGTGACATGCTTTGACTGGCCACGATATCTTGCTGGCCAGTGTATCGTTCAGCCCAGGGATACTCGAATACTCCAGGGCAGCACCAGGCCTCTTGCACTGGAGACTCGAGCTCTTTACCGACGACATTGGACAGGACCCAGGAGCCCCAGCTTCCGGAAGGCACAGATCCAGGGTACCAGTCGGCAGAAATAGTCTGCAACTGCATTCATGGCATAATCTGAAGCGTCACGTTGGGTTGGAGTCGCACGCGGTTGCCAAGTCGTGGAGCTGCGACTTTAACTTTTGTCATCATGCCAGGTGAAGTGGCACCCGCACAGGGGGCACAGGCGCAGCAGGGCCGCGGTAACTGGATGGGATCAGCGTTCAGAGGTACCTGGCCAAACTGTATGTACAATAGGCATCACCTACTCCATTTCTCATGCATCATGCTCTGCACGGCGGCGCTCAAAGCGCGCTGGCTGCACCAAGGCATTGGTTGACAGCAGCTGACCTCAAACGTTGTATCTTGCAGGGTTCTTGGTGTTCATGCTGCTGAAAAACCTGTTCGGCGGCGGCAAACAGGCGCCGCCGCCGGGCATGGCATTCCATCCCCGTGTCGCCCGCGGTGACCCCATGTCCATGCGCGTGTTCCTCACCGAACAGCCGTCGATGGCCGTGGACGACCTGGACGCTGTGTCCACGGCGCCGGTCTGGCAGCAGACGGACTTCTCGCTCCCGTTGCCTGCTGAGCGCTCGCACACCATCACATACCAACCGTCAAAGGTGCACTTGTCAGGTCATGAATTGTTGAGTCGGGTGGTCAGCTGACGTATTTCTGTTTGTCATCTTTACGCAGCTATCAGCATGTTATTGACATGTGCAAAGCCAAGGCTGCACCATGCAATACTGAAGCGCCTTTCATCAAGCTCAGAGGTGCTAGGCGATGACTTGTGGGTATGCAGGCGGTACAGAATAATGGCACGCTATACATGCATGCTGTCTTCGAGGCCACGGTCCTGGAGAAGACGGAGGCAGATCTGCTTGGCTCGCCGCGCACGCTGCAGTGGGTCCGCAGCTGGCGTGCGTTTTTAATCCATTGCTGTGTTGTCTGCAATACATTCACACAGCTGATGAGCGCCTTGTCAATGTGCTGCATTGGAGCTGCTGCAAGATTGAGCACTGGGTGGATTTGCTCCAGTTCACAGGGTTGATATCCAGGATATCAGAGCCATGAGGTCAGCCGCAGCCTCCACTGGTGCCATCAGTAGGCTGTGTACTGCAGGTGTGAACGAGTATCTGCCAGCTCCCAAGGTGGTGGAGGGTGTCAACCTGCTGTCCGGCAAAAATGAAGAGGGCCAAGAGACCACACAGGCATGTGCATGGCTCGTGCATGCAATGCCTCAGAGATGCAGGGTCTCGTCTGAAACAGGACAGGATCCTGTCCGTGCATGCATTCATCACATGCTGCTGCACGATTGTGCTGCAGGCAGAGCAGCGGGCGGCGGCGGCGGCACCCCGTGAAGTCATTTCCTACATCAAGCCCAACCTCACCATCTCTCTCGTGGACGACCAGTCCATACTGACACCCCAACAGATCCTGCCGCAGGTGGGTTGCTGATCCTCATGACCCCTGCTCGTCCCGGCGTCACCAGATGTGCCTGTACAGGGCGCCTGGGGGCATCTTCGCTTGCAGTGTAGTGTCGAGGCTGCAGCTGTACGAGGTCGCTCTTTTACACGCTGTTCATGTGAAAGGAGGCAGCTCATGCATGCCGCATGCTGCTGACTTGCAGCAACGGGACTGGATTCATCTGGACAACGCCACACGGACGTACCTGCCCACCGTGTTCTTCAACGACTTCTGGACGCTGCGCGACTACATGGTGCCTGTCAACGACACGGTGTCGGAGCTTCAGCTGCAGCTGAACCTCAACAGCGTCGGCCCCTGGAAGTGGCTGATGTACCTGCAGATGGAGCAGTCCTTCAGCATGCAGGTGGGTGCCTGCGCTGCCACCCCATGCGCATGCCCACCCCACCCCCAGAACCTCCAGACCACATAGCCCCGCATGCGCTGCAGCCATGTGCAACCTGCCCCGGGTGGTGCTTAGTGCGCAGGTAACGAGGGAAACAACCAGGAGGCACAGGATGTGTCCACATTTGTTCTCATGCTCACACGCAGAAATCCATGGGCGCCATGGCTGAGGGTGACACCGACGAGTTCAAGCGCGTACTGCTGGAGGGCAACCCAGTCTTCTTGGGCCTCACCATGTGCGTCAGCCTGCTGCACTCGGTGAGAACCTTGCACCTCACGGTGTTTGCACATCCTGCTTGTTGAGGTTGCATGCAAGGTGGTTGGTGTTGTCAAGGTCAAGTGGTGGGTGAACCTGCAGTGGGCAGCAGTATGTATCAGCCAAGACTGATTGCCGAATTGTACACACGCTGCAGGTGTTCGACATGCTGGCCTTCAAGAATGACATTGGGTTCTGGAAGAACAAGCAGAACGTTGAGGGGCTGTCCATCAAGGTTCACATCCTGTTATTACCTTTGCACACATCACATGACATACAATTGGTGGTACTCAAGGCAAACATCGTATAGGACCAAGCATGGCCGGACTCCCTGAGCTGACCACGCATTCTTTGTGCCTGCAGACCATCTTCATCAACTGCTTTTGCCAGGTGAACCATGGTCAGATCCTGCATATGTGGCTTCTGATTGCATTGCTCACTGTCTGCTGCTGCTGGTCCTACTGGGCGGGCACTGAAGCAATGCCTTGTGCACTTGATCACAGATCGTCATCTTCCTTTACCTGCTGGACAACGACACGAGTTTTGTCATCTTGGCTAGCACCTTCGTTGGCATATTGATCGAGTTTTGGAAGGTGCGCTGCGACATCGTGCACGGTCTTGACGATGCCGTGCATATGATGAGGTTCTACACCTACCGACCCGATGTACGGTTCATCAGGCTCACACGTTCCGACTATGGACCAGCTGTCATGGGTCCGAATGCTCCTGGGTGATCACAATTGGCTGTGCTGAGCAGATCACGAAGGCGATGGATGTGACCATTGATCGGTCTGGGCCCTTGCCCCGGCTGCGCTTCAAGAACCGGGACTCGTACCAGAAGTCCCGCACGCAGGAGTACGATGCGCAGGCAATGCGCTACCTGTCCTATGTGCTGTACCCGCTGGTAAGCGTCTCTGGTCCACGCTAGATAGGTTTCACCATCTGCATGGGCAATGCATGTCTCCACCCGCTCTTCGAGCTTCCATCGTGGTATTAGACAGCAAGGTTCAGGAGCCCAAGGTTGCTGCAGTGAGTGTCACTAGGAACGTGTCTGCCTTGCAGGTGTTTTGCTATGCCATATACTCGCTGGTATACAAGCCGCACAAGAGCTGGTACTCCTGGGTGCTCAACACAGCAGTTGGCAGGTGATCTGGTTCTGCTGCCAGTGGGAGTCTTGGCTGTGCACATGCAGATCGTATGCCTGAATGCGAGCAGTGTGTGGGTGACGATGTGCTTGTGCACTTCATTGCAGTGTGTACCTGTTCGGCTTCATCCTGATGTGCCCTCAGGTGAGGCAGACAGCAGGGCTTGCGCCCGCACAGTTGGAGTTGCTGCAAGCATCGAGATGTCTACCGACGCTTGGACTTGATCTGTTGTCGCGCTTACTGCAATGCTTGTGTGCACAGTTGTATCTCAACTACCGGCTGAAGAGCGTGGCGCACCTGCCATGGCGGCAGATGTCCTACAAGTGAGCAGCGCTGACTGTGCTACACCAGTCGCACGCAGCGTGATGCAAAGCAATGTGTGTGGCCGTTGTCGGGCTGCGTCCAGTGCACTCAATGTTGTGAAATGACATTGTTGGGATCAAGCGCAGGTTCCTGAACACGATCATCGACGACCTCTTTGCGTTTGTGATCAAGATGCCGACACTGCATCGGCTCAGCGTCTTCCGTGACGACCTAGGTGCGCTGAGTTGACCTTGCTGTAAGCTAGTGTATTGACTGCCGGTGGGAGATTTCGATATGTGGCCGCCGCCGCTGACTCGATGCCGGCACTGGCTTGTTTTTGCAGTGTTCCTCGTGTACCTGTATCAGAGGTGGATCTACCCAGTGGACAAGAAGCGTGCCAACGAGTTCGGGTGCACACTGCATTTTATGGGCTGGCATGTGCCTGTCGATCATGCACAAGTCCTGATGCGATAGTGCGCTCCTAGCGGTGTTCACTGTCTGTCAAGCGTCACATGCACAGTGTCAACCCGCCTGTTGTGAGTGCTGTGCAGATACACAGAGCAGGCAGAGGATACAGTTGCAGAGCCGCAACAGCTGCAGGCGCCACAAGATGCGGCAGTCTCAGCACCGCCAAGATCAGAGTCCTCGGGTGCGACACCTTGCACATATGATGACATGTGATGTGCAAATGGATCTTTCTCGTCATGGCCTTCCTTTTGCACACTCCTACTGGTTGCGCCTGCGATTGGGCAGCCACTGCTGACATTATCAGGTGCGGCCAGTCAGGAGCCGAGGTGCAGGTACTAGGTTGAAGCTGTGCGCACAATGCTTTGGCAAGTTGTGCGTCGACCTTCCTAATGTGCAGACGACTTCGAGGACCTGGGCCAGGATGCAGACGCTCTGCAGCTGCGGCAGCGGCGGCAAGCAGCCGGCGGCAATGGCGGCAGCACCCAAAGAGGCGGCGTGGATACGGCAGCGACTGCCAGCACTTCACCCGGCAATGGGGCCAGCAAGAAGGGACGCTGAGGTAGTCGCAGGGGCCACGACCAGCAGAACAGGGCGCAGCACATCATGGCAGCACAGGCGCCCCGAAAGCACGAAGCAGGATCAGGCGCGCGAGAGCAGGGGTGCACAAAGTTTCTTCAGGCTGCTTATCGTGTTGAGCAGGATTGTACATCATTGTCTTGGTTGTATGTGTGCCATCTGTCCTTGTAATGTCAGCTTGCTGGTCAAGGTGGATCACGGATTCTGGCTACAACGCAAGCTTCAGAGCTGCTGCGCAGTCGGGCAGCTTTAGGTGCCAAGAGCATTCTTACAACGCACTCCACCATAACAACGCACATCAGCAGAGACGGGGTCACCACCCAAGCCAGTAGCTGGCCCGCTGCATGAGCGGGTGCGCCCAGTAGGTGCCGACTGTGAATGCTGTGATCACAAAGTATGGTAGCCGCAGAAACTCTTTCCAGTAGTCTGATGGCAGCTTCTGGCGGCCCTCCCAGATTGCCTGAAACGGCACGATGCTGGTGCGGCCTTTGACCTCCTCAAAGTCCTGTGAAACATCAAACGAGCCTCAGCTAGGATGCATCTGAGTTGCTCGCCAATGGCAAGCGAACCTTTGCATAAGCGAGCATTGTTTTGCATTCACAGTGCCATGACGCTTGCAGATGTGCAGTGCACCTCTCCCCATTTGCGGCGCAGACGGTAGTCACCATGCCAGCAGCCAAAGGCATGGTGTACCATGAGCGCCAGTGAGGTCGTCACCATGAAGCTGCTGCCGATCCATAGCACGTGGGCAGCGCACCATATCAGCTGGCCAAAGGCCTGTGAGGAAAACACAGGCCCATGGTTGTGCTCAGGCTCTTAGATGCAATGGTGACCTCACAATATCAACTGAGAACCAGCGTCGTGCTGCCGAGATTGGATGCATCATAAGCTCAGGCCCCATTGTGCCTCCGCACATTACCTGCGGGTGGCGCGTGATGCGGATGACGCCCGTGTCCCATAGGTGCAGCTTCGGTTCGTCAACTGCCGCGACCTGGCATGGGCCATAAGGCAGACAACGTCAAAGACGTGGACGTTGTTCGAAACCGTGTTGATGTTTGCCGTGGCCTGCTTCGAGATGCCATCCGGCCTGAGACATTTTAGGGTTTCTACAAGACCATTGGGCGATGTAGGCATGTAGGCCACCGGGTGCCTGCACAAGCATGCTCATACCTCCAGCAGGTTGAAGGTGGAGGGGTACAGGAAGAAGAAGGACACAAAGCTCAGGCCCCACACCAGTTCGTGCACCAGCGGCTGCCCACGCACATTCCACAGCGGTGTCCCGCTGTACCTGAGGGACACATGAGAAGCAAGGAAGTTATGATCACCATACTGCACGCTGCCGATCTGCACTCGGCGATGATCAAGTGCATTATGATGCGTGCCATATATCCGCAAACCACGCACCGGTGGTTGATGAAGTACACCACCGCGACGACTGCCAGCGGCAGGCTGACCAGCGCAAAAATCACCCTAAAAGCCCGCGGTCCAATGATCTCCTCCGCTGCATATCGTCATTGCACGGCTCGTGACTGTGCTGAGCTGTCTCGGACATCATGGATATGCATGCTCTGTGTGAACTACCATGGAGCAGCGTTCTGGTCTGGCAGATGCATCAGCCCAGTTGGCAACACCCCATCTCCAGGCCTCAGGCGGCACCCCACCTTTAGGCCGAAGGTACGCGAGCCCGCTGTGAAATAGGGCAAATATGGCAAGAAGCGCCACGATCACTGCCTCGGGGTTTGCTGTCAAGCTCTGCACTGCATGGACGTAGTCCGACGCCAGGCCGCCCTCCGGCGAGATCCACACCTGCACGTGGGGACCACTGCACATCAGCCCAAAGCGTTTTGCTTGCGTGAACAGACACACTCATATAAAGTAGTAGCAACGCATACGGGTGCGCACGCATCATGGTGCATCGCTGCTTACTGCATACAGTGCGCCCAGCACGCCAACCAGCAGCATGGTGAACACGCCCCAGGCGGAGATGCTCTGGTCCTGCAACCGGAACAGTCCCGCATCCTCGCCGACGGCCCGCACGATCTCCGCAATGGGCTCTGGGAGGTTGTCGCCGGGCTGCTGATTGTCTGTGCCGGCGCATCTGCATATGCTACGGCTGGACTGCCTAAGCACGCATGCCTGCTGCACTGGTACGTGCGGCCTGTGTTGTCTGCTGGCTGGTAGCGATGCTGGCTGCAATGCACTGCACGCACGTGCGGGGCGCCTGGCCGTCAGCAAACCTGCTGCTGTACCTGTCCTGCATGCTGCCCTTTCTACGTGCATGCTGCCAGACTGTGGTAGCATGACCCTCTGAAACATGGGAAAAGAACGACACTGCAAGCGTTGCAAAGCAATGCGGTAGAATGTGACGCGACGTCCTGGACTTGAAAGCAGCGCACATGATCGTGGTGACGTCAGCATGCTCTCAGATCAACATCTTGAGTAGCTGCTAAATAATTAAATTTGCTCCGCGACCAGCAACCTGCTGTTGTGGTCCACTTGCACCTTTTGTGCGTCGGTTGTGCATGGCATCGAGCAGTCAGCGCAACGCACACCATCTTGCATGAAGTTGCTCAATCTGCTTGGGTAGCCCTTGCACACTGATCGAGCTTGCTGCATGCTCTGCAAGATATTGCCGTCCAGGCGCCAGTGGAAATCGCAAGCTGCTTCGCACACTGAGCACACTCCGTGCGGTCCAATTTGTGTCGAAGACATCCCGGCTTGCCAAGCTGTTAGGCTGCATGCGGCAGGCACTTGGAGGCTGGCCGCAAGCTTGCTAGCACCATGGATCAGAGTGCCATAGATGCCACGCAGCGGCATTACGACTCCCACGCCAATCAGCACCTGTCATCCGCAGAGGTAGGCGCTCACCAGACAGAGCAGAGGTGGAATCCGCAGCGTGACTGCAGCTCACAGCAGATGGCATCTGCAGGCTGAGAAGGCAAGGCGAGCGGGCGGCGCCTTTCAACTGAAGAAGTTTCACAACGACATCAAGCGCGCACTGATTAACAGGTCCTGATCATCCTCTGCTTTGGCCGGCAGCCATGCCAACGCTCCGCTGTGGTCATCTGGCATCATGAAACGCAGCTGCAGCAGCGCCTTACTGCAGGTTCGCTGGGGGGAAGCACTCCCTGCTGGACCTGGCATGCGGCCGCGGCGGTGACATCCGGAAGTGGCTGGATGCAGGGGTGAGGCATTTCACTTGATGCTGCTGACATCGAGCTTTTTGCCTCGTCACACCAGTGCCTAGATCTGCGGAGCGCCGCGCCGGGTCGATGGCTGCCGTTAAGTGTTGATGTAGATTCCTCATCGGCCACTGCCTGCAGGTGAAGCGAGTCAAGGGCATTGATCTCTCGCCACAAGAGATTGTTGAGGCACGCAAACGCTTTCAGGAGCTCCTACAGCAGCAGCCAGGTTGGTCAATGATCTGCTGCTGTGGTGCCCTGACTATCTTCACGTCCCACAGCAACCTGCAGTCATGCATGCTGTCTGTCGACGGTCGACCCAGCTGATCTAAACACACACACCAAGTCAATTGCATGGGATTGCGCAGGCGTCCAGCTACAGGCAGAGTTCGTGGCATCGCCGGAGCTGGGGCAGTCGCGGTGGGAGGAGCCGCAGCAGTATGATGCGGTCACCTGCATGTTTGCGATCCACTACTTCTTCGTCAGCGAGGCGGCGCTGCGGCAGCTGCTGCAGAACGTGGTTAGCAACCTGAAAGCAGGCACGCTCTTGTAGACCTACATTTAGGTGCCGCTCGCTGCACGATAGGCTGAAGTTGGGCTTCATCTCCGGATGTATGACACAGTTTAATAGAATGGACCTGACTCAATGCATTATGCTGGTTCCTATCGTCAATCTATCATGCCCAACCCTCAGCATTGTCACAGGCGGCTACTTTTTTGGCACGGTGCCGGATGGGAAGCGGGTGCTGGCAGCGCTCAACCGGCGGCCCACCCTGGAGTGCCCCATGCTCACCCTCGCCGCGCAGACCTTCTGCGAGGAGGGTTCCTGCACTAAGGGCCGTGCCGTGCGCACTGCAGAATGCGCGGCACATGGGCAGCCGCCACCAGCGGTGTTTGGCAGCGCCTACACCTGCGCCATTGGCGACACAGTCACGGCAGGTGGGCTTGCCAGCTTGCTCAACCACAGCAGTCATGGTGTGGGTGTGGAGAGCATACTACAGATGTTCAGCGCGTCCGCCCTCTGCGTTGTGACATATGTCCAACGCAAGCTTGCATTGGTTAATATGTTGTGCAGTGCAGCAAGGAAATAAAGCGAACTCTGTGCAGGCCAGGGTGACAGCCAGGGCTCCTTCGAGTACTTGGTGTACGAGAATGTGTTCAAGGGCGTGGCCCAGAGTCTGGGTCTGCAGCCTGTCAGCGACTACGGCCCAGCCCTCGATCGCTTCTTCGACGAGGTGGCATAGAGAGATCTGTGTGCTGTGCTGTGATGTTGTTGCTTTGGCCAAACGCATTTGACACTGTGCGCTACTGCCCAAACCCTTCGTCGGCCCCCTGTGATACCTTGCTCCGGCTGGCGATCTGGGTGGCTTGTTGATGTGCAGGCAGATGCGGGCAGGGACTTCAAGCACTTCCACCCAAACTTCCGGGATGTGGACCCGTCACTTTCGACCGCGTCCTCCCTTTTCATGTCATTTGCCTTCCGAAAGCCGCCGGATGCTGAGGCACCCCTGGCTGCAGCTGCCACCAGTGCTGTGCCAGACGGCGCGGTCGGAGGTACTGCCTCACCAGAGCAACAGCAGCATCGGCAGCAGGAAGGAGCAGAACAGCAGCTGCAGACAGAGTCCAGGAAGCGAGCAGCGCCCGCAGCGCCGACGACAAAGCGGCCCGCGATCAGACGCCGCGGTGGCAAAGCAGTTGGTGCGGAGACAGCAGAGCATCCGGCACCAGGCACCTAACAGCCTGAGGTTGGCATCCTCTCGACAGGCATGCCGGCAGGGCATGAGACTGCCACCTGGACATTCAACGAAATGTGTTCGTGTTTTCAACACATTTGGATGCATTATGACACAAGGCAGCTTTTGCCTCGTTGCTTCTGTCAATGCCGAGTCTGTTGCAACTACGCTCGAGTTGACCAGAAAAGCACAACTCCTCAACGTCAAAATGGGCTGACGCCCACCTTCGACACACCCAATTGAAGCCTTCTCTCCTAACACACTAGGTTCTGCATGGCCCACAAGAGCGCTTCACAGTGCAAAGTCACGCCAGACTCCACTGGGTAAGAACGGTCAATTCTCTCACAATCTTTTCTCACACACAACGGCAAAACAACCTACGCACTCAAAACATTCAACCGACATATGCATCTGAGAGTGGCCTTCGACGATATGGCATCAGTATGATCGGCTGCCGCAGCTGCCACCGGCACCAAGCCGCCGCCGGGCGTGCCACATCGCAGATGGCCCCCCACGAGATGTGCCACAGCTCCCTGAAGACGCGCTGCGGATCCGGGTGCGATGGACTGCGGCAGAGGACAGCCGAGAGCTAACGCACGGCAAGATGAGCCAACGCCAGATCACGCTGATGCCAGGTTCACGCCTTGGGATGTGATTGTGATGTGGGCAAGCACGATGTGGTGTGCATCAGGACGCACTCGAAGCCAAGGACTTGGCTGAAGGTGACGCCCCGCTGCACAGGGGCTGCTGCTTCTGTGCGTGAAATCCGCAGGCCGCCATGCAGTGCTGTCAGCAGCACGGCATGCAGCAGCCACCTGCAAGGAGTCTGTCATGAGACCAAAGCAGCACGGAAGACGGGGGCGCATGCAGACCGTGTCTTCGCTCGAGCGCCGCGACATATTCAATGGGTTGCCAACACCAAACAGAGTTGCAAGATGAGACATACCGCAACAGCACTGCCAGGCAGCGCGTCCAGATGACGACAATGGGCACCGCCACCATCAGCATTGAGCTTGCCATCTGCGTGCCGTCAACGGTCACTGAGCTGATAATCTGATGCATGGGCGCGACTGCAGCGGGGATGTTGACAGTGACCGCTTGGTTGGGCAGACAGAAGCGTCAAACCGAGTCAGAAGTTTCATGTCGGGTTGCTGAAACTCAGCACCTCTGCATTCTGGCCTCTGACATCTGCTTGCCGCAGCCCAACATTTGCCGCCAGCATCAATAGCAGGGCAAACACGCCGAGCGCTGCCTTAGGGTTCATGTACCTGCTCAGAAAAGTTGCAACACACGGTTTGACTTTGCTTGTCCAGGAGTGTGAGGTATTGTTACACCATTGCAGACATTCTGCATCACCATCCTCGAGCTGGTTGCCAGCAGGGCAGATGCTGACATCGACGACTGAAGCTTTGGTGTGGCGACGCACCCGGCAATGGCAAGCAGCACCCACGCTATGCGGATGTAGTTGGCCTGCGCATTGCAAACTGGAGGTCAACATGTGTGCAACAGCATAACCTGCGATGTGGTACAAATATGAGACAAAGTTACGAGAGCGCTGGTCACGTTGCTGCAGCTGCTGGCGAATGGAGGCGCACATACAGTTTATAAGGAATGCATCAGCAGACGGACTACTGCCCGAGGATGGCATACCAGGTAAGTGACGATGTTCTCATCCAAACGCTCCAGCAGCATGGCGGTGCTGTCCGGCACGTTGTACGCATCTTGCAGACGGCCGCCGTGCAGGAAGCGCTCCCACTCCACTGGCGCTGCCCGCAAAGCATCCACTGGCAGCTCCCAGATGTGCGGCCCCTGATACCTGACGCATGTCAAGCTGCATGTGGTTTGCGCTTGGTACAGGTCGTCAGGCAGCCCCTGCGCACCCCTTGCATCTGTGCGCGGAGGTGGTGGGGCATCACACCAGGCAAGGGGCTGCGTAGGTCATACCTAGTGCTGCGCTGTGCGCGGCCCCGGGAGGGGTGCTCTGTATGTGGCGGCGGCACCGGCTGCAGCCGCGCTCGGCGTTCCAACTCTCTGAGCCCGGGCACCGTCTGCGTTCCTTCCAACGGCACCGAAGGTAACAGCGGGCTGGGGCGGTTCAACATCCGCTGGAACAGCGGCATGGCGTGCCACAGCCCTACACTGAGCTGTGCGCCAACATCACCGGACCGTCGTCAGCCTTGCTGAACTATCACCTCAAGACGCCAGGTAGCATCTCAGTGATGTAGTCAATGCAGGTCATCAAGATTACTGTGCTTTGGGTGTCTGAGCAGCGGCAGCGCCACAGAAGCATGAGGCACCCGAGCTGCCGAAGTCGTCGGAGCCGGCGTCAAGCAACAGGAGCCGGGAAGCAGCACCCTGCTGATCAACGCCATGCCAGTGTACAGTGGGACAGTGGGACAGTGGGACACCTTGTTGAGCAGGTGTGGAGTCGAACGCAGGAACGCTCATGCTGCTTCGCCTTCCAAGGCTTCCTGCTGCCGTGTCAGCAAGATGAGTGCTGCCTGCTGCGGCGTGCACCTCAGTGCTGTGGTGCTGTCAGGTGTACTGTGAAGCGGACTCTCTGTGTTCTGAGCAACGGGACAAAGGAACGGAGGCGACTGCTGGCCGTGGCTTGGCCCCAGATGTCGGCTCTGCTGCCGGCCAGATGTCCCGGCTGCAGCCAGCTTAGGCAGCAACATGCAGGGCAGCCGCTGCGCCTGCAGCAGCGGCGACCGATCACGCAGCGTGCTCGCCCGCAGCTTGTGCGCGCAGAGGCAGCCCCTGCCACAGTAGCGGTGCCTGTGAAGGACTTCCAGGGCGAGGATGTGGGCTCGGCCGACCTTACGATCAAGGTCGCGGGCGACGACACAGCCAAGGGCCTGGTGCACAGATACCTGGTCATGGCACGGCAGAACGCCCGATCGGTGAGACGCTGCGACAGTGACCACGCAGCGCTTTGCTGCAGCTCTCACTTCCGCGCCACATGCACTGTGGCAAACAGCACACGGGCGGTGCCCACGGCCGCGCTGACCTGCTTGCCTGTCGTATTGCAGGGTACAGCCAGCACTAAGACACGGGCAGAGGTGCGGGGCGGCGGTAAGAAGCCGATGGCACAGAAGGGCACCGGCAATGCACGCCAGGGCAGCAAGCGCACGCCCCTGCGGCCAGGCGGTGGAGTCGTCTTCGGCCCCAAGGTCAGTTACCAGCCGCCTCTGCTGGCGGTACCAGCATTTTACTGGCGCTACACAATACGCATTCTCTTTGCTGACATCCTGCATGCCTATGCTGTTCTGCAGCCAAAGGATTGGAGCATCAAGATGAATAAGAAGGAGCGGCGGCTTGCGCTCGCCACGGCTCTTCACAGCGCAGCCGGCAGCACTGTCACAGTCCGCAGCCTGAAGGTGACAATGCTACCTCGGGTTGTAGAAATACCATGGGCTGTCACTCTCACCTCCCGCATGCCTGGCACTGATACTCACATGGCTTCCCAAATTGTTTCCCGTGCAGAGCCAGTTCGAAGACGGCCCGAAGACGAAGACGCTAGTGGATACCTTGGCGAAGGTTGGCGCAGATCCAGAGGAGTACACATTGCTCATCATGAACGAGCAGGTGGGCCTGTCAGCACAGGCAGCAGAGGATTGATATGTGTGCGATGATTGTGGCTGGACGCCAATTGCCACTCCTTCTAGCTTTTCATCACTACCACATCATATCAATATGTGCAGAGCAGCATGCACAGTTGCAGGCGCTGAACGGCGCTGTGGTGCTGTGCTTCATGTGCAGGTGGACAACGTTCTGATGTCAGCCCGCAACATCGAGAAGCTGGAGGTCAACTTCGCGTCTGCAGTGCGGGTGTACGACGTGCTGCGTGCAGACAAAATCGTGATCGAGGAGGAGGCTCTTGCGTACCTCAATGTGAGTGCTTCGCGTGCACGCCCCTCTTAATGCTGCATGAAGCCAGCCCTCCTGAATGTGTATGCGTGCAGATGCTGTATGACGAGCATGCAATATCGCGTCATTTCTCATCTTCGCGTCGTCGCTGTGCAGGAGTTCTACGCTTGAGGCCTGGACAGTCACCAGAATTGCAGACAAAGCGGCAAAGTGTTGCACTTCGCGTCAGCCACACACACAGCACCAGTGCTTATTACCATGCAAAGAGGCATATCACAATTGGCATTGCGTCGTTGACAGCCCTTACTGTGCTGGTGCCTGTCATATGCGGGACATCGTGTAAAGCGTTGCAGCCTGCTGACTGAGGCAACAGGTGCCACAAGCAAGGGCTGCTTCCAGCCTGCTTCGGTGCTTCCAGACCACTGTGATGGATTGCCCTACTCTCACAATTTGCGCATAACTGTAGACTTGCTCGTTTCGTTTCGTTCAATCTGCGTCTTTATCATGGCATTGCAAAGCCTGCGCACAGGCTTGCGACAGGTCACACGGCCCACTTGCTCATATTTGCAAGCCGGGGTTCGGGCATTTGCATCAGCTCCAACAGAGCAGCAGGTTTGTTGTCGACAAATGTGCTGGTATAACAGTTGTCAGGCAGACACTGTTCAAGTTAGACACAAGATACGTCATGCGGGCGACACGCAGAAGGAGGCATTATTAGTCAGGAGGACCAGCTGCATGCGGGTTGAACGTGCAGGTCCACATGATGCTGTTTGCTGGTCCAGGATGTGGTCGTCGTGGGCGGTGGTCCCGGTGGCTATGTGGCAGCCATCAAAGCAGCGCAGCTGGGGCTTAAGGTGACGTGTGTAGAGGGGCGCGGCGCTCTGGGCGGCACCTGCCTAAATGTTGGGTGCATTCCATCCAAGGTGAGACATGCCGCAAGTCGCACCTTTCGAGCGAACGCACCGGTAGAGCCACACGGAGTGTGAGGGCGGGCCACATGGAGTTCACTTGTACAAAGTCATATTGGTGCGTGCATGACATAATACTCCACTGCACAGGCGCTTCTCCATTCCAGCCACATATACCACGGCGCTAAGGCAGACTACAGCAATTATGGCGTCATGGTGGACAATGTGCAAATCGATCTCAAGAAGATGATGGCACAAAAGGACAAGGCGGTGATGGGCCTGACAAAGGGCGTTGAGGGCCTGTTCAAGAAGAACAAGGTGGGTGGTTGCTTAGCGCTTGCAACTGCGACACAGGAGATCCAGGAGCTTGGCGTTTGCAATCTGTTTAGCAGTGTGAGCATTGAGCATTGAGCATATGCTCCAGGAGGGGCTATCCTGTGCCCGGGAGAATCGGCTTTCATGGGCACATGAATGACATGATGCTCTCCTGCAGGTGTCCTATGTCAAGGGGTATGGCAAGCTGGCACCTGACGGCAAGGTGGAAGTGAAGCAAGAGGACGGCTCCACAGTGACACTGAGCACGAAGAACACCATCATTGCAACCGGCTCAACTGTAACATCACTGCCTGGCCTGGAGATTGACGAGAAGCGGTGAGGTCCCAAGTGTACGGTATTCAGACCCTGAGCTGAATTTTTTCAAGCATCGCTGTGACCGGGCACTGCCAGGTTGACCCCAGGCATTTTGATGATACAACAGTATGTCATGTTGACGCAGCACGTCCATGTCTGCAGGATTGTGTCGTCCACCGGCGCGCTGGCGCTGACAGAAATCCCCAAATCGCTGATCGTGGTTGGCGGCGGGTGCGTCTGCATGCACATGCCTGCGAAGTGGAGTCGCCCATATGCTACTAGGCAGTGCTTGTGACGAGGATGAACATGCTACATGTGCATCATCGCAGGTACATTGGGCTGGAGATGGGCTCAGTCTGGGGCCGCCTCGGCGCGCAGGTCACTGTTGTGGAGTACCTGGACCGCATCGTGCCCACCATGGTGAGCTGAGCTGGGCACCTGTTCTGCACGCACGACAGTCCTGCTGCAAAGCTGCGGAATGTGCAACGTCCAGTGCGTCTGCAGCCTCGTCAAGCCACCAGATGCGCCAACAGAAGGGTGCGCCGCGTGCTGCAGGATGGCGAGATCCGCAAGCTGTTCCAGCGCACGCTGACGAAGCAGGGCTTCAAGTGGAAGCTGGGCATGAAGGTGCTGCAGCAGCTTTTCGATGACTCATTGCGCGCAGCTGCTGCAGAGCTGCAGAGCGCAACACACAGACACCTGCAAGTCTCTGCTGTGGCTGACCCAGCAGCTTAAACGACAGCACTGTGATCACCCATCAACCTGTAGAGTGCAATGAAGTGGCCATGGGGTGGCTGCTGCAGGTGCTGGGCGGCAAGGTGGAGGGGGACAAGGTGCAGCTGGAGGTGGAGCCGGCCAAGGGCGGCGACAAGGAGGTGCTGGAGGCCGACGTGGTGCTGGTGTCCGCAGGTGGGCAACCAGCAACAAACCGAGACAATCACAACAGAATGCAGCAGAAGATGCCACGAAGATGTCAGCAGGAACAGTCATACACCTGACGAAGTACACATCCGAAAACGGCCAGCTGCCTTCAACCTACAACTTGCGTGACGTTTCACACTGTCCCAGCTGCAGCCGATTTGGCGCCACTGTTTAAGGGCTGCACGCTCCGCGCCAACTGATGCCCCGCAGCAGCGGCCATGCTTGCGGGAGATGCACAGGCCGATCACTGAGGACACGCCTGCGCATTGCAGGACGCAAGCCCTTCACAGAGGGCCTGGGCCTCGAGGACGTGGGGGTAAAGACTGACAACCGCGGCCGCATCGAGGTGGACGACCACTTCAACACCAACGTGAAGGTGACCACCTGCACTGGCAAAGTATCGGCCCTCGCACAGCAGGGCACACCTGACAAGACCAGTCACAGTAGAGGTTGTCGACTGGCTGCGCTCATGCCGTTGCAGGGGGTGTACGCCATTGGCGACGTGATCCCAGGGCCGATGCTGGCGCACAAGGCCGAGGAGGACGGCTTCGCGCTGGCGGAGCAGCTGGCGGGGCTCCCCAGCCACGTGGACTACAACACCGTGCCCGGCATCATCTACACCGACCCCGAGGTAGCCCCCTGCACTGGATGACGGCATGCAGCCTGAAATGACGCCTGCACGGCCACACGTGCGTTGCTTCTGATGCCCTTGCCGGTGTGGCAACCTGGCAGCATGCAGCATGCACCAATTCTGGCCGGATCATCTTGTTGACCCTACAAAGAACGCCGCAGGTCGCCTCTGTTGGCAAGACCGAGGAGCAGCTGAAGGAGGAGGGGGTGGACTACAAGGTGGGCAAGTTCAGCTTCATGGCCAACAGCCGGGCGCGCACGGTGGACACCGCCGACGGCATGGTCAAGTTCATCACCGACGCAAAGACCGACAAGGTACCTGCCACATGCGCGCCCACCTGCTGCCATGTGCGGCTCACTGGCCGCTGGGTTGGGCCGCATTCATGCACAGACCCGCAGAAGAGCATGCGCAACTTACTTTCGTTCTGAACGATGGGCCGTCAGGGTCAGCATGTGCTGCAGCGGGCAGTTAGTCGAGGGTCCCCCCAAGTTGTGCTCCTCACAGTGTTTTGCGTCTGATGCAGATTCTGGGGGCGCACATCATGGGGCCGAATGCAGGAGAGCTCATACCAGGTCCGCAGATGTCCACCAGAGGCAGGCAAATGGCACCACTTCGACAGCACATTTGTATACGTGCGGCTTTGGGCGGCAACACTGTTTTGCAAACACTGCAGAGGCGGTGCTTGCGATGAGCTACGGTGGCAGCACCGAGGACATCGCGCGGACATGTCACGGCCACCCAACACTGTCAGAGGCTGTCAAGGAGGTGCGCACACTTGGAACAGTGTCAAGTCTAATCGTCACCCTATGAAACGTTGATACACGATGGTCACCTGACCGCGAAATATCGTGCTGTGCGCAGGCAGCTCTGGCGTCAGCCTTTGGCAAAGCCATCCATGCGTGAGGGCGCACAATCTGTTGAAGCCTGCTGTTGAGGATGCATGTATATCATTGTTTCACGGGAGCTCAGTGTGTGTAAGTCAGTGTCACCACACTCCGATACCCCGGGCCAAAATAATGCATGACACACATCGTCGACCCACAAACCCCTCATCCTGGCATTTGCTCACACCAGGGAGTCAGAGACCTATTGCACTCTAGCTCAATGACCATGCATGTTGCGTTGCCCACTGGGTCGATCCGTTGCACCCTGAAGCGCATCTCCCGCAGCCCCGTGCGATTGTCATTGTGCACTTGCGGGTGGAGGTTGGCCAGCTGCGTGGTGTTGGCGCCCGTCCGCGACTTGACGGTCACCGGGTAGGATCGCCGGTGGTCCAGGTGCCGCCAATAGTAGTCCTGCACACATACGATGCCTTTTGGCACGAATCGCCGTCAAATCACAGCCACATCAAATAGCTAACACGAGGCGTTCCCATCAAAGTCGCAGCAGGATTTGCTGTGTAGAAAGAGTCAAGCACCCGCTGTGGGCGCTGCCGCACGTGCGGGCGCTCTGGCGGCCACATGCCGTGCAGCTGCAGCCGCCGCACCATGTTGTTGTCCTCCTTGCCCCAGCCCCAGAATGCGTTCTGCGCAGCTCAGTATGTGGCATGGTCACCACATTGACCACACAACATGCTATACATGCTCAACGCCACATCTAACACCTACCGACCTGAGATTTATGGGCAGTTCAATGCTGTACGCCAAGCATGATTTGAGCATCGGTGCCAAGCATCGCACATGGAAGCCGTTGATGCGGGCAAACTGCGCCGGCGTGAAGACGATGTTGCCGCCCAGGAACTCGGGGTAGTCGTCCCGCGGGTGCAGGCCCGGCGGCGTCAGGTGCAGCGGCACGTTCCCGGCAGGGCACCGATATGCCACCTGCAGAGGGAGCACCGATGAAGTGTATCCGATTCACCACCCTGCAGCATGATGCCATGCATGGTTCCCCCGGTGATGGCAGCGAATGCTACCGTGGGCGTCGGCTGCCTGCACGCTCAACGGTGTGGCAGCGGCACGCCGCTATGCATCAAGCCACCCACCGTTTCACGAGGGCCGCAAACGGTGTCTACGTCGTGAAACACCAAGCAGTCGTAGCCGCTGCCAGCCAGCAGCAGGGCGCCCGCGTTGAGCAGCGCCCCGCGGTTGAAGTGCAGCCCGGGCGCCTGCTCCAGTACGAATATGCTGGCATCGACACCACTGCGCGCCAGGCAACCCGCCGTGATCGGCAGCATCGCGGCCAGCTGCTGCTGGCGGTCCCGAAACGGAATCAACACCGCAAGCCGCGGCCGTCGCCCATCTGTGCTGCGCTGCCGATGCTGCTGCTCCATTCTGCTGGCGCTGACCCTGCTGAAGGTTTCCAGCTGAGCGGCATTGCAGCGCGACAGGCGGGTGGTCAGGATGATGCACAGCACCGCAAGCAGCACAAGTGCAGCGCATGTCGCCACGGCAGCGAAAGGTCGGCGCCGCCGCAGTCTTGGACCGGGCATGCACCTTTGGCAACCCTGGCCATGACACGATACAGCATTATATGAATGTTTGGTAGGACGTTTGAGACGTTCGTGCTGGCCTGAACGGTTTGTATATAATGATGGACTGACAGATCTCTCACCTGTTGTAGCAGTTTGCAGACAGGAGTCTGCAGTTGAGGCGGCCTCGAATGGCCTCACGAGCAGCAAGCACTATTTGCTCTCTGTCGCCTGCCGGTGAGCTTGTTTGGGAGCTCTTGTGGGGCCCATGTCATCAATGCGATGCGCTCGCAGAGCCCTGACGTGCCAGCAAGCCCTTGACTCGCCACAGTGCTTGCTGTCCGTTTGAGGCTACCTCGAACTAAGGTCACATGCAAACCGAAGTGGACTTGTGCGATGATGTCTTCATGTCGCATTAAGTCGAGCTGACCGTCTGATGATGTACCGCGTGTACCGGCACACCTTGCAGCGCCTTTGCAATGATGCAGCCTATATTGGCTACCTCTTATAGTGTGCTGCAATTCTGAGTACAACGTAGAGACGGCGCTGCAATACTCTGCATCTGAATTCATGCTGCAAACCACTCCTGATCAACTTTCGTCAAAGGCAATCAAGACCGTATTGGTGTCCGTCGGTCACAATACTTGATATCACCACCCGCGACATCCACCTCCGGGATGTCGACCTGCAATTTCCTGGCCATCTTCTCCACAACAAACGCCTCCCCAGGCGTGACCAGCGAAATGACGGTGCCCTCCCTGTGACAAAGATGCACACAGTCTGGCATGCTTCCCGGACAAGCAGCTGCCTGCTGCTCGCTCACATGCACATTGCATGCATTGGTGCTTCAGGTTGCAATTGTCACAGCATTCCCCGGACTTCACACAGCATGTACTCACCGGCCGGCGCGAGCTGTTCGGCCAGCTCGGTGCGCATAGCCCGCTGCATCGCTGGGTAACTCCAGGTTGAAGACCGCATCGCAGTCCACCACATCCAGGCCGCGCGCCGCCATGTCGCTCACAATCTGGGCAGACACACAACACTGAATAGGTTGAGTAAACCCCGTCTGGAGCATGCTGGGCAGGACTCGGCACGCAACGTTTGGCTGCAGCACATCCCCGTCTCGTTGCACGCAGTCATCCGAAATGGCTTACCAGCGCACGGAAACGGCCATCAATGAACTGCGCCAGGATCTTCTGACGCTGCATCTTGCTGAGCTCCCCATGCAAGCACGCAACCCTCATGCCGCCTGCCTCCAGCTTGAACTGAGTGTCCTGATTCAGCAGACGCCATCCAGGTCAGCAAGCTTTGGCAGCTGCAACATCTTGATGCGTGCAGGAGCAATGGGCATGGCACTTTTGGGATTCAGATGTGAACCTGTGCATCAGCACGATTCTGCTGCCCTGTACATGCAGGTATGCCAGCACGGCTGGGATCGTCACCTTCAGGCGCTGCTGGAAGTTCATGAAGACCAGGCACCGCTGCGCTTCAAGCGCGTGGATGGTGCGGCGGAGAAAGTCGACACGGCGGTGTGGTGGCGTGACCACGTACATGTGCCGGATGTGCGGAGGCAGCGCCGCACCTGCCTGGGCACTGGCGGCCTGCTGCACCTCTGTGCCTGTGCATCGCATCAGCAAGGGGGCGTGGGCATGGCAGATGCAGTCGTCGTTATGAGTGAGACAGTAAACCTGCAAACGCTGCAGATGCTCACCACAGGTTGTTGGTAAACCACATTGACCTATGCTGAACGAGCATGGGCCAGCACCACAATGCTGGCCAAGCGACTTACGGTCTGCTGGTCGCGTGTCTGTATCCCAGCCCCACTGTGGCGCCTGCTGTACATCGACGCTGCTGTGCTGGACATCGGGTGTGGAGGCAGCAGGCGCTTCAGCCACGCTGACGGAGGGTTCGGCTGCCGAGTCGGCACCCACCATCACCGGCTGCAGATTGGGGCACCACTGCGAGCATGTTGCCAACACCGCAGGCGTCAGCGTTGCGGACACCAGCACGGTCTGCCGCCCACCCTCGCACCGCTTCCCTGCGCGTCCACATACAGGAGGTAGGGCCCCCCACGCTGACAATCGGACAGGGAGTGCACCCATCCGTACAGGGCTGACGACACAGATCAATGTCCTGCCAGAGATGCGCATGAACGCCGACCGCTGCTGCTTCCTTCTGCCGCTGCGCCCCCAGCTTCCCAGACCAAAGGGTGTGCACCGAGGGTGCACCCCACCTGTGTGCTCCAGGATGCGGGACAGGTCCTCCCGGAAGTTGGGCGCCAGCAGCTGGTCCACCTCGTCCAGCACCAGCGCCGCGGTGCGGTGCGTCTGCAGCACGCCCTCCCGGCTGAGCTCCGCCAGGCGGCCGGGCGTGCCGACCGCCAGCACCGGCCGGTTGTCCTTGATCGCCTGCGCCTGCAGCCGATATGCATACGCTTACAGATCCCTGGAACCTTGATGGTGATGATAAACCAACACAGCTGTGGGGCAGGCAAAACCTAAACACCCATGGAGCACTTCGGCAGCGAGCAATATTGACTGGACACCAGCAATGTGACCTGCAAGTGCCGAGCCCAGCTAAGCTGCCATGCAGCTGGGCAAGGCACGCACTGCAGACATCTCCGCCATGTCCTGGACCGCATCAGGTTTGCCACCACATGCCTCTTGGGCCTTCAGACCTGACGATGGGGGTTGGCGCCGCCGATGCACTGCTGCACCGCTCCCCGCGCCCCGGGCGGCAGCAGGCCCTGCGCCACCCGCACGATCTGCATGGCCAGCTCGCGCGAGGGCACCACGACGACCGCCTGCAGCGTGCCCCACTGCTGCTGCTGCGCCCTGGTGCTGGCCGCCGCAGCGGCCCGGCTCTCGGCCTCGGCGCGTGCGATCGCGGCTGTCAGCACGGGCAGCAGGTACGACAGCGTCTGCAGTGCAACAGCAGCGGGTTTCGGCGGGTGTGTTTGCAGATGAATTAAATTCCTTGTGGCTGACCATACTTGCAGCCTGTGGTCCGGTTCCGTACCGCACCTTGCCAGAGCCAGTGTAGCACTGAATGGCAACATTCCCGCCCTGCAGGACCCTGGGAATCGCTGCTGCTTGCACCGCTGTGGGCTCAGTGATGTCCTCGGACCGCAGTTGTGCCTGCGAGCGGAGCAGAAACGCTTGGCATGAGCTGAGCATGTGGCGTCCCATGGATCGCATGGCTAGAGCGCCAGTTATGACATGTTTACCGCAAGACGGCTGTCCACGCCGAGCTGCTCAAACGGCGTGCGCCGGCTGTCGCTTGTAGCAGCAGCCCCTGTCTGCTCGTCTGAAGCTATGGCCTGACACCAGATTTGTCTGAGCTGCGCCTGGCGTCTGGCTGGCATGGCTGGAGGGCATCCAATGCCGTGACGCTGTTGCTGGTGTGCATGGTGTTGCGACTGTGCTGTTCGCAGTGCCAGCGTGTGCTGCGAACACCTTGGCTGCCTGACGTAGTCATGTGCGCTGGTCGCGCACCGACTGACTGCTTGTCTGGCATGCGTGTGCCACATAAACATGACGCAACGGCAAGGCTGCTGACACACCCGCATCTGCGTCAAGGCTCGGCAAGCCTGGTCGTTGTTGAGTATGCGTCTAGACTAGCATAGTGCCAGGTTTTATGCTTGGTATTGAGACCTATAACCTACAGCTTGAAACTGTATGCTGCTCCGTTTCGGAGTGTCGGCCAGACCGAACTTCGCGAAAGCCAATCAACAATGCAGCACGCAGAGATGTGACAGTCTCAGGAGGACATCAGTTTGCTGCGGTAGCTGCACAAAGTCCTGGATCCTGCTGCGCTATG
Source organism: Diplosphaera chodatii (assembly GCA_032358165.1). Taxonomy (NCBI): domain Eukaryota; kingdom Viridiplantae; phylum Chlorophyta; class Trebouxiophyceae; order Prasiolales; family Stichococcaceae; genus Diplosphaera; species Diplosphaera chodatii. The sequence continues at coordinate 306,680 of JAALGY010000043.1, read as the reverse complement.
TGTGTCCGTGGCTATGTGAGAGCTGCCTGCGTCGGGCAAAATTCCCACCCCCTTGCACGTGAGTAGGTGACGTCATCTGGCGGCAGGAAGCCTCTTGCTGGCACCCGCAGCTTCAGCTCGCGAGACTGCCAGGCCCTGCAAGGCCCACACAACTTGTGCAGGAAGTGACTGGACGGCAAAGGGTTCAACGATGTTGCAAAGAGCAGGGCAGCTGCTCGGCAGGCGGCTGCTGGGCCCACAAGCTGTTCCGGTATGCATTTCGGCTTGCATCATTTCATCAATGCGTGTTGCGAGTGCACGCTCCATGTGCTGCATGCACATTGCATGCATGCATAGCATCACTGACATACTGGTCACATTGTTCTATGCCAGCACTTGATTGGTGCGGTTTGCACATAAGCATGTTTCTAGAATGCAGCAGCCAGGTGCAACTTGCAAAACGTTGCTGCAGGCATGGGACGGTTTGCCATCGCTTGAAAATGCTGCTAGAGGTCTCAGGTGCGCCACTTCAGCAGCGTCTTGGTCAATCTGGAGCTGAACGCAATGCATGGCGGCTGCGGCATGGCCGCAGCCACCCAAGAAAACAACCGTTGGTGTCTGCGCGGCACTTCCTGTCTTGTACATGAGCTTCGCGGTTCCAATGCCGTGCAGCTCGACGGCTGTGCGACCAGCGTCAGGCAATGAAGTCATTGGCATTGACCTGGGTACCACCAATTCGTGCGTGGCTGTGATGGAGGGCAAGGTCAGCGCTGTGGCAGACTTTGTGACCTTGTTTCGGCCTCCACGCACTTGCATTGCCGCCATTGGGGTTTCAGTGTGTGCATACAGACTGCGATGCTCTTCACCGTGCATACCCTTTGTCGTGAACTTGTAATCCTGTCTGCAGAACCCCCGAGTGCTGGAGAATGCGGAGGGTGCCCGAACCACCCCCTCAGTGGTGGCATTCACAGACAAAGGCGAGCGGCTAGTGGGGCTGCCTGCCAAGCGGCAGGCGGTCACGAACCCGCAGAACACAGTGTATGCTGTGAAGCGGCTCATTGGCCGACAATTTGATGACCCAGAGGTCCAGCGGGAGGCCAAGGTGTGCAGGGCTTCAGCTCCTTGCAGCCAGATCACCGCCAGGTCCTACCAGGGCATGAACCAACTGCCATCTGTACAGTGAGCACACCATGCATCAGAGACGCTGAGCATCACCTTTGCTGTGTGCAGATGGTGTCATACAAGATTGTCAAGGCACCCAACGGTGACGCCTGGGCTGAGGTGGGCATGCTCGGTGGTCTGACCTTGAATGCTGATTGATACTGGGAACAGGGTTTGACCTGGGACGTGCTGAGTGCTGGATGTTGAAGACGAGCATTTGGAACAGATTTTGCATGTGCATGGCGCAGGCGGGCGGCAAGCAGTACTCGCCCAGCCAGATCAGTGCCTTCACGCTTACAAAGATGCGGGAAACAGCAGAGGCATACCTGGGCGGCAGCGTGTCCAAGGCTGTCATCACTGTGCCCGCGTACTTCAATGACTCGCAGCGTCAGGCAAGCAAAGCTGGATACACCAAATGCAGTTGTAGCTTGAGCCGTGGTGCTGCTCAAGCTGAACTGCTGTCAACTACATGCACAGCTGACGGGCAAACTGCGAAGTCCCGTGGTGCAATACCAGTGCTAAGGTGTTACCTGATGCCGCACGTGTAGGCGACCAAAGACGCGGGAAAGATCGCTGGGCTGGAGGTGCTGCGCATCATCAACGAGCCCACTGCTGCTGCTTTGTCATATGGCGCTGACAAGAAGGAGGGCGTCGTGGCAGTGTACGACCTGGGTGGCGGCACCTTTGATGTTTCCATCATGGAGATGGCACAGGGTGTCTTCGAGGTCAGCTCCCTTGCACTCTTGCCACTGTTCTCATGCAGGCAAGTATCAGATGTACAGTCCTCCAAACAGTTTCACCTGCAGCACCTCTGTTCTGGCAATGTTCGACACCGTCAACACATTGGTTGTGTCAATGTGCATCTGCAGGTGAAGGCCACGAATGGTGACACATTCCTTGGCGGCGAGGACTTCGACAATGTGCTACTGCAGGTCAGCACACCTGGGTGCAGGCTGCACCATGCGTCATTTGCAAAGCCATATGTCAGATGCATGCCTTGTGTCCCAAGCCAGCACAGCCTTGCCACCGATCTGACGGGCCCCCTGATATGTGTTTTTGTGTGTCCTCTGCAGCACATTGCGCAGGAGTTTAAGAAGGAGCAGGGCATCGACTTGACCAACGACAGGCTGGCAGTGCAGCGGCTGCGGGAGGCTGCAGAGAAGGCCAAGTGCGAGCTGTCCTTCTCCACACAGACCGACATCAACCTTCCTTTCATCACTGCTGATGCCTCGGGTAGGGTGCCTGCCTTGTTCTGACCATGCGCAACTTGTTGCTGCGGCACGTGTTACGTAGTACACCTACAGGAAGGTGATACGCAGGCAGAGTCTGCATCGGCGCAACTGTGTGTTGGCAGATGGTACACAAGGCGAATGCCTTCGGTGCAGGTGCAAAGCACTTGAGCATGACCATCACCCGTGGCAAGTTCGAGCAGCTGACAGATGGGCTGCTGAACCGCACGCGGCAGCCGTGCAAGGACTGCCTGAAGGACGCGGGCATCTCCCAGTCCGAGGTCACAGAGGTCCTCCTCGTTGGCGGCATGACCCGCATGCCCAAGGTGGGCTGCGTGCAGCGGTTGGAAAGGAGATTGCACCGCTGCTTTCATGTACACATCAGCTGCACATGCGCGTGCAGGGCATCGAGTTGTTTGCTGTCACCAAATGTGCTGTAATGCCATGTGTGAGCTCAGGACCATGGCAACCATGTTACTGCATATCCATCAGGTGGGCGCCATCGTGAAGGAGCTGTTTGGCAAGGAGCCCAGCCGGGGCGTGAACCCGGATGAGGTGGTCGCCATGGGCGCCGCGATCCAGGTGCCTCCTCCTGAACCCATTACGCACGCTTTACACCCTGTGCTAATGCCAACTCTTCGCAACAGCTTGGGTGGTGATGCCAGCGAGCGCCTCATATCCCGCCAGCTGTCCGTGCTTCGGATGGGTCACAGCAGCATCAGCTGCAACTGCATAAAGTCTCAGCAGCACCTGACACGCCTGCGCCACGGCTGCAGGGCGGTGTGCTGAAGGGCGACGTGCGGGACCTGCTGCTGCTGGATGTGACGCCGCTGTCGCTGGGCATTGAGACGCTGGGCGGCGTCTTCACCCGCCTCATCAACAGGTAAAGCTGCTTTCATGTTTGATGGTTGACTTGTCAAGCCGTGCTCTAGCACTGTATGGCACTTGCACGGAGATGCAGGCATGCTGCATTCCCACAGCTGCAATGGTGATGCATGTTGTGCATCGACCAACTTCCAGCTCTGAGGCGAAAGTGTCTGACAGGGGGTCGCACACCATGTCCCTGCAGGAACACGACCATCCCGACGAAGAAGTCGCAGGTGTTCTCCACGGCGGCGGACAACCAGACGCAGGTGGGCATCAAGGTGCTGCAGGGCGAGCGCGAGATGGCGGCCGACAACCAGACGCTCGGCAACTTCGACCTGGTGCGCGGCCGCCCCATGTGCTTGGCCCCGTGGGACCTGCATTGCTCAAACTGCTGTGCTGTCAAAGTCTCTCGTCTCAGACTCCAGCACTGTTGACTCGCCTGCTGTCCATTCTTACATTGTACACTGGCTGTCGAACGTTGATCAAGGCACATTTATCCTTGCCCAAGCCACTTCCAGGTGTTTCGCATCAACATGTAGCGTAATTCGAATGCAGGTGGGCATCCCGCCAGCGCCTCGTGGCACGCCGCAGATCGAGGTCACCTTCGACATCGATGCGAATGGCATCGTCCATGTGTCCGCCAAGGACAAGGTACATCGATCGGGCGTCCAGCTGCTGCACTCACTTCCTGCTGAGCTGGTGCTGGTGGTACTAGATCCAAGGTTCATGCTTTCCGCAAGCTACCTGGTACTCTCCTTGTGCCCATACAAGCCCCCTCACCCTCCCCTGTTCCTGCAGTCCACAAACAAGGAGCAGGCGATTACCATCAAGTCCAGCGGCGGGCTGTCGGACGAGCAGATCCAGCAGATGGTGCGCGACGCAGAGGCGTTCGCCGGCGAGGACAAGAAGCGCAAGGAGGGCATCGAGGCCAAGAACGAGGCCGAGACGCTGGTCTACTCCGCCGAGAAGTCGCTAGCCGAGTACAAGGTGGGCGTGCTGTGGTGCCTATTATGCTGGCAGGCATCCGATGGTTTGACACGCTCTCCCTGCGGCTGCTAATCAGGGTCCTTACACTTGCAAGCAGCTGGGGCACTTGCATCACTCTTTTCAGGACCGGACGAGCCCCTTGTGACAGTCTGTGGCGGCGTCTTGCCGTCACAAGTAGGTTGACTCGTCATTCCGCTTCCCGACATGCAGGACAAGCTGCCTCAGAACGTGGTGGATGAGATCAACAGTGCCATTGCCAGCGCGCGTGACACAGCCCAGAACAGCACGGACCCCGAGGCCATCCGCGCCAAGGTGCACAGTCTGACGCACCTGCATGCCGCATCATGTTTTGTGACTGGACACCTGTACGCCAGGTCAACATGCCCTTGATGGACCTTTTTCAGCTCGCCAGTGTGAGCTTCTGGCCAGGTCTCGCGAGCAATGTCAGCACTGTAATGCTGCAGGTGAACGAGCTGCAGTCGGCGGTCATGAAGATCGGCGAGAACCTGCAGAAGGCGGCTGGCGGCAGCGGTGATGACAGCGCCTCTGGGTCTGGAGCGGCAGGTGGCGGCGCCGAGGGCGGCACCACATATGATGCAGAGGCCAAGGAGGACAAGAAGTGATGCGTCGATAGGCCAATTGCGTGAGAGTGCATTCATCTCTGACCGAGTCGCAGGGACACTGTGAGTTGCCAGCTCTGCAGCAGCTAGTTGCAGGTGCATGAATTGGGCAGTTGATGCACAGGACAGCCTGTTCATGAGGTGTGTGAAGTGGCTGACAGAATGCATCATGCTGGCCTGCCTCATCACCCAGTCACCAGCAGGCGTCAAACACTGCTGCATCCTGTTCCATACCGGACTGGCAAACAGGCACAACCACTCCAGCGCAACCCTCAGCTGCTGATACGTAGAGAGACTGCGGTCCTCGTATGCCTCCCCGTGGTCTGCTCAAGGCTGCTGCAGCAGCACAGGCAGTGTTCAGGCGCAGATCAGACCGACTGCCCTTCAACTGAAACCGCCACCTATGATCGCCAGCAACGACAGACGCATGCATCATGCTGTTCAGCACACCTGCTCAGGCTTGTTCCAACATGCCTCCACGTCATGCTTGCTGTCCGCCTGCTGATGCTATTCAGCCTTCCACATGATACATCTCCTCCCACTTGCGAGGGAGATCCCTGATGCCTTACAGACGAACTTTCCTCTACGACCGCTGCCGTTGCCTGGTGACACCTTTCCTCTTTGCGGGTAGCAACTTCTGGCCGTTAACACCAAAGAGATCAACATGAATTCCGCCTTGCGCCAGCCGTTGCTGCACAGGCTCCTGCTGACTGCAGATGCAACATGCACGGTTGCTGCGCCCCGTAAACTAAAGGATACTGAGGACATGCCGGGCAAATCGATACACGTTGTCCTGCGGACAGAGGCTGACGTCCTCAACACAGCACACCTGCAGCGCTTGCAGATCAGGAACAAGCAGCTGTTGCCGCGCATGACGCCAAGTCCATGGCGACATGGGAATACCCCAATCCCACCGCAGGCTCTGCAGGCGTGGCGCCTGCACTCGAGGGTCAGTCTTTGAACCGCAGCCAAGCTGCATAGCGTGCACGGGAGCATGCCGAAAGCCCCAGACGCTAAGCTGACTTCGTCATGCACCTGTACAGGGCTCGCCAGGGGAAGCATTTGCGCCCAGCAGTTGCATCTCGAGGGATACGGGGAAAGCGCCAGCCCTGCTGCTGACATTGCAACCTGAAGCACTCCTCGCATGCCCTTGCAAATGTGGCAGACACCTGCGCATGCACAACATCGACTCAGCTGGGCACGATGCGTACAGTGACGTGCAGTAGCTCGAGCATGCACGCTAGCGCAAGCAACCGGGGACCTGGGAGACACGCAGCAGCTCCGCGCTGCCAACCGGTAGGAGCACTTGCAGCAGCAGATCTGAAGGCAGAGAGTTCATAGGAAAGCTGCTGGCATGGTTTCCGGCATCAGCCGCTTCGGCCGGCATTGGTGACAGTGCTGCTGCGTCTTGAAAAGGCTGCCGCTGGACTGCTGATGAAGCTGCAGTGGACATCCTGTCAAGTGGACATCCTGTCAAATGCTCCTGGCGTTGACGAAGCTGCAGGCCTTTGTGCGTGCAAATCTTCTGTAACGCCTTGTTGCCAGGCTCTTGTCAAGTGGTGACTGTCCGTTGGTACAACGCTGGCACAAAGTGCTTGCGGTGCGGCACACAGATCAGGCAGGCAACAAGTCAGCCGCGGTGGCGACGTCAACGGTGCGTTTCCTGCCTGCACATTCAGCATTCACCGATAGCAGGTTTCAGTGCGTCAGCGGACGGCAAGTGTGCCAATGCACTCACCCGCGCACCCTAATCCAATCGCTGACGATGACTCAGCACTGTGCCTGTTATTGATCTGCTACAATTGCAGACAGGCTGTCATTCATGAATCGCCTCAAACGCTGCTGCAAGTGCCAACATCAGCTGCATCGCTTGGCCGCAGGGCCGGCCGTTGACTACCTCGCAGCCCGCCAGTAGTCCTGTGCGACCAGCGACCCAATCGGCAACCGTGTCAATTATGGTGCAACAGATGTCCGACAGCAGCAAGCAGACACTGGCCCTGTGTGCCGGTGCTGGAGCGTGCTTCCTTGCCGGGTGGACTGCACACGCTGCATTCAGCGCCCGCTGGCGGCCCACTGCGCAACCTGATGGCAGCGGCAAGCGCCAACCAGCACAACCGCTGCCAACGCACCTTGCCGGCGGCGATAACTCGTCGCTCAGCCCAAGCGCGGCCTCCACGCCGCGCGAAGGCCACAGCTATCCACCCAGCATGGCAGATCACAATGGCCACAAGATGGTGCTGCTTGTCCGCGCGGATCTTGGTCTGGTGAGCAAAGCTGATCCTGTCAGCTGTGATTTTGAAGCCTGGCCTGGCAATAGCGTACACCAAGGCAGCTACAGTACAGTGTTACATTGCAACTGCACTCGTCAGCTGGCATTGGCGCTGTGCGGCGCAAGAAGCAGCTATCACAATCGACTGCGGCTGAGGCAAAACCTTTGCCTGTGCTTGTGGTGCAGGGCAAGGGACGCACGGCGGTGCTGTGCTCCCATGCTGCACTGCAGCAATACAAGAAGGTGACATAATGGAAGTTTCTGACACACAGGGCATGCAGTGTTTCCCCGTGCGCTTCTGTGGCAAAGTGGATCCATCATTAGACTCTAGACTTGGCCCACACTCTCAGCACCAATCCGGCACGGGATCCGGCCCCTCTCTCCTATCATCAACGGACTCAATGACGCCTGTTGCAGGTGTACCGTCGGAAGGACCCGGCGAGGGTGGAATGGGAGGAGTCCGGCTCTAAGAAGCTGTGCCTCGCATTGCATGGCAGTCAACAGCTCGCTGACGTGCGACAGGCAGCAAAATCGCAAGGCATGTGGACAGCTGACCTCTTGTACATGATGCAACCTGTGCCTGCCACCCATCACAGCCACGACATGCATGATCGATGGCAAGTTCATCAGTGCTTTGCAACACTGCAGGTGTGCCAACATACGTTGTAACTGATCAGAGGGCGACGGGGTCGCCTGAGAGCATTGTGCTGGTGCTGGGACCCGCCACTGGCGGCACCATTGACAGCATCGTCGGAGACCTCAAGCTGCTGGACTAGCGCCTGTCCTCGTGTGTGTTGACATCTATGGTAACAACACACCCATGCTGAGATGCTGTGCGCCATGTTGTGACACTGCAGAGATGAGATGCTATCGAATGTGCTGTTTTCATTCAGAGCATTGGGTCCTGCACTGCACCTTTTGCACGCACCGTCTTGTGCATACTGATGTGCTGCTGTACTGGTAAGCTCTTGATTAATGTGCACTCCATGCATTACGGCACCAGCTCCTGTGTCCAGTCCTGCTTCTTGATACATCTACGGTATGCTGGAGACGCATCATGTCCATACAATGCTACATACGGTACAAGCTTTCCGCCTAGACCTGCTCACACATCCCCACCTGCTCACACTACAGATGTACTATCTATCTATCACTGCTCTGCTGCGCACCTATGTCAGCCTCCACTCCATCCTGCCTAGCAAGCCAATGACACTGGCAGCCTCATGCTGCATCTTGTCGTAACTGAACAAGTGCACGAGCTGCTAACTGTCAGGACAGCACAGGGCCAAGCCGAAGGTGCCCCGTGTTGACTGCTGCAATGGAATTGAGCTCCAGGTCCAGGCCCGTTCCAATGGCATGCGCCTGCGGGCTGCTGGCCTCCTGCAAAACACATTGTGGTTTGTACGAAGCCGAAAGGTGATACAGCATATGCAAACTGATATCAAGCCAAGTAAGATGTCGAGCATGGCCACTGCGGCGGCATCATCTGGGAGTTGCTGGCCTGTGCTGGCCTGGACATTGTGCAACGAGTGCTCTGGGGCACTGCAAGCGGATGGTGCACCCTTGCATATCGAAACCCAACGGCGCTGCGCCTGTGAAGTGAGCACTGCCCCTCGAGCTGCCTGCCAGCTGATGCGCAGGTGTGTGTGCATCATTATGTCTATGCAAACACACCTCTGTGGGCTGGCTTGCGTCCCAGCTTGCATGAACAGCTTCCACGAGGTTTGAGTACATAAGGACGCCAGGGTTTGGTCGAGACGGCTCACCCACAGTGACTCGCAGTCGAACTGCAGCTGGATGCCCTGAGCGGGGCTGACGCCCGAGCGCGCCAGCATCGTAACCACGTCGTCCTCCGAACCGTGCGGCGCTGGCGGCGCCCGCAGCCTGTGGCACACCACATCACCTCAGCAGCCGCACACGCCCACACGACGTCCATGCAGTTGGCCCACGGTCTGCTTTGAGTTCTGGACTCTACGACCAGATGCTGAGCAGGGCATCCATAGCAAACAGCGGCACAATGCATGTGGACGATAGCTTTCCCAGTTTGAGATGTTGAGCACTGACTGACACGCCTGATGGCATCTTCGCCAGTGCGCTCTGCCAAGATCGTCAGTGACGGCGGCAGGGCGTCTGGCAGGCGCAGGTGCAGCAGGTGCAGCGACCAGTCGTCGTCGCGCGTGCACTCCTGCCGCTGCACCAGTACCTCGCTGCGCAGCTCGGCCACGACTGCGCCGCGGCTGTCACGCACATGGCCTGCAGCATGACCAGAAGGCCTATTCGGGTCCTTTGCCTCCGTGCGACTGGGTGCATCGTCCCGAGCTCTGAAAGTGTCGTTCTACCTAGACAAACTGCTGCACGATGTCTCGCTCTGCCTCTGTCCATGGACTGTTGCCATGTACGACATGTTCCATGCCTACCTACCTAGCATCGTCAGACGTCAGACAAACAAGATTGTGTTGTACTCTCTCTTTGCAATTCATGCCTGAATGCATGTATATACCCTCCCATCGATGTGCGTCTCACCTATGAGGCCAGCGGTGGCTGCCTTCATGACGGCAATATCCGCAAACCCACAGATCTCGGGCACATGCTGCAACACGCCGCCCTGCTCTGTTGGCGGTGTTGCAAGTGCTACAACTGACTGCTGCTGCTGATCCAAACGTGCGTCATCGCCTGTTTCCTGTTCCGACTGCGCATGTGGCGTGGGCTGACCGCACCGCTGCTGCTTGCTGCTCCCACGTTCTACCTTGCCTTTTGCCTCCTGCTTGGCCGCTCTGGCCTAGAGGTGGAAGATAACCGTTCGAACACTCCAGGACCTTCAACAAACGCACATCGTCGCTTCTACTGCCGTGCATATCATGCATGCATGCAGCGCACCAGCGGGACGAAAACCTCGGAGTATACCTCCGGTCGCGTTGAGCTGCTTGGAGTTTGTGAAATGTCGCACTTCTTCGTTTGCCAGGGTGACACAGCAAACGCCGCTTTGGAACCTGAGCTAGCTTTGGGCATTGCTTGGGAACCAGGTCAGGGCGCACTCCCTCAGTTGAGATGTTGCAAAGCGATGCGGTGGCCTATCGTTGCATGTGGCACAGATACACTGTGTGAGGGCATGTGGCGCAGGTTGACGCCGGGCAAGCTGTGGAATGGGCAGCATGCAGGCATGGTCGTGTTCCCCTGCTTCCATCTCTATGCATCAACATTCCCACCCCGAACTGTAACTACTGAAAGCACACGAAGCAACCGAATTCCGAATCCGAAGCTGCACCTCGTCATAAGAGCAGGACCGTGCTGCAAGGTCGACAAAGGCGTGATGTTTGAACGGCCACAAATACAGGGCCAGACCACCGCGAAGTATCAATATATTGTACAAACCAGAGCGCAGTCACCGCCGCAGCAGCTTGCTGTTCGGCTTCAGCTCCATCACCCACTCCAGCAAAATCGATGCTGCCAGCTCCCAGCGTGTGTCCTGCGGTGTCACAGAAGTGCGGGTGTAACTCCCAAATCAACTCCCAAAACGTATCAGCATAGGTCTGTCGGGTCAACGTGAGTTTGTTCGGACATTGAACGCAAACTCACACTGCAGGTCGTGCATGCCAGCAGCTATGCAGGAGGAGCAAGGACACACCAGCATCAGGTCGTGGGCGAGGCCAGGCACCAGAACTGCGCGTGCACCAAAGAAGTCGGCAGCGTCCCGCAGCTGGTACTCCATCACGATGCCGTCGTCCGTGCCACCAATTGCCACCACCGGCGGCAGCGTGTGCGGTCCCAGCGTTACCCTCTGCTTCATGTCCTCGCTGCTGATTGGCATCAGCTGCGGCGCCGCAGCCAGGTGCTCATGGTACCTCCGAAAATCCTGTTCTGGCAGATCGTCTGAGAAAAACATCTCGCGGACCAACCGCCCGTTGTGCACCGGGCGCTTGAGCATCCACTGGAACACGCGCGCCGCGTGCCAGAGGCTGCGCTGTGACTTGAACCACCGCAGCTTGGGCATGAATTCCCGCGGCCCTGCGTTAGCCAGCAGCGCTGCCCCAGCAATAGGAGCCAGCTGTGCGTTGCCCTCCTGGGACAGCCTCGCCAAATACCTGCGGAAGTCAGATTCCATCTATGACAAGACGAACGAGGCGGCCTTGCCTGCTAGCAGGTGATCCAAGGTTTGTTCAAAGCAGCCAGGCCGACACGGCACAGCAGGTCATCACCTAGAAGACGGCCTTGCAGCTGACAGACATAGACGCACTAAGAGCATAGACAGTGGCTTCCAAAAGCTATGGTATTCACCTCTGTGCAATAATGCCACCAATGCTGTGACCTATCAATATGGGCGCCTGCGGCAGGTCCCTCACGAAGGAAGAAACATCTGAAAGCTGGTCTGCCATGCTGCAGGTCTGCGCTTGAATGGGGTCACTGCCACTGTGCCCCCGTAGGCTCAGCGCGAAGCTTTCCACGCCGTGTGCTGAAAAGTACGGCATGAAATGCTCCTGCGACACATCGCTAAAATGCGTCATGCAGGCCTGGACGCTTGGACTTTGAGTCGTATCTGCGCCAGCAACAAGATGGAACCGGAGCAGACTTGAGACGACACGACTTGTGCCTCGAAGCAAATTCACCTGCCAGCACCAAGCGCCATGCATAGCGCCGTGCAGGAACAACACTGGAGGGAGCTGATGCTGTCGCCGGTGCGGCCCAACATGCCGCTGTGCGGGCGCCTGGTGCAACACCTCGAGGTGCAAGCCGCATGGGAGCGTGTGCTTCAGCGACTGGCAGGCACCGACCTCCTGGCTCACGACCGCACCCTGTGGGCGGATGCTAAGCAACATCAGCATCGGCCTTCAAGAGTCACAAGCTTGCGACAGATGCTACAGCATGGCAACTGCTCCCTGCCGCACCTGTGGGGTGCTGCCCCAGGTGCTGCTGACTCCGCAAAGGGGGACCGCACAGCTCTGCCTATGTACTCTCCGCTGCTGAAGGGTTGTAAAGGCTGGCCGCCTTCTTACCGGTACTGCCAGGTGCTGGGCACTGGGGCTGAGCAGTGGCAGCTCGAAGCTGCATACCACCTGTTACCCAGCACAAGGCTGTCAACCAGCAGGACCAACAAGCATGACAGGGGCTGCACAGCGCACCAACCAGTTCTGCAGCAGTAAGCAAGTGCTTTTCAACCCAAAAAGCAGCTACTGATGCCACAAGTATTGACGTCATCACGGTAAAAGCCCGAATCATGCGCATAAGTGGATTAAGAAACACCATCCTGGCACCTTCATTTGTGTGCCTGGAGCGTGCGGCGCGCCACTGATGGCAGTGGACCTCGGGACAGCGGTAGGTCGCCACGTCTCACCTGGAGGCACGTTTCATCAACACCGCCCCGCGATGCATGTCAGAAACGTCTCGGTATGTTGAACAGATCACACCAATCAGCAAACAACTGCCAGCAGCATTGCGTGGGGCTCGGAAGGGTGCTGCACCTGTGTCTTACTTCCAAGCCACCAGCTTGCAATCGCACGTGCCACAACAGCTTCTGCTGCAGGGGGGTACATACATTCGACAGCGAACGACAGCGGCTGCTGTGATATGGATGTCCCACGTATTTGCACACGTGCGTGTCATCGCTGCAGTGGGATTGAGACCAACCTAGCCATTCTAGTATCAATGTGGCTGCCGTTCTACCTTGCGTTTCATGTTACGGTAGCCCCGCTACACTTGCGAATATGTCATCGTCCCACAGTGAGTTTGTAAGCAGCATGTCATGCCTGCTGGTGGTATGCACGTCGATGGTGCTAAGTGCTCTTCTCGTTGGCTGCTTCTTGCGGCTCCTTCTTCCAGTCATCCCAACCCCGCAGCCATGCTTTGCCCGGCTGTGTTGCAGACTGCTGTGGTCGTGTCTCCTGCAACTTGCGTGTGATGTCTGCCTGCATGGCCTGCAGACATGGCAGCATTACATTTACCAACAGTCTCTGACGTTGGCCCATGCGCATCTGGAGTCACCACATGTGCTTTCTGATCTTGCAGGAGAGCAGAGGCACGGGCTGCAATGCCGGTCCACTGCGTGTGTGGTTGCTGATGGCAGGCACACTCGCACACATGCGTTCTGCTGATAATAGTGAAAAACATATCAAAATCCAACCTGGAAGGATGGGTTTTCGGCGACGCGGGCATCTGGCGCCATCTGGCCAGTGAGCCATTTGAAGAGGTCAGGGTTGTCAACATCCAACACCTCGGAGAACGCCTGCAGCGCTGGCATGCTCATGCTTGGAAGGTTCTTCTGCGCCCATAGCCCCACCTGCACGTGGCGCCGGAGTGGAGACTGTCAGCCTGCAGCCTGCCACCGTACAAAGCGCCCTACACCGACCTGATAGACGCAACATGCGTACGTTGCAGCCCTTCTAAGCGCTTTGAGAGAGGTGGGACAAGTGGCAACAACAGGTGTCACCAGGAGATCAAGCTCAAGGAAGCCGCGCTGCTTGGAGCGGTACATGAGGCTGCTGACCAACCTCCGCTGCTCTGCATCCTCCCCCTCACTGGATGCTGCTGCATGAAATGAAACAGGTGTTTAAGGGTACCCTGGTTCCTGGAACCAGGGCGCAGGAGACACGAAACGGCATAATTAGCAGTATTGCAGTTGTTGCCTGTCCAGCTTACCATGCGCCCCGTTCTGAGTCGTCATCCGACAGGCCTGAGGCAGCCTGGCCCCGAGACTGAGCCCTTCATGCTGCAGTGTACTCTGCAATGCGTTGCGCAGGCTCGACAGCCTGGGCAGCAGGCTGCTGGGCTGCATGGCGCAGCTGTTGACGGCAACCACCGCAAGGATGATGCGGCTCACTGCACCCCAACCCGCTCCCTGCTGTTGCGGTACAAGGGTTTGTTCAGTGATGTCTGACAGAAATGAGAGTGGTACACGTTGCACACGCAACATGTGTCGACTCATTCACTGATGACGTTAGTGCATGGCAAGGATGGAGGATGTAGCCCGATGCCAGCGCACCTGAGTGTGTGCACGACCCAACCGCATCACCATGGTGCAGTCCGTCGTTGCGCATCAGCGACAATTTTCTGAACCGGGTTGATAAGCATACGCCTGCTTGAGTGCCCCAAACGCAGCAGACAACCCGACAGGCTGTGCGGCAACCGCCTAAGCTTCCAGACTACATGCTCTACAGGTTGCGATGAAGCAGATGCAAGTATGAAAGAGCAGCCTGCCGATACCACGGCCAATGCAAAGGTGTTGAAGAAGCGGAAGAAGGTGAAACAGGCGACGGCGGCAAGTGCAGCTGAGAAAGCCGTCCCACTTTCGGGCCAGCAGCCGGCAGCATCGACCAAACCAGCGGCAAATGTCAAGCCTGGTGCAGACGATATAGACAGCATATTTGCGGGCTCTAGGAAGCGGCCAAAGCAAGCAAAATCATCGCTTTCGGGGCAGGCAGATGCCACGGGTGCAGCAGAGCTGGCCAAGCAGCGCAGCAAGGCCAGTGCCTCATCGTTTGACGAGCACATGATTAGCATGCGTATGTTCGCGGAGTATGTCATTGTGAGGATCATCCTCATGTCTCACAATGCAGGCTGCGGCGGAGATCAACCAGCAAAAGCCCCACCGTGCAGACAGGGGCAGCAAGGATGACATCTTTGCAGAGGGACCGGCCAGAGGTCGAAGGTAGATGGCAGTGTGCTCACATCCCAGGAGCTGAGGTTGGGATGCCACTCGATTGCACTGTGTTCACCTGCTTGCCTGCACTTGACGCTCAGGATGGATGAGGAGGGGCTGCCGGTGTACAGCACTGAGGAGCTGAACGTAGGGAAGGGCGGCAACACTGCAGCCTGTCCTTTCGACTGCGAGTGCTGTTTCTGACGATGCACCATGGCGCAGTGCAAGGTCGATCAGCAGCAGCCACCAACATCAGAGGTGCAGGGTTTGTACTTGGCTGCATGCAATACAGTTTTGACGCCTATGTGTCGCGCCGCAATTTCTCACTTGACGTTTCAATCCCATTTCTCTGTGCAGGACCACAGACGAGCAACACTTCAGTACAGTCATCAACGAGATATGGGTGCCGACTGCAACCGTCTGAATGACGTCGCTGCCACAGCTTCACTTATCGTAGTTCCGTGCGCCAAAGATCGTGGACCCCACACGCACGTTGGTGCTACCCATCTCGATCTGCGGCAGCAAAAAGGAAGCGCTTCGAGACCGCAGCATGAGTGGCATGATGTAGAATGCGATCCTTCTGAAACAGCTACAACTTAATTTTGCAAAGAGGCGCACAGCTTGTTCGAAGTCGCCAGACATGCCCATGCTGAGCTCCACGTCATCCTCCATCAACCCGAGCAGCTTACACACCTCTCCTCGCACATTTTGAAGTGTCTGCAACCGAGCTAGCTGACTCAGCATGTTGTACATGTCTGTGCAACAGGGATGCAAACAGTGCAGTCCTAGGCGAGATGCCACGGACGCCATGCATGCACCTGGAAGTTCTCGGGCCGCGATGTATAGTCAGCCATGCCTGCACGACCAGCAGCCTGATGTCAACCCAGGTACGAAAAGCTGCAAGAGTAGAGGCATCGGCAGACGAGGGTGGCTAGCTCCACATGTGCCTACCGATGGTCATCAACCCCCTGAAGCATAGATGCTTGCATTGCTGCTGTATATGCTGCGCAAGGCCAGGCGCTTCATCCGGTTGCACCCCAAACTTGCTTTCCTCGCCGCTCGTGTTGACCTGCACAAGACATACCTTGTAAGATGCTAGTTCGCTTGAGTGCCACCTGTTGCTATAGTGATCGTACTGTACGAGGCCTAGGGTACAACTGAACTGGAGGATGCAGTGCAAGGAGAGCACCTGGACCATGATGTTCAGCGGCTCACGTTCTGCGTTGCTGACTGCGTTATCCAGCTTGTTCGCAAGCTGCAGGGCGTCACCCACGCTGACAAATTTTCGTTCCACAGGAGAAGGCAGGCAAACCGAACTTATGATGAGGCGTCAATATCACGCCAGAGAGCGCTTGAATGCAGGTGTACCCACCTTCTCGCTGTCAACTGTTTCCACCATGGCAAGGTTTGGTACACCTGTAGGTTTATTCACTGTAGGTTCAGACGTCAAAGTTTGTGTCGGCTCCTGCAGCTGATTGGTGCTCGAGCTGGTGGGTTGCTCCAACTCACAGACAGCTCACCAAGAAGCTGATTGGACTTTTTGGACTGCAGGTGGCCAATGAAGTGCCACTGAATGTCGTCAGGCAGCTGTGGGTGCTTGTCGACTAGCTCCTGCACATTAGGAGTGAACGCTTGTCTAAAATGTTGATGTCTCATCTTACCATGTTTCACCTGCTCATCATCCCACCACCCTTCCCCAAGTCCAGTCCATGCCAGAACATTGCCGCTCACTTTGTACAACTTGCAGAACATCTGACCTGAACGTAGTTTTCGCCAAACACACGCTGGCCAGCATCATACGCCTCCTGCAGCATGCTGACCGGCTTGGTCTTACTAACGGCCACCAATCGCGGCTGCAAGCAGAATGCACATCATACCCCACGGATCTCCGACTGGAGCTTGGACGCTTACTGACAGTGGATACATACATGTCAGTAGACGGTGCCAGCTTGAGTGTGTCACACCACGACTTTGGCACCTGCCGCTGGATGTTCCCGCGCTGTCGTGCTGCGTCCATGCGCTTGACAACATCTTGTAGAGCCGCCGCAACCCCGCCCTCTGGCTTGGTGGCCATGGCAGCGATCGTACGAGCAGCAAGGCGTTGCATGAATCAGCTTGCACCAGTGCCTCCTGTCAACGCAGCTGCCGTAGCATGATGGCGCCGAGCAACGGCAATGCACAAAAGACACAAGCAGAAGTACAAAGCCTGTCGGTGATGTGCGACGATCTTGGTCAGCCGGATAGTAAACACTGTCGCTGGGTCGACAGCACGTTCCGCAGGCTGTGAGCGCATTGTGCGTGCAACGTGTTGGTCTGGTTGCTGGCCTGGAAGTAGCAGTCAGCAGGAAGCCAGATTTGCGCATGCACAGGTTACACAATTACGGACCCGGCAGTTGCGCACACCATGCTTCAGTCTGCTGTGAGTCAGTGACAGGAGGCGCAGTTGTGCCGGGCGTCCCAGTGAGGCTCTGTCTGGCAGTGCATATTTGCTGAGTCGACACGGGGTCTCGGCACACGCCAGGGAGTGCTGACCCTGGTCAAATTTATCACGATGTGGCGACGCTTAGATCACCAAGATAGTGTGAGGCCCCGCGGCAGCAGCGCGGTTGCTGTCGTGCTCAGGTGTGCATGAAGTGAACATGCGCCATAGGGCCAGCAAATTTGTCAGCGCATTGTGGCGACCTTGCGCTTCTCAGCATCGGGCCCCGGACGGAGCAATATCTGAAGGTGCAAACGACAGCCTGGGTCATGACTCGCACTCATCCAATGCACAGTGCCGGCCCTGTGTATCGCAGGGTCACGCTCAAGCTAGCAAACACGCTGCTGGCACTGCTGGGCGTGGCCGTGATGGTGTACGCGGTGTACATGTACGGCGAGGTGCACCGTCGGCCAGCGCCCACCCCGGCAGCGCCGCCACCGCCGACGCATCACAGCCCACCGCCGCCCTCCCATCATCATAGCCCGCCGCCGCCCTCCCACCAACACAGCCCACCGCCGCCGCTGTCACCAGATGTCCCACCACCAGCCGACCTGCTACTTGCGCTAGCAGCAGGAGCAGCAGGCATAGCAGCCCAGCATGCAGCCATGCCATGGTGACGATGTTGTGTTGGTGCAACACCTACCTTCACATCATGTGTGGAGTGTGCGCATTGCAGAATGCATTCACCTGAGGCTTTGCATGGTGTTGAGAGGAGTTGCATGACCTGCAACAGGTTCATATACGCCTTCTTTGGCGCGGGACTGTTCACGTTCGTCACAGCAGCCGTTGGGCTGATCGGGGCGGCCCGCAACAGTCGCGTTTGCCTCGGCCTGTATGCCTTCCTGGCCATTGTCCTGCTGCTGGCACAGGTGAGTGCCGGTGGACTGCGAGCGACTTTACTGCTGCAGCAAGTATGACGTCGTACGTCGGCACGCTCCAGGACGCTGTTGCCCTAGGGCTGCTGGAGCAGGAAGGAGGGTAAAACCAGTAGCCTCTCACACACCAGCGTCTGGTGCAGGGTGCCCTGGCAGTGGCCTTCTTTGCGGACGCGCACTGGCAGAAGCGTTTCCCGCCGGATGAGACGGGCGAGGCGCGCAAGCTGCGCCGCTGGATCGCGCACCGCATGGACGTGTGCAAGTGGGTCGGCCTGGCGCTGCTGCTGCTGCAGGTGCAGGACTGACTCCTCAGCCTCCAGTCGCTGTGGTGTACTCTGCCCAACAGCAGTCTAGCCTCTGTCTGCAGGCTTGTATTGTGTCGACCCCGATCGTCTGCGCTCATTGGGTCTTGGTGTCAGCCTGCATTTGCCTTCAGTCGTCCATCGGTCATGCACATCTGGTTGCCTGCAGTTGCCCTGTGCTCCGCAGCAGTTCGTGCATGCGCAGGAGCACCTCCACACAGGAGGGTGCACGTTCACAGAGGTACTCGATGTGCAGACGCTTGGTCGTGTGCGCAGGTGCTCAGTGTGGCATTGGCATTCGCGCTGAGTTCGGCTCAGGCACGTGCCCTGGAGGGCGACAGCGAGGAGGAGGACGAGGTACGCCTGCAACCCGAATTCCGAAACTCACCCTCCCTGACCTTCTTGTGTAGGGCAGACACACTCCTTGTATATAGCAGTTGCCAGAAACGATCAACTGCAGACATCGGACGTGAGCGTTGAACTCGGCTTGCTGAGCTGTGCACTGCCAGACGCACATGCCATGGCAGAGCGGATGCATCGTGTTGTGTACCCGCCCCGCATCCACCGCCAAGTGTTTTGCATGCCAGGTATGGGGCCGGCGGCAGCCGCTGCTGGCGGCGAACGCAGCGGGCGCTGGGGGCCCGCCCGGCGATGTTGAAGCACCGGCAGCGCCGTCCACACCCGCGCAGGAGGACCCCTGGAGCCAGCGCATGCGAGACAAGTGCGTCGTTGCCAAACGGCCTGATGCTCCCTGAATGTGATTGTGGCCAGATGGGATCGAGGCTTCCATGGTGTGGCTAGTCTCCCGAGGCGATGCCAACAGCCGTGGAGTGGTAATAAGTGCCAGTGGCAGGTGGCTGACGGTTGCCATTTGTGGTGTTCGCAGGTATGGCCTCGACACCAGCCAGTTCTCCTACACACCAGCTGCAGAGCAAGCGGAGGGCGCTGCGCAGACAGGCAGCCAGGCAGCGCCGCCGCCGCAGGAGGGCCAGCAGCAGGGGTCGAGGTGCAGCATCATGTAAAGGCCGAGATCAGGGCAATCCCGCACCTCGATGGTCATATAGACAAGTTGGACAGCAGGTCTCAATGTAGCACCATAGTTGTCGTAAGTTGTGTGTGTGTGTGTGTGTGCTCGTCATGGGTGTGAACACTGGTTTTTCCGCTGTTTGTCCACCTGTGCCAGGAGTGATTGCTCATAAGTAGACAACATCATACTTCTCTCTTCCATGACATGCCCGGTGAATGCCGCATCAATGTCGTGCTGCTGTATCAATAAGCTGCTGGTACGAGCTGTCAGGCAGCGTAGATACAGTTCTGTGGTTTGGCTGCTTTGTTTTCACAGCCTTCACACGGGACGGCGGCGAGACACCCAGCAGCGGGTACAGCTGTTGCCTAGCGGCCTTTGCAGTGTCCAGGTCACCATCCCAACAGCAGGCTGCCAGCACGCGCAGCGCCTCTGGCGTATGAACTGCAGCGGCACTGCCCTCTTGCGGTGCAGCCAGCAGCTCAACATACAGCTGCTCCGCCACATGCCGGCGCACCTGCAGCCCAGGACCCCTGATATCATACAGTTCCTCACGGTCTCCCAGTCATGTAACTGTTGGTGAGGACGCTCAAACAACGGGTTGTAGCCCAAGTGCATTTAGTGGCAATTACTAGATGGTCAGCCGTGACCATGCAGCAAATCCCTTCTGTGGCAGTCACCTGCGTCTGTTGTTGACATGTCTCACCCGTGGTAGGCGGCTGGCGAGAAGAGTGAACACGCCGCTCAGTGCAGCGTCCCTCACCGGGGGGGCGCACCCCGCCAGCCGGCACAGAGCCTCGCCAACCACGCACAGGCGAGTGCCGTCGCCGCATCCGCGGCCACAGGCCTTCACCAGCTCCACCAGCGCCTGCAGTCGGACGATCGGGCTGATAAAAGGGCATTTGACAACATGTGACCGGGTCAAGATCGCGATCGGCAAGGCCTCGTTGCAACAGTGAAGCAGCACCCCCAACGATGCAAATCAGGTCGTCACAACCCCCATGACAGCACCAGGTGGGTGCAGCAGACAGCAGCAGCATCGTGCCTGAAGCCGCTGGCAGTCTTCCGGCTTTGGCGCCGGCACGCTTCGGGCAGGGCGGGGCCCCCGCCACAGATGGCCTGCCCCACATGCGGTCAGCAGCAGCAGTGCCAGCCGGGCAAGCGGCATGGCCATGCGGCTCGACCTGAAGGACGTCAGGAACAACCTCAGAACCGCAGGTTGCATGCCAAGCACCAATGAGTCCGTTGCACCAATGGGTGCAAGGTTCGGCTTGGAGGTGTGCATCGCACAAACATTTAATCTATCATGCTGCATGATGCAGTGCGCCTCTCGCGTACTTGTCAGTCTGCTGCCACAGCGTAGGCAGGTCGTCGAGCACAGCCCGCAGCAAGGCTGCATCCACGATGGTGCCAGCGCTGCGTGTGTGCTGCGTCCGCGCTGACTGCGGCTTTGCAAGGTCCGGCGCGTGCTCTGCTACTGTGTGTGGCTGTCGACTGCTGGCTGGCGGAGTGCCGATGCTGTTCCCGTCCTCACGGCCATGGCCAGAAATGGTCGCTGCTGGCTGTGTCAGTGCAGTGACTATCGCGGAGGCGGAAGCGGCGGCCAGCTGAGCGTCCAAACCGCCGAGCCCCATGGCCAGGCCCTGTAGCAGCGCCGGGCGCAGCTGAGCGTCCGGCAACAGCGCGGCGAAGGCGGGTAGCGCCTGGAGGCAGGTGCGATTGTATACATTGTGACCCGAAGTCGAGGAACATCTCCTGTTGCACTGGATCTGATGCAAGCGACGAAGACAGCGTCTTCATCGTGCATGATGAGCATCTGGCAAGGCCCAGCAGCATCAAATGCTGGTGGCAGCTGCTCATTGCACGGTGGCACCTTCACGCTTGCGCAACCATCCAGACCGAGGCCAGACAACGCAGCATCCAGAGCGGTGCGCTGTGGGATGCCTGGCAGCACTGGCCGATGGTCCAGCAGGGTGCGTAGGTGTCTGCCCGCCGTCTGGGAACACACATGTCACATTATGGATGTTTGATGTGCCCTGGGCGTTGCTACACTTCGTGACATCATACTTGAGTGTCAAGTGAGTGCTTGTGAGTTAAATGAGCCACTGCTCACCTGCCGCATGCGTGCTATGCGTTCCACAGCCTGTTTTGCTATGGCTGCGGTGGCTGATGCGGTGCAGGCTGCGGCAGTTTCAGGCGTCACAGCACAGAAAATGGGCAGCACAGCTGTCAGTCCTGCCATCGCTGCCTCCCGAACCCAGCTGCCAACATCGCCCCTGGCAATCGCAAACATTGCTGAGCTCTTGAGCACGCTGATGCATCCGCTTTCTCCAGACGACCATGTGCTTAGCGCCTCAGGTGTGTGTCGGTATCCTCTTCTGTGCCTGTCTCTTTGCAAGCAAGCATCCTGCCTGCTGTTTGAAGTTATTCAAGCAGCGATTGGTGGACATCTGCATGACAACAGCACCTGTTGTCGGTGGTGTAGTCCTCCATGGCCGTCAGCAGGGCGTCACACACCACTCTGCCAAGCAGCTGTGATGTGCCGCCACCCTCGGCATGGCTACGGCTGATGGGCTCCTGCTGTGCAATGCAGAGTGTCAGGGCGTCAGACAATGCCTCATATACTCGTGCTGATGGCTGCCAGATCAGGCACATCTGTTGAGCTAGAACATAGCACAGCTGGAGCAAGCGCCACAGATATGTCGAGAAAGGCATCATCGGAAAATGCCAGGAGTTGTGCGCAGCACCTGCCCGAACACCTCCACCACAACTGCTGCCAGCGCTCTCACAGCAGCCACACGCGCCTCCACGCCCGCCGTTGCATCGTCGGCGGAGACGCCTTCCTATGCTTTTTGATAGCCAAGCTGATGCATATCCACTGTATGTAGTCCCTTTGACATGCAGTGCTTGCTGCTCAGCAGTCTGCGTGCTGTCACTCCTTTCGGAACTGCAACCATCTGTTTACGGGCAGCCCCAAGCATGGGTTACCAACCGTGCAAACGCGCTGCAGCGGCATGGGCACTTGCGGATGTGTCACCTGCAGGACGGCAGCTGCAGCGAGAGCAGTCGCGACCTCCTGCACCGCCGGCAGCAGTATGCTGCCAGGCAGCACACCGAGCGCAGTCGCTGCACCACGCCTTGCTTCGGGAGCTGCCTGGAGCGCAGCCATGCGCCCAAGGCACCTGCACTCAAAGGCAAATCGGCTGCTGCAGGGTTGTGCGTGTCCGACACGCGTCTGACGAACGAAGGGCTTGCGAGCATGCCGGCTGCGATGCTGGAAAGGTGTGTGCCACCCGCGCCTGCACCTCATCAGGAAGCTGCGCTGCTCACTGACATCTGCGTCCGGCTGCTTCACTGCAACGCCCTGCCCACTCGTCCAGTAAGCATGTGTGAGGGCATGCAGCGCAGTGGCCGCAGCTTCGTGCACCTGCGACCATGACGCGCGGAAGTGACCCAATGTGCAGCAGCCTGCTCGGATGCTTCTGCAGCAACCTGACCTGGTCCGTCAAACACTTTACATGCAATCATGCAGTGGGCTTGCAGACACCAACCATGAGCGCACCGCATCTGACGGGTGGGCGAGTTGCTGGTCCAGGAACTCAAGCAGCTGAGCTGTTTGCATGCCGTTCAAGGGCAAATGCGCTGACGCCAGCCCCTCAATGAACCTGTATGAGACATGGGCGTTTCGGTCACAAGAACGCGTGCCAGTCTCCCCGCCTTGCAGTCGCACACTGCGCTGCCTGTCCCCTGCCATCCGCGCTGATCGCAGCCAGTCACGTAATGCTGCACCTGCACAGTGCGCCCCGCATGAGCTCCCCGCCGCGGCCCCGCAGCAGGCGCGCCGCCTCCACGGCAGCCACCAGCCCGGCCAGCTGTCTCTGCTCCGGGGCCTCAAGACTGGCGCCCAGGCTGGGACCGCCGCTGGCGGCTGCAGGCGCCGGCAGCACAGACGCGAGACCCAGCAGTGCTCCATGCCGCACCTGTACGAGACACATCTGGGGTGACTACCAGTATGCTGTGGGTTACCACGCCAGTTTCCCCTTTGAATTTAATGTCCTGCCTCATCACATACTGTCAGCACCGCAGGACATCATCAACCTGCTGCACAGCTGCAGGGTGCAGTTCAGAGCTGGGACATGCAACAGCGATTGCAAGGCAACAGTGCCCACAGAGCCTAAGCCTCCGTGGAGGAAGCGTTGATCCCAACAGGGCAGGGCTACCTCCAGGATGCTGTGTAGCGCGGCGCTGCGCAGCTCTGGCACAGCCGTCCCAGCCCAGAACCCCTGGTCAAGGGGCACCAGCTGAGCTGCCGCATCTGCCGCCAAAGCACGCATTGCACTGTCCCAGTGGCGCAGCTTCACACGCAACAGCGCGTCTGCCACCGGCTGCCTGTATGCTGCGTAGGCAGCGACCTGCGGCGCCACCTGCATGTACGCCTGCGGACAAGACAGTGACATGGTCGCAGCCTGTTAGCTGAGGTCACATGATGACACATTACGAACACCCAGCAGTCAGACGGATGAGTCGTTGTGCTTCCTTTATTGGCTGTGCTTTCAGTGATCATGCCATTCGCTGTTTGGCTTGCATGACGGAACAGCTTGCCTGGGCTCGGGAGCTCAGCGTGAAATAGTTCGCAGCCGTCAACAATGCAATTCCATTGGGAAAGGAGCCCAGGCGGCCGACTGCTTCCTGGAATGCTGCTGCTGCCGCTCGCCGGCAGGCCACCTGCAACCATGACGATACGTCCGGTGATATCAGATCGCTGCTGCAATTCTGGTAGCATGACGGCACATTTGACCATGGCGAGCAAACATTTGCTGTCCAGGAGCAATTCTTCTATGTTACTGGGCTGCACATGACGCTTCACCATATCACACCCACGAACCTCACGATCAAGCACAGCAGCGGTCAGTAGCGACGGCGCGAGCTGCTGCACAATCGGCTCCACCTCGTCTGGTGCGTACGAACGCGACACCGCCCAGCACACATACGCTGCTGCGTCCCGCACACACGCGCCAAGACTGCAGGGAGTATGGAGTATTCCGATGGTGCAGCTGCAACACCTCCTCTGTACGATTGTCAGCTGTCCTCAGATGAAGCTTGCTTGCAGTGACTTGGCACAGACATGAGGCTGCAGGTTGCGCTGCTGTACTATCATAGCACCTCCTACATCCATGCAAGCAGGACGTGTACATGAACTTACTATACAGAAGGGTTCACGAGCGATCTGTTGATGTCTATCTGCTGACAAATATCAATACTTTCGTGGCCTCCAGATGTGCGCTGTGGTGTGCTGTGTTGTTTTGAGTTGAAGAGTGGAGCAGCAACATGGAGCAGCAACATGGTGCCGCTGTGCTGGTGATCTGCAGGTACACACCACGCACCTGTGAGCGCCCCGCTGCACATCGTAGTGGAGCGCCGCCGTGATGTGTGGCAGCACGTCCTGCAGCCGGGCGGGCGGCAGCAGGCCCCGCCGAGCCAGCTCGGCAATCGCCAGGCAGCAGCCGTGGCGGGTGCCCTCATCCAGGGCCTCTGCCTCGCGCAGCTCCTGCACACAATGGCGCCGCTGCTGCGTCTGACATCGGCGGACGGTCGTGTGGGCTGCCGGTGCAGCTGCTGGTAGACACGAATGAAGTGCATTCCGCACCGCTTCTCGCCAGCACGCAGTCAGGGCCAGACCTGCAACACGCTGTCGAGGACTTCGGCCCCAGCTGCAGCTGGCAGTCGCGCGGTCACGCGGCCAACCCCCCTGGCTGCTGACCACCTGCATGGACCATCCCCTGTGTCATGCAGCACTCCACAACCAACACTCAGCATGACCTGCCTGCACGAGGGCCAACAAGGGTCACCCCTGCAGGCGAAAGATGCGCACATGGGAGTGACAAGCTCCAACCTGACGACGGTGTCAGGATCTCGCAGCGCCTGCAGCAGCTCTCCAGCGATATCCTCCACCTCGTCGGGAATGTGCATCACGGGAGTGCTGTCCTCGCTGACGTCTGCCTGTTGCGGCTGACTTGACGCTGGATCATTGCTGCTTTGCTGCGGCTCGGCTGCAGACTGCTGCCTGCAGTCAGCTGCTAGAGCGCTGCCTCCTGCAACATTGTCATCAAAGCCAGGCGCAGCTTGTGCAGCGCTGCTTTTGCCGGCGGGCGTCTTGCCCAGCGTTGCATGCAGCGCTGCGACACGGCGCGTGCGTCGCCAAACTGCAGGTGCTGGCGGCAGCAGCGCCAGCGCCATGCGAGTGGTCAGCTTGACCAGCAGCCGCCGCGCCAGGCTGCTGGCCATCACCGCCGGCAGCGCTGACAGCGACAGCACAAAGCTGCACTGCTGGCGCGCAAGGCTGGCGGCCTGCGCTCGCTCGCCAGACTTGAGCACCTCCGCCAGAGTTGCCACCACACCTGGGGTTTGGGTCAGCCAGCTCCTTTGCTCCAGGGAGCTGTTGTATGGTTGCAGCAGCCAGGTTGACGAATAGAGTAGGATGACAAAAGCGGACACATGCTGTCAGCCTGCCACCCGGCGCACAACACACCTGGCAGGGTGAATGCAGCCTCCTGACCCGGAGCCTCAAGCGTGGTGTGTGTCCAAGCGAGGAAGGTGTCCATTAAGGCCCCTGCAGCCAACACCACAAGTGCCATGGCAGCGTGCTGACCGCAGTACTGCAACCATCCTTTGACGAAGTCCTTCACAAAGTCCTTTCACGATGAAGTACTGTGTACGACACCAGAAAGCTGCACCAGCCTATGTGCATCAACAGTAAATGCGGTGCATGGAGCGCCCGTTGTTTTTGTTGTGACAGATGATCGTCCACAACCCCATATGTGGAGCTGTCACCTGCATCTCGCCGTGTCAGCAGGCGGCCCAACACCAGCGCAGCCACCTCGCGCTCAGGGCCAGGTGAGTCAAGGCAGCCGCGACAGAGGTCCATCAAACGCTGCGCCAGGAAATTGCGCCCGCCTGATGCCCTGCAGCAAAGGTGAGGACAATCACACTCAACATGCTGGCCTGCGAGAGTCAGTGCCGAAGCTGCAACAGCTCCCTGCGTACAGCAGCAGAAGCGGCTGATGTGCAGGAGGGGCGCTTCGTTGCGGACACACCCCGAGTCGATGGTGGCTAGGTCGAAAGGCACCATCACCAGGATGGCCAGCCACAGCAGCAGGACGCAGCGCGCCTCCCAGGCGCCTTCCTCTGCCCCCTCCTCACCACTGGTCGCACACTCCTGCAGCAGGGGACCCTGCTTTGCGACACCTGTCCTGACTGGTGGCTGGCTGCAGGCCATCGTGCCAGGTCGTGTGCGCCTGTGGGCAGCTGCGCACCCCAAGGCAGGCCCTACATCGATGGCCGCTGCTGTCGCCTCTCGATTTGACACCCAGCGCACAACTGCTGGTCACCTGGTCTTGCAGGCGCTCAAGCAGGGCCAGCACCGGCTCGAGGTCTGCAGCAGCATTGGGCAGGAAGCGGCCAACCGTCTTGCGGCCCCTGCGTCGCGGTCAAACATGCACCTCAACCGCACGGCTACAACAGCAGTATTCAAAAGTGCTGTGGTGACGTCATTATCAGATTGCTCACGATATGCACAACTCCTTTTCGAGAGCCACTACAGAGGTGACAACAATGCAGGGAAAGCTGGCTGCTGGCACCCTCATTGACGGCATGCATGAGTGGGACAACCTGCCACCGGCGTGCATCGAGCAACCACATGTAGCAGCTGCTCCATAACGGAGGTGTGTTTATCAAATTTGGTTTAGCTTACCGTGTGGTGGCCAGTGTCCAAAGCAGGCGACTAACACCCCGCAACCCAGACAGGTCACAGTTCGCCGGGTCTGCAGCGGCTTCCGCATCGGCGGCAACAGCACGCAGCACGGCAGCCAGCGGCGTTACCAGCTGCTCCAGCAGCGGATCCAGCAGCTCGCTCTGCTCGCGATAGTCGTCCAGCTGCGGAGGAGGCAGTGCAGTGCTGACGGCAGGGTTTCAGCTGCGCTTGCGGGAAGATGGGCAGCCACAACCGCATTGGCACGCTGCTCATACACTCAAGCTGATGAAAGTTTCATCGTGATACATGTGGATTCGAGAATGAACGGATCCTCACAATGACTCGGAAGCGGTCGTACACCGCATGCGCATTGCGGCCGCCATTGCTGCCTGCTCGAACGGCCAGGTATGCCAGTTCCTCCGCTGCGGCCACGTCATTGCTCGAAGGTTCATCGTCATCGACCAGTGGTTGCGACTGCTGCATGGTCTATGTGCTACAGCAGGGACTTGGTCCCTTCAGTGTTCTGCATGAGAAATGGCCTGCACAGAACTATCTTACGCACGTTCACCGACATCAACGAGGCTGTCAAGCTGATATAGAAAGGTGACGCCCTGCAACATGGTGTCATGGTCACCACACCAGCTGATGGATGCAGGATGGCTGTGGTCATCAAGAATGCTAGGGCAGCGCTGGCAGGTGCTGTGCTGCCACTCGGTTCTCTGTGCAGCCCCTATAAGGCTACATACGCATGTTTGCGCAACCCGCAATGACGAGGAAAGATGCTGACGGGTAGCATCGATTTTCCGTTGCATGAATCTCAAATCCAGCTTGGACAGCTTGCGACTTCTTCCGCTTTGATCCAAGAACGCGCTCCTCCGAGCCAAATCGGATTGCTTGCGACCAACCATCATGAACATACACATCATTTGCTGCCGTGCTTGATTCACTCCATGCGGAAGTTGGGTTTGAAAGTCTCTGCAGTGGCTGCAGTCGAGCGCTTGTTTTCAAGTGAGCACGTACCCCTGCTTGCATGCTATCTTCGAGTGGACATGCGCAAAGCAGCATTTGACGCAGCACTGGCCACGCGCTGACACCTCTCAGTCGGTGTGGCAATATCTCTGCTGCTAGGCAACACATCCTTCATTTGAAAGTGGGTTCAACTGCAAGGCAGCCAGCCGAGTGCAGCAACCCACGATGCGGCTGACAGGCACGAGAAGCATGAACTTGCACCATTCGCTCTCCGCTCGACAAGCTCTGGGCTGCTCAGGTGTGCTGACATTTGGTATTCAGAGCGGCCGAAAATACAAATACTGCATGGCACCAACTCAACGAGACGGAACGACCCCATATACATGCCGCGTTGAGGTAGAGTTTGTGTGTTTGCAGTGTCGGACATGCCGTTCCTCGCTGATATGTCGTGTGTCTCCGGCGGGCGCGGCGGCGGCGGCGGCGGCACGATCTTGTGCTCGCACATGCATGTCGACGAGCCGACGCCCCCTTATGCCGTGGCATACAGTCAGGTAACAAGACGTCATGGATGGCCTGCACGATGTAAGCTCACAGTAAGGTAGGCAACTTGACAACGGTACAGAATTGTCAGTGTCATTTGCAGGCCAATGTGTTGTGTCCGCCATGCAGAGGATCAGCAACAACAGGATGCTGGCAGTCGCAGACGAGGACGGCTATGTTTCCTGCCTGAACACGGACAAGCCACTGCCGGAGGACCTCGATATTGCAAACGCCACTCGCAACATCAATGCGCAGTGGCTTGCGCATGACAACGCCATCTTCGACTTGTGCTGGATGCAGGTTTGCAGCGCGTTCAGGCCACCGTGTGTCAATCAACAAAGTTGACCAGCAGCATGTATACTTCTCCACGAAAGTGTTGTGCCAATCACTACCATGTGTCCTGTTGCAGTCGGACACGCGGCTGATCACTGCCAGTGGCGACAAGACAGTCGCGATGTTCGATACTATCACTGCATCAAGGGTGGCGGAGTTTGCCGGGCATCGCGGCAGCGTCAAGACCTGCTGCCCGTGGGACGACTGCCCTGGGGTGCTGGCCTCCGGCGCACGTGACGGCTGTGTGCAGGTGTGTGCTTCATTTTGAATCCTGTGTGCACATTGACAAGGCGACCACATTATTGCCAGTGTTTGATCTTATGGAGGGAGGGTCGAACACAGCCTTGTTTTGAAAAGCAAGCACGATCCGCTCCTCAGCATGGCATCTGTTTAAGTGCAGATGTGGGATGCCCGGCAGAGTGCTGGCAGGGGTCCCCGCACCCCGAACGGCCAGCGCCGGCTGCAGCCGGTCCTGACCATCAAGGCAGGCGTCAAGCACATGCTGTTTCCCGGAGGTCCTGCATGCCAGGGACTGTTTGCATATAAACGCATGTTGGTGTCAATCTGCTGGCGCGTTTCGTGAAGCTTTTGAGCCAACCGGCAGGGCTGGTGGTTACAGGATGCGCACAGGATGCAGAAGGACGAAGGCGTCCGGCGGCGGCGCGCCTCAGCAGACGGCGAGCAGCTGCACGGCGTGACGTCGGTGCTGTTCCTCAACGACGGCGTCACGCTTGCCACAGCAGGTGAGCTGTGCCATCAAGCTGAGGCTCGATCGGCACATGTACACTTGCATGCCGGCAGTGTTTTGGCAGGAATCATGGATCGTGCCCACACCCTGATTTGTACGCATGCCATGCCAACCACAGGTGCCACCGACGGCTGCGTGAAGCTGTGGGACATGCGCCACACGACAGAGCCGCGCGATGTCGCCACCTATGGCCGCGGCCCCGGCCGCATGCAGCACCCGGCCCTGGGGAGCAGGGAGCCGCGTGTGCAGGCGGACACGCGGGCACTGAACGGCAACGCACGCCGCTGCGGCATCACGTGCCTGCAGCAGCCACCTGACGGTGGGCGCATGGCCGTGCGGATGGCCGGTTGTCTTGCGGATCAGCAGGGTTTAACTGTCGACGCACGAGCCTGGTGCACTGGCTGTTACAATTTGGGGGGTCTGTTGCGCGGCTGAAGCCGCCTCCTCGTCTAGCATGGGAGCGTGCAGGCTACAACAGAGTTTGAGTCCACGACCTTCGCGTCCGCAGGGTTGCGGCTACTCGTGAGCGTGAATGATGGCGCGCACTACCTCCTCGACTCTGCTGCGCCTACCGCCCCGCCGCTTGCGGTGTTCCGGGGCCACTCGACGCGCGGCTTCTTCGTCAAGGCGGCCTTCAGCCCAGACGGCTCGCACCTGCTGTCCGGCTCCGCAGACAACCATGCCTACATCTGGCAGGTGTGCCCACACTGCCGCAACGCATCATACACGGCGATGCTCCGGCGCTGCACGTGTTGCGTTGCATGTGGGCATATTTCCATCCATCGAGAGCCTCGGCGATTGACAGCGTACGTCGGTCGTCCTACGAGCACGTCGTGATACCTGCGCACCCTGGAATGTTGAGCAGGTGAACCGGCCAGAGGCGGCGCCTTACGTGCTGGAGGGGCATGAGGGGGAGGTCACCGGCGTGGCCTGGTGCCCCTCCGACCTGGGTCAGGTGTCGCCAACCTGACACTTCAATGCAAACTGGCAGCTGCATCGATCTTCTCACGAATAGTGCTGCCGCATCTCATGTGTGTATTGCACTTGACTGTCGCACCGGGGCAAGGACACAGCTGCAGAGGCTAAGGCTTGCACTCTGCACCCTCCAGGTGGCGACATGCGGAGATGACGCCACGTTGCGGGTGTGGAAGATTGACCGGTCACGGCCGCCAAGGTTCCAGCTAAAACGCCAGGTGCTGAAACCAAATCTTTATCCGAGCCACACACAGCCTGAGATGGACTGCGGTGCATGTACCAAGGGGAAGAGGCTCGCTGCCAGCTTGCTGAGACGATGGCGACGGTGTTGAACCAGCTCATCAGTATTGCAACTGGGTACAACAGCCAGCCAAGAACTGCAGGTGCAACGCAGTTCTGCGTCCTAACGGTTCACTTGCCAACTGCAGGCAGCACAGCCGGACGCCATGGCGCCCCGCACGCCGCACCCGCAGACACCAGCTGCTGCGATGGCACGCCGCCAGCAGCTTGCCTCGCCACCAACAGCGATCCCCGCTGCCTTGACGCCGATTGCGACTGCTGCTGCCCTGGTCGCTGGCACGGCTGCAGACGGCGCGGCTGTCATGGCAGCCGCGGTCGTGCATGGGGCTGCAGACACGGCGGCTGCTGCCACCTTGGCACTGCCTGCGCTGACGCCACGTCTGCAGCGGCCCATCACAGCGTACTTCACACTGGATGCAGAAGCCCCAGCAGCAAAACGCCGCCGCACAGACGGCTGCCCTGCAGTGCACACGCCCGCAGCTGAGCAAACAGCACAGCAGCAGGGCCCTGCACCAGCACCGGCTGTAGAAGCTCAGGCCGCAGCTGCCCTCCAGGGCGCCAGCGGACTTGCAGCCCAGCCTGCGGCCATGCCTGCAGTCATGGGGCCAGCAGCGGCGGCAGTTGCAGTCGTCGCTGCAGCCGCACAGGAAGGGCAGGAAGCAGCAGGACATGCAGCAGGACCACAGGCAGCCCAGCAGCAGCAGTCCGGGCTGCTGGAGGCGCAGGCGATGGACGAGTCCGACCCCATTGAGGATGCCTCACAGCCGGTGGAGGTGCCGGCATCCCTTGCAGCTGGGCCCAGCAGCAGTGCGGATGCTGGCAGAGGTTTTGCCAACGACGGTGCATGTGCAACAGCGGATGCGGTGCAGCAAGAGCCAGTGGTACTACATTGCCAGGAGACAACATGCGGCGACTCAGGTGCCACCCATTGCCTTGAAGCCCTGCAGTGACGATTGCCTCATCTACGACATGCAACTGTTTCCGTGTTTCATCTGGCTAGTGTTGCGTGTCGCTGATCAGGGTAGTTCCCCTGAGGCCTGGCGTGTTACTTCGGCTTGTGTCTTGCAGAGCTGCCGATGCCACAGCCACTACCGCTCGACACCCGCTGCAGCTGCGCACCGCCACCCTCCGCCGCAGCCCGCGCGTTCAACGCACTGCAGGTGTAGTGTGCAAGCCGAAGTCCTGCGACTGCCCAACTCCCTTGCCTGCTCCAACTCAGACATGGAAGACTGTCGGTTCTGAGTTGCACCATCTACTTGTGTTTAGGCAGCAGCACAGAGGGCTGCGATGCAGCGAGCAACTGCAGCTGCTGGCGGCGGCTGGGGCCTGCCCAGCTCAGGGCCCATGCCAAGTGGCGATATCCCAGCGGGCGAACCAGCAGCAGCGGCGCCGCCACGGCAGCGGCAACCAGCGGACGAGAGCATGGGCGAGTGCAACCCCCTGCTGCTGCGCTGGCCGGTGCAGCCTGACGCCACGGCGCCACGCCCCTCCCACCAGTCGCAGCAGCAAGATCAGCAGCATGCGCAGCCGCAGCAGCCAGGGGCGCAGCGGGAGTCAGCATCGCAGCGGCCAGACATGCCGGCGGCGCTGCCGTCCTTCGGCTCGCAGGTGGCGGTGCTGGCAGCGCAGCCGGAGGCGCTGGCAACGCAGCAGCCTGGCACAGCAGACGCCTCTGCAGAGCCTTCAGCGGACCTTGGTGTCGATGTCCGCGCCATTGCCGGCGGCAGTGGCAACGGCGGCGGCGGTGTCAGCCTTTCGGAGCCGTCAGACAAGGAAAACGTGGCACCAGGCGAGGTACCACCGGGCGGAGAAGCAGACCAGCTGCATCCGGAGGGTGGCGCCAGTGGCACCGGCAACGACTCCCAGGTGCGAGCTGCGGCCATCTACAGGGTAAGAAAATGCATCAGCGACGAGTAGATCATGGTAGATACGCTGCATGCACTTGGTGACATGAGCATGAATGTCGCTGTCTGCAGATCGACAAGGAGAATGCCGCACCCACAGAACAAGACGGCCAGCAGCAATCGGGCGGCATCGCGCCAAAGTGGCGTCTGCATGTGCGCGCATTCGATGGCACGTCGCTCTCAATGCCCAGCCCTTCACGCTCCCGCTCACAAGCCACGTAGTCCGAAGGCTTCGGTTGGGCACCACCTTCGAGACAGTGGCGGCGATGGGGTGGTGTATCAGTAGTACACCTCTCTGGCGACCTTATAGCTTCAGGCATGTGTACATGCAGAGATGTTGAGTTACGACAGAGCTGCACAGAACAGTGAGGCATCCATTTGGCACCTCTTTCGCAGGATAACAGCATCTAGGACCGCTCTTGCATCAGCGTCTGCTCGAACAAGTGACTTGACAGCAATGCTGATGTATGCTCAGAATAACAATGCTGAGGTGCCAGATAGGTCAGGTGCGAAAACCAGCAAGAATGGTGGTGAGCCACACACTTCAGTTCGGCAGGGCCTGTCACATGGATCTCGACAATGCTACTGTTGATGGATTTTCACCCACAGCTTATGTCTGCTTGGCATCCAGTGTATGTCTTGTGTGGAACCTAATACGGCTTGCGTCTCAGTTTTGCCATAGCGGCGCTCTCGACCTGCCGCACACGTCTGACGCTGATGCCAAGCTTGTTGGCCACCTGACAGACATTAGGGAAAGTCGGAGGTGGCATCGTATACCGTATGTATTTGGTTGCAGGCAGGTGCTGGCGGATCAGCCGATGCACTGTGAGTGCAACTTCAATGTCTTTACCGTACCTCTTCGTGTGCGAGTTCCTGATCATATGCAGCAGGGTGGATGCCATTGCGGTAGCGCAGGACGTCACATTCGAGCGGGTCCAATGCCTCCAATAGCAGGTCTAACTGCTCCTCACGCTCACCTTCCTCCCTGCAGTAAGTTTCACACCCTATGGTTGACACGGTGTTCGTGGCATACTACAGTGCTTCTCAAGAGCATTACCAGGAGTCCCCACAATGACATCATCACGTCAAGGGTTGCGATCTTGATCAAGACGCCCTCGCAATGGACAAGGTGGGGAAACATGGCAGCTGGCCCATGCGCAGCGCAAACGCTGATACACTCGACAAGGTCCTGGTGTGCTGACAGCTGAGACATGTAGTGGTTCACACCAACATCCTCGCACCCCACAGCCTCGTCCAGCATGTTGTCATATTGGAGTGTGCCCGGCTGGTCAAGCGCATCTGATGGAAGCACCTGGCAGTGTCAGTACACCGTTGTCAAGATCTGGCTGCAGCTGCTGAGAACGTGTGAAGGTTGATGCCGTTTGATGCCGGCGATGCTTTGAAGTTGCCTGCTGGTACGTTCATTGCGTCGGCATGTATTGGCACGTGAGCAGAGCACATACAAGTGGTGGCATGCACCTTCAGGGCTGTCAGGTACATGTCGTCTGTGTTGATGCTGCTACGCACGATTTCCAGCGGCAACTCGCGGATTAGTGATTTCATCGCATCCATATCAGGCAGGGTGTGCAGCGCCTGAGCGGATACCCGCTGTAGCGCACCAGATGAGGCACTGCAATGCAGGCAATCGTGTTTCTGGCTCAGAAGCAACAGAAGCATCTGCAGCACATGCAGTCTGCACCAGTGTGCTGAGGCAGCTGGTGCGGTGCACTTCTAGTGTGCAGGTGCCGGGCATCCTCGTCGCTGCAGCATCTGGAAACCCCAACAGCGCAGCAGCTGCCATGGCAGCGGCGCCAATACGCATTTGCACCCACCTCGCCACAGGCTGGTAGATAATGATGTGGCCACCCGGCCGCAGCAAACGGCACGCCGCCAAGAGTGCCTCATGCTGGTCGTACACATGCCCGAAGCAGGAGCTGAAGAGCAACACGTCAGTAGGTCCCCGAGCGGCTGGCAGGTCGACGAGGTCGCCGCACCATGTCCGGACCAGACGGTTTCCGCTTCTGTGGTTCCGCTGCATAGCATCACACGTGTCCATTGCACAGCCGATGCACTTGCACCGTTAGTCAACGGCTGTATGCAACCAACGTTATCGCAACAGCACTACTCAGCTAGCAACAAACCCAAGCGTGTTGGAAATCCGTGCTTGACAAGGACAAAGCATCCAAACCCGCCACATGCATACACTTCCTCATATGCACAGCGAGTGAGCTGGTGTAGACAGGAGTCATTGAGCATGTCTGCTGTACAACTTTGGGCATCCTCGTATTCGATAGGTGAGAGCCTGCACATGCAATGTGAGACACCTGCCAGTGGTTCCCCAGCAGCAGCCGCAGCCCATATAAGAAGAAGCAGCACTCACCGCGCGCCTCTCGCGTATAGGGCTCCGAGACGGGTAATGCTGCGCTACCGCATCCAGCATTGGCTGTGCCAGGTCCACTGCCAGACTTGACCTCACTCCTCGCGCCTGTCGTTGTTGCAAATATCACATGTCAGCCACCGCAGATGAAGCATGCCGTCTGAGCACAGGCCCGCCATATGTGCTGACTCCGTCTACATCATGACATTGGAAGCTGCAGGCAAACAGCATGCCCAGCACATTTCCAGTAGCAAGGATGACAGATGGATCGTCGGTGCAAAAAACAACGTGTCTCAGTTGCTGATGTGCATCTGCACCTGGAGGTATGGTATCAGGGCATCTGTGCCGGGACCGACGGCGACCACCTTCGACTTCGGCCCAAGCCCAGGTACGGCTGCCGCTACAGTCTCGAGCTCCTGCTAGGACGAGCAAATTTCGTGTAAGGAGCTGCGAGCGGTCTGTTGGTTGGCATCCTCGTAGACAGTTACCAAGTGGTTTGATTGCGCTAGGGTCATCAACCTTAATAACGAGCACACTCGCCCACGCACCTTCTCCATGTTCGCATCCGGTGGCTGCATGCTTGCTTTGACCACTGCCGGGTCGCTGAATAGCTCGGCTTGCAGTTTGTTGTGCTCTTCCCGGCTTCGAAGGCCTGCTGCGTCGTGTAGCGGCGCGGGTTCCGGCCTTGGCTGTGCTGATGTAGTAGCACACCTGGCGCGCCGACGATGCACGATGACACCCTGGAGTTCGTCACAGAGTTGAAAGTTTGTCATTCAAGCCCACTCCCAGCGCCACGGAGCAGGAATTTTGCTGTGTCGAACACAGGTTGCATCGACGACAGCACAGACCTGCTGCTTGTGCGGGATGGAGCCATACTGCCTGGCAATGATCCAGCTGCGGGTCGGAGCTCGTTCCAAGACCCCATCATGGTTCTTGGTGTCGTTGCCTTGCCAGAACTTTATGCCTGCACAGCGCACCGGCACCAGCAAGCAGGTAGCAATGCACAGCTGCATTGCGCGCCTCAGCGCACACACGCACACAGGAGGGCCTGACAGCAGGTTGTCACACGTTACTGTCCGTCAAAGCGCAGGCGAGAAGATACTGACCTGTCAGCAGTATGCTCGCAAGCGGTTGTCGCCCTCGACATCTTCGATGCAGAAGACGACGGTGACAGTGACAGCGACAGCGACAGGGCAACTGATTGCCTTGGACCTCCGACTTGGTAGCTGCAATTGCTGTTGATCTTGCCAAGGCGCAAACATGGCGAGCATTGTGAAAACATCATCCAATACAGTGCACGCACTCAAGCACGAGACTATTCCTCGTGATCGGACCCTGTGGCGATCCCTGCGCAGGTGCTCTGCGGGCAGTGACGATTTGGCCTCTACAACCTTCACGCCAGCAAGAGTATCTTCTGCATACATCACTTAAGCATTGCGAGGGGACATTCATGACAACCGCAGTAGGTATCACAATAGATGCAAGTCTTGCAGCCCACGTGAGCTCACTTGTCTTGGACCAACCCTACATCCAACCTTCCAGGAGCTCTGGTTCATCTTCAACTCGATAGCTAAGAAGCTAACAGCGCTTGCGTCAGATGTACAGGCTGGCGGCAAACATGATGTCACGGCGTATCGTCTGCACGCTGTCCTCAAACTTTTGTGCCAGCTCCTGGTCGCCTATCACCTTGGCCGCCAGCTGCAGTTGGCAACAGGCCATCGTGTGCGTCAGCAGTATTGGCCATAGCCACTGCACTCCTTGCATGACTACTCATTCACAGGCACTTCAGAAGCATGTCACACTTCTGGCCTGAAGCAAAAGGCATGAACCGGCTGACCTGCAGTTGGCCCATCAACTCGTCTAACCGCCGAGTTGCGCGGATGATGGAGCCTTCGTAGGCATCGGTCAAGGTGCATACCTCCGCAAACGAGGCACCCTGCGGATGAATGTACTACGCTCTTCGGCGTGAGCCACCGGCATTGCCAGGCGATGCACTGCACTTTCGATGTGACGTGGCTTTCAACTTCTGCCACAGGTGCCCTCAACATCTACACTGCACAGCTTACCTTGGACCACTGGTACGTGACGTCCATGAGGAATGGTTTGAACGACTCCTGGAACTGCTCTGGATCTATGGGCAGCTTTGCCTCTGCCTGCAGCAGGAATGGTGGACCGGGTCGTGGTCAGCAAGGCACACTTGCCCCAATCTTCACCTTCGACTGTGAAATTGGTTGGGCACAGTGGCACTGGTCATGTTGTGGACACCGTTGGAAGGCTGGCAACGCCCCATCATTCCCACACCTGCAGCTGTCCAATTTGCAGCGCCGTGTTCTGCAGCTGCTCGAGCGGGCCTGCCAGCGCCCGCACCAGCTTCACCTCTGCCTGCACAGCACAGCAGCACGGCAGTTATGACGTCACCATGTTGGCAAGCAGGGATGGCCTTGCTCTGCCCACGTCTGCCAACACAGAACAGCTCTGAGTCCAGTCGAAGCGCGTGATTGTCATGGGGGCACGAGCACACATGGTGCACCGCGCACTAGGGGCCACTAGTTGCATGGCGCCCGCACATGCACCTCACCTCGGACTTGTCGGAGGGCACCAGGCAGGACACCAGGGCGACGAGCTGGTGGCGGTCCAACGAGTTGTACACGCCGTTGAACATGAGCTCCGTGGCCACCAGCTCGTCTGCCGTGTCCAGCTGCAGAGAGGGGGCATGCACGGTCAGGGTCGGCGGGTCCTGCCAAGTAGGTGAGCGGCATCGATACCAGGGTCCCAATCCACGTCCAGCAAAGATGCCCGGACTGCAGCGACCATCCACACGATGCAGGCTGGTGTGCCTGGCAGCACACCAGTTCTGAACTGGGAGCTGCAGGTACTTGCTGGACAGGCAAATGGGCAGTGGCTGGTCGGCTCGCAACCTACCTCACAGGCTGCCTTGCCCTTCAGCTGCACCAGGCCAGCAGCATCGATGTGGCCCAGCTTCCGCAGTACGGACGTCCTGCAGGCCATGCGCGCAGGCGTCAGGGCGCAGCAAGGGTTTCACACCGAGACTGTGCCGCACAGGGGCTGCGTACTGGGGCACGCATCGCAAAGGCACTCCTGATGCACCCTGCGCACAACACGTGTGAGCATGCTGTGGCGGGCGCACCGCTGCTTGACCTCGTCACGGAAGCCGGCGAGGTGCGACTCGCGCATCTTGGCGCGCACCTCCT
Organism: Diplosphaera chodatii; assembly: GCA_032358165.1. NCBI lineage: Eukaryota > Viridiplantae > Chlorophyta > Trebouxiophyceae > Prasiolales > Stichococcaceae > Diplosphaera > Diplosphaera chodatii. Next base: position 268,150 of record JAALGY010000043.1, on the reverse strand, counting down.
CCGCGCGTGCCTTGAGCTCCGCCTTCCGCTGGCCCTCTGCATACCTGGAGAGGCCACCAGACGGCCACTTGGTGACAACCGTGAAGCGATGCGGTCATGCAGCAGGCCCGTGTCTGTGCAGTTGCGCCTGCATCTCAGCTGCGCAGTGCTGCAGGCAACCACGAGGAGGCTGCATCGTCACACACATCGTGCATGTCGTGAGCCATGAGTCAGCGTCGCTACGCTTGCTCAATGCTTGTAACCGATTCCTCATATGGTATGCTGTTGCAGATGCACAATGCTGCCTATAAGCGGCTGCTCCAGAGCCGCTGCCACATGCACCATCATGGTGGGAGCTGAGCACAGGCGCTATCACCTTGCTGCGCTGCCTGCTGCCGCCTTGTGCACGGCATTGTCAGCGAGTCGATGCTCCAGGGCTGCTACTTTGCGCACTGCCGCTGTCAGGCTGGGGTCGTCAATGCCGATGTCCTCCACAGGGTCCAGCAGCGGCAGACCGTCTGGGTACTTTGACTCTAGCTCCTGCAGTGTCAGCTGAAGCTGTGAGGTTCAAACCAAGAAGCACACTTGGAAGGACGCCATGCAGAGTACTGCAAACCTGCTGCTGAGGAGTGCGTGCCAAATTGCACGAGGCTTCGTGCGTCTGCACAGGAGTGAGCAGCAGGAGCAGAAGGATGCATGACCCACAGTCGCGCTGCACATGGCACATGCTGAAGCCTGAAGAGGCTCACAAGACAGTCGTACTTCCACAACAGTCTCCTCCTTCAGGGTGCCGTGCACGCACCCGCAGCATCAGCAGCGTCGCCTGCCGCGCGTCGGCACCCCGCAGATCCTGTGGCACGGTCAGCCGCATCGCGCCCACCCCCGTCAGCAGCGTCAGCGGCACCGGGATCACCGCCATCTCTGCATCCTTGGCACCCGCCCCCGGCGCCGGCCGCCCGCCTGCAGCAGCACTGAAGTTCAGCCGACATGGTGAATACGGTTCATGAAAAATGATGCTGTGCCATCTATCCGTTGCTGACGAGCTGCAGGGTTGAAACCGCTTCGTGCGACGGCAGCACACTGATGCAGTGCTTGTGCACCTTGGCAGGCAGTGCCTGTGCATGTAGGTTGGAAACAATGGCTCGGCCACTGTGCTGTAATGGCAGTGATTGCAAGGAAGCGCACTGGCGACTGAGCCGGGGGCGCAGGGTAGCAACGTGTCCAGCATGTACTGGTCTGCCGCGCCGTGGGGTGCCCCGTTGGCTGCTGTGTGGCCGTTCGCTGCGCCGCCAGGTGCACTTCGGCGTGTGACGCACACCACGATGCCCCAGCCCCACTCTGTGTCACCCTCCCGCACCTTCACCTGCGCCGGGACCAGCCTCCTCATCCGACGGCCTCATGGCAGCTCGGCAGCATCAAGTTGTATTGCACAACGACAATAGACCCTGCCAATGACTCGCGGACCAGTAGTCATGCAGGTATGCGGCAAATCGAGCAGGCTTACTAGGCGACCAGGGCGCAGGAAGTGCAGCAGCTTCTCCGGCCGCAGCATTGCCCGCAGAATGACCACTTCCTGCTGCCGGATGTCCTGCAGCAGCAAGCACTAGGCTCAGCACGCAGCCGTGCGTAAGGCGCGACATAATATCAGCAAGCGCTGCAACATCAACACCATCGACACCTGCCGTAGGCTGTGGTACTCGGCTGCTGCCTCCTCGCTGACATCTGATATCTGGGCTGCCTCTGCTTCCAGCTCGTCGACTTGCCGTTGCATCTGCATGGCAGGCAATGTGTACATGCCGATGCCAATGCAACCACAAGGTGCACATGCCTGTCGGCCATGATCCGGCGCAGTGCCTGGACAGGCACCTATGCAGCCCACCTCTGGCAAGGAGCGCTCAAACTGAAACTGCTGGAAGGAGTTGGCGATGACAAACTCCATGTCGTGCTGGGTGCCCTCAATGCGGCGCAGCAGGTTGAGCAGCGTGTAGTACGACAGCTTGAAGCTGGAGATCAGCGGGCTCGGCTTGCCCTGCACAATGGCCCTGCACATGCACGCAGGTATGGTTTGACACACAGTGGTACCGCTGACAAGGCACCAATTTGTTTGGAACCCAGACGTGACTGTGCATTGCAGCTGGCAAGCTGGGCAATGATGAAGTCATCAGGTTAAAAACCTGCATGCCCTGGTGTCCATGGTGTCGTCAATGATCTGTATCACGACACCAAAGTCGTCCTTGCCCCGCCGCCCAGCACGCCCGCTCATCTGGATGTACTCGCCACTGGTCATCCACCGCCGCTGTGGCCACAGGCACAGGTTCAGTCAACTGTGTTTGACCTGGTCATGTGCGATGCTCTTCTCAACAAGCCCACACAGGACACCAGTCACAAGACCTGAGATGTGCAGCTTCGACAAGCTTGTCACCTGGGTGCCGTCCCACTTGGCCATGGCTGTGAAGATGACTGTTTTCGCTGGCATGTTCAGACCCATTGCAAAGGTCTCCGTTGCAAAAAGACACTGCAGTTGCATGTCAGCTGAAGGTGACAGCACTTTCAACAGGCTATGCCTGATGCACAAGGGGCCACACTATATATGCTGCTCATGCGATGGCCAGCGTACCTTCAGCAGCTGCTCCTGGAACAGAATCTCCACGAGCTCCTTCAGTATTGGCAACAAACCCGAATGATGCACACCAATGCCCTGTGGCGTACCAACATGAAACATCAGACATGCCTTGAAATGGTGCTTGATTCAGGTGCAGGGACTTCTCATGGCTGACGCCACGTCGTGCCTTCTTCAGCATGGGCAGCATGCGGACGACTGGCCCTAATGCCCGGTCCTCCTCGCTGAGGCACTGTATGGCGTTGTTGAAGATCTCCTCGACTTCTGCTGCTTCCTCCGGGGTGTTGAAGTCCAGCTTGTTGCTGACGGCCATGCCGTACTGCTCGCACTCCCTGCAAACAGGGACAGGCGCTCACCCAACATGGCTGCTATATGACATGGTGCGCACGACATCATCATGGTGGGTGCTGATGGGGTCGACACCAAAACCAAAGCCCATGATCACAGCCACAGAGCAATGCACTCCTGCTTGCCTGCGGCTGAAGCTGAACACGATGACTGGATCAAAGCTCTTGTCCTTGACGAGCCGCAGGATCTTGTGGATATCTGCGCCAAGATCTCCACTGGCGCCGCCGCCACCACGGCCCCCACCGCCACCCCTGCCTCTGCCGCCGCGGCTGCCCCTGCCCCCTGCAGAATGAATGCGAACGGCAGTCCAAACCTTCCACAGTCGAAGGCAACACACATGCAGTACTGCAGCAGGAGGTTCATGTACGAGGGGGAAGAAGACACCTCGGCCACCACGGCTGGCGCCATTCGCAGGTGCAGCTGCCTTTGACTCTTCTCGTGACTCGTCTACTACTGCTGCCCCTGAGGCGTCATCAACCAGCCCAAACGCATTCATGCGCAGCTGTGCAAAGTTGGCCTCCTTGAAGTTGCCTTGCTCATCCAGCACCTTAAACGCACCAAACGAGGAGTATCACTGCCGATTGTCTTGCATATTACATGGTGGTATGCTGGGTATGCTCTTCGAACACCGCATGACATTCTGAGGTGCCTACCGCGTACAGACCATTGCCGCCAATGGGAAATGCATAGTGCTGCAAAGGCGTTGGCCGGTAGTCTGTGTACACCACATGGCATGGCTGCTTGTGCAAGCCCGCCACCCATGCGGCAAACTCTGTCGCATTTGCCAGTGTTGCCGACAGGAACACCTGCGGCCAGAACACACAGGTCAGTGTGTCTATACAGTGTCACCAGATTTACGTCTGCTGTGGCGTGACTCGTGCCTGCTCAGCACGGCACACTGCGCTGGCACTGCATAGCTTGCTTTCGGCAAGCTTGGCATGGATGCCAAGGCCCAGCTGCAGCTGCTGTGCACCATGTGGATATCCTTTGGTAGGAAGATGATGGACTCCTCCCACACCACGCCGCGTTCGCGATCCTGCATGTAGTGCACCTCGTCAAACACCACCCATGCGACCTCCCGCAACATCTCGCTGCCCCTGCAGCAAGTGAGTGCGATGCTCAAGGTGCTGACCTCTCAAGCTGTACGTTGGTGGTGCTGAGTGGAATTCCATACAAGGCATGGGCACGGCGCTGCATGCTGTGCCGAGTGCAGAGAGCACAAACGCCGCACTTGTGATTAGCACATGATCAGAGTACATTGGCCATTAATAAAACAGTGTGCAACACAAGCACTACACACTACCTGTACAGCATGGAGCGGAGGATCTCGGTGGTCATGACGACACATGCAGCGTTTGGGTTGATGGAGACGTCGCCTGTCATCAAGCCCACGTCCTGAAACTCCTCACTGAGCTCCCTGAACTTCTGGTTGCTGAGCGCCTGCACCAGGTACAGAAGCTGAGCACACGGGTGTTGATGCCGTGCACAGTCGACGGTACTGTACCTTTGCAAAAGTGTGCACTTCAACAAGTGCTCTGTGACGCCAGCAGGTGAGACTTGCCTTGAGCGGCGAGGTGTATATGACACGCTGCTTGTCACGGTAGGCCATGGCAATGGCATATTCCGCCACTGCCGTCTTACCAGCGGATGTGTGTGCGGCAACCATGACCGACTCTCTTCGCTCCTGCAGGCAACGGCAGTGGCACTTGGACGCTTCATGATGCCTGCAGCAACACTTGAGTGAGTTTGGAAACGCCTTTGCAGAGTAGCTGTGTGCGGAAGGTCTCCAACCATACCAGGCAGGCAACTGCGGTGCTCTGAAAGGGGTCTAGTGTGAATGGATACTGTTTGGCCATTTTGCCATGCCATGATGGCTCCTGCAATGTGCCTGCAGGAAGGTTGGACAGGTGCATGAAGTTTGCGTTGGAAGTACATCCAGCGTGCCATGCATGCATGTCGGCTGTAGCACACGGCACTTGTTCCGATGGTTGGAGCATTCATTTGCTCAGCGTCATCAGCTGCTGATGTGCTCACCATGCAGGGCTGGGTCCAGCTGCCGTGATGCCTCATCATAGTCTGGCGGCACCTCGACCTCATGCTTGAGCACCGGTATGGGTCTGGCACGCTTCGCCTTCGGCACGGCATCCGCACTTGCATCGGCAGCGGCCTCGTGCTGCTCCCGCTTGCGCTTTGCGGTTTCACGGGTGGCTGCTGCTACCTTTAGTCCAAGCTCTGTTGCCTCCATCTTCGCTCAGAAGCACTCAGCGGTGGCAGACCTATGTAAACTCATTTGATGCTCCACCAGATGCGATGCTGCAGATGGTTACTGCGGAAGGCTTCTGTGCAACTTGGTCTGGCAAGGTTGCAGCATGTGTCAGACAAGTTTGTCAGACAGACCGTGACATTGATGTGCAGCAATGCACTCCGCACTGCAGGATCACATTGGCGCAAGCAGATCGTCAGATCGTCCTGCTGGACAATCTTTGATGGAACCAACTCCCAATCCTCCGCTGATCGAGGACGGCCAGCAAAATCAGTCCGAACCTCCGCTGCCACTGGAACGGATCCCATCTGATGATGCCAAGGAGCAGGCCAGGTGGAACCAGCTTAACGACGAGGACCTGCAGCAAGAAATTGCACAGTACCGCGTTCGGCTGCAGAGCTTGGCCCAGGATCTGGCGTCTGCTGGTGCGGCTGCGAATGGTGGGCAACCCCATGATGGTGCGCATTTCGTGCATACGCTTGCACATTACCAGGCCGGATCATGGTGCTGTTACGCAGCTCAGCAGACCGTTGGTGTCGCACCAAGGTAAGAGAGCCTCATATAAGTCCACAGGTGCACGGGATGGAAATGGTGCCGCCAATCCAGAAGGCGCAGACTACCAGGTTGGATCAGTGGACGATCTGCACCCCTCGGAGTGGCAGGTGCATACAGCTCTCTGCTTGCCGCACAAAATTAGAAGGCGCTCCTTCATGCGGTAATACTACATTTCAAACAGTTTCGTATCATGATGCTGTTGCATGAACAGTATGTCCAATGTGCACATTGCATGGTGCAAGCGCCTGTCAGGGAGTGCAGTTTAATGAAGCTGTGTGTACACGTCAGGTGCCGCCGCACTGCATCCCCATCCACGCAAATGTCGCCACATATGATTGGCAAAGCCTGGCCAGAACATTACAGTTCGATGTCATCATGATGGACCCTCCCTGGGCGCTGGCTACTGCCAACCCCACTCGAGGTGCTGCCATTTGACATCAGCGTTCAAGCTTTGAGAACGTCAAGATTAACTTCCTTCGAAATGCTGGGGGACAGCACAGGCAACCCAGTCCGAAGCACGGTTTTAATTCGAGCGCATGTAAACTCTTGTAGGTGTGGCGCTCGGCTACAGCCAGCTGACCGATGCAGACATTCAAGCGCTGCCAGTGCCTTCGCTGCAGAGCTCGGGGCTGCTGTTCGTGTGGGTCATCAACGCCAAGTACAAGTTCACCTTGGACTTGTTTGAGCACTGGGGTTACACGTAAGTCCTGCTCCGCAGCCAACAGCATCTGCTGTGGCATGTTGGTGCACACTGTTGCACACAAGTATAGGGTATGATGAGGATCAAGATCCTTGTCCAGTTGCGACTCCTGTCGTCTGCAGGGTCGTCGACGAGATTGTTTGGGTCAAAATGACGGTCAACAGGCGGCTTGCCAAGAGCCACGGCTACTATCTGCAGCATGCCAAGGAGGTCTGCCTCGTGGCGTCTGTGATCCGCACATGTTGCCCAGCTCTGTCACATCAGCACGGTTTGCCATTGTTCAGGGTGCTCAGGCCAACAGGTGGCACACGAGGGGACACATGCACATGTAGGTGTGCCTGGTGGGGCGGAAGGGCCGGGATCCGCCGGGCATGCACGGCGGCGTCGGCCATGATGTCATCTACAGCGAGCGCCGTGGGCAGAGCCAGAAGCCTGAGGAGATATATCAGCTCATCGAGCAGCTGGTGCCGCACGGTGAGCCACATTCTTTCTGCATCTGGTATGCACTCCTACGCTTGATGTAAAGTGAATCAACGTGTAGCATTGTGTCTGCAGGCAGATACCTTGAGATTTTTGGTCGCAAGAACAACCTACGGAACTACTGGGTGACACTGGGGAATGAAGTTACAGGCACAGGGCTACCACAGGAGACTGGGAACTTTGGCACTCTTCAAGAACCAACACTGCAAACTGCGCAATGACATGAAGTCCAGTGCCAAGCCTCGTTGCTGCGAGAACTGGACAATGCTTCAGAACAACGACCAGTTACATGAGCAAATTGTAGACAACTATCTGTACAGTTGCCAACGAGTTCCACACCGTACGCTGTGGCAACCCCGGGCTACATGCTGACTGTCAGGAAATGATGGTACAGCAGCATTCACCCGGGTCACACATACACATGAAAACACCTCATCTAAGGAGGGACCGTCACGATGCGGCTAGGGACTGCCATGATATTGCGGACGCCCTCGAGAGCACTTTGCCAAAAACTGCCAGCGCACTCACGAGAGCATCCCTCTGCCCTGGCGGCGGCGGCGTCCATACCACCAGCCAATGGCGGCAATCGTGCCTGCAGCTGCAGCTGCGACTGCAACCTGCAAGTCCGACAGCATGATTCGTCAGCAGCACGTGGAGCTGCAAACTACCACATGAGCGTGAGCGTACAAAAGTGCTCAGGTCTGCAACCTGCCAACCAATGTGGTTATGCAGCAGCAGGCCATGGTGTGAAGGACCTGAGCGACAAGTGCGGTCACGTCCTGTGCACTGGACGCCGCGTGCGCCTTGGCTACTGGCAACCCGAGCTCAGATGCTCGTTGGAACGCCGCGGCGTAGTCCTGCATACCAGAATATAAGGCTGGCAGCTGCCCTATGCCACCACGCCTCCTTTGGTTGTGTTGCAGCATGCATCAAATCCACTGCTCGGCAACACACAGATCTGCGCTCTGTCCCTCCAGCTATCCCACCTCGGTGTACAGATCTGCATTGTCAGCCCATCCCTGGGCAAGTGCCCGCAGCGCTGGGTCGTTCAGCAAAGACGGCATGCCATTGCCCCCAACCTCCAGCAACTCCCTGCATGTGCCTTACAACCGTCTCGATTCTGCAAACGAGTAGTAGTCTTAACAAGCACGTGAACATGAGGCTGCTAGTCTGAGCACCGGAGGCCCGAGCACCTGAAGAAAGCGTTGCTGAAGCGCGGGTGTTCTGCCGCGCTCTGCTGCTCGGCTGCCTGCGGGTCTGCCCAGCTGCTGGCAAAGGGGTGGAAGCCCAGCAGAGCCAGCGCGTCCTTTTCTGGCAGGCCCGTGCGCTTGCAGCACTGCCAGAACTGCGTCATGCTGTCCCGATCTGCATACAAAAGTCGAAGAGATCCCAGAAACGTAACACAGCGCGACACCATGTGGCCCAGCTGAACAAAACCAACATGTTGCTGCTGCTCATGTGTCCCACATGCATGCTTGCGGCTGCTGAGCGTGAGAAACGTACTTTTGGCTGCCGTAGGAAGGCGCCCTTCGGGCGGGTAGACTTTTGAGCTGCGGCGCCCCGCCGTGAAGGGGACTGCTGGGCCGCCCACCTCCTCCAAGCTTATGGCGCCCGCAAGCTGAATCAGATCTGCACTTGGGAGACTATCTCTGAAATGCTCGTGCCAGGGCAGCCGCGTCGCCGAAAACGCGTCAAGCAGGCTTGGCCTTGGGCGAGGCAGTCGTTCTGCACCAATCGCAGCAGCAGCGCAAGCCTACCTGCGAGACTTATGCCGGGAACCCGGTCGTCAATGGGCTGCAGCACGTCCAGCGCCGCCTGCAGGCCCTGGTTGCCGCTGTGGGCCAGCTCCTGGGGCGTCCTGATGGACGCATTGGCGCCGCCGGTGCGTGTCACCGCATCGAATGTCAGACAGTCGTGCAGAGCCAGGCGCAGCAGCGCCAGCGCGCAGTTGTTGCGCTTGATGGCCGCCTGTATCAGGCCGCGTGCTTCTCGCTGCGCGGATGCCGGATCGTTTTGCATGATGGCTAGTGTCCGTTGAATGGCGCGCTTCAGCGCATTGAACATGCAATTTGCAGGACGCAAGGACTGTGATACAAGATAGAGTCGTTGCAGCTATCAACTCATGATTGCAAGTCTGCAATAGTGCGGCACGTACGCAGATGCACGCGCCAAAACAGCATTGCTGAGGTGGACATTTGGACATTTCAGGTCCCATGCGTTACCTCGGCAGTGCTAGAGCGTCTGCAGCGTGCATTATAGCCGTCGGAAGACACATCGCTATACCACTCTCATGTTATCCTGCCGGTCTGCCTGGCCTCGAACATCTTGTATCTGACTGCTGTACAACCACACCCCAGGCGCAGCAGCCCACTCATGCACATGCACCAGCAAGCCTGTCATGTGCACGGTCCTTTGGCAGCATGTGCCCTGCAGAGAGCCATTTTCAACTGCTTCAGGTCAAGGTCACCAGCCCAGAAGCTGCAATTGCAGCTGCAACAACATGGCATCGACAGCCTGCAGAGCGCCGTGCTGTCGCCGCCGCAGAAACTGGCAACATCTGGCGGGGCCCTCAGGCGCAGCATAACCGCTTCAGCGCACACAGGCGTGACAGGCACCTGGAAAAGGGACAAGGCGGCCAGCGACCCTATGGATGCGGCGTGCGATGCCGTGCAGCTTGGGTGGGTGCTGCGCCGTGCGCTGGGGCTGCTATCAACGCTGGAAGTGGAGGACACTCCAGACACTTTCATCACACGTATCAAGGCCGGCGGCGTCATGGATGTAGTTGAACGGTACCCATGGAGTGGTGAGGTAGTGCTGCACAATAGGCGGGACAAGCGTCGAGGGCAGCACCGTGGGTCCGTCTCACGCAAGGACGACGGCAGCGGTTGCATACACGTGGAATGGGACGATCCTCACGGCGGCGTGTGCGATGACATCTTCCAACTAAGCGATGATGGCATGCAGCTGACCCAGGTCACAAACATGGACATGCTTGATGGGCAGCAAGTCAGCTACAAGACGGTGTACAGGCGATCAATGTAAGTCTTGCAGACAGTAGACAGCAGGCAGCACTTTTCAGCCTGCATCCAGTGCGCTATCACCCCTCGGAGGCGTTGGATGGTCGGGGCATTGCTGCATGGTCGGGGCATTGCTGCGGAACAGGCCCTCGAGCATGCAAACAGATTTCAGACCATTGTGAATAGCAGTCTGCGACATTGCAATATCAACCACAGTTGTCGTCAGTCATGGCTGTGGCTTACATGCTTGATGATGCCGTTTGCTCAGCATCCTCCAATGCACGGAATTACACTGTTGGTGTCCCACGTACAGCGCTTGATGAGCATGACTGCACTCTGCCCGTCCTAACAGCCCCGTCAATGTACGCAGGCGTCTGTTTGAAAGCGAAGCCACATCGACAGCACCTAAATCGCCTGAGTAAATCTACACATAGGTGCATCTACAAAACGGAACCACAGACGGAGCAATGCTGACTAGTGGCATTGCATAGAAGATGCGCCGTCGCTGCCGAGTGTGCTGTGCTGGCGCATCAACTGGTTCGGTGCTCAATGCCACGCGCGAAGACGTCGATCAGGCCCCGGTACACCTTGGCCGATATGTGGTTGTTCTGCAGCAGCTCTCCGTCCACACTCCAGTTGCTCTCCCTCCCAATGGGCTGCACGCGCACGGCAGTGGCATCGACGGTCTCCACGTAGGGGAAGTCCTCCGGGATGACGCCGTTGCGGGGGATGCTGGCCAGGAAGCGCAGGTACTGCGCCGCTGAGCACTTGCGGACCATGATGAGGTGGATGATGCCGTCGGCGATGTGCGCAAAGGGCGCGAGCCCGGAGTCGCTTCGGTCACTGCGGCACGGCAGCACCACCGCCATGATGGCGTTGAACTCCCCCTCGATCGACTTCCAATTGCCTGCAGTATGATCGACCTGATTCGTGTTATGCAGGCACACACATTCTTACCGCCATGGCATGCTGACCACCATGGGATAGACGCATCCCTGCTGCCTGGACAATGCTATACCATGTGGCAGTGCGTGCCTGAGGCTGTGTCGAACGAGTTCTGTGCGGACGCAAACACGTCGGTGTGCTGTGCGCAGGCTGCGCCGGCGGCGCGGCACAGCTCGCAGCGTGCGCTGCAGACCTTCCGCGCCGTATAGCTCTGGGTAAGACTGGGCAGATACTCAATCTTCACCCGGTACGACTGCAGGCAAACAGAGAGAAGCACGTCAGTTGCGCCAGCACAGGCCAGGAATGCCCACGAGCATGCACGCTACAAAGCAGACCCTGCAATGCACACTACATGCACGTGTGTCATGCAGCATGATACACGCAACAGCAACACTGCCGCTCTTTTGCGCCAGCTGCTGCAGCCCTCACCTTGTTCTTGAGCAGGGACAGCGCGCCGGCGATGTTGTAGCGGCCGGGCCCCATCCACCGCAGCCGCTCCGACTCGCACATCAGGTCGCCCATGTAGCCGTACGCCGCAACGCAGCAGCAGAAGCGGCGCTCCCCATCCTCCGTGTCAACCCGCATCACGTCCATGTGCGTCCTGCAAAGAGTGCACGTTTCAGGTTGTAGTATGCTGCCACAGATGCGGGGTTCTTCCTGTGAAGGCGCACAGCACACGAAGCGGTGATGGTGAGCTTGCGTTGGCATGCAGCAGTGCACCCTGTCAAACGAAGACATGCAGGTGCACTGTTGTGAATGTTGCAGACTCGCCTGTCGCCCAGCGCGATGTGCAGCGCAGCCGTCTCCTGCGCGCGCGTGCCATTGAGGCTGTACGCCACCGCGTCTGTCGAGCCGGCGGGGATGTGGCCCAGCCGCACCCTGGCAGCCACCGCGCCCCTCTCGCCGCCCTCCGCCCTGGTTTCCAGATCACACACAGATGAGCACAGGCTACCAAACAGGCAGCAGATGCATGTTATGGTGTAAACTGTCTGGCGCCGGCCCGCGAGTTGAGCAGGCACAGCGGCACATCAGGCGCGAATAACCCCGTGACCAGGTCCGCTGCACAGTGGACGCACCGCAGAGTGAGCAGGGCGTTGAGGGCCTCCTGGAAGAGGCCGTCGCCGCCCACGGCCACAACCCCATCGAAGCGCGCCAGCTCCTCCGCCGGCAGCGCCTCCAGCGCCTGCCGCGCGTGGTTGTACCGCTCCGTGCTGACCACCGTGCACTGGATGCCTGCACACACCAGCCGCATCACGTCTGATTCGGACACTCCAGCCTCGCATCAGCTGCTGAGCAGGCGCGTGGTGGTATCTGCGCCAAACATGTTGGCATTGGACTTGTACGCAACGGTGGGCATGCCTCGTCCACCTGCAAGGAGCATGATGGGGCAGGCGACCTTGTCCCAGACCGCCTGAGCCTGTTTTGCGCCGCCATAGGGGTTCAGAAACACCAGCAGGGAGCGCGGCCGGTCGGTCAGCTTTCGCATTGAGGCCCGCACGGCCGCCGCCCAGTCTGCTGCCCCCTCGCCATGCTGCGTATCAAATCGATTTAAATGTTGCACCAAGGATGTTGCATCAGCAAACGCCCATGCTGTACCTGAGGTAGAGCGTATGCAAAGGAATCGAAGGCAGAATGACAGCACGCGCTCACCAGGGTTTGGAATTCGAGGGTCTTTGACCTCCAGATGTACGGCTTGCTGACTCTCCGCTCGAATGTGTGGATGACCACGCGGTGCATCTGCAGCACTTGTAACAGAAAGTCAGCAGCTTGCCACAGCAAGCATGACCGCCAAAAGCACACATGGCAGGGCACAAGCTCACCGCGCAGTCGCTGCCACAGCACCCGGGTCTGCAGGCGCAGGCGGCAGAAATGCCGCACTGCTCCTGTGGCTCCACATGGCGGACCGCGAGGATCTCCTCGTATGGCACTGTGTGCACCATCACATCTAGCCTCAGCAGGTGACAAGGTCCCTGCTGAGTGATGACACCGAGAACACGCCAACAGCAGCCTGTTTACTCATGATGACCAGATGATTGGTAGATGCATGTGCCAGTAACCTGTATTGACGGCCTGCTGCTGCCTGGGAAAGCAGCTCCGGCTGTCGAATTGCCAACACAGCGCATGCTTGGTCAGGTTCGTCTTAACACGCCTGCCAGACACCCTGAATAGTGTTGAGGGCGCTGCTGCTGAACCGCTGAGCTCTGCATGCAGCAGCAACCAGCCTCAGCATCTGCAGTCTCGAGTCCTGATTTCCAGAAGTCCGCACCCTCACTTACTGCAGCCCTCAAAACCTGATGTGTGCGACTTATCTCAGCATCACCTGAATATGCGATGTGGCTGGGTGATACTGGGGAAGACACCAACCTGCACCGCAGTCAGCTGACAAAGGTTAGGTAGCTGGGTGCGCCTGCCCTACGGCTCATCACATGAGTCTGGCAGAACGCGTCTGCGGGCAGAGCCCAGAGCCCGAGGTGCCTGAACACTCACTCGTTGGAGCTGAGCAGGCTGCCGGACCGCTTCCGCGACATGGACCTCCGCGTTGGCGATAGGAACGTCGGCGCTGTGATGAGCGTGTCCTCGTCGGCCTGCTCAGGCACGGGGCTGCCCGCCCGCACCGCCGCCACATTTGCGTTGGTGTCCGTAAAGTTTGGCAGGTCGCCATCGATAAAGCTGTTCTTGTGTTTGTGCTGTGCCATGACGGGTCACGCCCTCGAACACCGTTGACACTTCCCTTCTGATCAACTCAGCGTGTCAATGGCTGATATGCGCCCTTTCTGCAATAAGGGCACGTCGACTTGCAGCCTTCGTGACCTCTGACTCACATGGACGTTGCAGCAAGCGCTGGCGCAGTTGGCATCAACAGCGAGCATGGGTGGCAGTGCACAGAAAGGCTCACCTGGCTGGGCATCTGTCGGAGGGAAAGCACGCGCATTTCACATGCTAGCCTTCATTTTGTGCTTGCATGCTGCTGCCTGCCTGCTCGTGCGTTACATTTTCGCTGTTAGACTAAGCCTGCAATGCGGGTGCGGAAGCGGAACAAGGACGTGCAAGTCCTAGCACACCAATAGAAAGTGTCTCGTATGTCAGACAAGCGCTGCCGTCCGCTCACAATGGCTGCACACACAGGAGCGGTTCGCGTTATGGGATCCTCACACACAGGAACGACCAACGGGCAAATTGCACCAGCAGTTGTACAGCTGCGGGTGATGCAAAAGTGTGCACGTGAGTCACTCAGTTGCAAACTTGCAGTTGGACGCAATGAAGGAGAAGCATGGAGTTGCTGCCAACGAGAAGCTTTGCAGATACTTGCTTACGTCAGCATACGTGGACGCCACGTGGCACACGTTCCAATTTCGATCTGTCAATCTGTCCTGTTGACAGATATAACAAGCGTGCCTCATTTGTTTGCCGACACGCTTGCGGTACGCCAAAGCACCAGGTGCTGCAGGTTGCATCAAGGGCATCACTGCAACGCACTGGCCGCACAGAGCACCCCTCGCTGGGCCAGTGGTGCTAACAACACCATGTCAGCTGGCGAGGTGCTCGCGACGCTGTCGCGTGCAGGCCAGACGAACGTATCAAGGTGTCAAGAGACGTCCGAGGCGGCCGAGTTGCCCGTCCTTTGCCCGGACGGTGTGCGCTTACTGCATGAGGTGGTATGTCGCGGCAGTGGTGCGGCATTGTGGACAGCAGAATGCTCGCCGCTGAGCGTTGGAAGGTAACAACCTATATGAAGCTCTCTGAGTAGACCGGCTACCGACATTGCGTGAAAGTTCTGTCGCCAGCCTGTGCATGATGGCTTGTCACACCGAGCGGGCACGGCCTGATGAGATTCACACATCCTCGCAGAGGCCTCGTATTGATCATGCGCGCTGGCCAAGGCGAGCAATTAGCATTGGCAGCGTGGGCGTTTGGGTTCCTGCTCAACACCACCGAGTGCCCTGTGAGTCTGATGCAAAACCATTATTGTCGATGGGCACAAATCATTGCCTGTATGGTGGCAAGACATGACAGCCAATTGGGTACCGAGCAACCGTCCTCGATGCTTGCAGGCTGGTCGCATATTAAATGCAGTCTCATTGGAGGCGTTCCTGCACTGCATCACAGCTACTCTGGTCCGGAGTGCAAGCAACGGCATCAAAGCGAAGTGCTCAGCCATCGATGCTGCAGATGACAACACAGAGGAGGACCATGAAACAGATGCGGCAGTAGTCAGGAGCGCAGTGCAGCTGTGCACAGATGCTCTTCAGGAGTTTGCAACAGTTCTTGCGACACACGGCTTGGCCAATGAGCCAGACATGCTGCGCAGGTGACTGACAATGTGTAGCAAGGTACAGCCTCAGCACACCATTGTTGCAGACCTGACCAGCCTGTGCCTGCGTTTGCAACACTGGAAAGATCTATCTGCCGATTGCAGTGTGGCGGAGCGCCTGTCAGAGGTCACTCGCTCCAAGCTGGCGCCCAGGCCGGCAGTTGCGGCCTGCTATGCTGGCCTGTCGGCTCTGCTGCAGCCATGCCACGGTGATGTAGGGGTCAATGCCTCTATGGTGCTGCGGCTGGTCACACCCACGATCATGGCGGTGGACACTGCGGACCTGGGCAAAGGCTGCAACAGCTGCAAGGTCACCAGCACTGCTCCAAGTCGCCACGCACTCGCGGCCAGCAGCATGGCTCGGGATCTTGTCATGTCCATGCTGCGGTGAGCTTGTCTGCACGAGTGTGTTGCACACGTGTGGTCTGCGTATGTTACGATGGACTGGTCATCTGTAGCACAACATGGCAATGTCTCTTCTGGATGGCAACCGTTTCCTCCGTCCGCAGGGAGCACCCTGCTGCGCACGACGCTATCGCTGCCCTCGCACGCCACATCGTGATGAAGGCACCGGACAAGGCAGATTTCCGGGCGTTGGCAGCGGATGCAGCGGTTGGCATCATCAAAATGCTGCCGGCACCTGCGCAGACGGAGTACTGCGTGTTCCTCACACGCCTCTCACGCACCCCCAAGGTGCGAGGACATGCATGTAGGAAAACTGCATCACGAGCTTGCCGGCAGTCTGCCACTCAGCAGCAGACAGCCAGCGACCTTGGCAGATGACGGAGCAACCACAGCAGCCGCTCGAGGTGACGATGTTCACGCAGGTGGCGCAGCGCATGATGGCGGTGGACCTGGCGCCCCGCATGCTCAGGGCAATGCCCGAGGCATACAGCGGACCGGCTGCCACGCCTTGCACCTCGCCTTGCGGCACGCCGCAGGCCATGCAGCTGGTACCTTCTGTCCGGCACTAGCTAGGGCACCCTGCGTTGGAAGGCACCTGATGCCCTGTGAAGCATGTATGCGTCACTGCTTGGCTGGACATCCTACTGTGCAAGGCAAGTGTGGATGTTGATGCTCATGCAGATGGTGCGGCAGCTCAGCACCGGCGGAAGCGCAGGCTCAGCACATGCCAGCGAATCATCAGGCGGCCTGCGCCATGGCCGAATGCATGTGCCAACGCCTACAACAGGCAGCGGCGGCGCCACGCCACCCCACGTGCAGCAGGCCTCGCCCGGCGCGACCTGCCTCGCGATCCTCCTGCAGCGCTGCTCCGACAAATCGGCGGTTGTGCGTGCCAAGGCGCTGTCCAACCTCGCAGGCGTCGTGACCGACCAGTTGCAGTCGGATGGCCACAACTTCCGGCAGGTGCTCTTGTGCACACAGCAGGGTTATGCACTGCGTCAATGTGATCGGAACAACACGCGCCGATGCATCTGGGTCCATGCACTGGAGGTCTGCTCCGCTTTGCCAAGGTCCCTCCTCACTGGCTGTCCACTGCATGAAGCAGGCGCTTGCAGCAGCGCAGCTGGTGCAGCACGACCTGGTGGCGGGCAAGACGCCGGGCTCAGCGCTGCCGCTGCTCATCTCGCCGGCGGGCTCCGACGAGCCGGGGGCAACGCCGTTGCAGGACACCACCAACTCGCGCCTCGGGGCGCTGAGCCGCGCGGCCCAGGCCGACACCGGCGGCAGTGGGGCGCAGCCCTGGGGCCCGCGCAGCCGCGGGCTGCAGCCGATCCGGCTGGCGAGGCTGGCGGTCACCAACGCAGCGCTCAGCCAGCAGGACCTGGTACGTTGCAACAACCATCAAGAGGATCTCACCCCCACGAGGCAGCTGCCTGTGAGCCCTGTCTGTGCCTGTGTGTGCCTGTGCTCTTCATAGGGAGGTTATGTTGCAGATGCCCCCCAAACCTAGATCCTATCCACAGATCAAATGACGGGTTTTGACGCAGTGCACAGCGTGTCATCGGTTGCAGGACATTGAGGCCCTGGTGCGCACCGCGAGGCGACGCGCTGCCGACGAAAAGGCGACTGTGCGCAAGGCGGGCATCGCCCTGCTGGAGGCGCTGCTGCTGCTGCGGGCCGGGCCGCCGGCTCCGCTGCAGCGCCTGCCCTCTGGCCCCGACATTGCCGTGCTCGAGGCCGCGGCCAGGGACCCTCTGGTGAGAGCCCTGGTGCTGTGCATGTGCAGCAGAGGGAAACCTGTCGTCTTCAAGCTCACATGCCTGAGTGCTGGGTGGGCATCGTAATGCAGGTCAGCGTGCGCAAAGCAGCGCTGGTTGCAGCAAGCAAGCTGCTGGAAACGGCACCAACAGACGCTGGCATAGCTAAGCTTTGGCTGACCATCACGATGCCAATGGTGTGTGTAGTTCTAACAGTTGCTGGAATGACCACCTACTTAAAAAGGCAACTGCCCCTCAGCTCGCCAGAAGTCCTGCACGTACACATCAGTAAATGCTGGTACGCGTGCTGCGCAGGTGCAAGACTTGGAAGCTGCCTTGCAGGAAACGGCACTGTGCAGTGTGCATGATATGCTGCTGGCCCCGGTGGCAGCTGCTGCGCCCAAGGCCTCCAAATCGGGCCATGGCTCCGCCTGCGAGGCTGCCCAGCGGCTATGTGTGATGCTGGGCTGCCTTTCCCAGGCGGATGCATGCACGCACGCATTCCTCTCGCATGCCTGCCTGGCATTGCACGCCAAGAAGCGGCTGCCAGCCAAGGCCATGGCTGCTGGTCTACAGGCTTTCATCCAGGGCTCAGGTGCACGCTGCAAGGTGTTATGGGGCGTCGCTTATCTCACGGTCTAGCGCATGCGTACGCCATGTCGTCAGTCCTGCCACAGCGTGCAGTAGCTGTCGCTCCGTGGACGTGTAGGACGGAACGGCGGCGAAGATAGTGGTGTGGAGGCATCCGGTGCCTGGCTGCTGCTCTCGGAGATTGCGGCACAGGAGCCGGCCGCAATCTGCTGGAAGTTTCTTGGGGTAGGCACCTGCTTCTCCATCAGCTTTCTCATGGGCACATCCACAGCGAACATTGCAAAGCGCACAGCAAGGGTGAGTCCCTGGCCCCCCACCCGCTCACCAATGCGAGTAGGTCACATGCACACTTTGCAGGGTCAATGGGCGGCAATGCAGGCTCAACCGGCTGCACAGGCTACCGGCACTGCCATCAGCAGGCGGTCCATTGTGCTGCGCATCATCGCTGCCAGTGCAGCACACTCTGGAGCTGAGGAGGCCAGACTTCTGACGGTCGACCTACTCAAGGTCGGGGGAGCTGACCGGTGCTACTCTGAAAACGTGGCATGCTCGGTGCAGCACAGTGTGTTGTCGTGGTGCAACTCGACAATTGTGTTCCGCTTTGACGCCATTGTGACCTGCAACAGGCACTGCAGACATTCGACCTGCCAATGGAGGCGGTGGTCACCCACATGCGGGCAGTCACGCAGCTGGCTGCCGTCAGCGGCGCCTGCAGCGGCTGGCAATCCGCCCTGATCGCTGACGCCGAGCGTGTGCTGCGGGCCTTCGTGAACGGCACAGGCACGTGGGCGAGTGAGGGTGCCAGCGGCATCACGGGAGCCAGTCCAGCTGCAGGAGGTGCGGCCGCCTCGGAGGCACAAGCGGCGACGGCGGTCTTCACCGTGGGCGAGGCGGCGGTGCTGTGCGGCACCAAGTCGCCCGGCAGCCTGGTGGTGCTGGTGCAGGCGTTCACAGCGCAGCGCCTGATGCCGCCTGCCGGCGCTGCAGGCGCTGGTGGTTCGGTGGACGGCACACCCGTGCCCGGCCCACTGCAGGTAGCACCCATGCTTTGACGGTAGCACAGCAACATGATTTGCCTTGGACACTCTGCTCTGCAACAGCTCCCATGGTGCAAGCTGAAGCACGACTGCCGGAACGCACGCTGTTGCAGCATCCTGTGCGACACAGTCAGGTCCTGTGTGCCAATGTCGGCATTGTGTCCATCAGGCTCATGCTTGGACGGCACTGGGGAAGCTGTGCCTCGTGGACGAGAAGTTGGCCAAATCGTGCGTGCCGCACTTTGCCCGCCAGCTGCGCGAGGCGGCGCTACCCGCCGTGCGCAACAACATTGCCGTCGCCCTCACCGACATGTGCATCGCCTACACAGGTGCGAACTGCTGCTGCCAGCTAGTTGACTTGATGGAGCACAACCATGTCTGCTGTCAATGCACGCTGATCTGATCGGAAGCCACGCACCTCAGATCGCCGTTGAATGTCGATCATACTACACACAATGTGCCACACACGTGGTCTTGCCCACTGCTGCAGGGCTAGTTGATGCGCACGTGCCGCGGCTGGGTGCGTGCCTGGGCGACGAGCACGAGCTGGTGCGCTGCCAGGCGCTCGCGCTGCTGGCACACCTCCTGCAGAAGGTGGCCCTCGTTTTTCTTATCCAGTCTTTCAGGAGCCCTGCACCTGTGTTGTGTGTGTGAAGAGCTGACGAGGGCGAGGTACGGTTCTGTCAGTCAAACACCAACGGCCAGCTGCTGGGCGATGCTCACTTGTCATCCAAGCCCTGCGCTTGGTGCCCCACTGCAGGACTTTGTGAAGTGGCGGGGCGCGCTGTTCCACCGCTTCCTGCTGGCGCTGGTGGACGACTCGCCGCGCATCCGCCGCCTCGCCGAGTACCTGCTCGACGCCACGCTCGCCGCCAAGGCACGCGTTCAGCTGTGCAACACGAAGAAGGATACTCTTGCTTCGAGAGGCCTCCAAGCCCCAAACACAGCGCCTGGGCGTACCATGCAGGATGATCAACCCTGTATGCGCATGCGATGCCTCCTTTGGGATTTGTATGATCAGGCACATGTGTTGCAGGGATGTACCAACCGTTGTGCACCCATCATGTCGGGTGTGAGAGCTGTCCAACGAGCGTGTGGTCAAGTTCAGGCGCCGCTGCTGGCGTACAACAGCTTCGTGGAGGTGGTGTTCTCGCTGAACCGCTGCCGCGAGGGGGTTGCCGCCGGCGCCAGCCAGCACCTCGGAGAGTCTGCCGGCCCAGTGGACATGCTCACGGAGGACGTGGCGCCTATAGCCGGGCCATCGCCGGCAGCCAGGGCGAAGCGGGATGTCATCTACACGTACGAGTCTGTGGCACAACCGAAACGATAACGTTGCTCATGACCATGACCGGCGTTGGATGTCAGCAGCCCTGCATGTTTCAGCTCTGCCTGCCTGAGCACCACACTGCAGTATTGCCCCACCGCAAGTAGGGTCGGATGGCAGGCTGCCAGGAGTGGCTCATGTCGAGAGCAATCTGTCCGTGACGGAGGGCACTGCAGGATGTGCAGCTCTGAGATGCGCGCATGCCCCCCAGCTGTGGTGCCCTGCCGTGCAGCGCCATGCTGCGCCGCATGAGCCCGGAGCACAAGTTCGGGACGGCGGCCCGGCTGAGCAGCGACGTGCTGGGCGGCATCGCGGACGAGACGCTCGCGCTGGCCACCTGCGGCGAGGTGCTGGCCGACGCGCTGCGCATCCTGACATCCGACCACATCAAGGTACAGACTTGCACATCTGGGGTCGCCCGTCCCCGGCGTCAAATACTCAGTTGCAGATGGCGGCAGAGCGTTCAGTACGATGGGGACCAGTGTACACCTTGCTACTTTGCCTCGTGACACCACTGCAGCCACAGTTGCGTCGTCGGCTGCTTAACGTCGAAGGGAGATCTTGCACAAGCTCCCCGCATGTCGGGACGCAGGTGAGCGGCGCCAGGGGCGCCGCCGCCGCTGCAGACGACCCCAGCGACGCGGCGGCGGCGGTCGGCGTCGCCCACGGCCGCGTGGTGAGCTCCATGATGCGGAAGCACCTGGTGGCAGTGGTGGTGCCCGTCGCGCTGCAGCTCAAGCGGCAGCTGGAAGCAGCGCGCCACCCGGCGCTGGGCGACCTCATGCTGGCGCTCGCGGCGCTGCTGTCCGACTACAAGCACGAGGTGGGCAGTGAACACCAACTGCCCTGCCTTGTCGTGCATGACAAGGGGCTCATCACCGTGCAATGGCATACACCTCGGTTGCTCGTTGAAGCTGTGTCAGGCCAGTGCAATGCACTGCAAGTGAGCCGGCATGGCTGTTGTCTCGCATGTTGAGGCATTCACGTGAACTCCGAGCAGGTGGAGGAGATCCTGGCGGCCGACCCGCAGACGGCCAAGGAGCTGCTGTACGACATCCGGCAGGCGGCGGCGGAGCGGCGGGCTGCGGGCGCCTCCGCTCGCGGCGGGCCCGCCGCCTGGTGCAGGGGGGGGCCCGCCACGGCGCTGCGCCCCGCCCACAGCACGCCAGGTGCTGACATGGAGCGATCTGACATGGACATGCGCATGGTTGATCACACCGCACATCGAGGCTGCAGGCAAGGCGCTGTGCCGAGGCCCACACCCGAGGGCATAGCCTGCACTGTGACTCGCTCGTTTCGAGCACATGCTGCAGACGCACCAAATCACTCTCTGCATGACCATTGCAAGGCGTCATCGGGCTGCTGGACGCTCCGGCCGCGGCGGACGCGCTGCACGGGGACGGTCCGGGCAGCGCGCAGCGGCTGCAGCTGCATGAGCGCAGCCGCCTCACGCCACACGCGGCCACGCCCCGAAGGTGGCCCGGACGGCGGCCGTCTGTATGCACGACGCCTGCTAAGCGCCTCTGCTGTGCCTCAACAAACTGGAATTCCAGCCATGCGCCCTCTGGCGCCAAGCAGGTTCCTGATCTCGCAGCCAGTGCTTGGCAGCGCGGGGTCTGCGTGGCTGCTGAACACGGCTCCTGTCTGCTGCTGCAGTGGCCCCAGGCTGCAGGGCCTGCAGACGCCTGCGGCGCGGGGGTCCCTCGACACGCCCAGCAGCGGCAGCGCCGCAGCCCTCGGCAGCAGCCGCTTCGGCCGCACCGACAGCCCGCTGGCCTCTGTGCCGCGGCTGCGCCAGGGCCCCAGGCTGCGGGCGGGCGTGCCTGTTGCTGATGCTGCTGCAGCCGATGAACCAGGAGATGGCAACCCTGTTGTGGTGCAGCCCCCGAAGCAGCACCCGCCGTGGCGCCTGAGTCCCCAGGCCGCAGCCTCCTGCCCCACGGCAGCGGCGACGTCACCACTCGAAGTTCGAGTGTCACCACTCGAGGCTGCTGGAAGGCCAGCTGACAAGACGGTCAGGGGTCGGCGGGCGTCGGCGAGGGGCAAGAAGAGGGGCAGGGCAGCTTGAGTGTCTGTGGTTGCTGAGTGTCGCGCTCTTCATGAGCTAGAAACAAGACAACGAGCTTGCTTGCAGCCTTGTGTAGCTGCTTAGAAGCCAGAATGCAAGGCACACCGCACACGTTGAGCAGGTCGGGTTTGTTGAGTGTGGTGGCAGTGGAGGCACACAAGGCAAGCGGTTGAGCCTGTACATGCTGTGCTGCTTGCTGAGTTGCATCGGTGAGTTGCATTTTGAGAGCTCGAAGGCTAGACGTAGAAAGCACTCCTGGTTTACAATTCCTGAATGTACGATTGAACACAACAGGCCCTAAGGCAACAGATTGCTAGCCTACTTGGCGGTGCCCCAAAATGCAATCGTAACCCCTGGACTACTATACGGAAATCACATCTACAGCATGACCAAGCCAACCTGATGGTAATTGAGACACCCTACACCACTCAATACTGGCCCCAAAGAATTGCCAGGCTCACACCAAGGGGTTCTTTAGCTTCTGACAGTGTGCATTGGTGCCCAGCAGCCATGTGGCAGTTCGACTCATTTGATTTGGTGGTCCAAGACCATATCACAAACGTGATCCTCTCCAGTCTCTCACGCGCTCGCCTGCGGCCTGTCTACCAAAGTTGGTAGATCACCAGTCCTCCTCCTCATCGCTCACAGGCTCGCCAGCCTTGATCTTGGCCGCCCGCAGGCGCTCCTTCTTCTTCTTCTCCTTGTTGGACAGCGTCTTCTTTTGTTGCTTGACCTTGGTGACGTTGCCTGCAAAGCACATGATTCACATTCAGATAACTCCCAGCACACCCAGCACACGTTGACAGCGATAGGTAGTCCCTCAATGCATTGCTGGGGCATCAAGCTGTAATGCAGATCACGCCTGGCACATTCCACTGCAATGTAGGGGGAGCTCACCGAAGGCATCCACCATCTCGTCCTGCTGGATGAACTGCACAGCCTCCTTGGCAGCCGGGACATTGCCACCAATGACCTCCAGCTTGCCGCCGCCCACCTTCCACGTCTCCGTGCACAGCGCGTCGCAGAACTCTGCAAAAACAGGGGGGTTGCCATCAGCTTTCCAAGCGAAAGAAGTCCAGTGACAGATATAGAGACAGGGAAGATGTCTGGGGTGCCTTTGTAGTGGTGACACATATCAAGGTCGAGCATCCCTTGAAAGAAGCACGCTCACCCTTGCTGTGGGAGATGACAACGACGCCGCCGCCGAACTCGCTGAGGGCGGTGCTGAGGGCGCCCAGCGACTCGCGGTCCAGGTAGTTGGACGGCTCATCCAGCACCACCATGTGGGGGTTCTGCAGGTGCAACAGCAGAGGGTTTAGCAAAACAGTCATCACCACCATCAACATGACCATATGTTCACAAAAGCAGCGCCAATGAGCACATGCGATGCACTCAGTAGCATCCTGAACATGACCCACCTGCCACGAGGCAGCTGCAAGCACGAGCTTGACCTTCTGGCCACCAGACAGGCCGCGGATCATGCTGTGGGTGGCGAACTCGGCCTCAAGGCCGAGGGCGCCCAGGTGCTTCTCGATGTTGGCGGCCGTCAATGGCCGCTGGTACAGACCCTGCAACACGAGCCAGCATGTTCGTCAGCCATTCGGAGTAGCAGCCCAACGGCAGAAAAGGTGTCTGTCAGCCGACAAGGCATACTGACGAAGCATGCATGGCGAGCTGGCGGAAGCAGGAAGGCGACGCACCATGGCAGCTGCCTCCTTGGCATCCATGGCCACCACCAGCTTCTCAAAGCCGATCTCGATCAGCCTGTTCAGCAAGACAGAGGGGCAACAGTCAATATCTACAAAGAGCAGAGGTATGAACCGCCGATTGCCTGGCTACATGATCCCAGATGCACACAAAGTGCACTCACTTGTCACGGGTGATCCACATGTTCTTCTCGGGGTGGAGGCCGACAAACTGCACCTCGTACTCGTCTGCAGATGGACGGATGCAAACATGAGTCGAGTGACGCTCAAGTGACCTTCACTGTGCAGGACTTGTGTGCCAGCCTTGAAACACATTGGCACGACACCAAACAGCAGATCATACTCACATCCACGCTTGAGCTTGCGCCGGGACATGAGCTTCTCGATCTTCCGCTTCTCGCCATCAAAGACTGCAGCGTAGAAACACAGTCAAGTCTCACATGAAGCCTTCAGGATGTGACTGTTATCACAATACTGAGGTGATCCTCAGGAGATGTGGCACATCCATGCACTGTGGCACAAGCTCACCATGCACGGCGTCCATGCTCTTCTGGTCCTCCTCTGTGGTCTTGCGGTTGACCTTGGTCAGCGCCTCGCGGTCCTCACCAATGGCATACCGCCACTGGATGTACTGCAGGAGGAAACAAAGCACACGTGAGTCGTAAAGCTTACAAGCTGTGAACATGAACCCTTCAGATGCAACAGCACACATGAGCTCTGGGCATCATGCAGTGTAGGCATCAGCCGTTCACATAGGCATCTTATATGCTAAAATACACTCCAGCAAAACACACCTGGTTGGGCGTCTTATCAAGGTGCTGCTCAATGTGGTGGAACGCATGCTGCGCCACGTAGGCGACCCGCAGGTTGGGGTGGCGCCACACCACGCCCTCCACAGGCTCCATCTCGCCTGCAATATGGAAGCCAACAGACTTAGGACCAGGACTAAGCCAGCAAGAAGTGAAGTTGTCAGTGGGTGAGAACATGCATCAGTGCGGACCTGTGCACCACGTGCCGGTTGTGACACTCAAGCGACAGAAGGGCATGGCCAGTGGGGGGTCGCACCGGTCAGCAGCTTGACGACGGTGGACTTGCCAGCGCCATTGGGGCCGACCATGGCCACGCGGGAGTTGAGGCTGGCCTGCAGCGTCACGCCCGTCACAATTGCCCGCTCAGTGTTGGGGTACCTGCAATTGGCACAGCAAAACCCTTCAGTTCGACTGGAATGGATCGCCTGGTTAGCTGAGTACTGTAAATTGCGATGCCAAGCAGAAGGGTGCAACACTGTGCAGGCCCACGGTTGGTGAGGCCATGCAGACGGTTGGTGAGGAGATTCCAAGGGGCGCACGTGTAGCCCACGGAGTGCATCTTGAGGATGGCGCGGTCCTTGGACTTGACGCCCTCCAGGAAGCCGGGCTCTGGCAGCGTGAACTTGATGGACGCCTCCTTCAGGTCGTAGTACGCCTTGGCCTCTGGCTTCTTCTCCACGAAGACCGACAGGTTGCCCTGCAATGCACCATCAGTACAATGGCTCGACACCTGTTGTGCAACCTCAAGTTCCGAGTTGGGGAAGTGTTAGCACGAGATGAGGGTGGAACAGCTCAGCAGCAGGAGTGCACAGCTGAGGTGTCAGCCAGTGGTTAAAGCGCCACGCACCCTGTAGCGCTTGAGCTTGCAGTCCTCGTAGTGGATGATGTCTGTGCACACGGTGTCCAGGAAGCCGGAGTCGTGAGACACGACCATGGTGGTCACGTGTGTGAGCGACACCAGGTAGTCCTGCAGCCACGCGACGTTGTTGACGTCCAGATGGTTGGTCGGCTCGTCCAGGAGCATGATGTCTGCATCCATCAGCATGGCGCGCGCTGCAAGCAGAAAGGGAACAAGGTGAGACGAGCTCATGCTGAAGGTTACTGATACAGTCTCAGAGACTCGCAGTGCAGCAGGCAGCTGCATGGTGGCGGGCAACGCACCAATGGCCAGCTTCATCTTCCAGCCGCCAGACAGGGAGGCGACCGGCGCCTGCTGCATCTCTGCCGTGAAGCCGACGCTGGTCAGCACGTCCTCGACCTTGCTGTGCGCCGGGTGGCTGGCATCTGTGCGGCAAGGGGAAGGCGGGTCAGCATGCCAATGTAACCCAGGACTATTGCTTGCAGGGTCAAAGCTGTGGCATGAACAAGAGCCACAGACTGCACTGGGGGCACATGGACCTACCCTGCAGCACGGGGTCGGCGTACACAAACTCGACCACTGGGGTGTCCGCCTCCGAGGCGTCGATGTCGTGCTCCACGTACACGGTGCGCAGCTCGTCCTTTGGCGGGAAGCCGTCCAGCTGGCCGCTGGCGATGGCGCGCATCAGGGTGGACTGCAGTGGCAGGAGTCAGGAGATGAGGCAGCCAATACATGGCTGGTGAGACTCCTGATGATGGCCCAGGAGCATTCAGGAGCGCAAGGCGCAGGTTGCCCAGGTATCAAAGTGCTGCGCACACCTTGCCAGAGCCGTTGGGGCCGCACAGGCCGTAGCGGCGCCCGCGCTTCAGCCACAGCCGCGTGTTGGACAGCAGGATCTTGCCACCTGTCACAGGTGTAGCATGCGGATGAGCATGCTGTGTGCATGCGGATGAGCATGCTGTGTGCATGCAGCATCAGACTGTGCAGTAGTCGCCAAAGACAGGCAATGTTGTTAGCTGCACAGATGACGAGGCAGCAGTGCAGCATAAAGACTGCAGTACTGTACCGTAGGCAAGGCTGAACTCGCAGTTGCACAGGTCCTCGCCCTCGTTCTCCTCCAGGTCCTCCTTCTCCTTGGCGGCGATCTCCTTCAGGCAGCGCTGCAGGAACACCTCGTTCACCTTCTCCAGCTCGGCCTGGGGGATGAGCTCACCCAGGTATGGCTGCACCACCTGCGCGGGCATTGCTGGCAAGTCTTAGGCGCCACACAGATGCTCCAACCTGTGCAGATTGTGCATAGCTGACCAGCATGAATGTTGCACACCATGCCACATCGCATATAATGATGCGCTTGGCACCAGCAACGACTCAAGCCAGGGCAGATGATCACCTGCTTCTTCCAGGTGTCTGGTGCAAAGTCCCGCGCGTTGATCAGGTGGGTGGCCAGGCCGGACGCGTATGTCAGCACAGACTCGTGCACAGAGCCCACTGTGCTGTTGTCGCGCACGACCTCAGCCAGCGTCGTCTCCACCTCCTGTTTGACAGCAATGAAGCAAAATGTTCTTGAAAGCTTCAACAGGAGCCAGTGACACATGTGCATATGATTTACGAGGTTGGTACAGGTGTGGTGGGGGTGCCAAGGGAAGTAGTAGTGCAGGCAGTGAGCAGACATGCTGAAAACGTCATGATGTTGAGCTGCATCACAGAACATGCCTTTTTGAAAAGTGATTCAAATATGCACACACCTTGAGGGTGGCCAGCTGCGGGGCGGACACCTCGCCCTCGGCGCCGATGCGGACCATGGTCTTGTGGGCGCGCTCGGCAACGCCGCGGGCCTCGGGGTCGGCCGTCTCGTTGCTCATGTTCTTGAGGCCGGGCAGCAGGCGGGGCAGGAACACGGCGGCGTCGTGCGGGGAGTCCACCAGCTTGGCCATGTTGTCGATGATGACGGCGGTCTTGCGGCGGATGGCCGTCGCGCGCTCAGCCAGGCCGCGCACCAGCAGCGGCACCAGCAGTGACAGCGTCGGCGCCTCCACAGTCTGCAGAAAGCATGACAGTGCGATGTCAGCTATGACACAGTGATGCAGTACTGTGGGACATTGACACTCTGTCTGAGCCAGATGGTATACAGACCATCTATTGGCACCAAGGCCACCCACACTGTTGACCTCACCCTGCAGGCATCGAGCCGCAGGACTGTTGAGCAATAGGACTGACTTTGAAGAACCAACATACCTGGACGAAAGTGGTCGCAGACAGCTTGTGGACGCAGTCCGGCACCTCAGCCGGGCGGGCAATGCAGCTGATGAGCGCCGGGATGAAGGGGTCTGTGAGGAAGTTCACACGCCTGTCAATGCTCGCAATTGGGCTGATGCAGGCCACAACAACAGATGGAGGTGATTTCACAAAAGATCGGCAGCACGAGGACCCAAAATGTCATGTGTCAGGCAACGCACCAACATCACGGTTGCCGACCGATGCGCACACAATGCTCATCGAGCTGATGGCAGCTTCCTACAAACCAAGCGGGCAAGGTCAGCAACAGGCCACGACACAAAGCATTCGTATGACAGCATGCTCAAAACTATTCAAGGCTCAGGTGCACCACATGCACGAAAGCATCAGGGCGAAAGGGATGACCGTCAGCGTTGCGCACCTTGACCTGGCGCTTGGCGTCGGCGATGCAGTACGACAGCACCGGGACGATGGTCGGAAGGTTGAGCTTGACGGCCTCGGGCGCCTGCTTGGACAGCGCGACCAGGAGCGACATTGCGGCGACCTTGGACTGCCACAGGACCTTCAGGTCCAGCGACTCGAGCAGCACCGGCAGGATCATGTCGATCGCGAAGGGCGACAGCGAGGCCACCAGGGCGTTGCCAGCGGCCTCTGCTGCGGTCCGCACAGGGGCAACCTGCACATGTGATCCGAACGACTCAGGACGAGCTGATGGTATGATGATCTAGGCGATGGCAGCCTGTGGCAGCGCACTGCATGCTTAAGCAGGCTGGCGGTGATGACCATTTGCATGAAGTCCCTGCACAAGCGGTCCGGCAGCGCAAGGTGCACACCTTGTCAGAGCAGCGCTCCAGGATGAGAGGCAGCAGTGGCACAGCGAAGGGCTCGACGGCGACCGGGCTGGCGTTGAACAGGGCGGTGATGAGGTGCAGGCTGTTCTCGCGCTTGGCGGGGGACTTGGCGTCCCCCAGGGCCTCCTTCACAGCGTCCATCGTGCCGGCCAGCTGCAGAGTGACGCACCAAGGACGTCGACGCGGTGCCCATTGGACATCCAACGGCAGCCTGAAGCCCAGCGGGCTCGACACTTGCACCATCAAAGGGCACAAGACGCACCTGAGCACAGCGCTCAGCCGGGGTGGATGCCTCCAGGAGCGACTTCGCCGCATCCTGAGCGTCTGCCGCGTCTGCGCTGTCAGACGTCAGGAACTTCTGCAGCGTGGCGTCCATACCTGCAGCCAAGCAAGCGAAGGCCGTGAGCTTTGGTGCGCCATCGTTTGAAGGCCGGGCGGCACGCGTCCGTATTGCGGCAGGGCAGCAGCGGGGCGCCGCCGCACAGAGCAGCATGTAAGCATGTGGAGCAGTTTGGTGTGGGCAGGGCGCACCGGCGAGCCGGCTGAAGGACGGCGGCGGGGTTGTGTGGTGACTATTGCAGCTCAGAAAAATTGCCTGCGCGAGAAGCAGACGGCGCCGTCAGAACCTGGCAGCACTGGCCACTGTGACATGCAGCAAAACTGATACGGGTGGTGGACGCAGCGCAGGGGCGCGGCACACAGCTGCCGCCGCCTTCACGCGGTGAGTATTGTCACAACGCAATACCTGGTGCGTTGAGCGGGCTAGAAGCGAGGCGCGGGGAGGGACCCCTGCGTCCACAATACAAGCGGCGCAGTTCAGCCGCCACTGATTGGCCTTGGGTAACGACGCGGAAACAGGAGTTGTGCGCAACTTGTGGTCGCTCCTCGTCTTCACTGCGCCAATGGACCAAACCCTGACATTAGTCATCCAAAATGAGTGTCCCACAGCCATTTGCGCTTTGTCGAGCCCCTTGGCCCGCTGGAAAAGCAGGTGGCTTCCCGCGCAATATATTGCGTGCTGACTTGGCTGGCGTTTGCAAAAGGGTCACTACCCCGGATTGTCGGTTCGCTCGTGAGCTTGAACACCTTCAGAGTACTGTCTGGCAACGCTGCCTTTGGTCCTGCCCAGCTTGCTAGGCGCAGAGCAGCTGCCGCCTCCTGTCTACAGCGGCCATGTTCAATGCTGCAACATGCTCAGGCGAGGTGCAAATGATGAGTTTGACCAGGGTGTTGCAACTGCAGTTTCCTCAGCTGCAGCAATTCGATCCCAGCGCCCACTCCAGCACCATGCAGCGTCCTTGCCAGCACCAGCGCAGACAGCGCGGCAGCACTCGGCGGGCTGACACCCAAGTTTGCAGAGCCAGGCGGTCGTCCCTCGCGCAGCAGCTGAAGGAGCTGAGAGAAGAGGACACTGCTGTAGAACAGGAGCCAGAGTTGCCTGAAGGTGCGTCCAGCATGAGTGACAGCATGCGTGCACCGCGTACGCAAGGGAGCTGACAACCGCTGACAATAACGAGCACTTACGAGCCCGAGCCGACCAAGCCACACTTGGATGTGACCGCAGTGACCCAACTGTCCTGGACCAGCCCGTTGACCGTGCTGCAGTACCCGCACCCGAAGCTGCGCGCCCCCAATGCGCCAATCGGCGTGTTTGGGGCAGAGCTGCGGCAGCTGACGGACGCCATGTTTGATGTGATGTACAGGTGAGCGTTGTATTTTCAGTTCAAGCATGTGAGTGCTTACCCACTGAAAGGGAGCCCAGAGTCCAACATTATGGCCCCGCCAACTTGATGCATCCACTGCGGTGCCGGCAGGGATGATGGCGTGGGGCTGGCGGCTCCGCAGATCGGCATCAATGTCCGTTTGATGGTGTTTAACCCCGCCGGCGAGCGCGGAGAGGGCGAGGAGCTGGTGCTGGCCAACCCGCGCATCATCAGCGCCAGCCGGAAGCAGGAGCTCGGCGAGGAGGGCTGCCTCTCCTTCCTGAAGCTCAACAGCAGCGAGCTCATTCTGGCAGATGTTGAGGCGCGTGCCATGGCCAGCATCCTATAGTGGCATTACTGCTGAGTATATTGCATGGCATGCCCACGATGTTTGCAGGGGGCATTCCTGATCTGATGCCTACCCTGTTGCAGAGGCATATCAACATCAAGGTCGAGGCGCAGGATGTGAACGGTGAACGGATACAGCGCACGTACACCGACTGGACAGCCAGGATATTTCAGCACGAATACGACCACCTGCAGGTGTGTCCACCGTAAGCCACAGGTCCCCCGCTCCAGGAGGAGTACCTGGTACAGGGGCACGAAAGCAACTGCGCATCACCAGAGGCGATGAGGGCTCATGCTTGACGTGCTGAGGCTTAGTGCTGATATGACTGCAGGGGACCCTCTTCCCCGACCGTGTCAAGAAGTCTGCCCGCAAGGCCATCCAGCCCTTCCTGACGGAACTTGAGCAGCATTGGCAGTGAATGGCGTTGTAGGCGGTGAATAGTTGATAGATACACGCAATGTTTGCTCGCGTGGATTTTGCTGCCTGCTGGATAGGAACCGTCCTCAGCACCGGCTGCAAGTATCTTGCATGTACTGTACGTCATGTATATTTTATGGATAGGGTGTGATGAACTTGGAAACAGCGTGTCTACTCGAAATCCCAATGCATAAACTGTTGAGGGTGTCTGATGCTTCCCGATGAGCTTCACACTGCCTATAGTATTGTGTCACAGCTGTAAGCATGGCCCAATAGGCCTGGTAGCTGTGTGTGCTGTAACCTCGGTCCTTGCGCAGGCCTGGTAGCTGTATAGTGGCTCTGATGTTTGAATGAGTGGAAATTCAAACCGGCACACAGCAGCTAAGCAGCGCACAACAGCTAGGCCCAAAGGGCGGAGGGTCCGAGCGGCTACGCCTGCCCAAACCCCTGGCCCTCCAAACCCGAGGCGGGGGAGTATGGATTTCCCAGGGAACGGGGGTGTTTATATCCTGTGGGGTTGCTCCTCCCATACCCACTTAGTTATGGGTCTGGATTTCGCATCTGTCGACGGAAGTCGCCAACCTTTTTGCGAATTCATACCTACACCCTAAACATCTCAGCTTTTTTGCTATCGCGCAACACAGCCGATTTCCCTCCAGGGCTGCACCACGACAGCAAGCCTCGAAGCAACACGACCAAGTCATAGTCGGCAAACAGCTCACATCCACCCTACACTCTTGTGGAGTCATGCAGCTTGCCGCACGTTACCCGTGACGTACCTGTGCAGCTTTAAGGGCTTGTAGCAAGCGGTGTGTGTGCCATCATCCTGACATCTGGTACCTCACCCCGCTCATCAGCGACAGGCCTCAAAGTACCTACGGACGTAATGCCCACGTCTGTATCGCACCTTTAGAATTACAGCTGCCGAGCGCTATGGATACACTCATGTCAACCATCCGCTACATAAGCCAGGTGAGCGACCGCGCATGCGGGACTGCTTGAGCTCGCGGTGTACCAGCTTCTGCTAGAGATGGCGTGACGCATGAGGAAGCTTTCATGGCGTATTTGCAGCTCACGCAGCATCCTTTGACGAGTCTCTTGGGACTTGTTGGCGCCGTAATTGCCCTATGGCAAGTATTCAGACCAGGTGCGGACAAAACAGAAGGCGTGGATCAACAAATGGTGGTATGTCAGTGATAGAAGCGGCGTGCACAATAAACAGGGCACCGGAAGCGCCTCGGACCCCAGCAGCCTGAAGCGAGGCATGTCCATCATGCGGAAAAGCCGGAAGCCTCCAGCCAGTCCCTTGGTCAGGTGTGCTACCGACGATGCACCATCTTGTCATGGCAATGGCGTACGTTGCGCAGGCTTCGCTTGATGATCAGCAAGTGATTGTAGCGCTTCAGTGGGAGGCTCTGCTGACCTATATGTCAACCCTGCAGGGCCATTTGTCAGAGCAGCTGGGTATCCTGGCGGGTGCGAAGCATGTGACCATTGCTGCGCCTGGCGTGCTGCTGGAGGAAACCTCAGCTGCGCAACTAGAGGTACTGCCTGCACATATGTATGGAAGACACGTTTCTTGACGCAGCGGGGGACGGAGTATGACTGCACTGTGCCTACTGGATCCAGGATGCAGCGACGCTGCGGCCAGATGCAGCCAGTTTCGTACAGAGGGCGTGCAGCAACTGCAGCAGCTGCTGCGTGCTGGCCTGTGTGGAGTCGGACGTCGGCAGGGCAGCTGTATATGGCGCCTTTGACGCCGCCGGGCTGCTGGGGTCAGCTCGCAACCAGCTGCTGCCACACAGGCCAGTTGATGGCTGCAACCATGGGCACATTGCCCTGCTTTTGCGGTAGCTGCTCGCCGTTTGCACAAGGCCAGCGCACGTTCTTTATGACTGCTGCGGGATAGTGACATCCGTGCTGCTCTGCCTGCAGGCTGTTATTCTGCAGCACAGATGATGGCAAGGCATCCATGGTTCGGCAGCTTAGCCCTGACGTTCACATGGATGCCTCACGGCGCACTGTGCTGGCCCTGCAGCGCTTCACCCGCCGGCTGGTCCTGGTGCAGGCAGATGCTCCTGCAGACCCGGAGTTGTCGCAGAACGTGTCTGTTGTAACTAATCTGGCGGCGACATCATGAGGCTGTCAGCATGCGCAATCGGTTGTGGTGTTGTCAGAAGTAGGGAAGTAGATCATGGCATGTGCACTTGTATCATGTTGCTGAGCCATGCTGCAGTGTAGGAGTGTCGTAGGAAGGTTGTGAAGGTCTTGCTGCATTGGTACAACCAATACTGCTACATGGCATGCCCGGAGCTGAAAGAATATCCCGACACAACCTACTCAGCAGCCCTCACACATCAGTGATCTGAGTTTACAGAGCTGACCGGCCGGATCCACTTTTGTTTCCGCCTTCTATACTCGCCCCACCTCAACTCTGCATACCCCAGGTAGTCAAAGTCAATGGGAGAGTATGCTGCCTGAAAGAATGCCCAAGTACCCCAGAACTGGTGCGACGCCAGCGCAAAGAGGTTTGCCTCTGCGACTGCCTGCTGCACTTCTTCCTCTGCCTGCGCAGAGCACAGGCAGGCATGAGCGCACATTTCGAGGTGACATGTTATGTGGTGCAGACAGCAAATGTGTTGCTTGCTGAAAAATCGCTGCCACTGCTGTGCAACACCGACAGAATGGCCAGCACCATGTCAAGCATGCGCACCGGTTCATGGCCATCTGCTTCGCTGAGGTAGTGCCTCAGGAAATGGCTCGCCCGCTGCACGTCTGGATACCGACTGTAGTCGCACTCGAAACCCGCATACTCGTTGAAGTGATTGCCCTACAGACAAACAGCCCCTCAGATACATGCAAGCTGGTAGGAGTCACAGTGACACATACAGGCCATTCTCATGCCGACGCACCCAGTCGAAGCCCCGATGCATGGGGCAGCTGTACTCAAAGTCTATGAACTGCACAGCGGGTCCAGTATTCGTCTGCTGCAGCCTCTGATCATCCTGGACCAGGTGCATGGCCATGGTCAAAGGCCCATTGAGATACCAGAGATTTATTGATTGAGAAGCATCCTAGTCGTCAAGCAGTAGCACATGGATCACCTGGAGCGGCACCATGATATTGCCAGCGAGCAGATCGTTGTGGCTGCACAGGATGGGAGAGCCAGTGGCCTCGCACACCGTCTGTACTTCCGCAACCTCGCGTTCCAGGTCTGCAAGATCAAAGGCTGCAAACTGCTCCTGCTGCTGCTCGGTCGGCATCCTGAGCTGCCGTGCATCCTTCAGCCTGGCGGCCAAGCACAGAGAGTCACTCCTTTATTATCTCCAGGATGTGTTTCTGATGATGTCACATGACTAGCGCTCCTGTTGCATATAGACTTTAAATGGACATATCCTCGCCTCACCAGGAGACAACCTTGGCAAAGATCTGCGCGCTCTGCTCGCCGGGCACCTGTGCAGCGTGCAGCTGTGCTAGTCGCCGAGCAATACCCGAGGCGTTGCTCGGCTCAGCCATTTCCTGCGGCTCCAGAGGCCGATACGGTATAAACTCCTCGATGCGGCCATTTGTAAAGGCACCCAGCACCTGCAGTGTCATGCTGCGATCTGTCTGAGCTACCCCTGTGTGTCCTTGCACAGACAGTTGCAGCTGTCATCCCGGCACATTTTACACACGGGATCACAGCAGGTCAACAATTGCCTCACCGGTGCGCCAAAGCCTGCGGCATTGAGATGCAGCAGGACCTCCAGCTCGCGGCAGCGATCTATGTAGATGTCGGTGTTGTCGCCGAAAACGCGCAGTGCCACAGAGTTCAGCCCTGATACTGCTGGCGGCACCAGTTTGGCCAGCACATTTGTGATACCGCCAGAGATTTTATCCACCTGCAGCAGTAGACACCATTATGGCGCCCACCTTGCTATCAAGGCCAGTGCAGACGATCTGTACCATACACACGCTTGTTGCAATAGGCCTGCGTCAGTTGCCTGGATCTGCTGTGGCGGCAGCGATGACCAACTGGGGAGCAGCGCCCTGACAACACGCCGGGCGTCATCTTGCAGCCTGCCCCAATCTTCCGTCACGTCGATGCTCTGATCTATTCGGAACATGCTGGGGGACAGCGTCTGCTGTCTGCAAACTGTTCACCCAAATGATCGACACTGGCAAACACTAGCAGTACACCAAAGGCGTGTAGATTGGTACAACGTTGTGCAGCGGTCCTCCGGGCAATTTGCACGAACACCAATGGTCACACGCGTCTGCAGACATTGATATGATCAGCTGCTGGGTATCGGCCTGCTGCACCATGACGGTTCAAGAGGTGCATGCAGGCTGGGCAAAGGGCATGCAGGATGCAGCCACGCACTTTTCTATGCAGGGCGGGCAGGGCTGAGGATCAACAATTCTCGATGCGCAGGCTCCGACCTTTAACCTTCTGCAGTCCGCGACCTCGAACAAATCCAATCTACGTCTGGTGGTTTGGCTGTGCTGCGTAATTGATAGTCATCAACGCAGGATATTGTGCTGCATCGAGTTGGTCTGATTGTTCAGCTGCCAGCTCGCTTGGGACTACATTGTCACCATCTTGAGTGCACCGCAATATGATGCCTGTCTGCACCGTGATCGGCGCTGCATCTTTTTTGCTCGTGGTCTTGGCGCTGCAAAGAGTCGTTCGCCTGGCTGCAGAACGGGCAAAGCTTAGCAAGACTATCCCGCAGCTGCAGGGCGGCGGCATTCTCGGCTGGTTCCCTGACTTCTTCCGGCCAGACAAGCATAGAGTGGTCGCTAACTGGAGCCGGCAATTTGATGGCATATTCTTCTACCGTATGCTCGGTTTTCACGTGCGATCACACGCATGCATGCTGCTGAATGTTGCCGGCAATAGATGCGTGGTGCTGAGACCCGACGCAACCTTGCGCAACAGGCGGTGGTGGTGACCGACCCGCACATAGCCAGCGAAGTGCTGCTGAATACACCTGGTATCCAGAAATCCGACATTGTCAAGGCCTTGGATCTGGTGCTGAGCGCCCGAGGCCACTCCAGCCTCCTGACGGCATTCACAAATGCACATTGGCAGGCGGTCAGGAAAGCGGTTGCCCCTGCATTTTCCACTGCCAGCATCAGGTGAACATGGCATGACTTGCGCATACTTCTGATTCATGCACATGGTCAGCTTGCCGTCGTGGAGGACTCACAACAGACCTCCATCGTTTGCAGGAAGGCTTTCGAGCAAACGCTGATCGTGCTTGA
Source organism: Diplosphaera chodatii (assembly GCA_032358165.1). NCBI lineage: Eukaryota > Viridiplantae > Chlorophyta > Trebouxiophyceae > Prasiolales > Stichococcaceae > Diplosphaera > Diplosphaera chodatii. Next base: position 231,573 of record JAALGY010000043.1, on the reverse strand, counting down.
CCAATTAATTTGTGTGTTCGAGGCCGTTGGGCCCGACCATCCTGTCGACATCGACAACGCAGCGCAGCGGGAGTCGCTAGATGTCATTGGCAGAGTCGGTGACCTGCCATCGCTATACAATAAAATTACAGCCTGCGAGTGCTGCTCTTCTGAATAGTGCCGGATCAAAGCCTCAACCTGAGGTAAACGTTTGCCCTCGCACTGCAGGGTTTGATACAGACTTCCAGGCTGTTACATCAATGACGAGCAAGTCTGGGGCCAACAGGGCGCTTGATGCACTGCATGGCGGTGAGCATTGTGCTCTGTCCTGCCTATGCCCTGAGGTGGCATTGCACTGTTCGGAACATCAGACGTGCATGTGCGTGAAGCTCTGCCGCTCGCAGGTGTGCACGAGAGCATGGCACGTGCCACTGATCCTCTGCGTTTCCTGAAGCTGTACAGAAAGGTAAAAGCGAAAGATGAAGCGTACAGAGCAGTGCCCGCTGTCGGCTCGCAACCTCGCATGAACAAATCCGTCTGCATTCTCACAGACCTATGTCCACAGGATGTGCGCAGCGGTCTCAGGGACTGCAAGGTGTACCAGGAGGTGGTTCACGAGCTCACAGTGCAGATCCAGAAGCAGCCGCCAGCAGATGACACTATTGCTGCACGCCTCCTATCTGTCATCGTGCGTCCTGCTGCGTTGGTGCAGCTTTGATGCCCGCAACCCTGAGCCTGCATGGTCTGTATGCTCCGCTGCAAATATCAACATGGTAAAGTTCTGCACAGCAGGATCCCAAGACAGGCCAGCCATTATCGCAAGATAAGCTCGAAGCTGAGGTCGCCATCATTTTCTTGGCGGGCTACGAAACCACCGGTCACACCATCGCATTCGCACTGTAAGTTGACCTGCGCCTCACGAGCATGCAATAGCTGAGCCACGTCCATCAAACATCTGGCTATGTAGTGGTTTGACGCTGTGGGAGCAGGTTGTTGATTTCCCAGCATCCAGAGGCGGAGCAGCAGGTGCTGCAGGACCTGGATGATCTGGGTCTGCTGGTCACAAAGGCCAGGCCAAAGCCGCGGCAGCTGCAGTGGGATGACCTCAGCAAGATGCCACTGCTTTCCTGCGCCATCAAGTGAGCTCAGTCTTTGCTGCATGCCAGTCTATCACCAAGACAAGGTGTACAGCTTCTGAGGCAGGGTGGTGAAACGCGATAGGGAGAGCATGCGGATGATGCCAGTATCTGCTGACGGCACCTTCCGAGTCAGTGCCACAGACCTGACGATTGGACCGCACACCATACCTGCTGGTGAGCATGCCGCCGCATGCCAAGATATGAATCTCTTCATCGATACATCTTGTATGAACGAGTGTTTCAATGATGCAATGTGATGACTCGATCTTTGCGCTCGATTGCAGGCGTGCCCATCTGGATTCCATTTGCAGCCACATTCAACCATCCATCTGTGTGGGAGTCACCAGACGAGTTCAGACCGGTAGGTACCTCGCCTTTGAGCGTTTGAGGTACCATCGTTGTTGCTGACGACATTCGACAAGCAAGCTAGACATCCGGTGCTTGTCTGTCTCAGGAGCGCTGGCTGGACCCAGAAGCAGAGTACGCAACGACAGCAAACCCGTACAACAGCAGCGCCAAGTCAAAGCGCTTTTTCCCATTCAGTCAGGGGCAGCGCAACTGCGTTGGCCGTGGCCTAGCGCAGATGAACTATGCAGCCACAGTAGCGAAACTGTACTCCCACTTCACCTTCCGACTTGCGGACGATGTGTGTCCTCATTAACTATCAGATCTTTGCATGTTCACATTAACAACACGACATACTGAAGGTTGCTGTGAAATTCCTGACACGTGCACATCTATCATGGGGCAGATGGGGGACTTGAAGTCGATCTGGCAGCGCGAGTGGATGAACCTGACCAGGTGAGTGCCCTGCTATGAGCTTGTATCAGGAATGCGATGATGCAGAGCCCATTTGACTTTGAGTTGTTCGTGTGCAGGCATGTGCAAGGCGGTGTTAGGATGCACTGCATCCCTCGCCGCACGCTCATGTAGGTTTCTCTGTCCCTGGCCTCACTGTGATAGCAGAGCAGCAGCTGTGGAGGCAGCAAGTTACCGATTTGACATGGCACCTAGACACTAGGTGCAACGCACACTCGATGCTTATATTTCATGATCACGGGCACATTTGCCGTCACATGCATCTGCCACTGCTGACCTGATGACTGATACAATGGCATCGACGTCTACGGTCACGTTGCCCACAAAGTTCACGTGGTTCCAGTCTGCCAGTTGGCCCGACACATCCCTGATGATGCTGCTGGCGTCGGTGCTCGTTATTTGTGTATACTGCTTTCCCAATAACCGTGCAAGGTTGTAGTAGTCGGACTTGCGCATCACATTGCGGCCGCCATAGCCATAGTGCACTGGAAGGACCTCCACCAGATAGCCGCGGCCCGGCAGGAACATCAGGTTCATGCAGTCAGCGCCGTGCACCGAAACAAGCACTGCCGCCTCACTCACCGTCCGCACCTGCATACGACCCACAGCCTCTGGCCCAGTCCTACAACCTCCATAGCGCTGCGTCACTGTGCCAACTCCAACTGACACGGCACCTGCGCTCACCTGAGCCTCGAAGCTCATGGTGCCAAAGTCTACCACCGCAGCACGCAGGCCCGCCGCTGCCAGCCGGACCTGCAGGTCGCCGGCGTTGGCCAGGATGCGTGTGCGCTGCCGCTGGGCAATCACCACCCTTGGCTGCAGCATGGAAGCCACTTCGTGATGTTGTTTGACGGCTGCTGCCAGGCGCTGGAAGGCAGGGTCTGGCTGCAGGCCTGGTGCGCTGCGGTCCAGGGGGTATGGAAAGCGGAGGTCCCCAAACTCCCCCATCCTGATGTGCCTGCAAGTGCACGATGCCTTGCAATTGTGAAGTGATTTTGCACTGACCACCGATGACCTTGCACCTGGTGCGCACCAGTACATAACCACATGATGCAGTCACAATCCCCCACCTGAACACCATGGGGCCTGGCATGTCCGGTAGCCATTGCGTCCCTCCAAACGCCGCAGCCATGCCAAGCCCATACGGGCCCGGGCCGGCGCTGGGGACGTTGTCCCAGACCATGAGCACCTGTGCCGCCAGTTGACTGTCTGACCATAGCTTTGTGCCAACAGTGCACACATGAACACCAAGGCAACCTGCTCCGCTGGTGTGAAACCTCTTCCCTCTACGTGCCACGGCAAAGGTGCCGATGAGACGCACCTGCCCCAGAGGCATGTGTTCCGTGCCCATCCACCGCATCAACGGAAGGAAGTGGAGGCTGGCAATGTGCGTCGGGTTCAGGAGGTCGGTGCGGCCAAACAGGTACGCCGGCCGCTGCTCCGTGACCCACTGCTGAGGGAACCGCTTGAGCAGCCATGCTGGCAGCCCGCGGCGCACGATGCACCAGTCTCGCCGCTTTATGCACTCCCCATAGGCATTGCAGTTGCGCCGCACCACATGGCAGCCATGTTCCTGCCCGCCGCCACGTGAGTCGACAACTGCGTCTGTGACACCTGTACATCAGACCACACGTCTTGATGCGCTTCATGCGAAGCCTGCAGGCACGGCACTGCGATCACGACTGCAACTAATGAGTCAGTGGCGGCACCAGCTTCAGCGCCAAAGCTGTAGAAGCAGCCGTACTCCGCAGCTGGGCAGCCCAGCGCTCTGTCTACGTCAGGTATGCCAATGTATACCAGATGATGAAACACAGCTGGGTCTTCGTGACTCAGCAAATCGTGGGGTGCACCCTGCGTCGCTGTGGCAGCAAGAAGTGTGATGCTCAGCTGCACCAGCAGGCAGCGCATCCACAGGACCAGCAGCGGCTTTAAATATCAACAGCTACGTCCGCTTGCTAGCTCGATGACAACGTGGAAATGAACCACTGAGCATTGGATGGGCCGAGATGGAAGGTTGAGTTGAGACTCGAGCACCACCCAAGGCTGCACCAGTCCACCAGCTATCCACACTCCAGATATCCACACTCCTCCTCCATTGCCATGCGCATCTTACCAACACATCCTGCTTGCGTGGCATCGACGTGAGGGGCACCATTGCAGCACACGCCCTTTCAACACCGCTTTTCAACACCGCTTGATCTTAGACGCAGCGCGATCTGCCATGTGGTACTGTGCACATTGACAGGCACGCAGGCTCCTCCTCGAAGTGGTGCTATGCTGTACCTGCACACAGCCGTGGCGACTCGGTTGCGTAGAGCGTGTTCATGCTCCTGTTGCAGTGCGAATGCATGCAGTACACCATGCGGACATGCTGCACTGAAAGCCGTGCCGCAGCCAGTGTCCTGGCATTCTGCGAAGCCGATCATTGTTATGACTCCGTATCGTTGATATTCAAGCATCAATTAATCCAGGCAGCGTCGCACTGCAAGGTGAGCACTGAGAGCGCCATGCTAGCACTGCAGCATCCTTGCCATGACACCGGGTTGGCATGCCGTCACATTCGATTATAGCAGTAGAGTGCCCCATATGTACCACTGTCCCCGAGCCTGGGACAGCCTCGCAGGTATGAGGCGGCGGGAATGCCACGAGCACAGTGCTTATGGCAGGACAGCGCCTTGCCAGATAACCATGTCGACGAGCACTTTCTCGACTCCTTGGTGCTGAAGCGGGAGGCAGCCTGGAGCTACTGGCACGTCGTGTCCAGCGCGAGCGCAATAATGCGTCAGATGAGCATCGTGGGCATGGTCAGCGCCATCACTTGGCACCTGTATCAGGTGAGACGCTTGCAAGCTGACAGAAGTTTCAGACCTTATGCTTGCAACATGCAGTCGTGCAATGCTCGTGCTCATGGGTGTCTGCAGGGTACACTTGGTCCAGGAACGCTCCTGGTGGGGAACCTACTGGGCGCAGCAGTGCTGCTGGCATCAGTTGCCGTAGCGAGGCCAAAACTTGAGGCGGAGGTCATTGGTCGAGCACTGCGGCGGGCACTGCTGCTTTTGGCCGGCACATACCTCCTGTCGCCCCTGCTGCAGGTGTGAGCAAGTGTAGTGCGTGCTGTCATACCGTAAAGTCAAGGCGTCTGATCTCAGCATGCACATGGTCTGGTCACGATCTGAGTCATGACATTCTCGGCAGACACTGACGCGGACCACAAGCTCGGACACCATCCTGGCACTTGCCATCTACATGATGCTGGCGCACCTGTTCCTGCACGACTACAGACTGCAAGTCTCACTCACAAACAAAGCCACCGGTGCAGCATCCCTGGCCGCTGCCATTTTCGCTTCTGTCGTCATCGCGAGCCGCCTCAGCAGCCAGCTCCATGTGTTCAGTCAGGTGCTGGGGCACATACAGCGTCTCCGTGTCCCTCTTCCCACCTCACATGTGAAGCGCCAACCCCAACAGCTGCCAACACTAATCAGTCTGATTCAATCTGCGGCAGGTGCTGCTGAGCCTGGAGGTTTACCTGATGCTGCCGTATCTGCTGCACTCGCTGCAGCCAACGGTGTCCATTGCAGCGGCAGTCGCCTGTGGCTCAGCATGCTGTGGATTGCTGTCATCAGCGCCATCCATGCTGCATGGCTTCGTTGCAGCAACTTCCTTCGTGACATTCATGTGTCCGTTCTGGCTTGTGGCCATGCAACGCCGCTGTGCCAACGTTTCAGGCCCATGGGATGTTGCCGACGTGACTGGTGTTCAGATGCGTTGACCAAATGCTGAGCAAGACTGGTCATATAGGACTGCTAACACTCACTAGACATCTCACCCATCAAAATTCACCACATCACTGCCGTGTACAGCAGCATACACTCATGCACATGCGCACAGGTGTTCAACTCTTGAAGGGAGTGGGCCGCTTTAATAAGTGCCTTGTCTGTCATCAGCACACCTCAATGAGCACACCTCAAGAAGTGCTCAGACGTGTATATGTGTACGCGGACGCTTACGCTGGCAGTCACCTCGACGCCTGTATTACGAGTTCATTGATATGGTTTCTCCCCCTAACGCACTCATGATGTGCTTCTCGAGCCGGTCTGCCGAGATTCTGGGGGGCGGCCGCGGGATCAGCCGCTGCATGTGGAGCACGAACGCCGTTCAGCTGCTTTGCAGTACAGCAGGACACACCTGCAACACAACCTTCCAGGTGCTGAAGCAATGTCACCTCGTTGCTGTTGTCTGTGTCAGCAGCCGTCAACACCGGAATCTGGAGGCTGTATCTTGCCTCCCAGGCCGGATTGCTACTGATGTCTCTGATCTGCACAGTGCAGGCCCTCTGCACTGTATAAATATGGACAGCACTGGCTGTGAGAAGACGCTTGTGTAGATGCATATGCCCACCTCGAGACTAGCAGATGAGAGAGGTGATTGCGAGAACTGTGATCTCTCCATGACAGCCCGAACCTTCTCCTGCAGATCAGGTGACCGCACGTCACGGCAGATGCATTTGGGCAAAAAGCTGCCTGTATGCACATTTCTGCTCCCCACACAAGCCAAACCTGACTGATCAGCACCTTGAGGCCTTCGCAAAGGCTGCAGTCGTCCCTGCTGTATATGATCAGCTTGAAGGGCTTGCTAGAAGCACCTGCACTGCAGGTCACAGCACCTTACAGCACCACCACTTCCTGAAAGGGACACTGGTGTCCGTAAGGTATGACACGAACCGGAGCGCACGTCATGCTCACCAGCGGCTGACTGAGCAGTGGCTGCATAGCATCGGCTGATCCGGCTCATTGATGAGCCATCAGAGTTCAGATGCGATGCGCTCAGCGCAGCAGAGAGTTGCCACCGCTGCCGTACATGTAGTAAACCGTCGGTCGGTGCTGTAGCTGCCGGCCGACCTCCCCAGAGACAAAGCGCACGTGCAGTGTGAAAACATCTGCACGCATCTTGCGTTAAACAATGGCTGTGCATGACAGACCTCAGCATGGCTGCGCCCCCAGCACTGATGGGAAAACGAGTCAGCTAATGTCAAGCAAGCCTTGCCGCACCGCCGCAATCAGGACACTGCACATGTGTGACGCAGCAATGGCGAGGTGCCCAAATCGCTGTAGCGTGAACAGCAAGTGCAGCGACTACGGCCCCGAAAGCAGCAGCTTTAGCGCCCCACGGATCCAGCGGGATGCCACAGGAGACAGTAAAGCACCAGGTGGATGCAGCTGTCAGTAAGAATGGACGATCCGTAGTCAGCATCTATGGGTTCCGCTAAGTTGATGGTACAGCAGGCTTTCGTGAATATTTCGTCCCCTGACCTTCAGCGGTGAAGGTCTTGCTGAGCCGTGCTCCGGTGCAGATGTCAGCTCAGAGTCGTAAGCGTGTATCAGCACCTCGTGTGCAGAGAGTCCGTCGTGATTGATGAAGCTGCACGTCTTGCCGACAAAGATCTTGGGACCTGAGACTGACTGGGATTGCTCGTGTTGACCTGGGAGGCAACGGTTAGCTGGGTTAGGGGCTGCTGCTGTCAAATCCCCTGCACTGATGGCAACCGCAATGGCTACTGAAGGCGGCACCAGCAGCCAAGAGAGCCTCTACCCAATAGCTATATTGATGTGAGGACAGACTGATCAACCTTCTGCCAAACTTGCTGCAAACGGCTTGGAGGTGGCATGTTGGCTGACAGAGGTCCACGCTCACATCATGATCGCACACGCAGTGACGAGCTGAAGAATGAGGACGTTGCGCTGCGGCTGAATTCTGTGAAGCGCTTGGGCACCATAGCGCTGGCCCTGGGAGAGGAGCGCACCCGCAACGAGCTGATCCCTTTTCTGACAGACAGCAATGATGACGAGGATGAGGTGAGCGCTGCTTCAACGGATCAGCTTGTCACTCCAGGGCCAATTGTCGCAGCATGTCCCGCGGTTGTCATGCGGTCGTCACGAAGCGACTGAATTTGCGGTGCAGGTGCTCCTCATCATGGCGGAGGAGCTGGGCAAATTCATTCCCCTGGTGGGCGGGCCCGCCCACGGGCACGTGCTGCTGATGCCGCTGGAGGCGCTGTCCATGGTGGAGGAGACGGTGGTGCGGGACAAGGCAGTGGAGTCAATAAACCTCGTCGCCGCCGAGCTGCCGGAGGCCAGCATAGCAGAGCACCTGATCCCCCTCGTGCAGGTCAGCCGCATGGCAGCAGACGGCGGTGCTGGCGTGCTGCTGACGGCCTAGGGCCGTGCACGCTAGCTTTCCTTGTGAACTGTCAGGTCACCCTCCACCCTCGGTTGACTAAGATCGCTGCCGCATGCCCACGCAGCGGCTGGCGACTGGCGAGTGGTTCACCTCGCGGGTGTCGTCGTGCGGCGCCTTCATCAGCGCGTACCCGCAGGCGCCCGAGGGCCTGCGCTCCGACCTGCGGGCGCTGTTCGCGCACCTGTGCCGCGACGACACGCCCATGGTCCGGCGAGCGGCAGCCCAGAACCTGGCGTCCTTTGCCCGCATCGTGGAGCCGGACCTGGTGCCCTCGGAGTTCCTGCCGCTCTTCCAGTACCTGACGCAAGACGGTGCGCGGGCTGGCGCCATGCTGCACACTTGAGTGACCGCCTATTGGAGTGGTTTGTCATCTGAGCACCTGGCTGCAAGCAACATTATGTGGAGTGGCATGTGCCTGCAGACCAAGACTCGGTGCGGCTGCTGGCGGTGGAGTGCTGCGGCCCGCTCGCGCAGCTCTGCAGGAAGGACGACGTCATGACGCACATCCTGCCAGTCGTGCAGAAGTTCTCACAGGTGCCGAGCATGAACTTGATCACCCGCCGTCGTATGTCAGCAGAGTTAGGCACAAGTAGTGTCGTGATCTACAAAGCGGCTTGCCATGTGCCTGTGCAGGACAAGAGCTGGAGGGTGCGGTATAATGTTGCGCAGCAACTCACTACGCTGTGCGAGGCGCTCGGACCCGACCTTGCCAAGTATGCACTTCGATGGTTGCGATGTCATAGTGCAGGTGTCCATGCTTCTGCTTGTTTGCAGCATCGAGTGGCATGGGCTGTTGTATCACCATACTTACACATCACAGAACCCTTGTACAACCGCCCCTGCAGATCAGAGCTGGTGCCAGCATTCGTGCGACTGCTGCGGGACAACGAGGCGGAGGTGCGCGTCGCAGCCGCCGGGAAGCTCTCCGCCTTCTGCAAGATCCTGGCGGGCGAGGCCGTGATCAGCGCGCTGCTGCCCTGCGTGAAGGAGCTGTCGACCGACAGCTCGCAATTTGTGCGCACCGCCCTGGCCAGCGTCGTCATGGAGCTCGCGCCGCTGCTGGGCAAGGCTGCAACAATCGAGCACCTGCTGCCGGTGTTCCTGGCGCTGCTAAAGGACGACTACCCAGATGTTCGGCTCAACATCATCAGCAAGCTGGAGCAGGTGCGCTGCCCTTGGACCTGTGTGCCCTCACTCTTTCCATTGCTGGCACTGTGGATGAAGACAGCAGCGCAAGGGCGCCTGCTGTGAGTTGGTTATGCTGCATCAGCATGCAGACAACTGGCAGTCCTGGGCCTCTTGTCGGTCTACTTTGACCTGTAGCCTTCCTGTGCAATGCAGGTCAATGCAGTGATTGGCATCGACCTGCTGGCACAAAGCCTGCTGCCAGCGATTGGGGATCTAGCGACAGACAAGCACTGGCGCGTGCGGCTGGCCATTATCCACCACATCCCGCTGCTGGCCTCCCAGCTTGGCATCGAGTTCTTCCAGGTGAGTAGCTATGCCGGGTGCACAGCTGCATTCATATGCGCACCTGATCGATGTCAGAATCGCTGTGTCTGTCACTCCAGTCGGTGCAAGTTGCATCAGAGGCTCGCCAGGACCTGTGCTCAGTCCTTGTCATGCTGTTTGAACTGCATGCATTGTATAGGTCAACACGACACGTTGTTAACGAGAGGTGTGCTCCCTATACCTGCTCCTGTAAACGATACAGGAGCAGCTGGGGCAGCAGTGCCTGCAGTGGCTGGAGGACCAGGTGTACAGCATCCGGGAGGCGGCGACGCAGAACCTGCAGCAGCTGGCGCAGGAGTTCGGCTCCGACTGGGCCAAGGAGCACCTCGTGCCGCAGGTGAGCTAAGGAGACGCTGCACCGTCTTGTGTTGCACTCCTGCTGAGGTGCCACCGCTTGCCTGCAGAGGGTGGCCATGGGCGTTGAAGTTCCGCATCTCATTGGTTTGACCTGCCTTGGACGAGCCTCTGAAAACGCCATCTGCAATCCAGACGCTACCGTACGCTTCTACCTGTTCAGGTGCTTGCTATGATCGACAACCCACACTACCTGTACCGCATGACGGTGCTGTCAGCCATCGCGGCTCTGGCGCCCGTCGTTACCCACGACGTGCTCGTCGACAGCATGCTGCCCGTCGTCATCAACGCCGGCAAAGACAAGGTGCATGTTGCACTGCTCCTCTGACTAGCATCCTTTTGCCACACCTCTGGTCTTCTCCTTCTCCTAACAGCATCGCTACGGGCACCTGTCACCCGCTGGGAGTCTGTTGGGTTGCGGTTGCTGACACCTGCTGTTCACATGACGCAGGTGCCCAACATCCGCTTCAACGTGGGCAAGATGCTGGAGCGGCTGATGCCCGTGCTGGACAGCGCAGTGGTGGAGCACACGGTGCGGCCGGTGCTTGCGGAGCAGCTGGAGGACCCAGATGCCGACGTGCGCTACTTTGCGCAGCAGGCGCTTGCAGCGGCAGACAATAAGATGGTGTCGTGAGCACCATCCAGTAGGTGCAGGGCACTGTGCAGTGTTTGCGCCGCGGGGTCCACTGTGTGCGGGGCGCGACTGGGGTGTACTGCACATTGCTGACCACAAAGCGACACCGTTTGGCCACTGTGACAAATGCTGTGGATGTGGTGTACTGCTGGTCGAGATGCGTCGCCATGCTCCAGATGTTAGTCATCCACTGCCAGCAGCTCACTATGTGACATTCAGCATACCACAGCCACACACCATGCGCTGCAGAGTCAATACTGAAGGCGGCGCAGGGTCTGTAACAGCCGTTGCCAGAGTATATATGCTATTGAGGGCCTGACAATCGAGCATACAATCATACTAAACATCCGACCAGGCCTAGCCTTCATCTATCAAGAAAATCACTGACGTAGCTAAGCAAAGACTGTGGACATCGACCCTGTTCAGACTATGGTCCGCAGACAGGTTTCCAGGGCTCGTTCCATGACCTTTCGAAACGATCTGTCCTTGGTATCGTGTCGAAGAACGGGTCGTAGAACACGTGCCCTGGGTGATTGTTGACGCAGCACCAGATGGTCGCACAATTCCTGACTCGGTTCTGGAATTTCTGTGATGCCCTGGGGTCGGCAAACCCACCGAAGGCGCCATGCATGGTATCGAAATGCATGACCTTGCGATCAGAGAAGCCCTGCAGGGCTGTTTTCAGCCGTGCATCTGATAGATCCTGCTGTAGGGACACCCATCCATCTGCTTCCACCGCTGCAGCAGTGCCATCCGAGCACTTAGCCGAGCTGTTCCCCTTCGGGCACACTCTGATGCTGACCCTGGAAGCATTGACCGTTGCAGGCAGCCGCGGGTTCTCCAGGAACGAGTACTCTCGGAACTCTATCATCGGCCCAAATTCAGCCTCTGGCCTCGGCGCGACCATCCTGCATGTCCGATTTTCATACCTTGTGAGTGCCTCAGCCTTGGGACCGGAGCAGTATCGTGAACCATGGCACAGATGCCCTTTGTGCACTACGAAAGCACAACTGGCCGCACGCTTCCAGATCCATGAGGTGGTCGAAGGGCGCGATGTAGGGCAGCTCGAGGTGCGAGCCCGGTATGATGCCATCATGCGGGGCCCACCACCTGCAATTTGAGTTCATCACTTCTTATCTCACGTCAGCAGCGCATTGGCACAACCCCGCGTTGTCAGGTACCCGTGCGCATGTTGCAAGCCACTGCTGCACCTGGCTGATGTGCAGCAAGCAGTGTGAAGCGACCAACGACATAACAGCTCACCTGTCCATCCCTGCCCAGAGCTTTGGGAAGACGAGCGCACGGCCCAGCGTCTGCGCAATTGCCCAGGCGCTGCGCAGCTGCACAAGGCGAAAGCAGCTCAGCGTGCCAGATGACGCCGTGTGCTCGTGCTGGGGCACGAGGCCTGTGCATGTGCGGCATAAGGACAGAGCAGACACATCTGCCAGGCGTGCTCGGCACCTGCTTCAGCTGATGGTGCACCAGCTCAAAGTGGCCCAGTGTGCCATTGAGGTCCAGCTTCTCGCCGCGTGCGAGTGTTGCCGGCACGGCTGCCTCAATCATGGCTGCTGGAGCGTCTGCATTGTAGACCAGGTAGCCGCCCGACCGGTCATAATACTCAGGTGGGTCCTGCAGTGAGCACTTGCTTCTCATCAGCAAAGGCACGCTGTGAATGGCCCAATTCTGTCATGAGGCTCAGATGTATGCTTAGGTTGCGTGCAGTGGGCTTGCACAGCAGCACATGGTTTTTTCTGTCACCCTGCCTGCATGAAAGCATCATGCAGCACTCACATGCCAGAGCATGAACTCCCGCATGCGGTGCCGCTTGCCCGGCGTGCCCGAAAACTGGAAGGTGGCATGCACCACGTACGGCTGCAGCTTCAGCTTCTCGTGCATGCGCTGCGTGAAGAAAGTGTGGCCGCTGCAAAAGGTGGAGACCGGCAGGATGCCAAACTTGTACTTGGCGTCATAGCCCCTGCACAGCAGGCATCCACATGCTTGCATGAGCAGATGCAGCGGTTCGGCGCGCACAACACAACAAGCAACAACATTGCAGACGGCTGCTCACAGAAATAGGCGGTCTTCCCGCCTTGGCGCAATCTGCAACCCCCGCGTCATCAACTCATTGAACGCATTCTGATCCCATATCTTGTCATCTGCAACGATCCTATCTACCCACTCCTGCACGTGGATGTGCGCAGTTGGTGACGAGGATAGGTTGGTGTCCTGAGCATGCAATGCCATTACCACATTCGCAAGCTGACCCAGCCGCATATCGATGCACCTTTGCAAGGGGCACTGCATTGGGTTTGACCAGCATGATGCCAATGTTGGCGGCTGATCCGGCTTCTGGATACAACTCCAGCCCCCCGTCAGTCACTGTTTCTCTCTGCAGTAGCATTCACACTACTACATCAGACCGCCCATCAGTTTGTTGTAGCCATGAATGGCATGTGCACGTGAAAATTGGCATGTGAGACTAGAATTGTCAATATTGACGTCATGTGGCAGAGGAGGTCACCAGGTGGTCGCTGGACACTAGGCAGTCAGCTTCTGGGTACTTGGCCATATACGGCAGCGGGTTCTGCATCCACACAGTATCCACATCGGACACCAGGATGGCATGCCCCATCTTGGTGAAGGTGTAGATCAGGTTGATTTTCTCGCGGCCCTGTGTGAACACACAATGGTGTCAGAGCAGAGCGCCCATCCCTGACGTGTCGGCCAGTAACAAATGATACACATCCACGGCTCATGATTCAGCATCGAACATGCACACACCATTTTGTGGAAGTTGGCCGAACCCCAGCCAAAGTCATTCTCTGTCAGCCCCGAGTTCATTGAAAACGTGTTGATCCCACTGGATGCCAGCTTCTGCAGCAAGGTGTCGTCCATGGCACCTGTGGCACATGGGAAACATTGCACTCATGCTCCACAACCCTCATCGTCAGACCCATTGTACCGTACATCTCTTGCGCCCAGCGCTACAAGTTGCAAGCTTGTGCATGCAGCGGCCCGCACCAACAAGGTAGGTGGTCACGCCGACGCTCTTCACATGCTCCACCCAAGTCATGACAAAGTCCAGGTAGTGATGGTTCGCCCACGTCACCATGATAGTGTTGTGCTCGTCCACCAGGCACTTGACCGCCTCCCTGCGGATGTTCATCGATGAGAGCTTGCATGACACGGTACAGTGAAGTACACCAGCACAGCCTGAGGCTAGAGGTAACAGAGATGCTCACTCTCGGAGTCGGTAGTCCTCTGGCTTGCCGGTCCAGGTTGTGGGAAGGCAGCCAGCGGCTGCGACTGCCTGGGGTCCTGCCGCTGATTGTGCTGCCCCTGTGTCTGGCTTTGCAGCAAGCGGCGCTGCTGTCTGAGATGCCTCCTGCGCCTGCTGCTGCGCCTTCTCTGCAGACACCACCGCATCGCTGGCAGAGTGGCTGGTCTGGGATGCGTCTGGTGCGCCCGCTGCTTTGCCGCCTTTTGACTCCAATATCCTCCCCTCTGCATGAACATGATGGCCCAATCATGCTGACAATATGAAAAAAAATTGAGGGTGAAAGTCTGCGTCATGAAAACTGCCTGAAAGTTGCCATCCGTTCCCTTTGCAGGCACCTGTCTGCTGGTGCTGGGATGCCAGCCACTGTGTGACGGTCGGCGAGGCCGCCCCGCCAAACAGCCTGGAAGCCCCGCCAAGCTGCAGCCTGCTGTAGGTGCCCCAGTACAGCTGCACCAGAGGGCGGTGGATCAGGAACGCCAGGCCCCCGAGGAACGCCATGCTGATGACACCGCGCACGAGGCGGTTGATGGCGCGCCTCTTCCGGCGCTGCGCCTGAGGCGCCATGGCGGCCGCCCAAGCTCAATCAGGACAGCATTGGATGACGACACTCAAAAAATACTGTTTGGTACTTGGGCGCGGCACATACGCCGTTTGTTGCTTGGTTCTCGATTACTGGAGCAGTGTGATCACACTGCAGGACTGCCTCAACAATCCCCGCAAATGCAGCATCAGCAGGAAGGTATCAACGGCAATCTATTCCAGCAGCCGTGGAGCAAACAGAAGTATGGCTGTGAACTATGTGGTGTGCGCACTCCAGGTTGACAGTGGACACCGAAAGGCTGGAATCCCCCGCAACAGGGTCATATGACGAGGCTGCCCAAACTGGCCAAGGGGAATAGAACTCTATTCTATTCCCCTTGAACGGGCTTGGTCAGATGGGGCAAGCTGCACCTGGTCATTTGGACTTGTCCACTAGCGTTCAACAATGGGCCCAGTGCTTATGACCATTGTCAGTCAAGCCTCGGACGGTCACAGAAGGAGCTACAGTTCTGCTGCAGCTGGTCGCCCTTGCAGCTGTCTGAATTATTTCCAGAAATGTCTCTCCCGCAGACGCTGGGTGGAGCCTCAGGCGATCTTCTGTGGCACCCACATGACGAGAGCATTGCACGCGCTCGCCATCATCAACTGCGTTTGAAGGCATCACGGGTTTAAGAGTGAGCTGCAGTCGTACATGCCATTCGTGCATGTAGTTTCAATGAGTGGTGCGGCACAGAACTCACCCTACGAGGTGCCCATTTAATAGCAGTGGGCACGCCAGCGTGTCCATTGAGCACTGCCACCTCGGATCCTGTGGCAGTGCTCCACACACGCACTGCTCTGTCCTGACAACCTACAAGATCATGCACAGTGGCCACTCTCAGAGTCATCTGAACAACAGTCCGCAACATGGTTTACAGCTGACACGTGATGCGCGGCGTCGAGCAGCAGTCACCTGAGCTGACATACTGGCCATCGGGGCTGAAGCTGGCCTCGCAGCCAGCGCTGTCTGCGCCAATGCTGAGGCGCAGCATGACGTTGCCGTTGAAAGCGTCCAGCAGATACAGCGTGCCGCCTGCCACCGCCGACATCAGCTTGCCATCAGGGCTGAAGGTCACGCTGTGGAACCGTTGCGCGCTGTTCGCCAGCTCTGGTACCTGTGGCCAAAGCCTCGCATCGACCGACGTCACCGTCGCATGTTGTGCCAGATTGCGTCATACACGGAAGGAATTCTGACAAACTCACCGCAAAGGTGTCGAAAGGGCCCTTGTCATAGGACCGCACATCGTACAGCTTCAGCACGCCGCTTTCACTGCCTATGCTGAACACGAGGCCCTGCTGATCGAATGCTGCTGTTGCTGGGCCAGGGCAGTTGACCAACCCCTGGCACTGCGTGCTCCGCAGGTCCCACAACCGCACCTGGTGATCCTGCACTGCAGCAGACAGGTTCGACTGGGCGGTGCATGCGCAGGCCATATCCTTTCCAGGGTATGGCGGGATGGGCACGAGGCAGCAGCTGTGAAGCACTCGCACCTCTGCCGCTGACATGAACAAGTCATTCTTGGGGGACATGGCCAGTGCGGAAACCCGTGCTGTGTGTCCCCTGAAATACCGCACATACTGGTTGTCATGCAGCGAGAGGTACCGAAGTGCGTGTTCATTGCCCTGCAATCCCACAACAAGTCAATCAGCTATGGACCTGAAGCGACACGCATGTCCATATCATCAACCGTGCCTCAAGTCCTCAGCCATGCCACTGCGCAGCTTGCCTTGTTGGAGGCATACACGACAGAGTAAGGGTGGTGCGTAAAGCGTATGTGCGCCACCCCGTATTTGCGGCTGAACACAGTCTTGTCAACTGTGCCAGACTCTATGTTGTACAGGTGCACCGAGTCATCCTCGCACGCCGTCACTAGCAAGTCCTCTTGTCTGTGGAAGTCCAGCGAGTTGATGCACCCCGTGTTCTCCTTGAAGACACGGCCCATGCCGAAAGATCTGACAATGTCATCCTGCAGCTTGACGCCCACCATGCCCAAGCAGGCCCCTGCCGCAGCAGCTTGGACAAGCCGCAACACGAGCACCGTGGAATGCACTGCCTACATGCTGCGTAGGAGGTGCATCAGGGAGACTTGAGCATGCTCAATAGTGGTCGCAGGAGTTACAGAACTTCTAGAGGCGTGCTGTCAAATGGACCTTGGTGAGCCAACTTCCGCTTATGGATGCGCCTCAAAGCTTCCGCTTCCGCAGCACACCGTGAGACAGTACCAAATCAAAGCAGCTACAATTACAAGTAGGCGGTGGTCATCCGCAGCAGCTTTGCTCCAATTCCTTGATACATGTGCCATCGTGCTACTTTTACGGTCTAGAGGCCTGAATACAGTTTGGTACTTCACTGCTCTGTCCGTGAAGATCTGTACCATCGCACGACAACGGCCTTGTGCCAACACAGCCTGTAGGCAAAATGATGCTTTTCGATTGACACTTTGCGGCAGCAGACAACTTCGATCCTTGTCAGGGCACAACGTGATAAGGCTCGCACAAGTCGTCAACGGGCGGTGGCCTGGTTGGCAGCAGCTGCATACCGAAGCAGGCTTGCACCGAAGCACAGTCAGCACTGTTGTGTACAGCTTGCCAGCATGGCTGCTGTCGCCGACGCCATCAACCAGGCGCTCAACGATGACATGTCAAGGACACAGCTGCACCATGAGGATTCGACAAACGATGCCACGGTGAGCAAGCTATTGCTCATTACCATGACCTAAACCGCAGACGCTAGCCGAACCTCTTCGCCTTCCGTGATCTGAAGCATCCAACCGCTCTGTTGGTTGCTCGTATGCGTCATGCACGCCCGCACGGCTGCGCCATCGCGCACGCTGCATTGCTATGAGATTGAGGCAGCACTGCTACAAAGCGCGCACCGGCACCTGAACCTGCTGTCACCGCGCTGTTGGCGCAACAAGACTAGCTAATCAGACAAGCGTTGAGCTTCCGGCTGCACTCGTGCCTACACGGCCAAGGCCTATTTGCAATTGTGCATTGTGCTATCGGCGCCGGTGCTCAGTCACATGATCGGTTTCCCCCTGCACAACCATAATGATGTTCATGACCACGGTACATCTGCACTAGACCTGCAATGACGCCCAGTGCGACAGCATCAATGAATGTCAGCATGATGTGCTGTCGCACAGCATGACACGGCGTTGGTGCTCCCGCAGAAACCTGGAACGCAGCAGACGCGCACCCCGGCCATGAAAGCCGCTGAAGCTAGTGGCGGCATCATCCTGTTGCGCAACCCCTTACTGAATCTTGTGAGTGCAAGGAAGTGCAAGGAAGTTGGTGTGGCCAATTTTGCTTCTCGACAGAGAGGGGCCTTGTGTACGCAGCATTGTTTTCGTTCACTCGCCAAACCTGGGCGATCAGGGGTCATGGTTTTCCTGGCACCGCAGGGCACCTGCTTCAACGATGAGCAGCGGCGTCACAAGCGGTGAGCATGTTGGTATCTCATCACGAGCCAGTGCCATAGTGTGGAGCGCAGCATACCTAAGCTGTGGGTATGAAGCTGACTCGTGTCCACGCCCATGCAGCATCGAGGGTCTGCTACCTGCTGTAGTGGAGAGCCTGGACCTGCAGGTGGGCAGTTGTTTCTGAGTGGTCGCGACCAGCTTCCTGTTCTATCTGTCAACAATGGGCTGCTGTCGGTGCACTTCTTTGTGACAGCGTACTCGTTGTCACTATATATACCTTCCTTGCCTGCAGGCAGAACGGTGCGTTCGATACACAATCTGGTTGTCACAGAGCTGTTCCAGGTTCTGCAGAGCAGTGGGTGCAGTGATGCATGGCCTTGCCAGCCTCCGGTAGGCCATATCGCTCCTGCAAGCAAATGGATCATCAGGGGTTGTCCATTGTCGTACTCAGGGTGATGCGGCATCTGGACATGGAGCAGGACAATCTGGGTGAGGCAGCCTGCATCCTTGGCCATGATAGCTTGACTTGTCTAGGTTGCACACCAGCTGACATCATGACATTGCAAGCTCAGGCAAGTACTTCATCCTGTCGGAGCTCCTCAGCCACAATGTCACGCTGTTCTACCATGTCGTCATCAACAATCTTGAGGCGCTTGCACCCATCATCTACACGCCAGTTGTCGGCGAGGTACACGCCAACCTTTTACATGCAAACCGTACGTGCACTTTCCTGTGGATACGAGGCAGCCATGGGGCAATTGTGTGTTACAACGCCAACAGTTTTCACTCGCAGGCCTGCCAGAAGTTTGACCGAATTTACAAGTGAGCCAGATCACGGTGTCCTGCTGCATGTGTACTCTGATCCAATGCAAGAGGTGTGCCCATACCTGCTCTGCTGACTCGATTCACTTGCACGCAGCGTCCCGCTGGGCATGTATCTCAGCGGTTTCGACCACCGGAATAGGTTCCGGGACATCCTCCAGAACTGGCCAAGCAAGGCTGTCCAAATCATTGTCGTCAGTAAGTGATCTCTTGGGTGCTGATCTGCTGCAATTTGCTGTGTACGCTGCAGATTTGTTGTGTGGTCCTTGCATGCGAACACATGCCACAACTGAAGGCCATCTGATTGTGGTACAGCGGACGGGGGTCGCATCCTGGGCCTGGGCGATCTCGGCACGAATGGCATTGGCATCAGTATTGGAAAGGTAGGGCACAGCCGGCCAGACAGCACTGCGACCATGAGTTGGCTCTGCGCTGCTGCTTTATCACTGAAGTCGTTTTGGTTGCAGATTTCGTTGTATGTGGCCGGAGCGGGCTTCCACCCGGAGCACAGCCTGCCTGCTGGTGGGTGGCTAGGCAACATTGCAAGCGTGTGCAGTCGTGAGCTCGTCATGGGCAGGTCATGGCACCTTTCTGACGTGTGTGATTGTGGCGCAGTGCTTGATGTTGGCACTGACAACCCAGACCTCCGGAAAGACAGATTCTACCTCGTAAGTCACCTCCTTCAACGAGGCATCACCTACTGCAGCACTCGTCTATGTGGGTCAACCCTCAACCAATAACCTGCCGTGCTGTCTGTAGGGCGCCAAGAAGGACCGCATCCGTGGCGATGAGGAGATGGCGGTTGTAGAGTGAGTCGCGACCTTGCTGACGAGTCATGGCCGGCATGTTGTACCCTTGACGCTGTTGGTCGATGCTGGAAGATGCATGCTGCAGAGAATTCTGCATGGCGGTCAAAGACCGCTACCCAGATGCGCTCATTCAGTTTGAGGATTTTCAGACAGACATGGTGAGGCTCCGACCTGGCAATAACCTCGCGCATCCTCTGCACGCTGGCTGCGAGTTGTGCTGCAGCCCAGCCGTAGGTCAGGGCATGACGGTGTTGCACCGCAGGCATTCGCCATTCTGGAGCGCATGCGGAAGAAGGTGCTGTGCTTCAACGACGACATTCAGGGCACCGGTGCCGTCGTGACCACAGGGTGGGCCTTCCTGGTCCCGCAGTATACCTCCGCATCTGCGTCAATCAGCAACCCTGATGCACTACCCAGCGCCAAGTTTGCCAGAAGTGCATGCATTGTGTGAGGACCGCTGTCAGCGGTGGTGCAGGTTCATCAATGGCATGAAGGCACAGGGCACCGAGCTAAAGGATGCGCGCATCGTCTTCTTTGGCGCGGGCAGCTCCGCAGTGGGTGTGGCCAAGTCCATTGCTTCCGTCATCGAGTTGAAGGGCGGAGTGTCGGCGGAGGAGGCCCGGAAGGTGCGCACCATGCCGTCATGCTGCTCTGATCATGATGAACGGTCACACAGTGCTTTCACATCTCGTCGGGCGTCACATGAACGCCATGGCAGCGCCTCTGTCGCTGAGCTCGAGCCCTGCAGCGGCAGCAACATGCGTTAAACTTACCGGCTGCCACAGGGGGGCCTGACTGCAGCAACTTGACGTGCAGGCATTGTACCTGGTCGACACCAAGGGCCTCATCACAGACTCTCGCGGCGATGACAAGCCAGATCACAAAAAGGTGTTCATGCGCACTGATGGCACGCCAGACATGAAGGTGCGGGCCGTGGTGTGACTCGTGCGTGAAGCACACGCAGCATGATGTATGTTAAAGCCGAAGGGCACCTTTGTGCATGCTTTGCGCAACAATGCGGTTGCACTGTACAATCAAATATGATCCATCCCATGTGCCTTGCTGCCCTTGCTGTCTGCACAGGCAATGTGCAGCTGAGTGACGGCGCTTACCCAACATGTGCCTCGGGATTGCCATGCATGCAGGAGTTGCTGGATGTGGTGAAGCATGTGAAGCCGCATGCCCTGATTGGGCTTGCGGGCGCGGGCCCAGCCTTCGACCAGGACATCATTGAGGCGCTGTGTGACGGGCATCCCAAGCCGCTGGTGTTTCCGCTGTCCAACCCGACGGAGAAGGCGGAAATCACCGCCGAGCATGCATACAACTGGAGCAAAGGGAAATGTATCTTTGCATCAGGTGAGCGCGACAACACCTAACGTGAATAACGTGAATATGTAAGGCGACACACCATGCTTATTGGGCAAATTGCATCCAGTGTTGGAGCCCTTCCAAGGAGTCATGCCTGCTGCAGGCACGGCCTTCGCGCCCGTCGAGTACCAGGGCAAGAAGTTCTCGCCCGGCCAGGCCAACAACGTGCTCATCTTGTGAGTCATGCATGTCTGTGTAGCAGCTGCAGCTCTCGATGTGTTGAGCTCTGCTCCTGTACAGCGACGGCCCGGCACTGAGGTTGCTTCCACGGTGCAGCCCTGGTGTTGGCTTTGGCGCTGTCATGGTCAAGGTGCCGGCCAAAAGCAGCCTCTTGCCATGGCCTGTGCCGGCAATGTCGTGTGTTCCCATCGTCACCATCTGTAACATGCTGTCATGGGCAACTCTTGCATACACCAGCATGTCAAGGCTTGCCTGCTGTTGCAGGCCAAGGAAGTGTCTGACAAGATGTTCGCCTCAGCAGCGCAGCGGCTGGCAGACTATGTGACACCCGAGAGCTTTGATGAGGGCAAGATCTACCCCGACTTGTCAGACTTGCGCGACATCTCGCTCAAGGTGAGCATTGCACGGTTGCTGATGCCTGCACTTCCATTGTCACCTGTTGCGGTGCTGCGCACAGCTCAGCAGGGGCATTCGCTGTCTGATATGGCACATGCACTTGCATGCATTTCTTAGCAACGCACAGTCTGGAGTGCAAATGATTGCTACTATCTGCAGGTGGCTGCTGCGGTGGCCGAAGAGGCATTCGCAGAAGGCATAGCACAGATCGAGAAGCCGAAGGACCTCGAGTCGTACCTTGCGGATCGCATGTGGCTGCCCGACAATCCTTTGGACGCGCCAAAGCATTTCAGCAGCCTCAAGTCGTTCAGGAAGTAGGCAGTGAGTCCAGAGCGTCATATTCACTTACGCCATATGCATGCCACTGGCTGCTGGCTCGCGTACCAAAGCATGTCACGCTCGAGGGCAACAGCCCAATTCAACAGCTTATTGGTTATGCTTACTGCGTGCCTGATTTTGTTTGAACTGTACCCCTGAACTGCTAGCCGAAGGTTGGGGTGCAGGTTACCATGCGGGGGTTGCTGTTGATGCGGTTCAGCCTGGCATACAATGGTGTCAATGGTGGTGTTGGGTTCTCACGTTATCATCACGTGTCACAACACCAGTAAACTATATGTTGGGTCTTCCTGCACAGATCGTACATATAGCACAGCTCTTGTGATGCCTCCTATGACCAAGCACAGACCCGCTCGCTGCTTTCGGGCGCTTCCAGGACAGCTCCAGGGATGGGGCATACATGTGTTTGCAGTTGCTGTCGGATGTCACGTACTTGGGTGCCGAGGCTGAGAGGTGTTTCACGATGTAATGTTACAGGCACCAATACCTGATTGCGCCGGATGCGCAGACAGTAACCACACCAGTTTGCACCCACATCGCACCCAGCCTATGTTTGACAAATCCTTTGCAGTCATAGCAGAAAGCCAAGCCGACCAAGAATACTGCTGCACTAGCAGCCGCCTGGCAGCACAGCTTAGTCGACCTCCTCGATCTTGGGGCCGCTGCCGCTGCCGCCGCCCGAGGGCGGTGCCTCGCCCTCTGGGAAGCCGCCTGCCGCACCGCCCTCAGGCGCGCCACCCGCGCTCTGGTACAGCCTGCTCCACAAAACGCAGCAGGTCCATAGTCTAGAAATGAGTTGAGGTGAGAACAGCAAGTGTAGCCACGTTGCAGCGGCCAGGCATGACCTGGCACTTTTGAGTGAATGCCAACCAAGAAGAGCTGCCAGCGGCAACAACGAGCAGGAAGCTGAAAGGGGCGTACTTAGAGATGATGGGTGAGCAGGTGCCCTCCAGCTCCTTGAGCTTGTGTTCAAGCTCGTCAATCTGCAGAGTGCGTAGACAAATCGTGTCAGCAGTGAGTCACTTGTTCTGTCGCAGTGAAAGCACTGCAGCACGGCAGTCAACTCGTGTTGAGACAATGCAACTGGTGGCGCGGAGACAGTACGCGGAGACAACCAAACATGTACCTCTGCCAGCTGGTTGGTGTCGAGCCATGAGATGGCGTCATCGACTGCCGACTCAATCGTCGACTTGTCTGACGGGTCCATCTTCGAGGCAATCTGCAGCCACAATCGGAGCCATCAGTTTCTGTCTGTGCTCGGCTTCGGCACCCCTGGACCTGACGCGTGGGTTCAGCTGTTGAGCAGGACGAACGTATGGCGCAGTGGAATGCACCTTGTCATCCTTGATCGTGTTGCGCATGTTGAAGGCGTAGTTCTCCAGGGCGTTCTTGGCCTCCACCTTCTTCACGGCCTCCTCGTCCTCGGTCTGCCATGAGAACAGCCACACGTAAGCCAGGGCTACCAGACATGACCAGAATCCACCACACATCAGATCAGCATGTGCTGAGGCGTCCACCCCCGGCGGCTGCACGCTGACAGCATGGCAGGACCCGTGCCACGTGTTGTATCCGATGCCAGATGATGAAGGGCGCTCACCTTGTACTTCTCCGCCTCCTGCACCATGCGCTCGATGTCCTCCTTGGACAGGCGGCCCTTGTCGTTCGTGATCGTGATCTTGTTCTTTGTGCCTGCATGACCAGGCGGCAGGCGCGATTCAGCACCTGAGGAGCTGAGGTGCTGCGGGCAAGCACAGCTGGGAAGGTGATTGAGCAAACCATGCGCAACACGCATGTGCACACCTGTGGTCTTGTCCTCTGCTGAGACGTTGAGGATGCCGTTGGCATCAATGTCGAACACGACATTGATCTGCGGCACACCACGCGGCGCTGGGGGGATGCCAGACAGCTCGAACTTGCCCAGCAGGTTGTTGTCCTTTGTGCGCGAGCGCTCACCCTCGTACACTTGGCTGCAATGTGTCACAGGAAAGGCATCAGCAAACAACAGGGCAGACATAAGACAGTGATGAAAGAGAATTGGAACAAGAGCAGCCACAGTTCTGTGCGTATCTGTGCGAAGCAGCCAGTCAATAAACCCTAAACTCACATGAGCACGCCCGGCTGGTTGTCGGAGTATGTCGAGAAGACCTGCTCCTTCTTCGTCGGGATGGTGGTGTTCCGTGAGATGAGCGTTGTCTGTGAAGCACACCACACAACAGACACTCAGCCGCCGGTAAAGTCCATCCTTGACCCACTTACAAGCTTGACAGGACGGAGGGTTGTGACCTGGACTCGTGGACGGATGTGTGTGACAAGCACTCGTGGCAAACACAGGTCTGCACGAGGACCATAGGTAGGTGAACAGGAGCAGCACGCACCATGACGCCGCCAGCGGTCTCCAGGCCCAGCGACAGCGGCGTGACGTCCAGCAGCAGCAGGTCCTGCACCTTCTCGCTGCCCTCGCCGCTGAGGATGGCGGCCTGCACCGCCGCGCCGTACGCGACGGCCTCGTCGGGGTTGATGGACTTGCACAGCTCCTTGCCGTTGAAGAAGTCCTGCAGCAGCTGCTGCACCTTCGGGATACGGGTCGAGCCGCCCACCAGCACCACCTGTCGCAAAACAATTTGGGCAAGTAAGTACGGTTCCAGGGCCCACTGCACATCCTAAGTGACAGAGAGAAGAATGGTTCCCACGAGTGCATGCATACAAACATACCAACTGCACGCAACACAGGGCTGACATGCAGTCGTGCAACAACACACGTGCAGCGATGATACTGATACACACTGGCCGACGGACGACGCGCAGGCACACCTCGTGCACGGTGGACTTGTCCATCTTGGCGTCCCGCAGGCACTTCTCCACGGGCTCCATGCACTTGCGGAACAGGTCCATGTTGAGCTCCTCGAAGCGAGCGCGCGTGATGCTGGAGTAGAAGTCGATGCCCTCGAACAGGGAGTCGATCTCGATGGAGGTCTGGGCGCTGGAGGACAGCGTGCGCTTGGCGCGCTCGCACGAGGTGCGCAGCCGGCGCAGCGCACGCGGGTTGCCGGTGATGTCCTTCTTGTTCTTCCGCTTGAACTCCTGCACATGACGACCACACAGAGCCGCGTCACCACCAGGCGAGGCTACTTAACATCGGCAGGGGCGCAGCCAAGGTGCGCGGACTCACACTTGTGGCCAGGTCCAACAGCAAGCTGAGGCGGAAGGCCTGCAGGGGTGGTCCACAGACCTGTGTGAAGAAGTTGACGAGGCGGTTGTCAAAGTCCTCTCCGCCCAGGTGGGTGTCTCCAGCTGTGGACTTGACCTCGAAGATGCCCTCCTCGATGGTCAGCAGCGACACCTGCCACAAAAGACACAGGCGACCCTCAGATCGTACGGCAGGAGGCAGGCACCGGCCCGGCGGACCAGGCACATGCATTCTGCGGGACCAAGGCGACATCTGCTGCAAGATGCTGGGTGCAACAGCTGCAAAGATGGGAAGGATCTAGCGTGGGCTCACAGCAAAGCGCTGTCGCCATCTACAAGCGCTGCTGATAGAGGTCAGGTCAGCTGGCAAGTACAGCTGCGACTGCACGCACATCGAAGGTGCCGCCGCCCAGGTCGAAGATGAGCACATTGCGCTCGCCAACCGATGTCGCCTTCTTGTCCAGGCCGTAGGCGATGGCCGCCGCCGTGGGCTCGTTGATGATGCGCAGCACCTCCAGGCCCGCAATCACGCCGGCATCCTTGGTTGCCTGTCATCAAGTGGACATATAACAGGTCAGCACCCAGCTGCCTGACAGCAGCAACGCTTCGTGTGCACGCATGTGCACACACATGTGGCAGAGGCGAGCAGCAGGCTGGTATGTGGCACATGTGGTTGCCCAATCATAGCACCTGGCGCTGCGAGTCGTTGAAGTAGGCTGGCACGGTGATCACAGCGCGCTTGACCTCAGCGGCGCCCAAGTACGCCTGCGCAGTCTCCTTCATCTTCACGAGCACCATGCTGGAGATCTCCTCAGCGCTGAACTGCTTCGTCTCGCCCTTGTACTGCACTGCGTGTACCAAGACGGCAAACAGTCAGACGCTGACGAATGCAGCAATCCGACAGGTACCACACCCGATGCAAAGATGCAGACATCTGACAGGAATGATGAATGCTGAAAAGGTCCGCTGCGGGACACGACAGCTCGCTTACCCTCGATGATGGGCTTGTCCGCAGGGCCAGACTTGACGGTGAATGGCCAATGCTTGATGTCGGCCTGGACGCTTGCGTCACCGGCCTTGCGGCCAATGAGCCGCTTTGCATCGAACACAGTGTTGACTGGGTTCATGGCGACCTGCGGACACGTGACACAACACATAAGTGACAACGCAACACACACCACCTGTATGTTTACAGCATAGCAGCGCCGCAGCATCACGCAGGACACCGCACAGGAAGTTGCAACGGCACCTGGTTCTTGGCTGCATCGCCAATCAGGCGCTCGGAGTCTGTGAACGCCACGTACGAGGGCGTGGTGCGGTTGCCCATGTCGTTGGCAATGATCTCCACGCGGTCATTCTGCCAGACGCCCACGCACCTGCAACATGCAAGCATTCGCACAGTCAGCGTGCCTGACCTCGCAGCAAATGACCGCCCAGAAGCTTGTGAACGAGCGCTAAGCCACCTCGGCTGCATGCAGTCCTCAGCCAGCAGCTGCATGCAGGAGCAGCAGCTCAGCAGGCAGCCACAGCATGAAGTGGCCAGCGCGTGGTCGCTTGCGGTACCACAGCCGGAAACAAGCACTAAAGGCAACTTGAGTACGCGGAAACGCATGTTGGGCCTTGATTACACGCAGCGTATTGCAGCAGTGGTGCACAGAATGACTCGGGCTTGGATGCGACTGCAACAGGTCGTCCACAAACGAGTTGATACTTGAAAGTGATGGAGGCTTTCTCAGCAGAGTACAGTCAGACTCACGAATATGTGGTCCCCAGGTCAATGCCAATCGCCGGAGCCTGTTTCGCCATGCTTGCTGTTGTCGTGATTCGCAAATGAACGGTTACGGCGCGACTGCAGGACGCTCCTGAAATACACAAACTTATGAGCTACGCTGAGTGGTGTTGCTTCACAAGTCTACTAAGCAAGTGAAATACTGTGACGGTGCAGGTGCTCGCGCGCCGTCTCCCGAGCACCCAGGAACTGTCCAGAATGTCTGCGTGCGAAAGGCACATGAATGGGTGCAGCTCAGTCGGAACCCCCGGTCAAGTGCTGATAGGGCTTCGCGTGCGTCAAAGCTCAAAGGACGAAGAACGGGCACCCTGTAGCCATTTGAATTGTTGGCTTCCGCATGCAAGCATGCCTTGATGCCTGATTTGCGGTAGCAAATGGCATGTGTCAATGCAGAAGGACACCTTGGGGATCACAGCAAAGTTTCGACTGGATTGTTGGCTGCTGTTCACGTTTCTTGCAAGTTGAGTTCGAGAGACATGACCGTGCATGCACGTGCGGTCCCATTGTGGCCCTGACTTGCTGCTGAAGATGGCTCAAGTAGGAAAGCCACCGGAGCTGGCAGTCGAAGACAAGGCCAAAGCCGCGTTTGTAAGCTGGTATAAGCAGCTTGAAGCCCAACATGCGCAGGTGTGTCTGCATGGACATCGGTGCACAGCCTTGGCGGTATGGCACACGTGCGATGGCCATGGGCAATACATCTGCAACAAGACTCCACAAGCTGTGTGTGTGCGCTGCAGAATCGCAACGTGGTGCGGTTTTTCGATCACAAATCTTTCCTGACGGTGCATGGCGATGAGGCCCTGTTCATCGCCCAGCAGTATTACCGCACTGCTGATGTCGTCAAGCAGTATACAGCCGCAAACGCACAACTGCCGGGTAAGCACACCCAGTGCAGACCGTTGACATCTGGTGCAACGACTTCGTAGGTGCCATGCTCGATGGATGACATGCGCAATCGTGCAGCCATGCTGCACTGCCTCCCCTGACTCTGCGCCTTCAATGCAGTGGTCACCCTCAGCAGAGCCCTGTACCAGAGAGTTCTGCGCGACCTGCTGGTCGACCGCGGCGACCGGGTCGTGGAGCTGTACGAGGGCTCCGGCAGCAGCTGGACATGCTCCAGGTCTGACCACAGTAGCGCGTGCACCATGCCGCTGTCACGACCCTTGTTCGGTGCTGCAGCAGACACCCGACGGCACATTGCCCTACCTGCTGTGGTGTCGATGCTCGGAGGTCTGCATCGCCCGGCCACCTGGCCGCCTTCGAGGACGAGCTGCTGCAGCACGCGGACATGGTGGACCTGCCCGTCGTGATGGCCGTCACGCTGGCGCTGGTCGGGGGGGTGCGGCGTGTGGGTGTCGCGTACCTGGATGCGGGGCACCATCGCCTGGGCGCTGCTGAGTTTGCCGACGACGACCAGTTCTGCACGCTGGAGGCCGTCTCGCTGCAGCTCGGCGCCAAGGAGTGCGCGGTGCTCAAGGTGCGCGCTCCTCGTCACGGCGACATGCTGCAACGGCATGGCAAATGCCTGACCAATGGCTGGATGACAGTGTGAAACATGTGTGTTCGGATACGACTCTGAACATGTCATTCAGCATCGAGTGCACACATGATGTGGTGCTCATGTTCCAGAAAATGCTGCCTGGGACCTGACAAGCTGTGCGGATATACCTGCCACGCTGTTCTGCACATGCACAGGACTCGGGGCAGAAGGCAGAGGCGACGGACCACGCGCGCATTCACGATGTGCTGCGGCGGTGCAGCATCCTGGCGCTGGAGCGCGAGCGGGCCGCCTTTGACGCCCGCACCCTGGAGCAGGACCTGGCGCGGCTGCTGCTGGGTGGCAACGTGGAGCAGCACCGCCCGGTGTTGGACCTGCCGCTTGCCCGCTCCGCTCTGGCGGGTGCGCACTCAGCTGCAGCATGCTGTGCAGCCACTCACTGTTGGCAAGGCACACCGCTCCGCCATACGCCTCGCCTCGACACACGCCTGGACATACCCCTGCGACGTTGACCATGTTGCGCCAGGCGTGCTGACGATCACGGAGGCGATGGCGGACAGCAGCGCGCACGGCAAGCTCAGCCTGGAGCTCTATGACAGCGGGCGGTACATGCGACTAGACGCGGCAGCGCAGCGAGCGCTGAATGTGCTCCGCTCCAAACTGGACGCCAACGACAACTTCAGCCTGTACGGCCTGCTGAACCGCGCCAAGACGCCCATGGGCAAGCGCCTGTGCAAGGTGAGGACTTCGGAAGCTGACAGCCTAGGCAGCGCGCATTGCCGCCGTGTTGCAGATGGTTGCCGAGGTCACTGTGGTAGAGCTTCCCGTTGCTGCGCAGGTGTGGCTGACACAGCCTTTGGTGGACTTGAAGGCCATCACTGAGCGCCACGACATTGTGGAGGCTTTTGTGACGGATGTGGAGCTCAGAGAACGCCTGCGCGACCAGTCGCTCAAAGGTGTGTACAGCTGTGTGGATGTGGTGCTATGCAACAGCACGTTGCTCACCCGGCTGGTCTGACAGATTCCCGCAGTGAACGGTAACATCCACACACAGGATGGCTTCATGCAACGATCCACCTCCTCGATGGTATAGCGCGGTTGTGATCAACATCCCTGCTGCACGACAGGCATGCCAGATGTGGAGCGGCTGACGCGCAAGCTGCAGCGCCGCAAGTGCAGCCTTGCAGACTTGTGTGGGCTGTATCGCGCCTCGTCAAAGCTGGCCAGCATTGCGACCGCATTGCGAGGCCACGCTGATGAGCATGCTGAGCTGCTGCTTGCTAGGTACGCAGCCAGGCATGGGGCATGTGCATGCACAGCCGGCAACATGTGCTGCTGCTGACAGCTCCTTTGAGAGCAAGTCTTGTACGCTGCAGAGCTGGTTCGCCTTGATTGCGCAGACAGGGCCGCAAGGGATGTAGCAGGGCGTCAATATGTCACATGGCTCCTTCCCACATGCAGGTACGTGCAGCCGCTGGAGGCGGCGCACGACGCCGAGCACCTGGTGCTGTTCGAGGAGCTGCTGGAGGCGGCGATCGACCTGGACCGCATCCCCGACGAGTACCTCATCGCGGCGAGCTACGACCCTGAGCTGGGCGACCTGGCCGCCGCGAAGGCTGACGCCGAGGCGGCCATCGAGCGCGCGGCGCAGGGCGTGGAACGTGAGCCACGCTGGGCATGCGTGCTCGTGGCGCCAAGCAGACCGAGGGTGTTGTCACTTTACAGCTGGTTGAGCATGGACCAGGCGGTGTTGCGGCAGCTGGCACGGCCAGGCCGCCTGCTCAGGCACACGTGCATCGTACAACAGGTGATCTGGGCTTGGAGCTGGGCAAGACGCTCAAGCTGGAGTGGCACAAGGCGTCCAACCAGCGCATCCGCTGCCTCCGCATCACAGCCAAGGAGGAGAAGGCTGTGCGTGGCAAGCTGCAGGTCAGGCATCTGCTCCACGCCGCCTGTGGGTCATGATACATATCTATCAGATATGGACACAAACATGTGGGCTTGTGCAGACCTCCCCCGCTCTGCTTTCATCTGCATACGGCTGGCCGACGGCCTGGTTGCCTTGCCTGGACAGAGTGGCAGATACGAGCTGCTGGAGACGCGGAAGGATGGCACCAAGTTCACCAGCGAGGCGCTGCGCCAGGCGGCGACGCAGCTGCAGACATTCAGCGGGCAGTATGAGTCACGGCAGGGCCACCTCGTGGAGCAGGTGGGCACCGCCAGAGCGTGCACGTGGTTCAGATGGCGATATCAGTAACAACGCCTCGTCCTGGCCTCAGATGCAGGCCTGTCCTGCAGCACGGATCGGTGCCTCGCTCGTTGGCACCAGTGCTGAGCTCATGTGTCGTGCCGCACGGCGCAGGTGATTGGAGTGGCGCACACGTTTGTGGTGGTGTGGGAGGAGGTAGCGGCGCTGCTTGCAGAGCTGGACACGCTGCTGGGCTTTGCGGAGCTGGCAGCTTGCGCACCAACCCCATATGTGCGGCCCACGATGCTGCCAGCGGATGCAGGCGTGCTCGAGCTGCTGGGTGAGTCACAGCGCACAGCACTGGTCCATCTGGCTCTCTGTGACTGGTCATGAGCACACCTGTGCGACGGCGAAGCACGCCGGCCATACCTCCCAGCGATTCCGTGCATCCCAGTATTGGTATACATCAGCAGGCTAGCATCATTCGGGATATAATGCTGTGCAGGCTGCCGGCATCCGCTTGTGGAAGCGCAGGACGGCGTGGAGTTCATCAAGAACGACTGCTGCATGGAGCGCGGCAGCAGCTGGTTCCAGGTCATCACCGGCCCAAACATGGGCGGCAAAAGCACCTACATCCGTCAGGTCCGGGTGCAGCGCTGCACAGAGCTTTGTTCAAGGCCGCCCTTGCAGCAGCATCATGCCACGCCAGTCTCAGCCTTGGACCCGTGACAGTTCAGCGCCTTCTCGTCTGCAGCGGCAAATGACGCCCATGCAGCACGCACCTGCGCAGGTGGGCGTGAATGTGCTACTGGCCCAGGTTGGGTGCTGGGTGCCGTGCGACTCGGCACGCATCGCAGTGCGAGACTGCATCTTTGCTCGCGTCGGCGCGGGGGACTGCCAGACGCGCGGCGTGTCCACCTTCATGGCCGAGATGCTGGAAACGGCCGCCATCCTGAAGGTGTAGCCTGCCTTACGTTGTCCAAACATGCCTGGTGCCGTCCACTATGCAGATTGACACCTCTGTCCACATCAGCGCGCCAGTGTCAAGGCCTGCACGGGCGGTTGGATTTGGGTGGCATGCCACTGTTGACCGTGTGCAGGGTGCCACCAGCCGGTCGCTGGTCATTGTGGATGAGCTGGGGCGGGGCACGTCCACCTACGATGGCTTTGGGATTGCGTGGGCTATCTCCGAGCAGCTGATGCAGGTGCTGTTGTGCCGTGTCGAGGTGCATGCATGCTCCTGATGACAGCCTGTCCCGGGTGCTGCATACCACCCTGGCTCTGGATCGGGCCAGCCATGTGCTTGATTCCCCCGAAGACGCTTCCTTGTCCTCCTGCTGCCGCGGACACAGGGAGTGGGCGCCCCAACACTGTTTGCAACACACTTTCATGAGCTCACGGCGCTGCAAGGCCCCGTTGGCGTGGCCAATCGGCATGTGACGACTGCAACTGATGCCGTCACCGGCAAGCTGACCATGCTGTACCAGGTCTGGGTCACTGATCGCACTGCTAACCATGGCACTTGCCGCCTGCTGGAAGCTGACTATGTTCCTCCAGGTCTCATGGCATCAGAAAGCATGCACACTCAAAGTCTTGCATAATCTTTTGCCCATAGGTGGCTCCAGGCCCATGCGATGAGTCCTTTGGTATACAAGTGGCGGAGTATGCGCAGTTTCCCCCAGAAGTGGTGCGCTTGGCCAAGCGCAAGGCGGAAGCACTGGAGGCCACCACGGCTGCAGGAGGGCCAACCAGCAACGATGACAGCAACCGTGGGAGCCGTGCTGCACGGCATACGTTGAAGGCCTTTGCGGCACTGCCACTGGCCGACATGCGCCCACAGCAGGCATTTGCAGAAGTGCATCGCCTCTTTCCCCCCATGTTGGCTGCTGAAAGCTGTTGACACGTGCAGGCTGCAGCAGGCCAAGCTTGGCTGTCGCTGTCATGATGTCGTGCACAGTGCAATGTGACGGGAGTCATTCCTCTGCATTGTCTATCTTATACAGAATGCTTTTTCCAAATATCGCAATGATGTGTTGCAACCAACCGCAAACCATCGTGCTACTCTCCGCCCTCTTGACCCTTTAGTTACTTCAGTGAGAACTCCTTGAATGTTGGAGACCCCATCAGCTGTGATGTATCGACCGCTGACAGCACCTGCGCAGCCCACATTCATCCATGAGCATACTTCAACTTCACCAAGTGTGTGCTCTACATGTGCAACACATGCCAACCTTGCCCACATTGCTGCTGTTGCCGATGCTTTGTGCCGGACACCCAGTCACGCAGGGGGGCAGACGCGTGCTCAGCAGCTTCACCTTGTTGGCCGCCCTGTCACTGAACAGCGCCTGCACCACAAGCTGCGCCACATCCTCGCGGTGCACAGCGCCGCAGATTCTGGCGTCCTCGGTGAGCACGCCCTGCCCCGTGGCCGGCTCTGACTTCAGGCCCCCCGGCCGGATGATGGTGAACTCCATGCTGCCAGCGTTGGCCTGTAAAGAGGCGATGCAGCAGGTGGCAGCGCAGGCACATACGCCTGTCTCTTCAGCGTTGCACCTCCACGAGCCAGTGCATGTCGCACGGTGCCCTCAGCAACATCAATTGGTGTTCAGGGGACGCTAGTGCTGGTACAAGCAGGCAGTGTACCCCCTTCTTCTTTCCTCGCAAAAGAGGCAGGGCCAGGCTGCACACTTGCCCAACAGCACATGTCAGACGGTGCAATCACTGAGCTAAACTGGATCAGCACTGCCCTGGCACCAGCAACCGCCCACACGCCAGACTAGCCCTCACCTTGAGGTACTCCTCTGCCTTTGACTTTTCCAGCAGCACCTTCTCCAGAACATCATACACCTGCTGCGGCGGCGCATCACGGCTGTCTCCCGTCCCGATGGATGTCACCAGTACGAACCGCCTGACGCCCTTCTTGATCGCCGCCTTGATTAGGTTGATGTTGCCCTCCGAATCGGCCAGCGGGTCTGCTGGTGTGCCGCCAATAGTGGACACCACTGCGTCCACCTCCTCAATCTGGCAGCAGTACAGCAAGGTTTGCATGGACACATTCATGAGACTTGCCGACATCAGCATTCGATCGCTATGGGGTGAAGCCTCATAGTCACATATACTGCCTGTTCGCTTCACCCCTGAACATTGCCCACATTGGGAAAAACCTGTCACTACTTGACGTGGGAGCTAAGGCTAAATCGAAACGAACCTGGCCAAAAGCAGCGTCCACGCTGGCAGCATCCAATGCATCGCCGCGCACCACGATAGCCATCATGCCCTCAATCTCAGCCCTGCACGGCACAGCGTGCCCGCATGTGGACCGACCCAATGCACGGATCACCTGGATGGTGATCACTGCTAACGTTCGCGTCCACCTGCACTTGTGGACGCTTTTCAATGTCGCATGCTGAAAGCAGGAATGCAGTCCTTGCCTGCGGGAGTCACTGCGCTGCAGCATCCACACCCACGAGCCCATGTCCTTCAGCCTCCGTGTGACATCGAGCGCAATGCCGCCGCCGCCCGCTACCAAGATGCTGGCGTTGTCCGGATCCAACACGGCGCAGGTCCGGTGTCGCCTTCTGTCAGCTGCATGCCTGCAATAGCGGGACAACTGCATGTTGCATCTGCGGCTGCATGTCTCACGCAAGATGCCTATCGATATCATACGGAATCCACTCCCCATATGCTGCCCACCTCTGCAGCTTCAGCTGGCTGTGTTTCTGGAAACAGGCTGCCGTCCTTGGTTCAACTGGCAGCAGCGGGTCTGCGGAGACAATGCACATGTCAGCATGTGCTTCAGAAATCGTTCCCTGTCCATCTGAACAGGACATATGTCAATGCGCACTGCTAGTATATGATGTCCGCCTGCTGCCGTGAGCTACTCCCCCAACGCGCGGTAAGGTAAAGCTTCGGGCTTGGCTGCTGAGCCTTGCGGACGGCGGCATGCGATGCCACTTTGCGGCGCCCTGCATTATGAAGACGAGCTGCAGCCGGTGTGCGATATGCGGTGCAACATCTGGCCTGGGATCCAAAGCCAGCCGCTTTGTGAGGCGTGGTACAGAAGCGGTGCCTTTCGTTCAATTGATCGAAGCGTCCAATGGGGCCCTCGACTGTTGATCGGGATCCAAACCTTCCAATACCTTCGTCACGTCCCAGCAGAGGCAAATGAACGGGCGTCATCTGCTTTCCAAGATCCGCAATAAGGACACGTTAGTCCGATGAGCATGTATATCAGTGCGTTCGATGAGCACTCAGCTGTCCGCAGCTATTGATGATACTGACGGCACCTCAGCCGTTGCCGGAGTGGTTCACATTACCTGCAAGCTACTTGTGTGTTTGAGATACTCCGTCTGACGCTGCTTCGTTCCTGCTTTGCACGGAGCAATAGATTGCAGCTGTCATTGCGCTGTGAGCTTTCGAGGTGACAGCTTGATTTGGGGTGCACTTGCATCGAAAACAATTCTGGATCTGGTCCCAGACCACAGATTCATGGTCACATGGCCGCCAGCTTTATTGAAGAGTCGCAACAGACCAGAATGGGAAGGGGTTACTTGTCCCCGCTGCCGAACCGGCCAGGTAATTGGTATAGATGCTCGGCGCAGCCGAGGAGCATGCCGGAGGCGCTGAAAAGCACGCAAAGCCAAATCGCTGCGGTTGCAGCCACTCTTACGTCTTAATAGTCAAGCAACAAATAACATGACGTTCGCAGGTCTTTATGCAGACTGCCCGAAGGCATCATCCCCGTGGATCAGCGCTCATGCTGGACACACAAGCACCATGCTCGATTGCCTAGGGG
Source organism: Diplosphaera chodatii (assembly GCA_032358165.1). Lineage (NCBI taxonomy): Eukaryota > Viridiplantae > Chlorophyta > Trebouxiophyceae > Prasiolales > Stichococcaceae > Diplosphaera > Diplosphaera chodatii. Next base: position 196,251 of record JAALGY010000043.1, on the reverse strand, counting down.
CCTTTTCCGGTGATCATCAAAGCAGTGATATCTTTTGTTCGCCGTTCCAAAATGCTCTTTCGCCATTCTTGGGGGTGTCCCCCTTGGCATGCCTGCCTCTGGACGGAGACTCGTCCTACTGCGAGTTGCCACTGGGTGCGTGCATGCCATCATGATCTGCCAATGTTTCAAGCAGACATGATCGACACACGTACTCCAAGCTACATACAGCCATCGGTTGACCGTGTGAACTCTCAGGAGAGTATACATTTCATCTACCACCTGCACCAACACAGAGTTCAGCATGCAGCGCGCCGGACTTACTGTGCAAAGATGAGGCGCGGGCGGATGAGGTTCGTCAAGAGAGTGCTTGCAGGGCTGGTGTCAGTAAAATGACCCCCTGAACGCTTGTGCTGTAGCACATGCGACACGCTGTAGGCACAATAGTGCAGACAAGTCAATTACTGACAGCAATGATGTGAGCACTGTACAGACGATGTCCAACAATTTGTCAAGGAGTCATAGCGCTGCTCAGGACATTGCACGGGCACCAAATGAGCGGTGTTTGGAGCCGACAGAACCCAGGTGAATGCAAGCAAAAGCATGCTGTGATCCCAGCTACTGCTGCCTGACGTATATATACGATCTCATGGTCATGGTCATTTAATATGTCGAGGTACTGCAGATTGCATTGGCCCATGCGCCGAGCATGCTGATACCACTCCGAGCTGCACATGCCTCCGCGCAGGATGCGCCCAGTGATAACATTACATCTGTTACGGTCGAAGTATCATTTACCAATCAGCAGGGCCGCTAAAGAGTTGGGCATGGGGGTCACTGTCATGAAAAAGTATTGCCGCAAATTCGGTATCACCCGATGGCCCTTTCGCAAACTGAACTCAATGACAAAACTGATATCCAGTGTGCAGCAGAGCAACCCCTCTGGCAAGGTAGGATAGGGAGTGCCTTGCCAACTGCGCCTGTGTGCCACATCTTCATATGATCACATGCTCAGGCCACTACACCACGAAACTGTGTCCTGGACATGCTGTGCAGGACACATTGACATCGTTAGTTGCTGAAAAGCAAAGCATTGAAAAGGACCCCTGCAGGAGCATGCGCATCCAAACAAAGAAGCTGCGGCAATCTAGTTTCAAGGAGCGGTACAAGCTAAAGCATGGAAGGTAGGCAATCGCTGGTGTATGATACTTGTGCTGCAGACCATGATATGGGCATATCTGTTGGAGATATTACCCAGTCAAAATGCGATGCATTCTACAGTTTTGCGGATCATCACATGGAGCCACTGGAGACTTCAGTGCCTCTGGGGTTGCAACACCCTTTTGTGTGACAGCTACCCAAATGACAAGATAGCTATCAGCCGGGTGAGCGTCACACGCACAATCACATCCGATGATCTACGTCAGGAATGGCATATCATTGCGACAGTGGCTGGGCATGAGCTGCATAGACTGGCGTGTTACTGGCTGTGATTAGCAATCATGGTCACTGCAAAGCGTATGCACCATGTCATGCAATGCGCTGATCTGCTAGCTGTTCAACGAGCTGAACACTCATACCCTACGTGCTGATGAGACTGGGAGTTAGTAAAAGTTGATGGAGGGTGGACGTTTGTGAGGTGTCCCCCGCTGTGGACCATTGCTGGGATCAGTTTGCATCCATTCGTTTGCCCCTTCTAACTTTGCCACCGTCAACGTCTACTATTTTAGAAATGTACATACCTACTTATGGTGGGTATATAATCACGACGACTTCATACCTGCTTGCCATGAGATTGTAAGCGATGGAGTTTAAGTAGTTTATCATGTGCACTCAACCTGATACGCCTCCGTGTCCGAGCATGCACTGGACTGTGACAGCTACGCAACACTGACTTCAGGATGTCGCATTGTTCAACCAGGAACAGGAAGCCACAGAATGTCGAACCTCAGTTGATGCAGTCTTAGATGTCTGGATCATGCGGTCTGCCTACTGCTTGGCATATGAAACATCCATCGCATTGCTGGGAGTAATCTTGAATGCTTGGAGCCCAGTCATGGCCACGCTGGCCTGCATATCGTTATCGAACTCTACGAATGAGATGCCTGGCCGTGCATCCACCATCCGCACTTCCTTAAAGCCCGGAAACTGCTGGAAAAGCATGCTGAGCATCTGGCTGTTGGTTGCCGGTGGCAGGTTTTGCACGAATAGGATCTTATTCGGCGGCTCCACTCCAGTTGCCACCTTGGAGGCATTTGGTGCAGCTGCTGGCACTGGCGCTGTGTTGGGCCCTGATGGCAGAGCTGATTGTTGCCCTTGGGATGACACTCTCTTGCGGTCCGTCTTGTTCAAGGGCTTCCCCTTGGCACGAGCCGACGCGTCCGACTCACCATGCGCATAAGCCAGTTTCATGGGCTTGTCGAAGAATGGAAAGCCTTGCATGGATGTGAGGGCGTTTGTTGCAGCTGTGACATCAGAAAACACGACCCATGCCTGTCCCCGCAGCCGATATGTTTTCATGCAGACCACGTCCAAAATCTTGCCGAATTGCGAAAAGATGGCGTACAAGCACTTCTTGAGCTCATCTTTCTTGAGCTTCTCGTAGAGGTTGCTGATGTAGACCGTGGAATTGGGCGCATCACTCATGGCAAACCAACTCGGAAGGACGCAACGAGTGCGGTGTTATGGTTCACCAGGTGTGTTGTCAGTTCTGCGTTAAAGTCTGCTGAAGCAGGCTCGACACTACTGGCGTAGCTACAACAGCAGCAGGTATGGCTGCAGGCCTCACGTTCAGGCACAGATGATCACTGTGAGTGGCGCCGAGTGGGTAGGCGCCTCACGGAGATCATGAACACGACCTGAGGAGTGAGGAGTGAGGAGCCCAGCACCCCCCATGGATTTATAATAAGGGCTCGACATCGAAATCGGGGCTCCTAAAGAAGGTCAAGACTCCGAGGATAACAGTTACATAAGGCCTAAACCCTAACCCCTAAACAAAGCGTTTGAGCGTTTCTAGCCCGCTGCGACGCTAGCGCGACGTGCCATACGCTTCAGCGTGATCAATTTAATCGTTACAGACCGGTAAGCTGTGTGGAATGGGCTGCAATTGGTGCGGCGCCTCGCGGCGCGCTGTTCCTGACCGGAACGATTATACGGTTATCGACCCCCAGTCTTGACCTGATTTAGCTGCTGCGGAAATGCCTGGGACTACCGTATGGTGCTGGAACAGGGAATCGCAGGCTGCAGCATAGCAGCAAGGGCTGCAAGTCGTATCACATTGCATGCGGCGTCAGGCGGTGTTCCCGAGCACAGTGAGGGAGCGAGCAGAGCAAGTTGCCACATATAGCCCCCCAAACTTCCATGACATGGCGCACGGGTCGCTGTGCGGCCTGCATCATGCTTCAGCTCGTTGATTCTACGTGCAGGGTGGCACCCTGCGAAGGTGCGAGCCCAGCTTGATCACGCCGCGGGCAAGACAAACAAGTGCGTGGCCAGCAGCCGGCCGCACTTTCATGTCGAAGCTCCGGATGATCACGTTGTCTTCACAGCAGCGGTGCTATGGGTGGTGTGGGACCGAGGCGCCCTGCTTGGCAGTGCGGCAGCGCACAGCATGGGGCAATCCTGTATGCTCTCTGCAGACTTGCTAATTTCTGTGGCAAAATGTTCCTACTTTATGGGCGCTCCAGGCCTGTTTGTCAAGTGAGACACACCCTGAGAATTAAAGCGCAGGCCCTGTTACAGTGAAGGTCCATCCCAGGAGCTGTAAGCATGTTTCAGGACCCCTGACATCAGGTCATGAGGCTGTGGTAGCATGTGGCTTGTCGCGTGACAAGTTGTGCCACTACTGCTGCAGCAGCTGCTCCGCTGTGCACCTGTCGAGATCAACACTCTTCTAGTGCAGAGGTAATTGTGCAGCAGTAATTTCTGACATTCGCGGTGGGGATGCATCGCAGAGGCTCTCTTTGGTTCCATGCGTTATTCAGCACGCAGCTGTCGGCACATCGCTGTGCGCTGAACTTGCATCTGTGCACAGTGCGCTAACACCACACGGCCAGCACATCCGGGCTTCCAGCAGCTGGCAGCTGCCTCGAACTGTCTGAGATGTGTTTTTGACCTTCGATATGACTTTGCCACCCTCTGCACTAGTGGGGTCATGATGGCCATCGTGCTGGGCCCGCCCGGGCTGCAGCAGCCAGCAACCATCAGATGTCGTGTTGCAGCTGATGTTGAGGTACCTCTGTCATCAACAGAGTGACCTTTTCAGGATCCTGTGTTTGCAGCAATGTTCCACACCCGGCTTGTGCTGGGTTGGGGGTCTGTTCAAATCTTCCTTTAGCAAAATCTCCGCAAGGGATGCTGCAGAATAATTTCGCAGGTTCTGCAGGCACGAAGCTTAGGATGACTGTGCGACCAAAGCAAGGTGATAACGATCATACCCGCCAACGTCCTGAAAAGGCGCTCATCTGACATGTTGGCGTCCTTCTCGCACATCAGCGTCATCTTGTGCAGCATGATTAGAGGTGCTTGCAAAGTGCATGCATGCAAGCATGGTGCGATTCGTCAGCACTAATGGCACTTGCAAAAGACCACGTGCAGGTCAGTCTCATGAGTTTTTCTGCAAGGTGATGGGAGTGCATATCTACAGCATATCTACAGCTTTATGCTGTATACACGAACTGCAGGCAAACTTCACTGACCAAGGTGACAGGGATATGGAATGAGCATTATGTATGATTATCCCGACCAGACATGCAAGACACGGTACGACTGATCAGTGAAGCTGAGCAAGCTACAAAGTTGATGACGGCTATGTCAAGCTGATGCAAAATTCTGCCAAACCTCTAGTAAAACGTAAACCAGTCAAAAGTTACCAAAACAACCCTGTACTGATTATTGCAAGTGAGCTCAGGTACACATCAGGTACTGATGTCCCACACAGACAGCAGAGGAATTGACACCCAAATGCTCGGGCATGGCACTATGCGCTGTGTAGTAAGTCAGCTGCCCTTGCAACGTTCTGCATGTGAGCATATGCGGCATTCACAAAGAACATGCGGACTGTGCCAGTCAACTCATGTCAAAACCCTGAGCTGCCCAGACATCGGGACCGCCATCGGCATCGGTGACCTCATCGCCCTCCTCCTCCATGGCTAAGCGCACATACTCAGTGCGCCCAAAGCGATCCCACTCTGTGAGTCCGGTATCCTCACGCTCCTGCCGGATGACGAATGGATCGCGTGTCTCAAATGCGATGAACTTGTTGAGATTGAACAAAATATTGAAGAGCGTGCCGGCAAGGCTGCGGCAGCGTTTCAGGTCGCGCAGCATGAAGCTGCCTTCGCGCTCTGGCTGTATCATATCATGCAACTGGCACAGTACATCCTCAAATAGGACAGGCTCCTGCGCTAGGCATTCCATACGATGCAGCTGCTCCTCGTAGAAGTACTGCATGGCAGATGCTTACTATGTCAGGGTCAGATGTTGATTCAGGCTGACTGGGCAAGTGCAGCCGGCCGCTGCCAACGCATGGCGAATGCACATACACCAAGCAGGTGCAGGGGCCGCACTCAGCGCTGTCCTTCCTGCGCAACACGACCATGGGTGCAACATGACAGAATGCAAGGCACTTGATGCGCTGCAGGGTTGGCGTTGCACGCACAAGCATCTCATTTGGCTGCAGGTGGCCATCGCAGTCCAGGTCGACACAGCGAAACCAGTAGTCCAGTGACACATCGCTGGTCTTGTCCTCCTCGCTGAGTATGAACCAGACAAAGTCCTCATAGCTCATCTTGCCATCAACACTGCTTGCAAATGGCCGGGCAGCCTGCACACATGTATATGTGTTTGAAAAGCGGCGTCTGGCACGCCGTTGCCACAGTTGAACTGATCGCTCTGCATGCTAAATTGGCTGTGCAGGATGATTCTTGACAGAGGAGCGCACCTGGGAGAAAATCCGGTCTACAATTCTGTAGGTCAACGAATGATTGCCATAGCGCAGTAGGTCCTCCTTGGTGATGTAGAAATCGTGGTCAGTGTCCAGCTCCCAAAACTGCACCACAGCACCTGTCTTAATACCTCTTTGACCGAAGTAGCTGCAGGCAGTGTGCAGCGTGCGGTGCAGTACAGTGCGCACCTTGCAATAGATTACATAAAAGTGCTCATATGAAAAGAAATCGAGGATCTTGTTGATGTCCTCCTCTTCATCTAGCATTTGCAATGTGCGCAGCAGCCCACCCCTGCGGCAAAACTGTACAGCTTCAGACCTGGTCTGCCCCATCGTCAAGCCAACGTGACACGTGCTTGCAGCCACAAACCTTTTCAGGTCGCGCAAGGACAGCCGGCCAGCACCGCAGCGGTCCAGTGCATAGAAGATGCGATATATGACAGTCTCAGCATACCTGCAATGCAAACAGTGAAACACGTATGGCCCACCAATCTGAAATGGACACCCTTGCACATGCTTTGTAGACCGAGGAAGAACGCTGTAGGAGGATACAACGCATGCCACAGCCAGCACTTACCTATCCTGAAACTCGGGTGTGTCCTGCAAAAACTCCAGCCCAGGATGTGAAAGTAGAATACCTGCCATCATGGACTTCAGGTCTGCCTGAGTGACTGATGTGGCACCATCCTTACAGAGCACCTGCATTGAATGCGGCTCCGCATTGGACACGATCAGTAGGCGCACTTCAGCGGTGTGGCAACGATTAGGCGCCCCTCAAATAGGCACACCAGATCGCTGCCATACGACATCGAAAAGCATGTAGGAGTGTCGGGTCATGTCCACAACTGTGCAGATGCATGCGCTGCATGCAGACATGATGATGTCTCTGATAGGCACCAAAGCGCACTTCCATCATCCGTGACTGCACATCAAGCGACACCAGTTCCTTGTCGAGCACCCACGCCTGCATGGCGGTCTGACTGACCAAGGAAGCTTCTGGTGCAACCAGTTTGTAGAACAAAGGGTACGCTAGTACTGATGGCAACTCAAACACCTGCAGGGGCGCAGGTCCACCGAGGCAAGTGAGACACATTGCTGAGAAGCAGTCTAAATCCACACAGGCAATGACTGTGCAGCTCTGCATATGCACATACATATTGAGCACAGCTGCGGCTGCACTTGATAAGTTCATGGCTGCCTGCTGCTCTCATCTCGAGCCCTCTCACAGCCTAACCAGTGCTCAACCCAGTGTCAAGGCAGCAGGGCTCAACGCACCTCTTTCATGAGCTCCTTCATGGCGGGGATTGTGAGGCCATCAGGATACATGGCAAATAATGCATCGACTTTTGCCTGCATGGCGCTGGCAGCCTGCGGTGACGTCTGCACACCGCGAGGCACATAAAACACAGGGATGCTGTGCTCGTTGGCTGCCTACATGCCAAATGGTGGCAAGATCTCGATATATCACTGCCAACTCAGGTGTTGGACAAACTGCCTTCAGTGCGAATGCTGCAGCAACACAGGATGATGATGACAACAGTGCACCTGGCGCAGCAATGTGTGGTGTTCTGGCCGCCGCGTTGGCACCGTCGGGCTAGCAAGCGTTCGTGCTTTGATGGGTGACAATGGCGGCTGCAGATATACACAGCCGCTGACACACTGTCATCCCACAAAAGAACCAGCCAGCACATCGCTTCACATGTGATCTGATGGTTTGCCAGCGGCCTGCAGGATTGGCAGCAGCACTATCATGACAACTGGCAGTAATCCTGAAGCAGTCAGGCCACCTGCGACAGGGCCAAGCCGAGTGACGGCAGGCTGTTGAAGCTCCCCGCCGGTCCAGGAAGCGTGTGCCCAAGCTTGGCATTCTCCAGCAGCGATAGGACCTGTACACAGCATTGGAAAAACTGCATGCGCCATTGATACATGCCAATGCCAGCCGATCCCAAGTCGTCTGCTGTTGCGACAACTGGGTCGGCATACGCACCAGTTTCTGGGAGTCCGGTGCAGCCAGCCACAGCAAGAAGAAGTTGTCAAGCTTCAGCTTTGAGAGCGGGAAGCGCGACAGTGAGCTACCGCCATCACGCACGCCGTGCCCAAAGAACCCTAGCGGTGTCATCTCTATTGCCACTGCAACAGCTAGAACGAGGCTGTGTCATGACACGCTGTCCGTCCAACGGCCAGCTCACGGTATGCCATACAGGGACCTGGTCAGGTCAACACCTGGATACATCCAACACATTCATCAGCAGGAGGTTCTCAATGCTCCCTGGAATGTGCACCCGGCAACCCAATGCCGTGCAACAGCAAGCAGCCGCAGATATTGTATGATTGTGTGCACTCTATGCAGCAGAGTGCAGCAGTTATTCAAGTGCATGTGAGAATAACGATGCACGCATGCACCTTATACACCCCCGGAATGATAAATGTGATCACTCGAAATAGAGGGTTTTGGTGCGAATGGAAATGTGCGACGCGGAAGGGCTGCTAGGGTGCACCCCTAGCGCCCTAAGGCTATTCTTCACGGTTCGAAAACACCTCAATTCGTTACCCAAGGGAGTCACCCAGAGGAGGGACCCTTGTTGGCCCCAGGCAAACTATGCCTTGCACCTGTATGTTGGGCCCAGGAGACCATGCATCTGCTTGCTAGGCACGCCACTCTGCCAGTGTATCACGACTTGTTTCACTGAGTACGTCCATAGACTACCCCGCTGACTGGGAGTGCAGTGTGCCCTAGTCAGCCGGAGAAAATACCCAGGCAAACTATCCGACAGCAATTCTATGACGAACTTAGCGTCCCCTGTAGTTTATTGGGAATGTCAGCGCGGCAGCTCGACATCCTACCCTGCGTTCTCGGTACTTTGGCGCATTCCGGCGTATTGCTCCCAAGCGGTCCCCGTAAAGAGTCCTGATAAGCTTAGATGAGTCGCGACGGCCGCAGTGCTGCAAGTCAGGCGCGGCAAGTGTTGCGTAGGCCACCGGCACTGATAGGCGCACGTGCTTCGCGTTGCGGGCCTGCTGTGCGCTGCGCCGTGCATTCCGCATCCCACGAAAAGACATCGGTTACCGGTAGTGGCAACGACCGACCGTCGCAGTCCGCATCGTGACGCGACGCACGATTCAACGGCCTCACGAACCAGAGTGGGGCTGCACAGATGCTTGTGCGTGCGACGGCTGCGGTCTGCGCGGCACGTGACTACCCATCTCGTAACATTTTATTCACAATTCAGCCTGTGAACCCCCCAAACACTGGAATGGTATCCCCTACAGAACCACTTTGCAAATGGCTGGGGGCCCTACAAGTATCGCTACCCGAATCAGTAGTTGAGTCACGATGTTTGTTCAGGCTGATCGATCGCTGGCTGATGGTATCTGCATCATGCGGAGGCTTAGCATTGTTGGCATTGCTATTTGGTATTCCGACGGACACCAGACAATTGCCTCACATCAACGCCGCCCGACTGAGCCGTTTCATTAGCATACACATTCGGGCAAATGCCATGGCTGGCGCTGGCATGGAGTTGCGCATTTGGTGGTCTGGCACTGCTTCATCTGGTGAACGCACCTTTCACCAAGGTGGAAGAGAGTTTCAATATCCAGGCTGTCCACGACCTCCTATACCTACGATCCAATATGAAGGCATATGACCATCTGGAATTCCCTGGTGTGGTTCCGCGCACATTTGTGGGTGAGAAGTCATCGTGCTCCTATCGAGTGCAAGCTGCTGACTTGCTCACCTGCCAGCTACACAGCTCTAGACGAAGACTATCATCCAAACAGCTGCCTAAGCTCATACTGTCACTGGCAAATGCGCAGGGCCGGTGCTACTTGCCAGCATCTCAAGCCCTGTGGTTGCTGCTGCACACATCATGGGGTATTCGAAGCTTGCAGGACTTTTTGCCGCACGTGCCTCGCTGGTGAGTCCTATGAGGCGTAAAGATTGTGTTGCTCATGTGGGCTCAGAATATGTGTTGCTGCATGGTGCACTGGTACCATGCCATGTCAGCACAGCTGGAAAGGCTCCGGCTCATCCTGACACATGCATTATGTGGCCCACCGTGATGTGCAATAGACCGCTCAAAGATGTGAGCCTCAGCTCGCCAGTCTTTGCAGATCTGCCAGCTCAACGAGCACAGGCGGGTTTGGTATTGTTGCTGACCGTGTGGGTGTTATCTTCAGGCGCTGCTGGTGGCTGCAAGTCTGCATGCGCTGCAGATGGCCATGCACAGCACTGTTGGCCGAACGGCTGGAGCTTCGTTTGCAGCACTGTGCATGTCACAGTTCCACTTGGCGTACTACGCCAGCAGGCCACTGCCAAACACATTTGCGCTTGCACTGTGCTGTGCTGCAAGCGCCTGCTGGCTGCGCAATGAGCATCCTCGACGCACGCTTCTGCTGCTCATCATGGCAGCGGTAAGATCTGTCACTCGACTTGACGAATGCAGCTTGCCTCAGCCAGATCATGGCCAAACACAAAATGTGATGCGCTGTGCCAGGCAAATGACTGACGAGCTTGAAATTGCAGGCAGTTTTCAGGTGCGACGTAGCTCCGTTGCTTATTCTGGTGGCAGTGCACCTCTTGCTAGCAGGCCGACTAAGCACCAGCCAAGCTGTGGCAGACGGAGTGGTGGCGGGCTGCACGTGCATTGCAGCAACAGTGCCGCTTGACTCGCTGATGTGGCAGCGCCTGCTGTGGCCCGAGAGCGAAGTCTTCTGGTTCAACGTGGTGTTGAACAGGTGCTTCATCACTACTTTTTTTGGGGTTGCGTGATGCGCCCTGCTGATGAGTGATGTTCAGGAGACCTGCTGTCACCTTGAGACTCAGTCTGGCCAGAGCAGCGAGGCTCAACTTTCAACTTTCAGGAGCGGTGCATGGGGAGTGATGCCATGGCACTGGTACTGGACGTCCGCACTGCCGCGTATGCTGCTGCTGGGCATGCCTCTGTGGCCTGTAGGCATACTGCTCGAGTCACGTGTGCGGCCCATGGGGGCTGTTGCCGTGCTGTATGTAGCCATGTACTCCCTACTGCCTCACAAGGAGGTGAATCCTCGACAACACAAACGGTCACAGATGCATCAGCATTGGGTGTGATGCCTGCTATTGGGACACAATGCAGAGGCTGAGTGCTGCTGTCAGCACCACATGCTGTATGATGCACGGCCTGTCTGCTCCGCAGGTCCGCTTCCTGTTTCCAGTGTTACCACTCTTCAATGCAGTGGCAGCTGCAGGCCTTGCGCGCATCTGGCAATTCTGCCGGCAGCAGCACAGCACCAAGATTTTGTGGCACCTCGGCGCCAGCGGCGCAGCGTTGGTCTGCCTGGGTATTGTGCTGACCGCATCGGCGGCATCCCACTTCAACTACCCAGGCGGCACGGCACTGCAGCAATTGCATGCTGCAACCAACAGCAGCGTGCGCCATTTGCTCCGCATACTGTAAAGCATGTCAACCTTGACATTTCAGTGCAAAGGCTGACGACTGATGCATTGCTGTGTCTTGATCAGGACATGCGGCATTTGCACATCGAGACACTGCCAGCCATGACAGGCGTCAGTCGATTTCTTCAACAGGGATCAGGTTGGACGTATAACAAGGTGTGTACATCTTGCCCAGCAACGATGTCGATGAATTGTTGAGCATTGAAATGCAGAAGCTCATTATGGCCATGGCGGAAAGTAACTGATCTGTCATAATGCAACTGGCAGACAGAGCTGAACGATACATTTGAGGTCCATGGATTCACCCATGTTCTGAGCTCAGAAGCAACCTTGCCCAGGTGGGAGCTGACAGCAGACAATTGCACGTTTGGTACACACCTGACACGTACTCGCTGCTGCCCCTACTCGCTACCAGACACTGTACGCTTGCTTGCGTCAACAGGTTCCGTGTAGTTGCGCAAACAGCTGCGTTCTACAAAGTACTCACAGGCAGGCAGTGTGTGGCCACTTCGGCCCACTGGGTGTGTGTGTGTTTGCGAAACAGCATTTATACCCACCGTGCTAGTGCAACAGACTGACAGCGTCTACTGCACACATGTGCATTGCTATGATGCATGTTGCTTTACAGTGCCATAGCACAGGGCGTCACAATCAAATTTTTCAGCTCAAAACAACGTCTAGTATACAACTATCCTGTCCATGTGAAGAGCATAAAGCTGCTTGTGCAACAGTCGCTGCAACAGGCCCGAAATGATGCAAATGTAAGCAACCAGGCACTCAGTACCAGCCAGCAGTGGACCGAGGCACTGCCGCCTCATCTTGTGCATGATCTCCAGATCCAATTTCAGGATGACCCTGCATGTTTTTCATCACAGAGCGCAGCATCACATTCTCTCGCTCCAGTGTCTTGATACGTTGCTCTGCCTCCTCAAGCCGTTGATCCTGTGCTTTGCACTTCTCCTCCAGTGTGGCCACATACGACTTCTTGCGCTCTCTGGCTTGCTGTGCGGACACACGGTTGCGTAGCAGCCTCTTTAACCGCTTAGCCTCCTTCTCATCGGTGACTCCTGCCAGCTTCTGCTGCAGCTCGTCGTCGGATGCAGCCTCCCCATCTGAAGCCCTCCGCTTGGCCCGCCGTGCTGAGGCTGTGTTGGCAGCTTTACCCTGGGCAGCCTTCTGAGCGCGACGCCGTGCCATCTCGAGCTCCGACTGCTGCGCCCGCGTCAGACGCGCCCCGGAAGGTTTGCCGCCGATGCTGCTCATCTGGGGCACCAAGTGCGCCATGCCGTGCTGCAGCGCGCTTGGGCTGGCTGGCACATGCAGCAGGCCTTGGTCGAGTGCTGGCGTCCCGGCGACAGACGACTGCGGGTGCCCAAAGCCTTTATCTGACCACAGCGGCTCTGCTGCAGTCCTCGCTGTGATGCCCAGGCCACCTAGTGTAGGCTGCGAAGTGGTGCTGTGAACCAGAATGGGAACCTCCGCATCGCCTGGCGACGCGAACCTGGCCGCTTGGCTCATGCTAGACAGTCGCAGACAGCTGATGGCCGTGCTGCACGCTGGAGGGCACCGTCTCAGGCGCAGCGCCCCGCAACCCTGCGCAGCGTATCTCTGTGCACTTCGTGTGGCCCGCGTGTCATCGGCTTCCCCCTGCATTCCTCCACTTCCTGCCGCCGCTGTGCGCTCGACTTGATATGCTTCCTTGCATCCACTTGGAATTTCTCTTGTCGACTGAGTGCAGCAAATCCGCGCAGCATACCAGCATCACGCTCGTGAGGGTTGATCAAAGTGCCCGGTAGTGTCAGGCCCGCTGTTCGTGACTGAGAAGGTCCCAAGAACTGCATTCTGTGTGCAAGATTTGTGAAGGACATTAGCAGGGGCTGCCTCCCATTTGGCAGTGTCACCGGCCTGCCAGATGAGTTGGCAGACTTATGTCGACGAGCACCTGCTGTGCGAGCTTCCAAAGGGCGGTGTACTGTCTGCAGCAGCTATAGTGGGCCAGGACGGGGGTGTCTGGGCACAGAGCGAACAGTTTCCATCACTGCACGATGGCGAGGTGCTGCTGCCAGCATCGCTGCACGGCTGAACAGCACGTATTTTGCAGAATGTGCACGTGTGTTGGTTGCAAGGTAACATGCGTGCATGGTATATGCAGGTTTCAAAGCTGGTCGCTGGCTTCGACGACGCATCCAACCTGGCTGCCAGTGGCCTGTTCCTGGGAGGTGAAAAGTTCATGCTGCTGGCCGGCGAGCCAGGCGCCGTCATACGCGGCCGCGGGCGGGACGCAAAGACCAAGGGTGTGACAATCAAGAAGACCACATCCGCGCTCGTCATTGGCATCTATAATGAGGGTGTGCAGCCAGCAGATTGCAACCTGGTAGTGGAAAACCTCGGCGACTACCTGATTGGTCAGGGGATCTAACGCCAGTCAGCTCATTGCTGATAGTTCTGATCAGCAAATCAGCAGGTTGTGCCCTGTTAGCAGAGTAGTCAGGCTGAAACGGACTAGGATGAGACCGGCTTCCAAGGCATGTATCAAAGTGTATGGTGCGGTTACTGTGTGCAGTCAATTGATGACTTTTGAAAAGCGCGGTGGGCAGGCGAGCGAGGCAGTCGTGCATATGGACAATCACGCTTGTGCTTCTGCATGAGCAGGGGTGCGCCATGATTTTAGTCAGTGCCTGCTTGCAGCATTCTCAACCTCACAAGGTCATGATTTGATGTCCACGTGGCGGTCTCTTCCCAGTCTGTCGGGCACCAGAAGCTGGCACCGGTGCACGCCCGTATTGAACCCCATCAACATGCAGTTTGTGTCCTGCTCCTTGGCCCAGGGCAATCGTGCGAAAACCTGTCCGCTGTGTGACCCCTGCTTTGCCCTTTTAAGGGCAAATTTGCATGCAGCGTGTAGCAAATGGCACCTCAGCATGGCTGCTACAATGTTACCATACTCTCATAGACTGCTGCTCACGCACGCAACAAGTGTGATGCACACTAGAATGCCAAACGTAGCTTTTCGACCGAACTGTGATGAACTGAAATGTCTAAAGGCACACACACTAGAGTGAACATGGGTTCTGCATCTAGAGACAAGCAGCTCATCAATTGCTGACACCACAGCTTGCCTCACTAATCACAAGTCAGTCGCTCCATTCAGCCTCCAGCGCAGGTGGTTTGGACCTGCGAAACGGCTTCACTCGCTCCCGACCGTGAACTTGCCCTTCTTCATATGCAGAGAGGCTCCGTTTGCCACCCAACGCCACCCTGGAGCGCCCATGCACATGCACCGTCAGCCCTCTGCTGCTGTTGGAACCTCAAAAAAGGACGATGCCCACCAGTGGCCAGCGACTCCTACTGAGCCACTGCACCACTTCCCACATGATTGCAGCGAGGTCAGGTTGCGGTCTTGTGGCTTCAACAAAGCAAATATGGGTGGAGCGTCCCACCAACTGCACCTGTGTTCTCCCCCACTACCAGTTACACACGCATCACGGTTGAAGCACGGAGAGCGGGCTGCACATGCATGTACAGCGCCGATTGCAATGCAGCACTGTGCTGCACACGAAGGGTGACCTGGTCCGATCATCAATGGCTTAGGTCATCAGCAACAAACCTGCTTGAAACCGTTGATACGCTTTGCGCATGTCCCCAGCTGCTGAAGCGGTACGCTTGTTCCGTGAGGCCTCGAAGCCAGGAACCATTGACGTCCTCTGCCGAATCACGTGCGGCAATGTGCGGGTACACATGGTTCCTCTGCGCAGTGTGTTCTGACGTTAGTTCAGGCACAACCTGCGATCACACTGTAGCGCAAATTCGCACATCCTTGGCACTGCTGAACCGTCGCAACACATTGGTTGCGCGAGCATGGATAAACTTCTGGTGGTGGTCCATATCGATGGATCAATGCAGCATTCACTACAGTGAGGTGCACCAGTTGGCAGTAGGCGTGATGAAACAGTCTTCAACAAAAGCGCAATCTCGTAACCCTACTTTGAAGTCCCTCACGAGAGGATCCCAATCCGCTAGGCTCAGACGAGGGCGCATCTCCTCCCCACCAGGTGCCCACCGGTCATTGTAGCTTTGGTAGCAGCACTCGTGCAGCAGCAGCCCCAAAGCAGGGGCCATTGGCACCTGGACTCGTAGGGTCACTGTAATGATGTGCTGGCGACCACCAGACTGTACATACACATGCTCTATGGCAGGACGGCACGACAGTGGGGCGTACGTCCACGGTCCGCGTTTGGTCCAGGGCCACCTCCAAACTGGCAGACGGTGCAGCGCCACGAAACACAGCCAGCGCAAGGCCCACCATTTTGCGGATCTGTTGCATAGAGAGTAAGCAGCCTCAAGCGTTGCTTGACACTTGCTTGTTTGGGTGATCCGAATGCCAGGACAGGGCCCTCTCATATGTCAGAGTGATGGCAAGCAAGCCACTGCAACAGCACGACTGAGCACCTGATGCATCATGAACGACTGGCCAATGATCTCCAGCCGCACCCATTGTTGGCCCTGCCGTGCACAGTCGAGAAGCTCTGCAGTTAGAAATGTGATATGTGTTGTCAACATACCTAGAAGACACCAGGAGACGACATCCTGAAGACACCAGGAGAAGACCAGCACATGACGAGACGCGCAATGGCACGCTGCTCATGTTTTTGCAAGTCTACATCAAGGAAGAAAAGGCGTACAGTTCAGCATTTCGAGGTCCTACCGAGATTGTGAAGGTACCAGTGCACGAGCAGGATATGATGTAGCGTCGTGATGAAGGTGAGCACGCCGCTGCCTGTGTATTGTCATCAACATTACACTCACAATAAAAAAGCCTTGAGCAGCTCGCACATTAGTTTAGTGTGACACTGGACGCAACCAAATGTGTACATTTGCACCTTGGCCGTGAAATTATGAAAGCTGTGAGTCCCACAGAAGCGTTGTAGGATGCCTGACATCTGGGTCTGGCACACTTCACCAAAAACAAAGGGACAGCTGGTTGCTGCTGCTGCTGCTTCCGCTGCCGACGCAATCCGCATTGCTGTGCCTAGTGCAGAACACACGATGTTGGCAGGGGCATGCTCATTAAGTGCTGACACCGCAACTGGCATCGTCCATCAGGGAATGCAGCTGCAATCTACTTGAAGAGGCTGCCATCTTACCAGATGCGGGGCGTGACAAGCTTTCAGCTGAAGTTTCAGTGCGCATTTGGCAAGCTGCAGGGTCAAAGACAGATGCTGGTAGGACATATTCATAATGCCGCCTGCAACATGGGTAAAACTAACCTGGGCCCGACTTGCATGAGCATCCCAGCCTTCGGTCCTTCAGCAGACTGCATGTCTTGCACAAGACCAAAAACAGGACATTATGAGAAGCATGCAGAACACTGCAGTGCAGCGGCCGCACCTGTCGCAGAGCTTCCGCGCATCAAACCCGTTAGTGACCCGTCGATAGCCAAGACAATGGATTGCGGGTGGCAACTCCTTATTCAGCTGCTGCACCATGTCTGGTTGCAGGCACATCCTGAGGCTCACCACCTATGAAATTCAGCACTGACCTGAGGATGAGAGTCCTGCATGTGTGGAGTGCGTCACACGACTATAACCTACCGCATGGCACCTGACCAACAGCAGAGACGCCTTTGTCTGTACGGGCTGCACGGCTCCATGACACCTGCCCATGTCACGGCATCATGAAGCCTTTTGCAGGTCCAAAGCAGGAGGCACTGCAAGTGTGCTGGGCTTGCAGGCACCTTGGCAAAATCATCTGCATTTTCAGGCGCAATGCCCCCAGTTGTGACCAAAGCTGTATGCAGATCTTCTTCTATTGTCTTGCAGCCTGGATTGCGCTGCATACCCTGCGATCAGTGCCCTGCTGAATGAATGTGAGTGTGCACACAGTAGTGCTACAGTCCGATCCACATGCGCAAATGTGTGTAGTTGGGTGCGCCAGCAACAACAGGGACGGCAGGGGAAACACACAATCACTAGATACTGCATGCGTCCAGATGCCGCACGCATGCCCAAGCATGCAATATGCGCAGCGCACCGTGTATCCTGCGCCAACATAGGCAACAAAGAGGGCCACCTTGCGCCTCTGCACCTTCCTATCATCGCGCTGCTGCGGCAATGTTGCAGGACATGCCATTGATTCTCCTGGACAGTCATGTTGATTATGTGTGACCCGGTGGCTGCATCCACTGTAACGCAACTTATGACATGGTTGGGCTGCTGCCATATGCGCAAGCGTCAGCAAGGCAGCACCTGTAGCGTCTGAAGCTGCACGTCGTGCATCGCCTCCCAGCGTTACATCAGCATCCCCCAGATTGCAGTCAAGCCACGTATACACGCCGCTTCGCGATGCTGCTTGCAATGTTACCCTGTGTGTGCAGGTATCTGACTTTCCGCGACATTTGCGACAGAAGAGGCGCGAGCTGACTACAAAATAGGGTCCCCCGACCCACAAAGCCTACAGTGATGCCGTGCAGTGGATCATAACTGTTTGCGGTCCGTCATGTGTCGGGTTGGGAGGGGTTCAGGTCGTCACTGCCGGATCGTGTCCCACTCGTCGATATGCCAACGTGCACAATGCCAATGGCATGCCGATCAACATGCAGAGGCAGCAGATGGTGGCCTTCGAGTGCACGCAGCAAAGTATCCAGTGAGGTGGAGTGAAGTGAAGTTGACCTTGTATGTCGGGCCTAGGAGACTATACTCTATACAGGACTATCTGCTTCCTAGGCACGCCACTCCCTCACACTGCTCTACCCTTCGCTGGGTGCATACGTAGATACCCCGCTGACTGGGAGTGCGATGTGCCCCTATTCGCCGGCGAGAGAGCGAGTCTACCTACCCAGTTCGCCGGCGAGTCTTGAAGTGAAGTTGACCCCCAAAGGGGTGGACGGCTCCAGCGGGGCAGCGGCACGGGAGGGCATACCCTAATGTGTCTCGAATCACGAAAACGAACAGCAGTGCGACAGTGGGGTCGTCAAGGGAGTTTGACGATCACGCAAATGCAAGTGGAATAGCACCGATTCTGTTCTCCCACTTGATACAGTCAAGTGGGAAAGGATGCACATGAAGGGGTACCGGCCACCATTAGCGCGCATGATGTTCGAGGCCGTTGCAAGAGTGCCACACCTCGACCTTCCTACAATCCGGTGGTATATAGCCGCGCCTGCTGCCTAGCTGGCACAATCTTCATAAGTCGTCATCAGTATGAAGAAGCCGCTTGCAGCTCTCATACGTGCCCCAACACACCGCTGCAGCTGGAACATGGAACAAAACCCGTGGCCGCATACCGTGCCACAGGCTGCGCCAGCCCTCCTGCCGCACTAGCTCTCTGAGTGCAGGCCCCTGCAAGGCAGCTGTATGTGTGAGCCTGATGCTTGTGTCCTGGCCGCATCTTGCCACCAAACAGCCTGCCCTTCGCCTGCACCAACTTGGTCACTATGCAATGTAGTTGTGAACAACCTAGGAGTGAGGTTGATCAGCACAGCACGACACACCACGGAAGTTAGATGAGGCCGGCCGCTGGCATAGACGCCAGCAAGTTGCAGCCGTGTTTTTACAACATCCAGAGGAGTTGTTGCTGCAGCGGCCAGACCACCTGCACCGATGATGGCATCGACTTCCGTGAACGATCTGTTGACACGCGTTGGTTTTCGCCAGACCATTTGCTCAGCTTTGGACATGACACCACGCATATACCCACGTTTACAGCAATAGCCACAACGTAGTATCATGGTGTTAGAGCATGTTAACACTGAACGACCGCAAATTGAGCACAACCTTGTACTCTCGAATGTCTCATCAACAGTGTCAAGATGATGAACGTCGTCACCGTGTTGCATGACGATGAATACAAGCACATGGCTTACCTCGTCGCAGCGAAGCTCGATATGGCAGCAAGGAAACAGAGTGTCAGGGTGTGCTCCCTGTGCATGCATTGGGTCGCACTAGACAAACCTGCAAGTCCACCCGCAAGTAGCTCTGACTGCAGCCCCTCCACCTGACCAGCCTCGCCCAGAGCGCGCTTGCCAGCCTCGTAGGCGCTGAAGTGAATGGCTGTGAACGGCACATTCATCAAGATCTGCAGCAAGCACAGAAGCTGGCAGTCTGACGGCTGCCATATACACAGTGCCCATCGAGCATAGCAGGCACATCACAGATGTGTGGATGCAGGCGAATGGACGTTTTGGTGGTCCTCAGCTGTGGTTGCCATGCTTCATACACGATCGTCGTCTGAAGCTGCTGGCATCAGGGGCGCACCGTGGTGCGAAGCGATTTGAAGAATGCCGGCACACCCTCTTCCTTCAGCATCGTGCGCATACAATGTGTGACACTCGAGTACGGGCTGTGTGCAACCTGCAGCAACGGCAGTCACATCATTCCTCAGCACGGATCCTGGTAGATGCCTACCAGGGTGTTGGCAAGCCTGTCTGACGCCAGGCAACCTGCTGCAGGTGACAGTTTCACGACCTGTAGACGTTGTTTGACAGTGTCGAACGGGACGTTCACGGTGTCGCTGACAACTGTGGCTATAGCGCCTGCGGTTGCCGTCGCAAGATGTGCCTGCCCGACATCTCCTGGCGTCACAAGCCGCCGCTTCGCCTCTTCGTATGCCGCAAAGTAAAGCGCATGTGCTGGCCTGTCATGCTCACAGAATATTTCGGTCAACTGTTGGTGTGTCTGCTGCAGTCTCGTCCCATGGGGAGCATGCACGCCATATAATGGATGCCGACATGCCCAGAGGAGCTGATGAAAGCCCTCTGCTTAGGTGCTGATGTATGCATGGTGGCTGCTGTGGACTGCGACAGGCGGTGACAACGTTGTCATATCCACATGCCAGTTTGCTGCCAGCAGCCGCACCCTGTGCCGAGCAGCTGTGCACGCACGCCAGCATACAGACCGCGCCACCCCTCGCGTCGCAACACTGCCATGACAGCGCGGCTGACAGATGACCCTCGTAGCTGCATACACATCGCTTTCATCAGGAAGCACTAGGAGCTTCAATGGAATGATAGCAAGGCCACTGCTGCCAGCTGGTGCATGGTCAATCAATGCTATACCCGCACCTGCTGGCCCGGATGTGCAAGTGCTTGCATGCGTGTTTTGATGGTGTCCACCGGATACATGGCCGTATGTTCTGCCATGCCCGCTGTGGCGCCCGCCAACATGTGCTGCGTTGCACCTTAACTAGCGCTTGAGTCATTGCAGATCAGATGTGCAGCACCAGAGTCATGGCACATATGCCAACTGTTTCAGTGTAATGTCTGTCCGCTTGACAGTGCTGCACCTTCATGAATCCCAGCTCGGAGGTCTTGATGTCCGCCGCGCTGCATCCTTGCTCAACCTCGACGGGGGCGGCTGGTGGCCTTGTGCCGGCAGCACCAGGCATTTGCGCAGCACAATGCGGCAAAGGCTCTTTTGCCGCCCGGCTCTGCCGCCCCTTCCCGCCAGCTGCTCAGAGTGCAAGCAGCTTCCAGGCTTGACGTGCTGTGGCTGAGACGCAGCATTCAGGCACATGCAAGTGAGCCCTGTGGAGGCTGATGCGTCTGCGCAACTGTCTGACGGTGGCTGCAAATGCGGCTACCGGCACAAGTACACGCTGTGCACATCGCATGGCCTTTGAGTCTCAGCTTCCAGCATGCATGTTGCGGAACTTGTGCCCTAACCAGTATGTTACTGCTGCGCAAACTTGAACGTGTTGTCTCACAACTGTCCAAGCAACTTCGCGAGACGTCAGTGTCACTCCTTGGGTTCTGTCTTTAGGATTGCATTATCGAACCCGAATGTCTACATCAGAGCCTGGAAGCCCTCCTTCAAGCTGCTATGGAGTCCGAGTTGTAATGCTTCCTTGCCACTGCATGGTGCAAATGCAGTCGTGAGTAATGACATCGTGGCGGCCAAGCACAGGAAGCAGATCGTCGCTGACTGTGGCCCACGCCTGCGGCCAGCAAGCATGCATTTCCAAAATACACTGCTGCGACATTCGGGCCGCCTCACGCAGGCACTTCAGGTTTACATGGTAAGCGTGGCAATGTTGAATCTGCAAGCGGCAGTCCAAAAACACACCTAGATTTCTATGGTCTGCACGGTAGCATCCAAGTTGCATTGCTAGCGTACTGACAGTTGATGTCGGGCAGCAAACTCATTAGTGCACGACCAGCTGCACGTCTCCGCCCCCTACCAAGAAGATGAAGCTCGAGGAAGGAGCCAACATTGTAGACGGCGAGCTGGACGAAGACCTGCATTCCAGACAAATCGCCGTCTATGGTCGCGAGTCTATGCATCGGATGGCGGCTGCCAAAGTGTTGGTCATGGGCATGAAAGGCCTTGGCGTGGAAGTTGGTGCGTTTTGAGGGCATTGGCAGGGGCACCGCCCACACGGTCTTATAACCTGTGTGAAGATGGTGAAGATGGTGATGCATCTTGGCGCTGACCCGTGCCGTCAAACGCTGTGCTGCAGCTAAGAATCTGATCCTCGCTGGCGTCAAGGCAGTGACGCTGCATGACACGGAGACTGTGCAGCTGCGCGACCTTGGGTCCCAATTCTATCTGTCCGAGGACAACGTTGGCGGCAACCGTGCGTCCGCCTGCCAGGCCAAGCTTCAGGAGCTCAACACTGCTGTTGCAGTGTCAGCCACGACGCAGGATCTAAGCGACGCCTTCCTTGCAAGCTTCGATGTGCGATGCGTTTGCTGATTTGACAACCATTGCCAGCAACCGCTCTTCAACTAATGGTCTGCTCGATACTGTGCTACCGTCAAGGGGTGGCGACTTTGTCAAATTCAGTCACATACCTGACGATCATGGCTGCGCAGGTCATTGTTGCTACCAATCTGGGCTTGGCCGACTCAGTCAAGATCGACGAGTCATGTAGGCAGCAGGGCACTGCATTCATTCGCGCTGAGCTGCACGGTGTGTTTGGCAGCGTATTCTGCGACTTCGGCAAGGCCTTCACGGTCCTTGATGTCGATGGTATGGTGCCTGTCTTGACAACGGGCATACTTTTACTTTCCCTTTTCTTACAGCTGACAGTTGAGGCTCTTTGTCAGCTGAGAGTGGGCTGCCTGTGCAGGTCACAACTTGATAGCATCAGCTCTGTGCAGCAATGCTGACAGAGCGGCCATCAAATCCATGCAGGTGAGGAGCCCGTAACTGGAATCGTGTCGGGCGTAACGCAAAGCGAGTCGAGCACCATCATATCTTGCGTCGAGGACGAGCGCCTCGAGTTCCAGGTGTGTCGACGTATGGTCGCTCGAGCTCTGCAGGCAGCTCATGCAATCTGGAAGCTGCAGTGCTGAAATGTCCTGCACAGAAGTAGCAGTGTCTATGCTGGTGGCGATGACAGATGTTTGCACTGTCTGCCAACAGGATGGACATCTGGTCTCCTTCACGGAAGTGGAGGGCATTCCGCAGCTCAATGATGGCAGGCCACGGCGTATAACCAACGTCAAGGTGACTTGCAACTGAAGTCGGGCACATCAAGCTGCAGGCCATCATGTGAGTCATTGATGCGGGGTTCTGCACGGTCACTGCTTGGTGCTGTTCCAATGACGAGTGTCTCGTGCGCAGGCCCACTCTTTTGAGCTTCAGGAGCCCATCAGTGGTGATGTGGCATATGCTCGTGGCGGCCTCGTCACGCAGGTCAAGGAGCCAAAGCAGCTGGCATTCAGGTCGCTCGCAGATGTGCGTCGGGCTCCCTCAAAGCTACAGCACCACAGACCTGTTCCCCACAAGTTTACATGTGCGTTCCCCAACGCCTGCCTCATTTCCATCTGACGAGTGTTGCAAAGCATCCAACCAGTTAGATGTTTGTGACTGCGGTGTCAATACAGGCACTGGCAGATCCTGGGGAGTTTCTGCTGTCTGACTTTGCAAAACTTGAGCGCTCAGCACAGCTGCATGTCGGCTTCCAGGCTCTTGATGCCTTCCAGGTATGAGTCGCCTGCATGGGTGATATGGCTTCGATGGATGGCAACACCCATTTGTAGGAGGAAATTCACAGTTTGTTCGGTTGCTGTGGCACGACCATGTTTGTAGACGAAGTTTGCTGTTATCGTCTTGTTGTTCAGGTTGAGCACGGGCGGCTGCCGGCGCCTGCATCAGAAGCAGATGCATCAGCGCTTCTTGCAGCGGCACGCAATTTGGGCATGGCTAGTGCGAGCGGGTCGCTGGACGAGCACACTCTCAGACTGCTTGCATACAGTGCTACAGGCGATTTGAACCCAATGGCGGCAATGTTTGGCGGCATGGTTGGTCAAGAGGTAATTCAACTTTATGGTTCCACCCTTTGGGTCCACAACACAGGCAGCAGGATGATGTCAGTTCTGTGACCCACCATGTTGCTGTGCACAGTTCGTTGACATGGGCTCCTCTGTCGTACAGGTCATGAAGGCCGTGAGTGGCAAGTTTCATCCCCTGTTCCAATGGTTCTATTTCGATAGCATAGAGTCACTGCCACCCTTTGAACAGCTCACTCCTGAGGCTTGTGCGGCTCAGGCAAGCAGTTTGCAGCGAATGCACCGGCTTCATTTCATATTGGTCAACTTTCTGACGGTGCAAGCCCTGACAACGCGCTTGATGTTCCAGGGTACACGCTACGATGGCCAGATAGCAGTCTTTGGCGCAGATATGCAGCGTAAGCTGCAAAGCCTGCAGCTGTTTCTGGTTGGCGCTGGTGCTTTGGGCTGCGAGTTTGTCAAGAACCTCGCCTGCATGGGCGTGGCCACTGGTGGCGAAGGATGTGTGACCATCACGGATGACGACGTCGTTGAAAAGAGCAACCTGAGCCGCCAGTTCCTGTTCCGCGATTGGGACATTGGCAAGTGCGTACAGCAGGCACAAGCAGTGGCATTGTCTTTCGCTTGCAGCTCTTCGCTCCTGCGCTTTACACCAGGTTGTCATTGCAGAGCAAAGTCGACAGCAGCAGCCAAGGCGGCCAAGGCTATCAACCCAGCATTCTGCATTCGAGCGCTGCAGAATCGGGTGTCTCCTGACTCTGAGGTGCGCTGCATTGCACAGCGGTGCGCTGCTGCCATCACAAGCACGTACGTCACAAGCACTGCTGGTGTGCAGGTATTTTGCAGCTTGCAACGTTGGGTCTTTACCTCCCTGACATGATGTTTGGCATCCTGTGCAGGTCGTCTTTGACGATGGATTCTGGACGGGCCTCGACGTGGTGCTCAATGCCCTAGACAATGTCACTGCTCGCCTGTATGTTGACAGCCGATGTGTGTACTTTGGCCTGCCGTTGCTGGAGAGTGGAACTCTGGGCGCGAAAGCCAACACGCAAGTGGTAGTCCCGAATGTCACCGAGAACTACGGTGCGTTGCACCAGCTGACCACTTTCTGACTTCTGACATCGAGCTGCACACGATGTGTGTTATGTTCATTCCCCACCGTTGCAATTCAAAAGCACCAGTCGCCCTTTTTCACACCCTGTCCATCTCTGCAGGTGCCTCACGCGACCCCCCCGAAAAGCAGGCACCCATGTGCACCCTTCACAGCTTTCCTCACAACATCGACCACTGCCTGACCTTTGCACGGTCCGAGTTCGAGGGTCTGCTCGAGAAGCCACCCGCAGAGGCCAATGCCTTCCTGTCAGACCCAAAAAAGTGCGTATAGCTGCAAATGCTTTCAAGGGCTTCCGTGCTACTTGTCTTGCGCTGTACAACGCTTGTGTAGGGATGCACACAATATGCAGGTGGTCATGCTACTCAGAGTTGAAGACTGTGTGCACAGGTATCTCGATGACGCAGTCAATGCAGGTGACAGTGCAGCGCGCGAACGGCTGGAGCGCGTTGCCGAGGTCCTTGTCACAGAGCGATGCCGCTCCTTTGAAGACTGCGTAGCCTGGGCACGCCGTCTTTTTGAGGTAAATCTTTGTCAGTCATAGCCGCCTGCTATAATGTACTTAGCACATTCGCATTGCATTGCAAACCCGCCTAGCAGCAACAAAGCTCTGTGAGACAAGAATGGCATGTGCACATGTAGACCTCTGCTGTTGACATGCTGGCCAGCTGTATGCATTGCAGGTGCAATTCCATGATCGGATTGCGCAGCTGGGTTTCACATTCCCAGAAGATGCAGTCACTTCAACTGGAGCGCCTTTCTGGTCTGCGCCAAAGCGCTTTCCTCACCCTCTCAACTTCGATGCAGCTGACACATCGCAGGTGGATGCCTGCCCGTCAGGGTTTGGTGGCATGGAAACTGCAGGCAGCGCAGCTGTTGCATGTCTCTTGGAACATCACCATAAACAGGCACCTGGAGCTGATGCTGGTGGGTGAATTGGCAAGGCAACAATGATTTTGCTGATGAGCAGGTGGCATTCGTTCAAGCTGCAGCTATTCTGAAGGCACGCACGTATTGCATGCAGCTCCCGCAATGGGCATACGTGTTGGAACAGGCGAGTATTAAAGTATGACCATGTGCTGAATCAGCCTAGCAGCCTAGCAGCAGATGCGATGGTGTGCGATGGTGAGGGTGTGCCAGCGCAGGTAGCAAGCACTGCAGCAGCTGTTCACATCCCCCCATTTACTCCGCAACAAGGTGTGCGCATTGAGACAGATCCAAAAGCTGCCTCTGCAGCGTCCGGGCCAACGAGTGGCGACGATGAATCTCAGATAGCAACCCTAGCACAACAGCTGCGGGTGCGTCAAAGTGATCACGAAGGTTACATCAAGCAGCATCAGCTGAGATCAGCACGAGTTGTTGACACTCGTCAAGTTGTTGCATGGAATGTGATGTTGAGGCAGCTCATCATGGCTACGCGATGTGAACCAGGATGCGCAATCATCACTGGAGTCAAGCTTCAAGCTGGAGGCCATCCAGTTCGAGAAAGATGACGACACCAACTTCCATATGGATTTCATCGCGGGTCTTGCCAACATGCGTGCTCGAAACTATTCTCTCCAGGCAAAATATTATGGTGCATGTCTAAGTATGCCACACCTCCTCAAATTACCTGGCCTTGCCATGCCTGCATGGCTGGTGGCTCGCTTCGATGTGAATAGCGAGGAAGCAGTCCCAACCGTGCTAGTCTGATTGTGTCGTAGGAAGTGGACAAGCTGAAGGCTAAGCTTATTGCGGGGAAGATCATCCCAGCCATTGCGACTGCTACCTCGCTGGCAACTGGTGCGGAGTTTGCACGCTTGATCAATGATGTCATGATACAGTGTGTTTGTAGGTCCACTGACTCAGAGGCGCGCCATGCAGGGCTTGTATGCTTGGAGCTGTACAAGGTCATTCAAGGCAAGCCAATCGAGGCATACCGCAACACATTCGCAAACCTTGCTCTGCCGTTGTTCTCAATGGCAGAGCCTATCCCGCCCAAGGTACCGTTGGCAACTCTGTGCATGCAATGTCTGTCGGAAGACCATGATTTGCAGGGGTTCTGGATACCCTCTTGGCTATATACGAACCATTGGCAGCGCGATGGCGCTGGTGTCTCATGTTCGACCCCACGTGAATTTTGAGATGATGCATTGCCGTGCTTCATGTTCGAACGGTTTGCAGGCTGTACAATACGAGGGCATGAAGTGGACCCTCTGGGACCGCTGGGTACTTGAGGGCGACCTGACTGTGCAACAAGTGCTCGACTGGTTTGCAGTAAGTCTAGCATGTATGGGCACATGCAAAGCTGCATGCCCCCTTATCGCATGACCTCCGATCACCAATATACTTTACAGGCCTGAACTCCCCCTGCTGCACAACATGCAGGACCGTAAGCTTGAGGCGTACTCCTTCTCATATGGCCAGAGCCTGCTGTACAACAACATCTTTCCAAAGCACCGCGAACGGCTGGGCAAACGGCTCTCAGAGTTGGTGCAGAGCGTCGGCAAGGCAGATCTAGCAGGTGAGTCCGACTGCTCTGCTCCACTCCACTTCTCCCTCCAGAAGGCTTTTCATAGTGACAATGTACATTGCACAAAGCACTATAGCCACACGTGCACATTGGTGTCCTCCATCTTTGCAGGCCCCCGCAGTCACTTTGACATTGTGGTGGCATGTGAAGACGAAGCGGGCGAGGACATTGATGTACCTCTCGTGTCCATCAAGTTCAAGTAGAAAGGATGACCTTGGAAGCTCTGCATACATAGATTGACTGATGGGCGTCACAACATGCACTGCACGTGTCAATGGAAACATGTGCTGGAATCTCCAAATCAGCGACATGCATGCAAGGGATGGCCGGCCTCAGTCAGCGAGTGTTTAGTCCAAGTCGTAGCTAGTCACACTGGAAGGTTGCAATGTGCTACGGTATTGCGGGCTCATCTGCACAATATGGTATGCGCAGTCAGGTACGGGAAGTTCAAACAACTAAAGTTATCACATATCACATATCCCGCATCACATCGACCCACACAGCACGTCAAACAAAGTTCTAGCAGATTGGTACAAGTTCACCATCTTGTTTGCGGGAACAGCACCAAAAACGCATGATGCATCGGTCTAAAACACCGTTATGAAATACACAACGTACATGTGCAGTCTCGCTGCACCACTGCCAGTCCTAAGCAAGGGAACGCTCAAGGGCGCAGGAGGTGTCACTCCTTTTGTGTGACGGGAGGGCCTCCTTGTGGCTATCAGGATAGGACAACTCGGCACATACACGTATGATTTTGTTGCAAACATCAAGATAGACTTTGTGACATACGTACATAGCATCGCTCGCATTCGAAAGTCTGCCTAATATATGCTATCAGATGAGTTGTCTTGCCCGCCTGATAGCTGAGAGCTGTCGTTCTTGAAGGGGCTATCCTTTCCCGCCACCCTACATATGTACATTGGCATACCATCGTGTCAACACCTTATCATCACCACATGAAAGCTTCCACTTCGCATTATTAATACCATCATTATTGGAATACGGATGGATGCAGCCATGATATGATCATCAGTCATGACGCTGGCAGTTAGCAGTCCTATCAGCACACGCTCATGCAGGGCATGAGTAGTACATCTTGTCACTTGTCAGATGTTCAAATCGTGCACTCGCATGCTGCAGTGCAAGGTTCATAGTATCAAGACCGCCATGCTATGCTTTCGAAGTTCCGTGTTCCTCTTGAAAGCACACGGGTCTGCAGTCTAGGGTTCTACGAAGGTTGTGCTTGCTGTGAAATTACCTGTATGTGCTTTGATCCTTCACACGGCGATAAAGTGCAAGAAAAACCATGACAACGTGAAGTTTGCATCTTGCCCGCCGCCATGACGAAAGACGATCCACATTGGCGTTGTCTGATGAACGGTGTTTCCACACCCTCGCTCGCCAGTTCGTGAACCAATCAGCGACCTTTCCACAGGGAATGCGGGGTTCAAGAGTGTAGCAATGCAGGCGAGCTGAGAGAGGACAGTTGGCCGCCAGCCAACTATGTAAGATCAGAATGCTGGAATCAGACCTGCTGGCGTGTTCTGCGAGTATACTGAGCAAGCATAAGAAGCCTTTGTGGGTCCGGGTAGGGCGTACTCCAGTGCAGGGTGGTCCAACAGAGCAGACAGTTGGACCTGCATATTTACATCATTACATAACTGACCACGTCCCTCAGAAGTTACCGCAGCCAGTAATATGGCTCATGGTGTATAGCTTGCCTGAGAAGCCTTGAAAACCGGTCCACCAACATGAGATGCACACTCTCCTTGACAAATGCTGCAATTGTGCTGCCAAGCGGTTCGTCAGACCCCTGCCCAGCAAATAGGAGTGCCGATGGTCGCCATCGGCCGGTACAACCCAACAACCAATATGCAGCATTGCCTCATCTATGTCATTGAGCACATGAGTACTTGCCTTGCCGGTGCTGCAACCGTCAGACGACGAGACATACAGCCGGCAAAATGCCGCGCGTAGTGCACTGATATTCCTGAACATGCTCTCGCCTGGAAAATTCTGAACACTTGCATCCGGACCAACGAACATGTTAATAAATGGGCCACCTGTGTCGACAAAGAATTGAGAGGCGTTGAACCTCGTCGGCAAAACGCTGACATAACGGGTTGCCACATGGTACCAAATGCGGTAGATTAAAATACCCTCGCGTTTCTTTGCCCATGCTTAATTGGTGACACTAATCACGCTGTCTATTGGGCTCTAATATGCCAGCAAACCATTAGCATTCATGAATTAATCTTTACATATTCCAAATGAACATGTTACAGAATGGTATCTTACCGCAGACATAGTATCACATATTCTAGTATGCTCATTTGGAAGCAATGTTTCGTATATTTGTGTTTGCAAGCTGATTTTGATTAGTGGCTCACACCTCCCAGAAGGCTGCGTGCATGCAAATTGAACGCTTCAAGCACGTAGCTACTGTGTTGGCGAGCTATCACTGTGGCCTGAAACCCTGAAAGACGGTTGTTGTAGCAATGTCTCAGCTAACATCTTGTGCTTTGTGGAAAGGTCTCGCGCTAACTACAACGATCTTGGAGCAAAGGTGTGTGTTTCTAGTGCTATGTGCCGGCTATGCTGCGATTCATTTCGCTTGGCCAAGTTATACGACAGAAGGAAACATGTACGGCGCTGAACCTTGGGAAGGCTAGCATGCAGCCCTTCCAGTACATAAATCCACGAACAGCCTAACCTTACACTCCTTGCGGCAGCAAAGTTCGTGTATGAGCAGGCGACCGTGCTGCGCTCACCTTTAAAGTCTGATGCCACACCAACTGCGTCAAGCATCCTGCCAATCTCGCGATCCAGGTCATCAGCGAAATTGGCAACGCAGTATACTTGAGGAGCAGCCGTGGGTTCGTATGTCATGACTAGGTTTGGATGACCTATCGCAGCGGCAAACGATTAGTTGGGACAAACGCACAATGCTTGGCCACCTTCCACATCAGCATTGGAGGTTCTGATGACCCTCTGGACGCTGTGACCCCAAATTATCTACTAAAACGTCTGTGAAGGCACATATTCATTAGCAGGCAACTCAACTTCGTATGCAGTGCGCAGTTTCGGAAGATGCACACCTCCGTCACCTCCACTGAAGTTGGCTGGTGGAAACTCGGATCCCAGAACGGATCTCCTGTTCACCGCTGTTGCCTTGAGGGCACTTCATTGCGTGACTTGAGCTCCAATTGAACTCGCGCAGTGCCATTCGGAGCCTCCGCATGCGTGACGCGACACGAATCGGAATGCTGACCCAAATGTTGACTTCTGAGCTTCCTCCCAGCCAGCAATAAGGCAAACCGTCATCCTCCTTTCAATTCTCCAGCGGAAACTGTTCGTCATGTTCCATGACACGCTGCTGTAGGCAGGCAGTTCAAACAAGTCGACTTGAAGCGACTGGCCTGCGTGTCCTTTCGGTTCGGAACCATTGATGACACTATCTGGGAATGCAGGGATTGCACCGTGATGGCCCATCAGTGTCAAACCAAATCACTGCAACTGCTGGCAGAATGTCATTGCCTAGTGGCGAAAGCAGATTTCAATCCCACCGGCTGCAAGGCGATGCTGACATGTGCAGACCACTTACTGGTGAGTACAGTGGCATCTCGTGCTTTTCTGGATTACTTCCAGCCAACCTGCCACAACCACCTTATGTCGCTTTATAAACACACAGGCCTCCTTCGAAACACGCGGTTTTCCAGCATGGGCCCTGGTCGAAAACTGGATGCAACACCTGGTTCAGATCCTAAAATATTTTGTTGGCAGGTACAAGGTGTCAAATTGCATTTCATGTTGCCAGCATGTCGTAGGTGTTGCAAGACCCCTATGCATGTTTGTGCTGAACATGTCAAATTTGCGTCCAATACCTGGCCAAAACCTGCATTCTGTCTCTTTAACTTCAACGAACAGGGCTTGGCTCTTTTGGCAATGCTGGATGGCCAAAGAGTTGCAACAGGAAGTTGAAGAACTGCTTGTTGAGTTCGAATCACTAAACACCACATCAATGCATGACGCAGAATACGTAACATACACTGTCAAGTGCTGATGTGCAACTGTACATACACACACACACACGCACACACGCATGCACACATAAACAGCCGCTAGCTTCAAAAGCTGACAAGATGCTTCTTAAAATGCTACAACAGGCCTTTTCAGAGACAGGCAAAACATTCGCGGAGGCGTTCGAGCTTTTCGTCACAGCTCAAGTCACCTTTCATGAGCCCGACCAACATGTGCTGTGGCTGCCACACATATCGAAGGTAAGCAGGCGATGCATCACCCTGAAGCATGTCAGTCAGGTCTCAGGCTGATGTTGTTTGTTGCGCCCGCAGCAAGCTGCACTGCAGCTGCATGATGCAGTGCAGTTTGCCAAATCTGCAAGCAGTGCCATGAGCACACCTGGAGGACATTGGGTCATTCATGATATCGAACAGCAAGTGCAGTGGTTTACTATTTTTGGTTGTGCGGAAGCTGGCTGCACGTCTGAGCTTCAAATTCCACTTCCTCGGTGAAGATTGCTGCACGTGCAACCTTGTCAACCTTGGATGACAGCGACCTGATCACAATCAACGTAAACTATCTGACCGGACCTATGCAATTGCCAGGGACTTCTGTGGTGATTTTGATGTTGAAGCAAACAATCGCGGTTTGGCTGGACAAAACGATGCTGTCATCAGTTCAGTCACGTTCGACATACTTCTCGACAGGTGCTGTGAACAGCAGCCCGTGCAGATGTTGAGGTAGTAGAATCTGTTGGACACCGATGCTGTATACTCAGCGTTATGATGCAGGTTGCATCAGGATGCATGCGTTGCGGTCGTGGTTTAGGCACGATGATGGTTCACCATCACTCTGGAATCAGTCGTTGCATCTTGCACACGCAGCCTCGCTGGTCGTATGAGATCAACAGCAATGCATGTGAACGGCCAAGTCTATCAATCGCACTTTTACGGTGGCATCCGACTGCTGCAACTGATCGGCCCACTTGGTGCAGGTGAGCCCGAGATGTGTGTCCACAGGATGGCTGGCTGTCAACGTTTCTTAAGATAACGCTGTAAGGTGGCCTGGCAGGCAAAGGTCAGCTTGCCAGCAGTATACTCGTACATAACGAAAGCCGTCAGGCAGTGCAGCACTTCCATCTCCACTTGAAGGTAACGCGAGTTGTAAGCTCTGTATGTAACTTGCCGATGTCCCTCTGCGGACCAAGTTGCTGCCATGTGTGAATTCTGTTCATCCACCATTCATGCCTGCAGTCCGCAAGAAGCGCGCAAGATTGCATTTGTGAGCTCCACAAAGCCTGCGGCTTGCTCGCTCCTCCAACTGGAGATATCCGCTCGGCACTGCGATATATGTGTACCAGACTCTCGCATGGCCCCGTGGCTGTCATCATGCACGATTTGAGCGAGGGGTCTTCTGTGCCCGATGTCGTTGGCTGTCTAGACATAGTTGTTGACCGACTGCTCAAGGTGAGGCACCATTCAACCACTGATATTCATCCGCAGAAAACGTTCCATGGTGGGGTATTGAAATGCCCCAGCTGACCAATTGTGCATGGCAGGCGTCAGATCAGATATACGTCCTGATCACATCCTCAAGCCCCATCGGTCACTTGGTGCACATCAGTCGCATTTATGATGCAGCATCTCTGGTCGAAGCGTACGGACGTGATGCATGTCCACAAAGCGCGCGGGTAACATTCATAAAGCTGATCAGTGCATGCACTGGTGCACTCATGTTCAACGAAACTTCTGAACGTCAGACACTGTAGACGTCTTGATATGGCATGTTTTGTTATTTCTTGGAACTGCAGGACAGACAGGCAGATGTGACACGTCATCAGAGGAATCTGGAGCAGGCCTCCCAACTGTTGGAGCCGCACGCCCCAGCAACTACTGTGCAGACCCACGAGACCATTCTGCAAAGAGCTCAAGCCAGCATGCCATTGAGGCAAGAGAAACTTAGCTTCCAAACTTCCAAGCTATCGAGTAGCAGATGCCCACCACCACATCACTGTGCAGGGTGGTCCAACCCCGCTTGGTGCAACTCGTTCAGACGGAGGCAAGCACACTTCATTCGCTTCTGCAATTTCCTGCTTCGTTCTCCACAGCTGCTGCAGCAGCTGTCCTAGATAAGCGTCATTGTCAGACCAGCTTATTTTTGCGGAGAATGACAAGACTGGGGGTTCTTCACATGCACATGTCAACCCACCGATATGAGATGTACTCGAGAGCTCAATGCTGCCTGCAGCAAGTAGGGTTTGAAAAATCTGCAACGGATACTGATAAGGCTAGGTGCGCTGTGATTTGTGGTCAAGCCTGGCAAAGTTTCTCCAAGCCTCGCATTTCTTGACATACGAATGCAGTGCTGCTCTCTGCAGGCATGCCTACCTGTTATACTATGCAACATTGCTATTGAGAATTCATGCGGTAACCAAGGCTGGAGCACATGCAAGCGCCTTGATGATGTTTGAGCAGGATTACAGCAACTTCAGGCAGGTTTTGGCATGGGCCAGCCAGTCCAGCATGACATCACCTACAGCAGTTCGCATGTATGAAACCATCTTGTGGCACGGTATGCCAATCTTCAAGCAGCGAATGCCCTGTCTACTCGTCAGTGATTTTGTAAACGTAAGTAGTCGAGGGATGCAGTGTCATCCACCTTTGCCTCTTACTGAACTGGACCTCAGATATGTTGGCATGTAGCTTTTTGGCATCTACCTGCAGGCATGTTTGGCAATGGGGACTGCGACCAAATCAAGTTCAATGGAAGGCAAGTCTCTGTGGCACCTAGGCTTATTACTGCAGGTAAACGGCTGCACACGAGCAGCAATCACCATGTTACAGAGAGCGCTTCAGCACTTGGCAGTTCAATCCTGTTTGGACCCCTTAGAAATGACCAGTTGCTACAAAGGTATCAACTCGTATGATGCCTGAGGCAAACCTTGCGACTGGCTGTTAACTAGTATGAAAATTGAGCAGACAGTCATGCTGTACGCCTCAGCAAGATGCAGTATCTCAGAACTCAACTCTGCTCGTTCGCCCTTGACAGTGGCAGCACAAATATGTAGCGACGTTGGCCTTCTGAGGACCTCAGAGTCCCTCCTTGGCCATGCCCACTCCTTGGAGATCTTAGAAAATCACCGTACAGAAGCGCTTGCAGTCCTGGACACGATGGTTTCCCATGCCAAAGTGATGGTCAAGATTGGCAAAATTCCTCAAGCCCACGAGGTGCTTCGTGCAGTACTGCAGCAAAGGTATGCTTTCTGAATTACAAGCTTCCTTGAAAGAACCACCGAGTCGTCAATGCAACCATCTACTAGACACCTGATCGCCGAGTATTCGAAAAGTTGCACCGTTGCAATTCAAAGCACATTGTTTACTCGGGAGGTTGCCACCTGGTCATCAAGCAAGTTGGTAGAGCGACAGTCCCCTGGCAGGCTCATCACGGCTCGGTATGCTCGATCGAAAGCCAGCGTGTGCTGGCTGCCACCAGCATTAGGACCATCACAGCACACAAGAAATCCTACGATTTGCATACAATGTTAAATAGGGCACAGGCAACATTGTCCCGATTGGTTCAGCATATTGTGCTGAATGGTTCAGAGACTGCAGCTAGGCTTGTGGATGAAATCTGCTACCAGTGGCAGACTGCCATCATCACTCTTGTCAGCAGACCTTTCAGATTTGCAGATTGAACATGAACGCTGCTCGGCTTGCCGAGCTCTCGGTTGTTTTGGGTGATCTTGCGAATGCGTTCCAGCTACAAGGCAGGCATGCTGAAGCCTTTGAAGTTCATCGCCAGCGCCTACAGCTGCTCAGACTGCGGAAAGCGGGGCCTAGTCTGGTGAGTGAACTCAGAGCCAAGTAGCTTTGCCTGTCATTTCAGATGCTCTGGTGCACCGACGGTCGAGGTCCAAATGGTGCAATGGCGTGCGCCCGCACCCGCCTGCTGATGAACTCACCTGCACGAACACGTGGCAGTCAGTAGAGCCACCTACTTGCTTTTATTCGGACCAGTGCATAGTTCAATCATTGGCAGATCTGTCTAGACTTGATCCGTGCCCAATGGCATGTCATAAATAGCCAGTACAGTCCACTGTTGAGACCGCTTGGAGGCTGTGCATCTGATAGAGATACGAGACGAGCCAGTGCGTCAAAAGCAAAAGGTGCACAATTACCAGGTTGCTTGGTACAGGAGATGAAATCACTTCAGGACATCGGGATATTCCTGACAACGAATAATGAGTGTAGACATGCCGTTGACTTTTTCCAACAGCAATTGTTGCTGAAAGAGCAACTGTTGCAAGCAGACAGCAGAGAGGTGGGGCACATCACTTTTATGTGGCATGCTGCT
Organism: Diplosphaera chodatii; assembly: GCA_032358165.1. NCBI lineage: Eukaryota > Viridiplantae > Chlorophyta > Trebouxiophyceae > Prasiolales > Stichococcaceae > Diplosphaera > Diplosphaera chodatii. The sequence continues at coordinate 160,663 of JAALGY010000043.1, read as the reverse complement.
TGACGACCATTGCAGCACAGACAGCTGACTTCCAGACCCATATTTCAGCTCGCGATTGGATTTCTTGATCTGGCAAGCGCCCAGAGGCGAGCGCATGACATTATTGCAGCTGAGCATTACTCCTACGTTGGATTGACCACTTTGGCATTTGATTCCGAGTCAGAAGTTGATGTAGCCCTCGGTCGATGCCAGATCGCTCGACTGCTGAATATCTTGCATGGGTGTGACATATAGTTTGTAGCTTTTGGCCTGTAATATTAACTATGTACATTGCACACTCACTACAAGGTTGCCTAGTGCCATTTCCTGAAGTTCAGTGCCTGCATTGACAGGAACGCACAATGCTGGAGGCGGGTGTCTCAAAGGAGTGAATTGCATGACGCTCATGTGCTGCTTCCAATGTACGCTTACGTCCTCACATATGTGACATCGGCAACGCTGACGTCTGCTACTGAAACAGTGGCATGTCGGCAATCTGGTGTGGTTGACCTTTTGAAGTGCCTCCTCACTACTGACCGCATATCCAGTGCAAACGAGCATGCATGGATGCCGCATGTTCGCCAGCTAATGCTGAACCTCCGACGTGAGTTGGAGCTACAGTTGACAGAGATGGCAATTCGCACTTGACAATGACTCAGCGCTTGTTGTGGCCCTGAGGAGGTCGTATCCCAGGCTTCCCTACGCGCGCTGGTCTTGTTTGATTGTGTAATTGTTGAATTGTTGAAAGTTCGAAGCTGATTGCTTGAGGTTCGCTGATCTGTTTGATGTCATCTGATATTTGAACTGCGTCACCAAGATGAACCTTGAAAAACATCCGCAAACCACATTGGTTCATACCAGTAGATGACCATTCATGACATTGACATCGATTACATACTGGTGGTGGGCCATTTTGGCCTAGCCACAGGCTCTGGCGGAAAAACCCAGAGCAACATGCACAACGAGTCGTGTACGAAACCGTTCACTCCCCGCTGACAGAATGGTTCCACTCAATCCCGGTTGGATGCACACCCCTCCAACTCTGCACATTGATCATGATAACCCCGCAAAAAGGCTGCCAGTTGCCCGGCATCTTTCTGCATAAAGTCCGCCACTGATGTGATGTTGCTGTCCTCAAACAGCTCCGAATGCTGCACCCTCTGGTCTACTAGGGCTGGACACCCCCAGACCATATGCGCCTCATCATCCACCCGCGGGTGCCGTGGCACGTGGACAGACACACGTTACGACTCTTCAGGATTAGACACTCGCAGCGGTGCGACCTAGCCGCGTGTGCGTGGCCTTGCTGCCGCCGCCGCCAGGTCCCCGAACTTGTACGACCATTAGGTAGCCTTCCTCATCGGGACTATTGCCTTTCGCTGGTCTCATGGGCCCTGCATCCCCTTGTGGTTTCATTGACAATGACATTGATTACATACTGGTGGTGGGCCATTTTGGCCTAGCCACAGGCTCTGGCGGAAAAACCCAGAGCAACATGCACAACGAGTCGTGTACGAAACCGTGCACTCCCCGCTGACAGAATGTAGCGGAGTTGGGAGTCCAGGATGGCATTGACATTGACATTGATTACATACTGGTGGTGGGCCATTCTGGCCTAGCCACAGGCTCTGGCGGAAAAACCCAGAGCAACATGCACAGCGAGTCGTGTACGAAACCGTTCACTCCCCGCTGGCAGAATGGTTCCACTCAACTCGCGCCCTGTCTGTGCTGAGCCTGAACGTCCAGGGCTGGCTGTCCAGAGATGCATCTGCTCTTTCGCAGGTCATCAAGGCGGCTGACTTCGATGTACTGGCATTCAGCGAGACGTGGGCGCGTGAGGGGAGCGATGCGCCGGAGCTGGACGGCTTCACGTCCGTCCTGCACCTGCCGCGCAGCCGGCGTCAGCAGCGTGGCGGCGCACGTGGCGGCATCGCTGTCTACGTCGCCGACAAGCTGGCACCAATGGTAACACTTGTCGACTGGACCCCAAAACTGCTACGCTCTTTTGAGGTTCGACAAGGCCATTGGACAGGAGGAGGATGCATACATGTTCGCATGTTACATTCCACCAGAGGGCAGCCCATCATTTGATGGCAAGGGCCCTGCGGTCTGGGAGGCGTTACGTGAGGAGGTGAGCGCCACCTGCCGCATGGGACATGTGTTTGTTGTTGGAGACCTGAATGCACGCACCAGCAGCTGCCCGGACTTTCCGGGATCTGTCGACCACCCTGTCACATGGAATGGATGGATAGCGGTAAGGGAAGTGCAAATAGCGATGGAAAAGGACCTTTGACCGGAAGGCTGTTTGTGTATTGCGTTTTTCAACGACTTATATACACAAACCATGGAGGGCAGATTGCCGAAGCAACCACTTGCATAGGGTGGGGTGGGTTGGTCCCACACGGAACTAGACCCGAAACTTCCGCCACCGCCAGGGATCGAACCCGGTCCCTGAACGGTGTCCAATGAAGAAGAGTTCCTGCCCTCCACTGCCCCTCCTGTGCAGTCACAGCGGCACGGCCGCGACAGCAGGGAGCGGCCCAACAAGTGGGGCAGGGCTCTGCTTGACATGTGTGTTGAGACATCCCTCAGGATTGCTAACGGTCGTGTCCCAGGAGATGAGGGGGGACAAGTCACTTTTGTTAGCCACAGTCAGGTGGGCAGCAGCCTGATCGACTATGTGCTTGCAAGTGCTGATGCATTCCCGCTGATTCAATCCCTAACAGTACTCCCTGCTCCCGAGTCGGACCATGCAGCCTTGCACTTGCTCATCAATGTAATCAATCAATCAACAAGAGGACCACTGCCGCCCAGCAGCCGCTCCCACGTCGCCAGCGCCGCCGCCATCAGCAGCAGCAACCGCAGCAGCCCACGACCCAGCAGCCCCTGCGCCTCAGCGCAGCGCAGCTGGGAGTGTGGCAGCAGCGCTTGCAGCAGCCTGATGCAGCAGCCCAACTGGTCGACATCGCAGCGGCAGCTGACGCCGCCCAGGTACCTGATGACATGCATGCTGTGGGCATGCAGTTCGACCACTTTATCGAGACCACGCAGGCTGAGGTGGCTGCAACAGCGCCGGCCGCCAAGGGGCGGGGGCGTGACCGCAACGCTGTGCCCCGCTGGTGGGACGCTGAACTGGCCCGCGGGCGCCGCGCAGCGCGGCAAGCCGCGCGTCGCGACCCGCAGTCAGCTGCTGCTCGCGCACTACGCCAGCAGTACCAGCACCTGCTACGCCGCACACAGCGCCAGTGGACCCGCAGTCAGGCTCTTTCTCTCACTGAAATGGCTCGCTCTACCAACTCCAAAAAGTTCTGGCAGAAGTTCAAACCTGCTAAGAAGCGGTCCTGTCCCATAGCAGATGATGTGATGCTCGAGTCCTTCCGTAAACTACTGGATGCCCCCACACTTCCATCAAGCACTGCAGGTACCTCGGGTAGTGGTGCTGCGCCACCTTTTGCCAACGGGAGCGAGCTCAACTCGCCCTTCACAGCCGGCGCCGTGCAAGAGGCTATAGGAGCCCTGCGCGGAGGCAAAGCAACGGTGGGGTTGCTCAAATTGGATGCTTTATCTGTTGCAGCGGCGCAGCTTGCACCCCGTCTTGCATGTATTTTTAACTCGTGTCAACGAGTTGCAGCGTTGCCAAGGAGCTGGGCATTGTGCGGCATCACGCCAATTCATAAGGGGGGCGACACATCTGATCCGGGTAATTACCGTGGCATTGCTGTTGGATCTCTGTTGGCAAAACTATATGCTTGCATGCTTAACGAAAAGCTTATGAGGTGGACCGAGCAGCACCAGCTGCGCGCACGCGGACAGGCGGGCTTCCGCAAGGACCACCGCACCACCGATCAAACCTTCGTCGTTCGCACCCTCATCGAGAAGGCCAAGGCAGATAAGCAGCCTCTGTACTCTTGCTTTGTCGATTTCAAGAAGGCATACGATGGAATGGAATGGAAAGCGGTAATGGAAAGCGGTAAGGGAAGTTGCAAATAGCGATGGAAAAGAGAACCTTTGACCGGAAGGATGTTTGTGTATTGCGTTATTCAACGACTTATATACACAAACAATGGAATGGAAAGCGGTAAGGGAAGTTGCAAATAGCGATGGAAAAGAGAACCTTTGACCGGAAGGATGTTTGTGTATTGCGTTTTTCAACGACTTATACACACAAACAATGGAGGGCAGATTGCCGAGGCAACCACTTGCATAGGGTGGGGTGGGTTGGTCCCGCACGGAACTAGACCCGAAACTTCCGCCACCGTCAGGAATCGAACCGAGTCCCTCACGATGTCCAAATGAATGGAAAGCGGTAAGGGAAGTTGCAAATAGCGATGGAAAAGAGAACCTTTGACCGGAAGGATGTTTGTGTATTGCGTTTTTCAACGACTTATACACACAAACAATGGAGGGCAGATTGCCGAGGCAACCACTTGCATAGGGTGGGGTGGGTTGGTCCCGCACGGAACTAGACCCGAAACTTCCGCCACCGTCAGGGATCGAACCGAGTCCCTCACGATGTCCAATGAATGGAAAGCGATACTGTACCTCGTGATTTGCTTTGGGAGAAGCTGCAGCGGATTGGGGTGCAGGGGGAGTTTCTGAGGGGGGTGCAGGCACTGTATGCTGATGTGCCAATGGCAGTGCAGTTTGAGGGGGGAATGTCCGATACATTCCAAGCACTTTGGGTGTTAAGCAGGGATGTCCACTATCTCCAACCCTTTTCGGGATTTACATTGACGACTTCCAAGCGGAGCTGGAGGCCGCCGGCGGGGACCTGGACCTGCCCACCCTGTGTGGTGTGCAGGCACCTGCCCTCTTCTATGCAGATGACCTGGACCTGGTGTCCACGTCCGTACGCGGCCTGCAGGCGCAGCTCGACCTGCTGGAGTCGTACTGCAAGCGCTGGCGCCTCACCGTCAACGTGAAGAAGACAAAGGTCGTGGTGTATGCAGCCCAGGCTGCTGCACCACCGGTTCTCACCTACATGCATGCTCCCATCGAAGTGCTGGACTCGTTTACCTATCTGGGGGTCGATATCTCTACTCGTAGTTCTTTTGCTGCCGCTAGCATCGGCAGAGCGGCCTCCGCCCAGCGCGCCGCACTTGCATTGCAGCATCGTTGCCATGACCTGAGCCTGCATGACCCAGCACTGCAGCTGCATTTGTTTGATGCACTAGTACGTCCTGTTATGCTATACGGTGTTGAAACATGGGGACCTGGGGCGTTATGTGGTACTGGCATGGATACATGTGAGCTTGTCCATCGGAAGTTCCTTCGGTCTGTTCTTGGCGTGCGCACAGGCACTCCCAACGTGGCGGTGTTGGGGGAGCTTGGGCGGTTCCCAGTGGCGCACACGGCAACGCTGGCCATCTGCCGGTTCTGGAACCGGCTGGTCGCAATGCCGGACACCCGCCTCACCAAGCAGGCATTCCTGGAGAACTGTGCTCTGGCCACACGGCCGGGGCGCAGCACCAGCAGCTCAGCATGCTGGGCTGCCCAGGTGTGTTCGTTCCTGCACTTCATGTCACCCATCGTTGACGGCGTGCCGCAGCGCATTGACACATCTGTTGTCACTGCACACCTGCAGCGCCGCACCTTTGATGGAATGGATAGCGGTAAGGGAAGTGCAAATAGCGATGGAAAAGGACCTTTGACCGGAAGGCTGTTTGTGTATTGCGTTTTTCAACGACTTATATACACAAACCATGGAGGATGATTGATGCTGTGAATGGCAGCGACTTGCGCAAAGTGCGTGAGTGGCTGGGAGTCAGGGGCCCTGTGAACAGTGACAACTACCAGTTGGCCGGCTACTTGCAGGCAGTTGCCTCCAAGACCGGTCGTCGGCGGTTAGCACAGTTTCGCATGGGCAGTCACATGCTGGGGGTGGAGACAGGGAGGTGGCAGCGGCTGCCGCGGGCAGAGCGGCTGTGTCAGCGGTGTAGCTGCGGCGTGGTGGATGATGAGGCGCATATGGTCTGGGGGTGTCCAACCCTAGTAGATCAGAGGGTGCAGCATTCGGAGCTGTTTGAAGACAGCAACATCACATCAGTGGCAGACTTTATGCAGCAGGATGCCGGGCAACTGGCAGCCTTTTTGCGGGGTTGTCATGATCAATGTGCAGAGTTGGAGGGGTGTGCATCCAACCGGGATTGAGTGGAACCATTCTGTCAGCGGGGAGTGCACGGTTTCGTACACGACTCGTTGTGCATGTTGCTCTGGGGTTTTCCGCCAGAGCCTGTGGCTAGGCCAAAATGGCCCACCACCAGTATGTAATCAATCAATCAATCAATCAATGTAAATCCCGAAAAGGGTTGGAGATAGTGGACACCCCTGCTTAACACCCAAAGTGCTTTGGAATGTATCGGACATTCCCCCCTCAAACTGCAATGCCATTGGCACATCGGCATACAGTGCCTGAACCCCCCTCAGAAACTCCCCCTGCACCCCAATCCGCTGCAGCTTCTCCCAAAGCAAATCACGAGGTACAGTATCGTATGCCTTCTTGAAATCGACAAAGCAAGAGTACAGAGGCTGCTTATCTGCCTTGGCCTTCTCGATGAGGGTGCGAACGACGAAGGTTTGATCGGTGGTGCGGTGGTCCTTGCGGAAGCCCGCCTGTCCGCGTGCGCGCAGCTGGTGCTGCTCGGTCCACCTAATAAGCTTTTCGTTAAGCATGCAAGCATATAGTTTTGCCAGCAGAGACCCAACAGCAATGCCACGGTAATTACCCGGATCAGATGTGTCGCCCCCCTTATGAATTGGCGTGATGCCGCACAATACCCAGCTCCTTGGCAACGCTGCAACTCGTTGACACGAGTTAAAAATACATGCAAGACAGGGTGCAAGCTGCGCCGCTGCAACAGATAAAGCATCCAATTTGAGCAACCCCACCGTCGCTTTGCCTCCGCGCAGGGCTCCTATAGCCTCTTGCACGGCGCCGGCTGTGAAGGGCGAGTTGAGCTCGCTCCCGTCGGCAAAAGGTGGCGCAGCACCACTACCCGAGGTACCTGCAGTGCTTGATGGAAGTGTGGGGGCATCCAGTAGTTTACGGAAGGACTCGAGCATCACATCATCTGCTATGGGACAGGACCGCTTCTTAGCAGGTTTGAACTTCTGCCAGAACTTTTTGGAGTTGGTAGAGCGACATTTGACATTGACATTGATTACATACTGGTGGTGGGCCATTTTGGCCTAGCCACAGGCTCTGGCGGAAAAACCCAGAGCAACATGCACAACGAGTCGTGTACGAAACCGTTCACTCCCCGCTGACAGAATGGTTCCACTCAATCCCGGTTGGATGCACACCCCTCCAACTCTGCACATTGATCATGACAACCCCGCAAAAAGGCTGCCAGTTGCCCGGCATCCTGCTGCATAAAGTCCGCCACTGATGTGATGTTGCTGTCCTCAAACAGCTCCGAATGCTGCACCCTCTGATCTACTAGGGCTGGACACCCCCAGACCATATGCGCCTCATCATCCACCACGCCGCAGTTACACCGCTGACACAGCCGCTCTGCCCGCGGCAGCCGCTGCCACCTCCCTGTTTCCACCCCCAGCATGTGACTGCCCATGCGAAACTGTGCTAACCGCCGACGACCGGTCTTGGAGGCGACTGCCTGCAAGTAGCCGGCCATCTGGTAGTTGTCACTGTTCACAGGGCCCCTGACTCCCAGCCACTCACGCACTTTGCGCAAGTCGCTGCCATTCACAGCATCGAAGGTGCGGCGCTGCAGGTGTGCAGTGACAACAGATGTGTCAATGCGCTGCGGCACGCCGTCAACGATGGGTGACATGAAGTGCAGGAACGAACACACCTGGGCAGCCCAGCATGCTGAGCTGCTGGTGCTGCGCCCCGGCCGTGTGGCCAGAGCACAGTTCTCCAGGAATGCCTGCTTGGTGAGGCGGGTGTCCGGGATTGCGACCAGCCGGTTCCAGAACCGGCAGATGGCCAGCGTTGCCGTGTGCGCCACTGGGAACCGCCCAAGCTCCCCCAACACCGCCACGTTGGGAGTGCCTGTGCGCACGCCAAGAACAGACCGAAGGAACTTCCGATGGACAAGCTCACAAGTATCCATGCCAGTACCACATAACGCCCCAGGTCCCCATGTTTCGACACCATATAGCATAACAGGACGTACTAGTGCATCAAACAAATGCAGCTGCAATGCTGGGTCATGCAGGCTCAGGTCGTGGCAACGATGCTGCAATGCAAGTGCGGCGCGCTGGGCGGAGGCCGCTCTGCCGATGCTAGCGGCAGCAAAAGAACTACGAGTAGAGATATCAACCCCCAGATAGGTAAACGAGTCCAGCACTTCGATGGGAGCATGCATGTAGGTGAGAACCGGTGGTGCAGCAGCCTGGGCTGCATACACCACGACCTTTGTCTTCTTCACGTTGACGGTGAGGCGCCAGCGCTTGCAGTACGACTCCAGCAGGTCGAGCTGCGCCTGCAGGCCGCGTACGGACGTGGACACCAGGTCCAGGTCATCTGCATAGAAGAGGGCAGGTGCCTGCACACCACACAGGGTGGGCAGGTCCAGGTCCCCGCCGGCGGCCTCCAGTTCCGCTTGGAAATCGTCAATGTAGATCCCGAAAAGGGTTGGAGATAGTGGACATCCCTGCTTAACGCCCAAAGTGCTCTGGAATGTATCGGACATTCCCCCCTCAAACTGCAATGCCATTGGCACATCAGCATACAGTGCCTGAACCCCCCTCAGAAACTCCCCATGCACCCCAATCCGCTGCAGCTTCTCCCAAAGCAAATCACGAGGTACAGTATCGTATGCCTTCTTGAAATCGACAAAGCAAGAGTACAGAGGCTGCTTATCTGCCTTGGCCTTCTCGATGAGGGTGCGAACGACGAAGGTTTGATCGGTGGTGCGGTGGTCCTTGCGGAAGCCCGCCTGTCCGCGTGCGCGCAGCTGGTGCTGCTCGGTCCACCTCATAAGCTTTTCGTTAAGCATGCAAGCATATAGTTTTGCCAGCAGAGACCCAACAGCAATGCCACGGTAATTACCCGGATCAGATGTGTCGCCCCCCTTATGAATTGGCGTGATGCCGCACAATGCCCAGCTCCTTGGCAACGCTGCAACTCGTTGACACGAGTTAAAAATACATGCAAGACAGGGTGCAAGCTGCGCCGCTGCAACAGATAAAGCATCCAATTTGAGCAATCCCACCGTCGCTTTGCCTCCGCGCAGGGCTCCTATAGCCTCTTGCACGGCGCCGGCTGTGAAGGGCGAGTTGAGCTCGCTCCCGTCGGCAAAAGGTGGCGCAGCCCCACTACCCGAGGTACCTGCAGTGCTTGATGGAAGTGTGGGGGCATCCAGTAGTTTACGGAAGGACTCGAGCATCACATCATCTGCTATGGGACAGGACCGCTTCTTAGCAGGTTTGAACTTCTGCCAGAACTTCTTGGAGTCGGTAGAGCGAGCCATTTCAGTGAGAGAAAGAGCCTGACTGCGGGTCCACTGGCGCTGTGTGCGGCGTAGCAGGTGCTGGTACTGCTGGCGCAGTGCGCGAGCAGCAGCTGACTGCGGGTCGCGACGCGCGGCTTGCCGCGCTGCGCGGCGCCCGCGGGCCAGTTCAGCGTCCCACCAGCGGGGCACAGCGTTGCGGTCACGCCCCCGCCCCTTGGCGGCCGGCGCTGTTGCAGCCACCTCAGCCTGCGTGGTCTCGATAAACTGGTCGAACTGCAAGCCCACAGCATGCATGTCATCAGGTACCTGGGCGGCGTCAGCTGCCGTTGCGATGTCGACCAGTTGGGCTGCTGCATCAAGCTGCTGCAGGCGCTGCTGCCACACTCCCAGCTGCGCTGCGCTGAGGCGCAGGGGCTGCTGGGTTGTGGGCTGCTGCGGTTGCTGCTGCTGATGGCGGCGGCGCTGGCGACGTGGGAGCGGCTGCTGGGCGGCGGTGGTCCTCTTGATGAGCAAGTGCAGGGCTGCGTGGTCCGACTCGGGAGCAGGGAGTACTGTTAGGGATTGAATCAGCGGGAATGCATCAGCACTTGCAAGCACATAGTCGATCAGGCTGCTGCCCATTTCAGTAAGAGAAAGAGCCTGACTGTGGGTCCACTGGCGCTGTGTGCGGCGTAGCAGGTGCTGGTACTGCTGGCGCAGTGCGCGAGCAGCAGCTGACTGCGGGTCGCGACGCGCGGCTTGCCGCGCTGCGCGGCGCCCGCGGGCCAGTTCAGCGTCCCACCAGCGGGGCACAGCGTTGCGGTCACGCCCCCGCCCCTTGGCGGCTGGCGCTGTTGCAGCCACCTCAGCCTGCGTGGTCTCGATGAACTGGTCGAATTGCATGCCCACAGCATGCATGTCATCAGGTACCTGGGCGGCGTCAGCTGACGCTGCGATGTCGACCAGTCAAACCTTTGTCGTTCGCACCCTCATCGAGAAGGCCAAGGCAGATAAGCAGCCTCTGTACTCTTGCTTTGTCGATTTCAAGAAGGCATACGATACTGTACCTCGTGATTTGCTTTGGGAGAAGCTGCAGCGGATTGGGGTGCATGGGGAGTTTCTGAGGGGGGTGCAGGCACTGTATGCTGATGTGCCAATGGCATTGCAGTTTGAGGGGGGAATGTCCGATACATTCCAGAGCACTTTGGGTGTTAAGCAGGGATGTCCACTATCTCCAACCCTTTTCGGGATTTATTTGGTTTGTGTATATAAGTCGTTGAAAAACGCAATACACAAACAGCCTTCCGGTCAAAGGTCCTTTTCCATCGCTATTTGCACTTCCCTTACCGCTATCCATTCATTGGACACCGTTCAGGGACCGGGTTCGATCCCTGGCGGTGGCGGAAGTTTCGGGTCTAGTTCCGTGTGGGACCAACCCACCCCACCCTATGCAAGTGGTTGCTTCGGCAATCTGCCCTCCATGGTTTGTGTATATAAGTCGTTGAAAAACGCAATACACAAACAGCCTTCCGGTCAAAGGTCCTTTTCCATCGCTATTTGCACTTCCCTTACCGCTATCCATTCCATTTACATTGACGATTTCCAAGCGGAGCTGGAGGCCGCTGGCGGGGACCTGGACCTGCCCACCCTGTGTGGTGTGCAGGCACCTGCCCTCTTCTATGCAGATGACCTGGACCTGGTGTCCACGTCCGTACGCGGCCTGCAGGCGCAGCTCGACCTGCTGGAGTCGTACTGCAAGCGCTGGCGCCTCACCGTCAACGTGAAGAAGACAAAGGTCGTGGTGTATGCAGCCCAGGCTGCTGCACCACCGGTTCTCACCTACATGCATGCTCCCATCGAAGTGCTGGACTCGTTTACCTATCTGGGGGTTGATGTCTCTACTCGTAGTTCTTTTGCTGCCGCTAGCATCGGCAGAGCGGCCTCCGCCCAGCGCGCCGCACTTGCATTGCAGCATCGTTGCCATGACCTGAGCCTGCATGACCCAGCACTGCAGCTGCATTTGTTTGATGCACTAGTGCGTCCTGTTATGCTATACGGTGTTGAAACATGGGGACCTGGGGCGTTATGTGGTACTGGCATGGATACTTGTGAGCTTGTTCATCGGAAGTTCCTTCGGTCTGTTCTTGGCGTGCGCACAGGCACTCCCAACGTGGCGGTGTTGGGGGAGCTTGGGCGGTTCCCAGTGGCGCACACGGCAACGCTGGCCATCTGCCGGTTCTGGAACCGGCTGGTCGCAATGCCGGACACCCGCCTCACCAAGCAGGCATTCCTGGAGAACTGTGCTCTGGCCAGCCGGCCGGGGCGCAGCACCAGCAGCTCAGCATGCTGGGCTGCCCAGGTGTGTTCGTTCCTGCACTTCATGTCACCCATCGTTGACGGCGTGCCGCAGCGCATTGACACATCTGTTGTCACTGCACACCTGCAACGCCGCACCTTCGATGCTGTGAATGGCAGCGACTTGCGCAAAGTGCGTGAGTGGCTGGGAGTCAGGGGCCCTGTGAACGGTGACAACTACCAGTTGGCCGGCTACTTGCAGGCAGTCGCCTCCAAGACCGGTCGTCGGCGGTTAGCACAGTTTCGCATGGGCAGTCACATGCTGGGGGTGGAGACAGGGAGGTGGCAGCGGCTGCCGCGGGCAGAGCGGCTGTGTCAGCGGTGTAGCCATTCATTGGACACCGTTCAGGGACCGGGTTCGATCCCTGGCGGTGGCGGAAGTTTCGGGTCTAGTTCCGTGTGGGACCAACCCACCCCACCCTATGCAAGTGGTTGCTTCGGCAATCTGCCCTCCATGGTTTGTGTATATAAGTCGTTGAAAAACGCAATACACAAACAGCCTTCCGGTCAAAGGTCCTTTTCCATCGCTATTTGCACTTCCCTTACCGCTATCCATGTAGCTGCGGCGTGGTGGATGATGAGGCGCATATGGTCTGGGGGTGTCCAGCCCTAGTGGATCAGAGGGTGCAGCATTCGGAGCTGTTTGAGGACAGCAACATCACATCAGTGGCAGGCTTTATGCAGCAGGATGCCGGGCAACTGGCAGCCTTTTTGCGGGGTTGTCACAATCAATGTGCAGAGTTGGAGGGGTGTGCATCCAACCGGGATTGAGTGGAACCATTCTGTCAGCGGGGAGTGAACGGTTTCGTACACGACTCGTTGTGCATGTTGCTCTGGGTTTTTCCGCCAGAGCCTGTGGCTAGGCCAAAATGGCCCACCACCAGTATGTAATCAATGTCAATGTCAGTTGGGCTGCTGCATCAGGCTGCTGCAGGCGCTGCTGCCACACTTCCAGCTGCGCTGCGCTGAGGCGCAGGGGCTGCTGGGTTGTGGGCTGCTGCGGTTGCTGCTGCTGATGGCGGCGGCGCTGGCGACGTGGGAGCGGCTGCTGGGCGGCGGTGGTCCTCTTGATGAGCAAGTGCAACTATATGCTTGCATGCTTAACGAAAAGCTTATGAGGTGGACCGAGCAGCACCAGCTGCGCGCACGCGGACAGGCGGGCTTCCGCAAGGACCACCGCACCACCGATCAAACCTTCGTCGTTCGCACCCTCATCGAGAAGGCCAAGGCAGATAAGCAGCCTCTGTACTCTTGCTTTGTCGATTTCAAGAAGGCATACGATACTGTACCTCGTGATTTGCTTTGGGAGAAGCTGCAGCGAATTGGGGTGCATGGGGAGTTTCTGAGGGGGGTGCAGGCACTGTATGCTGATGTGCCAATGGCATTGCAGTTTGAGGGGGGAATGTCCGATACATTCCAGAGCACTTTGGGTGTTAAGCAGGGATGTCCACTATCTCCAACCCTTTTCGGGATTTACATTGACGATTTCCAAGCGGAGCTGGAGGCCGCTGGCGGGGACCTGGACCTGCCCACCCTGTGTGGTGTGCAGGCACCTGCCCTCTTCTATGCAGATGACCTGGACCTGGTGTCCACGTCCGTACGCGGCCTGCAGGCGCAGCTCGACCTGCTGGAGTCGTACTGCAAGCGCTGGCGCCTCACCGTCAACGTGAAGAAGACAAAGGTCGTGGTGTATGCAGCCCAGGCTGCTGCACCACCGGTTCTCACCTACATGCATGCTCCCATCGAAGTGCTGGACTCGTTTACCTATCTGGGGGTTGATGTCTCTACTCGTAGTTCTTTTGCTGCCGCTAGCATCGGCAGAGCGGCCTCCGCCCAGCGCGCCGCACTTGCATTGCAGCATCGTTGCCATGACCTGAGCCTGCATGACCCAGCACTGCAGCTGCATTTGTTTGATGCACTAGTGCGTCCTGTTATGCTATACGGTGTTGAAACATGGGGACCTGGGGCGTTATGTGGTACTGGCATGGATACTTGTGAGCTTGTTCATCGGAAGTTCCTTCGGTCTGTTCTTGGCGTGCGCACAGGCACTCCCAACGTGGCGGTGTTGGGGGAGCTTGGGCGGTTCCCAGTGGCGCACACGGCAACGCTGGCCATCTGCCGGTTCTGGAACCGGCTGGTCGCAATGCCGGACACCCGCCTCACCAAGCAGGCATTCCTGGAGAACTGTGCTCTGGCCAGCCGGCCGGGGCGCAGCACCAGCAGCTCAGCATGCTGGGCTGCCCAGGTGTGTTCGTTCCTGCACTTCATGTCACCCATCGTTGACGGCGTGCCGCAGCGCATTGACACATCTGTTGTCACTGCACACCTGCAACGCCGCACCTTCGATGCTGTGAATGGCAGCGACTTGCGCAAAGTGCGTGAGTGGCTGGGAGTCAGGGGCCCTGTGAACGGTGACAACTACCAGTTGGCCGGCTACTTGCAGGCAGTCGCCTCCAAGACCGGTCGTCGGCGGTTAGCACAGTTTCGCATGGGCAGTCACATGCTGGGGGTGGAGACAGGGAGGTGGCAGCGGCTGCCGCGGGCAGAGCGGCTGTGTCAGCGGTGTAGCTGCGGCGTGGTGGATGATGAGGCGCATATGGTCTGGGGGTGTCCAGCCCTAGTGGATCAGAGGGTGCAGCATTCGGAGCTGTTTGAGGACAGCAACATCACATCAGTGGCAGGCTTTATGCAGCAGGATGCCGGGCAACTGGCAGCCTTTTTGCGGGGTTGTCACAATCAATGTGCAGAGTTGGAGGGGTGTGCATCCAACCGGGATTGAGTGGAACCATTCTGTCAGCGGGGAGTGAACGGTTTCGTACACGACTCGTTGTGCATGTTGCTCTGGGTTTTTCCGCCAGAGCCTGTGGCTAGGCCAAAATGGCCCACCACCAGTATGTAATCAATGTCATGTGCAAGGCTGCATGGTCCGACTCGGGAGCAGGGAGTACTGCTAGGGATTGAATCAGCGGGAATGCATCAGCACTTGCAAGCACATAGTCGATCAGGCTGCTGCCCACCTGACTGTGGCTAACAAAAGTGACTGATGAAGAAGGTGCTGAGTGGCTGTGTGAGCGTAGAAGTGGTGTGGACGTCAGATGTGGCTGGTAGAGGTGTTGTGCTGCCAGGATGGCAACAGTTTGGGCTGGCGTGATGGGCCGCAAGGCTGGCGCGCTGCTCGTGGTGGCAAGCAAGAGTGGCGAAGGCGATGGAGATGCGTATGGGGCAGCGGCAGGCCGTGCCAGGGGGCCCCCTCATACTGGTGGTGGGCACATTCTGGTGGGTACATACTGGTGGTGGGCCATTCTGGCCTAGCCACAGGCTCTGGCGGAAAAACCCAGAGCAACATGCACAACGAGTCGTGTCGGATCCCGCGTGGCTGGAGGCGTCTGCCTCAGAAGACCCTGGAGCCCGGTGTTGTGCATGGCGGACAGCTTGCGGCGTCAGCCGCCGGCCCTCTGTCGTCTGCCGGCGCCAGCCCTCTGTCATCTTGGGTTTGGTTGCTTTCACCAGCATGCAGGGCGCCTCGCGGCGTATCCGGTCCCAGCGAGCCCAGAGGTCGGCGTACTTGTACGCAACCGGTCCCTGCATGTCTGCGCGGGGTTTTCTGGGTTTAATTCGCGGGTGCCGTGGCACGTGGACTGATTGTCGTTGCGACTCTTCAGGATTAGACACTTGCAGCGGTGCGACTTAGCCGTGTGTGCGTGGCCTTGCCGCCGCCGCCGCCGGGTCCCCGCACTTGTACGACCATTAGGTAGCCTTCCTCATCGGGACTATTGCCTTGCGCTGGTCTCATGGGCCCTGCATTCCCTTGTGGTTTCGGTGTCCTCCATTGACATATTTCGAACAGAGCTTCTTGATGACCTACCCAGCCGCCCTCACGTGAGACGCCGCATTGTGCCGCAGAGCCTTGTTCATTGAGCTTGGTTCTGGTCCGGACGCCCTTTGTAAAACACAAACAAACAAACAAACAGATAGGCGAAGGCGAGTGGCGGTGGGAGTCCTGGATGGGACTGAAAGTGAAGGTGGAATGGATAGCGGTAAGGGAAGTGCAAATAGCGATGGAAAAGGACCTTTGACCGGAAGGCTGTTTGTGTATTGCGTTTTTCAACGACTTATATACACAAACCATGGAGGGCAGATTGCCGAAGCAACCACTTGCATAGGGTGGGGTGGGTTGGTCCCACACGGAACTAGACCCGAAACTTCCGCCACCGCCAGGGATCGAACCCGGTCCCTGAACGGTGTCCAATGAATGGATAGCGGTAAGGGAAGTGCAAATAGCGATGGAAAAGGACCTTTGACCGGAAGGCTGTTTGTGTATTGCGTTTTTCAACGACTTATATACACAGGCGACGGCGGTTGCTGGCAGGTGGGGTGTGAAGGTGTAGGCGAAGCTGAGCGGCGGTGGGAGTACAGGATGGGACTGAAAGTGACATGACATTGACATTGATTACATACTGGTGGTGGGCCATTTTGGCCTAGCCACAGGCTCTGGCGGGAAAACCCAGAGCAACATGCGCAACGAGTCGTGTACGAAACCGTGCACTCCCCGCTGACAGAATGGTTCAACTCAATCCCGGTTGGATGCACACCCCTCCAACTCTGCACATTGATCATGACAACCCCGCAAAAAGGCTGCCAGTTGCCCGGCATCCTGTTGCATAAAGTCCGCCACTGATGTGATGTTGCTGTCCTCAAACAGCTCGGAATGCTGCACCCTCTGATCTACTAGGGCTGGACACCCCCAGACCATATGCGCCTCATCATCCACCACACCGCAGCTACATGCTTGCATGCTTGCATGCTTGCATGCTTGCATGCTTAACGAAAAGCTTATGAGGTGGACCGAGCAGCACCAGCTGCGCGCACGCGGACAGGCGGGCTTCCGCAAGGACCACCGCACCACCGATCAAACCTTCGTCGTTCGCACCCTCATCGAGAAGGCCAAGGCAGATAAGCAGCCTCTGTACTCTTGCTTTGTCGATTTCAAGAAGGCATACGATACTGTACCTCGTGATTTGCTTTGGGAGAAGCTGCAGCGGATTGGGGTGCATGGGGAGTTTCTGAGGGGGGTCCAGGCACTGTATGCGGATGTGCCAATGGCATTGCAGTTTGAGGGGGGAATGTCCGATACATTCCAGAGCACTTTGGGTGTTAAGCAGGGGTGTCCACTATCTCCAACCCTTTTCGGGATCTACATTGACGATTTCCAAGCGGAGCTGGAGGCCGCCGGCGGGGACCTGGACCTGCCCACCCTGTGTGGTGTGCAGGCACCTGCCCTCTTCTATGCAGATGACCTGGACCTGGTGTCCACGTCCGTACGCGGCCTGCAGGCGCAGCTCGACCTGCTGGAGTCGTACTGCAAGCGCTGGCGCCTCACCGTCAACGTGAAGAAGACAAAGGTCGTGGTGTATGCAGCCCAGGCTGCTGCACCACCGGTTCTCAGCTACATGCATGCTCCCATCGAAGTGCTGGACTCGTTTACCTATCTGGGGGTTGATATCTCTACTTGTAGTTCTTTTGCTGCCGCTAGCATCGGCAGAGCGGCCTCCGCCCAGCGCGCCGCACTTGCATTGCAGCATCGTTGCCATGACCTGAGCCTGCATGACCCAGCACTGCAGCTGCATTTGTTTGATGCACTAGTACGTCCTGTTATGCTATACGGTGTTGAAACATGGGGACCTGGGGCGTTATGTGGTACTGGCATGGATACTTGTGAGCTTGTCCATCGGAAGTTCCTTCGGTCTGTTCTTGGCGTGCGCACTGGCACTCCCAACGTGGCGGTGTTGGGGGAGCTTGGGCGGTTCCCAGTGGCGCACACGGCAACGCTGGCCATCTGCCGGTTCTGGAACCGGCTGGTCGCAATGCCGGACACCCGCCTCACCAAGCAGGCATTTCTGGAGAACTGTGCTCTGGCCACACGGCCGGGGCGCAGCACCAGCAGCTCAGCATGCTGGGCTGCCCAGGTGTGTTCGTTCCTGCACTTCATGTCACCCATCGTTGACGGCGTGCCGCAGCGCATTGACACATCTGTTGTCACTGCACACCTGCAGCGCCGCACCTTCGATGCTGTGAATGGCAGCGACTTGCGCAAAGTGCGTGAGTGGCTGGGAGTCAGGGGCCCTGTGAACGGTGACAACTACCAGTTGGCCGGCTACTTGCAGGCAGTCGCCTCCAAGACCGGTCGTCGGCGGTTAGCACAGTTTCGCATGGGCAGTCACATGCTGGGGGTGGAGACAGGGAGGTGGCAGCGGCTGCCGCGGGCAGAGCGGCTGTGTCAGCGGTGTAGCTGCGGCGTGGTGGATGATGAGGCGCATATGGTCTGGGGGTGTCCAGCCCTAGTGGATCAGAGGGTGCAGCATTCGGAGCTGTTTGAGGACAGCAACATCACATCAGTGGCAGGCTTTATGCAGCAGGATGCCGGGCAACTGGCAGCCTTTTTGCGGGGTTGTCACAATCAATGTGCAGAGTTATGTAATCAATGTCAATGTCAACACGACTCGTTGTGCATGTTGCTCTGGGTTTTTCCGCCAGAGCCTGTGGCTAGGCCAAAAAGGCCCACCACCAGTATGTAATCAATGTCAATGTCAATGATACATTCCAGAGCACTTTGGGGGTTAAGCAGGGATGTCCATTATCTCCAACCCTTTTCGGGATTTACATTGACGATTTCCAAGCGGAGCTGGAGGCCGCCGGCGGGGACCTGGACCTGCCCAC
Source organism: Diplosphaera chodatii (assembly GCA_032358165.1). Taxonomy (NCBI): domain Eukaryota; kingdom Viridiplantae; phylum Chlorophyta; class Trebouxiophyceae; order Prasiolales; family Stichococcaceae; genus Diplosphaera; species Diplosphaera chodatii. The sequence continues at coordinate 142,214 of JAALGY010000043.1, read as the reverse complement.
CCTGTGTGGTGTGCAGGCACCTGCCCTCTTCTATGCAGATGACCTGGACCTGGTGTCCACGTCCGTACGCGGCCTGCAGGCGCAGCTCGACCTGCTGGAGTCGTACTGCAAGCGCTGGCGCCTCACCGTCAACGTGAAGAAGACAAAGGTCGTGGTGTATGCAGCCCAGGCTGCTGCACCACCGGTTCTCACCTACATGCATGCTCCCATCGAAGTGCTGGACTCGTTTACCTATCTGGGGGTTGATGTCTCTACTCGTAGTTCTTTTGCTGCCGCTAGCATCGGCAGAGCGGCCTCCGCCCAGCGCGCCGCACTTGCATTGCAGCATCGTTGCCATGACCTGAGCCTGCATGACCCAGCACTGCAGCTGCATTTGTTTGATGCACTAGTGCGTCCTGTTATGCTATACGGTGTTGAAACATGGGGACCTGGGGCGTTATGTGGTACTGGCATGGATACTTGTGAGCTTGTCCATCGGAAGTTCCTTCGGTCTGTTCTTGGCGTGCGCACAGGCACTCCCAACGTGGCGGTGTTGGGGGAGCTTGGGCGGTTCCCAGTGGCGCACACGGCAACGCTGGCCATCTGCCGGTTCTGGAACCGGCTGGTCGCAATGCCGGACACCCGCCTCACCAAGCAGGCATTCCTGGAGAACTGTGCTCTGGCCACACGGCCGGGGCGCAGCACAAGCAGCTCAGCATGCTGGGCTGCCCAGGTGTGTTCGTTCCTGCACTTCCGCTATCCATTCATTGGACACCGTTCAGGGACCGGGTTCGATCCCTGGCGGTGGCGGAAGTTTCGGGTCTAGTTCCGTGTGGGACCAACCCACCCCACCCTATGCAAGTGGTTGCTTCGGCAATCTGCCCTCCATGGTTTGTGTATATAAGTCGTTGAAAAACGCAATACACAAACAGCCTTCCGGTCAAAGGTCCTTTTCCATCGCTATTTGCACTTCCCTTACCGCTATCCATTCCACTTCATGTCACCCATCGTTGACGGCGTGCCGCAGCGCATTGACACATCTGTTGTCACTGCACACCTGCAGCGCCGCACCTTCGATGCTGTGAATGGAATGGCAGCGACTTGCGCAAAGTGCGTGAGTGGCTGGGAGTCAGGGGCCCTGTGAACAGTGACAACTACCAGATGGCCGGCTACTTGCAGGCAGTCGCCTCCAAGACCGGTCGTCGGCGGTTAGCACAGTTTCGCATGGGCAGTCACATGCTGGGGGTGGAAACAGGGAGGTGGCAGCGGCTGCCGCGGGCAGAGCGGCTGTGTCAGCGGTGTAACTGCGGCGTGGTGGATGATGAGGCGCATATGGTCTGGGGGTGTCCAGCCCTAGTAGATCAGAGGGTGCAGCATTCGGAGCTGTTTGAGGACAGCAACATCACATCAGTGGCGGACTTTATGCAGCAGGATGCCGGGCAACTGGCAGCCTTTTTGCGGGGTTGTCATGATCAATGTGCAGAGTTGGAGGGGTGTGCATCCAACCGGGATTGATTGGAACCATTCTGTCAGCGGGGAGTGAACGGTTTCGTACACGACTCGTTGTGCATGTTGCTCTGGGTTTTTCCGCCAGAGCCTGTGGCTAGGCCAAAATGGCCCACCACCAGTATGTAATCAATGTCAATGTCAATGCCAACTGGTAGTTGTCACCGTTCACAGGGCCCCTGACTCCCGGCCACTCACGCACTTTGCTTGTTTGTTTGTTTGTTTGTTTGTTTGTTTGTTTGTTTGTTTGTTTGTTTGTTTTTTACAAAGGGCGTCCAGACCAGAACCAAGCTCAATGAACAAGGCTCTGCGGCACAATGCGGCTTTGTTTGTTTGTTTGTTTGTTTGTTTGTTTGTTTGTTTGTTTGTTTGTTTGTTTGTTTGTTTGTTTGTTTGTTTGTTTGTTTGTTTGTTTGTTTGTTTGTTTGTTTGTTTGTTTGTTTGTTTGTTTGTTTGTTACAAAGGGCGTCCAGACCAGAACCGAGCTCAGTAGCAAGGCTCTGCGGCACAATGCGGCTTCTCACATGTCAACATGAGAGCGGCGAATGAATATCACGTCAAACATCAAGTGTTCGAAACATGTAGATGGAGGACACTGAAGCCACAAGGGAATGCAGGGCCCATGAGACCAGCGCAAGGCAATAGTCCCGATGAGGAAGTCTAAATTGCATGGCTGCAAATGTGCTGCAAAGGCTAAGAACGGCGAAAGTCAGCAACGCCAACAACGCGGTCCCAATCACCCAGGCCACAAATGCGATGTCCTGTACTATGTATTGCCATCGAAACTGGCACAATGCGGCGTCTCACGTGTGAACGTGAGGGCGGCTGGCTAGGTCATCAAAACGCTCTGTTCGAAATATGTCACGCACTTTGCGCAAGTCGCTGCCATTCACAGCATCGAAGGTGCGGCGCTGCAGGTGTGCGCTGACAACAGATGTGTCAATGCGCTGCGGCACGCCGTCAACGATGGGTGACATATCAGAGGGTGGAAAGCGGTAAGGGAAGTTGCAAATAGCGATGGAAAAGAGAACCTTTGACCGGAAGGATGTTTGTGTATTGCGTTTTTCAACGACTTATATACACAAACAATGGAGGGCAGATTGCCGAGGCAACCACTTGCATAGGGTGGGGTGGGTTGGTCCCGCACGGAACTAGACCCGAAACTTCCGCCACCGTCAGGGATCGAACCGAGTCCCTCACGATGTCCAATGAATGGAAAGCGGTAAGGGAAGTTGCAAATAGCGATGGGTGCAGCATTCGGAGCTGTTTGAAGACAGCAACATTACATCAGTGGCAGACTTTATGCAGCAGGACGCCGGGCAACTGGCAGCCTTTTTGCGGGGTTGTCATGATCAATGTGCAGAGTTGGAGGGGTGTGCATCCAACCGGGATTGAGTGGAACCATTCTGTCAGCGGGGAGTGCACGGTTTCGTACACGACTCGTTGTGCATGTTGCTCTGGGTTTTTCCGCCAGAGCCTGTGGCTAGGCCAAAATGGCCCACCACCAGTATGTAATCAATGTCAAATGACATGAAGTGCAGGAACGAACACACCTGGGCAGCCCAGCATGCTGAGCTGCTTGTGCTGCGCCCCGGCCGGGTGGCCAGAGCACAGTTCTCCAGGAATGCCTGCTTGGTGAGGCGGGTGTCCGGCATTGCGACCAGCCGGTTCCAGAACCGGCAGATGGCCAGCGTTGCCGTGTGCGCCACTGGGAACCGCCCAAGCTCCCCCAACACCGCCACGTTGGGAGTGCCTGTGCGCACGCCAAGAACAGACCGAAGGATTTTCCGATGGACAAGCTCACAAGTATCCATGCCAGTACCACATAACGCCCCAGGTCCCCATGTTGGCCGGCTACTTGCAGGCAGTCGCCTCCAAGACCGGTCGTCGGCGATTAGCACAGTTTCGCATGGGCAGTCACATGCTGGGGGTGGAAACAGGGAGGTGGCAGCGGCTGCCGCGGGCAGAGCGGCTGTGTCAGCGGTGTAGCTGCGGCGTGGTGGATGATGAGGCGCATATGGTCTGGGGGTGTCCAGCCCTAGTAGATCAGAGGGTGCAGCATTCGGAGCTGTTTGAGGACAGCAACATCACATCAGTGGCGGACTTTATGCAGCAGGATGCCGGGCAACTGGCAGCCTTTTTGCGGGGCTGTCATGATCAATGTGCAGATTTGGAGGGGTGTGCATCAACCGGGATTGAGTGGATCCATTCTGTCAGCGGGGAGTGCACGGTTTCGTACACGACTCGTTGTGCATGTTGCTCTGGGTTTTTCCGCCAGAGCCTGTGGCTAGGCCAAAATGGCCCACCACCAGTATGTAATCACTGTCAATGTCAATGGTTTGGGGGAGCCTGCTCTAGACTGGCGTCGGCATCAGCCGCCGCCTTGCCATCGACAGCCGACACTCACAGCCTTTTCTGCTCAGACTGCAGATGCGCATACTCGCGACTGTGTCACATCGTCATATCGGCATGTGCTGCCTCCTCAGCCATACAGCTTCACGGTTGCCAGCTGCCGCCGCCGCCGCTTGCCGCATCTGCTCTTGCCGCAGTCTGCCGCTAGCTTCGGCCGCATTAGCAGTGGGCCATAGAGACTCACCAGTTTTGACATTTGACATTGATTACATACTGGTGGTGGGCCATTTTGGCCTAGCCACAGGCTCTGGCGGAAAAACCCAGAGCAACATGCACAACGAGTCGTGTACGAAACCGTTCACTCCCCGCTGACAGAATGGTTCCACTCAATCCCGGTTGGATGCACACCCCTCCAACTCTGCACATTGATCATGACAACCCCGCAAAAAGGCTGCCAGTTGCCCGGCATCCTGCTGCATAAAGTCCGCCACTGATGTGATGTTGCTGTCCTCAAACAGCTCCGAATGCTGCACCCTCTGATCTACTAGGGCTGGACACCCCCAGACCATATGCGCCTCATCATCCACCACGCCGCAGTTACACCGCTGACACAGCCGCTCTGCCCGCGGCAGCCGCTGCCACCTCCCTGTTTCCACCCCCAGCATGTGACTGCCCATGCGAAACTGTGCTAACCGCCGACGACCGGTCTTGGAGGCGACTGCCTGCAAGTAGCCGGCCATCTGGTAGTTGTCACTGTTCACAGGGCCCCTGACTCCCAGCCACTCACGCACTTTGCGCAAGTCGCTGCCATTCACAGCATCGAAGGTGCGGCGCTGCAGGTGTGCAGTGACAACAGATGTGTCAATGCGCTGCGGCACGCCGTCAACGATGGGTGACATGAAGTGCAGGAACGAACACACCTGGGCAGCCCAGCATGCTGAGCTGCTGGTGCTGCGCCCCGGCCGTGTGGCCAGAGCACAGTTCTCCAGGAATGCCTGCTTGGTGAGGCGGGTGTCCGGGATTGCGACCAGCCGGTTCCAGAACCGGCAGATGGCCAGCGTTGCCGTGTGCGCCACTGGGAACCGCCCAAGCTCCCCCAACACCGCCACGTTGGGAGTGCCTGTGCGCACGCCAAGAACAGACCGAAGGAACTTCCGATGGACAAGCTCACAAGTATCCATGCCAGTACCACATAACGCCCCAGGTCCCCATGTTTCGACACCATATAGCATAACAGGACGTACTAGTGCATCAAACAAATGCAGCTGCAATGCTGGGTCATGCAGGCTCAGGTCGTGGCAACGATGCTGCAATGCAAGTGCGGCGCGCTGGGCGGAGGCCGCTCTGCCGATGCTAGCGGCAGCAAAAGAACTACGAGTAGAGATATCAACCCCCAGATAGGTAAACGAGTCCAGCACTTCGATGGGAGCATGCATGTAGGTGAGAACCGGTGGTGCAGCAGCCTGGGCTGCATACACCACGACCTTTGTCTTCTTCACGTTGACGGTGAGGCGCCAGCGCTTGCAGTACGACTCCAGCAGGTCGAGCTGCGCCTGCAGGCCGCGTACGGACGTGGACACCAGGTCCAGGTCATCTGCATAGAAGAGGGCAGGTGCCTGCACACCACACAGGGTGGGCAGGTCCAGGTCCCCGCCGGCGGCCTCCAGTTCCGCTTGGAAATCGTCAATGTAGATCCCGAAAAGGGTTGGAGATAGTGGACATCCCTGCTTAACGCCCAAAGTGCTCTGGAATGTATCGGACATTCCCCCCTCAAACTGCAATGCCATTGGCACATCAGCATACAGTGCCTGAACCCCCCTCAGAAACTCCCCATGCACCCCAATCCGCTGCAGCTTCTCCCAAAGCAAATCACGAGGTACAGTATCGTATGCCTTCTTGAAATCGACAAAGCAAGAGTACAGAGGCTGCTTATCTGCCTTGGCCTTCTCGATGAGGGTGCGAACGACGAAGGTTTGATCGGTGGTGCGGTGGTCCTTGCGGAAGCCCGCCTGTCCGCGTGCGCGCAGCTGGTGCTGCTCGGTCCACCTCATAAGCTTTTCGTTAAGCATGCAAGCATATAGTTTTGCCAGCAGAGACCCAACAGCAATGCCACGGTAATTACCCGGATCAGATGTGTCGCCCCCCTTATGAATTGGCGTGATGCCGCACAATGCCCAGCTCCTTGGCAACGCTGCAACTCGTTGACACGAGTTAAAAATACATGCAAGACAGGGTGCAAGCTGCGCCGCTGCAACAGATAAAGCATCCAAATTTGATGGGATCACCTAGTACAGGACATAGCATTTGTGGCCTGGGTGATTGGGACCGCGTTGTTGGCGTTGCTGACTTTCGCCGTTCTTAGCCTTTGCAGCACATTTGTAGCCATGCAGCTTAGACTTCCTCATCGGGACTATTGCCTTTCGCTGGTCTCATGGGCCCTGCATTCCCTTGTGGTTTCAGTGTCCTCCATCTACATGTTTCGAACACTTGATAGTTGACATGATTTTCGTTCGCCGCTCTCATGTTGACACGTGAGAAGCCGCATTGTGCCGCAGAGCCTTGTTCATTGAGCTTGGTTCCGGTCTGACCGCCCTTTGTAACAAACAAGCAAATAAACTAAAAAGATAGTGAGGCCGTGGACGTGGTCTGGACTGCCCTAACAAACCAACCAACCAACCAGCAAAAATTTTGGCGAACGCAGGGCAACGGCAACAACGCGTTGTCCCAATGGGTATGATGACAACAGAACTGTTGAAAACCAGCGCCCGCAGCTGACGGTGCCGTAGTCCGTGGCAGACCGTGGAAGCGGCAGTCGCGTCAGAAAACGCGGGTGCAGCTGTCGGGTTGGTGTCTTCAAAGGATGACATTCTTCCGTTTGCATACTCGGAAGGGTTTCTTGCGCACGTTCTCAACACGCTCTCTGGCTACATACAGGCTCTCTACACCAAGCGCGAAGGATCCCGCGCTGCCCGGTGTCCGGCAGTGCGCTCTCAGGAGGCCAACCGCACCCAACCAACCAACCCCGTCAAACAACGCAACCCTACGCTCTAACCCGCTCAAACTGCTTGCAAATCTTGCGAGCAGACTCATCACACACACATCACCCTTCTGCTGCAATTTCGCAGCAATCGCACCTCGTTTGAGGCCATTGCACCTCGTTTGAGGCCTCCCATACTCACTCCAACCACCCAATCTGTGTCACACTCACCCTGCAGCAGCGTCCCAAGCTGCAACCATCCAGATACCTTCTATACATCACAACATGACGATCTGCACGCGCTCGTTCTCTGACGTTGTGTGCTCGACAGATGCGGCGATGGACTGGGCGACGGTTGCATCACTGAGTGACATGACCGAACTCCGGAAGATCGCCAAACGTTACAACGTATCTGTTCGCAGGGGTGCCAACGCAGAAACAGTTCGTCGCCAGATACACGCCGTCATGGAGCCGATGGACGGCATTGCGGACGCTGCACTTGCAGAGTTTTCGGTGTCGGACTCCAGCGCCGATTTGACGCAGCAGTCCTGCACGCTTACTGCGGCACCCATCAGCGAGGCCTATACAGAGCCTGCTGCTCAGCAGCGGCCACCAAGGGGCCCCGTGCATGGACACGCATGCGTACATGCAACTGCAGTTGGTGCTGACCAGGATCACGTGACTGCCCAGACTGCCCAGGGTGATTCCAGTGCAGGCTGTGCAGTCCCACAGCCCTCGTCTAACGCAGCCATTGCGCCATACTTGCACAGGATTGCGGCTCTTGAGGCCGAGCTGAAGCAATCGAAGCTCGAGGCAGCAACATATCAGCAAGCGGCACTGCAGCAGCAATGCCAGTCAGTCAAGCTTGTGATACATGTGCAGCAGCCACAGCTCAACAGCAACAGCCCGGAGCAGCAGACGGCACCGGCCACGCATGCAGCCCCAGAGCAGCATGCAGCGACCGCGCCAGCAGCTCCCAGCAGCCAGCCTGCAACACCAGCAACGGCACCAGCAGCAACATTGCCACAGCAGCCAGCAGCAACCAGCCGGCCCAGCATTGACCCAAAGCAGCAGCCGCGGCTTCCAGCGCGCAGCAGCAGCTCTGGGTCAGCAGCGTGGGTTTTCAGCGGCCTGGATTTTGCAGCAGGCAGCAGCAGCGATGCTGCCGCAGCGGCAGTACAGGGTTTCTGCACCAGCAAGCTTTGCTTGCAAGATGCTGCACAGCATGTCACTGTGATGCGTGTCAGCAAGCAGAAGACCGGCCTGGCTGTCGTCAGCATCGATGATGCTGTGTTTGTGCGCAGGATGTGCAGCGCCAAAGCGCGCCTTCCCCGCACTTGCGGAGTGTCTATCTTTGAGAGCGTGGCTCCGCAGCGTCGTGACGCAGCGGCACAGCTGCGCAGGAGTCAGCACCAGGCAGCCCAAGATGCAGCTCCAGTGGCGAATGCACGCCGCGCAGCCGCGGATGCTGTGCAATTTGCACAGCAGCACCTCGCGCCGCGCCGGCAGCGGCGGCCAAGCGCTCTTGGCCCTCACCCTGCTCCTGCTCCCCTTGGCATTGCATCACGCTTTGCTGTGCTGCCTGTTGAGCCCACTTCTCACACATCACCTGGTGGCCCCACACTGGCTGAGGGCACACAACCCTCTCCAGCAAAGGCGCCAGCCACACCCAAACCCACCTCCAACCATGTCTGCTAGGGGTGTTGGGGCCGGGCTGCGCCCGGCGCAATCCGGTCCCCTAACAGTGCCCTGTCTGTGCTGAGCCTGAACGTCCAGGGCTGGCTGTCCAGAGATGCATCTGCTCTTTCGCAGGTCATCAAGGCGGCTGACTTCGATGTACTGGCATTCAGCGAGACGTGGGCGCGTGAGGGGAGCGATGCGCCGGAGCTGGACGGCTTCACGTCCGTCCTGCACCTGCCGCGCAGCCGGCGTCAGCAGCGTGGCGGCGCACGTGGCGGCATTGCTGTCTACGTCGCCGACAAGCTGGCACCAATGGTAACACACTTGTCGACTGGACCCCAAAACTGCTACGCTCTTTTGAGGTTCGACAAGACCATTGGACAGGAGGAGGATGCATACATGTTCGCATGTTACATTCCACCAGAGGGCAGCCCATCATTTGATGGCAAGGGCCCTGCGGTCTGGGAGGCGTTACGTGAGGAGGTGAGCGCCACCTGCCGCATGGGGCATGTGTTTGTTGTTGGAGACCTGAATGCACGCACCAGCACCTGCCCGGACTTTCCGGGATCTGTCGATCACCCTGTCACAGAAGAGTTCCTGCCCTCCACTGCCCCTCCTGTGCAGTCACAGCGGCACAGCCGCGACAGCAGGGAGCGGCCCAACAAGTGGGGCAGGGCTCTGCTTGACATGTGTGGCAGCGGCTGCCGCGGGCAGAGCGGCTGTGTCAGCGGTGTATCCATTCATTGGACACCGTTCAGGGACCGGGTTCGATCCCTGGCGGTGGCGGAAGTTTCGGGTCTAGTTCCGTGTGGGACCAACCCACCCCACCCTATGCAAGTGGTTGCTTCGGCAATCTGCCCTCCATGGTTTGTGTATATAAGTCGTTGAAAAACGCAATACACAAACAGCCTTCCGGTCAAAGGTCCTTTTCCATCGCTATTTGCACTTCCCTTACCGCTATCCATTCCATTCCGTGTGTTGAAACATCCCTCAGGATTGCTAACGGTCGTGTCCCAGGAGATGAGGGGGGACAGGTCACATTTGTTAGCCACAGTCAGGTGGGCAGCAGCCTGATCGACTATGTGCTTGCAAGTGCTGATGCATTCCCGCTGATTCAATCCCTAACAGTACTCCCTGCTCCCGAGTCGGACCACGCAGCCTTGCACTTGCTCATCAAGAGGACCACCGCCGCCCAGCAGCCGCTCCCACGTCGCCAGCGCCGCCGCCATCAGCAGCAGCAACCGCAGCAGCCCACAACCCAGCAGCCCCTGCGCCTCAGCGCAGCGCAGCTGGGAGTGTGGCAGCAGCGCCTGCAGCAGCTTGATGCAGCAGCCCAACTGGTCGACATCGCAACGGCAGCTGACGCCGCCCAGGTACCTGATGACATGCATGCTGTGGGCATGCAGTTCGACCAGTTTATCGAGACCACGCAGGCTGAGGTGGCTGCAACAGCGCCGGCCGCCAAGGGGCGGGGGCGTGACCGCAACGCTGTGCCCCGCTGGTGGGACGCTGAACTGGCCCGCGGGCGCCGCGCAGCGCGGCAAGCCGCGCGTCGCGACCCGCAGTCAGCTGCTGCTCGCGCACTGCGCCAGCAGTACCAGCACCTGCTACGCCGCACACAGCGCCAGTGGACCCGCAGTCAGGCTCTTTCTCTCACTGAAATGGCTCGTTCTACCAACTCCAAAAGGTTTTGGCAGAAGTTCAAACCTGCTAAGAAGCGGTCCTGTCCCATAGCAGATGATGTGATGCTCGAGTCCTTCCGTAAACTACTGGATGCCCCCACACTTCCATCAAGCACTGCAGGTACCTCGGGTAGTGGTGCTGCGCCACCTTTTGCCGACGGGAGCGAGCTGAACTCGCCCTTCACAGCCGGCGCCGTGCAAGAGGCTATAGGAGCCCTGCGCGGAGGCAAAGCAACGGTGGGGTTGCTCAAATTGGATGCTTTATCTGTTGCAGCGGCGCAGCTTGCACCCTGTCTTGCATGTATTTTTAACTCGTGTCAACGAGTTGCAGCGCTGCCAAGGAGCTGGGCATTGTGCGGCATCACGCCAATTCATAAGGGGGGCGATACATCTGATCCGGGTAATTACCGTGGCATTGCTGTTGGGTCTCTGTTGGCAAAACTATATGCTAGCATGCTTAACGAAAAGCTTATGAGGTGGACCGAGCAGCACCAGCTGCGCGCACGCGGACAGGCGGGCTTCCGCATTGACATTGATTACATACTGGTGGTGGGCCATTTTGGCCTAGCCACAGGCTCTGGCGGAAAAACCCAGAGCAACATGCACAACGAGTCGTGTACGAAACCGTTCACTCCCCGCTGACAGAATGGTTCCACTCAATCCCGGTTGACATTGACATTGACATTGATTACATACTGGTGGTGGGCCATTTTGGCCTAGCCACAGGCTCTGGCGGAAAAACCCAGAGCAACATGCACAACGAGTCGTGTACGAAACCGTTCACTCCCCGCTGACAGAATGGTTCCACTCAATCCCGGTTGGATGCACACCCCTCCAACTCTGCACATTGATCATGACAACCCCGCAAAAAGGCTGCCAGTTGCCCGGCATCCTGCTGCATAAAGTCCGCCACTGATGTGATGTTGCTGTCCTCAAACAGCTCCGAATGCTGCACCCTCTGATCTACTAGGGCTGGACACCCCCAGACCATATGCGCCTCATCATCCACCACGCCGCAGTTACACCGCTGACACAGCCGCTCTGCCCGCGGCAGCCGCTGCCACCTCCCTGTTTCCACCCCCAGCATGTGACTGCCCATGCGAAACTGTGCTAACCGCCGACGACCGGTCTTGGAGGCGACTGCCTGCAAGTAGCCGGCCATCTGGTAGTTGTCACTGTTCACAGGGCCCCTGACTCCCAGCCACTCACGCACTTTGCGCAAGTCGCTGCCATTCACAGCATCGAAGGTGCGGCGCTGCAGGTGTGCAGTGACAACAGATGTGTCAATGCGCTGCGGCACGCCGTCAACGATGGGTGACATGAAGTGCAGGAACGAACACACCTGGGCAGCCCAGCATGCTGAGCTGCTGGTGCTGCGCCCCGGCCGTGTGGCCAGAGCACAGTTCTCCAGGAATGCCTGCTTGGTGAGGCGGGTGTCCGGGATTGCGACCAGCCGGTTCCAGAACCGGCAGATGGCCAGCGTTGCCGTGTGCGCCACTGGGAACCGCCCAAGCTCCCCCAACACCGCCACGTTGGGAGTGCCTGTGCGCACGCCAAGAACAGACCGAAGGAACTTCCGATGGACAAGCTCACAAGTATCCATGCCAGTACCACATAACGCCCCAGGTCCCCATGTTTCGACACCATATAGCATAACAGGACGTACTAGTGCATCAAACAAATGCAGCTGCAATGCTGGGTTGGATGCACACCCCTCCAACTCTGCACATTGATCATGACAACCCCGCAAAAAGGCTGCCAGTTGCCCGGCATCCTGCTGCATAAAGTCCGCCACTGATGTGATGTTGCTGTCCTCAAACAGCTCCGAATGCTGCACCCTCTGATCTACTAGGGCTGGACACCCCCAGACCATATGCGCCTCATCATCCACCACGCCGCAGTTACACCGCTGACACAGCCGCTCTGCCCGCGGCAGCCGCTGCCACCTCCCTGTTTCCACCCCCAGCATGTGACTGCCCATGCGAAACTGTGCTAACCGCCGACGACCGGTCTTGGAGGCGACTGCCTGCAAGTAGCCGGCCATCTGGTAGTTGTCACTGTTCACAGGGCCCCTGACTCCCAGCCACTCACGCACTTTGCGCAAGTCGCTGCCATTCACAGCATCGAAGGTGCGGCGCTGCAGGTGTGCAGTGACAACAGATGTGTCAATGCGCTGCGGCACGCCGTCAACGATGGGTGACATGAAGTGCAGGAACGAACACACCTGGGCAGCCCAGCATGCTGAGCTGCTGGTGCTGCGCCCCGGCCGTGTGGCCAGAGCACAGTTCTCCAGGAATGCCTGCTTGGTGAGGCGGGTGTCCGGGATTGCGACCAGCCGGTTCCAGAACCGGCAGATGGCCAGCGTTGCCGTGTGCGCCACTGGGAACCGCCCAAGCTCCCCCAACACCGCCACGTTGGGAGTGCCTGTGCGCACGCCAAGAACAGACCGAAGGAACTTCCGATGGACAAGCTCACAAGTATCCATGCCAGTACCACATAACGCCCCAGGTCCCCATGTTTCGACACCATATAGCATAACGCAAGGACCACCGCACCACCGATCAAACCTTCGTCGTTCGCACCCTCATCGAGAAGGCCAAGGCAGATAAGCAGCCTCTGTACTCTTGCTTTGTCGATTTCAAGAAGGCATACGATACTGTACCTCGTGATTTGCTTTGGGAGAAGCTGCAGCGGATTGGGGTGCATGGGGAGTTTCTGAGGGGGGTGCAGGCACTGTATGCTGATGTGCCAATGGCATTGCAGTTTGAGGGGGGAATGTCCGATACATTCCAGAGCACTTTGGGTGTTAAGCAGGGATGTCCACTATCTCCAACCCTTTTCGGGATTTACATTGACGATTTCCAAGCGGAGCTGGAGGCCGCTGGCGGGGACCTGGACCTGCCCACCCTGTGTGGTGTGCAGGCACCTGCCCTCTTCTATGCAGATGACCTGGACCTGGTGTCCACGTCCGTACGCGGCCTGCAGGCGCAGCTCGACCTGCTGGAGTCGTACTGCAAGCGCTGGCGCCTCACCGTCAACGTGAAGAAGACAAAGGTCGTGGTGTATGCAGCCCAGGCTGCTGCACCACCGGTTCTCACCTACATGCATGCTCCCATCGAAGTGCTGGACTCGTTTACCTATCTGGGGGTTGATGTCTCTACTCGTAGTTCTTTTGCTGCCGCTAGCATCGGCAGAGCGGCCTCCGCCCAGCGCGCCGCACTTGCATTGCAGCATCGTTGCCATGACCTGAGCCTGCATGACCCAGCACTGCAGCTGCATTTGTTTGATGCACTAGTGCGTCCTGTTATGCTATACGGTGTTGAAACATGGGGACCTGGGGCGTTATGTGGTACTGGCATGGATACTTGTGAGCTTGTTCATCGGAAGTTCCTTCGGTCTGTTCTTGGCGTGCGCACAGGCACTCCCAACGTGGCGGTGTTGGGGGAGCTTGGGCGGTTCCCAGTGGCGCACACGGCAACGCTGGCCATCTGCCGGTTCTGGAACCGGCTGGTCGCAATGCCGGACACCCGCCTCACCAAGCAGGCATTCCTGGAGAACTGTGCTCTGGCCAGCCGGCCGGGGCGCAGCACCAGCAGCTCAGCATGCTGGGCTGCCCAGGTGTGTTCGTTCCTGCACTTCATGTCACCCATCGTTGACGGCGTGCCGCAGCGCATTGACACATCTGTTGTCACTGCACACCTGCAACGCCGCACCTTCGATGCTGTGAATGGCAGCGACTTGCGCAAAGTGCGTGAGTGGCTGGGAGTCAGGGGCCCTGTGAACGGTGACAACTACCAGTTGGCCGGCTACTTGCAGGCAGTCGCCTCCAAGACCGGTCGTCGGCGGTTAGCACAGTTTCGCATGGGCAGTCACATGCTGGGGGTGGAGACAGGGAGGTGGCAGCGGCTGCCGCGGGCAGAGCGGCTGTGTCAGCGGTGTAGCTGCGGCGTGGTGGATGATGAGGCGCATATGGTCTGGGGGTGTCCAGCCCTAGTGGATCAGAGGGTGCAGCATTCGGAGCTGTTTGAGGACAGCAACATCACATCAGTGGCAGGCTTTATGCAGCAGGATGCCGGGCAACTGGCAGCCTTTTTGCGGGGTTGTCACAATCAATGTGCAGAGTTGGAGGGGTGTGCATCCAACCGGGATTGAGTGGAACCATTCTGTCAGCGGGGAGTGAACGGTTTCGTACACGACTCGTTGTGCATGTTGCTCTGGGTTTTTCCGCCAGAGCCTGTGGCTAGGCCAAAATGGCCCACCACCAGTATGTAATCAATGTCAATGTCATGACATTGACATTGACATTTGACATTGAGTGGATGTTTTGAACACATCACTAGGACAGATGCCTTGGCATCTACGCAATCAGATGTGTACTTTTATATAAAGATTTGAACAACGGCTTGTACCATTTGGCAACCACCATAAAACTATCGGCAACGCTTTTGCGAAGATTATCCCTCACGGTGCAACCGTTCAAATGTGCATTCCGCCTGCAACACATGGAACGCCCTTTGTAAAAAACAAACAAACAAACAAACATTCACATGGAACGCCATATGCTTCGTTATCCACCGAGTGAAGCACGCAAATGTGGGAGCCAGATCCGTTGAGCTCACGGTATGTCCTCGATCGTCGACAGCTCCCAGGCTGTCTTGATAATTTTGGGGATGGCACCATGGAATTTCTAAATACAGCATGCATAGTCAGGTGAAAAACTGGTCAACAGTGGCAGCAGAGTTGTAAGTAGGAATGTAGAGCAAGCACTTTTGTGAGTACGTTACAAAGGGCATCACCTGAGACAGTCCAGACAGATGCCCCGTCGTGCGAGACTCCAGCAAGCACTTCTCCAGTTCCATAGCTTCCAATATTGAGACCGTCATACCTTGACCATAAACAGGGTTGAATGAGGCAACTGCCTCACCTATCAACACCAGATTGTCAGGCAGGGCTACCTGCACCACCAATCATAGGTCTATTTATATGCTGCAATCAATGTCAATGCACGTCATCAGTTGAGATGTGCATGAACGTAGTTACACATATGTCGGCTTGAGCCAACCTCTTCGAAATGTCGCCATGTACTCTCGGGTCTCTTGAAGCACTTTACATCAGTGATAGGATCCAGCTTCGATATAAAATTGTATACATCTGGAGAACCGAGTGACCTTGCGAAATTCAGATATCCCTCATTACTTCGAGGGATGCCTTTGTCTAAGCCATATCCACTAAGATTGACCTGAACATAGTCTTTTTCAATCAACATTGCGATGCCCGTACGATCCGCAGATTTGGAAATGAGAATTTTGCAGCCAGTATCCTGCATGTGCACCGGTTACAACAGGTGCAGCTTTGCGTGTGAGAAATGAGCCGATCAGCAATCATCAGCTCTGTGGTCACAATATCACTGCATCGACCATTAGCTAATGCTACGCTGGAGACCATGCCTGCCAGAATACACATGTGTTCATGGGCGCATTATAGATGTGCATGGTCGCACATGGGTCTGGGAGTTTAAACTATAATGGAAGGCTATGTGGTTATGAAATTTGAGATGTATCGACCGACCTGAATGGAATTCGCAGGGTGGTAGTATAGGCGTGTCCCATAGGATAGGCCGACTTGTACTGTTTGAATTGTCGGAGGTTGAAAATCAAAATCCTGCAGCCACTTTACCATATGCGACTTGCTTCCTGATGCGTCAATGACAAGGTCTGCCTCAAAGTCACCCTTGCTAGTCCTAACACCTGAAGAGAAGCACTAGTCGCGCTGACATTTGGAAACGATAATTGCTGTCACATATCAGCAGGATCATATCTGCACCTGTCAGTCGTTTTGATATTGGGTCCATCTTCACTCCTTCAACTCGTGTGCCAAGTTGCAGGTCAATGTGCTGCTGTTGCAGAACTTGCTCACGCATGACTGTTTCGTATAGGTCTCTGGAGGCACACAGGCCGCAGGCTTCTGGAATCCATGTTCGCGGGAAATGATGGCCGTTCTGATGCTGCAAGGGTTGCAGGCAAGCTACTACACTCGCAAATTCACATCTTCCTGTCGTGCAACATCTGGTTCATGCGGTCTGTATGCAACATAGGCACTCTGATACATTCACCGCGTACCCAGGAACTTTCGTTCAGGAAGTTGACGTCCCGTGCTCCTCTCAGCAGCATTTCCTCCTCGAAGTTAGGAAGCTCGCCTTTCAGAATTTCTAGGCCTTTCTTGAGCAATATATGTACTTGTGGAAACTGTGCAACGCCAGGCCTCTTAGCACTGCCATGACATTGCCCTGGAACCTGTATCGCATGTGTGCATCAGGATACTTGTCCATGCCGCAATTGTCGTCGTCGGAACTTGGCTGTGTATGACATGTCAGTTCGTGAAGCACCGTGTTTGAAGCTGGGCCCAGGGATTGAAGGGACAGGTCCGTGGGGTCGCATTCCAGAATGACAACTTCCCGGCTGCTTTTGCTGGCCACAAATGCAGCCATGAGTCCAGCAATACCACTGCCGATGACAAGTGTTCGCGAGACCCACCAGGATTTGCTAGTCGCATCTGTGTTGCACTGTTGCTGAGGCAGGGCAGAATTGTCCCAACGGTAAGTGGTTTTGAGGTTGCCGAGCACGTTGCATGTGTCCCAAAGTGCGCTCGCCGCAAATTACCACTGGAAGACTTCGTCGCGACACCAATAGGCCGTAATAGTTTGCCACGCTTCTGTGAAAAGCTTGTGGCGATATTGCAACAGCATTTACTTGGCGCTGGGCAGTTGCTGCACACCATAACAGCGTGTTAAGCGACCGGATGCAAGCGATATACAAATAAGCTTAGTTGCGTGAAAGTCACCAGAATGGCCTCACCTTATCGCTACCGCCATTTTGGTGCGGCTGCTGCAGGTGGTGCGCATCCCAAATAGTTGCTGTGCGTGCAGCTGCTGCAGTTAACCGACACGTACGCGTGCACGAGTAGCGCGACGTACAGAGCTCTGCAAGTGCAAGCCTGCGACCAGCCAGATGTTGTGCATGACGGCTGGACATGAATGAAGCTGGACAGTCACCAGACGGAGTAATCGGTCCTTTGGAAGCAATTGGAAGGGATCTGGGATATATGCAAACTCCTTTTCGAAATAGAAAGGAGATTCCTCTGATGTCAAAGTTCCTGAGAGTCATGTGGCGGCTGTATGCACCAATTCGGGCAACCTTAAGATTCGTCATCGGGCTGAGAAATGGTTCCTTTTGAGCTCCGTCTGCCTCAGGCATGTTGAACAAAGGCTTTGTTCAACATTAAGAATAGGTGGTAAGGACTGGAGTGTTGGCGTGTTGATACAAAAGGCAGCCCTACAGGCTCCTGATACGGGAAGCAAGTCTGCATGTTGTTGCCAAGTTGGAGCATGTTGCCAATAATGCCCCCAGTCTGGGCGATGTCCCAACCTCATACGCCTCAGGATGCCGTAGTGAGTCGGAGGCGGACGGCAGGCAGCACCACCGCTGTTCCTGAAGTGCTGGCTGAAGCGCTTGGTGCGGGCTGCTTAGCACTTGGTTGTGTTTGCACATGGCCTACAACAAGCAGGTTTCTGCAGAAGAAGACATGATGTCTCTGATCCGATGATTTCGCCACGCTGGCATCAGTACTTTCAGCTGAGTTGCACAACCCAACGACTGCGCGTGTGAGCGCCTTGCTTTGGTGGCCAGCACTCAGATGTACAACTGTCGCGCACGAGCGTGAAAAAGCTGCAGCGATGAAGCCTTACAGTGGTTGCACATTCGTTTCTATCAAGTACTTGACTGCAAATCAGGACTATACTCCCACTTGCACAGATTATTACTAGCTAACTGCAATCACCATCTGTGGCTCCTATAGTGTGGCAAGCCGACAAAGAGGCATTCACGGCAGGTGTAATCAGCCGCCATGCTGCATTTCACTCAAGTCTTTCAACACTGTTTGGAAGGACTGCACATGGCGCAAGTGATACGGCTGTGATAGGTGGTCAAGCGCTCAAGCTTAGCTTATTTATTGAGCTCAGCGTACAACTTGACCTGCCGCACGTCAGGATGGGCTGCTTAGAGGCGAGGTCGCTGGTTTGCGCGCTTCGCAGCACCTTTGCAGGTAGGCTCAACATGTGATGTGATGCATGACGGCCACGCCGTGATCGCAGGCCATCCTGTGCAGTCACACGAACTCCATCAAGGGGCAGATGCCAGCACGTGTCAGCACATGTCCTCATCAAGTCAAGTCAAAGGAGGTCAGGCTCTTGCAGAAAACGTAGATGTAAACATGTCTTCTACTTGTGAACGTATCTTTACAACGCCAGATTCTTGAAGATTGTACAACATCAAGAGGTGACGGAGTCGATCCCCATGCAGCCTGGTCCCATTGGTATGTGACACCTGTTCACGGCCGTGGTGGCTGTGTTGTTGGGCCAGCTTATTAGCAACTGGCAAGCGAAGTTTGAGCTCATGTGAAACATGCACCAGCTTGCTCATCAGCACCTGCCTAGGTTGTTTTCATGTACCGCCAAGCAGGGCATTATGTTAAGGGGGCAGGATGTAGTCATTACGCAGCAAGCGGGCGAAACGGTGCACTTTACCGTTCATCAAACACACCAAAGGGTAGGACTGTTGTACTGAAAGAGTAAACAAGCTGCGTGCTGACGTGCCTTACCCCACCGTGAAACACCTACCTACAATGCCGCAGCATGTACGAATCACCCTAGAAAAGTGACAAGCCGCCATACCCGATCGACCATCTTCACCCGGTTGCAAGCGATAAGCAGCGCGGAATACGCGATTGATGACCAGCAGTGGGAAAGCTGCGAGGCAGAGCTGAAGTGTGAGATGCAAAGGCGGCTAACCCTGACGATGATGGCAGGGAGCTGGCGCAGAAGCCGCAAGTACATATTGCGCGGGAGCTGCCTACAGTAGAGTGAAGCTCTATGACAGCACCAACATCCTGTACAGTAAGCAATTCCATCTGCTGTGATGTAGCCTAAGAATACAATATGCGGGAGTATATAGCCAAGGTGTTGCGCTGCTGACTGCCACTACTGATCTGGGCAGCACCCGTCTCCAATGTTCAAAAGGGTTTTGTTCAAGGGCAACACTGCAGCAACACCAAGATCAGAGACATTTGCATGGAGCACTTTCTCCTCTGCTCACGTGCACGGCGGTAGCAGGTGCAGTTGGCTTTCAGCCGGCGGTGAGATCGTCTCGAGGCTGCTGTATGCTTACATAGTCTGTACATGCGGGTCTCTTAGTCTGCATGCTGAATGTGGAGATTGGAAGCAGAGCCCATAGACCAGTCCGATCTGATTGCTCAACGCCAATGATATGTCTATGGCCATGCGATGCACGCACATGGTGGCACCATGGGCTTGATATTGTACAAGCGAAGTGCCAATCTGCGTACATGTGATGTCTGGTTGCATGCGAAACTATAACGTATCACACAGTGCAGTTTCGCGCCAGATTCCCAGGGCCCAGCAGAGCGTGTCAGTATGAAGTCGTGGACGATTGGACGGCTATTTGTCAATTTGATCGTTGGAAGGTCGTTCCAATAGCTCTATTATCAGACTTCGCGTGGACCATTTCATCGACGCAGTCATTAGCTAGAACCTTGTCTTGAGGGCGTGCAGATGGCTACCTCTGCAGGTAGCGTACCCATCCAGCAGCAACTGCAACAAGGAACTGGTCACAATCGTTTCCAACGCTGTGTGACGCACGTTTGGTCTGCAACAGGCCGCAGACATAGCAGTCGTCATTATTATCGTTGGTGCCTGGTGCATTTTTGGGAGGCCTCAAAAACCCTATGACAACAAACGCAGTGGCTCCGCGCACGCGACCTCATCCCATTGAAAGCAGACGTGCACGTGTTTCACCGTGCAGATGTGTCCCGGGCCGCCGCGCAGCCCGCCGGCAAAGTGGCCACAGATGAGGACCTCAGCGCGCCATTTCGTGATGACGTCCCTGCTGCCATCCCCGACTCCCAGCACGTCGATCCCACAGCGCAGGTACTTCTTTTGCAGCCATCATTTACTTGATGCATTTTAGCGTATATGGTAGCAGTCCACAGATGCAGCCCACTACACATCGGTTTCTGTTAAGCTGAGACGTCTTGCTCGCATCTGACGGCAGCATGCAGGCGTGTCATCATGTGTCTCATCTGCGTTCGCCTCGCACCACAGGCGCACGGCATGCGAGAGAGTGATCCCAACTACATTCCGGGCGCCCCGGCCACTGCGGCCCGCCCGCCTGCGGTTGACACAGCAACTGGGGCCGCCATGGAAGCGCTGCCCACCGGCCTTGCAGTTTGTACCTTTTCACATTTTGCCTCTTGTCGTTGTACTTTGAACACAATATTACTGCAGCCCTTCTACACCCGCATGGGCTCTGCCATGGCAGCGCTGCCCCCATTGGCTTCTTGATGCACTCCTTTCAGAGTGTTCCCTTCACAAAGTCTTGCAGTCCCTTTCGCATTACATGATGCGGTTGTCCGCACATAGATGTCCCCTAGCAGCCTTGTGGTCTGGGTGTTACGTTCACCCAATTGACCTCTCACGATCCTGGTGCCTCTCTGAGGGGCACACGCGCAGCTATCATCTGGTCAGCTCATGCAGTGCACTCGCATACGCGCTCTCACCTGCTGTTGTGTGTGGTGAAACTGCAAGCACTTGCAATCTCAGGGTGGCGTCAAGTATGGCGATGTGACTGGACCAAAGGCAACAGGTGTGCTGCTACCCCTGCAGGGTTGGCCAAAACCTGTCAAGAACGTCCACACATATTTGTGCTGCATTGAGTGTCACCATAGCAAAGCTCAGTGAGGATATGGCTGTGAAGCTACGAGACTCAATTGTCAGAGCTGAACCTGGCAGGTCAAGCAAAGGTGGATCCTGGCAGCAACGAGGCCAAGTCCTCATCCTGAAGTGCCCGCTTGCACAGGTAGGGTTGATAGCGGCTACACGTGCTTGAGCTTTCAGCAGCGTGATGTTCAAGTTCGTGGTGTGCGTTGTAAACCTGCATACTCGCAGATGTCGCTGTGTGGCGGCACAGCATACATGGGCTGCAGTATCATTGCCAATGTTTGCTTCATCCCAGGACAGGTGGATGGCAGGTTCACGACTACAGACCAGCAGCTGAGGCAGCAGGTCTCAACCGCAGGGGCACGGTGTGCGACCTGTTGATGCTCGTCCTTGTGATGCTCGTCCTTGTGACGACCTGCAACCCTCGCACCTACCTATGCGCTGATACAGTGTGGTGCGATTTGTCTCAAATTTACAACACAGGCCTAGCACGGTCGTTCTACGTATGGCAGCTTTCCTGACCTTTTGATAACAAAGTCCACTTCATTGTAGCAGTTCGTGACTTTCACAGAGATCCTCACTATCATCTGCCTGTACCCGCGTCTTTCCCCGGCATCAGCCCACACCCATTACGGTCATCCACATCATAAGTTGGCTGGTACTTGCGGCAGTTGCTGTAATTGCCCTTGCCTTGGTTCTGTTCCTACATACATTGCTGTCTTCATCACAGTTAACTCAGCCCTGACATTGTTGCTGACCTTTGCTTTGCCCTTACCGCTACTGTCGTTGCCGTACGCTGCCATATTGTCGCCACCCTTGCTGCTGATTGCTCTACCCTTGCCATCGCTGCTGCTGATCCTGTTGTTGGCATTGCCGCTACGTACAACTGTCTTTCGTGCCAGTAGCTAGTAGTTGCGACCTGTGAATCAGCTAGCACAGGCGTGATTTACGATATCGATGCGAGCAACATGGTCACAGCTCACCCGCAGCACACATGGTCGCTGCAGTGGATGCCGCAGTGCCTAGCAACCATACCAGGCAGCCGAAGGTAGCTTACCCAGCCGCCTGTTTGGCTCCCTGCAAAGCACGGCACGCAGATGAGCTGTGCCACGGTACCAGATTGAGCAGAGCGGCTCAGATGCTGATCCGCAAACCTGGCGTAAAATCACAAGGGGGTCTGATTCACTGCCATGGCGGCAGCATCGTCACAACTTGTTGGTCGCAGATTTCAGGCTGCGCTTGTAAGCATTGTGCACAGCTACGGTTCTGTTGTTGCATTGAAAGCTGAGTCGATGACGACGCAATTGGATGGTATTGCAAACGTAAGCAAAGCGCACATCGAGATGGTCCTTGGACTGGGCCATGCCCTGCATGCTGTGCCTGCTGGCAGGTGTGAGGTGAGAGTTGAGACGGAAGTGAGAGATTAGCCACGCTTTGTTGTGTCTCCCAGGCAGCTGCAGCAAGGCATTGCAGGTGAGCTGCGCGTAGGAGGGTGCAGCTGATGGCGGGACCGTGCCAACAAACTGTTGGGCTGAACATCACATGAGCTAACGTCAAGTGCAGTTTGGAAGGCAATCGCGGTACCGCCCATGGCGGCGCCATGTCCAGGGTGCTCAACGTGGCGGAGAAGCCCAGCGTGGCCAAGGAGGTCGCCCGCATTCTGAGCGGCGGCAATGTGCAGCGGCGCAACGGCGCGTGAGTGCTCATGCCGCACATGATTTGAGTAGGCCACTGAAAGTCTGCCATATTCACACCCGCAGCACCTGCTGCATGCCCCTTCATGCTGCCAAAGCGCACACTGCATCTGACAGAGGCGGTGATTTGGTGCTGACAACCCTGCAGGTCCCAATACAATGCCAACTGGGACTTCCCCTACGCCCTGGGCGGGCGCCAGTGCAACATGGTGTTCACCTCCGTGGCGGGGCACCTCACGGAGCTGGGCTTCCCCGCTAGCCACAAAAGCTGGCGCAACTGCAGCCCGCTGGAGCTGTTTGCCGTGCCCGTCCACAAAACCGTGCCCGGGGTGAGTTGAGCACTCGGTTGTTCAGGGCGCAGGGGACTGTTGGGCAAGCGTGGTTTGAACATACATGCATGTCCTTTGTGGAGGGTGTCCTGCTGTGCAAGATGCGTGCTGTGCCCAGAGTATGAAGACGCAGCCACTGCGCATGCAGCATGGCGCGGGGCTGCTGACGCTGCAAGGTCAAACAGGCGTTCCCAAGAGTCTGCGCACACTAAGCAGTTGGTTGCCACTGAGTTCCATCATCATGCACAGGATGATTCAGCTGTACGGTGCTGGTGTCCAGCGTGAACTTCAGGGTATGTGGCTCGCCGGCATGCCGCGTGCAGCTAAGTTTGGACCCCACTGCCGCCCGGTTTGACGGCGCCAGCTGTGCCCACCTACAGGACAAGGCGGCGCTGCAGCGCAACTTGGAGGCGGAGGCACGGCGGGCGGAGCAGCTGGTGCTGTGGCTGGACTGCGACCGTGAGGGCGAGAACATCGGTTTCGAGGTGAGTTTGTGTTCATGGCGTGACTCCACCTACCAAAGAGGATAGCAGCATGCTGGCCACTGGCACGCTGAAATAGCAGCTGGCACTGCCGCTGGACTGCGACTGCAAAAGGGAGCCATTGGCTTCGAGGTGGCTGTCTAGGCGGGCACTTGAGGGCATGACAAGCTCTCTGTATCATCAGGAACATCCAGCAGGAGCTGCATGATCCAGTTGCAGCGCTGCAGCTCACCAGACTCCACAATGTGATACAACTTGCTGATCATCAAGACAGCTGGAACCAGGTGGCAACATGTGACGTGAAAGTGTCTATCCTCTGTCCAGCTCGAGGGATCTTCGGACAGCCGCTGGCTCTGTTGCTAGATAGTAAAGACCAACCTCATTGTCATCTGGCCACAGCCACGTCTACTACTGTGGTGCAGGTGCTGTGTGCGCTCGAGGGCCAAACCTCCAGAGTGTGAAACATGTTGTGTACAAACATCAGCTTCATATGTATGGGTGGCAGGTGCTACGGGTGTGCATGGCGGCCAACCCGCGGCTGGGCGTGCGACGGGCACGCTTCTCTGCGCTCATTGCCCCCGAGCTGCATCGCGCCATGCAGAACCTGGTAAGATTTGACGGTGTAGTGATTGCTACATGCAACCCTGTGGCACATGGCCATGCCATACGGTCTGGCTGATCGCCCACGGGCTGCACCGGGCGATGCAGCAGATCGTCACGTGGTGACAGCGTAGACATTTTCGCATGTTGAGCAGAGCATCAGCTGCACTCTGTCGTCTTTTTGGTGTACACGCATGGGCCTTGGGGCGCCTCGGGCTTGGCATGCGGTCCCCGCTGAGCGTCTCGAAGGCGCCTTGGGGTGCAACCCTTGGTGCAATGTGCGCAGCATTTGGTACCGGCCAGCCCATGTTCTGGGCAAACTGCCTTTCACTCTTTGGCAGGTGGCTCCTGATGAGAACGCCTCCAAAGCGGTGGACGCGCGGCAGGAGATTGACCTGCGCATAGGCGCCGCCTTCACCCGCTATCAGACACTGCTGCTGCAGGTGCCACCCTGCAGCCGGCACGATGGGTTGCTGGCTCTGTCAGCCACCACCACCCTGCAGCACGCTTGCTCTGTCAGCCATAGCCATTGCCTGAGGGTCTTGCTGGAATTGCTGGTCCCACATTATAGACGCTGAGCATGGAGATGCTGCCGGGCAGCATAGGACAGTGCAATCAGGCATGCATGCACCAGTTGTGCAGGCAGACATACGTCCACAGTGTAAGATTTTGGTGCTGACGCCTGCAGAGCAAATTCGATTGGCAAGCGGGCGGCCTGGCCACTAGTGAGCCGCTTATCAGCTATGGGCCCTGCCAGTTTCCCACCCTTGGGCTCATTGTGCAGCGTGACTGGTGCGCCCAACAGTAGCCTTGTGGTGCTGCAGCCAACGCGCACCCTTTGCATCCCCCAACACGCCATCAGTGGCTGGTGCAGTGGACCTGCCCTGCCATCATGCCTTAGCTTCATAGCATGCAAGGCCTCCGTGGCTGTTGCTGGATATGCTGCTTGACGACGTATTTCGTCAGAGACTGTATGGTATTCTGGAACCGCAGGGAGATCCAGAGCCATGTCCCGGAGCCGTTCTGGGAGATCAAGGTGACGTATCGAGGGGCAGACGGCAAGTCCTGCGACTTCAGGTCGGGCGCGCTCTTGATGGCCTTGCATAGCTGCAGTCCACAGCACAGACCAGTGCATGCCCGCAACCGTGCAGAACGTTGGGCTGCAGCACATGCGTGCATCCCGCCTCACTTGCATCAGTAGATGTTGCAGGTCAGCCATGCATTGCACATCCTGGCAACCAAGCAATGGTGATGACGAGCGATACTTTGTATGATGGTCACATGTAGGTGGGTCCGCGGGCGGCTATTTGATCACGTTGTGGCTACGACGCTGTATGAGCCGTGCGTGACCAACCCCACAGCAAATGTGCTGAAGGTGAGGGCAGTCTGCAGGCCACCAGCCTATCGTGAATGAAAACCACCCGGGGTGCCCTACACTTGTCTCCTCACACTGTGCTGCGCTCTCAGGGAGTCAGGATGCAGACAGTGGGTGCCGCAAGGCCGCAGCATGGAAGTGCAGGTGGAAGTCAGAGGACAAGCCAAGATGTCAGGGCCGGTTGAGCCAACCTGACTTGCTGACTTTCCCTCGCTTTGCAGATCGAAGGGCGGGAGCGCAGGCGCTATCCCCCGCACCCGTTGGCCACGCTGGACATGCAAAAGACCGCAACACGTGTGCTGCGCATGCCAGGTGTGCAGCAGCATGTCTTGGGTTGGTCGAATGCAGCCCTGGCCATACGCAAGTCATGCAGCCTGGCAGTGCAGGGCGCCAATGCTTCTGAATGTTCGGATTGAAGAAATGATTTGCAGTGCCTGCGGATGCTGAACACAAGTTGCAGCGTGGTTGCAGCTGGCATGAAACCAACACCCCTCGCATCACTCTTGATACAGCAAACCGACGTGTTGTTATTCTTTCAGTTTGAAACAACAGATATCAAGAATCGGGCTTGTTCAAGCTTGATCACATGAACAACAACGAATGTCATATTCGAACAACCGACCATGCACTACTGACAACACACGAACATCTTGTGTGTAATATAACCTCCAATATGACATGAGTTTCCAGTTATACACATGTAGGCGAGCGCATCATGAAGCTGGCGGAGGAGCTGTATCAGGCGGGCTTCATATCCTACCCGCGCACCGAAACCGACCACTTTGACCCCGCCTACGACCTGCGGGTGAGGTGACCTAGAGATCTACACAACAAGCAGTGTCAGTAGGTTTGTTTCATGCAATGGCGGGTAGGGTTGCTTCCGAGGTGTGTAGGTTATGCGTGTGGCAGCGGCAGCTGCGCATGCAGGCTCTGGTTTGCGGCAGTACTTTGGCAAGCAGGCTGCGCTGCTCGCGCGTTAGAGCGCAGGCGCTGCAGTTTGTGCAATGCATAATGCTGCTGCTGTCTCGTCAGACATCCACTGCAGCCGAGTTTGAGCAGGACATGAGCCGCAAAGTATGATTGATGCAGCCAGTGAGGTGTGCACTCCTGCAGGCGATGGTTGCTCCACAAATGGCAGACCCGCATTGGGGACCGCATGCAACTGCCATGATCAACGGCGCCATGTTCCGGCAGCCTCCCGGCGGCGGTCACGACGACAAGTGCGTCAACTGCTATACATGCACACACCGCACATGTGCACAGCATTGCTTCAGCACAACGCCATCGTCATATTTGCAAGATCAGCAGCAGCAGCAGCAGCAGCAGCAGCAGAGCAGCAGGACCCAAGCTGTCAAAATACAGATTTGCACGGCTGACACTGTGCGCTTGCCCTAGGGCGCACCCGCCCATTCACCCCACGCGCTACACACCCGGCGAGGCGAATTGGGATGCCGGGAAGAAGGCGCTGTACGACTTCATCGTGCGCTCCTTCCTTGCGTGAGCCGGCTGCACGCGAGCTTTGAAACCTGTTGTTCACAGGCTTCATGCAGGCTCCATATGCATAACAATGAAGCACACCACGAAGGCATAGGTCATATGGGCATATCATATCCAGGCAAGCTCTGTGCAGCACCTTGTCTCATGCTATCCACCTGTGGCTGCAGTCGTGGCTGAGTGGGTGTCCCCAATCACTGTGTGCCCCACAAACTCATATTCGCCTGGCATGCTGGCGCTGCTATGCCCCCTGCTGACCCAGCCTGCCTGTCTGCACAGCGGCTGTTCGTGGTGCCGCAATCTTCTGTCCTGCAAGCGTCAGGAAGACCACTGCCAGCAGCTGCTGCAAGCTCATTGAACGCCTGTGTTGACTTTCACCACGGGAATACTATGTATCTGCAGGGCGTGCTCCCAGCCGGCGGTGGGATTCGAGACGACCGTCACACTCCGCGTTGCAGAAGAACTTTTTGTGACAACAGGTGAGCAGACCTTGCCCTTTCTTGCTGCTTGCGGGCCTGTTCAGCAGCACCAATTCCCACATGTGTTCATCACGACCAGGGCGCGGAGCATCTGCTGCCTGCAACTGCAGGCCTGATGGTGACGCAGCGCAACTGGCTGGATGTGTACCCATATGCCAGCTGGGGCGGCAATGCTGATCTGCCGGTCTTCACAGAGGGCCAGCGCTTCATGCCCTCCCAGCTGCTGCTGGCCCAGGCGCGCTGCTGTCACAGCACGCCACTGTTTTACTAGCAAGATTTTCACATGTCGTGTGCTTGCACACGCTACACAGGGCGGCTGCAATGCGGTGACATCTTCTACAGTGGCTGATGCTGCAGTTGCACGGCAGCACCCTGCACACTCATGGCCATTCCAAAGTACATCTGCAGCTAACTGACGTCACAGACGCAAAACCCTGGTGGTTGCGGTCAACCGTAAACACTCTGCAGCGTTTTGATGGCACTGTGCTGCGGTTGTACCTGGGCAACTGCACCCTTCCAGCTAGTGGTTCATGTTCGCTGAACAGAGCGCCACGGCCCCGCCACCACGGCTAACGGAGGCGGCTTTGATTGCGGCCATGGAGGCGCACGGCATCGGCACAGACGCCACCGTCGCAGAGCACATCCAGAAGCAGCTAGAGCGCGGGTGTGCTCGGTTTCGATCTGGCTACTCCGAATATATGACGCTACTTCCAAGACAGTGTTGGTATGTTCCATACTGCCCATGGCATCGGCCCGATGCCACTGTTGTGAAGCACGGTCAGAAGCAGCTGGAGGAGCATGGGTAGGGGCCCGAACCCAGCGCTCGTGCAGGCTGCCCGTCAGTCCTCGCTATGGCGCAGAGTCTCATACATCGTCAGCTCCCTGCAGCAAATCACACAGCAGTCGTCTTCCCCTGCTGTTTGCCTCCTGCTCAAGCACAACGACAGCACCACCTGAGTGGCAATGCAATGCATATGGCACATGTACGGAAGTGCTACAGTCCAATATTGTGTACATGACCTTACAGAGGCTATGGTGTAATCCTGCAGGGCAGATTTGACCTGCCGTGCAGCATGCTGGCCATGCTGGTGCCTGCAGCGGACCTTTGTCCTGTGGTTTGTCGGAGGCTTCCGCACACAGTTGTTATTGAATGCTGCAGGTATGCCGAGAAGGACGCCAACATGACGTTCACCGCCACGCCGCTGGGGGAGGCGCTGGTGTCGGGGTATCGCGCAATGGGACTCGCTAGCCTGTGGACGCCCGACCTGCGGGGCAGGATCGAGGCTGGCATCTCCGCCGTTGCTGCCGGCCAGCGCACCAAGGTTTGGTTTTGATGATTATAGCATACACTCTTAAGAAGGAACTTTATAGTGGCAGGTTGGGGGCCTGTGATGTTCACACTAAGACACTCGTGGATGCCGACCTAACTTGGTCGTGCGCAACACGTGCAATGCCTCTGATGCGCTCGATGAACGATGCTGGGAGCTATGCGCCAGTCGGCATGCATATGCATTCCACCTAGAAAGGGTCCAAACTGTGTTGCCTTTTGCGTCTTTGAATGGCTGTTTTGACAGGGACGGGGCGACTCAGAAGCCCAACCCAGCACTGATGCAAGGGTATGTTCACCTTCGGTGTGCAGGATGTTGTGCAGGGTATTGACCAGGCAAGGCGGTACAGGGTGGTGCATGTACACAACACCAATTGATGCGCCTGAAAACTGCGATCCTGCCAGGACGCAGGGTGTGCCTGTGCACGTACGCCTCACACTTTACAGCCCTTCAGTGGACCACATCTACATCCATGGTGTCTCATTGCAACGCACATAGTCCTTAGGGGGGGGCCAGTGCTGGACGAGGCGGTGCACGCATCTTGTATGCATCAGGACTCTCAGCCGGCCAGACTGCAGGGCATGCATATGCAACTCCACATTCAACATCTGCCGTGTGCCTGGTCTGCAGGAGGCGGTGCTGGAGGAGGCAGTGGGCGCATTCAGAGCGGACTTCGTGGAGGCGACACGGCAGGCGGGTCGCCTTGAGGCTGAAGTCGCTGGGTTCTTCAGCCGCGCAGGCAGCGGCCGCGGCGGCGGTGACACAGCGAGTGATGGCACAGGCGGGGGCGATGCACCACTTGCAGAACTCGGTAGGCTCGCGAGCTGATGCCTCTGATCGCCCCTGCATGTGCACCCCGCAGCTGCTGCTGTGGTGCCGTCAGCAGCGCAGACAGCTGGCGCAAGCGGCGGGATGCATCCACCTCTGTGCACACGGTGCTTTGCGCTGCATGTCCATGTTCTGCTTACAGTTTCTGCCTCTGATTCATCTAGAAGATCGCCTGCAGGGGATTGCCCGCGCTGCCGTGGCCGGCTGTGCCTGCGCCGGGCGGGTGGGGCGGTGCTGGTGGCCTGTGACGCGCACCCGCTGTGCGCAACACGCGTGGTGCTGCCTGCGGCGCTTGTCGCTGCAGATGTCACGGACCAGCCCTGTACTGCCTGCCCCGCCATAGTGAGGTGAGCAGTTGTGCTTGGGGACAATAGGGCTTGACAGGTTCATGCTTTATGCCTGGTCAATACGATGGCTTTGACATCGTTGCTACAGTAGGCTCAGCTCGAGACTATTTGCAATGTCTTCGACCCCTTTTTGAGCGCACACATCTGTAACCAGAACATGTCAAGTGCATGCTGTCGGCAGTGTTCCTGTGAATGAGGGCATCGGTGCATGCAGCAGCCCAGCGTCTGATACTGCCAGACGTCCTGCAGACAGCTGAATGGAGTAGGAGGTAGTTAAGTATTTGAGCGGACAATGTGGAGACCCATATCTCAGCCCCCTCGCACCAGGGTGTGATGCACTGTAGCTTGGTGATCATGCCAGGCAACTAATAAGATGCACACCATGCCGAGCCTCGCAGGCAGGTGGCATTGCGGTTTCGCCGGGCGCTCATCCCAGCGGACGTGGACCCCGCCTTCATAGGCTGCGTGCTGTGCGACGGCCGAGTGGCCCGCCTTATTGCAGCCTGCGGCGCCGCGCGCCTGCCTGCAGGTAGCAGCCGGAGCCCCCAAGCCACTCCTACGTGTATCCGGGCACATCTGGAAGCTGCTGCTCCTGACCCGCTTGCACTGGAATGGGGCAGCTGATTACTACAACAGCGTCATGGGAGCTGTGCCCTCGTCTCTTTGACTGTGACTTTCACTATACATGACACATCGCGTTTCAGAAGTTACAGATCACGACTACTTTACTTAGGAGTGTTGAAGCACGGGTGGTACTCGTGGGTCCCGCTGCAGGGCCTGCCTGCACGATCAGATGCTTGACAGAGATGAGTGTTGGTGAGGTGTCTGCAGGTCCAACACATGCCCGCAGTGGCGGCAATGCAAACCGCCATGGCGGCGCCGACCGCGGGGTAGGGCCCAGGGGCGGCGGCGTGCAGCGGCCGGGGCCCGGCAGCCGCAGCCGGGGGCCCAGGGTTGGCGGCGGGCGGGCGGGCAGGGGCGGCGGCGGTGGCGGCAGGCGGCAACGTGGCGGCAGGTGCTGCGGCTGCACAGTTGATTGTGGTTCTGACCTTTACTTGAAAGTGCAGCAGGCATGAGGTCCTTCGTGGCTGCACTGTCAGAACTATGGTCCAGTCAAAGGCTGCTATTTGCAATGATGGCTTCCAGCACTGTGCCAAGACAGCTGCTCAAACCAATGCATGCATGGAAGCCTCTGTGTCTTTGCCTGCAGGGGACGAGGACGGTGACATTCTTCCATTTGCGGCAGTGGCCACTCTCTGGCTGCGGACTGTAAGACTGGACTGCGGTAAAATAATTTCCCCGGCCTTCGTTGAAGGGAGCTTGGGTCTCAGCTGTATCTTCGTCGTGCAATGGACGCATCAGGAAAGGGCTGCCTCCAGATGTGCTGCATAGGAAGCTGTCCGTGAATGTCATTTGAAATCAGTATTGGAGTTTCTGGGGCTCCATATAGCTGGAGTTGCCATGGAGCAGAAAACGGCTACTGCCGAAGTCGTGAGGATACGAGGTGTCAAATGCTGGCAATTACTCAGGTCATGAGATGTGCGGTATGCCGTGAGGTGATGTGCTGCCGGTCCGTCGGCACCGGTGTGCAGCTAGAACTCACCATACGCATGAGCGGTGGCTTGTTTGTGCCTATAGCAGAAGTAACCACTCGTGGTGCCATGCCGCAATGGAGCCAGAGGCAGCTGCAATGCATCCAACCTTCGCACGGTGTACTGCAGCCATGATCCGATTGTGAGCTGCCAGAATGTGCAGGCTCTGCGCACGGTTCGTTGCATTGGCTCATCGAGTGGCGGACGGTAATCATGCATGCTTCGGTGGTTGACGCCGAAATGGGTGGGGGGCTCCTACATATGGTGGTCTTGAGGATATTCCTGATCACACTATATGGTGGACTATCGTGCACCTACATGCTTACCGCTAGACAGCGACTAGTGCAAGCAAGGTGCAACACGACAAGCTGCCGGAAGATCAAAAGCGACACACGCTCCAGCCTGCAACACCCCACCACGAGAGGTGAGATGCATCCGTCTGCTCCCTGCTACACTCCATGCAGGCAGCTGCGCTGGCATCGGCACCGCAGCAGCCGCCTGCTGCCAACCCAAGGCCCACTGCAGCCGTGAGATGCGCGCTGCTCAGGAAACAATGCCCGATCAGTAACAGCAGGCCCAAGACTGCGCCGCAGCCTAGTCCTCGTGCACAGGCACGTTGGAGTCGCGGGCCGCGTGCTGGAACAGCTGGTGCCCCTCGCGCCTGTCCAGCGGCCCATGGTTGCCTAGTAGCTTGGCATTGACGCCGTCCTTCACAAAGCGTCCCTCCCGCTTCCACTGGACATAATCATCGCGCGAGAACTTGGTGAAGCCCCAGTTGCGGCTTTCTACAATCTTCTGGCGCCCCGGGAACTTAAATTTTGCACGGCGCATGGCCTCCTGGGCCGCTGTGACATGCGAGTCCTTGCAGCGGATGGACAGCAGGACCTGGCCAATGGACACGCGTGCGGCTGTGCCCAGAGGCTTGCCGAATGCACCGCGCATGCCCGTCTGCAGGCGATCGGCGCCAGCGCACGAGAGCATCTTGTTGATGCGGAGCACATGGAAAGGATGCGCCCGCACGCGCAGGTGGAACGTGTCTTTGCCCGCGTTCTTGATCATGTACTTGTTGGCCGCAATGCGCGCCGCCTCCAGCGCCTCGCTGCTCACCTGCTCCTTCTCCCAGCTGACCATATGCACGCAGGCGGGGAAGGTGTCGACCGGAGCCCTCTTTGCACCCGCATCGAAAATGCGAATCTTGGGGTCTGGCACACCGCGGCAGAAGCGGGACTTGGGATACGGCTTGTTCTTGATCTGCCTGTAGCACTTGAAGGGGCGGCGCCCCATGGTTGCTGCCTTGGTAGAGCCGCCGCACCAAGATGAAGGGATAGCTGCGCCTTGCGAGGACTGGAGCAAGCCGGCACGACTTGTGCTCAACCTGTGTAGGGCTTTGCTGGAAGCACGTTGTGTTACGTGATAGTATCATGTGCATCTAGCTTCCAACCATCTGCACCCCTAGTAGGGGTCCCCTACTGGGTATGACCTATTGACCCTCCCCAAAGTACGGGGGTGCAATTGTGATTTTATGATGCTCGGGCACATTAGTACCATCGATGAACAGGTGGACTAAGTCGGCCTTGCTTTGCAACAAACATGACCACATAGGCTAGCCCATCAGCAGGCAACACCGTCGTGATGCTCGCACCACCGCGCAGCACACCGCAATCGCTTTCTGCCTGCTGCCCACTGCTGCGGCAATTGGGCATTCGGGCTGCATTCCCTCATGTTCATGGCGCCTTGTCCGCCAGCCGCGTCTATAGTCAGACTGCATGATGATGTTGTGGCTCGGATAGCTGCTGGAGAGGTGCTGCAGCGACCGGCGAATGCACTGAAGGAGCTCCTGGACAACGCCATTGATGCTGGTACGCACATTCCCTGGCTTGTGGATCCTGCTGTGGTGCCACACAGTACGTTGTTGCTATGTAGACTGCATCATGTAGGGTCATACTACAGTATGTGTATTGGGCAGGCGCCTCCCAGATTACTATCATTGTTGGCGATGGCGTTGCCAAGATGCTCCAGGTGCAGGATAATGGCACCGGCATACAGGTAAGCCCTCATCGTCACGTCTCCCAGCTCACATGCGCCGCAGTCTACAAGTCAACACGCAGTCGGCGCGTGTACTGACTCCTGTTGCCATTGGCAGGCCTCGGACATGCCATTCCTGTGTGCAAGGCATGCCACATCCAAGTTGCGCTGCTTTGAGGACCTTGGGGGCATCGGCACGTTGGGTTTCCGAGGCGAGGCTATGGCATCCATTTCACATGTTGCTCACGTAACAGTGACCAGCCTGGCCGCCGGCCACAGCCATGGCATGCGTGCCAATTTTCGGTGCGTTCCTCAGGGGTTACACCTGGAGGCATGCACGACAGTCCGCCTGTTTTTGCCTAACTCAAGATGCAACACGTGCTGTGTGTTTTCGCCAACAAGCGTGCACTGGCTGTGTCCTTTGCAGTGATGGCACATTGATAGGATGCCAGCCTTGTGCCGCAAGCCAGGGCACAACGGTGCTGGTCGAGGACCTATTCTATAACTGCCCAGCACGGCAGAAGTCCCTCTCTGCCAGCAGTGCGGAGTATACGCACATGCTGCACGTTGTCAGCCGGTATGCAGTGTTTCACACATCAGTGGGTTTCAGCCTACGGCGAATTGGACGTCATCCAGACTTGCAGACGCCTGCTGGAACCTCGCAGCTCGAGCTGATCAGGTGTGCAGATTGGTTTGGGCAGGCCCGCACCTGTGCTGCCGCACCTGGTATGCATGCTGCATGGTGTCACTGCCACTGTACGAAAAGTATGGCATGCCTGATCTATCCGCCGCCTGCACACACAACCCTTGCTGTCCCAAGATCTGGACGTCGGTTTCACCCAGACTCATCGCTCCGCAGCAAGGTTTTCGGAGCAGATGTACGTGCTGCCATGACACCCTTTTGCTCCAGCCATGGCGATGAATCCTGGCTGAAGTCTGGTAGAGGGCCGGATATGCCCCATGACGCCCTGGTGTATCTGGCCCGGGTAGCCCACCCTGTATTGTTTCATACTCGACTTGTCCTTGTCTCATGTCATGGTACATGTGCCGTCTGTGTCGGCTTGCAGGTGGTTTGTGGGAGATTTCACGATCTGCCTGCCCGCGCAGGGCTTCATCAATGTTCGGGGGCAGAATACGCGCAGCACATTGGTTTTGCGTGTCAATCGACGCATGGTGCAGTGGCCTGCCCTCAAACGTGCACTGGTTGCCGCTTTCGGTGCAGCTTCGGCGAGTTGCCTGCCGTTCGTCATCCTGGTAATGACTGCTGCAGCAGTCTGCTGGTATCACATGTTCCCCGTCTGCCTTCGGCACCTTATTTTCAACGACCTATGAGCAATCGCTAATATACAGGATGTGCAGCTGCCCAATGCGCACGTGGACGTGAATCTGCACCCCACAAAAGCCGAAGTTGCAATCCTACATGAAAATGCTGTGATCGATGGCATCTGCAGTTCGGTGCAGAATGCGCTGCGGCTCCACCATGAGTGAGCACCCAGCCAGTTGCAAGCGGCCTGCCTGAGTCTCTGTGAAGTGGGCTGCAGCTCCCTTCAAGACTTGGATGATGGCAATCGTGCCACGCAGGACACGAGCTGTCAAATCACACCACAGCACTGGCCATTCAGAAGGGCAGCCGTCCGCCACCAGGGTGCGTACGGATGAGGCGGCTCGAACAATCGCCTCGCTCGCTCGTGCCTCGGAAATGAATGCAGGTGAGACTGCAGCAAGAGGTTCGCCATCACAGCACACACTGTAGGATTCTGACGGTATTTTTGCATTCCCTCCTTTCATGCCGCATAATGTGTTTATACATTACACAAGAGCTTGCAGGTGGCCTTGCTGTCGGAGCAGGCGAAAGGCCACAGTGTCACTCCGGTGCAGTCGGAGTTTCCGCCTTTAACGACGTGGATCAAGGTTAGCACCACCACCAGTCGGCACTACGAACGCCCTTGTTGCATGATACTGTAGAGGTATATCATAGCGTGTGGCAACCAAGGGTGCGGTGCTCGTGTACAGGGCTGCTTGATGTTGTCAGACGGCATGTGCCAATCGGCATCTCTGGCCATTGGTGGCTGCTTCAGCATGGTGCCGACCTGTACCTATTGGACCTGCATATTGTAGCACAACAACTTGCTCATCAGCAGGTCAGAGGCTGCTTATTGTGCAGCTTCAAACATACCGTCCTCTTGTGAAGGAGGTCTCTGTCCAGTACCAGTCGTTGGTCAACTCATCGCAGGCTCTGCTGGCGTCGGGCCTGCTGCCGCGCATCCGGCTGCACCCGCGCCCACATATCACATCTGTTATAGGAGCAGGAAACCTGGAAAGGTCCGAGATACAGGATGTGCAGGCGAGTCATCGAGCGCGGTGTCACCGAGCTGCTTCTGCAATAAGCCCAGCGCATTAGCAGCACTGAATAACTGACAGCTTGTGAGCTCTCTCATCAGGCTGCTTCGAAGACATTAATGGAGCACATGGACGTATTGAGGGACAACTTTGGCGTGGACATATCAGCTTGTGGCCACCTTGCTTCGCTGCCAGACTTGCTCTGCGGCATCCTGCCCAGCAAGCAGCGCATGCCTGCCTTTCTTGCAGAGCTCAGCAGATGCCTTCCTTGGCACAGAGCGCAGCCACGAGATGCAATAGCAGAGGTGAAGTACGGTTTTGTTGTGCTTCACTGGGTGCAAGTGTGTCTGCCGTGATCAGCGCCAGGGCTTCAGGCGATCATTCACGTATTGCTGCCGTGCCGCAGGCGCTTGCGAGGCTCTACAATCTGCATGAGGGAGCCGCCGCTGACATGCAGGTCTGTGGCAGTAACAAGTTGAGCAAAAGTGTTGTCCTGGCAGGATGTACTTGGCTTTTGGTGGCCGCCTGGGAGTGTCTGTGTCCCGATCTGTTTCCATGGCATGTGCACCCATGAATTCTTGCGCCACCCACCTTGCCGTGTTCACAGGCCATTGTTCACCTCGCCCAGCGAACCTGGATGCCGAGGAAGGCGTCCTCTTCGCAAGCGGTGTCCCTGCGAGTTGCATCGTTGAGTGACTTGTACAGGACATTTGAAAGGTGCTGAGCAGCACGCGACCTGCGCAATGTGCTTGCACGTTCGTTTCGCTTTGCGCGGCGAACTCAGGACCTTTGCCGTATGAAAACGTTGTCCGTGTATGCTGGGCAGCGTTTGATCGTCACCCATCGACCTTGAGCGCCTCATCTTAAAGCAGTGTCATGGCTGAAATGCTGCACCATGATTTGTACATGGTGGCGAGGGTGCAAAATATGGTTGTTTATTCGATCAGTTCAGAGGTTGCACAGCAGTGTCGGCACATGATTGCAAGACTGGGCACTACGTGCTCCTGTCTCTGCTGACGTACACGATCACTCTGCGGTCGTTGCTCGGCCGGACATCCTGCATACCGTACGCAGGCGTTGTTGGACAGAAACCCCAGAAGATCAATCAATTTGGATCTATAAAAGTCAGACGCGGGATAGAAGGGCAACGGCAAGCAATAGAAGGGCGAGGACCCTGGTAAGTGACGTTCCACTATTTGCAAGATCTTGATGTAGACCCTCCACGTTTGCAGTGTCTGCACTTGCTTTTCGCTGAACACGACAGAAGGGTTTGGCGGCGTTCAGAGGCGGGCTGCCGAGTATGGCTTCATCGGCAGCACAAACAGCGCTGAAGTAAAGCCTCTGTCCAAAGCATGTCGGACGCCGCCTGTGAGCAGCTATGATAAGTTGTAGCCAGATCAGGCGGCATATCGGTTGGCGCCCTCCGCTGGGTCAAAACAACAACAACATCATATCAACAGCAGCATGCAGCACAACTGTCATGCGCTCGGAGCCAAGAGCGTCTTCGTTAGTCAGCTCACAGTGCAGTGTTGACTTTGGTGTTGGTGGGCGGTATGCTGCAAGATGCTTCTGAATCAAAGTGCAATCGATTGCGGGAAGAAGTTGACAATTTGAAATGCTTCTGCCCCTTCTGCGTGTTGCCGTGCGGGTTACATGCACATGCTCGCGAACTCGCACCATGCGAAGACTGCATCGGCCATCATGACCGATGTTCAACTGGGCAAGTATATGTCATCATCATGACGT
This sequence comes from Diplosphaera chodatii, assembly GCA_032358165.1. Classification (NCBI taxonomy): domain Eukaryota; kingdom Viridiplantae; phylum Chlorophyta; class Trebouxiophyceae; order Prasiolales; family Stichococcaceae; genus Diplosphaera; species Diplosphaera chodatii. The sequence continues at coordinate 104,590 of JAALGY010000043.1, read as the reverse complement.
CACCCTTCCGGGATGCTCATCATGAGCACCTGGGGCTCAAACTTGCGTGTTGCCATTCACCACGCCCACTATCTTGATTCGGTGGCATGCCCCCTTCCCCCGCCATGGCTACTTTCTGGATATAGCCTTCAGAGTTCAGACTCGCCGGCTAACTGGGGCACACTGCACTACTCCCAGTTAGCAGGGTAATAATTGGGCGTGTTCATAAATGCATGTACACCCCCAACGAGGGGCAGAGCAGTGAGACACTGGCAGAGTGGCGTGCCTAGCAAGCAGATGCATGGTCTTCTGGGCCATCTGGATATATCCTTCCGCTTCCTGGATCTCGCAAACTTGTTTCTCTGGCACGGGCTCAAGCCAACAACTGAAACGAAATAGGCGTTCGGCAGGTGAGAAGCAGGTGTAACATCCACATGCTTACAGACGAGTTTTGAGGGGTCGGGCCTTTCTGTCCATCGGCCCATACTTGTGATCGTCGTTGTGTTGAAGAGGCGAACGAAGATTGCATGCCACGAATGCGTCATATGTCTTATCAATCTGGATTGGAGTGCCGGATAAAAGTATTACCAAGCACAAATTCCCGGGATGGAATTTGTGCAACCGACGATGCAAACTGCGTGCCTGAAGAGAAGTGGCCCCTACGCTAGCCTCTGCTGCCTCTGCGTGCAGCGGTAGATGTGATCGACGCATGACCTGGAAAAGTCAATTATTACCCAGCCACTCACGCCCGCCGCCATCACAGCCCAACAAGGTCGCGGTCAATACGCACAAGACCGCATCAGACACCAGCAGCTTCGGGAACAGCTGCCGGCAGCCATACAGGCCGCTCGCCACCGTCATCGGTCCGAAACCTCCGCACTGGCCGCCGACACCACCGGCCGACTCACGTGCGTGGTATATTGGTTGCTTGACTGAGACAAATAAATGCACCACCAGCCAGCGGTGTAGTACATGCAACTGGCGAGGCAGACAGGCCTGTAATACACATGTAGTGGCGTGCTTAGCAAGCAGATGACTGGTTGAGGGGCCAATCAACAGACGTAGGCATACTTTATTTGATTGCAGGTGCACCAGGAAAGCAGGCAGAAGTCGGATCATGGGTCGGGCCGGGAGTGCCTGTTACGCTCAGATGTATATTAATAATCGTGAGCCGGGCTGGGAGTTGGGATCGCAATCGCAAGCCCAGGAGACGTCCGCTCGCTGCGCAGGCGCTCATGCTCAGCTCGCCAAACTTCTCTCGGGAGACTGCGGCTCTGCGGGAGAACCAGTAGTTTCGAAGAAACCAGCCTTCCAGCTGGTGTAGCGTCCAACCCCACAGTGATGATACGAGGCAACAAGGGGAATAGAAGTACGGTTGCTATTCCCCTTGTCCCCTTGTCGCTTGGATGATGTTCGTTGCTTTCCCGTCAACTTGTGCGAGGCTCATCATCGACTGATGTAACACTCTGAAGGGTGTTGAGAGCCTGTAGGTTTGTTGACTACTGCTGTTTCTCCTGCCTTCATCAAAGTGTCCTCCATCTGGTGTAAACGTTTGACGAGGTGGGTGACGCAAGAAGTGAAGTAGTAATAAGCTCTTGCCTATGTACACCGAATGGAAATCTTGAATGGTTGTATCCCGGTCATGCCATCTTGGAAAAACGTGAGTCAGGCGGTTCAGGAAAGCAACTGGCGTGAGACGTCTGCCACACAGTTTCAGTGTAGAGACATCGGTCGGTTATCTACGCTTGCTTGGGCATCTGCAGCTTCAACGTGGATGCAGCTGATACGCCTGAGGCTGATCCTACCCTCAGTTTTAGGTCCTCTCTGAGATTGGCCTTCCTGCAACGGTCATCGTACTACAGCAATTGGACCACGTCGGCTGTCTGTTTGGAGCTGTCGTGACGGCAATGTCGGCAGCAAGTCCTTCGCCGCATGCACTGGACCATGGCCTGGGCGACTGGCTTGCTGGACCAGCCTGCGATGACATCATCTATGCTGGTGGAGAGGAGCTGCAGCACGATGATCTGACAGGTGTTTCACAGGTCACAGTGCACATTTGGGGCTGGTTCACCCTTGTGGCCTTGCTTGGGTGCAGCAGTTGCTGATGTCTCGCAGGCGCCAACAACTGGTCGATTGGTAACTTCGGTGATGCAGCAGCTTTCTTAGATGACGCCGACGAGAGACAGGTGCGACAGATTCGCTTTGTCCCTGCTTTCTAATCAGGACCCTGCTTAGGTACGCTTGCAGGGTCGTCCAATGGTGCTCATGCTGGTGCTGGCCTCCATGCTGTTGTAGGCGATATTCGAGGAGATGCAGGCTGTGGGTCTGCATAGGCCTGGCGGGTTCATGCGGCAGGCCTTCAGCCTTGGCGATCTTACGCTGCTTCAACCGCCAGGAGAGCACGGCTCCACAGCCAGCAACTGGTTGCCCAGCAGCTCGAATGCACATTGTGCACAGCACAGCCAGACAGAACTGCCAGAGCTGTTCAACTTGCCGACCAGCAACCCCCAGCAAGCGATGTGAGTGCCACCTGCAAAGTGTTCCATGACCAGGTCTGCAAGCATAGACTGCATATATCCAACAGAAAAAGCCGTCCATCCTTAAGATTAAATTTTCGAGCCACACCTTGCAGTTTCGGGACCGATTTATTCCAGCCTGCCTCAGGGCTGCGTGTGTCGAGCAGCCAACAATCAAAACCTGACAACCTAGGCTTGGGCATGGCCGCTCCAGCGATGGCAGGCCATGAAACCAGCCTGGGCTGCATCCCGGAACATGAGATGCTCCAAAACCATGTGCCATCAGGTCAGCAGTCTGTGCTTGGTCCATGTGCACATGTGTCCCTCATGACAAGTGTTCATGGCTGAATTTCTATCGTCGTAGGGCATGGACAGTACCAGTCAGTCCCTTCCACATCGGTCAACCCAACTTCGATTTATCAGGGTGACACTGGCAGCCGAAAGCCGGTGCGTTCTGGACCCTTTGCAAACGCTGTTCACCTTGTCCCATATGAGCAAGAGCTAACTTCAGATGGTGTCTTACTGCAGCGGGATTTACGATCCAGCAGTATGCGGCGTTCACAGTCGGCGCTGGAGTTGAGCAGCATCGCCGCCCCCGTCAGCATCGCATCCCCTGTTAGCAGTGCCATCAGTTTGCAGCGGGGAAGCACACAGAAACAGGTGGCCTCCTTCAACCAATGCTTTTTGCACCTGCACCGTGCTGGCAACTTTGCGATGTCAAACGCATCCTGATTGAAGGTTCAATCGCTTCTCTTGCATGAAGGTGGGTGTTGAACTCACGACGCCTGAGGGGCATACATACCGAGCTGGGCGCCTAGCTCCTGAGGAAAGGCTGCAGAAAATCCTCAAGTATCGGCAGAAACGGCATGAGCGCAACTTCACCAAACGCATCAAGTATCAATGTCGAAAGACCTTGGCAGACAGTCGACCCCGGGTGCGTGGGCGGTTTGCTCGAAATGATGATTCGGGTGCTGTAATGCCGGCGGAAGTTCGCAAGCGCGCAGCATAAAGTTTTCACGTTGGACTTTGCATGGCAACCAGCATCATGCATAAACTCCAGATTCTTCTTGTCGGTTGACACATCGATATATAGCATCCAACAGCGTACAGCAGTCAATAATCAAGAGGGCACCTTGGGCGTTGCTGCAAACACTTGGCGCACAGTTGTTAGGTGATTTGTCTCTGTGCACATGCTCATGTGTTCCTTATTTGCCGTCCAACTGCTGGATGAGCACATGCAACGCCGTCCTTGTTTTTTAAACTATCTGCAATGTTATGTAATATACTGCCTCCAAGCTGCACATTATTAGATGTCAATGTTGTCATAACAGTTGCATATCATTAAGTTGTACATTCGTGACTGCTGTGGTGACCTGGGACCGACCTATGGTGCCGGCTGTCGGCCTTGTCAGTAGGACTGCAATACGGAGGCCTCCAGAAATTCCAATGAAAGCTGGTGCTCTCAACGCAGTAGCAGGCATGAGCAAAGAGGACGACCTTGCCATCTGCATGGTCGAGCCTTGATGGAAGTGGATACTGTGCTACTGCACTGCTTGATGGTGCAGCTGTTAGACAACGGCTTGTAAACATGGAAATTGCAGAATGGTAGGAGAATGGCCACCCTCAAGTTACTGAAACCACAGTCGGCTCAGCGGACACATGTGTGATCCTGCAAGGCGAAGCGTGGCTTGCCTCCTCGCACACTCATTAGGGTTTGGAGTTGTTCAGTATGGGGGTGGTGTCGTGGCTGCCCAGTGACGACAGCGAATGATTGTGCTGCACCGAACTGGCTGTGTACATGGATGGCTGATTGTGTCTTGCATGAAGCTGCTGCTGTACCCGTGGATACTGCAAAGTGTCTGCTGTCGTTAGCCTCAACAGTCTATTCCAGCTTCGTTGCATATTACCAAGCAACTGAGCGGTGCAACATCAGTCGTGTGGAAGCTCCACCCGCCAGCCACCAGCCCCAAACCCTGATGGCCCTACCCGCCCCGAAGCAGGCCGCGCAGGAACTCGCGCGCCAGCTCGGGCGCGGGGCGCAGCAGGTGCGACGGCGCGTCGAACAGCCGCTTGCCCACCGCCTCGGCGATGGCGGCGTGGTCCCGCGTCGGCGGCCGGGCCTGCTCCGGGGTGGGCGACGGCGCCACGGCCAGGGCGCCAAAGGCGGCCTCTAGCGGGTTGGGGCGAGGCTGCTGCTGCTCTGGCGCCAGCAACAAGGGCGTCGCTGCCTCGGTGAGCGCGGGCGGCTGTGCGGCTGTGTTGGAAGCCGGCACCGCCTCGTGTGCGCGGTCCGCTGTCACTGCCAGCAGCGCCTGCATAGGAAGGATCAGGGACTCGAACCTCCAGAATAATTACCAGAACACTCAGCAATCTGCACACATGAAATCTGGTTGAGCCCATGAACTGTTCCAACAAGCTGGCGTGGGCATACGCCTGTCAGCCATGTAGGTCCTCGTCAGAGCTGTTCTGAAACCACCAAGTCCGTGTGCATGGCTGCGGGCATCTGCTGCGCGGCACCTGTTGGGGCCCGCTGCCGGCTGTTGCCAGATGGGCGATGGGGGCTGAAGCGCGCCAGGCCGCAGACACTGCCCCCGTATGGCAGTCCAGCCGTAGCACTGCGTCCCTCCAGCCACCGGTCGGCCTACGAACCATGGCTTTCAACATGCTCAATCAGATGCCTGACCAGGATCAGCATGCACACCGTCAGCTTGCACACACTAAGATGACCAGTGACAGCCACCACAGCACTGTCCAAGGCCAGCTGACGGATCCAGACTCCAATGCACGGGAGGCAGCAGCGGCTATGAGCCACCTGGCCCCTCTTGAAACCTGGTCAAGCATGCGACATAGACCAATGCACGCACCCGCCGCTGACAGCCACCACAAGGCTCCCGCTGCCACCGCCACCGCTGCTGCCGACCGCGGGGTCTGCTGCGAGCGCGGCGAGCGGCAGCGCGGCGCTCCAGGCCACGCCCAGCGTCAGCAGGTCCCACGCCACCAGGCGGTGCGTCCCGCTGCCCTCCGGGATGGCCGCCACCTGGAGGACATGCATCATGTGTGCTTGCAAGGGAGCTGGCCTGACCAACACGAGCGTAGTGATGTGCCGGGCGCCGAGATCTCGAGCCCTACACCAAGTTTGCAGTACTCTTGCACGTAGCTAGCAGCGATGCTGCCAAGCAAATCACCTCTTCTGCTGCAGAGGATAGCTGACCCGACGGTAATTGCTACAAAGTGCATGTGGTCCTCAATTTTGCACACCAAAGAGCCCTTTGGGCTGCCTGTCACTTCATGAAACCACCATGCCAGCATGGGGCCGGCGGTGTCGGAGGCCAGGTGGGTGGCCGTGCCGGGGGCTGCCATCAGGTGGGGCAGTCCCGCTACCAGTTAAATTTTGCGAGGTACCTTTGTTGTTGGGAAGGAGCCGCACCAGCATGGGGCCAGCGGTGTCAAAGGCCAGGTGGGCGGCCATGCCGGGGGCCGCCGGCGGGTGGGGCAGCGCCGCCGCCAGCGCCCCGGCCGCCGTGTCCCACAGCGCCACGGCGCCAGGCATCGCGGCCGCCAGCAGCGAGCCGTCGCCGCTGAACGCCAGCCGCCCCGTGGCTGAGCCTGCGCACCCAGGGCGACGACGATGACGCTGACCAGGTTGCAACACTGAAGTCCGCCAGTGTCATCCTGACGCAGTATGCACTGGACTCGCTCATGCAGACGGCCAAGAGAGCACCGAGTGTAATATCTGCGAGTCACGGCAAGCGCTTGCAGCTTGTCAGCCGCACTATAGCTTGTGAACAGGATGTGCCCGGGCTTTGTATGCAAATGGCCCGCAGAAAGGGCTGTTGTGACGCAGCTGCAAACGTTTGCAGCTGCGCCCCATGCGCAGCTGCGTAGGCGGTGTCAAGCCCGCGATCTTTGCACCTACCTCTGTGCGACCATTTGGCCTTGCAGTGCCAGGCCGAGGCGTTCGCGGCCCCACCACCCTTGACTTCAGCCGGCGCCCACAGCAGCACGGCGCCGTCATTGCCGGATGTGGCTGCCAGCAGCTGGCTGGGGTGCAGCGCAAAGCCGGCCACCTGGAAGCGCGGAACGTATGCTCGTGCAAAATATGTGTGACACTGGCCACTGCCTCCTGTTATACACTCTTTGGCACTCTGGCATGCCACAAACGATTCTGCCTGGGTCTCTTTGCTTTCAAAGGGGTGTTTTGCTTCACGATCAGCACCTTGCTGTTGCCGTGTGGACCCTCCACGGCGGTCTGCAGCACAAACGAAGGCGCAGTGGCTGTGGAGACGCCGCCAGTGGCGCCGGCCGCAGAGCGCCAGAAGCGCAGGAACGTGGTGGTGCCTGATGTCCCTGCCGCAATAAAATGCAAAGCTCAGTAACCGATGTTCAGGAGGAGCTGCCACCACATATGTTGTAGTATTTCGATACTTACTGATAATTTGCTAGTTATATAGATGCAAGTCTTGCTTCGTCCCTGCTCCAATACAGCTGCAAAGGCTGTACAGCTACACCAGCAGGCACTGCAGCAAGGGTGACGTCCAAGGTGCGCAGTGAGAACCAGCAGGTCTGGGGGCACAGCCAGCAGTGCCAACACCTGCGTCCTGCCGCACATCCACCGTCACGAGCAGCAACCCGTCGGACGAGAAGGCGACGTGCTGCAGGGCCGCCCCGGGGCCCTGGCGCCCGCCCACTACTGCCGGCGCCTGCTGGCCGACCTGCGCAGCACCCAGCATGGGGTTGTTCACGTCAGCATTTCACTCACAGGGCTATTAGGCTGCTCAACTGCAACTGATCCAGAGCAGAGCTGCCGCCATTTGGAATTCGGCAGTCATTTTCAGACATGCAGGCATGCAATGCACAGGCGCTGCGGCAGACCGGCTGCACGTGAGGGTTTGAAGCTGAGGGTACCACTGAGGGCATGCAGTGCACCCACCTGCAGGCGTGCGACCGCGCGGCCGGCGGCGGCGTCGTACAGCTGCAAGACCGCGCCTGCCCCCGCCAATGCTAGCACCCTGGCGGCGCCGCTTCCCGCTTCCGGCACCCCCACCGGCGGCGGCGGCGCCACGCCGCTGGGCCCTAGACCCTCTGGCGGCGGCACCGCTCCCGCCGCAATGTCGGTTGCGCCGCCTGTCGCGGTGCTGACCTGGCACAGGGCATTGTCTGAGCGGGCAACGATGTAGGCGGCGTCGGCGGCGTCAGCGGGCAGCACGGCGGTCAGCGGCGCCCCGAGGTGCGCGAGGAAGCTGCGCGAGTTGTCCGCCAGCCGCCACGTCACCTGAACGGTGACAGCCGGGTTTGTCGGGGTTGTGAGGGTTGCCCAAGTGGACTGCAAAGGCAGTCTAGACCAGGCAAGGTCACGGCTGAATGGACGACCGCCTCATGCAATGGATATGCTATGGGGGACTATAATAGCTGCTGTAGGATGGCAATCAGCAGTGCTCCCGTTCCAGTGGTCAAGACGGTTGTGCGTCCAGACCTGCACCTGATGGGAGCGAGACAGGGGAGCGAACGTGATCAATGCAAAAAGGAGGGACGGCGCACTAGCACGGCCTCGTCGCCCCCGGACAGCAGCCGCTGCGCATCTAGGCTGAAGGCCAGCGCCCGCACCGCGTGCGCATGCCAATGCACTGACGTGACCACCGGCTGCGGCACCGAAGCTGCCGCCTCTGTGGATGCGGCTGCTGCTGACTGTGCTGATGCTGCTGCGGGTGTGCCGTCCTGCTGCTGCGACTGCTGCCTGCTGTCGTTGGCGGCTGCAGCGGCTGCAACTGCAGGGCCCACGCCGTGCCAGATCAGGATGCGGCCGGTCGCATCGCCTGCAGCGACGCGGTCGTTGCAGGGGGACACCGCCACACACTGCACGCAGGGAGAACAAACTTCTTAAAACTCGCAAATGCCCGTTTCGCGTCAGCAGGGAGTCTTATCGAATCTACCGGTTTTCCGCACACATGACTGGTGGCAAGCACGTCAGCAGACAAGTAGCTGGACTTCGCAGACAGCAACACGGTGCTGCATGGACAGTGCTGTGTCTCGCTGCAGAAATTGCTCACCTGCAAGGCCTTGGTGTGGTGCAGGGCCAGCGGCGCTGCTCCGGGGCCGGCTGCCGGCCACACCAGCACGCGCCGGTTGTCGTGCGTGGCCACCAGCTCGGAGCTCGCCTGCAGCCGTTCAATTTAGCCCACACTCTGAGGTCTGATGTCAGGGTGCAATATGCAAGTGTGTTGCTGGACTACTCGTGTGGTGCTGTTGTGCTCGACGGTGACTTGAGGGAGGATGCGGGATGGGGTGGGCAGTGGCCCAGCCAGAGGTCTGCCAAACCCTTGTGCAGGGGGGTGCCAAAGATGGCACTGAGGCACGCACCGCAAGAGGCGTCGGCATTGTGAGCCTGATGCTGGGCTGCTGGATCTGCCTCGCCGCCAGAGCATAGCACCGCACCTGCAGACGATGGCATGTACACGTTCAGCAGAAACTGCTCCCAAGCACATTTGCCCACAACCCAACACAAGCTCCTAGAGCATGCGCATGAACCATCATGCGCTGACTGGCGGCAAAAACGTGCCCGACCGGCGCCGCGGTCGTTCCAGGCGACGCTGAGGTGTGCGACATCGCCACCAGGCGGCACGGCCAGCCCCGCGATTGGCTGCCCGGCCGCCACGCTGCTGACTAGTGTGCCCTTTTCCACGTCCCAAATGCACAGCGTGCCGTCCGCCGACGCTGTCAGCAGCTGCAGGCACAGGAAGTTTTGGATCGGCACAGATGTATCCCGTAGGCGCGAGCACACGTGTGCAACATTCAGCGCACCGCAGTGACAGAAACATACCTGTTTGTCCCCATCGCCGGTGAAGCGGGCGGCCAACACCGGCTTCAGGTGGCCCCGCAGTACGGTCACAAGGGTGCTGGTGTCCAGGCTGTAAATGTGCACTGCATTTGCGACCGGCACAGCCAGCAGCCGGCGGTGCAGCGCGACATCGGCGCCTGGGCCATAAAACTGGCCGCTGGCGCCGCCGTCATGCATGCTACGCAATCAGGCTGCAGATATGAGTTTGCTGTCAATTGGCCAGGTGGTGTCAGCAGCCGCCCTGCAATTTCGGTGTTGTGCATGTGTGCATTTGGGTGCACACACCGCAATATCTCGGGAAGATATCAGCTGGCATACTGGGTGGAATACTCTATAGCATTACTGTTGCCCGTCGTTGTCAGCGTCCGAGCGGCGACAAGGAGGTTTGAGCCCACGGGGCCACGGCAGGACAACTTGGTGCTGTCAGACAGCAACAGCCACCGCACGTGACTTGCCCGCCAAGCCTGCTCAGAACGCTGGAGCCAACTCTCCGCTCACAAGATGCTTGCGTGCACACCAACGCTTTGCACGATCTGTGCATGTCGTAGGCATCAGCTTTGCAGCCCAAGGGCAATGATCAGGCTGCGCTCTCGCAGGCAACAGCGCCATGCACATGCTGTGCTAGCGACCTTGTTATTTGTTATCAGCCTGCAGCGCCCGCATCCCATCCAAGCTGAGGCGCACACGTTAAGCGTAGAGCGCGTGGTGTTCCAGACCAAACATGGCGACCTCGAGTTTGCCCTGTACCCAGAGGCACGTGCTGCCAGCGCACCCGCAGTAGGGCACATGTACAGCATCGCATGCAGCTGTTGAGTGCTGAAACCCTCCTTCTGGTGTGCAGGTGGCCCCTGTGACTACTGCACACATCCTCAAGTTGGCCAAGGTGCGAGTGCCGCCAGCAACAGCCGGTGCAATGCAGCATCAAAGCGCGCTCTCCCCTGACAAATATCTGTGGTGCATGCAGATTGGCGCTTACAACACTATACCCTTCTTCAGAGTGGACAAGGTACGCTCAACTGTGCAATGCAGCGCTGGAGCTGCGTGATCAGCTCCGCCGGCGTCCGTGAGGTGGCTGTGTCATGCTGCAGGGGTTTGTGGCGCAGTGCACAGACGTTATTGGCAACAGGCTCGTGCCGCTTGACGCGAGACAGAAGGTGCAGTCTGGCACATCTGCTGCAGTGCCTGCTGTCAGCCGAGTCATTGACAGTTTGATCCTGGGACATCACTTACAGCTGATTGCACGGTGTGATGCAGGCTGAGGCAGAGAAAAAGGTTGGTGCTCTGGGACACTCGCACACCGAAGCAGTCGCTGTTGCCTATGTCTCAGACGGCATCTGCATCAGCGGACAATGGAGTACATTGTGTCCGCCGAGATACCTGGCATGGCGAGTGAACTGACTTGCGAGTGTTGCATGTGCACGTGCACAACCTGTTGTCGTTGATGATTAAAGGTGCCGCTGGAGGTGCGAAGGGACGCCAAGCACTCCAAGCGCGGCATCCTGTCAATGGCGCGCAACTGCACCGCGACCCTGCGCATGCTTGACCCGGGCGAAGATCACAGTCTGGCAAATCATCAGACATGTTCCGCAATTGAATGTCGCAGGCCAGGTGGGACGACCCCAACAGCGGTGGCGCCTCTTTCAGCATCACGCTGGGGCCTGCGCCGCACCTGGACATGCAGTACACAGTAAGCCACGCCCAGACAGGCACAATACGATGTCTTTGTCAACTGTTGAGCTGCACCGGGTGTCAGCCCGTCTCTGCCGCCTGAGTCACACAAGATCGGCAGCATCAATTTTGGTGACCTGCCCTGCAGGTTTTTGGGGAGCTGACGAAGGGGTTTGAGACGCTGGACGAGTTTGAGAAGCAACCCACGAAGACCGAGGGCATCTTCGTCATGCCGAAGGTGGGTGGCATATGGTGTCTCGACAACGTGGTCTATGGTGTGCTGTGGGTATCGATATGGAAGCAGGTATGACAAGCTGGCGGTGGTCGTGTTGCAGGAGCAAATTGTCATTCAGTCGACATACTGGTACGAGCCCAATGACACTGTGTCCGACGGATCGTGCCCGCAGCAGCTGACAGCTTTGCAGGAGCGCTTTGACGCTGTCGAGAAGCAGCTGCATGAGCTGCGGCATGCCCAACTGCCATGATCAGCTAGGGTCACTTACATCTGGTTCAAAGCTGACTTTCAGTTCTTGAGAGCGTCATTGGTCCTGAAGTCACTGGTAAAGCCTGCCCCTGTTAACACTGTCCATTCCATGGTCTATATCGCGCCCCTTCAATTGACCTCGCTGCCATGGATAGTGTACGTCTCATATACTGTGGCCGCATCAAACTGCTCCCACCGCGAGGCAGGAAAGATGTGCTTGTTTCTGTCAGGAAAGGGCACAAACTACCTGTGACAATCTTTGGTCTGAACGCACTGTCAGACAATGGTGCAGATACACAATGCAGCTTTGTGCACATGGCGTTGTCAAGCAACGGCATCAAGGCTCTACAAGTCGTTCGGAACAACTTGCAGGCCTGGAGAACCCCCACCTGTTGTACCAGTGGCGCTCCACCACCTTGCCAGCGTGCGACTCGTCCTTCTCGCGGCTCGCGTCGTTCACCACCCGCACGTCCTCGTGCACGTCAAAGTGGAACAACGGCCCGCTCTTTCCCCGGGCCTGCAGCACCAGGATCCATGGCGGAGGGCGGCCTTTGCATGCCCTTGCAAGCCTTCAGCAAGTGCACTATGATCACTTGCTTCCAGCACCAGCAGCAGCAGCAGCAGCAGCAGAGGACACCCAAGCACAAAGCCTCGGAGCAGCACTGCACAATGTCATGTATGCCCTCGCCACATCTGAGCAATGTTCGAACCCTCAGGCAGACAATCCGTCATGCCCACCTTGTTAACGATGAGGTCGCAGCAGGAGTGGAATGGGGCAGGAGATTGCGTGTCACCTTGTTCACGATGAGGTCGTAGAAGGACTGGGAGTGGGGCAGGATGATGTCCTCCTTCACATACAGCAGGTCGGAGGCGCCCACCCCACGCAGCTCCCGGAAGTCCGGCGACAGCTGCACAGCGGTATATTTACCGTCTCCACTCTGAGCTCCGTTGTTGCTACCCACAAGCCAGCAGGACACACCAAGCAGATGGCATGCCGTGCAACGCTTGCAACGGTTGCCAAACTCAGTGCCATTGGAGGGACATCTGCGACTGTCACATTGCTGCCTGCGTGCTGAAGGAGCGTTCAGGCCTGAGGCGTCCACCGACACCGTGCGGCTGCATGTCATGTTCACATTTGGCACGAAAATGCATCGAACTCACCTGGTCCCGCACAGCGCGCAGGAAGTCGGAGATGGTGTCGCCCTTGCGCACGGTAATGCGCCGCCGGTGGCCGGACCCATCCCAGTACGAGTACGTGATGTCCAGCGGCTCATTCTTTATGAGCTGCAAGGCACAGCGGTAGAGAATCCACAACAGCTGCTTGCTTCGTTGCTGCCTCTTGTCAGAAGGCAGACAATTTCATATTAGCATCTGCCATCCTGAGAAACGACTGTCTGAGTCTGTGTGCTGGGGCCTGGTTGATGCACCGACATCCCGGCGTGCATGCAGAGCGACCCGCCCTCTAAACCCTAGACCTCACCTGCTGGCGCAGCGTATATTCCTTCTTAAGCTACATGCACAACTCCACCTGAGAAGCAAGGATTTGCAACTGGGTGTACAACCACTAAACCTTTAATCTGCACCTGCTGGCGCAGCGTATACTCCTTCTTCAGCTGCGCACGCAGCTCCTCCTCGGCGGCTGCGCGCCTCGCGTCTGGCAGGAAGTCCGTCCGTACCCCCGGGTCCTTCCCTGTAGCATGTGGCGAGGTCAATCCAGCATGGGGCGGCACCACGTTACCCAATGAGCTCGTTGCTGCAGTCGGCAAGGACAGCAACATGTCCTCAGCAAACGACAGTGGGAACACCACGGCAGCGGGACGAGGTGCCGAACACACACACTCCGCCTGGCCCGAGCAGGCAGCAGCGAGAGATTGGCCCAGCAACAAGGATCCTGAGCAAGCGCTGGAAGGGGAAGGCGCGCACCCAGCTTCCCGACCGGCAGCGCCTTCGCCGATGGCTCGCGGTCGGCGCCAGCACCGGGCTGCGCCGCCGCCGACTGCACTGGAGCGGCATCCGCTTCGGCTGCATCCTCGCCATTCCTGTCGCTACCGTCGCCCCCGGCCCCGTCCCCACCGTCGTCTCCATCCTCCTCCTCCTCATCCTCCGCGAAGGACAGCTTCGCCTTCACCTGCAGCCGCGCCTTCTGCGCCGCCCGCTGTTCCCGCTCCTGCACCCAAGGGGCGTGCAGGGCTCAGAGGCTTGCAGCCGAGGCAAAACGGATGAGGAGGGCACTCGCATGTGCCCGACGGGCAGCACCTTTCAGCAACTGGCCACGCCTTCTGGCCGTGCGCCACTTCCGCTCCTGCCGCGGACAACGACTTGGAGGTTGCAGTCCAAGAGGTAGCAGCAGTTCAAACTGTTATTATCTGCCCACCAGCTCGGCGGAGTCCTCGGCCTCCCGCTTGGCGCGGCGCGTCTCCTCGCCCAGGCGCTCCGCCAGCGTGCTGCGCCGCGACATGAACTCCGCCTTGGTCACCAGCCCCACCGTCTCGTTCTTGAACGCATTCTCCAGCGCCTCCGCCTGCGTCACGCCCCAGCGCAGTGTTCAGCAAGCCCGCGTCAAAGCGAGGAGCCATCAAGCAGCGCCGAGGGCCCTCACCGCGGTGAGACCAGGCGGCAGTGCAGGATGCCGATGATGCCAGCCGATGTGGACGCGGCACGAGCCCCTCGGCAGTGCAGTATGGCAGCGCACACGCAACGCAACAGCCCCGGCCCATGTCACCTGGCGCGGCTCAACTTGCCCCAGTATGCTGGCTGTACTGGCACCTGGACCGGAAGTGAACAGCACCTGGCCGGTGCCGAACTGGCGCAGCGCGGCGGCGGAGGCGGCCTCGTCCAGCTTGGCCTTCTCGTCCTCCACCTTCTTGCGCTGCGCCTCCCGCTGCTCCTGCTGCTTCCTGTGCACAGGCGGTGGGGCCTTAGCGGCATGTGCACGCAGCTATCATGACGGTGCTGGCAAGCGTGCTTTGCTGTGCATCGTGTACAGCTCGTGCGCGCAGCCATGCTTGTACGCATCGTCATTCTGAGTGTGCAACGATGCTTGGTGACTATGATGCTGCGACATGCGCAGCGGTGCAGCTACATGCAGGCTGATGCCAGTGAGCCGTGCTCTGAATGTTTACCTGATGCGCCGGGCGTCCTCGCCCGACCCCACATACCCTCCCATGCCATAGCCGGACATGATGTTATGGCAGCTGCTGCACGCCGCAGCAACCCCGATCCAGGAGCTGGAGCGGCACCCGGCAGTCGTTGCAGCGCCGTTCCCAGCAGGAGGGCGGTGGAGCTTCCGATTAATGCAATGTAGCCGATAGCAAACACACGCTCTGCGCAGTAGGATATCTTGGAAAAACTCCGTGATCAACCCTGCCACAGCCTGCACCAGCAGGATTGCACACTAGGCAGAGCTTGTCAGGCGTGCCTCGCGATATCGTTATGATGTCACCCTGCCACAGCGGCTGATGTCATAGTGAGGACTTGGCAAAGATGTCAAGGTGCAAGCCAGCCTTGGCGCTGCAACTTGCCGAGTGCATGGACTTTGCTCGTTTGCTGGACACACCTGGACATTGAACAGGGTATGGCGATCACATTTTGCTTTTCGCATCACGCCGTTGTGTGCGGTCCACAGCCTCAGAAGCGCGTTGCTTGCTGCCTCGACCATCTGCTTCTGCGAGCGGGGCTGGAGGGTGGGACAAGGCTGGGAGCCAAAGTGGTGATGGCGCCATAAATGTTCCTCGCAGATGGACGGCCTGGTGCAGCAGGCCATCGAGCAGCAGCTGCTGAGCGTTGCGCAGCGCGTTGAGGACCAGCTAGATGAGCAGCTGCATGCTATCGACAAACTCGATGCCGATGACATCGAGGCGCTGCGGGAGCGGCGGTTGCAGGTACGCCATGCAGCCAGCCGCTGCCTTTGCAACCCTCAAAAAGGATCAGTATCAGTCAGCAGAGGCACGCTGCGTACCAGCACAACCACCTACTTTGATATGTTGCTGGAGAACACAGAGCTGTCACGCCTGCCATTGGCAGGCTGCTGGGGCATTGTGTCATCATAGGTGGACACCGCAGGCCTTCAGCGACACTCAGGCATGTGCATCTTAAGCATGTCAACGAGCAATAATTACACGTGCAGGACATCAAGCGCACGGCGGCAAGAAGGCAGCAGTGGCTGGCGGCAGGGCACGGCGAATACCGGGAGGCGGCCACGGAGAAGGACTTCTTCGCGGAGGTGAAGGGCGAGGAGCGCGTGGTGTGCCACTTCTACCGCGACTCCTGGCCCTGCAAGGTGGGGCCTGCACCTCCTGGCTGGCTTGTGCCTTGGACGCTCATGCAGATCCGGCAGGGAAGCTCACCCGTTGCTCGCACATGGCTGCCGCTCGCCTGCAGCTGCCTGCAGAAAGCAGTGGTTGAGTGGCAGCTGCCTTCAGCACAACACTTCCGTGATGATGTGCCTGCATTGGCTGCAGGTCATGGACAAGCACATGCAGCAGCTGGCGGCGCAGCACCTGGAGACCAAGTTCATCAAAGTGAGGGACTCACTTTGCACACGACCAGCCAGCTCACCACCAGCACTTCCAACGAGCAGCAACGATTCACTGTACACAGCCCCACCACGTGCGACCTCGCGATTCCATCCGTAAGCTTCAGTTTGATCTGGCAGATAAATGCGGAGAAGTCACCATTTCTGACGGAGCGCCTCAAGGTGTGGATGCTGCCGACGTTGGCGCTGATCCGCGCCGGCAGGACGGTCGACTACGTGGTCGGCTTTCAGCAGCTGGGCGGCGCCGACGACTTCCCCACCCACGTGCTGGAGGCGCGGCTGCTGGTGCGGGGCCTTCTGTGGAATGTGGGGTGTCTTAAGGGTGTTTTAGGGGTATCCAAGGGTATTCCACTGGTGTGTTGAGGGGCGGGCAAGGGTGCATCAAGGGTGGCCAAGGGTGTCTTCAGGTACTGAGTTCAAGGCAATGTGCACATGTCACTAAGGCTTACAACCTGCACGAGGACACAAAGCCTGTGGGTGTGTGCCATACTCATGTGTGCCGCCAGCAGCGTCCGCCAGCGGCAGCTCGCTGCTGCAGTTGTTGTGGACCCTTCAATCTGATACATGGCATGCTGCACACAGGCCACAGGGTTGCTGCATGAAGCAGAGGCGCCAAAGGCCGCGCCACAGCAGCGCAGTGTGCGCCAAGGCGGCAGTGCCAACGGCATTGGGCGGCAGCACACTGCATCGGATGAGGACTCTGACTTCTCAGAGTGACCGTGCTGCGATGTCAGTTCACCAGTTGATGCACAGTGGCGGCTCAGGGCGACCTGCGTGCTCCATAACTAGGGCATGACGAGGCGTCAACTTCTGCTGTGGACGCTGGCAGATCAAGCCTTTTTGTAGCTCTCAGACACAACGATGTGTTGCTGTCAAGGGGACTTGGGGAAGACCGTACAGGTGCACAGGCGATAGCATTTGCCATACTGTCACCGACAAGGTGGGCTGTCCGCCCGCATGATCTTTGCATGACACACACAGGCTGCACAGCCCCATGCTTGGGGTTCAGGATTGCACATAAGCTCAGCATCAGGCACGTGGGCGTACTGCAAAGTGTTGTACTATAAGCAGTCAGCACGTGAGAAAGGCCTCGTGCTTCTTCCATGTAATATGTTCACCGCTAGTATTCAAATATCAGGTTTCAATATCCTTGTCAAAAATTTGCATCGGGCGCAAGTGGGACGCCCATGCCCATAGGCTGTACCGGCGAAGCGCATTTGTGCAGGGTGAACCATGCATGAATCTGGGGCACCACTCGACGGGCATCGCGGTCGGCTTGCGTCGGGTGAACGCTCGGGCGTCACTACGAGATGAATGAAGACATCAGACCTGATCGCGTGAAGATCTTTGACGTCATGCAGATCGTGCCTAGGCCCGACCAGGGAACAGAGTCGTGTCCTGAGTCTAGTTACTGTTTGTGGCCATTTTCATTCGTTTACGCATGTCAGTGCATGCAAGCCCTTGCCTGAGCTCATCCAGCAGCTGTTGCATGTTGTCGGAGCTCCGAGGTCGACTTCGACCTCGGAGCTCCGACGACAAGATGCAAGTCACATCGCAGACGAGAACCGCTTGCGATCACATCTTCTACAGGTGGGAAGTTTGTGCACTTGATTCGCCGGACATCGACCTGTGATGTGCTGTTGGTCGTGGCCCTTCGTGCATGCACTGATGCGTGCAGTGCTGTGGCGCATTGCTGACTACTGGCAGGTGGTACAGGTGCACTGTGCAGCGCAGGCCTGACAAGCAAGCACGCAACAACCTGGAATTGTAGCACCAGAATGTTGACATGCGCTGCATCGGGACTGCTGCCAACAAGCGGCATGCATGGCTCCCACCCGTTCACGCAGCAGGTTCGTGCTGTCGAGGACGAATCTGGCCACATGCACAGCAACCATTTGATTTCCCCTGTTTCAGAGCTAGCATGCGCAGATGATTGAGTAGAGATGCTGTAATACCCAGGATGTCAGCGGTTTGCGCCTTCGGCAGGCAAGATGTGCCCCATCAGCACATCACAGGCCGAAAGCGCATTATTGCCATTTCAGAAACTGTACACCAGATGTGGCACGACAAAGGTGGACGTTCTCTGCCCATACCATTACACAAACAGTGCATCCTGCTGTGCATGAAACATCAATGCTTCCTGCCGTGCATAAAACATCAATGCATCCTGCCGTGCATAACACATCAATGCATCCTGCCATGCATGGACACATAACCGAACACGAGGTCCACATGCATCACCACCATGCGCTGACTGTTGGCCATCGCAAAACTTGCAGGCGAGCAGTCGATGGAACTGCAGGCACAAATCTGGAAGGAGGTGAGGTGTCAGCACTCTCCCAGAACCAGTGCAGAGCTAGAACAGAAGCAGCTGCATGCAGGCAGCTCACTTCCTAGCAGCTGATCACATCCCTGTCTGTGGCAGTTCTGGCACGTCCTGTCGGCTTTGGCCACCCCTGCCATATCGATTCATCGATGCAAGAAGCCCTTTCAGAAAGGGCCTGATCGTTCACGAATGATATTAGTAGTACTTGTGCAAGCTACGAAGCGGTTTTTTACACACAGGGTGAGATGGTTCAGGCCAGCAAGGAGACCGACCGTCAGGGTGCACAGCCAGTGTGGCAACAGCCGGCAGCCTCTACGGGATATGGTGCGGGTGAGCGTGATAACGTTACAGCCATGGGGCACAGATGCCCAAAGCTGCAAGCTTGAGTTGCATATCGATGCACATGCATGTGTTGTTGACAAACCCGGTGCAGCAGCGTGCATTCGTGATTTCCGTGACAAACAAGTGTGCTCTTGTGCTGCATGAAAGATGCTGTCGACCAGCCGGGCGCGGTTCTTTGGAAGGACATGCAGGAGGAAGCCCTGGGCGCTCGCGACCCTGGCGTCGATGCTCCTCAGCCGTGGTGTGCAGTTTCTGCTGTTGGCCGTTTCAAAACTGCCTTGCATCTGGGCCGGTTGATGTACATACTCACATGCCAATTTCTTGTGCTCACCCCCTGATGGATTAGCACCCTCTCGTGATGTTGCTGAAACGTGGTCGCCGATTGACTTCTGGTGTTCGACCATGCAGTGTTCAGAAGTGCGCATCATGAGCAACAGCACCATACATAAGCATGGTGTTGATCTGACTGCAGGACGAAAGGGAGACTGATACAGCAGGTTGCGCCGAGACTGCAAGGTCTCAACCTTCGCTCAAGCAGCATCCTGCGCGGTCCCCAAAGCGCACCTGCCCCAAAACACCTACAGGTGAACGTTTGCCATGGTGGCAGTGTGTGCGGGACAGCTGTTGGTTGGCTGGCATCTGTCTGCTTTGGGGGCGGGTGTGGACATTCCTGCAATATCGGCGGTTTTACTTAGGGCCGGCTTGTTCAGCTTGATGTCACATGCATGCAGCAGATCTAAGGCACCTTTCTAGAGCCAAGAGCTTGGCTGCCATAAGGGCTATGCTGATGAGGCATTCAGAAGGTGCAGGTGGCAAGGGCAGGCAGTGGAGGACATCTGCAATCGCCGGGCGAGGAGGAGTATCGGGGCAGGCTGACAATGGTGAAGCTGCCACGATTTCACCTCTGCTGAGAACCAACCACCTTGCACGATATTTGCGCTGTCTTGCCGCATGGTGGTCTCTGCATACCCACGACTTCAATTTCAATCAGTGCGTCTGGTGATTTCCTGCTTGCAGGATGCTGACGGCAAATGGTATGCGATATGCTACATCAATCTTTGCGAAGTTGGTTTCTTGGGGAAACGCTTCATTGAATTTGGGGATGCAGCTGTCGGTGAGGCCTCCAGAACGCTAATGTTGCGGGTGGTGCTTCAGAGCAAAGCATGCCGCATGACATGCTGCAGCTGTATGTCTGCTCCCAGCATGTCCTCGGGTCTGCATGGGTGCAAGGGGCATGAGCATGCAGCATGCTTGTCCGTCTGCATCTATCACTGAAATTTGTTGTGCAGACGATTCCACAATCATCAGCCCTGAAGAGCCGGAAACCAACGTTAAGCTACTTGTCAGCTTCGAGTGGCTGAAAACCCGTTTTTCGCTGGAGTTTATGCCTGGCAAGGCATTGCAGCACGCACTGCTGGACGCCCACCCAACACTCTTCGAGCCGGTAGGTCGGTTCTGATTCCCTGCCTTGTGCGGCCAGGGTGATGGGCCATCGGTACTGTCACGATGAACGATTACACAGCTTCGCGCGGTGCGAGCCGTTGTATTGCGGTGCACCTGAAGTACCATTAGAATGTGACAGCATTGAAGGCAATGCAAACAGTGTTCATATGACAGCAGTCTGAACACTCTCATGGACATCTGATTGGCGGCAGGTGCACTGTGGATCGACCGGCCATTGTGACACACCAGGGGTTTACAGACTCATACATGCAGAAGCATATGATATGCTGGGCGAGTTCTTCAGGTCCCGGGTGTATCAGGTACACACCGCCTGAGCAATGTGACATCGAACCGATTTCCAGCTGCTAGTATCCAGTTGCAACAGCTGCTATATATCAGCATTGGACACTTGGGTACTGGCTGATCTGCAGGCTGAGGCACATCTGCCAGAGTCCAAATTCAGGGTCGACGTGTGGGAGGCCAGAGGCCAAACTAACATGCGCCTGCATGAATGAAGTAGAGGTCCTTCTGGCCGACTTGAGTGTTTGAGTGATGATGGGAGTGTTGAACCTAACGTCGAGCGATAGGCATTGACAAACTGCATACTGAATATCCTCATGGTCTTGAGTGGTTGGATATATAGTACAGTTGAATGGTTTCGTGAAGCCATGCATGAAGCCCGTCAACAGCGCAATCGCCCTTGAAGGGTTGGTTTACCCAATCCCGGACCCTGCATCACCAGTGTGTAGCCGTAATGTACATAGTAGATGCCATGGGCTCGTACCGAGGCCTCGGTACTGACGTACCTTGGGGTCAGCTTTGTCCTGTCTCAGAAATGCCGTTAGTCATCAGCAAGATCATCATGCGGAAGAATTTAGTCAGGAGGGATGCTTTTTTCCTCATCACCGGTAAATGGAATGCATGCACATGTTGTTTTGTGTGATGTCGATTGCGTGCATTAATTAGACATACTCAGATTCCTTAACATTGGCCAGCCAAATTGGCCTGATGTCTCGCCACTCTCCCGGGAGAGCAGCACGCCAGACACCTGCACGAGCATGCCGTGACACACTGCCTACAGACATCCCTGACTGTCCATCTGCGGGGTCTGGAAAGCAGCGCTGCGGAGCAGTTGCACCAAGCTGCAGGTCAGCGGATGCAAGGAACACATCTTCACTCATGCCAACAGTGCATGTCGTGAGCGCATGTTGCACTCACGAAGCCGCAGTTGTCGATGCCGGTAAATGTCGTGGCAAACCCATCAGGCCACGGTCAGTCAGATCGGTGATGCTATGCTTGTGATGATGGACACCGGCTGCTGATGAACGCCGTGAACAGCTGATGGGTTCGACAAATGTGTATCAGTTGATGAACCTACTGAAGGGTCGAGCTGTCCAGCAATTGATTGAACATGTTGGTTCTGCAACTGCCGTCTTGCTTGCTCCTAGCTGGCAACGAGGCTTGGTTGCATTTTTTCATATGCTACGAGACGTTATCAACAGGATGCCTGCTGGTCGAGGCAGGATTCGTTCGTCGTGCAGGGAGTCGTGAACCAGCTCCTTACTGTCAAGACTAGCTTGTGAGGATCATCAGAATTGAGAACGTGGGTTGAGGCCTCGTCAGGGTGCAAAAGTGTCCCAGACCAACACGGCTCCCGACTCAATAGTGCCAGTCCTGCCAACTTTCTTGCTCACACACCTTGTCAATGCATCGGCTCCCTGACCGAACAGCGTGACAACTGACCGATACTACTATATTCACTGGCACCCACCGTGTGAACAACACTGGTTATTGGACACCTGTCCATGCCGCCATGCTGCTGGCGGGTGCAACCTGCTTTTACTTGTTACACTGCTGGAGGCTCGCTGCAACGGCATGCGTGGTGCGTGCAATGTCTGTCGTGGCTTTTACACCTTCATCATTCCTCAAGGCTCAATGCTCAGCATCAGCATGCCGCACAGCTGCTCAGCATGCCAAAACTTGCAGCTGCAGGGTTTCGTCGCAGCACCTTGATATCTGTTCCATCGAGGATGGCACCTGGCACTGGCGTCGAAGCATATGAATGTCTGGCCATCAGGTCAGGAAATGGCTCCGGCAGAAGCCCCAGCAGCGAGCCAACCGCCGCTCGCTGGCAGCTGGACCAGCATTTTGAAACCCTGACCGTCGATAAGGTGCTCACAACAGGGAAGTGCTGCTCCTTCGTTGACGCTGCCCGGATCAGAACTGAGCATATGTTGGGTGGCGGCAATGGATACTGCTATTTTACAGTAAGAACACCCATTATACTCTCTATTGTTTTCCCTGTGACTGGAGTGCAAGCAACAATCCTAACAACTTGGAGCATAGCGTAGCATGAGTTCACACGTCTCTGCAAGCACTGCGAGCACAAATACATTCTTCACATTCTTGTGCACATGTGTTGGACCAATATGCGGTCCGGCACAATGGTATGTGCATGCTGCAGGAGGGAGGTGCCGAGTGCCTGGCAGTGCACGGCCATGTCGATCTGACACGGTCTAGCTATCCCGATGGGTGGGGTGGTGTTCAACCTGCTGACGACAATACGCATCTCTGCATTTCCCAAACGATCTATGACGCGGCGCTCGCCTGCAACCTGCCCATCGAGTGAGTGCCAGTGTGCTGGAACTTCATGGTGGTGATGCCGTCTGCGTCTATGCATCACTAATTCACGCAGACGCACAAGGGCATGCACACATTTGTCAGTCACACCAGCACGCCAAAGTGGCTGTAGAGTAGATCCGCTCATGCTTGGATGCCGCGCTGCTGGTTGTCTTTGAACTGTGAGTGCGTGCTCAACGATCTTCTCGGGCAGATGGACATGCACAATAGTGGTGTTTGCGCTTCCACTTGTGCAGATGGGATGGCAGCGGCAGGGGGTCCTCGGGCATGCGGCTGTACGGCTTTGACCCCGAGGAGTTTGCTGACTGGAAGATTGCAACCACCAGCAAGCCAAAGGCCACCCGCAAGCAGCTGGATCACTTGTTCTGTATCTTATCCACCCACAGAGTACCTGGGTTTGGACGCATTGTGGCACAGCAGTGCTGCGCTGCAGGCACCACGCTTGAGGCGGTGCGGGCAGCGTTGGTTACTGTTTCTTCATGGAAAGCGCATCCACCTGTCTCTTGCTTGCAAGCATGTTGCTGTGGGTATGGATGCCCTCGTACAAGAATCAACGTACCCGCTTCTCACATCAAGCCTCTGACATGCATCTGGAGGCAAGATCACCATAATCACATGCTCAGGCGTGTGATGCCGAATGCTTGGCAAGAAATGGCTCCCTGAACCTTCTTTATGGTGGCTTTGACGACAATGATAGCCATGCCAACTGGGTCACGGCATACACGATTTTCCACACGGCGCTTGACTGCGACCTGCAGATACAGTAAGTCCTTCTCCGGACATCGGATGCTGTCAAGGCAATATTTAAATGTCAATTGGAAGAGTGCAATGATTGCTCTGTGTTCAATAACAATTTCCTTCATCAGCAACTAATATGACCTCATGGTTTGTACTTTGGTCACGTGTTTGCGCTGAACTATATACAAACCACAATGAGGCTGGTCGTGCTGCCTTGTCTTGGGTGTGACCTTGGGCAACCCTTTGATTGCAGTTGGGATGGCATCGAGTACTCGAGCATGCATCTTGAAGGCTTTGACCCTGAGGAGTTTGCTGATTGGAAGTACGCATTAACAGCAGAGGACAACGACGACAATGGCAAGAACGAGGGCTTCATGTGAGTGCAACCGTTCGCTGCAGCAAGCACGCGAGACTGCAGTAGTCTTGGAAGTTGTCAGTGATCAAGCACACATCAGACAGACAGTGAGCAAGTGATGAAATCGCGGAAGTTGGTGTGCAGCTTTCAGATACGGCCATAAAAATTCGCGCATCATAGCAACATGTGAGTTCTCAATTATCAGAAGGGTAATCAACCACAGCGTGGGTTTGCCAATTGCGTGTCAGTGAACCCTGAGGGAATGGCTGTGGCTAAGCTTGCATCGCCGAAGTGGTCATGAGAAAGCTGCAAGGCTTGTATACACACAGTGTGGTACACAGTGCTGGGGATGACGACATGATATGCCTTCTTACACTCGATTCAAGCTGTATCAATCCACACGGTGATGCAGATTGATGATGACAACATGGAGTGTGCAGAGTCTTAATGCAATGGAACCCCACAAGGTGCTGAACAGTTGAACGCAAAGTTCATAGTGCTGCTTTTCGGCTAGCACAGTGTTTTAAGGATTGCACCGCAGCAATAGAGCTCTTGCCCAGGATGCTGTCGTAAACAGCCTCCGTCGCTGCCACTGGTCATATGCCCTTATAGCCAACAGCGAAAGGGCCAACTGCGCCTGAGCCAGAGCACCAGTCGCTGATACTCCACTGCAACCAATCCGAGGGCAACGTGCTGATGGAAAGTGGCTGGGGACCATCAGCAGGCCAGCGACGCAAGGCGCATGCATGTGCAACGTTGGCTGAAGCAGGCAGCAACAGAGCTATGCAGCGCTCAGTCCGCCTGCCGGATGATCGGGCTGAAACTGGCTTTGTGAACACAGTATGAGCTATCTGCGCCTCGCCAGCTTGCCGCGCACGCTACTAGAAGTCCACTGATGACAGTGCAGCGCAGTGCAATCTCACCGCACCGTGTCTGCGGCGGACGCTCATGATGCCGTCAAACATATTGGCTACTTCGTGGTGATGCTGGATTCAAAGGGTCTGATGAGAGCAGTTCTGCTCCTGGACACCTAGTGACGAGGACCTGAATGCGCTGGTGCCAGGCACATGCCGGCACCACCACCGCTAATGCTCATGCTGAAGCGTCGCAGGGGAAATCTGGTCGGGTTCGACATATAGTCATTTGCCCTGATCAGTGTCCCGCACATCAAGAGCAGCGGCTTTTCCACAACATCATTCTGTCGTGATCGATAATGATGACAGCGATTGTTGCCACGCTGGCAACGAATCACGTGCTGCTTGGATGACCCAACGAAGGGAAAGTGAAAATCCGTATTTGAATATCAGACGCCTACATACATGTAAGTTTGCCTGCGCGAACGTGCTGATGCAATAGCAAACGCGAAAGCTCACAGTGCTTGCCAATCTGTAGCCCGTGCTTGAATGGAGAAATGTGCAACTTGCGCCAGAACATCACCTGCATGTTACCCACCCGCGGCTCTTGTTGTGTAGCGACGTGCCCATACGCAGTTGTGTTTTCAGAGGCATGCAGGCACCATGCCGGAGCTGAGGTCGTTCGGCACCATTTGGAAGGATCGCACAAGCCGCAACACAGCTGTGCTGCAGGTCAAACCTGGCTTGCAGCTTGAAGTCAGCTTGCAATCTGACCTGCAGCAAGTTGAAGTGGGACTGCTTGGACATCAATGGGCAGCGCGCTTCGCAACACCTTCAAAGGTTCGTTGCTGAGCATGCATTGTTTGCGAAACCCTGTGGCGCCGCAGGAGGTGGGTGGGGGGTGCTGGCCATGCCAACATGCGCTGACGTCTTCAATTTCTTTTAGGCTGTTCAGGAAACGACGTTCAGGATCCTCAGGCAAGTTGGGGCCTTGGGACTCAGCTTCGAGCAGGTTATGCCTTGTGAAAAGGCGTATCTCAATCCAGTCCTCAAGGTGCCAAGCCTTGCTACTGAGACCAGCTCGTCATGTTATCCTGTCCTACATTTGCATCACCCTGCAGCGTGGTTGCACACCAGCTGCGATATCATGTGTGCAATGCTTGCCGTGCAGAACTGTATCCTGAAGTTGATTGCTGCTATGCTTCTGGTGGTGCAGATGGCCAGGCGAGCAGTACTTTGCACCAATGTTGATGGCACATCTGCACTCAGCAGCAAGACATATGTGGAGCATAGCTGCCGGACAAATCTGACCGGCTTCCAGCAGACGTTATATAGCGGGTGCGTGATGAGACTCGAGCACCTGCCATGTAGACTGCATGAGTGGTGATGATGATACAACCCTTCTGCAGGGCAGCCTTGACATCTACAAGTCATGCACAACCCGATTACCAGCGCAAGGCCCGAACCACAACATACCAGGTTTACGTGCACAGGTGGGACCAGCAGCACAAGTTCTCGGCAGGGATTACGGCAGGAGCAGGGCCGCGGCTCGTTGCTCGCACGAAGCTACGACGCGGCTGGCTGCACTCTGCAGCGCTTACCGCATCACCGAAGCTCGGCACGGTCCTGATTCTCAAGAGCAGGTATTGGTGTGATCAAACGTCCCTGAAATATCACCGTTGTGTTCCAGTTGTTGTTGAGATTTTCAGCCCTGGCTGGGAGCTTGTGAAGGTTGTGACAACCCAACTGGTAGTGCATTACCCTGGACCGAAACACGCTTTGCTGGCTAGCGCCTGGATTGGCAGCAGATGCTTCGAGAGTGACTCACCCATGTACTATGGGCAGCAGAGGTCACGGCAGCAACATCTGTGGTGTGGCACCCCCTATGGCTTACCTGCTGCTAGCGACTTAAACGGCCGACAGGCTGTCGTTTTACAGATATGTATAATGTCTGACGCTGCGTCTCTGAATTCATGCAGACCAGCAGCAGGGAAGAAATGCTATCTTGCACTGATACCACAGCAGTCCATTGCGGTGGGCAATGTACAACTGCAGCCAAAAGGAGGAAACCCCAGGGCAAATGCCACAGCCGTCTGCAGGATCTCCAACAGCAGCCGGCTCGTGCCCAGTTTGGAGCTGGGCCTAACATGGGCCGTGTGAGGGCTGGCTGCAACAGCAGTAACGAAAAATTGTTCAAGATTTCGCTGCAGCAAACACTTATGCAGGTGTGTTGTGCACGACAGGTTCTGCGCACACCAAGCAGCAGGCTCTTCACAATAACCACTAATGGCGATCAGCATAGTATAGTATAGATAGTATAGACAGGCAGATTATAGATAGGCAGATAGTGGCAGATAGTATGCATAGACAGATAGTATAGATAGCATAGCATCAGGCAGTACCAACATAATATCGCAACATAACATTGCACATTGATCACCAGTGATGTGCTGGCATGCAGCCCTTGCGGTTTGTTATGTGCTTGCTTGCTGGAAGCGATGCCAGGAACACTTCATCTGGACCAAACTGTTCACTTGCCTGCTATACATACCGCAGTGCATGATGCGCAGCCCATATCCTACTTCACCCTCTATTTCCACTCCACCTCAAAGTACACGGTACAGTCACCTGGTTCTTTTGCACTTTTACTCATCGTGAGGAACGTAAGACTGTTTACGATTGACCATGCTCATGGGCATAACATGGCGCCAGCATAGCAGGCCAAGCTGTCTGCGAGTGGTATCTTTGCACTTTGCCCCTGACCAATTGCCCCTAGCCCATCACACCCGCTTTTCTGCCCAATCCTGAAGCTTTCATCTGCGAATCAATCAGGATCATGCTATTCCTCCGACACTCTGCGACGTGCACTTTGAACACCGACGCTTCTCGAGCATCATCAAGGCGTTGCGTCGAACTGGCAGCACCTCTGCGTGTCAGACCTTATGCAAGTGCGCCCCAATACCAACGAACACAATACAACGTGTGCCCTAGAAAGGAGGTAAGAAAACACAGCGCACCATGCTCAACCTCAACAGGTAGCAGGCAACACAACAGGCAAGCAATCGCCAATCCACTGGTGTGTATAAAACATCGAATGCGAGAAGACGACTTGGCGCAGGCTATATGCCGCGACGGCATCTCAGGATGTTCCTTTGGTTTTCAGCACCCCAAAGCAGGGGCCAGCTAGCTGTGCGTGACATGCGTCGCCTGCAAGCTGCTCGCCAACCTGCAGCGCCCGCATCTGATGCAGCGAGCGCTGCATCCTCATTGATCGTCAAAATGTATGCTCCCTCGGAAGCCTGCGGACGATCTTGCAGCTCCATAGTCTGCGTGTATTTCTACTCCGGCGGCTGGAGTCTGCTGCACGACATTGCGGTGTCGTGATGTAGTTCATACCCTGAATGCATGTGCATCGGTGGAATATCTCATGCACATGCAGCTAGCATCAGCATGCCTGCCGCTTGCGAACTCTACCTGCTTCTCTGTAACGGTGCCCTGATTGCACGTGTGAGGTCCTCTGAAATGCTCCTCAGAAGTGGAGCCGAAAAGTTTGAACATCAGGGCACTGTAAGGTACGTTCGGTGTGGCAACAGTGTTTGTTTCGACTGTAAAGCTAATCTGTTGTGTCAAGGTTCTGGGCAACTTGCATATTGTATCATACGCACGACTTCCTACGCTGCTCAGTAGCATGAAGAAAACTTAAATAAACCTCGATGGAAGGCGCATCTCGAGGGAGGGATAGTGTAGTATCCTCGTTGAGGAGAGGGACTTTAGGCGATAAGAAACACATGCATCGAAGCGATGAGGGACTTGTTATAGGAAAGGTCTGTCTCAGTTGTCTCTCGACCCTGCGACCTCTCGCCCTACTGCGGAAATAGACCGGAAATTGAAAATATCATGCACTGCATCCCGCCTAATGCATGCTGAAATTATTGTTGAAAACCATGCGAACCATCAGCTAGCTGCTAGAATGCATGGTTGAGCGCTCAATATGAAGCGGGATGAGCTATCATTGTCAACACAACTCTACAGGGTCCTGAGCATGCATGCCAAGCACCAGCTAGCGCGAACGAAATGTTCTTGCGGCGTCTGTGAGACTGGCGTTCCATGTCTCAACAGGAAAGAAAGCGAAGTTACGGCGATAAGCTGGGATGTTGGCTTCAGGGCCAGTGTCGGTCTGTGGGCCGTTGCCTTTGGGCCTTCAGCCCTCCTTTGTTGACGGTATTTAGAAAAGCCTTCCAATGCAATGCGCGTTGATGACACTGCGCCCACCGCATGCCGCATCAATAACGGCAACAGAGACGATCCTTCACATACACGATCGCCAAGCCCACAAATCAGCCCATGCTCTGATTTGAGCAAGGATTTTCCTGTTTTTTAAGCAATTTGAGATCGTGCACTTATTATGAACAGTGAGATTTTAATACATCGGACGACGATGGGAGTCCAGTGCTGGTTGCGATAGCCTGCTTCGACGGGGTGCACACTCATCTGCACACCCAAAAATGTACTGACAATGTGACGAACCCGTGTCATCTGTGCCACCCTAGTTGTCAATCAGTGTCATGCACAGAGAGTAGCCGGCAAGGTTCAAGAGCTTGCTAAAGATAAATCCTGCAGAACTTGGAGTGCATCCCATCCCATTTCGGTCATAAAGGAGAGCGGCAAAGCTGCCAGCGGAGGGGCATCAGAACTTCTCAACACTGCGAGACGACCAGATCGATAGACTGCCATTTTGTTCGGTTCCAGGTGTGACTTCAGATTCAACATGCACAGCTTTGCTGGAGAATGCAGCGCTTGTGGCAGCATGGTTGCCATGTATGCGTCCCGTTGGCTGCATGCCGACGTGCAGCTCGAGCTGCAGGCTTCGGAGGCATTCCTTGAGGAACTGCAGCTGAGGATCTGGCAGCATGCTGGAGGCAGTCACTAAGACGTTTATTGCTTTATTCTAAAGGCTGCACCACCAGATTATTGGTCACATTCGCATTCTGACTGGTTTTCGAAGGCAAAGCAAAGACAGCGCTGGACGCTCACAAGCTTGGCGAGATCAGCCTGGCAGCCCGCACCATGACTTGACCTTGCACACTGCTTAGGCAAGGAAATGCGCAACCTACCTGCTCACATTCCAATACTGAGATGAAGCAGACGCATCCGTGTACTGGTCATCATCAACCCTGCGATTTGTCATTGCATTATAGGACGTCAAGCCGGGCCTGGCAGGCTCAGGCATCATTGCTGTCCATGGGCGTTGCACGGCAACTTGACGATCACTGCTACCAACACCAAGACGGGTGAGGCAAGCTGATCTGACTCAGACATGATCCTAGTGAGATGGTATGCCGAGGTCGTCTTTATAATGTGTTGTCACTCTTGTTTGACATCTCGGGTTTCATGAATGCAAACCAGCCTTTGCTTGCATGGCAACCAGCAATTGTTGTGAAGAGTATTCAGTTGCTGTCAGCTCTACTTCAGTTTTGCAGGCAAGAAGGCGAACCTGGTGATCAAGGAGCAGAGCCGCGCGACAGACGCAAGTATCGAAAAAATGGCAGCGCTGGCACTTGCAGACCGCACTGCAAAGACAAACAAACTGAAACAGAAATCAGCCTCGTCCACCGAGAGCGCCGGGAAAGTGTTGTGCGTGTCGTTTGTAGTGTGCATTACTTGCTGAGATGATGTTGAATGATTGCCTGTCCGATCAACCAACCAGCTACGCATGCATCACCAGATGTGATGGAATGTATTGTCTTGAGCCGTTTAGTTGTGGCTTTCTATGCAGGTTGCCAACCAAGAGCAGGACGAAAACTTCGAAGCACACCTCACGGACAAAGTAACGGTTACTGAAAGTCTGCCATTGCAGCCTGTTGTTCGCGTAAGTGCTTCAGCAAGGTAGGCAACTGGGAATAGTGCTGAAGGACGATGCTGGGCACACTTGACGTGCAACGAGGTCATGATGGAGGCTACCTGAACCATGACCGGCCCATTTGTGGGTGTGCATGAACACACTTCACATCGCAGCTTGTACCTGTTATTGTGCACATGGAGCAGCAGGCCCCTGCATGTTGCGCCAATGTTGCAGCTACCTTCCCTGTTGACTCTGCTGAGCAGCACATACCGGTACAGACAGGTTACGGACGTACAGCTGCATGCATACTTGGCATGTTGGTTGAATCCTATACTCACAAACTGCACTGTCTACATACAGCCATCTGCTGCCTCGCCGCTGTTGTTTCAGATGGCTAACTCCACCGTCACCATTATCAAGGCTGCCAGCCAAACCCTACCCATGCACACGCCTACATGTATCCCAGAGTTGTATGCATGCATGGCACGCGCAAGCAAGCAGGGGCCGAAAGACGCATCGCCCCTGCCCTACAGCTGGCAAGCAATCTACCACATGCTGCCCCCCATCTCCTTGATACCCATGACACTGCAAAAACAAACAGCCTCCTCGGCGGCCCTCTCAGCCGCTGGCAGGGGCTGGCTGCTGCTCCGCGGGCGCTGCGCCATCCGCCACGTCAGCGTTGGCGGCGAAGATGCCGTGCACCACCTGTGCGATGGCGGCCGCCTTGGCCAGCATCTGCGTGTTTCGAGACAGTGGTGAGCTTCGGACTCAGCCTGGACATTCGCTCAAAACGGCGGGCTCGAGTGCGTCAAGTGCCCAGCAAGCGCTGGGGGCGTTGCCACTCATGTTTCACAGGGGCCAGCCCGGACCGCCGCAACTGTTTTGTGCTGGGGACTGAAGTGCACTCTGTGGCATGCGGCGACGCGTGGCACGCGTTGATGCTTGCAAACGATGCAGCTCGCCCCGCAAGGCTTCCTACCGGCACAGCCCCGGAGCAGCACACGCCCGCCGGGCCGGGAAAGTCGCGTGACAGGTCTTGTGTCGGATGCCAGCAGTTCTAGGAACTCCATCTGGTACCAAGTACCGAGTCGGTTCTTACAAGCAAACCGAGGCGCACCTCCTGCTGGCGTCCAGCTGGGCGCGCGCGGCCTCGGCGGCCGCCTCCGCACGCCGCTGCGCGGCGGCGGCGGCGGCGCACTGCTCGGCGGCGGCGGCCTCGGCGGCGGCGCAGTGCTGGGCGGCGGCGGCCCGGGTCGCCTCGCGGTCCGCCTCCAGCTGCCGGCACTCGGCCTCCAGCTGCCGCCGCTCGGCCTCGTGCCGCTGCTGCTCGGCCTCCTGCTGCCGCCGCTCGCGCGCCGCCGTCGCGAGCTCCGCGTCCAGCAGCCGCTGCAGCTTGGCCGCGTCGTCGGCGGCGGCCTCCGCCCGCGCGGCCGCCCCCGCCAGCCGCGACGTCGCCTCCGCCAGCTGCTCGCGCAGCTGCGCGGCGTCCGCAGCCTGGGGCTGCGCAGCCTGCATGACGGAACCGCCAGCAGAGCTTTGCTCAGAATAAAACGCTTGCATCATCTGCTCAAACTGAGCCAGCTGCTGACAGCTCGTGACCCACAGTTCCAACAACGACTGCTGCTGTTGTTGGGGAATGCGGTAGAGAAGCTCGAGATCTGAACAATTTTGATAAACACAGTCTCTATTTTCTTGAATCTTGCAAGGAAAGACTGTGAGTCTTGCTGTTCGTTCACGAAGAGCATAACATGAGCATGTCTGCACCCTTAGGCTGCTCATGTTCTGTTACCTTAAATTATTGTAGTTTCAGTCAATAGGGGCAGCAAGGGCGCGCCTGGCGCGACAGCTGCTTCAGCTCGGCCCGCAGGATGCCCTCCTGGGCCCGGTGCTCCGCCAGACGCTTCTCGTACTCCGCCTGCACAAGCAGGGTCCAGGTGCAGGGTTCAGCGCACCTGTGGACCTACAATAATCGTTCTATGACTGGCAATTTCGGGCTGCAGTCATGGGCAACGCCGCATGCTGCGGTCGTGCACGCTGCCCGGGGGGATGGCGTGACTGCAGGTGCGCTGCGGCAAGCAAGCTCGAGCGCAGTGCTACACATCGAGCCTGTGACAACAGCGCAGCAGAGGGGCCGCCTGACTTGCGGTCGGCCCGGCCCCCTGTGCTGCAGGGTGCCTGGACAACTTGGCACACAAACAGGCTGCACATCAGATCTGACTTTCGACATCTCAGATTCACTGAGATTTGCGAGATGTGGTACCGCACCCGCGTGGCGAAGGCGCCACCCGGAGCCGCCGCCAGCGCCCCGCCCCGGCTGCCCTGCACGATGCAGCCCGGCACACGGTCAGGCTCAAGATACAGGCACAACACTCCCCAGCAATGCAGCATCACAAGGCAGGTGGTGTGACGGTCCAGCCCCAAAGTGCTGGCGGCAGAGGCGCGCTGGCGCCTCAGCTGGGAGGTGGGCCATCGCCGCTGATGTCACTGAAATGTCAAGCAGCTCACTGAGGCGCAGAGTACGGTGGACTTGAACTTATGTATCCACAAAACGAAGGGACGAAGGGAGAGAGGCATGTGTGCCGTGCCCTGTCCTGAACTCCCTGACGCAGTTCTGCAAAGCAGGTCTTGAAACCTGACAAACGTCGCTCACGGACAAGACCAGACACCAACCAGAACCTAGTGATAAATACCTTTCAGTACACCTATTGTAAGGGGTGAAACATGTTGGGTAAAAAGTTTTCCTGAGAGGGATTATGCCTGGGTGACCACTGGCATTGCACCTGGACAGGGGTGGCGTCTGGCGTCGGCCCCGCCGGCCCGACCGCCAGCTGCGCCGCGGTCCCCTCGAGGGCGCCGCCGCCGATTGGTGTGGTGATGCCGGGAGTGGCACCCGCCGCCGCAGCCCCCGCTCCCGCCGCAGCAGCCGCAGCCGCCGCCGCCGCTACCGCTGCAGCCGTAGCTATTGCAGGTGGGCTGCGCGGCGGGCCGTCCAGCAGCTGCAGGCTGGGCGGGCCGGCGGCTGCAGGGTTCAGGCCAGAGAACAAATCGCTGGCGTCGCGCAGCGATCCGCGACCTCCGCCATCCGTTGCCAGAGGGGCAGCGGTGGAGTTAGACGTCAGCATGTCGGCACCGCCCGCAGCAGCCTCCGTTGCCGGGGGCGGCGGCGCGCTGGCGGCGGGCGGCGCCGGCTGCGCTGCAGCGGGCAGGCCCGCGTGGCGCCGGCCAGCCGCTGCAAGCTCCGCCGCGACGGCGGCCGGCACAACATCTGCCGGCGGGGCGCGCTGCAGCCGCTGCGCCAGCGCGGCGGCCTGCGACGCAAGGGACCCGGCCGCCGGCGGCGGCGCCGGCTGCTGTCGGGCGTCTGCGGCGGCGGGCAGGGCGGCGGAGGTCTGCCCCGCTGGGAGCAATGGGGAAGGGCTGCCGAACAGCAGGCTGCCCATGATCGCCCCCGGCGGGAGTGGAGACCCCATCTGCAAAACAGGTACCTCGACGCCGGCGGATGCTGGCGCAGCGCCTGCCGGCGTTGCGCTGGGCGCGACGCGGGAGTCCGGCTGGGATTCCGGGGCCCTGGTGGCAGGTGCTGGCAGCACGCTGCGCTCGCGGCTCAGGGCGTCGGCCGGCGCCGGCGGCTGCGACAGGCCTCCCGAGTGGGGCTGCTGCAGCACTGGCAATCGTCTCTGCAGGCCGGCGGCCGCGGCGCTGCGCGGCCGGCGGGCCTCGGCCGCGGCGAAGGCCGCCGCCTCCTCCGCCGACGCCGCGAGCGCCGCGGCGATTGACGCGGCGGTCAGCGCGAGCGCATCATCTCCTGCCTCTGTCCCAGCACCTGCTGCTGGTGCTGGTGGTGGTGGTGGTGGTGGTGCTGCTGCTGCTGCTGCTGCCGAGCTGGGCGCCGGGAGTGTGCCGCTCGGGTCTGCTCCTGGCGCCGCCGCCCCGGCGCCTGCTGCTGCTGCTGCTGCTGGTGGTGGGGCTGATGAGTTGGGCGCTGCCAGTGCGCCGCCCGGGGCGGCTGGCGGCGCCGACAGCGCCGCGACGAGCTCCGACACCGCGGCGTCTGCTGCCGCCACCGTGCCGGCTGGGGGCGAGCCGCGCGGCCCGCCGCCGCTGCCGGACGAGACCCTGTCGCAGATGCGGTCACCGCCAGCTGCGCCGCCGGCACGCGCTCCAATGTCATTGAGGGTAACTGTGGTTCAGTGGTTCAAGAATTTATAGTGTCAAGTGTTTGATCAGGGTTTGTGAAATCTGCAAACCGTGAGGGGCCCCTGCTGAAACTAGCTATGATGGGTGCCGGCCAAGGGCACTGATGAGACATGGCTCTGATAAAAGCTGTTCCGGTTGCCAGCATGGTCAGAACGGCCGGCTCACCCTCAGGCGCGGGCGATGCCGAGCCGTCCGCAGCGTCTGGCGGCGGCTGCGCAGAGTTGTGGCGCTTCGCTGCAGGCTCCTGCATGGCAATACCGTAAGCCATCAGATGCTAAAGTGACAATGCTTGGACATCTCAGCAGTCTCCGAAGAAGGGTGGAGCCAGGTGCATGCATGCGCCTGCTGAGCCTGATAATGAAAAATAGAAATGAAGTACAGGATATGAGACATGGCAACGTGTGCTGACATCAGCTGACATGCACACGGCAGCTGCATCCTACGCATGCATGGCTTCATGGCACTGAGTCACAAAAGTTTGAGGCTTGCATGCACGCCGGGTCAGCACCAGAACTGCATCAGCACCTCGGCAGCGTCGGCGTCAGCGTCAGCAGGCGCCTTGCGCTTGCTGGCGGCGTCCACTGTGGCCGTGCCGCGGGTCTGCCGGCCGAGGGCACTCGCGCCCGCCGAGCCCTGGCCCGGTGAGGCCTCTTGGCCCCTGCCGCCG
Source organism: Diplosphaera chodatii (assembly GCA_032358165.1). NCBI lineage: Eukaryota > Viridiplantae > Chlorophyta > Trebouxiophyceae > Prasiolales > Stichococcaceae > Diplosphaera > Diplosphaera chodatii. Next base: position 69,170 of record JAALGY010000043.1, on the reverse strand, counting down.
CGGCCCCCGCCGCCGGCAGCGCTGCTTTCGCCGCCGCCACGGCTGCCGCTGCCGCCGAGGCGCCCGCGCCCACGCCCGCGTGAGCCGCTGCTGCCGCCGCTCCTGCCAATGGACCTGCCCCCGCCGCCGCCGCCGCCGCTGCCGCCCGGCAACGCGCTCAGGCCCCTGCCCCTGCTCCTGCCCCTGCCGCCGGCGCTGTCGCTGCGGCCCCGCCGCCCGCGCCCCCGCCCATGCGAGCCGCTTCTGCCCCTGCCGCGGCCGCCGCTGCCATGGCCGCCACTGGCATCCTGCAGCGACGCCCCCCGCCTCGGCTGCTGCGCCGCCGCCGCTCTCCGCGGCAGAGTCTGCATCGCCCTCTGCTGAAGACGCATCACCGTCCGCTGACATGCTGCCTCCAGGCGGCTGCTGCGCCGCTGGATCGGACACCTGTTCAAGGTGTGTCTCTGGACATGTCAGGTGAGTCAGCACAGCATGATGTCATAGATTGATGTCATCCCTGTCCGAAAGAGCTTGTTGGTTGGACACTTTACAACACGCCAAGCGTCTGCCAACGGATGTCCTTGCCTGGGATGGGTCGGCATCCTCTGCATCCTCGTCGGGGACGCTGCGTGAGGTGGAGAGCAGGCCGGGATTCGGCACTTGGCTCGCTACCGCGGCCAGCGTGGCGAGCTTGCGGCGCTTCCCCCTCCTGGAGCCGGGCGCGTCCGCCGCGTCGTCATCCGGCAGGCGGCCGTTGGCCGCCTTTCGCGTGGCGGCAAAGCCCAGGCCCACGGCCTGGGGCGCGGCGGCGGCCGCCGGCGCCGCCTGCCGCCGCTGCGCATAGGGCGGCGTGGCCAGCGGCCGCGGCCGCGGCGGCGGCGCCGCCGCCGCAGCCGCCGCGACCCCAGCGGGCGACGAGGGGGGCGTCGCCTGCGGCCCCGGCTGCGGCGATGCCGCCAGCGGCTGCTGCTGCTGCTGCTGCTGCGAGCGTGGCACGATGCCGAGCGCATCGCGCTGCCGGGGCTGCCGGGCGGCGGCCGGCCGACCCGCTGCAGGCGCCAGCGCCAGGCGCTGGGAAGGCGCGCCATCCGTGTGTGGCTGCTGCGGCTGCGCCCCCGCCGGCCGCGCCTCCCCGGAAGCGCCCGCTGCGGCCGGCTGGCCCCGCTGGTCGCGTGCGGGCTGCTGCTGCGCCGGCGGGGTCGCGGCCGCTGCCGCCGCGGCCTTGCGCCGCCTCTTGTCGGCGGCCGTCTCGAAGCCCGCCTGCAGCAGGTGTACAGCGCGCGGTCGTACCTTGCACACCAATGAAGATGCATGCTCTTGCCAAACCGAGCTTCCGCATGTCGGCCTGCAAAATAAGAGCTTCCTCAGAGACCATGCACGGTCCTTTCGGCGAGTGTGGTCATGCTGCATGCTATGCACACCAGCAGTTCAGCCACAGCATGGGGAATCAGCGTGCAGTGCACGCAGAGCATGAGTGAAATGCTATCCTGACAGCCGTGCATGCACCAGCTGCATGCTAAAAACCTTTCTCAGCAGGGTGCAATGCAGTCGCACCGAGCATGCATCTGCATGTTCACATAGAGTTGACGGACGCAGCTGCTGGCGCAGCGCCGGAACAGCAGGAGAGGGCAATGTGTGGAGTGCAGCAGGAGGCACAGCATTGCAGCAGCTGGCCAGAAGGGGGCATTTGCATGCAGGAACAGATCCACAAGCAGGAAATCAACAAGCATTAAAACTTTTGAGAATTCGGAACCGCACCTGGCAGCGCAGCGCCGCCACGAGCGGCGAGGGGCGGCCCTTTTGGGGCCCCAGGGCCGCCAGCTCGGCGCGCGCCTCGGCCTGGCTGAGACCCGACACCTTGCGGCCGTCCTGCAGGACGTCAGGTGCATGCAGCTGTCAGGCAGCCTCCAGCCCAAGACGCAGACTGAACTTGAGGGTGGCGATGGCACAACATTTGCCACACTGATGACAGCATGCCGGATGCATGTCCGCACCAGTCGCACCTTGAGCATATGCTCCGACGGCTTCAGCACAGGGGCAGTCACGCCACGGAGTTTTGACCGACTTCTGCCGCCGGGTGCTGCACCGCTGTCAGCGCCATTGGCTCCGGCCACGGAGCCGCCGTTCGCGAGTGCTGGGCCACTGATGGCCGAGGCGTCCTGCGAGGACTGCTCGCTCGCAGACCCGCCACAGGCCATTGCCATTCAAAATGCGGCGCGGGCTTCTCGCGTTGCGCTGATTGCTCCACAAGCGCCAAGTCTCCAGCTTCACAGCCTGATCGCCAGCAGACAGCTATCAGCAGGCGATCGTATGTCTCCAGGCGTTTGGCTCTGCTGGTGCAGGTCCCTCTGCTCTAAAGTGCTCATTTGCGTGCATGCTGAGCATCAGTTCTAGGCTCTGATCCACCCGCCGCTAGCTCGCTACAGCATGCACATGCGTGCAGCGCGTCTCCGACATCATTGATTCCATGATTCGCGCCGCTCACCTTTTGGGTCTGAGTAAGTCTGGATGGCTGCCTGCCTAAACTTGAAGTTGGCACACGGGCCTGGCCGCTGCGCCGCCTCAGTACACGCTGCAGTTTGATAGTTTGAGAACGGTTCCAAAGAAAGCTGCAGGCTCTAAGCATCAGAAGCAAGCTGAAGATGTTACGAAGCATGCAGGGGTTTTAATGCATGCAGGGGGTATCAATATGCCACGGACGGGCAGCAGCTTTCTGCAGACATGGGTTCTTAAGTGATTGAAAGGATGAGAGCCTCTGTCAGAACACAGTCCTTGACTTTGTGCAGCCCGGACGAAAGCATTCCCTTACGGCCGAGCTATACATCTGACAGTTGCCGTTCTGGTGTGTGAGCCGTTGCATTGCGTCCAGTGTCTCAGCAACCGGTCAAGCTATGGCGGCATTTCCCTGGCCCCTCCAGGAAGCCAGGCAGCCCGTTAGCACGCTTGCACATGGACTCAAGATAGATCCCAGAGCAGTGTGAAAGATGAAACATTTAGATATATCGCCATCGGTGCTCCCATATATTACAGAAACTCAGGAGTGTCGTGATGATCAGCAAAGCAAGCAATGACATGTCTCATTCCGTGCACACCTACGAAGTGACTGGCACTGACTGAATCTTCCCTGTTGTCCATGCGCACCCTCACGGAGATCACCTGGCATCCTTGCAGGACAGAGCATGAAGCGTCCTGCGGGTGCGTTGGCTGCAAATGAAGGGCCCTGCCCTTATTTTAAAGTGAACCCACCGACAGATAGCTAGAGAGCCTCACAATTGTCAGACGGCAGCTCATCATGGTGTCCAGTGGCGTCTACCTCACAGCGTCTGGACCATCGGATATCAAGCCTGGCCCTCTGCAATATCCATGGGTAGTTAAGCTAGAGTCCAGGGTTTGTATCCAGTACTGCATTGTACTTCGTGCATGCATTACGCCCCCTGCTAACCTCTCAGACTGCTCATGGCGTGTAAGGATTTCAGATCCTCGTTCCCACTGTTGCAAACGCAGCGAGATTCGTGAACAGTCGGGTACATGAGTGGCGAGGTCCCTGAACACATGGAGTGCAGACCGCATTTCGGTCTCATCCGCACTGGCAATGTGACGCTGCAACTGCTCAGCGCTTATAAGATTCACGCACTCCTGCACAGGTCGTCTGTACATCATTCACTTGTCTCTGTGCTCAGGTCCCTGAGGAGTGCCTGAGCATGCACAACTTCACAACATGTCCTGCAAGCCTCCAACATGTTGGTGTTCTGAGGCAAATCAGCACTTCGGTCTGTGAGGCGTTTCAGAGTCGTTCCTGATGAGAGCCGCGTGATCTGCTGCAGGGCCTCCAGGCCTCCACTGGCAGGCAGCCTGCTGCTTTCCGAGCGCTGACAAGCACACAGGCCCCGGCCTCAGCCCATGGCGCAGGCGCATGCCAACTCCGTGGCAGCAGCAGCCGGCGCGCCCGCGGCTCCACCAGGCTCGCAGAGCGCCTCAGCAGCCGGGAGCTCGGCACACGCTGGCGGCGGCCCTGCAGCGCCTGCCGCAGCCAGCGCGCCTCGCGGCGCCGCCGCACCCAACAGCGGCGGCGGCAATTCCCAAGCCGCCCAGCCGCTCCGGGACGACCCGCGGTCGCGGCCCCGCAGCGTGGCGCCCATGGTGCTGGAGCCCTCCTACCACAAACTGAAGGTGCGCCGCTTGTCGCAGAGTCAGCGTGAAACCCCGGCGGCAGGTCTGGCGGCGTTGGCCGCAGCCAGGAGCAGTGTGGTGGAAATTTTGGGTCGCAAGGTGGCTTACGTACTGCCAGAACATCGCGTTTTCCGTGCAGAACGGACGCAGGGTGTCATCCCTCACCCAGGCCGAGGCCCGCGCCGAGCTGGCGGCCCTGGGGCCCCTGCTGGGCCGCCCCTCGCACTTCGTGACCGCGCTGCGCCGCCAGGTGCGCCTGAGACACTCCAATCGACCCAACCTCCATGGCCGCCCCGTCCGGGCAGCTCGCTGCTGCACTGCTCGCTGCTCACGCCGCAGCAAGCATGCCGCCGGCGTGCACAGTTTTGCACAGCTGCCGATTCAATATGCCACTGATGCTCTGCACAGTTCCTGACACATTTCGTGCCACCCTCTGACCATGGCTGACATCACGCTGGTGCACATATCAACAAAGGCAAAAATGACAGCGCCTTGTCTCTCGTGGCCTGACCCCCAATCTCCCCTGTCTTCTTTCGCTTCTCAATCCCTCTTCTTCTTGTTTCAAACGTTTTTGCAGCTTAAAACCTATGACCGTTCCTGTCGCAGGCGGGCATGGAGACGCCCGCCGGCAGGAAGCGGCGGCAAAGTGCAGAGGCGGCCGCCGCGGCCTCGGCGGCGGCGCGGCAGCCGCCGGGCGGGCAGCAGGGAGCCCCCCCTGCAGCGGGGGCGGCCGGGCGGCCGCAGCAGGCTCCTCTGGCGCATGCGCCTCCCCAGCAGCCGCCGGCGGCGCCTGCGGCAAGCCAGCAGCCTGCTGGCTCCGGCACGGGCCTCCGCTTGCAGCCGCAGCAGCAGCAGCAGCAGCAGCAGCAGCCACTGCCATCTGCAGCAGCAGCAGCAACAGCGGCGGAGGTCAGGACACCCACCGAGGCGCAGCCGAGGCGTCAGACGGCGCCGCAGCGCAGCGGTGCACAGCCCACACCAGCGCCGCGGCCGGCGCCGCGGGCTCCGCGACCAGTCCGGGCTGCTGCGGCGCCAGCAGCACCGGCAGCTGCAGCGACACGCCCCGTGCCGCATGAACCCCTTTCGTCGTCGCCTGCCCCGGCTGCGGCGGCGGCAGCGGCGGCGCGGCCCGAGCCGCCGCACGCGCGGCGCCTGCGGGCGCTGCTGGCGTCCGTCGACGGCCATTCGCAAAAGGAGGGTTTGGGGTTCGCCGCGACGCTCGCGGCGAACGGGCGGCTGCCGGACGACGGCTCGGAGGCGGCGGCCGGCCGCGGCCGGCCGCTGCGCGCCCTCGCGGACCTTGCCACCCTGGCGACTGCCGAGCCGGACGGTCAAACCCTAAACCCTTCCAATGGGGCTGCCGATCCACCGCAGGTGGGGGGAGTTTACATCACTTCGCTTTGGCGATCCGCTGCGTTCCTGTCATTCCTGCCTGGAAGCCTGCTTGGTCCTCAGCGCTGCTTCAAGCCCATTTCACACTTGCGCTGGCCTCAGCATGCCCGAGACACTCGCAGGTCAGGTGCACTGGGCAAGCATTTGAGTCGAAGACTACTTGCCGCTGACCAGCTGTTTGAACTCAACAACGTGTGCAGGCCTCGCATGCAGCGGCACAGCAGCCACCTGACGACAGCGCAGCAGCCACTGGCGGGGCGCCCCCGGCAGATGGCGATGCGAATGCGGCACAGCACAGCGGCGGCGCAGCAGCCGAGGCGGCGGCGCCGCAGCAGGCTGCCGGCGGCGGCCGCGGCCGCGGCAGGGGCAGAATCAGGCTGCCCGGGCGGGGCCGGGGTCAGCGTGGCGGCAGCAGTGGCGCTGGCGGCAGGGGCAGAAGCAGGGGCAGCGGCAGAAACGAGTCGCCGGGGCAGGATGCGGCGGTGATCAACTCCCTCGGTCGGCAGACCCGCGGCAGGGCCGCAACGGATGCCGCCGCCAAGCGCAAGGCCGCCTCTGTTGCTGCCGAGGTGGGACCTTGCCACTGACACGGCATAGCTGCATGGCATGGAGAACGTGTTGATGGTGCAGTGCAGTCTTGTGTGCATGAGTCGTCTCTATAGTACTGAGCTTCATTGGTGCATGCATCGTTTATGACACAGTCTTCAGCAAACCCGCTGACATGAGAGCGTTTCAGCAATCAAAGCAGCAATCAAAGCAGACTACCTTCCCACTTGGGTGACTGCTGTGATCCCGCTGCAGTGCATGAGCACCAAAAGCTGACTGCCTGTCTGCGTCCTGCTCAGGAGCCCGCAGCAAAGCGGCAAAATGGCGCGCAGCTGGCTTCAACCACTGCAGCTGCCTCGGCATCATCACCGGAGCCTGCGGGTGAGTTCGATGGCTGGATCCCCATCAACACTGTGAACATCTGGCAAGCTGCAAAACATCATAAGCCCCCAAGCCTGAGCCGCACTGATCGCCAGTTGGTTGCTTCATTCCGGTTTGGCCCACAGCCCGGTCAGGCTGGGTGCCGACACGTCAATCTCCGGGCTCAACGCAGATCAGATTGTCGGACAGGTAATCGCTGCACCCGCAGGCGGCGCCGGTGCCGAGAGCACGCGCGGCAGCGGGCGCGGCCGCGGCGCGGCGTCGTCCGGCGGCGGCCCGGCGCGGCCGGGCGGGCCGCCGGCGGCCGCGGCGGCGGCGGCGGGCGCCGCGGTGGCGGAGCTCGTCGGGGACCTGACGCCGGCGGCGGCGGCCGACATCACAGCGGCGGCGGCAGCGGCGGCGGCGGCAGCGGCGGCGGCAGCAGGCTCTGGCGCGCTGGCGGCGACGGGCGCGGCGATCTCGACGGCGCAGGCGGCGGCGGCGGACGCGGCGTCGGCCTTTGCCGCGGCGGCCGGCCGGCAGCCGGCGCGCCCCCGGCAGCCGGGCATGCCACCGCCGGCGCTGGCTGATGCCGCAAACCCTGGAGTACTCCACGGCGTGGCACATGCCGACGGGAGTGCGGCGTCGCGGCCGGACGCCCAGCTCGCGGGCGGCCTGGCACCAGCAGGTGCTGGCCCTCGGCAATGCATGTGATGTTTCAGTGGCGGTGTACATCAAGCTTGCATATGAATATGTACGTGAAAGTATGTATATAATAGTTGAGTGGGAGGTTGGAAGGTAATGCATGACAACGAGGGGAGCTTCGAAACGTGTCTTTGTGCCTGATCTTGTAGGGGCTCCACGTCTGACAGCCCCCCGCTCGGACGCCCTCAGTCCCCTGGCGCCCCGAGCCGCCCCGGCCCCAGCGGCGCGCGGCCCGGCGGCTGGCACCCCGCCCCCGCAGCTCCCGGCGGGCCCGTTCCCGGCGGCGCCCCCCGCTGCGGCCGCCGCCCCGCCGCCCCCGGCGGCGCAGGCGGTCATGCTGCTGCAGCTGCTGCGCGGGTCGCAGGCGGCGGCGTCGGCGCCAGTTGCAGCTGCTTCACACGCAGCTGCATCGCCGCGCCGAGCAACGGAGCCCGCTGCAGGGGGGCTGGCCGGCTCCGCACCAGCGACGCGGCCGCTGCTGCCCGCCACCGGCTCGCCAGCGCCCGCGGCAGCAGCAGCGACTGCTGCTGCAGGCGGCAGCGGTCTGGCCACACTTGGGAGCGCACCCCCGGCAGCAGGCGGGGGCTGGCGGCATCAGCAGCGCGGCAGCGGCAGCAGCGCAGGGGCTGGACTAAACCCTGGACACGCTGCCACGACCAGGCTCCCTCTGCCGGACGGCCTGATGGACGCTTCGCCTGCAGCGGCGATGGCGGCGGCGGCGGCGGAGCTGGCGGCCCAGATCTCTCCGGGCCATGGCAGCTATGCAGACCGCAGCGGCCTCGGGGCAGCCGCCGGGCAGCTGCTGCTGGGGCGGCCGGCGGCGCCGTTTGCCTCCCAGACACCCTCCCAGGTACGACGCCGCTGGGCACAGAAAAACTGTGTGTACCTCCCCCTGCAGCTGCTGTCTTTAAGTGACTGTAGCATATGCATTGCTGGAAAACGGCTCTTGTCTGCATGAACCAGCTGTTGCCTGCAAATGACATGGCGCATAGCATGCTGAGAGCACCAGGGCTCTTGTTTGTAAGCCAGGTAGGGCGCCTGCCAAAGCCAGCCGCAGCCGGCCTGCTGGGCCGGAGCGCAGCTGTCGCCCTTCACGTAATGCTGCTACGCAGACAGCAGGGTTGAGGGCTTATCTTGCCTGATCACATCATGCAGGGCAGCCAGGGCGGGGCGCTGGCGGCGTTTACCCAAGGGGCTGCAGATGTGCAGGTGCGTCGCCAGATTCTAGCTCAGAAATCTAGCAGCCTTGGTGTGGCTGCCAGCGTGCCCAGGTTCAGGCACCCTGCGGCGACGCGGGTCGTGCACACCGCGCCGCGGGCGCCTCCTCTGCTGTGACGACCCTGTCGGCCGCCTCCCGGCAGGGCCAGCGTGCGCATGAGGGCCTGCTGTGCGGCACCTACAACGATGTTGCAGCCCTCTGACAGCGCGCATCGCAGTGTAGTCCGCAGTCGCAGCGTGCTGCCCAGTTGATCGGGCCCACAGGGCGCCGCGCATCCTGAGCCTGCCGTGCGCCAGAACCTACCTATGTGACACCGCCGCCGCCACTAATGCGTGTCCCTTAAACCCTGCCGCTGCCGGCGCACTGATGCGTGTCCCTTAAACCCTGCCGCTGCAGGCGCAGCGCGGGGAGCGGCTGGCGTGGCACCGCCCCCACGAGGCCATCCTGCTGGACGAGCTGCGGCTGCTCTCTTCAGGGCAGGCGCGCACTCGCAGTCTGCTCCAAACCTGAACCCCAAACGTCCACAACTTTACAGATTTTGGTGCTGGAAGTGAAGACAGGCTGCTTTCGAGGAAGCTTTTGTCAGCGCTGGCGGGGGTTTCGGTAGAGTGCGATTGGTATATATTATTACATTATTGCTTTGCATGGTTGCACAGCAACAAGTGGTAGCTGCTGCTCGTGACATGTGCAAACACTGCACAGTCTGCAGCGTCATACACAGGCGTGGCTCAGACAGGTGGTCGCGGGGTCATGCCAGGCAGGCAGCTGCGCCACATTGCAGGTAGTCAAGCTGCCTGAGCATCGCATGTGTATTTGCTCCCTGCAACCTGGGAAAAAATGTCGTTTGCTGTGCTGCTCCTGCCGCAGGCCGCCGCGGCCCCCGCCGCGGGCGCCGCGCAGCTGCGGGAGCTGCTGGGCGAGGCGCGGGCGCAGGCACGGGCCGCCGCCCACGCGGCGGCCACCCTGCAGCGGCGGCTGGACGAGGAGCGGCGGCAGCGGGAAGCGGACCGCCGGCAGCAGGAAGCGGAGCGGCGGCAGCTGGAAGCGGAGCGGGAGGCGGCCCGGGCCGCCGCCGCCGGGCTGTGCGCCGCCGCCGAGGCCGCGCAGCGGCGGGCCGAGGCGGCCGCCGGGGAGGCGCGCGCCGAGCTGGAGGCCCTCAGGGCGCGGGTGCGCGAAAGAAGAAATTTTGTACAACAAAATAAGCCATTCACGAATATTTGAGCTCGTTTAAATACAAGCAAATACAGCCCTGGCAGAGCTTCCATTGGCTAAAACTGCCCTCTTGAGGGCTGGCCAGGCAAAGGCAAGGTGTCCAAGGACGGCTGGTCTGCCAAATGCTCTGCCAGCAGTTCCGGCCGCCGCCCAGCAGTAGCTGCACGCACACATTGGGCACCTGTCACCATAACAATATGTGTGGATGTGCCGACAGTTCGAGCTGCATCGCAACACCAACAAAAAGAAAAAGCCCTGCATGATGCCCAACTTGCCGCGGAGCAGCACCTGGTCTCTGGGAATCCGAAAGGAGCTGCGACCATCTTGGCTTGGCTTTCGGTCACGCAGGTGCTGGACAGGGGCTCGGTCATCGCGCAGGCGCTGCAGGGCCTCCTGGGCACCAGCGGGGCGCCGCCGCCGCAGCAGCAGCGGCCGCCCCCCGGCGGCAGCTGACGGGGCGGCCAGGCGGCCCAGCAGAACGTCGCTGTCGATGTCACCACCATGCTGAAAGTACACGTGAAGACTGCGGTAGTGGGCCCGGGCATGGCAGCACGTGAAGCGTGCAGCCAGCGTGAAGCCAAGCTCCAAAGGGCGATGCACTTTCGTAACTTTCGCCTGACTTGCCGCAGCCATGCACTGCCTGATGTGCATGCGGCTTGGTGCACGATGTGGTAGGCGCAGTCAACAGTTAGGAGGAGCAGTGCTCTAATTCCCAGCAGCAGAGTGAGGTGACACAGGACTTCAGACTCGGCTGTGCTCGCAATGACATTTGATTTACCAATGCTGCAGTTGCATGACAGCGCATATGCCATGCCAGCAAGGCCAGGCCACGCCAGGCGTATGCAGCGCACTGTCCAAAGCGTCAAACTGCTGCCTACACCATGCAATCTTGATTTCTATGCAAGCTATCTCGACTGATGACCTCAATAGCTCAGTTGCCAACACAACTTTTGGCAGCCGGTATGTAGCGAGCAGGAGGTAGGCCATTCTACTGAGTCCAAACCTCGCTGAAGCTCACAGCACTCTCTACGACTGTCTGATCCTCTGCATGTGCGCCGCGCTACTTCTTCGTGTCATCACACTCGGCAAACACTCGCAACAACCACAAAGCAGCATCGCCTCTGCAGATGAGATCAAGCTCAGGGGGCCACCAGATACTTCCCCGAGCAGTCCACTACAACGTCCAGCACCATCACGTTGCTGCGGATGGTGGCATCGGCGGTGCGCATCCGGCACCCGGCGGCGCTCAGCACGTACGCGGTGGTGATGGCGTAGGAGAAGCCCCGGGTGTCAAACGCCAGGGTGTACTGCAGATTGCCAACGTTTGACGGTGTTTGTGAATTATGAAAAGATCGATGTATAGTACTTTTGACTGACATTTCCATTTCGAACACAAAGCGCCAGGGGCTACGTTTTGCCACACCCGGTGGATTGACACCCGGGGTAAAGCAGTAGTGTTTGCAGGGCAAAACCTACCGCGTATGCCGCGAGGCCCCCCGGCAGCACCTTCGCGTTGGCGATGTTGGTGAACTTGGCGCCCGCCGGCGCGGGAGCCTTGGCGAAGTCCTTGTACACGCCCTTCGCCACCACCTGTGTCAGCATTGGGTATCGTCACCATGGATCGACTGTTTGTGTCGTCATGCACCATCGTGTCGAGACGCCACCAAAATAGGTGAAGCTAGTCAACAGCACAGGCTTCTAGCTTCTACTGTATGCTACCTCGAAAGCGGGTATGCAACTTGACCCTCAGTTTCAGGCCTCGAGACAGCAGTGCAGCTTGGAGGGTGCGAAAACACGATAAGAGTGCGCCGCACATTTGTTGAGTCGAGGGTGCCAGAGTTGTAGGGCCTGCAGGCCTTCGTCGCTCGGAAGTTGGCGCAGGTGATGCCGGTGCAGCGCGGGCAGGCCTTGGGGCTGGGGCAGACCTTGGGCTTCGGGCAGACCTTCGGCTTCGGGCACGTCTTGCACTTGGCGCACGCCTTGCACTTGATGCAGGCGGCGACTCGCTGCGTGTCACCCACCGGCGATTCGCCAGTGCCGGTGCCAACCACCTGCGGTCCAGCACAACAGCTCGGTGGCAACGATTTGACACGACTTTGACTGTGGCATGTTAACCATATCGAACACCGCGCAGCAACGGCAAAGGAACGTTTTGACTGGTGGCTGAAACAGACCGCACAGCCGCACAGCAACAGGAGCAGCAGCAGCCGCAGCAGCAGCAATGGCCAGCAGCAGACACCAGGCAAACGAAGCGGTTGCAGGGCGACGCTACTGCTGCCACCCCACCTTCAGGACGGAGGTCGTCGAGGTCCCGAGGCTGCCCGCGGCCGCTGTCGCAGCGCCGCTCAGCAGGGCGCACGCCAGCAGCAGCGTCAGAGGTGCCATGGCCGCAGTAGGAACTCCTGACCGCAATCTACCTGCAACGTAGCACACACAACACGCGTCAGGTGAGGTTAGCTTGTGGCAGCCGGCAGCCTGCAGATCAAAATCAGCAAAGTAGCTCGGTACTCTAGCATAGTCTCAAGGTGCATGTGCACAGGGTCAAGACCTGGTCCAGCTGTGCTACGGGAAATCTGGACATGGACCTACCTACCTACCTGCCGGCTGCATGCAAACACAGATGCTGCTTGCCTGAATGCAGCCGCCACAGCTCCCTGACACTCGACTTCAGCAATGCAGCTGGCGTGCCTTCGACACGCAGATTCGCACCCAGCAGGCACGCATGCAGATGCGGCTGCAGCTGCTGGCTGGCAATTGGAGGCTGAGAGGCGTGCAGGAGGGCAACACGCACCGTGTCGATCCTCCCACGCGGTTCGACGCACCGGACACGGCGCTGCACGGGCAAGGGTTTCAGGCTGCCAGTTGCTTGTTCGGTGGAAACAGGGCCACGGACAGCTTGGAGACCACTGGTAATGCGAAAATAGCAGGCTGGTGCCAATGTGCTCAAAGTTGGGGTCTTGAGCATCAAGATTGGGCGCTCGGACGGGGTACCGCTTGGCTCGCCGCCCACATGCTGATTACTAATAATGAAACGTTCAAGGAAATTCGCTCTGTGATCATTGCATGGGTCGATCTTCCATGTGGTGTGCCGGCTCGCAGGCGGGCAGTCTACGGAGCGGGGAGCGCCTGCTACATCTGCATTGACATAGTGCGTCAAAATTAAAGGCATGGCAGATGAATTTGCCGCAGGCGATGCAGGCCGCCTTTTCTTCGACCTGGCAGCTGCCTGTATGGACATGCATGCAGGTGCAGCGGCAACCATCTGCATTGCAAGCTTTTCGTGCAAGAGGGACTCGAGTACTGATATATCAACGGTCTGTCGGTCACGTGCACCACGAGTGTCGACGACACCAGCATGCCGATGTACGAACAACACACAAGCCTGCTAATATACCACTGCTGCTCGGTGAAACATCCAACAGGCGACGGAATGGGCCGGCCTCAACTTGTAAGGGCCGCGTGCGCATGCACGCACAAAAAGTATCTGCTCCAACGTGGCGTGTGGACATGGGACTCTAGTCAAAGTATTACACCAGCCAGCTAGCCTGGCGGGCCAGCATACTTGCTTCCAGCCTAGTGGTGAACGACCACCCTCCGCGGAATTCTGCGGAGGATACAACGTCCTCATGATCTGAGGCCGGTCATGGGGCCTTGAACTTGACGTGAGGTTGTGCACGACAGGCGGGCATGAGCCACTACACAAATCGAGTGCGGTGATCATGCGAAATGTGTGCTGCGTGGTCGTGTGCTCCATCATGTGGACTGATAACACTGCTCCGCTGCAGGGAACCTCTGCGACGACTCAGAGATGCTGTTGGCAAAACGTTGCATTTGCTGAATGCCCTATGCTCGCTCATCATGACGTGTCCATGTTTTCCCGGCAAAGGGGAGGATCTCTTTTAGGCATTAAACGACAACAAACCCAGCGCAGTTCCACACCCGAAACGCCTTGAGAGCTGCAGCACGGCTGCACAGTTGCAGCCTGCGCTCAGCGGCCTGCTGCTGTGCTGGGGTTATGCTGTGACACCCCACATGTGCACGCTTGCTGATCTAGTCTGGGACCCACTCCAAACACTGCGATATTGCGTTAGCTTTGCGAGACGCTGTTGAAACTGCTGGCAGTGTAGCTGCCGGTCCTGTTCTAAGGCGATTGAGCAGGAGGGGCACAGTCAGTGGAACCCCAGGCAAGCAATGCGCCGCTCCTTGTGCTGATCAGCTGCTACCGTACGCTCACACATGACGATGAGCAAACGCAGGCAGCTGCGTTATGGGTAATGCCACTGCACAAACCATGCGTGCCTCTGTTATGGCAGGGCCAAAGTCATGTCGAGACTGCCGAGACTGCCGCGTTCGCTCATGGCCCCTCATTCGCAAGGTCGCCAGACCAGGTACTGCAAGTCGATTCCGTAGACATTGACCAGTGCTCTGTCTGGCATGCCAGCAAACAGAGGTGCGTGTCATCGCCAGTGCACAACTGCTTTGCGGGTGTGGCTGCAGCTGGCAGGCGCCTGAAGCATGCTGTCTGCTGACGCACTCTGTGCAGCAGGAGCACCAGCTGCTTGCAGGCGCTGTCTCAGGCACGCACGGCGGCGTGTGAGCGGGCCGTGCTGCAGTGTGCAGCATCGCTCGGAGGGCGACATCCTATGCGGCGGTGGCGACCTCAGCGGTGCTGACGCCTGCAGTTTGGCAAACACCAGGCGGCCATGCAGTGTGAGCGCTGCAGCGTAGCACAGCAAGCCTGGTGGGTCTGTCGTTGGCTAGGGTCTTGAACGCATCTGGTGGTGCGCGATGCTACCCAGTTGTTTGCCCACAGACAACAGCAAAAAGATGCACACATTTGGTCTCCAATTCCCATGTTGCATAGGGCGCCCACCCATTGCTTTCGGCAGCCGCCAAGCAAGGGAGGGTTTTACACTTCCAGCGGTCTTCCTGCAGATGCAGGTGGCGGCGTACCCTATCAAGTGCTGCCACTGATGGCAGCAGCACACCTTGAAGGGCCTGCATGAGGTGCAAGTGGCCAGTATCCTGCACAATGTGTCTCGCAGGTGAGGGACAATCGAGAGAAGCTGTTCCCACATATAGGCTTGCTGTGAATCCTCAGGGTCATCTGGCACTGGACTGCATATGATGGGCGCCGGCAGGTCATCCCTGTGCCAGCCTGCTTGCTGCTGCTGCAGGGTGAAGCGGCGTGGGGTGGGTGATAACTAGGATGCGAGCTTCCGCGAGCTGCTGGTGTGCCCCGCCATTGCGCGGACTCGCTGCGCTCCAACAATGCTGCGACTGCCGGCAGCGCGGTGCGGCAGCGCGTGGTAGTGGGGCCTGGTGCAGCAGCTGCGTCCGGTGACAGCCTTGTGTGGTGCTGCTGATGACAGATTTCTGACGGCTCCGCTCGCTGTGCTGTAGGACATCAATGGTGGTGTTGGTGCTACTGCAAACTTCTGAAACCTGCTATCTTTAGAGACGATGCAGTTGGTCTGATGATTGTCCTGCTGTTCAGTTCTGACCGCATAGCTGGTCTGCCAACCCAAGCTGGGTGGTGAAAGGTAAACTCAGTGTCCATCAGCCAAGCAGCCGACCAGCCTAGGCAATCACGTTCATGTCAATGAAGTGGCGTCTGAGGTCTTGTTCCGAGCTGCGTGCAAAGCATTGCATCGCATGGCACCGACCACAGCATCTGAAAGATTCCCGGGGGTCAGGGCGCCACCAGGTAGCGCCCCGAGCAGCGGACGGTGACATCCAGCACCAGCGCGTTGTTGAACACCGACGCGGCCGCCGTCGCGATCTTGCACCCCGCGGCGGTCACGGAGCTGCTGACCGTGACGGCGTACACCTGGCCCCGGCTGTCGTAGCCCGGCACGAAGGCGTACACCCCGAGGCTGCCGGGCAACACCACGGAGTTGGCGATGTTGCCAAGGGTGGCGCCGGCGGGCGCATTCGCGTTGTAGGACGCCCGGTGCTCGCCGCGCGACGCCGTGCCGCTCGCGTCCACGGTGCCGGTGTTGTAGGGCCTGCAGGCCTTGGTCGCCCGGAAGTTGGCGCAGGTGATGCCGCTGCAGCGCGGGCAGGCCTTGGGCTTGGGGCAGGCCCTGGGCTTGGGGCAGGGCTTCGGCTTGGGGCACGCGGTGGTGCGCTGGGTGGCACCCGCTGCCGCGACACCAGCAGCCCCCACCTGCATTTCCATGAACCGCCCAGTTGTATGTGCCCGTCAACTTTGTCTGCGAATGTGTATACATGGCCATGGGCGCAAAGAAGGCACGCCCAGCAGCTGCAGCCAGGGCAAACTAAGCCATGACATACAGAACAGCCGCACAGCAGCAGTCATTGGGTTGCGTCCTGTCACCTTTGCAACAGAGGATGTCCATGCCATGATGTCGCCCGCATCTGCCGCAGCGGCAGCGGCACCCAGCAGCAAGCACGCCAGCAGCAGCACCGGCGCCGCTACGAGGCTCCTCATGTTCAGCCTGCAGTGTAGCACATGCCATGCGCTCCCTGATGTGTGACAAGCCTCACAACCAGCATCGACTATTGGTACGGCAGCGCCGCATGGAAGTCATGCTGAGCTTTGCATTCGTCCGCATGTGCACATTGTGCTTGCCGATGCATAGGCTAGGCATTGGCTTGCAGCACTCAGGTTGCTGCAACGGCGGAGTGCTCCGCGAGGGGAAGCATATCAGCGATCACGCTTGGACAGCACGTTTTGTCTCAGAGAGTGGGCCCAAGAGTGTACACTGATACACCAGGCAGCAGATGCAGCGGTGAGCTATGCTGCAATGGGGTGATCACGGGTTCGGTTGCATCCGATGCGCTGTGAAACGTGTACTATTCTCCCAATCTGCTGGTGCCTGAGCTGCCCGCTGCATGACTGGCCGCCAGCCATCGCTGCGCTGACAACAGCTGTGCGCGAGCCGGTTCAGTAGCGCAGAATGTCTATGGTCAGGTGGTCTGGCCCCTGGTGACCAGGTCAGAGCAACACGGACGCGTACATGCACGAATATGTGTGGCCAGACACTGTCTAGTGACGTGCCTGAGCGCCCTGGTTTGCAGAGCGGCAGCTTCGCACTTTGCAGCAGACACTGCGTCGCTGGCGTGTTTGGCCCTCTCGCGCGGCCAGCACCAACTATTTGGGGCGTGGTCCCAAGCAGACGGGTCAGGCATTCAGCAAGCTGCACGTGATTGCCCGTACTCCAGGACGCGGTACTGCACGCACAGAATAATATGCCCATCACCTGATATGATACTGTTGTGCAACGCCCCCAATTCCACTGTGTTCATGTCTGCAGACCGAGCTTCACAGCTGGGTAGCGATTTATCAACAGCTAAGCCATCAGGCGGTGATCGGCGGTGACGGAATGACCTGCATGCGCCTAACTGGAGATTCAAATCCTGTCTGCGCAGCAGCACCACAAGCAGGCATGGCGGTAACTTCAGGGCTGCCGCACGGTGTTTCAGTCTCCAGCTCATCTCTGAGTGATGCCGACATCTGTGCACTCGATGTGTCGATGATTCCACCTCGCCACCCATGACATTTGCATCCTCCTTGCAAAGGGGAGGAATAATTGCATGGGTGACTGACAGAGTGATGTGCAGCTTGCCTGGGTCATGTAGCATTCCTGCACAGCTGCACGCTTCATCAGATATCCTTCACAGAGCTCAGCGTCGCGTTCTTGTGTCGGCAGGCTGTCACGGCAGCCTCCTAGCTTGAAGAACCTCTGAGCATCGTTCCCTCAGCACAGACTGCTGACAACGCAGCTGGGCCGCAGCAGGGGTGCTGTTGGCACAGCCGGCTGCTGCCTCGCAGCGCACGCACCGGGAGGGCCCCGCAATTATGCACGCCCCTGCCGTGCTGGCGAGCAGCGCCGCAGGCGGCTGTGGCCGCGGCAGCGGCTCGCAGCATGCCGCGCGCTGAGGCAGCTCCGCCCCTGAGCGCGCAGTGACCCCACGCCAGCACGGCGGTGGACCCGCCCGCCCCAGAAGCATGCTGCGCCGTGCCATGCGCCGCATGTGCGACCCGTCTGATGTTGCTGCAGCAACGGCGGCGGCGCTGGCGGTTCTGACGGCTGAGGCGGCGCTGTGCCCGCTCATCGTGTGGGCCGTGCCATGTGAGCCGCCTGGCAGTCTCACCTTGCTGCTGGTACATGCGTGACCAATGCACCGCTGCACACCATGCAGCACGCTCACGAGTGCTGTATGATGATCAAAGCCATCATGACGACCCATGTACATGGCGGCAGATGTGAAGGTCTTCAATGCTGAGTCCTTGACATGTGCGCCAGATACGGAGATCGACTGGCAAGCGTACATGGAGCAGACAGCCACCTTCCTGAAGGTGTGCTCCCTCCCCGCTTTGGGATGTGGTCTCGATACAGCCCCTGCCGACACAAGGTCACACTGCTCAGCGGCATCGCTGACAGGCCAGCGCAAGGTGCCGCCCACGCCAACGTGTGGGGCGCGTGCGCAGGGCGAGCGGGACTACCAGGCCATCCGCGGCGGGACCGGCCCGCTGGTGTACCCCGCCGGCTTCCTGTACCTGTTCTCGGGGCTGCGGGCGGCGACCGGCGGCGGCGACATCGCCGCGGCGCAGGTGCAATGCTGACGGCCAGCTCGGCCGCACAGCCTGCTCGATCAGCCCCACGATCCTCCATGAATGGGACACAGTCACCTGGCAGCGTGCCTGCCTTGTCCATGCGGTGGCGTGTTCTCCAGGGCTGCTCAATCTGCGCGTGCAGGCGGTGTTTGCAGCGATGTATCTGGCGGCCCAGGCGGCGGTGCTGGCGCTGTATGTGCGGTCGAAGGTGGGCACAGGCCAGGTCACCTGAAGTAGACAGCTTGCAGTACTGCGCGCTTGTGATCAGCGCCGCCCCGCTGCTGCTGCCGCCGCCGCCGCCGCTGCTGCTGCTGCCGCTGCCGTCATCAACAGCAACGTTCCTACATGCCACTGAAGAGCTCAAAACTGCTGATACCTGTCCCGCGTCTCCTGTTGGCCGGACAGAGGCAGGCTGCACAGGCCGGCGGCCTCACACTCATCAGCGGCAGGAGCTGCAGTCATGCGCCCAGCGTCGGGTTTGACACACATGCAGGTGGTGCCGCCCTGGGCGTACGCCCTGCTGGCGGCCTCCAGGCGGCTGCACTCCATCTACCTGCTGCGGCTGTTCAACGACGGCGCCGCGATGTGCCTCGCGCACGCCGCGCTGGCGGCGCTGGCCGTCGCGGTGGGTATTTGAGTTAGGGTCGGATTAAACTCTAACTGGCAGCGGCTGCACCTTCCTGCTGCCAGCATGACCGCATCTGATGTGGGCGCCTGCACCTGCGCCGCCGCACGCTGCGGAGGCCGCCCACCGTCCGCCGCCGGTGCCGCCCGCCCAATCTGAATGCCAGCTGTGCGGAGCATCGCGCCTGGGGCGGCGCTGCACATCAGGACTAGGGGAAGTTGAAAAACTTTAGGGAGTTCTTCAACTACCCCTATCAGGGCACATGGCGGCAGCCGAGGCGCCGCCCAGTGCGCCTGCTGCCGGCGGGCTCTGCTCTGCGCCGCTGGCGCCGCAGCAGCCCGGGCGCTGACCCGCTGGTTGGTGAACGCAGGGGCGGCCGGTGGCGGCGGTGGCGCTGTTCAGCGCGGCGGTGTCGCTGAAGATGAACGTGCTGCTCATGGCGCCGCCCGTGCTGTTGGTGCTGCTGCGGGTGCGCGCCTGACCATGCACTGTTGATGCACGACCACAGTAGCGCGGTTGCAGTCAGCGCAGTTTCAATTCCATTTCTGGCTCCCTGCCTCAAGATGGCGGCATCCTACAGGGCAAAATTAGATGCGTGAGCCCAGATCGCCAAGGCAGCTGCCCCCGGAGCCTGCGGTCCACATGGCGCTCCAGGGTGCCATGCCGGTGTCTGATCTGGCAGCGGCATCAGAGCCTTACCTACACAACGACTCCTTTGTGGCAGCCGTGCTCACCGCAGCCTCAATTTCTGCGCAGACGGCGACACCGGCGCAGCTGGGCGCCGGGGTTTCCGCGGGCGCGGCGCTGCAGGGTGCCCTGGCGGCGCCCTTCCTGGCGGCCGCGCCTGCGTCCTACGCCAGCAAAGCGTTCGAGCTGTCGCGCGTGTTCCTGCACCGCTGGACCGTCAACCTGAAGTTCCTGCCGGAGGGCGTCTTCCAGAGGTGCTGCAAGAGTAGGCCTCAGGGTGTTTGGTAGGTAGGCAACTGTGCGTGATGTTATGCACCTCTATAGGGCACGCACTCTTGCCACCGCCCATGCCTGTCCATAGCTGGCTTGACCTGTGCTCCCACATTTTCAGGAGTTTTGTTCATGCGACGCACCTCTGTGATGTCATCTGCTGGGCAGCTTGCTGAGTGAGCATCAGCGTGCTGTACAGTACAAGGCTTTTTCCCGACCCATGCCCATCATCCGTTTCCGTGCTGCAGTCCCGGCCTGGCGGCGGGGTTGCTGGCGGCGCACCTGCTGCTGCTGGCGGCCTTCGCGCAGCGGCACTGGTCGGGCGGCCAGGGTTTGGCGGACGTGCTGCGGTGCTTCTGGGCGCGGCGGCGCAGCAGCGGCAGCGAGAGCGGCGGCGGCGCCGATGGCAGCGGCGTCAAACTCAGCGGCGCGCCCTCAGCAGCCAGCGGCAGCGCTGCTCTCATTCAGCAGCAGGATGGCAGGATGGCGGTAGCAGACAGCGCCGCTGGGAATGGCGGCGCCGAAGCCTCTGCTGCTGCTGCCTTCGGAGCTGCAAAGAGCGCTGTACGAGCGGCAGCAGGAAGCAGCATGACGACAGCAGAGGCGGTCTGGATAGTGTGGACCGGCAACTTCATCGGCATCGTGTGCGCACGGACGCTGCACTACCAGTTCTACAGCTGGTACTACCACAGCCTGCCGCTCCTGCTGTGGAGCACGGACCTGCGAACATGGCAGCGGCTGGCCATCTGGGTCGCCATAGAGGCGGTGTGGAACGTGTACCCGCCGACAGCTGCCTCGTCTGTACTGCTGCTGAGCTGCCACTGTGTGCTTCTGGCAGCCCTGTGGCGGCGGGGGATCAGAACTACTGCATTGCAAGCTTCTGGTGTCTGAGGTTGCCACACCCATGGAGCAGATCTTTCTGTGCTTGATTCTTTCTGTCATGCTGGTTGTGATATCCTGGCTCCAGGTTCGCTGCTTTAGTGTAGTCGTTGTGATAGGCCTCATCGCAAAAGCTGCGTTCATGGGGATTACTTTTGCACCTCGGCCGTGGTCTGAAGGCGCCAGCCGTCAATGTTCTTTTGCACTGCCCACACATGACCAAGACGGTTGCAAAGCCAGTCGTGATGCAGGCCGGGCTCCCACGAGCGCTTTCTGCTCAGAAGTGTCTTGTAAGGGCAGGCAGTCTGTGCTTATGTCAGGCGGGTACAAGACTTTCAGCCTGGCTGCCTCTCGAGAAGACCCTATGGAAAAACTCAGCTGGGATTCCGGGCGGGAGGCACGGACTACCGTGGTAGATGGGCACCTCACAGCGCACACCACAACACTCATTGTGCAAAGTGCAACGCTCGATTACCAGCCACTGCACCCTCGAAACAAGTGCGCAGCGTGCCGCGGCAAACGATCGCATCAGGTGAGCAAGGCTGCCTCTGTGCATGCATCTTTCTGCTTGCTGCCAGGACGCTTTCTTTGCTAGCGCGCGCTAAGCCCATACACTGAGCGGCGCATGCATGAGAACGTGCGCTCGTCCACTCTCCGCGATCGATGGCCGATCCACACCGGGCTGGATTCCGTTGTCCTTGTGCTGAGATCTCGCTGCTCGAAAAGGACGCTCCGTCGCGACCTCAAGGGCACTTGCTGACCGACTAGGACACTGCCTGAGTTTAATGCATCGTCTTGGGTGGATCCGTTCCCATCGAGGCGTTGCACCTCGGCAGGAAGCTCGCTGCTGCTGCAGCACTGAGGTTTCATTGGGCCCTCTGGTACAGTAGCGCCAATGTGCAGCCTAGCAGGCCTAAGGCGGCGGCGTGCGTGTTCGGGATCTATCCGGATGCTGCTAGGATTACTGCAGGCATCTCAACCAGCACGCGGAACGCCGGCACAACCGATGCTCGTCGTCACGTTGACTCGCTTGACGTGACTACACTACGTAGTAGCAGCGTCGCATGCATGCACCCAACACGACCCTTTGAGCGACACACATATGGCGGAAAGCTTCCAGTCAGTCCTTCACATGAGTACAGAGGCTAGATATTAGCTTTGCGTGACGGGCGCTCGCCTGATCTGAGCCCCAACGCGTGTAGGTCTTGTTGCTTTCTCGTTCCCTTTGCGTCAGCACCGCAGGCCGCGGTGTCACGCGCTCGGGTCATGGGCACGCTACTTGGGCTTCATGACTGCGTCGTGACATCGCTACGCTGTCCGGCTATACTCAGCTGGGTGGGATTGGTGTCCAGCCACGCAGCTAGTGCGATCCGGGCGAACAATTCTTTGAACTGTACCATGTGCCTCGGTGGCGACACGCCCCAGGCCGAGGTACTTCCGGGTGTAATTCTGCTATAACCCTGTCGGTCTGGCAGGATTTCTGCTGCTGAGTCGTGCACGCCGGCTACTTTGCTCAGTGCCCGCTGTCAGAGCCTGCGTGGCAACAGCCCAGCATCAAGGACGTCCCTTGTCGACATGATTGAAAGGGTGGCCAGCCCACACAAGCTTGCAGCATGCCCCAACTGCCGTGCACGTCCGCAGCACAGCGACTCTCGCTTGCACCTGATGATGAGGGAACGTGGCGCGTGTGCTGGTGTGCTGAAAATGACAGCCAGCATCAGCCTGACGCTGACACCATGCCTTGCCTCTGTGACTGCAGGCACGGCACCGTGCGGTGCACAACGTCAGCCGCGCCGGCGCTTCGGCACATACATCAGCAGGATGGCGCGGGCGCTGGCATGCCTCGTGCTGCTGGCGGCTGCGGGCGCTGCAGCAGCGGCAGGGCAGCCAGACGGTAATCCATGCCGTGACATGAGGCACTGTGTGTGTGTGGTGTCCCCCCAGTGCTGCCAGATTTCTGACAGCGCGTCATGATGCATGTGTGGATCATGATTCCGCATTTTTTGCATTCTGCATGCGCAGGCGTGGCTTTGGCAAATGCGACGCTCGGGGGGCACCTGCACTTCAGCCGCCGCGCCCTGCTGCGCGCTGGTGCGTGCGTCTCGCGTCCTGGCCGTCGGCTGCCTTGTTGTTTCCATTTCAGGGTCTGATTGGCAGGGCTGCAGTGTAGCGCCATGCCTCATCAAATTGTAGCTTTTGGCTGACTTGCAAACATTTGCAAAAATCAGCTGCTTTTCCATATGAGGCAGGCCAGACTGTGTCGAGCAACCAGGCCGTTGAACTAACGATTTGCTTATCCTCAATAATGCAAAAGGTGACGATGACGACGGCTGTGCCGGCATCAAAGCTGCCAAGGCGCCTGCAAGGAAGCCGGCCGCGAACGGATACTACGACGCCCCCTTTTTCGGCACCACCGCAACGGTCTACTGCGACATGAGCGGCTCCACGAAAAACGTACCTGGTGCTGCCCAGCACCGCATCCACCGCCGGACAGGTGCACAGACTGAGTCCGACATGTGTTTCTACTTCTGAAAAGTGTGTCACAGTGATGCTCGTGCCAAAGAATGACACCTGCTCCATTTTAGATGTAGCATCAACACGCACCTGTCGCACACTCCCAAGTTGGCAACTCTAGGCTGTCATGCATGGCTGCAGCGATGATGTTATCATAGCCTTGCAGCTTGAACTCACAGCATGCAAGTGTGTTTGTAAAGCGGTGTGCTGGTGTGGGATGTGCAGGGTGCCAACACCTTCACCTTCAGCGACCTGGCCACGTCCACCTACTCTGCGGTCAGGCTGACCTCTTCCGCTCGCGCCGCCGCCAGCATTGACGCCTCCGACACGCGCTTCTCCCGGACGAAAGTGCGCAGCTTCGACAAAAATCAGCACGGCAACCTCGTGAAGTACGCTGCGGCGCTGGCCACCGGCTACATGAAGGGCTTCATTCCCGCCGCCTTCGGCACGGCCGCCTCATGCACGCCGACGCCAGGCGGAAGAGGTGAGACCTGTGGTCATCAAGTGCGTTGCTTTTGGTCATTGATGCTTGCACGTTCACGGGCACATGGTGCCGTGACGATGCCATGCCCTGTGCTTCGACGTGAGGCTTTTACCAAGCGAGCGTCCGGGTTGGAGTACCTCCGAGTGTAGACAACGCCCAGCCCGTATGCACATGTGCAGGTGTGGTCGACCTGCGTGGTACCCCGTTCTCTGTGGCACCGACCGTTTACGGTCGGTCAGCGGCGGCATCCTTCTCACTTGACAACCAGCTGGTGCTTCTCACCGCCTCTGGCAGCACCTGTGGGTGAGAGTTCCGTCCAGAAGAAAACCTGTTGTGTCAATCCTCATCTCTCGTCAGGCACAGGTGGTAGCGCACAGCGTCACCCCTGCGGGATGGTTTCATATCTTTGTAGCTGTGTTGTAGGATTGTGCGGGCGGCTGGCAATATCATTGCGCTCGTTCAACACCAAAGGTCTGCAGCGCATCTGCCCTGGTGACATGCTATGCGATGCTGGCTGGTGATGAGGATTGTATGCATATGGCTGGCATTGCAAACTAAGAGGGGGTACTGGCATGTCCGAACTAAATCGCTGCCTGTTGCCTGCAGCCCCAGTTCTCCGCCACCGGGGCCGCCACCCAGCCCGCCGCCGGCACCCCCTCCAAGGTGCCGTGCTACTCTGCCACTACTACTCCTCTACCATGGGCGGGGTGACAGACCTCCGCAACGACTGCGTGTCGTTTCGGGGGCATCAGCAGCTGTTTGTTTATGCGACTGCAACTTCGACACGCTGTGTCTGCACAATGTTTCAATCTACAGCTCGCACTGAATGAAACCAATGGCTGGACACTTCCAGCCGTGATGCAGCATCACAGACGATGTGCAATGTACAGCACGCTGCAACAGTAGAGGCCGTGGGGTGTCACCACCACCGCGCTAGTGTGCGCAATGCGTAGCTGACAACAGGCATTTTATGCTCCGTCACATCCAGGTGTGTGTCTGTCTGCAGCCCACCGCCGGCGCCTCCCCCCAGCCCGCCGCCGTCCCCGCCGCCCCAGCCCCCACCCAGGTGTGCGGCTTCCCACATGGCGAGCAAGCCTCAGCGTATCTGCTTATGTAGTCCGTCATCCTGCCGTCACGCCTCGCTGCGGGCATCGCAGCCCGGCAACCTTCGAGCAAACATGCTATCCCTGGCTCTTGTGCACATGCAGCCCTCCGCCCAGTCCGCCGCCCAACCCTCCACCCAACCCACCTCCGTTACCGCCACCGCAGCCTCCCCCCAGCCCCCCTCCGGCGCCGCCCCCCAGCCCGCCGCCCGCCCCGCCCCCCAGCCCGCCACCGGCACCGCCTCCAAGGTGAGGTCCGACGAATGGCCGCCTCCGCGTATGTAGCTGATGCAGTGCGATGTGCCGGCAGCCTGCGAGGCTGCGCAGCTCGAGCACTGCAGTGGTCAAGTGCTCCAGCTCTAGTGGTGCAAGCAAGGCACCTCTCGTTCTGGATGGTGTGCAGCCCGCCGGCGGAGCCGGCAGGCATCGGGGCCCCGTGCGGAGCCGACGGCGACTGCGCTAGCGGTGTGTGCGACACGCGCATCCCCAGAACCTGCCGGAGCAGTTGCAGCATCGGCTCAGTAATTGCATACTGTTCCGGCGGCGGGCAAACCCCATGCTATGGTACCAACGCAAACACCACCGACAGAGCCTGCCAATATTGCACCCAGGACCAAGATGGCCACCGCCGCCCGCACAATGGCAATTTCTATGCTCCCTACACCGTGTGCAACTCCCAGGCGGACTGCCCTGCGGCAGGCTCATATTGCTCATATCAAGATGGGGTCGGGTGCTTCGGTACATGCGAGTGATCACACGCACGACACGACTCATAGAGCTGCCTTTGCACACCGCCCCAGAAGGCGCTGCCGTCAACTGTCCGAGCGTATTCGTTGTTGTCAAACCAACCTACGAAGGGGCAGCTGCCAGGCGACACTTGGGTACCCATTTCTTGCTTTTGAGCCTAATCTGTCTATTGATGGCATTGATATGTTCGGGGCGAGCTTTGCTCCAGAACTTTATTACGAGCATTTTAAAGTTCACTGTATGTTGCCGGTCTCTCCATAGCTGTAAACAGCTTGATAGGAGAGTGTTGCCTGGCCTCTACAAGAATGTGACGATGCGCTGGTACAGCATGCGAGCATGGCATTGTCAGCGTGATGCGATGGCATGAGCCGTATGATCCAGCTATATATCTCTTTCCACAGCAACACGCATGTTGGACATGCTTTTGGGAAGTTGCTACCATGCAGCTGTTAACTGTGGTTGGGGGATTTCCGTGGGTGATGTAATGACTTGCATGCGGTTTCGGCCTCCCAATGATGGCACAGTATGCCAATTTCTCAGCATCTCTTAAGCACGCACGCCTACGCGGTCCAAAACAAAACACACTGACAACACCAACAACAACACAAAAGTGGCAACAGAGAGGACTGTGTCTCCCAATGCTTTGGCACATAGGCTAAGAGCATTTCATGTCGATCTGATGGTAGGGTTCTCCCAGCTGCCCAAGCTCACACGAGCAACACTATGCCACCAACACCACCCACGGTACCAAGCAGCTTTGCTGCATGCAAACTGTAGCTGACCAGCGGCTGCCATGCGCAGATCGCTGCCCTGAACTACCCGCTGCTATCCTCCCCTGCCGATTTCTGTAGACCACAGATCAACAGGGCAAAGAGGTCTGGTTATTCCTATGTGGCTGTCCCAACCGGACTGCGCGGGCCAACTCCCAAGGCAGCCGGCGGGGACAGCAGAGCAGTTCTACTTGATGCTTGCAGCACCTACTGGCGCCGCCATCTTGAGCAGTCACTGTGGGTCAGTCGCCATGCAATCCGCAAGGCCTCACCCCTCGCTCGGCGGCAGGGTGGGGCCTCGCCGAAGCGCGGGGCCTGCGCAGCGGCGCCTCAGCCGCCGCGCAGCCGCTGCAGCTGCCGGCTGACCTGGTCGGCGTCGGGGCGGGCCGCCGGCGCCGCCGCCATGCACCGCTGGATGAGCTGTGCCACCGCCGCTGGGCACTCCCCCGGCACCCGCGGCGGCCGCATGCCGCCCCGCACAGGAGTCTCCCCGGTCACCAGCTCCCACAGCACCACGCCCAGCGAGTAGCTGTCCGCCTGCAGCGGGCGCAGCTGCTGCCAGGTTGCTGGTGTACAAGCTGTCGTGAACGTGACGGGTCTTCAGTTCAGATCCTGGAGCTGCGTTTCTGATGCAGCTTGAGTCACCTCCAGGCTTCTTATGCCGGTGCAACTACGTTGTTACGCTGTCAACGAACACAGGCAAAGCTTCGTCATTTGCACCTCGGTACAGGCCATGCAGACGCCAGTCCATGCAAAGTTGCAGCTGCTTGCCGGCACAGGCCTGCAGCCTACATTTTCAGGAGAAACATGTGCAGCATGAAGGTGATTCCCATGATCACCTTCTCATCCAGGAGTAGGCTGCCCCTGTCGGCCAGCAGCAGCTCTGGCGCGGCCCAGGCCAGCGTGCCAAAGTGCCGCGAGACGTACTCCGCGTCCATCATCGCCGCCGCGCCGACGTCCGCCACCTTGGCCGCGCGGCCATCGGCGGACAGCAGCACGTTGCTGGACTTCAGGTCCCTGCAGGGCATCCGCATCTGCTAAATTTGTGTCCAGCTCGGGGACCAGTATCTGGCCAGGTCACCAACATTGCCACATCACCAACATGATCAGTAATCAGGGAACACGAACGTTTGACGGTTCGCCACGACAATGCTGCTAGCATTTCCGGCATCTGCCAGAAAGTGGAGGGGTGACACAAGAGACCAGACGGGCAGAGTACAATAGAGCTCGGCAGTGCCACCTAATTCACCAGCCAACGTTTTCTTCAGGCTGACCTGGATCTGATGTAAAGGCCCACCTGTGCACCACGCCGGTGGTGTGGATGTATGCCAGCCCGCGCGCGATGTCGGCCGCAATGGCGGCGCCCCGGCCGCGCCACAGGTACCGCGCGCCCTGCGGCCCGTCCAGCGCTGCCCGCAGGTCCCCACCCTGCAGCAGATTTGATAAGGGGTTGATCACACTGCACTGCTGTGACAGGCGGATGGACAAACAGAGCCTGCCTCAGGGCAGCGGCCCAGGGGATGAGCGCAGCACCGCAGACTGTGGCGTGTTGCATTCTCAGATGCTCGGCATCCATCGGCGGCGGCAGCAGTGACAGCTGCAGCGGACAGTGCCGCTGCAGCCGGCAGCTGGAAGCTGGAAGCAGCTGTCAGCCGCCGGGCCCCTTACCCGCATCAGCTCCATGACCAGCAGCACCGCGTCCTGCGCTGCAGCGGCGCCGTACACCTGCACCACGTTGGCGTCGCGGCTAACACGCTCCGCCAGCCGCACCTGTGCAGCCAGAGTATTGTATTGAGGCCCACTCCGCCTGGGCAGATAGCACATCTGGCTGCAGATCTGGTAACCCCCTGCTGTGGCTGGCACTGCCTTAATCTTGCAACATCACTGGGCAATGCATTACCCGCATGACGCATCATACACATGCATATGGTCACGCCGCACCTCCCGCTGCACAGCATGCGCCGTGTCGCCGTCCAGCTGCAGGACCTTGACGGCCACGTCGCGGTGCAGGTGCCTCGCCTGGAACACCTGCAGGCCCCGCACAGCAGCTCGAGTCGGAAGCTTGGATCCAGGCCAACCCCCATCAGCCCCATCGCAGTATGAAGGCCTTGCCTGAAAACCTGCAACCCCCGCACAGCAGTTTGGGACTCTGATCGTAGGGCGATGTCAACCCCCTCAGCAACATGCGTGAGCCCAGTGCAGTGGCGCAGTGAGGCGGGCGCCGCCGCGTTGCCCATCCGTGCATGGGGTGCCGCTGCTCAGGCGGGGACAACAGATGACACTGAGCTTCTGGAGGCCACACCAGGCACACACACGGTTGAGTGAGCTCTTGCGCCTGCAACACCCGCCGGTCTTCCGGGTTCATGCCTGTCCACAGCTGGTCACCGTGGCGAAGGCTCCGCCGCCCAGGACGACGCGCCGGCCGTCGGCGTCGGCGCTGAAGCGGATGTCGGCTGCGCGCAGCTGGGGCTGCCAGCCCGCGCCGGCTGCCAGCATCTGCTCGATGACCCCGGCCGCGGTCGGCTGCGTGTGCGCCGCCACCGGAAACTCCAGCACCGAGAGGGCGGCCGCCTTGTCAGTACTCCCGTGGACGCTGCTGTTCGGCGACTCGCTGTCTGCAGCGGCGATCTGCACGGCCCGCCGCTCTGCTGCTCGTCTGTTCCTCGTAATGAGGAACGCAGCGGCCACTGCGCCACATACGTGACATGGTCAGCACAACCACACGTGTTCGGGGTGTCGGCAGACCGTGGCACGAGCTGTCACTGCAGCCTCAGAGCTACAGCCAGCAGGACCCTGCTGTCACTGGTTCTGCAGCCCGAAAGCTTCCTACGCCCGGCTGTCACTGCGACGCAGGTGGCTGTGCCCGGGGGAACAGCGTCTTTGCCAATACAAATGTTTCAGACGCGCCTGCCACCACAGCAGCTGCGGCGACCGCGGCCGCGATCGCAATGCCGGCGATGGCGCCCGCCGCCAGCCCGCCGGAGCCACCAGGCGGCGCTGCTGCCCTGCAGGAGAGCGCAGCCGGCATCAGTGCTGCGTCGCCTGCATGTGGCTTGCAACCGCAGGCTGCAGCAGCTGCCTGCGCCACTACTGGCATGCTTTGAGCAGCAGCTTTTCAGCATCCGCAGGAGGCCCACCCTGTAGTGTTGGCGACTGGCGGGTCCCGCACCGTACCCACCGGCGTCTCGTTGAAGTTCCTCTGCAGCAGCATGCGCAGACACATGGTTGCAGACGGTCTGCAGGACTGCAAGCATGCCGCGACCTGGCGACAGCACGCGACATGCCGAAACAGCAGGTGCTGGCGGATGAAGTCTCACTGAAGTCAGTCAGCGCACCAGGTGCATGGTTGCATTGAGGAAGACGCCGGTCCAGCTGGCTTTTCGGGCACCCAGTGACTTCAGGGCGCCGCCCGCAAAGATGCCAGCCCAGAACGCCGACGGCGTGAAGCCCGTGGCAAAGCTGTTGGTCCACACGTCCAGGATGACTGTGGGGGCGGCTGCACCCAGCAGCTTCCTGCATCCGGTGCACGATGGCCATGGTGAGCCGTGCAGAGGATCATCTCGTTCGGTATGCAAAGCGCCGCGGCATGCCCAGCAGTCTGCGCCGCAAGTGCAGCCAGGGTGGGGCTGCTGCACCTGGTACTGCCGCCGGTGCTGACCACCGTGTAGTCGGACACATTAACCGCGTACACCTGCTGGCTGCCCCCCGCGAAGACCGCCGCGGAGAACATCGCGGCCTTGCCGGCGCTGAAGGGGAGCAGCTCCGGCCCGCTGAGCTGCAGCCGGAGAGGCCACCAGCGGTCGGGCGCAGCACTCACATGGCCACCTCATACAGGACCGCATGAAGCAGTTGCACGGAGCTGCTAGCCGCATAAGGCACGCCTTGTTGGGACAGGATGCGCAGGCCGCCAGGCACCACATACGAAGCGTGGTGCGGCACAGCGCCAGCACTTTGCGCCACAATCAAGACTGCATCTTCGCTTTGGAATCTGTACCTGGATGCGGGACAGGGTGTCTGCTCTGAAGGGCGCCCCAGCGGGCGTCGCGTCGGCCGCCTGGTCCCGCTGCTGCTGGGCTGTCTGGTAGTAGGTGCGCTGCGTCAGTATCGCCGTGAGGTTGCCGCCGAACTGCACCCAGGCATGCGCGCCAGTCACTGGCAGCGCGGCATGCTGACATCAGTAGCCGGCTTGTGTGTGGCGCGACTTCTGCTGATGACCAACGTCTCCCTGGCGAGTGTGCAGCAGCTGCTGCTGGCGAAACACCAGCTCATGCGGGCACCGGGCTATGGTGTGGTGCTCAGCCATCACGCTCCGGCTTGTGCCGGGCCATGCAATGCGCTACCTTGGACACGATGTTCTGCTGCGTGAGCTGCACGGCGGCGTAGGTCGCCTGCGGCGGCGAGCTCTTGTCCTGCCTGACCAGCGCGGCCACGTCGGGGTACACGCTGCCGACGAAGTACAGGTCCGTGTCGTACACGATGCTGTTGAAGGCTGACCACCCTGCAGTGAGGATTGGGGAACTGAAGTTGGGGAAGTTTCAGCGGGTCTGAGTGGGGGGACTCGTAGGTGTCAGTCTGGCTGTCAGGCGCCAGGGCACTGTGCAATTCGCAGCAGTCTTCTGTCTGTGGCGACGCAGGGCGCTGAACCCACCTGGAGCGCCGGCGGGGTACGTGTAGTAACTGGTGCAGCGCACCGCGATCTGAGGCGGCGCAGCCTGCGGCGGGGGGATTGAGCCGTGAGCAAACGACGGCGGCAAAAGCGCACTGCAACCGGAGCTGTGCGCTGGCCGACGTCAAAGAGGCTGCATAGGTTGCCGCATGCTGCTGACTGGTGGGGACGGCGCAGGACAAGCAGCAGTGCTGCAGAGCTGCTCACCTCATCAAGCGCGTACGAGATGGCCGGCTCCAGCGCGAGGCGCCGGGAGATGACGTCGGCGCCGATGAACTGGAACCTCAGGCGTATGACGGCCCTGCGCAGGGGCACCAGGCGCAGTGGGCCGGTTGGAATGGGTAATGCTGTCCAGTGCGGCGGGGGGCGCATGTGTGTTACCGGCCAAACTCGCCAAACACTGAAGTCAACCCTATAGCCCCCCTCAGCAGAGAAGGCTGCGAGCTTTGCGGAGAGCCTGACAGCCCGTGTGCCTGCAGGAACTCACACGCTGCCGGGGGGTAGCGGGTTCGCCGCGGCCGTGAGCGTCGAGGTGCCGGTGGCATTGTAGGCGAGCCTCACAGCCGCGCCGCACTCCGCCGGCAGCCATGCTGCCAGCAGGACCACGCAGACCAGCAGGAGTGGCTGACGACCTGCTGCCATGCCGCTGCGCTGCGGAGATCTGCACTGGACCAACACTACCCCTTGGAGGTACAGCGACGGGAGCAGCGCCAAGCCGTGATCTGAGGGGTGCGACACTTCTGTGAGCACAGGCAGACGAGAATGGGGTGGTGCTGCTGCTGCAACGCTGGCCGTTGAAGTTCAAGACAAGTTTGTGGCTTGCATCCTGAGGCATGTTCGACATGACCTCGATGACCTAGCCCAAGGTGGCGATCAAATCCTACTGTGAGCCTTCAAGCAGCATATCAAAGTGCGTGCACACCTGCAACGTGAGCTTTGAGCCCGGTTCTGGGGTTTGCCTGGTCAGCCAAGGTGGCTGTCAGCCAGCTAACATTTGGCGTACTGCAGGCATGCTGCCCCCGTGGGAAGTGCCACTCAGCTGCAGGTCAACATGTACAGCAGCATCCAGTGCGACGGCAACAAACTGTCAGTCAAGAGTTGCCTGCATGAATGGTTCTGTTGCACGCGTTTCGCACCAGATCGCATAGCCGATGCGATGTTACTGAAGTGCTGACGGCTAGATTCTAGCTGTTACAGCGCAGTTGTGAGACTCTAGTGTCACATTGCGTGCAGGCTGCCTGGCTGCGTCACGGGTCAGCTGGCCAACGAAAGCCTCCAGTCAGCATCACGCGCCGTCCTTGCACGCCTGGCTGTATCACGGTGCATGACGGTCTCTTGAAGCAGCACAGTCAAGTTCTGCCCAGCCCAGGTTAAATCTTGCCCCGTTGGGTCCAGGGTGCGTGGTCATGTGACACCTGCAAGCCTGTCAGGATCGCTGTGATTTCCCGCTTCTTCTCGCTGGACAGCTTCAGGGTGCTCACCACAGCTCCTACATAGCCCCTCACGCACCCTCGCTGCTGGCGCTGTGCTGCCTGTGCTGCGGTATTGGATCTTCAGCACAGGCATCGCACGGCTGACCACTGAGAACGGGGCCTGCTGAGGTACCCTGACTCATGTGAAAGGAAGCAGCAGGCTGTGGCTACCACATGCTACGATGGGCGCTGCTGCTGGCATGTGTGCATGCATTTGTGGCAGCAACCGGGGCGGACAGTCAGCGGCACAGCGGCCGGCGTCACGGCGTGTCTGCCAGACGGCTGCGGCAGGCAGCCACAGCGGGCAGCAGCGGAGCCAACCAGGGTGTCATGTCGCCTGCACAATGGCCATTGCCGCCCGGCTACCTGTGAGTGTGCCGCATCCCAATTCCGGCAGATGACATGGCGCAGCCTGCTACATGACGCCCTCAGAGTGATCAGCTGCACCATGGGGCACTGAGCACATGCAGGAGTACCCCTGATCCGCTGGGCGCTCTGATATACCACTGGTGCGCGCAGGCCCCTCTACCGCTGCGTGTTCCGCATGGTGGGGCGCGGCATCGTGCGGCAGCGGGCGGCTCTGGAGGCCGGCTGGCGCACTTTCGTGGAGCAGGCGCGTCCCGCGTTGGACCCGAGATCGTACTTGAGTCTGCGCCTGCTGGCTGGCTGCTGCTGATGGTCGGCGGCGGCCCACTGCGCTGGCTGATGATGGCTGCTGACAAGCATCACATATCTGCAGGAAGTCACGAACAGCCAGCCAGGCGCGTGCACGATCCGGTTCGTGCGCTACACAGAGCACCCCGCCAACGCATCAGGTGAGCGCCCTGCGGAACAATGCAACCCCTGTGCCCGCGCATGTCATCCGCTCACAAGCGGCCGTGCGCGCTCACTGTCTGAAGAGCAGGGAGGCCAACCAGGTGAAGTTTCTCCACAGGGCTGGAGCAGCTGGAGTCGGTGGATGAGGAGGCCGTCGTGTACATCAGGGCAGCCGTCGAGACAGCTCAGGCGCAGCTGACGTTCGAGTCTCTTGTGCGGTTGCTTGCCACCGAGAAGGCATTCGGCGGCCAGGTACATTTCAGTGCATCTGCTGACAAGAAGGCTGTGGAGCATCCTTGAGCTCACCTGTACCGCTCAGCAGCACCTGCATGTGCGCTCTGGCGAACCACCCAGGCATTACCGTTTTTGCCACTGATCGCAGGCTGGCGTGTATGCCACCACCTTTGCGCTCTCCGCCCGCGCTGCTCCGGCGCCTGAGATCGTCAAGGTGCAGCTCGCGGCAGGGGGCGCAGCGCAGGCCCGCCCACCTTCAGTATTCAGTGTAGCCTGCCACAGCGTCGTCAGGGTGCGAGGCCGTCCTGCTGCTGCAAACCGATGGATCCTGCAGTCTCAAGAGCCGAATACTATGCGGAAGCACAAGATGACGCGCAGTGTTGCCATCAGTGGCCATGCTTGCGGCTGAGAGCCTCCAGCGCTGCCATGCAGATCACTTCGGTGGGCAAGCAGCCGCTGCTGACCAGCGACGCAGCGCAGACCGGCTTTCTGCTGGGGTTTGCGGATGCGGCGGCGCAGGCCGGCCTCCCAGTGGACATTCTGGCAGCAAACGTCTCCGCCTGGAGACGGGCACCAGCAGACTCCGGGTGAGCTGTCAGGGTTCCGAAGTGGAGAGTCTGAAGTCGAGTTACAGAGCATGATCGTGAAAACGGCCGGCTACGTACCACCAGCACCTATGCCTGTGCATCACCTTGTGGCGCTGGCATCTCGTTGAGAGCATTCAGAGCATCTCATTGGCAGGCACAAGAGCGACCGAGGCCACATCCCGCAGTATCTTCTCTGTAGGGGGACATCAGCAGACTCAGCCGGCGGCATCGCTGATGTCTGGTACCAGTACGAGGGCAGCGCGCCTGCAGCCTCACCGAATGTGGTCTGGCCAGCGGTGCGACATTCCAGCTGCCTCGCAACCGATCGCCGCATCTTGACCCCCTGCCACAGTGGATGCGCTGCTGGCACGTGTGCCACTGCAGGGATGATGGAATAGAGCTGCAAGGAAACCGTGCGGTGTTGTGACATGCTGCCGCTTCGCAGGTCATGCCGCTGCTCCCAGCAGCCACAGCCCAGCACGGGTACCGGCTGACGGTTTTGAGCCTCCTCCAGTCGTCCACCAGCCTGGTGAGTGGTGCGGGATCCTCCCAGCTGCCGCCCTGCTGGCCGTCGGCTGCAGGCCGCAGCCTGCGCCCAGCCTCAGGACGACTGGCATGCCTGCCTCACGCTTTCTTGCATTCTTGCAGGCCATGGCAAATGGCACGGTGGTCGGCATCAGCTCGCAGGCTGCGCCTGCAGCTGTGGCAACCAGCGACGTTCAGCGGTGCGAGCACGCCTTTGTGCCACAATGTCCACTGAAACCGCTCTTTCCTGTACCAGGTATTGCACGTGCATGGCTGCATTGAGGCGCTGTACCCATCACAACCATCGCATTAGGGCTGAACATTTCAGTTACTCTATGGACGGCCGCAGGAGGCCAGCGTGTTCAAAGACCAAGATCGGCGTGGCGACTGCCCTGGCGGTCGTGGCTCTCGCCGTGCTGGCGGCTATGTTGGGTGCGCTCCGCTGTGCCTCGCAACCGATC
Organism: Diplosphaera chodatii; assembly: GCA_032358165.1. NCBI lineage: Eukaryota > Viridiplantae > Chlorophyta > Trebouxiophyceae > Prasiolales > Stichococcaceae > Diplosphaera > Diplosphaera chodatii. Next base: position 34,163 of record JAALGY010000043.1, on the reverse strand, counting down.
AAGCAGACCCTCAAGCTCACGCCTGACGACGTATGGGCACAGTGCACCCCTTGGCAAGAGGCTGTCTGCAGACCTGGATCCACAGCAGGTGCAGCCCCCGGCTCAGCGCTCGTGACCACCCTGCAGTCGCGGGCCGGGCGCACGTGCGGCGGCAGCGGCGGCCGCGGGGGAGCGCCGCGCACCAGAAGGCGGCCGCCTGGCTGCAGGGGGGCGCGTGCGCGGCCGGCGGCCCGGGCGCCGGGCGCCTGTTCGTCCAGGACGGCGCCGACGGCTGCTGGGTGCGCTTCGTCGCCGGCGCCGCGGGGCGGCGCATGCTGGTCGGCCGGGGCGCCTCCTCCGAGGTGGGCGTGCTTTTGGAATCTCTAGGGGTAGTTAAAGAACTTCATTCTTTAACTACCCCTTGAATCTCTATCCCGAGGTCGGCGTGCGCCTGGAACTTCTGCCCTGCTGTCTGCGACCGTTGCTTGTGGAGGGTCGGCATCAGGCGCGTCAGTCGGCCTCCGGCGCCGTGCGCTGCTGCGGCACTGGTGCAGCCGGCTGATCCCAGTGCAGCTGCGCTTCCTGCACATTGCTTTCTGCTGGTATCTCTAACGCTCCCCAACGTTTTGAACCTGCAGCTGCTGCCGCTCGCTCACTGCTTCCGACTGGACCACCACAATGGCCCATGTGATGTACAAATCACAGCACCGAGATGGATGCAAACCTGTTTGGGTGTACACCGCAGGTGTACCTGGGGCAGCGGGAGTCTGGCGGGCAGAAGGTGGCGCTGAAGGTGCTGTCCGCGGCGGCGGCGGCGCAGCCTGCCACGCTGGCCAGGTGCCGATGAATTCACATCTCCAGTTTCTTCTGCAATACAAACGTTCCTCGGGGCTTTGCTCTGTGTGGCTGCCTGCACGTGACAGGCTGGTTGCTGGGCTGCATGCCAGCGGGCGGCTCCGAGGCTGCCGCCGCCTCGCAGCCTTGGCGCCCCTGGGTGTACAGCAGCTACCATGTGCTCACCAGCAATGCGCATGGCGCTGCGTCTCATTTTCCGATCGTGACACGTCCGCAGGCTGCGGCAGGAGGTGGGGGTGATGCGCCGCGTGTCGCGCGACGCCAACGTGGTGCAGTTTTACGGCGCCAGCCTGCAGCACGCCGCCGACGCCGTGCTCGTCATGGAGTGCGCGCCTTTCTGGCCTGTGTTTGAGTGTCTGTTTGAGTGTCTGTTTTGCGTGTCAATTACGACGGGCTCTGCAGCACCGGCGTATGTGAGCTCGGCTGCCTGTCGTCGTTTGGCTCAATGCCTCTGGAGGTCCAGCCAGCAAGTCAGACGATTGCCACAAGAAACATGCTGGCAGACTCAACGGCGGCGCAGCCTGTCGCGTGTCACGGCGCCTGAGCCGCCGTTCCCCGGTCGCAGGTACTGCGCCGGCGGCAACCTGCGGCGGCTGCTGAGCGACCCGGCGCGGGGGCCGCCGCTGCTGTGGCGCGGCGCCGGCCGCGGCGTCGCGCTGGACGCCGCGCGCGGCCTGGCCTACCTGCACGCCTGCGGCGTCGTGCACAGGTGGGAGCCTGGCTTTCGCTGCCGGCGGCTCGCAAAACCCTACAAAAGGCGCCCCTGCTGATTGCACAGTAATTGTCGGTGCCAGGGTTTTTAGCAAGACGTAGCAGCCCACAGCCGTTTTGCAGGAGCGGGGCGGCCGCCGGCGCCCGCGCAGGTCTGTGAGCTCCGCCCTGGCACGCGGCCTCACTTACTTGCCTGCTTCCCAGCCTGGGCACCGCGCCGCAGGGACATCAAGTCCAGCAACATCCTGCTGGACGGCTCGGGGCGCGCCAAGGTCGCGGACGTGGGCCTGGCCTGCCACCTCAACACCGTGGGGCTGAACGCCCCGGAGGGCACCTTCGTGAGTGGAACCTGACAGCCCGCTGAACTGTCACTCCCTGTCCACATCCTGACACCCCGTTTCGGCGGCCGACAGCTGGCGGGCACTGCAGAGCCCTCGCGGCGGCATCGCCCAGCGCCTGGCGCCGGGGCTTTCAGTCAGGCTGTCCGTCAGCGGGACACCCTGTGTGATCACGCTGCAGGTGTACCTGCCGCCGGAGGTTCTGATGCAGACCAGCCCCTGCGACGACGCGGCGGCAGCCGGCACGGCAGCGCAGGTGCGAAGCCCCTCTGCGCCAGCTTGCCACTCCGCACAGCCTCGCAGCCCTGCCACGGCACTGCAGGACCTGGCCACATGGCTGTCTGCTAATGGATCTCATCCTCCCAGTCGTTCCGGCCGCATGCGCAGGCAGGGGACTGCTACGCGTTTGGCGTGGTGCTGTGGGAGCTGGTCACCGGGGAGCTGCCCGTCCGGGCCCGGATGCGGTGCGTCATGCGTGGTGGCTGAACACGCCCCAAACCATAAACCTGGAGACTGTGTAAGCGCTTTCGTGTCGGTAGCTCGCTAGCACCAGACATCAGCTTGCGCAGCGTCAAATGACCGGCACTGCTCTGCACACCACGACAGCTGCCGTCCTAGCAGGCTCAACCCTGAACTGCCGCTGGCTGCAGGGGCATCGAGGTGGGCGTCGAGTGCTGCGACGCGGCGGCGGCGCTCATCGAGGCCTGCCTGTCCCGGGACGTGGCGGCGCGGCCGACGGCGCCGCAGCTCGTGGCGGCGCTCGAGGCGCTGCAGGGCAGCTCAGAACCCGGACCACCGCCGCCGGCTCGCGAGGCGCTGCAGGGCAGCACAGACAGTTGTGAACCGCCGGCGGCAGCTGCCACGGGCGCCGCCTGAACAGCGGCCATGCTGGTCTCAGCGACCCTGCGCCCTGCCTGAGGCCTCGCAGGGTGTTTTGGGCGCTGCAGGGTTTCGTCAGCATCGGCGTGCCGCCCAGGCGGCAGCAAAAACAGCAGTCTGGCAGCTCAAAGCCGCCAATCTCCAAAGCAGAAAATCAGCAACTACTCGGCCGACAGCGGCAGACGGCTTCACTGCATCCCCGCCCATGCAGCAGCCCTGCCGCCGGTCTAACCTCGGTGATTGTGCACCTGAACAGATATAAAACATGAGAGGGGCCGCGCTTTCGTTATAGTATACAAGCGGAAGTGACCATGCTGCAGCAAACGGCCACCAGAGGTTGTGCCTTGGGAAAGGCTCATCGCGAACATTGACCACTGCAACACTTACAGCAATTACATGCAGGGCGCTGTGAGTTGCCAATTCTGCCGTGGCTGGACCTGCCATTGCGGGTACTGTATGCTGTAGACATGTCGGTTGTGAAGGTTGCAGTGCCTTTGGCCTGCACGTTGAACGTGTGCTTTTGCGTGCTCAGTACTGTTTGCCCGCGGGCATGCGACAGAGCTGTCGAAGGGATGTATCTACTGCGTTTCAGGCATGGAGTGTACATGTGTGTGCGGTCGATTGGTGCTTGTGTCTGTAGCTTTGAACCTCGTATAGGGGTTCGATTTTCGCCTGTTCACGACAGGCCGACATGTCAAACATGTGGAGCAGCAGGTTGGTCAGCAGTGAAATGCTGTTGGTAGTGAGGTTTAGTCCAAAGCGCTTTTGTCAGAGGAGTGCACATGTGGTACAGCACAAGTGCACATCACAGCGATGAGTGTACGAGCTTTGAAATGACTGCCTGCCTGCCTATAGGCCTAGCTAGCATGCTTACTGTGCTTTACAATTGATCAGGCCATGCACACATGCAGAATACAAGCTACCATACTGTTTGCGCACCGATGCAATTGCAATTCTGCAACCGCCGACTACAGCTATCTTGAATCAACCTGCCTGTCAACTGCACTGACACAACACGCATGCACCCCAGCAATCAATGGGGGCATGGGCACGAATGAGAACAGCTCGCCTGACGACCTGACGTATTGCCTGAACATCTACCTCGGCGAACAAAGCTGGAAGACATGCAAGACTGAAGTCTACCAAAGGTGCGGTGCGGCCCAATTAGGCCGCCCGCCTGCAAAAGATCTACCGACAAACGCTGCAACAAATAACAGCGCGCTTGTATGCTCTGCTGGAAACTGAAGGGTGGCCATTTCATCTGTGCGCTTCGTAGTCCTGCTGATCCCATGTGCCGAAAGCCGAGCCTGCGCACGGTGCCACGCGAGCTTGCGCCGCAAATACTTGCGGGGGTGGCCTGAACCAATGATGTGTAGCAGGTGGTGCGCTCCTCAAGGTCGGCACTGCCTGCGCACAAGCAGGAAACATGTCGTCAAAGTGCTGTCACCTTGTGGACACCAGGTGCTGTGGGCAGTGGCGGGGTTGTGGAAGCAATCTTGATTGAATCTGGATGCCTGGTGTAGGGCACCATCGGATACGACCACCACAGTGCGCAGCAGCTGTGGGATCCTTTTCTTCAGTGGTTTTGCATAGGCAGACATGCATCACGGTCCGATCAGCGGCTGCTGCGCACCAGTGAGTGCGCTGAGCGAGATGCAGGGTAGGCTGGCTGAGCACGGGGTGTTTGCGCATTTTGATTTCAGGGATTCAAGGGGGTAGCGGATTCAGGGTAGACAGGCATACAGGCTGCCGCGCACCAGTAGTCGATGCTGAGGCGAGTACAGGTCGTGCCGGAGGAGCAGACGGTGTCGCGCCACTGCGCGTCCGTGGGGTACGCCGCGTTGCCCCACAGCCCCCCTGCAGCGCAGCGGTGGCCGTCAGGCAGGATCACGCGATCGTCAGACGCACATGCTCGCGGCGGCCGGCGCACACTGGCACCGCCGCGTGGCACCACAGGCAGACACTTGGGAACAAGCGAGCTGCGCGACTGAATACAGTATACAGGTAGCGCAGGGTGTTGCATCATACAGCAGCTGTGGTGATACAGCAGATGTTCCGACCACTTTCACTCCGACAGGGAGATGCGCACCGCACTGCCCCCAGGCGCCGGCCAGCTTCATGCGGGTGACCTGCGGCAGCGGCGGCGGCGGCGGCGGGTCGGACGGGGCGTCTTCCGCCGTCGCCGGCGGCGGGGACGCGGCGGCGTCTGTGGGTGCGGCGGTGGGGGCCTCGGTCGCAGGTGACGGCTGCGCCGCTGGGGCGGTCGGCCGCGAGGCGTAGGTGGGCAGGCCGCCGGCTCCAGGGGGGGGCGCCGGCACTGCAGGGCAGAGCGCCGAGCGTGATCAAGGCCGGAGCTGGCATGCGGCCGCTGCTTCAAGGTAGCATCCGCTGGCAGGGTGCGCAAAGGGGCCGCATGACACTCTGGCAGACGGCCGCAACACCTGGGCAGCTCAGCAGTCCCTGCGAGGCTGGCAGCGGGGGTGGTGGGAGCACCCATTCCAAGCATGTGTGGTGCGGTTGGCCGGGCAGGAGGCGGTGGCTCGACACACCTGCGGTGGGGGCGGCCGAGGTGGGCGCCTGGGTCGGCAGCTCGGACGTCGGGGCGGCCGTGGGTGCGCGAGTGGGCACCGCCGTCGGCGCCGCCGTCGGCGGCAGCGGCCGGCACTGCCTGCGGGGTGACATGCACAGCAGCTCGTGGCGGCAGCAGGGGGCAGGGTTGTGCTTGTGAAGGTGGCTTCCAGCCGTGGCGCGGCGGCAACAACCACAACACCTGTGACAAAGTAACATCAGCATGCAACGGTCTGTTCACATGTCCAGCTGCAGGCGTTAGGGTAGCAGGCACGATGTCACGTGGCTGCCGCTGATGTATGGTATGCTGGTACGCACAGGCGCCTGCACACGCTCATTGCAGCTGTTGATGTAGGGTCCGTGCTTTTGTGCTCACCAAAAATCGGCTGACAGCCGGGTGCAGGCGCTGCCGTCGATGCAGGCGGTGTCGGGCCAGGCGGCATCGAGGAGCGGGAACTTTGCGTTGCCCCACCGCCCCCCTGCAGACATTCATGGCACGTCATGACACAGGTTGATCTTTGTGCGTTCCACACCAGCACCCAGCAGAGTGCGCTGCCGGCACCACAGGCCAGTGGGCTGGCGCATTTGAGAGGCTCACCGCACTGCGACCACATGTTTGCGAGCTGGGTTGGCGCGGTCGGCGCAGCGGTCGGCTCGGGTCCCGCCGGCGTCCGGCTGGGAGTCCCCTCCTGGATGGGCGTGGTCGGGGCTGCAGAGGGTGCGGGTGTGGCTACAGGCGTGGTGGGGGCCTCTCCAGGGCGGCACTGCCTGCAACATGACGAACTCGCATATCTGCATCACCACGATGTAAGCTGCTGGTTCTTGACAGGCGCCGTGGACATGCTGCCATACTGCAGTGCGGCAGTCCTGCCTGCTGCTATTTTGCAATGTCTGCAACAGCAGCCACAGGTCACAGCAGGTCATGACCACTGACCGCCCGGCAATGCATCGGCATGAAAAACATTTGCAGAAAAATCACCAGCTTCCCCTCACGCAGCCGCTGCCGGCGGCGCACGCGGTGTCCGGCCACGCGATGTCCTGGAGCGCGTATAAATCATTGCCCCATTTCCCTCCTACACAGCAACAGTATGTACAGATTCAACTAGACATCAGCAATGCAAGGTCCTCTCGGTGATTCGGCAGTAGGGCAGCTGAAGGACATCGTCTCCGGCCCATCACAGCTGGGCCCATCACAGCAACACCGACGCCCCCCACAGCTCCGCCCAAGACGCTTACCTGCTGGTCTGCCACTGGCGCCCCCCCTTCATGGTTAGTTCATCTGTATGTGTTTGGACACTTGGACGGCATCCAGCCCTCACCGCACTGGGACCAGGCGCCGACGGTCCGGACTTGGGGCCCGGCGCTCGGGACGGCGGTCGGCTGCGCCGTGGGGGCTGCCGTGGCGGGGGCCTCGGTGGGACGCGGCGGCGGCTGCCCGCCGAACAGCGGCGGCGGCGCTTCGGCGGCGGCGGCCGGCGGCGCCCTGGGGTCGGAGCCGGCTGGGGCGGCCGTGGGGGCTGCCGAGGGGGCCGCGGTGGGGGCCGCCATTGGAACCCGGGTGGGGGCGGCGGTGGGGGCTGCGGGGACTGTGGACTGCTCCCCCGGGCGGCACTGCCTGCAGGGTGCAGAACATTGCCCTGCTCAAAAAGTGCACTGTTGGTGATGGCCTTGCACGTGCTTTGACGGCTTGGCAGGAGAGGTTTCAGGCTGGCAGTTTGGCCCAACGTGCCGACAAATGAAATGGCTTGCACCAATTGGCGCAGCGAGAATGTGTGTTGCAGAAGTGGAACACGCATGTGACGTACTGTCAAATGTCACAGCAAGCGCGGCACGGCAAGGGCGGCGGCTCACCACCAAGCTTCGCTTCCTCGCACGCAGCCGTTGCCTGCGGCGCAGACGGTGTCGGGCCACGCAATATCTTGCAGGATATATTTATCGTTCCCCCATTTCCCGCCTGCACGGCGGCAGCAGGTGTGATTATATATTGCAAGCTATGAAGAGCAGGATTGCACGACTGCCTTAGGAGCTGCCTACAGGCAGAGGGCCCTGTGCTGGTGAGAACTGAGACGGCAGGGCCGCTGTCAGTTTGTGACAGCACACGCCCCAACGCGATCAAGAACGCTCGAGCCTTGGCAGGGGTTGCTCGACTCGACCGCAGCGCTGAACCCGCCGGTTGCTGCACACAATCTGGGGCCACTTGGGGGTTCAAAAAACGTGCTCACCGCACTGGGCCCAGGACCCCACGACCCGCAGGTTGGCGGCCGCCGGCGCCGCGGTCGGCGGCCCTGCAGCGGTCGGGCCCGCCGTTGGCAGCCCTGCAGCGGCGGGCGCTGCAGTGGGAGCAGCGGTCGGCGCCGTCGGCGTCGCCGGCAGCGTGGGGCGCTCTCCAGGGCGGCACTGCCTGCAGCCCAGCAATACCGATGCTGACACGTGCGTTCAAGGAGGGAGGGGTGTGCAGACGGTGGGAAACAGGCGGTTGGGTCCACGCTGCAGCCGGCAGCAGGGCCGGCAGCTCAGCGGCCCAGTGCCCGCGGCTCAGCAGCGGGGTCTCAGCTGCCAGGTGCATCGACCTAGACAGCTGGCCAACCACCATGCACAGCTGCCAGCCAGGGCTACGAGAAACGGCACGAGAAACGGCCTGCCGGGCAGCGTGCAAGGATCTTGGTTGACGTCAGCGACCTGATGACTAAGTCCAGCTCAGCTAGATGCATCAAACCGGGCTGAATTCGCCGCGTCCGGACTGTGCAACACTCACAAACATGTCCATCAAGCACTATTAGGCGTCCTGCAAGCTTGCAGGCCCTTAAACAGACCGCAAAAATAAGTTTGCACTTGCAATCCCTGCAGATCAGATTGTCTGACGCTGCCCGACAGCCGTGCGCACGTCCAACAACTGCCGTGCAGCCGCGCAAACGCGTGCAAACGCCGTGCACGTGCGCACGGCTGCACGGTGCGATGTAACCCTGCTGCCAGCTGCGCCCTGGTGTGTTTCACACGACACTTTGCCCAACCGCAGCACACAACAGCTTTTCCGACTGCATTCACGGGCACACAGGCGGCCAGGAAGCTGACCAGTAGTCGCTGGAGCCGCGCACGCAGCCGTTGCCGTCCAGGCATGCGGTGTCGGGCCACGCGATGTCTTGGAGCTGGTAGGCAGGATTTCCCCAGCGCCCCCCTGCAGCGTCACGACCGTCGGAATGTCAGGCACAGTCAGATGAGCGGCTCTGACAGACTCGCCTTCCCTTGCAGCATGCCATGCGACACCTTGATGGCAGCTTGTGAGCTCGGCAGCACACAGTGAGTGACAGCCTCGCACTGGCAATCCCACAGCGAACGGCAGAATTGGTGTATACTTCATCGTGGGCTCACCGCACTGGCCCCATGACCCCACGACCTTCACGGCGCCGGGCGGCGGCGACAGGAACAGCGGCTCGGTGAAGGGCGCAAAGGTCTGGGGCGCGCGCGGCGGCAGCGGCGGCGGCGCCGGCGGGCTCGGCGGCTGCACCCAGGACAGGCTGGTGGTGACTGGCGCCTCGAAATATTGTGCTGAGTAATGAGAGGGGTCCCTCAGGGTGAGTGAGACCTGGGCGGTCTAGCAGCTGGGATCTCGCTGGGCTTGGACAATGGCAGAGTCCAGAGGCTGCAGGCTATACATCTTTATCAAAAGAATGTGCCCATCAGCACCAGGGGTGGCGGATAGCACAGCTAATAGCATGGCAGCTGGCCACGGCACCAGCTGAAGCCGTCGCCCCACATGACACGGCATGCAGCTCAAGGCCTTGCCAGCGCCTCACCTCTACTGCGGGGGGCGCGGGCGGCGGCGACACGCGCGGCGGCGGCGACGGCGGCCTGGGCGGCGGGCTGGGCGGCGGCGGCGGCGAGGGGCCCGACAGGTTGTTGATCCGGACGTCCGCGCAGTTCCAGCTGCAGCGCGGCACAGAGCTCGAGCACCTCAGCGCTGACTGAACTCTAAAAGAGTGGTTGCTGTGCTGTGCTGGTTGGAGTTCCGTCTACTCAAAGGAGCTCCAGACTGCTAGCTGCGTGCAGCTGCTGTGCAGCCATAGTCATGACCGCAGGCATGACGAGCTGCAGGTTTAGTTGCCAGTCCGCAGGCGCAATCAAAGCCTTCACAATCAGTGTTCATACAGTACACAAGGCGCTGAGCCGCCCTCACAATTTCTCGGGCGGCCGCTGGTTGGGGTCCAGGTACGTGGCGGGGTCGCAGGCGGGCAGGTTGGGCGTGATGGACATCTGCCACGTGTAGTTGGTGCCCGGCGCTGCAGGGTGGCACACAGCAGAAGCGTCAGGCGAGGGCAGCGTGTCCAGGACCAAGATGATGGCGCACTTTACTGTTGCAAATCAGAATCTGGCACCGAAGCAGATGCTTCGTGGCCTGCAGCGGCGTGCGCCGTGCCAGAGGCTTTGGCCGCCGCTGTTTGCAGCCGGCACCAACACGGCGGCTGTCCACCTGATTCACACAGAGGACGAACAGCTGTGCGCACCCCAGCAGGAGTTGCCGGTGACCCAGCGGAACTGCATCACGCAGCGCGCGCAGGACACGCCCGGCGGCAGCACGAACTTGGCGTACACGTCGGGCGCGGTTTGGTCGGCGCGCGTGAAGTAGTAGTACTGCAGGGGAAAGGGTTGCGCAGTCTGTAGGATGCTGCTTTCTAGCGCGAAGTTGTACGGCCGCCAACGCTGATGCAGCTGTCTGGGACCGAGGGTCAGCCCCAGCGATGAAGTAGGGCACTCTTCAGGATAGAGTGCCCACCTTTTCCTTGCCGTCAATGGGGTTGGAGATGCCTGCGGGGACGCAGACGCGGCTGATGTGTCAGTCTAACATGAGTGTCTGTCCACTCAGAGCCACTCACAATGCTCACTACTACCATGCACCATGCAGCACAGGGCTCAAAACACCTTCGGATCACATCTGAGCTTCTGTCTCTGCACATACCAGGCTGCAGGGACTCTGCCGCCAGGTACAGCTGGTGCGCCGACAGGCAGCCGTCCGTCAGCTCAGCGTTCTCTGTGACCTGCACAGTCACATGCATGGAGCATGGTACAAGTGCAGCAGGCGCCATACACTGCCTACCGCCCGGGCTGTGGTCAACAGCACAGGCGTGCAACTGACTAGCCAATCCCTGACAGCCCATTGCAGCAGCGCAGCGCTGCCGCTGCTGGCCTGCATCCCAGGCGCCTGAGACTGGGCTGGGCAGGCGGCCAGATCTGCTGGCGATCGAGTGCTGCTGTCCTCATCGGAGCTTGAAGACTGCGCACCAGGGAGGGGTCGGACAGGGGGCACAGCCGCAGCTCGAAGCGCCCCCAGTGCGCGGTGGACATGTGGATGCGGATTGGGATGGTCTGGCCCTGCAGCACAGGTGGCAACGGCGGTCAGACGTGGTGTCTGGCCCCAAAGCAGAGGTGACAAGGGCAGTCAGAGGCGGCTGGCTGTTTCCGACTTGCAGAGCTGTTGCAGGTCATAGACCAACAGCCTGGACACGGAGCTTTCATGCACATCTGTGCCAGGGGCTGACCTCGTTGTATGTAGCGGTGATCTGGCCGCGCGCGAAGATGCCCTGCAGCGGACGGCAGCACGCTGCTGTGAATTTGGGGAACCAGTGATGATGATGCTTCTGTGCTACAGCATCTGTATGCTGTGAGGAGCAGCTGCCTGTGCATGTTGACTACAGGGTGGGGCGCGCTTGCCTGGTCCGGCGACGTGGGGTTCAGCGGCGCCACCTGGAACCGCGCGTCCGTCGGCTGCTGCCCGCCGCACAGCCCGGTGCCTGCGGAGATGCCATCAGCCAGTTGTTCGGACTGATCACCAGCTGCCTCACTGCGACACCAGCGCTCTCGTCAGGCGCACTCTCAGATCGGATGTGGGGCTGGTTCGACCACAGTGCGTCGCTGAACACGTGCTGCTGGGCTGCGTCAGACGCGCGCACCGATGGAGTTGAGGCTCATCTCGTCGTAGAAGTTCTGCGTGTGCGCGTACAGCCAGTTGCGCGCCGCGGGCTCCTGGGGCGGAAACACAGGAGTGCCAAGCGTCAGTCTGCTGCTGCAGTTCCACGCTGGTAGCCAGAAACGCATCTTGGCGCTGCAGACCCGACACCCGGACAGCGGTTGCAGACCGCCACTGGAGCGGCGCGCAGCAGCGGCTGCCGCTACGGCAGGCGGGTAGGCGTGAGCACAGACCGGAGATAGGGCAGGCGGCATGACCGCAGCGCTCCATTGGCAGCCAAAAGCCCAGCGTGAGCCATGCCTGCAGCGCTACCGCGTACTGCTGCTACTGCCGCCCGGCAGCTGCCCTACACGACTCTGCCCTGAGAGACTATGGCCTAAAAGACTCTGCACAGCTGCTGGCACGAGCGCCACAGCTGGATTCGGCGTCGCACAGCGCCGCACCATGAGGTAGGCGTGGCCATGGCAGCCGGGCAGCGCCGCGAGCGTGAGGCCCGCCGCCAGCAGCAGCAGCGCCTGCGGTGCGGTCACCCTCATGGCGGCTCCGCGAACTGGACCCCTGCAGGAAGATCAGGACTCGTGTTCGGTTTCAGACCTTGATATGCGTTTTCAGCCTCAGCTGGGTGCGGCATTGCAGAATGACTAATCGGTGGCGTCCCCGGCTGTCCTGGCACCCATGCAGTGGTCCCATCGCAGCTTGTAAGGGTTGTAACAGGTACGGACAGTACTTTTTACCATTCTGCTCCAGTGGGGCTGCTGCTGCACGGCATATTGGATGATCGAATGTTCGGCTGCCAGTTCTGATGCAGCGCTGCAGTAACACAGCTGGCCTGTACTGTGACCCGACTGCGGCCGCAGAAGCCCCGATCGACACTACGTATAGCACGAAGTCGTCTGCAGCCTTCAATGGGAGGAGTGCAGGCGTGTTCCAGCGCCGGGCTGGCCACAGTCACACCAATCACGATCGGGGGGAACGATCCCGGATGTCTTGAACCTAAGGGCAAGCCAGCCGCGGGCAGGCACCGCCGCAACCACACGACAGCGTGTGATTGCAGTCCAATACTCACAGCAGGCAGCTGCGATGCACACAGGGCAGCGATAGGCCGCGAATTTGCCAAGGATCAGGGTGCAGTATTGGGCGCGGGCTGCGGCTTTGGCCAAGACGCGCCGGTCAGCATGCGGCCGGCCGCATGTATACCGCCAGCGGCCCCCCGGTATGCACCCAGCGTATACTCTACGAGAGCCTATCAGCAGCAGCAGCCCACCTGTGGAGTAAATGCTGAGGCTGCACCAGCCGTCCGTGATTTCACTGTCAGTGTCGGCCGGTGATGGCTTGACCCACGCCGCCGTTGAGCTCTGCTGTCTTCTTCTCGGCAGAACTGTATGAAGCTATCGCAAGAGCCGGCTGAGTCGTGCAACTTGTGAGTGTGTTGCAGGAATGCGGGCCGGTGACTTGTGCCAAAGTTCGCGGTGCCCGGGAAATCAGTACGGTGGTGAGTCAGCTCCCGCGGTTTCTGATGTTACGATCCCGCGTCACGCGAGCGCTTGCTGACGTCAAAACATTGTCAGCTGCATGGCCTCACCGACGGCGTGAGCCGCTTCACAACCCCAGTCGTGCCGCAGCCGATCTGGGGTCGGCAAAGCACCAGGATACAGGCTAACCAGGAGCCATTTGTGGCACAGCAGTGGTGCAGCCTGACAATAGGCGGTGCACTCACTAACAAACGGAGCGGCCTGCCCTGCAGCTGCTCGAATATGTGCTGCGGGCACGGCTCCGGTCTGGTGCCTGAACTCGCGGCACCCTGGCAGCCGACCCTCGACAGCCGACCCACGCGCACCGTCATGCTCCGCTTTGCAGATGTCTGGCTGCAGGCTGCTCGCTGCTGCCGGCGCGCTGCTGGTGCGCTGCGCAGCCGGCGTCCTGGTGCGCCGCTGGCCGCCGTGCTGCCTGCGCAGGATCACCTGCATTTCGCCAAACCCATTAGCATTTTCCCTGTGGCAGCAACGGCACCAGCAGCGCTCATGTGTCTCTGCATGGCAAGAAGGTGCACAGTGCACTCACGACGTCAGCGCGAGCAGGCACCTGCAGCGCAGATGCTCCCTGAGCCGCCTGCACCCGCGTCTGGCGCTTGGCTTGGGCCTGTACACTGCAGCGCGCTGCTCAGGAATTCCTACAAAACCTGCATGTCCAGAACGTGCTATCAGCATCAGCGGAGGCATCCGCACAGCCCGCAGGACGCTGTTGCTGCGCGTCCGCCCGTGCAGATGCTGCGTACAACGATCGCCAGGCTCACCAGACTTTGACGGACAGAGCTGAGGTATGCGCCGGGCCGCATTGCAGCGGCATGCGTCCGCAAATGGTGCTGGCGCCGAGGCAGTGCCCCCTGCAGCATGCCGTCGGGCTCTGCTGGTGTGCACCGTGCTGCTGACGGGGCCGCTGCTGCGCCCCGCGCCGTTCGCAGCCCTGCGGCCGCGCCGCCCCCCCGGCACCTGCCGGCAGGCGGACAAGCTGCTGCATCCGCCGCGTCACGACGACTGCCCAGCTGCGGGCATCGACGTATCCCCCATGCAGCAGGCAGCTGACGAGGTGCTCAGCCGCTGCAGGTGAGGTGTGGTGGCTTGGCATATGACTGAAAGCGCAACAGCAGCACTCCTCGGCCCCAGCGGGCGGCACGCACCGGTCCCAGGGCGAGGGGCGGGCCGGCTGCCTGCGGGGTCCAGCCGCGCCGCACAGCGCGCCGCAGCGGCGGCCGCGGGTGCGCTGGCAGCGCTGCAGCCGCCGGCCCGCATGCCAGGCACTGCGCCAGCCGGCTGCGCTGAGAGCGCCGCTTGTCGAGCGCCACTGGTGGCTGAGAACGCTGGCGCATGTCGCATCTGCAGCAGCAGGAGCCAGATCGCAGCTGATCGGGGCCTCTGGTGTGCCATGCCGCCGCGGCACTGGTGCCGAAGCAGATTCTGGCATGCACTTCGACGCAGTTCACATGGGTCAGGCCTACACCTTGCCTGCTGACAGGCATTGCCGCATTCAGGCGCGCACAGGTCACCACCGGACTCAAGTCGAGGTGATAATACTGTTGGTTGGTAATTGAGCAGGTAGCCGGGAGTGCCTGCACCTCATTCAGCTGGACGTCATCACCCACAGCCGCTGCTCGGACGCAGCTGTCCCTGCCGCAGAGGTGCACTTGGGCTGCAGCACCGGTCTGCAGCACGACTGCATACCTGATCAGCTTCCGTTGGCATCTCAGCACCGTTCCAGCAGACCGTGAACTGCAGTCCGAGACCGCGTTCCGGCGTCGTGATGGCCGCTGCTGTGCGCGCGGCATCCGATGCCACTTTGCCGCTGGCGACATGCCACAACCTCATAGCAGCAGGCCTGATGCACAGAACGTGCGAACCGTGCATTGAGCAAAGGTTGATATTGCTGTGACTACTCCGCAAGCGCAAGAGTGGCCCCCTGCACCCTCAGCCATGCAATCACATGAGCATCAGAATTGTGGAAAATTTGGATGCCTGCTGGTTTACTCAATCCAGGCCGAGGCGCTTTGCGTCGTATTTTCACTTTTCAAGTGTCCGACAGCAACCAGCTGCTGCACCTCCGATCGTTGCCGGCGCGACATCGCCTCGGGCCTGCCTTGAAGGGGCTGTACACCTGCTCATCCCAACTAATCTGGGAGTGATCTGGAACTGCGCAAGCACATCACAGACCTCGACGTGCTTGGCGCACCTCTGACATCACAGGACTAGCCCCAGAAGCCTGTCACCGGCTGCCACAGTATGCGGTGGTGGGCGGCGGTGCTGGTCGCGCTGCTGTGCGGCCCCGCAGCCCGCTGTCCTGCCGCCGCGCCAGTCAGTGAACCTACTGCGCAGATTTGCGACAATGCAGGCAAGTCGGGACTGATTTCTGCAGGTGCCGAGCCTGACGCATGCCGGCGTGCATGCTATAGGAGCGTTGGCTACAGGCAGAGCCGCTGATCGCCATCTTGGCTGCGCACAGATCAACAGCGCGGCAGGGACTACAGCGCGGCATATCGGCCGCCGGTCTCCACCACCAGCAGCAGCAGCGATGGTGGCAGCGCCGGCGGCGCCATAATCGATCTGAGCTATGCCATCGCGCCGGGCGCACACATGTTCCAGTCGCACGAGGGCCTGCCCGCCGACATCTGCCAGCCGTTCGAGCGGCGCGACAGGTGAGTGGCTGGTACACCAATCGGCTGAGCTGGGTGAGAGGAGTTCTGGAATGGTGAGCGCCTCATGGCAGCAGAACAGTGAGTGTCTCATGGCACTGTATGATGGTGGCAGGGGCGACATCTGCAACCAGTCCTGGCTGCGGCTGCCCAGCGCGCACACTGGTGCGAAATCGCTGGTGCTGAAATTGCTGCCTGCGGATACCTGCTGCCTGCAGAGCGCTGCCCGCTGGCAGCGCCACTACTGGCTCCTGACGTGCACGGTGCCACCTCAATGGCGAGGCCACAGGCTGCTGCTGCGCTGCATGCTGAGGCTCATGTCCTGCCCGCTGCAGGCACGCACCTGGATGCGCCTAGCCACTTCAGGTAAGCGGCGGCAGCGCTCATTCTATCAGACCTTGTGCTCTGTGTTCCTCATCCCGTTTTCAGGGTGTCTGCTGAACCCAGTGCCAGCGCTAGGAATGTCACCATATGCATATCCTTGTCGCAGCGACGCAGCGTTCAAGGACGGCCGGGGGGTGGAGAGCCTCAGCCTGCAGATTTTGAACGGTATGGGAGGATCCGTAACATGACCTGAGAGTATATCTGCTGTCCAGCAGTTGTAATCCAGTTGGAGTTCCATTCGGCGAAGCCAACGGCTCGGTCATCCAGGACTGTGCAAAGCGGCCGAATGGCACAGATGCAGCGCTATCAGCAGCTCAGGCATATTGCTCTGGAGCGATTTGGCTGTTCCGGGGCGTGCAGGTCCCGCGCTGCTGGTGGAGGTGCCGGACAGCACCAACATCACAGGTGCGCAGCTGTTTGAGGGTTTTCTGCACACCACCCTTGCGCCCTGGTTCTGGCCCACCATCAGACTGCAACACGCATGATGCTGAGACACGCAGGTCGCGCGCAGCCAGCATTGTGCTTGAGTGGCCTTACGAAGCAGATGTACGGTGCAACAGCGTGCAGCGGCAGCCCAACGCCAGGTTTGTGCAGGCGTGCTGAGTGTGCTTTTGCTGCTGTGCAGCGGCGGCGCTGGAGGCGCTGCAGATACCGCGGGGCGTGGCGCGGCTGCTGTTCAAGACGCTCAACACCAAGCGGTGCGTGCCAGTGGGCTGTCGCCACCGCCTCGACATGTCAGCCTGGCTTGCCATTCACCCCTGTCCATCCCTTGCTGCTCTTCAGCAGGGCGCTGAACACGCGCACACCAGACCATGTCTGGCAGCTTTACACGCGCAGACGCTGTTGGATGCTCTGCCTAGTGCTGCCTTGGTACCGCAGCTGGCCAGCACACAGTCCCTTGGACAGATTCCTCCCCCTGCCCAGCGCAGGCGGCTAATGGGTCGGCGCGGCTTCTCGACAGACTACACGGCCTTCGACGCCGGGGGCGCCGCCTGGCTGGTCGCGCACCGCCCGGACGTGCAGCTGGTGGGCATCGACTACCTGACGGTGGCGACGTACGCCGACCTGTCCGCGCCGCACGAGGCCCTGCTGGGCAAGGTAGGCCGTCCTTTGAATCGTGTCAAGATGCTGTGACGCTGCATGCTGCTGTGCGCCGCTGTTGTCGGATTTCTGATGTGACAGGCCCGTGCCTCTGCTCCGAAGTAAACATCGTGCTGCACCCTGGTGTGCACTGCTGAAGATGTCCATTGGAGCTGACGTGATCTGATTTGCATATTTGTGCTGCAGGGTGTGATCGCGGTGGAGGGGCTGGACCTTGGGCAGCTCGCCCCCGGGCTGCACCAGCTGCACTGCCTGCCCGTGAAGCTGCAGGGCAGCGACGGCGCGCCTGTGCGGTGCATCACGATCGGGTAGCTGGACGACCCGCTGGCAACACTGAGCAGGGTGAATTGTATTTGCGAGGGACCTCAGCACAGGGTAGTCATAGAGCTTTTTAAGCTACCGCTGCTCAGACTGCACCATCCGCTGCGTGCGGTTGACACTCACGGGGCTGCTGCCTGGACCTCGTGCCCACGTAGCCGTCTCAGCCCAGCTTCACGTGCAGACTTCGTTGTGGGTTTGTGTCCATTGCTGCCTGCGGCGCGATTTCCAGCTCCTCTTTGGCCAGTGGATGTGCCGTCAAGTGTGACACTTTGAAATCCAAAGGACTTCTGCCGCAACCAACGATGATGACCTCCTTGTACATCGCTCGCGCTCGTGTGGTGAAGGAAGGCCCATGCAAACATCTGGCTGCTTGTCGCCTGGAACACAGACATGCAGTGTAGGATCTCCCATCTCAGTACATGCCGTACCAACAGCAATCGAACAGCCGAGGTGCAACCCCGACATACGAGTCATCAGCACAACGAGGCCATGTCAGAAGCCAAACGCTTGCATGCATAGTACTGTTGCGTTGCAGCATCCCCGGTATGGCGTTACTGAGAGATTCCCTTGCTGCATCTTTCTGAATGGCACACATCTTGTCTGCAAATACTCTGCATGCGTTCCAAAGTGTTTCAATCCACGCTGAGCCGGCGCAGGTGTCAGTTTTTACTGATTTGAAACCCGGTTCGCGAACTACACGTGACTTGAGGGTTTCTGCCTCCGGGACACCGGTGAGGCCCAAGGCTGGCAGTCCAATCACACTGCCGCAGTGTGCAAATGGAAACCTGGCAGTGCTGAAGAGTGTAAAATTTCACGCAGATCCTGGTTGCATCATGCTGCAGGAAAGGACTGCAAGCACCCGGTGCGCCATGATTGCCGTAATGCCGCCCCGCTGATGACCCTTGACAGACAGCCCAACACCTCAAGATGCAGTTTGACTGCTGGAGGTTGCAGCGCGACGTGATCATAGGAGCAGCTGGTCAGCGGTTGCTTGTACGCGGTTCGCGACAGCATGCCCTGCAGGCCTGGCCAGCAACAGCGCCAGCCTGCCGCGCTGTTTCGTTCAAAGGCATGGCACTTGCAGCGCCCAGCGACCTGAATGTCAAGCGCAAAACCGCTTCGGAAGCAGCAGCTTCAGTTCAGAATGCAGCAGCGCAGGCAGCAGACAGCAGAAGCAATGGCAGCAGCAGCACCAGTGTATTGGAAGACAATGGGTCCGACAAGCAACTGCATCAAGAAGGAACCCACAGCAGGAGGTCCGCCAACCTTGAGGCGTGCTTTTATCAGCTGCAAGAGCGGCGGCAGCGCCCCAGCTGCCACCAAGAGCAGCAGCCGGCATTGTTGTCGGCGGCAAACCTTTGGTGAGAGGCTTCCGACAAGTGCAGCTTGCTGGCAAACTGACATGCGTGATGCAATAGCAGGGTCGAGTCAGGTCTAGCTTCTCTGATATGTTGCAGCACACCGGACACATTCTGTGCGCGCAGTGTCACCATGTATCCAGCGTGCACATGGCGACGACACGTGTTTCCTCTTCCTGCATGTAGGCACAGCAGAGGGCAGCCGCCTTTTCTCCTGCAGCACTCAGGCGTGGGGTCGGCATCGTGCCCACCTTGTTCGTGGGCGATGTGTTCATGTTCGGCCGCAGGTTGGCTTGATGTGTTGTTGAACACCAAGCAGCTGTGCACTTCTGAACGTATGTACTTGCGAGCGCATCGCTGCTGCTCTCGTACGGCACCCTACAGCCACCATGGTGGTGCTATCTGCGATGTGCATGGTAATCACGCTGTGCTGCGCTGCAGCTCAGCCCTGTTCGACAGCCTCCTGGCCACCGGGGCGTGCAGCAGCGCCGCAGCAGAGCACGTGGCAGATGCGCTGCAAGTGCCACCGGAGCTGCGGGACTCCGTGCAGCTGTGCGTTCCAGCATCAGCAGATGAGCGGGTGGCCATGCACACCAGCCACGATGCAGCGCTGGCTGGTCTCAGTCTGCGGGAGCTGGCGAGTCACGGGCGTCAGCTGTTTGATCCGCCGCCTTTCGACGAGGCCCGCCCCCTGCACGCCATGGCAGAGCAGGGCCGCCGCCTGTTGGCGTACCGCGGCGCCGTGCAATCTGCAGCAGCAGCAGTCAGCAGGCAGCAGCAGCAGGCGGCAAGCTCAGATTGCAGTACCTCCGGCGCGCCGTGGTGGCAGGCGTGGCCGTGGTGGCGGGTGTGGCGGCGGCAGCAGTCCAAAGTTGCACAGCCCTGTAGCAGCAAGGGTCTTCAGAGCGTTTCTGGGGATGGACATTCGATCATCAGCAGCAGTCCTCAGCCAGCAGCACTCAGCAGCCAATCATGGTGGCGAAATGGCTCGCCTGAGCTGCCGCCGCCAGGGTACGATGTGAGGAGGGTGACGTTGATATCAGGCCAGTGCCCTGGAATCTAGCGCTCTCAGTGCTGGGGAACTTTCCAAGACATGCCTTCCTGCAGCCGGACCCACAGCAGGTGTGACCCGACTGACGCATGTGACTGTGACAGCATAGTGTGGTGACCCGCCGTCTGCTGCGAGATATAGGTGCTCAGTTGCATCGGCTACGTACTCATACCCCAACGTGCAGGTAACACAGGCAGAGAAGTTGCGCAGCGCCAAGGCAACTGGTGCCCTCCCTGAGCCCCTCAGGTGCCAATCATGCTTAGCACTTCTGAGTAAAATAAAAACACACCAGCGTGTCTGTGGTTTTAAGGATTTTATAATGAGGATTTCTGTTTCCCATCCCAATAACCTACCCACTCGCCACAGGGGTTTGCCTGTCTTTACGGTGCCCGGCGTGCATGTTGTCCTGCCATCGCAGCGGGGCGACGTGCGCTTCACGCCACTGTTTCTCAGCCACCAACAGTTGGAAAAGACCATTTCAGCAGTGCAGCGCATGGCAACCCGCTATGTAAGGTTTCAGATGAGCTGATTTCAATTGTGTTTTCCGTCAGATGCATCTTGCACAGATACATTCGTGTATATTGCCGTTCACGCTGCTGTGGTCAGGCACATGCGCACATCTGCTGTTAAGCAGGAGTTTCTTAAAGGGCACCGATATTGGCGGCCAGCCTGCTGGATGGGTGCCATAGCTGCTGCATCACATACAACAGGTACTTTCTTTGCTCTAATAATGCTGCACAGCTGAAGCATCACCAAAGACACATTTTAGGCTCATCTGGTGTCCTTGCGCTCGCAGGCCTGCATGTCAGCAATGTCTTTGAACAGCAGCACAGTCAGGAAGGCAAGGTACCGGCTTCAAATGGCCTCCAACGAATTGCTGGCACGCATTGCTTAGAACTGTGCGAAAGAGGGCTTTTTTATCAGCGGCCTGATTCGCGGCAGGTGGCAGGAACAGGTCCCAGCAGGCGCAAGGGCGGCATCAGCAGCAGAGCAAACAGCTGCCTGGGCGCAGCCACATCACGCATCAGGCTGGGCATGCTGTGCTTCAGGCTGCGCACCCAAGAGGCAGGCGCTGATGCGATGAACCGCGCAGCGGCGTGTCTAAGCATAGGTGCGCAACTGTGATTGGTGTAGTCAACCCGATGATGAGCTATGGTTGCTGCTAGTAGTGGATGACCGTCATCAAATCTGCACATCGCATGCAAGCAACACATTCACCCCAATGTTGCAGTAGTTGAATTGCATCGGTTGCTTTTCAAATACTCTTCGGTATGAGACAGCAAGCTGCTGACCGGTGCAAAGCCTGTTCAAAGTCACACGTGAACAGTGCAGATGTCAAGTCGGCAGGGAATATGAGGCGGCCCACGATTGTGTCAAGTTCTCTGCGGGAGTATGTCGCTGCCTGCGGCCGCTGGAACAGCACAGAGCGAGGTGAGCCCCCGCCTGGCGCAGGCCCGGCCACTGAAACTCCACATTTGTGTAGGCCATACAGCACGATCTTGAAATGTCACCCTTGAATTGTCATTCGCTTGTTTGCTGTAGATGGTGTGTTGCTTGCAGGCAGCTGGGACCCAGATTCGGTGCGCTGGACCGAACAGGACGTGGACACCCTGCAACCGGGGGCAATCTGGTCTGCCTATGTGGCATTACAAGCTGCAAATGGTGTGACACAGCCGGTGCGACTCCAAATCCCTTCTGACCCCTGAAGCATATATACCACCATGTTCAACGTAGTCCCAATTCGCAGCTGTGTGCAGCCTGCACGTTGAATATCGGCAGAGATTATGCACTTCTTGCCCAGGACGGCACCCTGATCCACAATTTAAGGTGTCAAAAGTTGGACAATGCGACCATTGTCATCAAGCAGCCCGGGGCGCCAAAAGCTGCAAAGGTGGAAATCAACACGAAGAAGGCATATCCTTTCAGCCATGCTTCCAATACGATGTCCAAAAACTATTATCAAATGCGCTAAGCAAGCAGTTGGTACGATGCGAGCGCATGTTGACGAGCGCTTTCTGCACACGCAGGCGTTTGGGCAGAATACCAAAGCGGAAGATGACGGCATGGGTGCGGATGCCCCGAACCGCGGCATCATCCTGATAGGGGAAGGCAGGCCTGACGAAATGTACTGGCAACCTGTGTTTGAGCTACCTAGCGGTCGCAAAGTCGATATTGCCTTGCAAGATGGCAGTGTCCTCTGCTGCGTTGGTTGAGGGCGGGTTGCTCACTTGAGACAACTGTACTACGATAATTGAGTACATGAAGGTGCATGCTACAATATTATTGACATTTCAAAAGTGGCTGAAGTCATAGCAAGCCCACGTGCAGCTGCTAGAAGGCTGGTGGGCCTGGCTTTAACGAGAGTCCACAAGGGGGAAAAAGGATGACGCGCACTTGCTAAATTAAATGATGAAATGATAGTAGAAGATAGACATGTTCAGCTTTGTTTGCTTCTCAGCCGGAACATTTCTATCTTCCAAATGTTGTTCCAAATTCCACGACACCATGAAAGTGTTGGCTGGAGGCATGTAATCCTTTCAATAGTACCGTGTCAGACAGAAGTCAGACACCCTGATTCTGGGTCGGACCCCAGTGGGTCCCAGAAGCCAACCATTGCCGACTCGAAGTTGCTGGCCATTTCCTCTGCTACGCATGGTTGATTGACCTTGATGCTCGCCGGCTGGGCTATACGAGGCGTGTGTCAGGCTGCCAAGCGGCCTGCACACACATGCGCAGCGTGCGCTGCATCCCAGGATGACATTGCCTCGTGATGAGATCAGCGCTCAGCTTTGATGACAGCCGAGGGCATGAATTCAGACGGTCTGGCACCGCAGTTGTTCAGATATCTGAACAGCCCGGACATGACGCCGGGCAGCATGCTGTGTATTGTCTGGCGCTACGTTGCAAGGCAAGCCTCAGTTGGCGACAGACTCACCACTCTTGTTAGAAGTGCGTAGCCCTGCACTGGGGCCCTGCATGAAAGCTGTGCCCATCAGCATCAGCACACAACTATGCTTGCAGGTGCGAACCAGGGGTTGGCCGCAGACCCGAGATGCAGGCCTGCTGCTTGCTGCTGGCAATGCTGACGCAGCTGAACATGAGGCCCGCAGCAACAGCCATGGCTGCGCTGAAGCTCTGCATCCAAGACGTCCTTGCGGTGCGACGCACTTCCTGCCCTCGGCATTGCAAATGTCGTGTGCATGCGACACACATTTGGCGGATGTCCAGTACAGCATTGGCACTACTGCATCAACGTTACTCAACGTCAGATTTAGGAGGCTGCCAGTGCTCCGGCAGCCCTTCTACTGCTGCGCCCTGCCCGCATTGGTCTGCAATTGGCCGTGAACATTGTCTCTCAAACCTGGAAGGTTGAAGGAAGCTCCCTGTCTCGCAGGGCCGACGGCTGGACGGCCCGCCGCCTGATATCCTGGCGCTCCGCTGCTGGGCACCAGGCACTTGCCCGAGCGCTTCGGCGGCCAGGCATGGTGGCCGAGGCGACAGCCTGGGACCCTGACGCCGTCCCCACCCTGTGCCTCCTGACGCTGGCCACGGACATGGCGGCCTGCTTTGCCACCAGACCGGAAGACGAGCTGCACCACCACTTCCTGCCGGCAACAACAGCATGCCTCAGGTGTGGATGCTGGTCAAATGACAGTCTTTGGATGGACACACCTGATGTGTCCAATGTCCTGGTGTGTGCAGTCGGGCTGCAATCCGTTACTTGAGTGAGAATGATTGATGCAAGAACATACAGTTGACAAGTCGTGCTAAACTGTTCGTCAGTCTGGGCTGCTCGGTCCGCTGCGGATCCCAGGCAATCGCATGCGCCTCTTCTCCGCAGGTTTGCTGCCAAGGGCGGTGCCATTCCGCTGTTTTCGGCGGACGAGCCCGCGTTGTACGCTGCCCAGCTGGCCAGATTGTGCTGCTATGCCGGCGACCTCGATGACGAGGCGCCCCTCGTTGAGCTGGTACACCACTGCAGCGC
Source organism: Diplosphaera chodatii (assembly GCA_032358165.1). Classification (NCBI taxonomy): domain Eukaryota; kingdom Viridiplantae; phylum Chlorophyta; class Trebouxiophyceae; order Prasiolales; family Stichococcaceae; genus Diplosphaera; species Diplosphaera chodatii. Next base: position 10,488 of record JAALGY010000043.1, on the reverse strand, counting down.
CACTCTCAGCGCTGAAGTCTCAGCGTTCCTCCTGCGGCCAACGCCCGCGACCAAAGACGTTTCCTTCACACAGCTGGCGGCGCGAGACGCGCAGCATGCACAGAGGCAGAGCCAGCTGCAGCCTCAGCAGCTGACGGCTTGGAGTGCTGAACAGTTGCCGCTGGCGGGCAGGGCAGCACGGCATCGACACAGGCGCCAGCCTCGGCTTGCAGTTCTCCGCACGCCGCTTGTGCGCAGCCACCTGGGCAGCTGGCAGCTGGACATGCGCCGGAGCAGCGTCCGCAGGATGGTGAGGAGCAGCAGTGGAAGTCTTACTGGGCGCTCGCTCTGACGGTGGCTTTGCAGGTGGGTACTGTACTGCACACCTGCAATCTTGATAGCAGCAAACCCAACAGATGTGGCAGCTTGCGGTCGGATGCATAACCTGACGTCCATCCTTAGCAACGCCTGTATGCTTCGCAGGCGCTGGCGATGGTCTACCTAGGGCCGGACCCATCCGAGGGTATTGGGCTGCCCCCGCCGCCCAGGGAGCTGCCCGCAGCGGTGTCGCCGGCCGCGGCCGCCGCCTACGCCGCAGGCGTGCGGGCGCTCCTGGCCCACGAGGCGGCCCCGCAGCTGGGGATGGTCCGCACCAGGTGAGCGCTGCCAGAGGCACGCGCGCCTCTGGGCCAGACCCTTTGCACCACCGCCGCGCACGCTGGACCACCGCCGCGCACGATGTTGTGTCGCCTTGGTGAAAGCATGCATCTTCAGTGCTGCCTCGTGGTGGCGCTATGCTATCTTATGCAAGCTGCAACCTGCCACGGTATTCAGGGAATCACTCAGGTGCTTTGGCGACTCCAAAGATCGCCTCTGATGCTGTGGTGCCTGCTGCAGCTCCATAACGTGTGCAGCGCTGCTGGCCCCGGTACGGATGGCCGCGGCGCCAGTGTGGCACGCGACAGTCGACTGCCTGGCAGCAGCTCTGCATGGCGTGGTGCAGCAGCTGCCGGAAGAGGCGGACGGCGACTTGCACGTCGCACCACAGGTACTGCGTCTCTGAAGCTAGTATACACCTCAATTTTGCGGCAGCACTTTCGACATGCAACGGTCATGACTCGATATCGTCGCACATGCCGCAGCTGATGTCCCTGCTCACGTCCCTGCAAGGCGGCGGCGCTGATGCGGCTGGGCAGGCTGGCCAAGTATGCAGCTGAAAGTGCGGAGCGCCACGGCTGCCTGCTTGTGGAGGCGGCCGTGTGGGACGCATGGGCCGGGGCGCTGGCGGCGGGGCTGTCAGCCGCGGCCCGCCTGGCCCAGCGGCAGTGGCGCCAACATGCTGCCACGAGCTGCAGTGGCTGCGGAGGCGGCGTCGGGAGCAGGAGCGACGCCGGGCAGAAGCAGGGGCTGCGGCGGCAGCTGCAGCAGCAGTGCATGCACGATGCGGCGTTCAGCCTGGCGGCGGCCGCGCTGCTGCTGCTTCAAACTCCTGCCACAGACAGCCTGGCGGCCCTGGAGCGGCAGCCAGTGCGCCGCCTGCTCACCAGCATCGCAGCACACAGCCGCATCGATTGGCGAGCAGTGGAGTCCCATGTGCAGGTGCTGGACCTTACTTGGTCATAATGCGCAATGAGCACTATTGAAGTCTGCTCACGACACAGATGTGCACTTGCATGTGCCTGGGAACTACAAGGCACGCAGGCAGTCACTGAGTTCGTGCAAGCTTGTTGGCAGGACCGCTGCCAAGACACCCCTGAAGATGTCAAGGCAGTGCGGGCGGACTGCATACACCAGCTGCGCATGGCAGCAGTGGTGCTGGAGGCAGCAGCCAGGACGGTTGCTGCGGCTGCCGAGAAGCCGACGCAGCGGCGGCCGTCGCAGGAGCTGCTTGGCGCGTGCTGCGAGGCGGTCTGTGCGCTGCTGGGTGGGTGCAGTGCGTGTGCTACAGGGGATGTGCAGCACCCGCAGATCTGCTGCGGCTGGTCACAAGTAGTTTGCGCTGATGAATGCAGTGGCATCTCGTTAGTGACAGGAACATACGAAAGCCAGTGCTTCTGCGCTGGTTGCAGATGTGGCAGTTTGGCGAGTTGGGGATGTGCATCGCTGCGAGCACGCGGTCGCGAATGCCGAGGTGCCTCTGGGTGTGCTTCAGGTGAAGGACCGCAGCTGGCGCTACAATCCGGCATGAGATATACGTGTATTGTCTGCCGGGCGGGTTTTCAGTGCGTGTCTATCATGTGGAGGGCTGGGCTACGGCTCAGTCTGCAGCTTCAGGCTGCCAGCCAAGCCGCGGCAGCATGCGCCTCTGCTACTGCAGCCGGCGCAGCTGCTGTGGCCTTGTGTAGTTGCTGTAGTTCACACCTTGATGCCCTGAGCTGTCAGTCGTCAAGCCACAGCTGCTGGGTGCCCGTGCAGGGCCGCGCTGAGCTGGCGGCCAGGCTGGCGCGCACCCGCGGCTTTGCCGCGCCAGGGCGGATGGCCTGCGCTACAGTTGGCAACCTGCTGCGGCTCGCTGAGGACTTGTCACGGCTGCAGTGCGCTCCGTCATGCTCAACCACCCGTCCGCACGTGCTGACTGTGATCCCTCATTATTACACACATGTACGCTGTTGCTGCTGTCTCAAGACGTTGTTTTGGGCACCAGCTACACCTCAAGAAATGATGCAGTGTGGCCTGCTGCATGTCACACAGGCGGCTGCCGACGCCAGCGGTGCAGCCACTTCTCGCCATGCTGCGAGCGGCGGCGGCGCTGCTGCGGGGTCCCTGCCACCCCAACCCGGAACAGGCAGCAGCCACTGCAGGCTGGCCGCGCAATGAGCTTCGGCGATGGGCACAGCTCTTCAGCGACATCACGAAGGTATGTACCTGGCAGGCTTGTGCCTGGAGCTGCATATTGCTGGCATGCTTTGGCCGGCAGTCTGCTGGTATGTATTCCCATGCAGCAAGAAGTGTGAATGCAGATCAGGACAGCCCAGTTCGTGATAGCGTAGCATAGCATCAGCGTAAAAGCATGCAGTGTCTGACTGCTGTGCAGATGTTGCCTTGACCACAGCTTGCAGAAATCTTGACAAGCTCTGCAGCCATGCTCCCAATTTTGACCTACTGGTTAAACATACCGCTGCAATGCCTGCAAGGAGTACAGACCCTCAAGGCAACACCGATGCTGCGGCAGCTGCTTGTCAAGGGCACGCATGAAGTCAGTGACGCCCTGGCAGCCGTGTCCCAGCCAGCTGCGGCCGCTGAACATGCCGCCCAGGCTCCTGAAAGCAGCAGTGAAGCGGCGGTGCAGAAGCAGGCTGCCTCCGATGCCGCCATGCGGGAGCTTCTGGCAAGGACTCTGCAGAGGCGTGCAGTTATGTCGCTGATGCAGCTCTGGGAGTAGTGTCAACGTCGTTGTTGCTGCGCTGGGGGTTGCTATTGCGGTTGTGGCACATGCCATGTATCCAGCATGACGCACACCACCCTTGTCCGCCGGTGTCTGCATGCACGCAATCATCAGCACCACCGTCCTGCAGACCACTGTGACCCACTGGTGCTGCGCACCCCTGCAGGCTGCTGAGGAGCGGCACAAAGCAGCGGCAGCGGCGACCAGCAGGGCAGCCGAAAAGCGCGCCCGCAAGAGGGCCGCCGCCAGGGCTGCAGCAGCTTCCGCGGCTGCTGCTGCACCGCAGCCCGCGGTCGCAGGGCTGCCCGACCACGACCAGACCAGCAGCAGGGCAGCGGGCGGAAGCGCGCCTGCTGCTGCAGATGCAGCTGCTGCCGACTTGCAGCACATGAGCCTGGCGGACGGCGCGGCTGTGCAGGGAGGCCCTGCAGCCAGGAGCACGGCAGGGAAGGCACTCAGTCCTGCAGCGGCGCCAGCAGCCAATGGGCAGCAGCATCCGCAGCCGGCTCCACCCTGGATGCTGTGCCCCATCACCAAGGTGACTTTCGCAGGGTAGTATGGTGCAGACACCTTGTATTGCTCTGTTGCATCGGCAGAGCATTGACGTCTCAGCACTTGGCTAGACATATCAATCAGCAGGCGTGACCTTGGCCAGCTCCTGGTGCTTCCGCAGGAAGTCATGGTGCAGCCAACCCTGTGTGTCGGCGACGGCCACAGCTACGAGCTGTCGGCGATCACTCAGTGGCTGCACAGCCACAGCACATCACCGGTCACCAGGGCAGCGCTGGCGACCACCGACCTGCTGCCGAACCACGCCCTGCGGCAGCTGATCCAGGCCGCGGGGCGCACCTGAGACCGTGCAGTTTGAGTCAATGACTGGATGTCGCTGGCAGCTGACGCACCTGTAGTTACGGCTGTGACTGACCCGACGTCTCCTGGCGTCGGGATCCAGGTGAGCATAAGTTTCTCTGCTTCAGCTCCCGGCAGCTGAATGGCCATGTGCACCCCATATTTGAGCAGACGGGTGTGTGGCCGACGTTGCAGTGCAGGAACCCTGCCCTTTGGCACCTCACCTCAACGATGCTGACGTCTGTGCTAATGTCCTCTGCAGCGGGCGTCGAATGGGCAGCTGGCGACACTGCAGCTGAGGCAGCAGCGCAACTGGCAGAATGACAGGGTGCGCAGCGAGGCAGGAGGAGGCACAAGCAGCAGCAGGTGGAGCTCAGGCACCCAGATCGCATGGCAGCTGGCGTGGATGGGCGCTATGTGCGAGACAAAGTGCCAAAGCACATGCAATGGCTGAAGTTTGATATCACCTGCTGGGTGCAGGCCACATGGCGTTGCTGTACAGTGTGCGTGACGACGGCGCCTGCGGTGGGGCACATCCTGGCAGTACACCTTAGATTCTCATGCGTGCGGCAGGAGAGGGCGGGCCACAGCAGCCGCAGCGCCAGCAGGGCCTGTGCACCCAGCGGTGCTGAGCAGCCCCAGCCACGCCAGGGCCGCAGGGCAGGGTGCCGCATACCCACCTGCCTGTGGGTGGCAATCCGTCAAGCGTCGGGTGCAACGGCCGCTTGGAGGGGGACCTGAGAGCATGCCAGGGTGGGTCTGATACTGGGCGGCGGTTTCACGACGTTTCGATGTGCAGACGCTGGATAGGAGCGCTGTCTGGGTGTGAGTACAGCTCCAAATTCCGAATCGAGTCATATGCCATATTTGCTTGCTTTGTATGTGAGCCGCTTGCAGCAGCTTCATATAGACACAGGTGGAGCCATCAGCATGAGACACGCTGCATGCGGCGCACATGGTGCATGACAACACCGCTGGGGGACGCAAGGCCGTTTGGCTGTCTGTCACCCAAGATGCAGTTGTGCTTGCAATGACCACGTGGCTGACACGCAACCTGTTGCCATCGGCGTATCGATGCCTCCTGACACCATGCCAACTGCTCGCAATGTGCCCTGTCTGACATGTCAGACTGACCCAGAAGGCAACATCTCCGAATGCATACCAGGTTGCCAGCTTGCCAGCTTGCCATTTGCACCGATCAGCAGCATGTCCAATGCGACTCAGGAATGCCATGCAGGCCTGGTGAGGCGCACGCAAGTCTGCTATCAAGCCTGCACATGAGCACATGCAGCGGCCGCGGCACCCCAGCATGCTGCCCTCTCCTGAGAACTCCACAGCGGCAGATGGCAATCGGCGATCCCTGTCACCGGAATGACCCGCGAGGAAAGAGCTGCGCTCTGCAACGAGCTGGAGCCGCAATTCCTCAAGGAGCTAAACTATGCGGAGTTGACGCCGGGCAGCCTGCGATCTGGGCTGCGGCAACTGCACGAACGGAGTGCAGAAAGGTGTCAGATGTTCGAGATCTGCCAAGCTCAAATCCTGCATACGCATCACTGTTGACGCATGCCAAGCTCCCGATGCCAGCGACGTGAGGAAATGTGCATGTGCTCACAGGTATGAAGCGCAGTTGGGGCGAGAATACATACGTGACAGCGAGGTGCGCCACTTGCTGGACGCGCTGGATTGGGATCTGCGGCTCGGCGCAGCAGCCCTCGCTGCGCTGGACATCTGCGTCCGCGAGGCCCTTGCGGTGAGATCCTGCCGCAGACCCTGCCGCACATCCAGGCTGTGGCGCTGCAGGTCGGGCTCAGCGGGGCGGACGACTCTCATGGTGGCAAGGACGCGGCTGTAAGCTCTGACACGGCGTCCCTTGTCCTGGGGGGGATGGCCCTGGCGTGACGCTCAGGGCAGCAAGGTGTCTCCTGTGCCGCAGGTACTCGCCGTCATGTAGTGCTGTCAAATTTGGCAGGCGCCAAAAATGAGACAGACCGCACTGACAGCCGTCGTCTGCTCAACAGACTCCTTCCTTTCATGTGTGATCCTGTACGGCTGCTGGTTGCAGGGCCGTCAGCAGGCGGGGGAGCAGGTTTGGCAGCAGCACTCTGCTCTGCTGTTCCCCGCGTTTGCGCAGGGAGCTGCTGGTCATCTGCCAGCACCCTGTTCGCGCGCTGCACACGCGCCAACGGCCTGCTGCTCAGGCACATGTATGAACTTACCCCACTGACTTTACATCTGGCACCGTGTGCAGCACCCACTGGCAGATGACACTTGCCGGCGCATCTGCATAGCATCATGCACTATCAAGGTTTCAGCCTTCACTGTTCAAGGCTTCGGTTGCAGGCTTCAGTGTTCAAGGACCTGGTGGCAGGCGACCCGGTCAACAGCAAGAACCCGGGTGCTGAGCAGCTTGCCGAGATGCGGGACGTGTGTGACTAGTCAGCGTGTCGGTGTCGGTTCTGAGTTTGTTTAGTTGAAGCTCACCAACTCTATATTGTGTTCGGGTTTATGATTGAGGAGAACGAACCACCGCAACGTTTGACGAAATGCAAACAACCATGGAGGCCCAGTACGTCCATCGCTAGTGCATGTAGCATGGCTGCATGTCGTGAAAAAGATGTTGCACCGAACCACTACAGCTTCGTTTGCCTTCCGCTTTGGGTTGGAGTAAACCCGCCCGCCGACCAATGGTGCGGCGGGCACGTGCATAACTTGCAGTCGCAGATCCGGCACCACTTCACGGCACCAGAGGCCCTGAACAGAGCTGAAATTCACTGCGTGAGCTCAAACAGGGCCTAGACTAATACAGACTGCTGCCCTGTCCTGCCCACCGTTGTGATGAGTGGCGTGTTCCCTGTTGCATGCCATACATATGAAGCACGGTTGCAACGCCCACCCTCGCTTGTGTGTGCCAAGTACAGCAGATGCCTTGCTTGAATACGGTGCCTTGCTCACTGGGCAGGTGGGGCTGCTGATCGGCATCGTCTTCATTCCGACCTGCTCTGCTTTGTCGTTTGCATACTGAACTGTGCTGCAGCGCCTGGCCAGTCCCGCAGCCGCGCATGCAGACCTCCAGTACCTAACAGGACTGGGTCTCGCTGCTGGCGCTTGCGTCTGCTGGGTGGTCACGGTTTGAAACTGACTCGGTTCTGCGTGGCTTGTGCAGCTAGCTGCAGGTGGACTCAGCGCCAAGCGAGTGCGTGACGGTCCCTCGGGACGCCCACTGGCTTCTGCACGCACTGCCTCCTATCTGGGCTGCCAGGCCTGCGTGCAGCTGAGCACCTTCAAGCTTTGCATCGGTGGGTGGCTGCATCCACATTTGACAACGATTTCAGGGAACCTTGCAACACGCTCTGCAGCGTCAGGGCGCTTCAACAGGGACTGGGCTCACGGGTGCAGGGTGGCGGCAATTTCTGCCTGATTTGCAGCCACGTCCTTCTGCAACCAAACACTACAGGTGAATGCCTGTGTCGTGGTCTCAGACGATCAGATCATTGGTGGACAGGCATGCTCAGCAGCAGACCAGCCTGTGCACGTGGTATATGCCAGATGTGCATGCTTCTGACGCCCTGACGCCAGCTGCAGGGGTACTACATGGGCTGCCAGGTTGCTTTGTTCTACAAGAGCATTAGAGCAGAGGTGATGACGGAGTTAGAGCAGCGCACCAGGGCCGTTGACCGGCCTGCGGCCGCGGACCGAGGTGGGCCTTGAAGCCTCTCCCATGTTTGCTGTGGTTTCTTTCATGCCGACCGGACTGGCGCATGCACCACGTGTGACAGATCTGTGATGCCGGCCATGCAGCTGGCAGCTTGCCGCGAGCCTTTCTGATCGCGGAACAACACATCTGCACACAGGGCGGCCCTGCTCTGACGTGTCGGGCTGACCTCATCAGGGATGGCAGCCGCTCCACAGCATACTGTCAGCAGTATGGTGAGTCCTGCCCAGCACTCCTTCTGGCATGCAGACCAACATGCCTGCGGCGAGCAGCTTGCGTAGGGGACACCGAGCCTGTGGCATCCACTGATTGCAGGGTGACTTGGTGCGGCCGTCCAGTGACATCACCGGCGCCGCCCCGGGCCAGCGCAGCTGCCGAGCGCAGCCAGCGCAGTGGTGACTTGGCACGGCTGCAGTTCTGGTGTGCATCTGGGCAGCACACGGCCCGGGTCAACCCACGGTGGCCGGACCCCACCCAACCCTCAGGTCGGCATGGCGGGCGGGCTGGCTCAACACCTACCTGTGACTCTTCTGTGCACATGTTCAGAGCGCATTCACAGCCTAGCGGCATGCCGTGTCTGCGTGCACGGCTGATTTGATCTCTTGTGCCACGGCAGGCGTGAACCCACTTCAGCTGCGACTCGCTTGGTGGGTCGCCAGATTATGGTCTTAGTTGGGCCTCAGCTGAGCACTTCTCGTTCTGCGCAAATAAGGTCAGTACTGCTCAGGCAAGCGTGTTCAGACCGTGGTTGGAAAACTCCCCGTTCATCAGATCATTAACCTGCCCCATCTTGCTCTCCTGTCTCCTGACGCGTGGGGTTGTGTCAGCGCGTGCAACCCTCAAACATGGCTTGTTATGCGTCTCAGGCTGTGGGCGTCAACGACTATTATACCAAGCATGGCGCAGCAGGAGGGTCGGGTTGGTTGTGCGGGCACCTGCCCTCGGATTTACGGATTTGCATCGGCTCAAGGCACCCTTGCTGCTGGAACATATGGGCACAGTGTGAGCTATGGCGTGGTGGTGGCTGCAGGGCTCGGCAGGCGCCCAATTCTGGCATGCAGTAGGTGCGCTTTTGGGCAGATGTCGGTGTCGGCGTCCGCCTGGCGTCCTCCGAAGATCGTGCAGGCTATGCTGGCAGGTGTCATCGGTCTGGCACCTTTTCGTGTCACTGTTGCAGCTGTGACGAGCTGTCGTAGTGTGGGGCATGGCGTCATGGCATTGTATGTGTCCCGCAGGCAGCGCCTTTCGGCAGGTCTTAGTGTCAGCGCCCGCCCGGCGTCCTCCGAAGATCATGCGAGCTGTGGTGGCAGTTGCCATTGTCATAGCACCGTTTCGTGCCACTGTTGCTGCTGTGATGAGCTAGCATGGCAGCAACCCTGGCGTCAGGGTGTTCCTCTTGCTCCCGCAGACGCGCTTTTCAGCAGATTTCAGCAACGGGGCCCGCCCGGCATTTCCAGGAAGATCACACGAGCTGTGCTCACGTCCGCCATCGTTCTGGCACCCTTTCGTGTCGCCCTTGCAGCTGCAGCGAGCTGGCATGGCTGCAGCCCTGGCGTCAGGGTGTTCTGTGTGTCACACAGGCGTGCATTCTTGGGCAGATATCAGCAACGGCGTCAGCCCGGCATCCCAGGAAGATCATGGGAGCTGTGCTCGTGCCTGTCATCGTCCTGGCACCCTTCTGTGTCACTGTTGCTGCTGGAAAGAGTTAACACGGCTGCAGCCCTGGCATCAGGGTGTTCTGTGCGTCCCGCAGGCTGTAATTTCAGCGCCCGCACAGCAGCAACGGCGGCGGGCCGCTTTGAACAGGATCATGCGAGCTGTGCTCCTGTCTGCCATCGTTCTGGCACTGTATCGTGCCACTGCTGCAGCGGCAGCGACCTGGCATAGTGTAGGGCATGGCATGAGGGCATGCTGTGGGTGCCGCAGGCGCGCCTTTGGGCAGATCTCAGTGGCGGCGCCCGCTCAGCGTCCCAGGAAGATCACATCAGCTGTGCACGTGTCTGGCATCGTTCTGGCACCGTGTCGTGTCGCCTTTGCAGCTGCAGCGAGCTGGTATGGCTGCAGGCCTGGCGTCAGCGTGTTGTGTTGCTCCTGCAGGCCTTGCATTTCAGTACCTGCACAGCAGCAGCAGGCGCGGCGGTGCCCCAGTACGGTGAAGATCATGCAAGCGGTGGTGGCACTTGCCATTGTCCTAGCACCGTGTCGTGCCACTGTTGCAGCTGTGAAGAGTTGGCATGGCTTCAGACCTGGCATCAGGGTGTTCTGTGGGTGCCGCAGGTGTGTGTTCAGCACCGCCACAGCAGCGGCGGAGGTAGGCCGGTTTGGAGAGGATCGTGCGGGCTGTGCTCGTGCCTGCCATCGTTCCAGCACTGTATCGTGCCACTGTTGCAGCTGCAACGAGCTGGCACAGTGTAGGGCATGGCATGAGGGCATGCTGTGGGTGCCGCAGGCGCGCCTTTGGGCAGATGTGAGTGGTGGCGTCAGCCCGGAGTCCTCCGAAGATCATGCGAGCTGTGGTGGTAGCTGCCATGTTCTTAGCACCCTTTCGTGCCATTAACACTGC